>LR812519.1:46732497-47987497 GCA_903798195.1 Danio kyathit | reverse complement strand
GACTTTAAAACAGCCAAAGCAAAAACATAAGTTTCAAATGGTTCGGTAATTATACACAATGTTACAGTATATGAAAGACATCATCACAACAACATCTTGATAACTCAAAACATGACTGTGTTAAATGCTTCATTTGCAAAGTCACTAAGGAGCAGTTTACACCTGGTCACTTCATGCATTTTTTTTCTGTTTGGACAGCTATGCAATTGTGAAATGGAAATGCACTCGAGACATATTATGACAAAGATGAAAAAATCAGTTATTAGAAAGGAGTTATTAAAACTATTATGTTTAGAAATGTGTTGAAAAAAATCTTCTCTCCGTTAAACAAAAATAGGGGGAAAAATATAAATGGGGCTAATTATTCTGACTTCAACTGTAAATCTGATCACTCAGACCACTTCAGGATGTGGTATGGGATGCATTCCAGATAAAACTTAATAGAACAAAATGCATCTGGTTGTTGAAACCACATGTGTAAATTTTACTCCTCCGAAATTGAAAAAAAAAAAAAAAAAATGAATGAATAAAATAAATGTGAGCGCACATGTTCTGAACTATATGACCAACAGATATACAAGCGCAGATGCATAAGTAGCAAAGGGCCACAGATGACAGTTTGAGATGTTTGTTTTATAGAAATTTTGAAATGATGACATTAAATGGTTAAATGAATATCAGATGGCAGCTTTAACAACAAAGACACAGCATGCACCTGTAGGCCATCTCTGTGAAAAAAAGAGGAATAATAAAAATATAGTGCTTCTTTCATTTACAAAGTCACATTGTTTTGTTTTGGGAGAGTATGTTACACCCAAAATAATTTAAACTTCATGGTTTTGAATGATGTCTTGGACATATCTTTATGTCAGAAACAGATGTTTCATTTGGCCTATAATAAAAGTAATCACGGAGCCTGCCTTGTATGTATGCTTGTAATGATGGTCTACAGCCTGCATATAAAATTATTTAAATGGCAAATAAGATATAGCTTACAATTCTGTAAATAATATAATTGTTTTATATAATATTAATAATAGTAATAATAATAACAACAACAACAACAATAATATAATAATAATAATAACAATAACAACAACCACAATAATAATATCATGAATTTATCAAATTATATTTATTAAATAAAATGCGTATCTGATGCTAGTGCGGGATTTAAAGATTGGAAACCACAAATCAGATAGCTATCCGACCATATAAAAAGCATAAAGTGGTCAGGTGGTCAGTCAAACACAAATCCAGGAGGGCCACAGTTCTGCACAGTTAAGCTTTGATGCTAATTGAACAAACCTGACCAAGATCATTCATGGTTGTTTGAAATCAACAGGTAGGTGTGTTAAAGGAGGGTTGGAACTAAACTCTGCAGGGCTTTGACATCCCTGCACTAAATAAACAAGTAAATAAAATTAGTACAAAATGTCCTAGATGACTCATGGGCGTTAATAGCAATCATATAGTCATAATTTACTCACGCTCATTAGTTTCAAACCCATTCCGGTTTTCCCCTGTTAAAAAAGACATTTTGAAGAATGTTGGAAACTGCTAGGCATTGACTTCCATGGTATTCTTTTTCTTATAGATGTCAATAGCTAAAAGTTTCAAACATCATCTTTTGTGTTCAAAAGGAAAGAGAAACTCAAAAGGTTTTAAAACTACATGAGGCTGAATAAATGATGAGCAAATTTCCATTTTTTGTGTGAACTATCCCTTTAAATCTGACGGAATGTGCAAGTACAGCATGTCGTATGTGGAGATATCACTGTAATCTTACATGGGGATCTCTGTGATGTTTCAAAGAAGCCAAGAAACGTGACATTGATATGACTGCATGATAACGATATCAATGTCTGTGTGAATGATGGAGGGACATCGGAGGAATTCTTGAAGAATCTGCTTGCTTTCTATTCACTACAATCAGTTTCTTATTGAATTATTGTAAGAACATTTTCATCATGTAACAAGTAAAATTGTAAGCAACACTTTCTGTATACACTAGTTTCTGCAACACAATCAAAATGCACACCATATTTGCATTCACATTTGTTAATGCTCATTTCTACATATGGACATTGACAAAGATTTGATTCTGTTTATACCAAGTAAATTAGTAAAAACATAGTATTAGTAGACTGCTTAATATCCGATCAAAAAGGTAAACAACCAATTATACTGTATACAATAGGTACAAGTATCTAAAGAAAAAGTACTAATCAATTAGTACTAACTACTAGTGCTAATCAAGAAAAGCAGTTAACTTAAAGTAGTAGCACTAAAATAGATAGTATAATGTTTAAAACAACATTTTGCAAAGTTTAAATAAATGTATAAAATAAATTTATTTATTTTTATTTCTATATTTTTTGGGGGGGGTTTGTCTATTTGACCCAACATTGGGTTAATACAACCCAGCATTGTGAGTGTAAACCGATTTTGTTTGTAATTAAATATTACACCCTATTGCACTCTTTTAGAGTACGCAATGAAGAGCCATAGTTAAATCCTGATGAACAGGTAAAAAGTTAAATACATGAGACGATGAGTCTGTCGTCAGGTAGAACATAAATGGAAAAAAATAAAAGTTGCACGTGTCGCTAGAGATACTATGTACTGCTTGTCACGACAACTCTCCGAGATATTTAGGATAGTAATGGATATGCGCTGCTGCTACTGCTTTAATAATTGGTACAGAAAGCACATACTGCCAGTATATTCATGGATATTATGTCTAAGAATAAAACAAACTGCTGCTGTAAACATACCACATATGTATATCCCTATAGCAGATCTTTACACAGGTAGACCTGGGGTGGAGGAGGGTCTCAGAAAACATACTGTAGACTGCTAAAACAAACAACACTGACACTGTGTCCGAAATTGCATACTTCCTTACTATATAGTACGCTAAAAATAGCATAGTAGAATGTATGTAGAGCGTACATTTCTAATAGAAGAGTAGTAAATTCAAATTTCTATGTAGCACCTACTTAATAGTGGTGATCACAGCCTGAGGTATTTCAATGTTAAGGAGGAAGCTCATTGCCCGCTGAAGTAACAGCAACCACATTGGCCACAGCTAGAAGCAGATGGGAAGTACTTGTCAGCCTGCATCCAACAGTCAAGACAGAACTTTGTTTTCATTACTGAACTATCAAAGAGCTGTGAAGGAGACTAAATCCAAGTATTTATCTGATATCATAGCTAAACTATCAAAGACCCAAGATCCTGTTTTCACAATTAGTTTTCCTCCTACTGATCTGAATGACCCAGTTACTTCTTGTGAATGCTTTTTAAAATGCTTTACAAACAAAATACAGGGTATTAGATTATTTATTTGTCTTTACTATTTCAACAGATTAAAATCATCAATTGTTTACAAAGCTAAAACTAACCTTAGCTATAACTGATATTATTCTAGTGTGTTATTCAGGTTTTTGATGTCAATGGGCCCCATATCTTAGCAATAACCTCCAGTCTGTAAAGTCTTCATGTTGGATTTGTTCCAGAGTATTTAAAGAATACTAGTGTTAAATCTTAAAAAAAAAAAAAAAAAAAAAAAAAAAAAAAAACATTGAGTGAGTAAAAATATGTTTCATCTCTAAAATCCTTGAGAAACTATAGTTTGTTCAATTATAACATTTTAGAGATAAAATAGAGTCTTTGAATCTTTTCAGTCTAGTACCAGGAAACATCACTGCACAGTAATCTGCTCTCTTAAGATGACAAGTGACATTTTATTATCTGATGATTCTGGGAACTCTGTAATACTTCTGCTTTTGGATTTGGCCTTCGATAGGGTCAATCATGACATCCTTATATTTCTCATCTTGAACACTGTGTGGGTATTAAAGGTCATGCACTGAACTGGTGCCAATCTTATTCAAACAAGGAACAGTTTCAGTTTATATAAATGGATGTTTATTCTGTAAAAGCATGTCTGACTAGCAGGGTTCCCCAAGGATCTATTCTTGCCCCCTTATTGTTTTCTTTACATATGCTCCCTTTGGGGTGAATGTTTAGAAAAAAAAAGTATCTTTTTTATGCCGATGATACTCAAATACATGTGTCCATTAAGTAAAATGAAAATTGTGGTCTGTGTGCTTTAACTACCTGTTTGTCAAACAGTAAGGCTTGATTGACCAAAACATTTTCAAAACTTGAGTAAGACTGAGGCAATAGTGTTTGCACAATTAGCCATCACTTGCAGCTTAAATCAAGTGTCAAGCAGCTTAGCTACCAATATAAAAACCATCCGTTATTAACTTAGGCGTTGTCGTTTACTCTGCCCTGTTACTTGATAAGCAGGTAATTGCAGTTGTCAATTCGTGTTTTTTCCAGCTCCGATTTATACTAAGTAAACACATGCATTTATATCTTCTTATCTAGACTACTGCTAGGTTATTCTCACAATACCATTAAAACCACAATGTACT
The DNA here is from genome assembly GCA_903798195.1 of Danio kyathit. Classification (NCBI taxonomy): domain Eukaryota; kingdom Metazoa; phylum Chordata; class Actinopteri; order Cypriniformes; family Danionidae; genus Danio; species Danio kyathit. The sequence goes on along the minus strand of LR812519.1, from coordinate 47,983,049 downwards.
TAGGCTTTCAAAATAAAACTTAGTCATTTAGTAATATTAAAAACATAAAAAGAAAAGACAATTCTTTTCTCTGCCAAGTAGACTACAATGTGTAATTTTCAATGTGAAAATATTTTTTACTACAATTTCTACTGAAATCTTCATTACTGCAAGTATTGCAGTCATTACTGAGTGTGTGTTATGTTGTAATTAAAATATAAACATTAATTAATTAATTGCTCTAATATTTTACATGACAAACTATTTTCTACAAAAAATATTTTTTTTAATAATACAAACTTTTGTAGTTGGAGTGACAAACACAAGTCTCTTTTTAAAAATTTCCTGATGTTAAAATAGGACCCAAATTCCAGTGATTTTGAGGCCCACCGCAACGTGATGTAGGAGTGCGGTTTCCCCTGTCCACTGACTTTATTGAAAGGTGCCATATTTCTATAATAAAATTTATATGCATGTCAACAGAATTATTTTTTTTTGCTAAAAAACTGGGATTAAAATATCTTTTCCAACTCTTCTTTGATTTGTATATGTTTTATAATTTAAAAACGTTTTTAAAACATAGCATGTTTGTATGTTGTATGTTTGCTGGCTGATATAAACATTTTTTTATATTTGTCCAGTTAATATTAAATTCTCATGTGAGAATGTTTACACGACTTTGATTATCATTACTGAAACAAGTAGTTTTCTACACTTAGATAATTGTTGGATTTACAATTTTATAAAAATGTTATTTTTTAATCTCTAAATAAATGCACTGAGTAAAAAAATTGCTAATCTATCATAGTTTCTCTATTATTAGCAAAACATTCTTCCACACCTTCATTCTCATATACCATAACATGTGGTAGAGAGAGATTCTTTTTCTGGAATAAGAATACAAGCATATTGCATACTCAGGGCTCACAAAAAGTCAAACTCTCTGGTAGCCTTTCAGACAGACACTCTTCAGTTATTGGTAGCATGAAATAAATTAAAGTGGCCCGAATAGAAAAGACATTATTTTCACTAAGTAAAAAGAAATACATACATTTATTAAATACAATTTTATAATGGCTTTCATTATAGGCTTCATGTACATTTTTAAAAATAACCATTTGATTTAACTATTTTGACTGAATGACTGACAGTCTGTCTGTCTTTTCCAAAAAAATCCTGTGGAAAAAACTAGTAGGCCTAACTTTATCATTTTATTTATTTCAAGCGTCAAGCAAATATTGATAGTGTCTCCTTGAATGAAAATTGTATCCAGCATAATTACCCAATTTGTGAGAGAATGCAAAAGCAATTAAATTATTATATTTTAGGTTATATTTTACCTCCTATTAGGATAGTTTGAAGGGCAGGGTGGGTTAAATTTTGGTAGCCTGACTGGAAAACTTAATAACCCATGGACGTCGGGCTAGTAGTTTTGTGAGCCCTGATACTACTTTTAAAAAACTTATATAAATTTAATGTTATTTAAAATGTACTAAAATTTAGAATTTTCTTTAGGATTAGTTTTATTGTACACATTTAGCAAGCGCATAAAGAAAAGCTTTAGCAAAGGCCAGGTTGACAAGGTTTAGTGAAAATGTATACAGTAATCCAGAACTGCTTGAGGATTACAAAAGGAACGAAAGACAGAAGTTAGATTTGGAGAAGTTAAGTTGGTGTACTAGTTGGTTACCAAAAGAAACACAAATACTGTAGGTATTACGAAATGCACATAACACTCACATAGATAAAACATCTTGGTTAAAAGTCTTTTGTGTATAAGGAACAGTGTGTATACTACAAGACATTCCGACCTGGCAGATGACAAACGTTTCAGTAGTTCAGTACATGAAAACGGCCACAACATCAAACCCCATTGATTCCTTGTACACATTAAAATCCTGTGAGTGTTACACTACACACAGAATCATATTAAATGCATGCTCCAGGCTGTGTTTGATTGGTCACAATGTTTTCTAATGAGATTACAACGATACAATTTATAATATTTAAGTTTATTATACATTAAACTTGCTACGTAGAACTTTTTTTGAAAATCAGAGAGTCATTTTCACTAAAGCGTGACTATTAAATAAAGGGACTTTGCTAAAGCCTACCGTGCCATGTCTTTACATTACTTTCTTTACATTTAAACCACCTGTAGAAACTCTTCTCTCTCTAAAACAAACACTCCCACTTAGGCCCCGTTTACGTTTTTTTTTTTTTTTAAACGGCGTTTTAGAATGAAAACGATCCGCGTCCACACTAGCGTTTTACCCACCGTTTCTGAACAACTCTCCGTCTACATTAACGTGACCACACACACACACTCTCTGGCATGCACTGCAGCGTGCTTTGAGCACACACCCACACGAGAGCTGTGCACGTCGGACTGTTCATCACGGATCTACTGCTGGATCTAATCTCACTAAATTTGTTAAACGTGATATTTAATTCATCTTGTTGTCTATATCTAACTGCATATTCCCGACTTTGGTCTTTTGAATCTATTACTTGTTCTTAGGTAACGTGCTCTGGCTGAGCGCAAAGATAAGTTAGGTTAATATCCTAATTAATGTAACCGCGGACACCGATTCTGCACATCTGACTGATTGTTTGCCTTTATTTTCTCTATCGTATAAACTTATTGCACGTTATACTTTTATAATGGCTATTAATTGATCATTAAAATGGATATTCAGTGAAAGAGAGAGGGTAGGTTTCGTATTTTCAATGAAAATGAAAGGAAGCAGTGATGTTATAGGCTCTGTTTTGTTATAAATATGTATGAAGATGACGGTCATATTATGCAGCTACACGACGCCTCAACATTTTTGATGTCTGTTAAGTTGCTAATATCAATATGAAAATAGGCAGTTCCTCACATCATGTTTTCATTTTATTGTCAAGATAGTGAAACAGCATAGCCAGGGTGATGTAAATGACTTTATGAAGTACACACTCGGGAGTTTGTTTTCCATATCAAATTTGCGAGGTCTGAACTTACACGGAGAGGATGCAGGACTGAACTGTGTGAAGGCTACTTAATATTGAGAAAAAAGTCCCAATCAGCGAATATCTGCAGCCCCCCCTCCGTTTTCAGATGTCTCCTTTTCCCCCATCTACACTGAGACGGAGCAGCAGCGTTTTAAAATGAAAACGGCCTCTCCAGCGTTTCCAAAATGCTTCGTTTTCGGGGCTCAAAACTCTGGCGTAGTGTGGACGAATGGCGTAACCGTAGCAAAACTTATGCATTTTAAAACTAAAACGTATTAGTGTAAACGGGGCCTTAGTCTAGCACCTAATTCTCTGAGTACTAAAAGTTCCTTTGTACTGTATAATAAGCACTTCTTGATTTAGTTTTTATGCACATTTAATAATGTTTTAATTTAGTTATAGTTATTGTTAAATGAAACAACTTGAGCATCTCTGTAATTTAACTTACATTTATTTTAAAATAAAGCTCCATCCCACCTCATAACATATCGATACAGAGCATTAAGTCTAAGTTTTGATGTGTACATAAGATTTGTCATGTTGCGAGAAATTATTTAATTTCATGCTTTCTTGTTTATAGCAAAAACCACAAAGTATACTTAAAACCATCACAGATATAATTAACCCAATTTATGAAAACTATGTATCATTATTGCAACCAATGTTAATTAAGTGTGAACTTATTTAATTAAAAAAGGGTTTCTTTTCAATTGATGTGCACCATTGTGTTTAAACACCATGATTCGTTGGATTTACCTTTTTTCTTTTTTTAGAGGCAAGTGGTGGCAAACAATTTATATGGGCTGAATTTAAACAAACAAATTAAGTTGAACACTAGTACATTTAGTTTGCTTGTTTGCTTAAACTTAGCCCATATAAATTGTTTGCAACCACTTACCTTGTAATTTTTTTTTCAGTGGGTGTCAAATCATTTAGAAAATAATTCAGGTTTTATTAAAATATATTTAAAAATAATGGTTGTGTCAGTTGTGTAAGGTGTTTTCGTAATGAGAAAGCAATCAAAATAATAAATTAAACAACTGGAAAAATAAGTATTTCAGAATCTCAGGTACCTGTTCATGACAAATTAAATATCAAAGTGAATGTACTTTTTAACAGCCTTGAATTTTGGAAATTATGTTAAAAAACGTGGTAAATGTAGATTTTTCTAAATTAATGTAGACAAATGATCCAGACTTTGTTTCTAATTTCAGGAAGAAAAAAAGACAAAAAAAAAAAAAATAAATAATAATAATAATTTCTTCAATTAATTGAAAAAAATTAAAACAAGGTTTTCATGAGAACCACCCATATAGGTATTGCTCAATCCTACACTGTAAAAAATACTGGGTTCCACACATTCACTGTTGTCCCAACACAATTAGTTCTCAACCAATTTAGTTCAGTTGCCGGTATATTTTAGAATAGAATAAAAAAAAAATTTACTAAAATTTCATTTTAGATCAACACAGTGGCTCAGTGGTTAGCACTGTCGCCTGACAGCAAGAAGGTCGCTGGTTCCAGCTGGACCAGTTGGCATTACTGTGTGTAGTTTGCTTGCTCTCTAGGTGTTGACGTGGGTTTCCTCCAGGTGCTCTGGTTTTCCCCACAGTCCAAAGACATGAGCTATAGCCTATAGGTAAATTAATTAAAGGTGCAGTATGTAAGTTTGACACCCAGTGGTTGAACTAGGTATAGCACTCCTGGATCATAATAAAAGTACGCTGGGATGCCAGATTGAGTACAGGAGCGAGTGATTTAAACTGTGTTCTAAATAAAAGCAACGACACGCGATAGAGGGAATATTTTCCATATTAAAAGGAGTTTTTGTCCTAACCAACACCTCGAATTGATATATTAGAAATGGCTTCTATTTCTCACAGCTGAACAACAGAAACCTATGACAGCTAGATCACCTCAGGTAAGCCTTGTGTGCTTTATTCAGTGCTAAATGCTAACAATGCTAGTTTGAATGCATTTTACATGGCATTTGTTGCCATATACTGAAAGCAGAAAGTTCACCTCAGATCTGGAAAATACAATAAAGCGTCTGAAATTGAACTTTAGAACTAAACACATATGAGTGATTCAGCATCTACATTGATGTTAAAGTGGGTTAACATGTATTAAATAGATTCTAAACCGTGAGTGAGTGCATATTCTGTGCTTCTGAAAGGCTGTATTTACATTTCTGTCGTGTTTCGTCTGGTGCAAACAGCCAAATAGCTGATCACTGCCTCTCTCGTCACAGCGTGTTGTTAGGACACGCGGTTACAATGTAACCTGCTCACCTAATGTTTACGTTTGTAATATTTATGTAATTTGCTAATTAATAACCTCATGTGGAACTGAATCTGTCTCCCATACTGTTCTTTTTGGTCACGGACGCATGCTTTCAGAGTCTTTCTGAATGAATGAATGAAATACGCTGTTTTCCAACAAGGCAACCCAGGGTGCTAAAATATAATTGGCTAAACTGGCATCGTGCATATGAAATTGACCTAAACAAAGACAGCGTTCCGGCACGGAAAAACCATTTTCAAAGCAGAATATCTGACTTCAGCATTGTTTTTCAGTTAAACAAGTATGTTCACTTGGGATGTTTCTTAAATATCTGCCCACATATTATGGTATTTTTATGCTTTAGAAGAGTCAAAAACTTACATACAGCACCTTTAAACTAAAATTGGCCGTAGTGTATGAGTGTGTGAATGTGAGTGTATGGGTGTTTCATAGTACTGGGTTGCAGCTGGAAGGCCATCTGCTGTGTAAAACGTATGCTGGATAAGCTGGCAGTTCATTCCACTGTGGCAACCCCTAATGAATAAAGGGACTAAGCCAAAGGAAAAAGGATGAATGAATGAATGAATGAAAATGTCATTTTGATAACTAACGACACTAAATGTAAACACAATTGCTTCACGATGTCCCAACACAAATCGATTAAGTTAACTTAACTGTTTTTACAAACAATTTAAGTGGATTAAACATAAAACACTTCATTTGTCCCCCCCCCCCCCCCCCAAAAAAAAAAAAAAAAAAACTCAGCTCATTTTAAATTAGTTTGAACAAGTAGCAAAAATCTAACTAACTAACTTTGTATACATTTACAGTTTGTTTACAATACCTAGCACGAGTGATAAAGAGTGTGATATGCTGTCTCAAAGACTGTCTGACATTCTTTCATGAAAGAGCAGTATACCTTCATTGGAATTCATACTTAAAATTTTCCAGTAAGTAAAGCAAACAAACAAACAAACAAACAAACAAACAAACAAACAAATAAAAAAAGCTTCTCAAATACAATTTTATGAAGCTTCTCAGACTACTCTCTTAAGAGTAGTTCATTCAAAAGTGACAATTTCTTCACTGTTTTCTGAACAAGTGGTTTCAAACCTTTAGGAGTTAATGCAACAAAAGTTATTTTGAAGAATTTTGGAAATATAATGGTCACTTTATTAGGTACACCTGTCCAACTGCAAATTTCTAATCAGCCAATCACATGGCAGCAACTCCATTTATTTAGGCATGTAGACATGGTCAAGACGATCTGCTGCAGTTCAAACAGAGCATCAGAATGAGAAAGAAAGGTGATTTAAGTGACTTTGAACGTGGCATGGTTGTTGGTGCCAGACGGGCTGACCTGAGTATTTCAGAAACAGCTGATCTACTGAGATTCACACACAACTACCTCTAGGGTTTACAGAGAATTGTCCGAAAATGATAAAATATCCAGTGAGCGGCAGTTCTGTGGGTGCAAATGCCTTGATACTAAAGGTCAGAGAAGAATGGCCAGACTGGTTATAGCTGATAGAAAAGCAACAGTAACTCAATTAACCACTTGTTACAGCCGAGATATGCAGAAGAGCATCTCTGATAGCACAACATGTTGAACCTTGAGGCAGATGGGCTACAGCAGCAGAAGACCACACCAGGTGCCACTCTGTCAGCTAATAACAGGTAACTGAGGCTACAATTCGCACAGGCTCACCAAAATTGGACAAGAGAAGATTGGAAAAACATTGCCTGGTCTGATGAGTCTCGATTTCTGCTGCGACATTCGGATGCTAACGTCAGAATTTGGCGTCAACAACATGAAAGCATGGATCCATCCTGCCTTGTATCAATGGTTCAGGCTGCTGGTGGTGGTGTAATGGGGATATTTTCTTGGCAAACTTTGGGTCCATTAGTACCACTTGAGCATTGTGTCAGCGCCACCGCCTACCTGAGTATTGTTGCGGACCATGTCCATCACATTATGACCACAGTGTACCCATCTTCTGATTGCTACTTTCAGCAGGATAACGCGCCATGTCATAAAGTGTGAATCATCTCAGACTGGTTTCTTGAACATGACAATGAGTTCACTGCAATCAAATGGCCTCCACAGTCACCAGATCTCGATCCAATAGAGCACCTTTGGGATATGGTGGAACGGGAGATTCGCATCATGGATGTGCAGCCAACATATCAGCAGCAACTGCGTGATGTTATCATGTCAATATGGACTAAAATCTCTGAGGAATATTCCCAGTACCTTGTTGAATCTATGCCATGAAAAATTATGGCAGTTCTGAAGGCAAAAGGAGTCCAACCCGGTACTAGTAAGGTGTACCTAATAAAGTGACTGGTGAGTGTATGTTCAAGAGAAAATGAAACATGTTTGAAACAACTGGAGGAAGAGTAAATGATGAATTTAAAATTGTGGGTGAATTATCCCTTTGATATGGTCTGTAAAATGTAGCTTTAATTCCCTCCCCCTGACGTTATATTGTTATATGCAAATGTCACTACTGGGACAGTAAAAACAAATGTCTGATAGCTTACAATGATTCTGCAAAAAGTACCAACCTTGTGGTGGCATTTTTTTTTTTTTTTTTTTGCCCTGAGCGCTGGTTATTTCCTGACCCTGATGCCGTAACTCATGTTCACTTTGGCAATCAATGTGCATTCGAACAGATTCATTACAAAGCAGCTGAAATATTCTTCCCCTGAAAGTTTTGTGCGTGCTCTGGACTTCTTCCATGCATAATAGTTCTGTGAAAGAACAGAGAGGTTGAGTGTTTCCTTGTGTCTTCGGCTTTGTGTTTATTTGTGTGCATGTGTGTGTTCTAGGTTTAGCATTTAGTCACCAAAGCAAGATAGCAAAAAGAAGAATGAGAGTTTTGTATAAAGATTTAGAATAAGGTTTTTTTGTCTTGGATTGAAGATACGCATTTTTTTTTAATCTGTGTTTTCAAGTTTAGGAATTAATTAAAAAGGGAAAAGAATCATCTGCCTAATAACATTGTAATTATGGAAGAGTTTTTTTTTTTTTTACATGTGCAAGTTCATATTCAGAGTAAAATGTTTATTTTATTAAATATTAATAATTAATTTAGATGACACAATTGTTTTTAAACATCAGCATTACTATTACTTATACTACTACTAAAACAAATTAATATTTATATTTAGTGGTATTACGACTATAGTAGTAGAAATAATAATTATACATTATAATTATTACTATCATTAACTATATTATTAACAACAGCAAAAATATTAACAACTTAAAAATAATCATAACAACAAACAACAACACTAATATAAATAACAATAATGATGATGACTGATGATGATGATGATGATAATAACAATAACACCACTAAAATAATCTTTATCATTGTAATTAAACAATATTGACACAGAGATCTGAGGTTTAGTTAGTTTTTTTCACTGAATCATGGATAAAGCCTACAGTAAATTCCCCAAAAAATGTTTATCTTGGAACGTTGTTGATAGTTTCTTGGCGCCCCCCTCAGGACACGGTAAATGCCGGTCAAGACAAGAAACAAACACTGTCGTTTAGTTACTATATTCTTTGTATGTTTAAGCAGTATGAGCAATTATCTGTTTAAAACCACCCTTTATAATTTTACAGCATGCTAATGGAAATTAAACATGAAACACAAAAAACAAAAGAACCATTAAAATATTTTCTGAAACAGTCTGTAAGATTCTTTTGCAATTCTCTTTGAAAACACAAAGCAACTCTACTGAGAAATCAAATTAGACAAGCAAGACAAATTGCTGGTCGAGGGGAAAACAGTTGAAATCAAATATAGCAAAGAGCTTGTCTTATTGTAATACTTTTACGAGTGTGTAGTTGCGTCATACTGATTCTCTGTGGACATCTGGACTGTACCGTTCAGACAACATCTGTGAATATTTGCTTACATTAGCACTTCACTTTCACTGTACTGCTCAGTATCACATCTTAATAGATAAAAATCAAACTCCTACTAATGTTTTTCATACAATTGTATTGTATGACAATTCATGTGCATACATATGTCAAACATTAAAAGGAAAATTAAAAAAAATATAAATGTTTTTGTTGTGAAAGTTGCTAAATCTCCAAATTATACTTTGGATTATTTTTTCAGCAGAGATGGCTGTAGATCTCTTCAGGAGTATCATAATGCATGTCTAGACCTACTACTTCAGTGTATATTTGTCTCATGTGCAATTCATCACAGTCCTGGGGCCTGTTTCAGAAAGGAGGTTAAGTGAAAACTCAGAGTATTTTAACCCTGAAATGAGAGAAACTCTGGGTTTTCCGTTTCAAAATGGCAGGTTTGTCAAACTCGAGAAAGCAGAGTAAGTCAAGCCTGTTTCTGAAAGAGTGGTAACTATAACTCAGAGTCAGTTACCGTGGTAACTTACTCTGTGAACCTAACCTGGTCAGGAGCAGGTTTTAATCTCTAAACTCTGAGTTTCTGTCGGTCTGCTCCACTTTTTTAAAGACGAAGCGGTATTTCTCACCTTAAACTTACGTTTCCACACACCTATTTTAATGTGCATTTTGGATATGCGCATAAAAAAATGGTTGATGGAAACACCAAGATGCTAATAACTTTTGAAAATAGGCATAATAAACATATGTGCATAACTGAGTAGGAGAAACTTTTTATTCGATAAGAAAAGATGCACGTAAACTAAGATGGAAACACTTTTACTGAACAAATTCCAGTATATGCATTAAAAAAGGTTTGTTATAAGAGATCATATGATGATGAAAATGTGTGTGAATGGACAAACCAGCATGTTGAGCACACTGTAAAACATCTGAAATGTTGTTTTGGTCATTCTAAAACGGCGTAACCGTTTCAGTATTATTATATTATTAATTACCTCCAGAGAGTCTGCAGCGTGTCAAGAGCGTCTGTTCTCCGCGTCTCATGCGCGTCTCAAACGCCACCACGCGTTTATTGTGTGTCGGCATTGTCTTCTGAGGCACAAGTCATTTATTAAATAAAGAACATGTTCACGCAGCTTCTTCTACCGCAGTAAATTCAGTTTTTACTGTTGATATTTAGCAGTTAATCAGGAAGTGACAATTTTGTTCTTTTTGACTGGTTGGATGGAAACGCTGCTTTACTCGCACATCTTTTATGCGATAATCCAGTTTTGCACATAAATTTAATTCGCATTTTTGTATGGAAACATACACTGTAAAAAATCCAACTTACAAATTGTTAACTCAGTTTAAAATTGTAAGTTAGGTGGACATATTTTTGAGCTCAGAGTTCAATTTACTCATAAAAATTATTTAACTGCATGTTTGGAACTGTTTGTTCAATGAAAGTAAAATATTCAGTTGAGGAGACTTTAAATTTTTATTTCTCCATATGTTCAAAAAATAAAAAGTTGAGTTAACTTTAAATTTTAAAGCAACCGGCTGCAAATGGCACAACTTCAACCACTGAAGCTTAATAAACTCAAAATTTGTTTATTAAGCTTCAGTGGTTGAAGTTGTGCCAAATTATTCTGTAAAGTATACTTGACTTAAACCAGCCTTTTCGGTCAACTTAAAAAATTAATTTGGCACAACTTCAACCACTGAAGCTTATTAAACTCAAAATTTCTTTGCAGCCGGTTGCTTTAAAATTTAAAGTTAACTCAACTTTTTATTTTTTACAGTGTAGCTAATACATTTCAGTCACACAAAGAACAAAGTCACGTATGAGAATAGCTTGTCCTTTTTAAATAATTAATTAGCTTAAATTCACTGACCTACTAACTACAGTAGATTAATGGGATTATTACTCCTAAAAACTATTTTTTTTTGTTCTGCTTACGTTATAAATGTCATATCATCCTCTACCACTCGAACTATAAAAAAGGCAGACACACAAGTGCACTTAAATCTATTAAAACTGATCAATGTGTGCAAAAGTGGGAACCTTAAATTAAACATTTCCACTAAATATTAAGCTAAGGTTATCTGCATTCTTGTTTTGTCAAATTTGTTGTAGAAATGCACTAGCCTATTTTATGTAATTTAATGCAATTACATCTGAAATAACTTTAAAATTATGGCCAATAAACGTAACACATTACATTACTTTTTTAATATACTTATTTGTTTAAATACTTTAAATGTAAACTTGTGCATTAACTTGAGCAGCTATGTTTTCCCACGCTAACTGTCTCTGTCTCACTGATGCAGTGGTGTTGCTTTTTTTAAATATATGCTCATATTTGCTATAACTTTGCATGAGCACATCAAGTTCAGCTGGAGAACTCGTAGTATCTGCGCTCCATTGATAATGCCTTTTTATAGTTGTGGTGTGCGCGCTTAACTCTGAGTTGGTCTACTCAAAGTTGATTGACCCAACCCAGATCAGCTATTCTGAAACCGAAAACTCTGAGTTTTTAATCTCTCGGTAAATCAACTCAGAGTTCAAGTTTAAACTCCGAGTTGATTGAACCTCCTTACTGAAACAGGCCCCTGGAGGGGCTTAAGTGTTTCAAACATTGTTTACAACTGCACGTAACCATCAGCCAGGACAGATTATGATGTGAGGAGACCTCAGAAATAAGCCAATGGAAAAGTTGATTTTGACTGGAGGTTTAAAAATACAAATCCCCAAGGTATGTCTCAGAATATGCTAGATATAATATAACTTTTTACTTGGGAACTTGTAATGTATTCCTGCAATTCAAAACTTATAATTCAGTCCTCAGTATCGAATGATCCTTCAGAAATTCTGCTAATTTGATACTTTATGATTTATATTTATTGATGTTGAACAATAAATGTTCTTATCTACAGAAAAAAACAAAAAACAAAAGTACTGCTTTAAATTTCTGAAAATCATGTGACACTGAAGACTGGACTACAGATGCGGTAAATTGAAAAAAAAAAAAAAAAAGTTACATTTAAAACGTACAGTTGAAGTCAGAATTATTATCCCCCCTGAATTATTAGACCCCCTGTTTATTTTTTTCCCCAATTTCTGTTTAACGGAGAGAAGACTTTCTCAACACATTTCTAAACATAATAGTTTTAATAACTCATTGCTAATAACAGATTTATTTTATCTTTGCCATGATGACAGTAAATATTATTTTACTAGATATTTTTCAAGACACTTCTATACAGCTTAAAGTGACATTTAAAGGCTTAACTAGGTTAATTAGGTTAACTAGGCAGGTTAGGGACAATTAGGCAAGTTATTGTATAATGATGTTTTGTTCTGTAGACTATCGAAATAATATATAGCTTAAAGGGGCTAATAATTTTATCCTTAAAATTGTTTTCAAAAAATTAATAACTGCTTTTATTCTAGCCGAAATAAAACAAATAAGACATTTTCTAGAAGAAAAAATATTATCAGACATACTGTGATAATTTCCTTTCCCTGTTAAACATAATTTGGGAAATATTTAAAAAAAAAAAAAATTCAAAGGGGGTCTAATAATTCTGACTTTAACTGTGTGTGTGTGTGTGTGTGTATATATATATATATATATATATATATATATATATATATATATATATATATATATATATATATATATATATATACATATACACTCTCTCTCTCTCTCTCTCTCTCTCTCTATATATATATATATTCATTCATTTTCTTGTCGGCTTTGTCCCTTGCGGGGTCGCCACAGCGGAATGAACCGCCAACTTATCCAGCACGATTTTTTACGCAGCGGATGCCCTTCCAGCCGCAACCCATCTCTGGGAACTTCCACACACACATTCACACTCATAAACTATGGACAATTTAGCTTACCCAATTCACCTGTACTGCATGTCTTTGGACTGTGGGGGAAACCGGAGCACCCAGAGGAAACCCACGCAAACCCAGGGAGAACATGCAAACTCCACACAGAAACGCCAACTGACCCAGCCCAGCCGAGGTTCGAACCTGCGACCCAGCGACGTTCTTGCTGTGAGGCAACAGCACTACCTACTGCGCCACTGGGTTGCCCCTATATAGATCTATCTATCTATCTATCTATCTATCTATCTATCTATCTAGAGAGAGAGAGAGAGAGAGAGAGAGAGAGAGAGAGAGAGAGAGAGAGAGGAGAGAGAGGAGAGAGAGAGAGAGAGAGAGAGAGAGAGAGAGAGAGAGAGAGAGAGAGAGAGAGAGAGAACAAAAAATTATTCAAAATATAAATAATAGTTCACAAAATTACTGTTTTAATTAAAGGATGAGCAGAAGAGAATTCTTGTATAATTTTTTTTTTTTTTTTTTTAGTAAACACTTTTTTTTTTTGCTGAGAAACATCCACCCATTATATTATATCATTCACTTTCCTTCAGCTTATTCCCTTCTTTAATGGGGGTTGCCACAATGGAATTAACCATCTACTTCTGTGTAAAATGTGCAACTTCCAGTGTTGGGAAGCACTCACACACAATATTTATTCATTTTCCTTTGGCTTAGTCCCTTTATTCATCAGGGGTCGCCACAGCGGAATGAACCGCCAACTTATCCAGCATACGTTTCACACAGCGCATGCCCTTCCAGCTGTAAACCTGTACTGGTAAACACCCATACACTCTCACATTCACACACTCATACACCACGGACAATTTAGTTTATTCAATTCACCTATAGCTGACCAGAGCACCCGGAAAAAACGCACGGCAACACAGAGAGAATATGCAAACTCCACACAGAAATGCCAACTGACCCAGCCAGAACTCGAACAAGTGACCTTCTTGTTGCGAGACGACAGTGCTAACCACCGAGCCAACATGTAACCTGCACAATATTATATTATATTATATTATATTATATTATATTATATTATATTATATTATATTATATTATATTATATCATATTATATACTCAGCCATTTTATTAGATATACCTCTGTAACTGCTCGTTATAGCAAATTTCTAATCAGCCAATCACATGTAGACATGGTCAAGACAATCTGCTGCAGCTTAAAGGTGCAGTATGTAAGTTTGACACCCAGTGGTTGAACTAGGTATTGCAGTCCTGAATCATAATAAAGGTACGCCGGGTTGCCAGTTTGAGGGATTTTAAACTGTGTTCTAAATAAAAGCAACGACACGCGATTGAGGGAATATTCTCCATATTAAAAGGAGCTTTGGTTCTAACCAACACCTCGAATTGATTTATTAGAAGCGGCTTCTATTTCTCACAGCTGAACAACAGAAACCTATGACAGATCACCTCAGGTAAGCCTCGTGTGCTTTATTCAGTGCTAAATGCTAACAATGCGAGTTTGAATGCATTTTACATGACGTGTATTACCATATACTGAAAGCAGAAAGTTCACCTCACCTTTAATGATGTTAAAGAGGGTTAACATGTATTAAATAGATTCTAAACCTTACGTTTTGTGAGTGAGTGCATATTCTGTGCTTCTGAAAGGCTGTATTTAAATTTTTGCCGTGTTTTGTGGTGCAAACAGCCAAATGGCTCATCACTCATAACAATCTCGTCACAGCGTGTTGTTAGGACACGCGATGTAACCTGCTCACGTTCCTAATATTTATGTCATTTGCTAATTAACGTCATGTGGAACTGAATCTGTCTCATTTTGACATCTGATACTTTCCACTACACTGTAGCATTTCGCTCATGGACGCATGCTTTCAGAGTCTTTCTGAATGAATGAATGAATGAATGAAATATGCTGTTTTCCAACAAGGCAACCCGGGGTGCTGAATTATAATTGGTTAAACTGGCATGTGCATGTGAAAATTACCTAAACAAAGACATCGTTCCGGCACGGAAAAAAAACATTTTCAAAGCAGAATATCTGACTTCAGCATTGTTTGTCAGTTAAACAAGTATGTTCACTTGGGATGTTTCTTAAATATCTGCACACATATTATTGTATTTTTATGCTTTAGAAGAGTCAAAAACTTACATACAGCACCTTTAAACTGAGCATCAAAATGGGGAAGAAAGGTGATTTAAGTGACTGTGAAAGTGGCATGGTTGTAAATGTCTTACGGGCTGGTCTGAGAATTTCAGAAACTGCTGATCTACTGGAATTTTCAAGCACAACATTCATTAGGGTTTACAGAGAAGGGTCAGAAAAAGATAAAATATCCAGTGAGCGGCAGTTCTGTCGGTGCAAATGCCTTGTTGATGCCAGAGGTCAGAGGAGAATGGCCAGACTGGTTCGAGCTGATGGAAAGGCAACAGTAACTTAAATAACCACTCGCTACAACCAAGGTATGCAGAAGAACATCTCTAAACGCACAACACGTCGAACTTTGCGGCGGATGGGCTACAGCAGCAGAAGACCACACCGGGTGCCACTACTGTCAGCTAAGAACAGGAAACAGGCTACAGTTCACACAGGCTCACCAAAATTGGACAATTGGCATCAACAACATAAAAGCATGGATTTATCCTGCCTTGTTTCAACAGTTCAAGCTGGTGGTGGTGGTGTAATGGTGTGGGGGATATTTTCTTGGCACACTTTGGGCCCATTAGTACCAATTGAGCATTGTGTCAGCGCCACCGCCTACTTGAGTATTGTTGCTGACCATGTCCATCCCTTTATGAACACAGATAACGCGCCATGCCATAAAGTGTGAATCATGTCAGACTGGTTTCTTGAACATGACAATGAGTTCACTGTACTCAAATGGCCTCCAGTCACCAAATGTCAATCTAATAGAGCATCTTTGGGATGTGGTGGAACAGGAGATTTGCATCACGGATGTGCAGCCGACAAATCTGCAACAACTGTCTGATGCTGTCATGTCAATATGGACCAAAATCTATATATTAACAAATATTTTCAGTACCTTGTTGAATCTATGCCACGAAGGATTAAGGCAGTTCTGAAGGCAAAAGGGGTTAAACCCAGTACTAGTAAGGTGTACCTAATAAAGTGGCCGGTGAGTTTATTATATTATATTATACACAGCATTAGTTAGCATCTGTTTATTTTCTATTGTTTCTAATTTTGTTTTTCCTAGTCTTCCGGATTTGAATTTTAGTGCATGCAAGTGGTCGTGTGATTAATTTTCTCCTTTCTTTAGATAAAATTGATAATTTTGTATTTGTATCGTGTCATTAAATTCAAATTGACAAAACAAAAAATTAAATGGGTGAAGTGTCACAAAAGTAGATTAACAAAAAAGTACACGACTTCTAAGAAGCCCAAATCTAGATGACCCAAAAGTATCCTCCCTTGTCAGAAGGAAAAGGGAAATGTGCAAACATGCCATTATTGTTGGCAGAAAGGCAGACAAATCTGAGATAAGCGAGAGGTGTTTAGTTCATATATTCTTCACAGACTATGGTGGGAAAATCTAACACAATATTGCATTTTCTGCCAGTTCCAGCAGTGCATACAGGAGATTTCTTCAATGTAAACACAGCAGGACAGTCTCTTGGGATTGTGTCTGTAGGCATTGTAAACTTCGCTGCTTTTGCACACACTGCCAAACACAGAGGGAGCAGCCTGACATTTCAACAGAACATTTTGAGAATGAACTGAAGTCTTTAAAACTCAATTGATGAAGACAAAAACTTGTAAAAGACGTTCTGCAAGCATAGAAGGCATATAAAAAGGCTGCGTACATCGTCTCGCTGGTGTTTCTAGGCACTTGAGGCTCAATCAGCTCTCAGGTTTACTGAGTGCCTCTATGTTTATTTTACATCAGGAGAGCCAAGTGGCCCAAATACTTGCCCATGTGCTCGTTTCTAATGATAAGATGTTATTGTAGGGCTTCCCATGAGCATGTGAAAACTGTTTTGACTGGCAGGCAACGAGGTCTTGGCGGCAGGCCAAAGAAAATAACTCCGCTCCTACTGGCAAAGAAAATAAGCGTTGAGAGTGGTGTAAATTTGTAATCAAGGGACCTGGAGGAAATTCTTTTCGGAACAAAACAATGAAATAAAATGAACGCTAATTTAAGGGGTTAGCAAAAGAGACAGCCAGAGAGCAAATATTTAGTCCATGAAGCAATGTAAACATGTAATGCAATTAGAATAGAATTGTTCATATTTTAAAATGGTATGCAATACAAATCCATGGAAATTGTCGATTTAAAGAGAAAAAAAAAATGGATTTACCCATTTATGATAATTTATTCAAAATGTACTTTTCTCGCTACACAATACATTAACAACAGCAGTATAGTGACTGTAAACTACTCAAAATTGTGTGCAACCAACCATAAAACCTGAGTAACTGGATTCTGTTAATTAATAATACTTAGTATTTACACTGTAACAAGTACTTCCTCACAGTGTATTCACATTTCCCCTAATCAATGCTTTTGAGTGTCCTCTAAACATTCTAAAAGTAGTATTGATACAGTAATACATTTCGGTTTCAAGTAACAGGGGAAACAACAATTTAAATACAAAAAAGCATTCCCTAAATTATTATGTGCGAATATATGGAAAACAAATCAATTCTAATATGAGTTATTAAAGTGGAATGTGTAGATATTTTACCATTTCCTGTATATAATACACCATTTGGATTGGATTGATTTCAGTTTGAAATGGCAGTTTTCTTATTTGCTGTTACCAATTCTGATGCTTCAGGTTTTATAATGCATAAAGCACATTTTCCATCTAAGTGTGATACTCAAGTTTAGATTTCTCCTTACCTAAGAGAATAAATGAAGGATGTTGCATATAATCCCTTGAACATGTCTCTTATAACCATTTAGTGTGGACATGTCATGATCAGAGGCAGCTTTACAGAAAATAATAGATAAAACAGATAAAAATATTCGTAAGAAAAACAACTGACAAAGCAATTTGAAAACATTTCAAATGATGGAAGAATAATTCAACATGTCTCAATCAAGAAAAAGTTTGAGCACATATTTGATGCATAAGTTAAAATGTACACCTATGAATACATATTTGTTTATTGCAATATTGTAAAAAAAACAGAACTTTCGGTAACACTTTATTTTGATGGTCCATTTGAGTATTAGTAGGCTCTCAGCTTAATATCTGTTGATACTGACATTTAACAATCCTTCAACAGACATTTAACTGACTATAAGAAACTTTGCAAGTACACGTCAACTTACACTAACCCTAACCCCAAGCCTAACCCCAACCTAACAACATACTTATAATCTACTGAGAATTAGTTGCAATGTATCTTAAATTCAACTAACAGACCATCAAAATAAAGTGTGACCGAACTTTCAGATCTTATACATGTAAAAAGGTCTAAACACATGCAAGGCCATTCCAATATTTTGCTCTCCTTCTAGCACATCTGGTTCCTCCACGTGTAAACTCATAAACAAACATCTGTGATCGCTTCATGAGATCAGCCAGATTGGCTAGTTCCCGATCGAGTCATAAAATCTGATTATCGGCCGATACCGATCTCTGGCCGATCGATTGGAGCATCCCTAAAATGCATCCCATAAAATATTGTTGCGTGTCTATACAGCACGTCACACTTCCAAAATTGTGACGATATCAATGTTTGAACATTGGAAATATTTCTTGTATATGCCAAAATGTAAGATTTATCAGCCAAAGACTTATGTTCTGCAATTTTAATTATACTGTGAAAAAAATGTGGTTATCTTTTTTTCTTATGTAAAAAAAACATAAAATAATAGACGTTAAATTACAGATTTTCTCCTAAAATACCGGACGTTAAAATTAAAAAAATTTCCGTAAAGTAGCAGATATTAAATTACAGACATTTTCCGTGAATAAAAAAAATTACAGGAAATTTCTGTAATTTAACATCCGTTACAGGAAATTTCACCCCAGCTGCCAAAAAAAACGTTAAATTACAGAAATTTCCTGTCATTCTAAAATACTTTTTTGGTGTAATTTTACAGTAGGTTGTCTGTATTTTTGTGAGCTTCATTTAATATGCAACTGTATATAAATATTGTGGAAAGTTATATAAAATACATAAAATTATACATTTTTTACAGTGCTACAATTCAAATCATCATTCTTAAGTGCAAAACAGTGTTTTAATAATTTATTCACCAAAAATTCTCATGACTGCAACAAAATTCAAATAGAAATTCAAAAAAATGTTTGAAAGCTTCTACAGGCATACTTTACAAGTGTTGTCATGTCCACTTAATGTGTCTGAACTTTCAGTTACCTCATGAGTGCAAGTTTATTAAAAGTCATTATTATTATTATTATTAATAAAATGGGTAGATGAGGTTGCGATATTTTCTTATTATCATCTGTATGTAAAGCTTGTGGATTCATTTCCTTATTTTTAATCAAGATCTGGCAACAAAAATGAGTGAAAGCTAATACCTCCTATCCACGTGATCAATAAGAAGAGATACAGCATTCAACACTGAGATAATTACTGCTCATATCTTTTGCTAACATTCTGGCATCTTTCTCTCAAAATTGTGAGAACTTTTCCATTATGACTTTTGAAAAACTAATTTAACAACCAAAACACAGCTTCAAACGTAGCTGAAAGTCAAGTAAACTCATCTGCGATTCTAATTATATCTTTCTAATTTCACTCTCTCCATCTCATTTGCTTATGCCCTCCAACCTTTAAAAATACTCTCATTAACTTGAATGATTAGCTCAATTAGCCTCGCGCTGCCCGAGAGGTGCAGATGCCGGCATGACCGCGACAAACCAATCAGGAAGGTAAAGAGTTCATAGACATGCATGAGGTCCTGCTAATTAGGAGTGAAAATGAGCCTAATGTGGAGGGATCTGGAATGGCGAGGCTGGTGGAATGGCATAAAGTGAGCTTGCATAAACATACACGACTTTAAAAAAAGAGGAGGAATGCAAAGTGTTCGCTCACCGAGTGCTTTCTCTGATCTCCCCCAGCCCACTTTCGGGACAGTGATTAATGAGTGAGGGCTTTACAGCAGAGCAACAGAGCCCTGCACTCAATGGCCAATCAACAGAATATAATGACACATCCATTATGAATGGATCCCTGTTCTCATCTTTCATTCACCGTTTCTTTTTTTTTTTTTTTTAAATAAAGACCTGAGTGGGATTATTATTGCAATCATTAGACCTGGTCTAGTCTGCTTTTTATTCATCCTGGAACTATCATTGCAAAACATTACATCTCAGACCAAAGCCAAACTATCCGGTTGCAGTCAAGAAGTTTAAGAAACCTAAAGATACATTTGACTTTAATTCTGAACAGCATGTTTTCTGTGAATGTCTCAAAATGGATTTTAGATTATTTGCCTAATTATTTTGTTTTAGATTTAGATTTGATGCTCATTTTTGGCTTCCAAGTTGAGACCAAACAAGCAGAGTACAGAAGCAGATTGAAGCCTTTGAAATAGGAATATGTGATTATTCGTTGAGTTCCATAGGAAAACCAAAGATTAAACATAAGATCTGGTCCATATTGTGTCTAATTCTGGCCAACAATGATTTTGTTAATAGACAGGATGAGGCTTACTGACTGTATTCATAATAGTGTTTGCTTTAGCTCACCAAGGTTGCATTTGTTTGATCAAAATACAATAAAACATAAATCATGTTAAATAAGCCTATTGGACACACTCTCTCCTCTTGTTTCTCCAAAACAAAACAAAACTGACTTATAGACTTACTTAGACTTTATATACTGCTATTCTCTGTTGATTTGATGTGCTTCTTTTATCCTTAATTGTAAATTGCTTTTGATAACATTATTATCTTTTTATTATTATTTAAAAATAGTGTAATTTGTTCCAGGGATGGCAAACCTAAACTTTCAGAATTATTTCTTGTTACATGATTCTTCAGAAATCATTCTATGATTATTCTAATATGCACATTTGCTGCTTAAGAAACATTACATAATAATAATAATAATAATAATAATAATAATAATAATAATAATAATAACAACAACAACGATAATAAAATTAATATTACAATTAATAATAATAATAATAATAATAATATCATCAATGTTGTAACAATAATTAATCAAATAAATTTTAACAAATAAAATCAAAAAGGTACAAAAACCAAAACCTCACTCACTATCCTTCGGCTTAGTCCTTGATTTATCAAGGGTTGCCACAATGAACCACCAATTGCTCTGGCATGTGGTTTGGATGCCTATCTAGCACTGGGAAACATCCATACACTCTCTCATTCACACACACTCATACACTACACGACCAATTTAATTTACTCAATTCACCTATTCGCATGTCTTTGGACTGTTGGGGAAACCAGAGCACTCAAGGGAAACCCATGCGAAAACAGGGAGAACATGTCAAAACCTAAACCTGATGCACTGAAATAACTGATATAAATATCGGATATAAATGACTTAAAATTACGCCACATTAAAATAAAGAGCCAAATTACATTTTTTTTCTTCAATTAAACCCAATTAAGTCATATTGCTATAACGACAATAGCATACAATTTTTTTTCTAGTAGAATTAGTTTTAGATTCATAAATTGTCATTACTATAATAGTGCAAATTAGATTTTATATTGATTTATCATTTTAAAGTTTACAATTATTAGCAACATTTGTTTTACTATGGTACGCAAACAGCACCTATTTGAAATATAACACTTTAATAGCATAATAATTCTTTACTCCTTTTTTCAATCAAATTTTATTCCTTTTTGAATATAATTTGAATATATATATATAAATTATACCTGTCCAAAAGAACACTTTTATTACCATTTCAAACTGTTAGTGACACAAAGAGTCCAATTCAAATCGGACAAGATTGAATAAATCCACGTTTTTATTTTAACATGTTGTTTCAAGTTGGACTGACTACAAAACTGTACTGCTGAAAGCTATAAATACTGAGAAACCTGCATGCAGTCTCTAGATAGCAGAGAAGAGGTTATGAAAAAAGGTTCCCATTCACATCTGGTCCTTGCCAGAGGCCTGTTGATTCCACGGGGGCTTTCTGGGGCTCAAGTTATGTTACGTAGTAGGGTCAGAATATGGGTCAATGACATTCACACTGATGAAAATGAACACTACCTTTTCTGCCAAGAAATGTTTAGCTCGCATACACACACTCACTCACTCTTTTTTCTATATAATGCAATTTAACTTAATTTGGATGTTTAATTAAATAAAACAAAATTATGTTAAAAAATTAAATAAAATAACAACATGACTACTAAGAAAATAAGTTTTTTTTTTTACGAATTATCAATAAGGCCCATACAGTAATTTATCCAATTGCAGACAGTGGTAGATCATCATATCGAGACTAGGCACAGACAGACCTTGTGTACTTCAGTTCAGTGAGCTCCAACTGTCTAGAAAACCACACACCAGCTCTAAAAGAATCTGACATCTACAAATTTGGCTATTTAATACACACACACACACCAAATGCCCTGTTGAACAATGACACACTAACACACACACACACACACACCTAACCTTTCTTTTCCTCTCCTCAGCTGCTTTTGTATCCACTGATCTCAGAGTAATTCAGATTGTGTCTGCAGTCTCCAGTCCACTGAAGGGAATGTCTGGAGGAACAACTAGAGGTCAGTGACCCTCTCAAGTGTTGTCAAATGCAGAGGGAAAATCTGACGAAGAACAGTTTTACATCATTGCCTTGTACAGAGAAAGAAACATGAGAAGGGTAAAGCTTTCCTGCGAGACCAACAAGTCAGATCTCTGATGCCTCGCTGTAAGACATTGCTAGCCCAGATCTTTCATGTTTTTTCACAAACTTAAATCTGACAAATGCGAAATCTTGTGTTATAACGCCCAACACCAAGAGACCATCCAAAGGTTGGCTGAACTCACAAACATGCTCAAATTACAAGTAAATGTAATCATACACTACATTAAGAAATACACTTGCAATTTGCTTATGCTAAAATATAAAAGTCTGCCTCAAATTTTGACTCACTCAAATTGTCCATATTACTAACATTTGGAGACTGAAAATAACCACCATTTTACAAGATCTACAAAGACTATTCTGTCATTGGTTAAACACACAGAGAGCAACAAACTCATGCCATTGGCTACCCTTATCCCATGTTTAGGTCAGGAGAGCCAAACAATCAAAGCACTATTTTAATATGGCCAGAGCCACAATGTTTATATGCACTATAGTATTATATGCACATATTTGACTAAACCTAGTATCCCAGTACCTAAATGTTGGCTGAAAAACTACTTAAGCGAGTTAAAAAAATAATTCTTTTTAAATATTTGGAAGTCACAATTACACCAAAAATATTGGGTTCCACACAATCACTTTGTGTTGGGACAAAATGAGGGAATAAAGTTAACTGATTAGTTTTTACAAATTTAAGTGGATTGAATATAAAACAATTAAGTTGTCGTCCCATAAAACTCAAGAATCGTGTCGTTCCAACTTCCAGCTCATTTTAAATAAGCAGTTTGAACAAACACTAAACGTAATTCTATAAGACAACTCTGTAAGACAAATTTAACTTCATACATTCCGACTTTATTCCTCTTTTTCACAGTATGTCCTAATAAAATTCACAAAATTAAGGCACATCGTCATATACTGCTACTTCATATTTACATAAATGATAAATACACAAATGGGCTGACGTTGATTTCAGGAGAGGATGTAATACAGAAAGCTAACCTCAGAGGGCGCCGTAAACTAACATTAGGTTTTAGGGTTTTACTTGGGTAGCAGTGACATCTAGAGGCCACCTAGATTACTAGAATCATTTTATACAGTCATTGACTAGAATGCATATCAATTCATTTCTGAATGTAAATACACGATATACTTGGTCAATGCAAACCCAGGATCGGTTTAAAGGTATTTTAAAGCGAAATAAAGTTCACCACTTAACAAAATTATACAATTTACTCACCCCAGTGTCATTCCAGTAGTGTATGTTGTTGTATAACTTTAGTGAAACACTTCATTTAGGCCTTTTCCTTTGTTAATAATGACCACGTCAAGCTACAAAACGGGCAAAAATTATACTTTTCTATAAACATGCTTTAAAAATAAATAAAATAATTTGCCAAACAAACGGAAATGTAGCTTTTCTCCAGCGAAAAACTCCCACTTTGCAAACAGAAACTGCCACAGGTGCAACTAATTATATTTCGTCATGTGACATAGGAGAAACAGTAATGACTGATGATGTCATTGACGTCCGGCCAAAAAGTCAAATCAAAGTTGCCATATTTGATCAAATTGGCAAAAAATTTCAAAAAGTTGCCATATTTGATCTTCAGCAAGATCCAACTTTGTTTTTTGCTTTACCACATACTTTGTGAGAAAAACGGGATATGCGTGTAAACCTTTAATATACATTCATATAATGACTACATGGTTTTTTTATAGAGCTGAACAAACACTGAATTTAATAACAGCACACAGCTTTGGAGCAAAGTGAAAGTGAGTAAATTGACAGAATATCCAGTGATTTAAAACTCTTTTAAAAACGGATTCACATTGTTGGCTCTAAATTTTGCAGAATGTCAGATGTATCCTTCATCCTGAAATAGGAAAAGAAAATAACATGGTATGTATTGACGCACTGATATGAAGTCCTCATTCTAAGAGGCTGTTTTTTTCACATACAAAGCACCTGTAATACTTACATGTAAACTATTCTGTCCAGCCTTTCTTTAAAACTCTAAAAGTTAAAGGGAAAAACATTTAATTATTACAGAGTATTTACAGGAATCAGAGAGTGAAATTCAATACCTTTTAAGACCTTTTTTAGGACTCTTTCCATATATTTTAAGACCTTATAATCACTTTAGGTTTCAACCGGAAATGCTGGCGAGATTTTAACTTACAGTATATTTAATAAGTGTTAATGTACGAAGCTAATCCAAAACTAAAACATTATTCATATGCTGAATAAAAATCTATTAAATGTAGCTAATTCAGCAGGTTGGTGCCTACAGAGCTGCAGAAATAATGGTGTTGCCTTGGCTACTGCAGTAAACAAAGCAGCATGATGTCAAATCTAGTAGGATTTTATTGATTTCATAAACTACACAGCATCCTGATATTCGTCCTGATATGATTTAATTCAGGCAAACTTTAGCATACAACCATACTTTGAATAATCAAAAATGATATAAAATTTTATACCTTGCAAAACAGCATTTAAGATTTTTAAATACTTTGTCAGGGCTTTAAATTTCTCTACATTGATTTATCAACTTTTATTGCTTTTTAAGACCCCGCAGACACCCTGTATTAAACAAACTACTCTTGAAACTTTGGTGGATAAACAAATGGATAGATGGATGTTCACCTGTGAAGCTGTTGGCGAAGGACTGGCTATAATGTTTCCATTGTCATTGTCATCAACTTGTGTTTGAATCACAGCGGAAGAGCCATTTGCAAATACTTTAACAAATACAAATAAAAACACTAAAAACTTTTAGATTTATAAATGCAAAGATTCTATAAACAATTACAATTATAAAGGTAAAAAAATTTTCAAGTACCTGTATCCTCTTTGAATTCACCGTTTTCTGTGTTAAAGACTCCATCTCCTGATGTTAGACCCTATAGAAGTATAGAAAATTTAGTTTTTGTTTGTTTTAGATTCAATAAGGACTATATTATTTCACAAGATGTCAAATTGCCATTTTGTAAAAAAAAAAAAAAAAACTAAAATAACACACTCATGAACTGTTAGGCCATTAAATTACCGATAAATTCTGTTTCCTGAACACATCAGTTGCTGTATACTGGCCTCTGACCTCTAAAGTGGTTTGCAGTCTTCCTAAAACACTGCATTTTCCACATGAATTCCCCAGTTTTCGAAACTGACACATGTGAGAGTTATTGCTAGTGTGCTGGAGACTGTCGCTGTTTTTCATCATGTAATGCAAGTTTCATCAAAGCGAGTTTTAGGAGAAAGTAGTATTACGCCACATAAAATGTACAATTTGGAACATTCAAAGAGACGTTAAACTTCCATACCTGTGCTGAGGTCAGTGCCAGCCTGGTTTCCAGCAGCAGCACGCGACTTTCCAAGTTCTCCCACTGGTTGCTCTCAATGACGATCTTGCCAGCCAAGCTTTTTTCCAGAGCATGTATCCTGAGCTCCATGAGGGCCAGTCGCTGCTCTAGTCTGCCAACGGTTTCGAGAAGACCTTCCTCCAGAACTCTCAGTCGGCTCTCCAACACACACTCCTGAAGAGAATGCGTGTGCATTAAAGTGGTTCAGAACTTTGAAGATTTTTTCAGAAGATTTGTAATAGGAACAGCTATTTGTATTTGCAAGTGACAATCCAGTTAAGTTACAACATAATACACAAAATTATATCCCCAAAATTAACAAATAAATAAATTCATTCATTCGTTAAGAATGAGTAATTTAAAGGTTTAGGCTCAAAAAGTGTTTTTCTTTGACAATTTTGCACAAACGAAACGAAAGTATTTTCCTCATTTAACAAGAATACTGAAAAAAATAAGCACACCTCACTTTTTTTCAGCATTGATAATCAAAAAAAATGTTTTTGCACATCAGATCATTAAAAACATATGATTTGTATTATGTGGTGTTAAAGAATGAAGAAGTAATAGCTGCTGGAAATTCAGCTTTGCCAACACAAGAGTGAGTAACACTTTAAAATATATTAAATAAGAAAACATTTATATTTTAAATTGTAATAATATTTTCAAGTGATGTAGTTTTTTTAATATATTTTAACTAAATTCAGCACTGCTGAGAAATCAAACATTTTAAAATATCCTTACCTTACTGTATATTAAATGTATATTTTGTTTTAATCACAAAAGTTTCACGATCAATAACAGTTAAAAAAAAATTATGTAACATTATCAACTTATTTTTGTCTTTTAAATAAAGTAATTATATGAGATTAATTAATTAATTAATTAATAAAAAAAAACCTCTAAGTAACCAAGTTTCTAAGCACTTTACACTCCTGCGTAAAGAGAAGTATAAATCAGACTAAATCTAATGTCTGGTGAAATTGTCAATTATTCATGCACGTCTCAGTGTGTACATATGTTGCTGAATATATATTCCACTCACAGTGGATTCAGCAGGTTGTGATGAGTCCTCTAAATGTTTACTGTCTAACTCCTTTTCTGACTCTACTTCCTGCTGTGGATGTTCATCTGAGGAGTGTCTGATTTGAGCTGCTGCCGAGCTGCTGCCAAGATGCCTTTCTACCAGTGGCTGCTTCCAAGGCACCTAAAACAGACAAAAACAATTATTATTATTATTATTAGTAGTAGTAGTAGTAGTAGTAGTAGTAGTAGTAATAGTAGTAATAGTAGTAGTAATTGAAGTTGTTGAAGTTAACATGAAAACTTACCATCAGGGCTATTAATTCTAGTGAGTTACTCTCATCAGAGGGAATTTCATTTTTAACACAGCTCTTCAACACAGGCCTTCTCTTTGGCTTACTCAGATACTGTAAGACAATATTCAAATAAAATATAAAAAAAAAAACATAAAAATACTGTATAAATAACAAAACCTGCCCAATATTTAATTTGCTAACAATTATTTTCAAAAAATGAAAATAAATGAAGTAAAACCGATATACGTGTTAAATTAAATTACTAGTTTGTATAAATATATTTAATATGCTAACAATTATCTGCATAACACAATATTATTAAACCAATAAATGTGTTATATTAAATTACTATAATTGTATACATGTAATATATATTAAATATATTATGAATAAAATAAGTCATTGTAAATGATTTAATCACAACATTACTATACAACCTGTGAAAAATAAATAACCATTTTGAGATTAGCTAAAGACTACATTTAATGGTTATTAACAGGGAAAAAATATGCATGTATATGTATATACTGTTTACAATAAGTATTACCTTAAAGTAAAAAACATTACATATAAATAAATGTTTCTTATAACTGTGAATAACTAAAATACAACCATATTTTTATTTAAGGAAAAAACTGTATTAGGGTTAATCAGAGATACCTTGCTATCTTTAGTGAGTTCTTTGTGTTTGCTGAGAGCAAGTCCAATGACATCACAGAGAATGCTCACTTTCCTCTCCGCAAATCCAAACTGAAGGAACTGCTGTTTGGTCAACAGTGGTTTATAGCTGAAAACATCCCGCAAGACCTACATTTGAAGAGATTTTCTCATCAAAACGCAGATACAACAAAACACAGTGATTTAAAATAAATATTACAACTTGAGAGGTTTAACGCATTAAAGGAACTGGAAGGAAATGATCCTCTAAGTGGATTAAAATCCCAAACAAAAAAGAAAAAGAAAAGATTTGTGGACTTTCTGGAATTCCAGAGGAGCCACTAAGACTAATCACAGGAATACGCAGATGTAAACAGTGAGATGTACTGTAGCACGAAGGGGAAAATGACGACTGGAAAAAAAAAAAAGATTGAATTGCTAAACATTACTTTCCTGTTACAACATCTTTAATTTTTAGCAAATGCCACCAAGGCCCTGAAGGTAATCTAAAGGAACCACTAATTCCCCCCTGAATATTTTACGTGAGCCTCAGATGATACTGGGATAAAGGCCAGAACTTTAAGAGCTGCACAAAAGGTCAGCAAACAGGAGGAAGTGCTGAAAGACAGAGCAGCGCTTCAGTCAGTCCCATGGCTGAACGTACAGAATCAGTTTTGAGTTAATCTGAGATCAGACGACTTGGACCAGCATGAAAACAAGCCTTCTTCTTTCATTCACTCACTGCAGGAGAGAGATGCGAGTGGAGAATAGTAATTACTCAAGATTTGCTGGAGAAGAGCTGCCAGTTGAACATCTGAATGCTTTGCTTCAGAGCTACAGATGCTCCAAATCACAGAGTTCCATAGAAAAGATCTGGGGTTCTCATTTTAGAGGTTAAAGGGATAGTTCACCCAAAAAATGACATTTGCTCACTATCTATTCCACAATAAAAGTGGATTTTTGAAGTATGTTGGAAACGGGTAACTATTGACATCTATAGTAGAAGAAAAATGCAATGGAAGTCAATGGCTGCATGTTTCTAACATACTTTGAAATAGCTTCTTTGTGTTCAACAGAAGAAAGAAACTGAAACAGTTTTGGAACAAGTGGAAACTGAGTCATTAAACCCTGCCAGATTCGAGACGGTGCCAATAAATAAGGCTTATATTAATCAACCTCTTCAAAGAGAGAGTGAAAAACTGTATGAATGGCTTGTTCGGAGTTAAAAAGC
Source organism: Danio kyathit (assembly GCA_903798195.1). Classification (NCBI taxonomy): domain Eukaryota; kingdom Metazoa; phylum Chordata; class Actinopteri; order Cypriniformes; family Danionidae; genus Danio; species Danio kyathit. The sequence goes on along the minus strand of LR812519.1, from coordinate 47,953,644 downwards.
CTATTGCATTTGACCCTAAAAAATTTACTTTCTGTCCTCATAACTGGGAAAAGGCAACTGTAATTAAAGTGGGCTGCCATGTCAAGCATGTAATAAAGATCTGTTGTTGATTTCAAATAAAAATATATTATCCCGAAACTAGCCTATAAATGCTAAATCATGAATGGAATGAATGTATTTTAAAGGAATGATTCACAAATTACACTTTGGTCATTATTAATTCATAAAGGTTAGATGTTGTTTATATAAACTTTGTTTTTTTACCATACAGTAGATGCCAATGGTCACCAAAAGGTTGGATTACATTGAAAAAAAAAATTGTATGACTATACTTTGTTGTATTATTTCCCTGGGTGTTTTTTTGTTGTTGTTGATTCACACTTTTGAATTGCTTTATGAGACCTTGATCTCTGCTCTGAAAATGTGATGTTTAAAATGTAACTACTTTTTAACAAAATAAATGTTATTTACATTTTTAGAAGAATAAAATGATAAATTGTCTGGGTAGGTTTTGGTCACATTAAATACGATGTGAAAACCTGGTAATGAGCTCCCAGTTCTTTTTCTGTACCAACAATCCTCAAAATGCCTTCTTTCACATTCTCCAAGAAAAAAAAACAGAAATGTATACAGTAGGGTTACATGATTCAAGATAAATTGAGAACCCCATTTCTTTTTATAGAAATAGTTAAAATATAATAGTTTAAGAGTTACCTGAATAGGCAACTAAACTAAAAATGCTTTAGTGGACTTAAATTATATCATAAATGAAATGAATAAATATTTTAATTATATGGTTTTGCATATAATAAATGAGTCTGCATTTTGAATGAATCTCTTGAAGTACTGCTTCATTGCATGTTAAACATAAACATATATATATATATATACAGTTGAAGTCAGAATTATTAGCCCCCCTTTGAATTTTTTCTTTTTTAAATATTTCATAAATGATGTTTAACAGAGCAAGCAAATTATATATATATATATATATATATATATATATATATATATATATATATATATATATATATATATATATATATATATATATATATACTGTGTATATACACTGTGTGCATAATTATTAGGCAACTTCCTTTCCTTTGGCAAAATGGGTCAAAAGAAGGACTTGACAGGCTCCGAAAAGTTAAAAATAGTGAGATATCTTGCAGAGGGATGCAGCACTCTTAAAATTGGCAAGCTTCTGAAGCGTGATCATCGAACAATCAAGCGTTTCATTCAAAATAGTCAACAGGGTCGCAAAATAAACTGCCCATGAACTGAGAAAAGTCAAGCGTGCAGCTGCCAAGATGCCACTTGCCACCAGTTTTGCCATATTTCAGAGCTGCAACATCACTGGAGTGCCCAAAAGCACAACGTGTGCAATACTCAGAGACATGGCCAAGGTAAGAAAGGCTGAAAAACGACCACCACTGAACAAGACACACAAGCTAAAACGTCAAGACTGGGCCAAGAAATATCTCAAGACTGATTTTTCTAAGGTTTTATGGACTGATGAAATGAGAGTGAGTCTTGATGAGCCCATGGCTGGATCGGTAAAGGGCAGAGAGCTCCAGTCCGACTCAGACGCCAGCAAGGTGGAGGTGGAGTACTGGTTTGGGCTGGTATCATCAAAGATGAGCTTGTGGGGCCTTTTCGGGTTGAGGATGGATTCAAGCTCAACTCCCAGTCCTACTGCCAGTTTCTGGAAGACACCTTCAAGCAGGGGTACAGGAAGAAGTCTGCATCCTTCAAGAAAAACATGATTTTGCTCCATGAATGCTCCATCACATGCGTCCAAGTACTCCACAGCGTGGCTGGCAAGAAAGGGTCTAAAAGAAGAAAAACTAATGACATGGCCTCCTTGTTCACCTGATCTGAACCCCATAGAGAACCTGTGGTCCATCATCAAATGTGAGATTTACAAGGAGGGAAAACAGTACACCTCTCTGAACAGTGTCTGGGAGGCTGTGGTTGCTGCTGCACGCAATGTTGATGGATTCTGTCAGTGTTTTGATCTGTTCACCATGGATGGCAGGCTTTTGAGTGTCCTTGCAAAGAAAGGTGGCTATATTGGTCACTGATTTGTTTTTGTTTTGTTTTTGAATGTCAGAAATGTATATTTGTGAATGTTGAGATGTTATATTGGTTTCACTGGTGAAAATAAATAATTAAAATGGGTATATATTTGTTGTTTGTTAAGTTGCCTAATAATTATGCACAGTAATAGTCACCTGCACACACAGATATCTTCCTAAAATAGCTAAAACTAAAAACAAACTAAAAACTACTTCCAAAAATATTCAGCTTTGATATTAATGAGTTTTTTGGGTTTATTGAGAACATGGTTGTTGTTCAATAATAAAATTAATCCTCAAAAATACAACTTGCCTAATAATTCTGCACTCCCTGTAGATATATATATATATATACACACACACACACACACACATATATACACACACACACGCACGCACGCACACACGCACGCACGCACGCACGCACGCACGCACGCACGCACGCACGCACGCACGCACACACACACACACACACACACACACACACACACACACACACACACACACACACACACACACACACACACACACAGTTGAAGTCAGAATTATTAGTCCCCCTTTGATTTTCTTTTTTAAATATTTCCCAAATGACGTTTAACAGAGCAAGGAAATTTTCACAGTATGTCTGATCATACTTTTTCTTCTGAAGAAAGTCTTATTTGTTTTATTTCGACTTGAATAAAAGCAGTTTTAAATTTTTTAAATACCATTTTAAGGTCAAAAATATTAGCCCCTTTAAGCTCTTTTTTTCAATAGTCTACAGAACAAACCATCATTATACAATAACTTGCCTAATTACCCTAGCCTGCCTAGTTAACCTAATTAACCTAGTTAAACAGTTAAATGTCACTTTAAGCTGTATAGAAGTATCTTGAAAAAAATCTAGTAAAATATTATTTACTGTCATCATGGCAAACATAAAATAAATCAGTTATTAGAAATGAGTTATTAAAGCTATTATGTTTAGAAATGTGTTGAAAAAAAATCTAATGTCCGTTAAACAGAAATTGGGGAATGGGTGGGGGGAGGGGTGCTAATAATTCTGACTTCAACTGTATATATTGAGGAAAGCTAGAACCATTCAACCATTAATTCCCATAGTATTTGTCCTACTATGGAAGTCAAAAGTTACATGTTTTCAGCATTCTTCAAAATATCTTCTTTTGTGTTCAACAGAAGAAAGTTTTGGAACCACTTTAGTAAATTGTGACTTTTAGTCAATTGAAATATTTTCTGTAAACTATCCCTTTAAGAAGCTTTACAAACTACGTGCAGAGATAAATAAATAAATATATATTAAGCCACATTAAAATATATAATATTTAATAAGCTATATAAAATATGATGAATGATAATCACCTTGTACACATTCTCAATAAATCGCAAATCATTCATTCCGGTTAGTTCCACACCAAAATCGACCAGGTGCTCTGCGAGTGAGGGGGAAAAGGACGTGAAGGCAAAGCTTACAATAGGAAGACACGCTGATGGATCTCCAACAGCTAATCTGGAAAAGAAAACCACAACGTTAATTTATGAAGGACTTGTACTGACAAACAAATCATAAAACGCCATCATAAAGTCAACACCAAATCAAGGTTTTAAATCAAATATAATGTTTAATAGAGTGGCAGCACTTGAAAAAAAAAGCTGTCTGCAAGCCATTTTAAGTGTCGTGCTGGAGGCAAATTAAGTCATCTTTCCAGCATACACAAGCCAAAATGGATCTGTCTTTTTGAGGAGCATTCTGTGTTTGATGCATCTCACATCAAAACCTCTGAGCCGAGCATCTGATGTGCAGCTTGGGGTCTTGGTGAAGGAACGGAGCTGGTTTTTGTAAAGCCTGTTTACAAAATAGCGGAGCGCTGGAGAGGCTCCGGACAAGTCTTCAACTTTCCAAACTTCAAAACAAAATACGGGACATGAAACACTGACAGAGTCTTATTTTGGGATGTTTATATGAGTCAAGATGTTTTAAAGTCTAGGCCAAAAAATAAAAAATGAGTGGTGGAATTAGGGGACGTCAATGTCTAATGGATTACATCTTGCATATATTATATCATCTCTGCTGACGGCATATGAAATAATCATTCAGATGATGGAATTGTAAAACCCTGGGAAGTGGAGATTTGTATCTACAAATTTAGGATTTGTCCCTGTGGCCACATTTAACAAGATTATGTCTTTTTTATTTAGAAATTTGAGGTTAAAGAAAAAATAGAACTGCTTAAAAACTGATTAAACATAAAGTATACCTTTAATTTATTGTGGATAAAAGCATCTGCTAGACAGTCAACATACAGAAAAAGGACACTAATTGTTACGTGTATGTATGGATAGAGTTAACAGAATTTTTAAGATATTATTTAAAGCAAATATACATTTCTATGTGCTAACATGCATGAAAAACAAGTATGAACATTAATAAAATGCTCACTCAGCCATAGCGTACTTTGCAAATTTCCACTACCAATCTTTTGGCATGGGTGTGATCAGGGTCATGATTATGAAAATGATTTAGGAAAATCTTTTGCTCAGTAAGTATGTTTTATTGTTCCATGTTAGATAATTTGGCAACTACATTATACTATTATTTTATACGGTAATAATTCTTAGAATAATTTAGTAGAAGCGTCTGTAAATGTTTAGATATATGAGAAAATGTTTGCAAATTATAAGTAACCTTTAGTCTCTAAAAAGCAAGTTCAAAATAAAAGTATCGCCCAAATACTTGCTATTTAAAGAGGTCAAATGTATGATTGTGGGTCAATAATAATAATACACAACAACAATAATAACAACAGCAACAGTGAAAGAATCCAACTTCATTTTCCCCCTTACATTACAACCTGTACTGTTTAATTATTTTTTTGCAGAGAACACATCAATATTGTGCACTTTTACCAGTATTTAAATGTGATATCTACTAAATTGTCAAATTAAACACTAGGTTATACACTATAAAATAGTGTCAAGTATACTTAGAACAAGAATCATTTGATGACATACTAAAACACAATATTTAAGGATCACAGAGCAGCCACAAAATCCCTAATTAAATGATATTTATATATTTAGAATTTTACCCATTTATAAGCAAAAAAAAAAATAATAATTTTGACCGTTTAAAATATATTACATTTTGTATGATAACGTATTAATTTACATATTTAAATAAGTACAGGTCAGAATACGTTTTTTTTTTTTTATATTATACAATTCAAATTTAATTAATAAAACTAATACCATATTAATACTAGGGCTGCACAATGTACCATTTCAGCATCGATATCGCAATGTGATCATTCACGTGTATCACAGAATCCACAATGTCAAGTTCAGCTTCAGTTTATTCATCCCTCAGGAAATTTGAGTGGAATTATAGCTGACCAGGAACCATCCTGTTGAGTGAGTGTAAAGTTTAACCTTAAAAGAGTAAAAGAGTGCTTGTTTGATTTGTTTTTTAAGCCTTTAAATAATTTGTGTACAAAAAAATTAAAACAATAAAGATTTTTTCGCATTTAACTTTTATACAATGAAGACTGTGCCGTTTTATTTGCTTTCATTTGATTATTCAACGTATACTCGAATACAGTTAGACCCACCAAAAAATGTATGAGGATTATCTGGCCTTCAAAATCATCCCAATCAATATAAATTTATGAGTTCTTTCCAAATTGAGCTATTCAAGTCATCTGGTGAAATGATTATATTCATATCGCAATAAATATCACAGAAAAACAAAATATTGCAATGTCAGATTTTTCAAATATTGTGCAGCCCTAATTAATACCATCTATTAATATTGTGTATTAATAAAATATTAATAAAATGAAGATAAGTTATGTTGAATGACAATGGAATGACAATTATTCCGGACATCTTTAAATAAACATTAAAGTAGACACTTACATTTAATATGCTTATTGTGTGTTTTTAAAATCACATCAGTTTAGTTGATGTGTTTAACAAAATCTCATTTTTACCCATATCTATTGGTCTGTGTATCATAATATACCTGAATTACTTACAGTCTCAGCCACCATCAACATTTATTTTCTATTTTTCTGTACTAATTTAATTAAATGGTTACTACAGCTGTCACTCTGCATAACATTTCCATTTGAGTTTTTCCTGAAGACAGACAGTATGCAAGAAAGAACATTTACAAAGATACAATATGAACAAAGAGACAAAAAGGTTACATAAATAAAAGTCCAGCAAATTAACCAAGTTTAATTGATTTACACCAAGAAAGAGTTTTACATGCATTATAATTATTAGAGTTCTATAAAGAGTTCACATATAAATCAAAATCCTTTCTGAAAATAATAAGGGTGTTTCTTTGAAAATGTACATTTATGGATGTAAAATTTAGCCAGAAAAAAGCAATACATTAATAATAAATTTACAATGAGAAGGATCTAAGTTCAGAGAGTAACCAAATAATAATTTTTTGGGTGAAATACAAAAGTTTGGAAATAAGAATTGTGTAATGAAATTGGAAAAGTCAACCCAAAACACTTAACTGTAAGTACACTCCCAAACAGAGATGTATAGTACGAAGTAGAACTACTTCACTACTGTACTTAAGTACTAAAAAGCTGTATCTGTACTCTACTGGAGTATTGTTTTTTTTTTCTCCTACTTCTACTTTTACTTCAGTACATATTTTCGATGAGTTTAATACTTTTACTCCAGTAGATTTTTTATGTTCTGCATAGTTACTCGTTACAATTATAAAAATGTAAGGAATCATTCCAAACCCACATTATCACTGCCAGAGCAGCAGATGGCTCTGTCATAGGTTTGACTAAACTGGCTCGTCATCATTCAGACGATCAAAGAAGACAGTGCTGCCTGCCTGTATTGCGAGCATTTTAGTTAGTTTTCGACATGGAAAACCCAGAAATTCCACCTTCAACTCCTTCACTTTCAACTGTTCGTGGCGATGAGGAAAAAGACCATCCGTGGCCCTGTTTAGAGTCCATGTTTGCATTTGTCGGAGTGAAAGACAGTTCATATAGAATGAAGTGCATACTCTGCCTCCCAAAAGATTTCGAAATAATGGCCTTCAAAAATTCACCGTAGAATTTGAAGAAACATATCAAGTTAAGTTAAAAATAATGTAATTATAATTATAGTAAGAGCTAGATAAGTTAACTAACGTTAGCTACTCACGGTTCACAACATGCTGCAATGTTCACTTAACGTTTTATTTATATTGTAAATCGTAAACCATGGTTCTTTTTAAAATAAACAAAACAATATGATGTCTTTGGACTGCTTTCTTTAATAACTACATAACGCAATACTTGTACTTTTACTTTCAGTACTTGAGTAGAAAATTTTAGAATAAACTACTTGCAATACTTAAGTACAAAAAATGTTGAATACTTTAGTACTTCCACTTAAGTATTGTGCTTAAAGAGCACTTCAACTTCTACTCAAGTCACTTTTTTGATAGAGCACTTGTACTTTTACTTAAGTCTGGGTCTCTAGTACTTTATACATCTCTGCTCCCAAAATAAATGATTTAGTGTTTCGAAGACAGTTATTCTAGGTTCAACAACACCAACCCGAGTAAATAGTGAGTTATTTTTGAACTACACTATTCTTTAAACATTGATACTCCTTACCTTTGATAGTCCACATCTCTGGGATACTTTAGAGACCGAAGAGACGCTTCCAGTTTTCTGAGACATCCCTTCAGGTCACCAGTGGCCATCTCTGTCATTTCATCAAGAGTTACATTGTTATTAATACGTTTAAATACATACGCCGACGTCAACTCACCATTCATAAGCAACGTGTGTCTTACCCTTTGTCTAAAAATGTAAATCATTTGACACGGTTGATTATACTAACGTTTGTAATACCATAACAAAACTCTTACCGAAGGCTGAATATTATGAACGGAGTTATTTATTGCTAATCCCTTGTTTTGTTTTTGCCGCTAAAATATTCAGGTTTGTTGTTATTGGTTACCATGCAGTGGAGACGACAATTCATCCACAGTTTCGCTTCTGCACATTCATGTCTTCAATAAACGTGTTATAAATATTTCTAGATTATTAGGTTCTGTCCAAAATATAATGCTACACAATTTGTTAATGCTAGTCTCATGAACTGGTTGATGAACTTAAATAAGTGAAGTATTCAATAAAAAAATTATTTGTTTTTTTTATTTTATTCTATTTATTTATTTATCAATCACATATTTATTTATTATTCAAAATTAAAATTGTTTATATATATTTTTACGTAAAGCTTCTAATTTGTTAATGGAATTTCATTAACTGATTGATTATTGTTTTTATTTGATTGTGGAAAGTGTTTAATTTACATAATTTTTTAAATATATTTTAAAATAAATTTTACATTTTAAAATAAATAAATAGAAATAAATAAATAAATAAAATACATTTAATAATAATACTTTTCACAATAATTATAATAAATATATATATTTTTTTTTAATTAAACACTGTATATTTTTTTCATACAAAGACTAAGGACTTTGTTACATATCAAATGACCACACGAATTTGACCAACACGACAAAAAGAAAAAAGTTTTTAATTGAAAGTGCAACTAAGTGTACCCGTGCTAAATTTACTTTACGCGATTTGCGTCACTTCCACCAATAACAAGAAACGTCAGTCTGGCCAGAGTGTTCGAGGAGGCGGAGAGACAGACAGGAGGAGCGAATGCACTGATGAATGATAGAGTCACAGGACTGTCTCACCCTCGACCTGCAGCGTTGGAGCTGTCACGATGGCTGTACTGGGCTCCGGTTGAAGGACTGAGATAATTTCACCCGCGAGACTGTGGCAGATCAGCGAGTCATTTCGTCGCGGCGGCGGTAGAAGTATTTCATACACACAGAGGTGGGTGGCGCTGCTTTGAGCGATTGACGCTGCGAAAATAAAAACAGAAGATTTCGATGCGTCACTTTGCGCGACAGCCAATCGCAGGGCGAGTTTATGTGTCAAATCGGCGTTCTAGCCAATAGTCTAGGGGCGAGGCGGGATTTGTGGTTCAGCCAAACATGATGGAGGACTTATTTCTTAGAAAATGACCCTCGATTTGTGTGTCAGTCGTCGAACTTAAAAGTTTGATAAAGTAAATCTCTAAATAATACACACTTATTCTGTGTAAAGCAAAACGGTGCTCGTGCTAACTTGTTTTGTAGTTATGTAATATGTAAGACGAGTTCTTCTTTGTTAGGACAGAAATCATAAAGGATACTGAAATGCAAATTGGGTCAGAGTTATACTACGTTTTGCGTTATAAGGCTAATATATTTGTCAGATACTGTAAACAGTTGTCAGCAATGACAGTCTTGTAATGGTGTTCTTTCCATCTTGTCCCAATTTACAGTAAACAGTTTGACAAGAGTGACATGATAATGACATAAATGGAGTTGCCAGTTCTGTTTACTTTTCTCTTTTAATAGAAAGACTAATTAGATGAAGGAATCATTGTTTACATATTTGTTTACGCTTTACAGTAAAACTCCATTAACATTAAGTATGAAAAACTAAACTGACAGGGAAAACAAATTAGTCATAGGTGCTGTTAATGTTTTCTTAATTAACTCATTTAAATCAAACATCTTTTAATTAAAACAATAACTAAGTTCTGTTGTTGTTTTTTATACTTTAACATAGCTTAGTTAGCAAACCTAGCTCATCCTCATCGCACTACGTTGCACTAATTTATCTTGAAATGTATACATTTGTAATTATGTTCATATATGTCCGCATAACTCTGATTATTAATATCAAGGTTTAGGTTTTCAAGGTATACGCGGTTTGGAAAAGTCAAGGTTTTCATACCGCCAAAAATTTCTCTAATACCGTTCCTAAGGTTTTTTTTTTTTAACAACAGCATCTCCAGCAGAAAAGATATCCAAAGATGCCATTTTAAATTGTAAATAAATCTGTATTTTTGAAACTAATGAAGACGGCAGACATCAATGATTAATTTTCATTATTTGGCCTGGCACGATTACTGCTCCAAAATATTATAAATGTTTCTCAATATAAAATATATTGTGTTCAAAGAGGAAAAAACTTTTAGTTTTTTACACAGACATTTAAAAAGAATATATTTTAGAGCAGTAATCACAATACCGTGATACCGTGATATTTTTATCCAAGGTTATCATACCATCATATCATACCAATGCCTACTGCTATTACACTCCTGGTTACACCTAAACTGCATTTCATTGCCTTGTACTTGTACATGTGTAATGACAATAAAGTTAAATCTAATCTAATCTAATCTAGCTATTTCTCACTGTTGAAGATCCTCTAAATGCACTAACAAGAGCTTATTGTAAAGAGTACATGTAAACTTTTGTAATTAAATATATTTAAAATATTTGTGTTTATCTTAAAACCTTTATATACATATGAATAAGAATAAACAAAAAAGTAGTTATTTTTTTATTACAGCTGTTAAAGTAACCTTTTATAGTTGTTGTTAATGAGAGTATTTCTTAAACAATGTTAGTATCCTGATAATGCCATATACCATGCTGAAAGCTTCAGCACTTAACGAAACAGGAAAATAGGATACCATCATAGGCCTAATAAATGTAAGTAGTTTTAATGATTCATGAAATGCTTCTGCCCTTAGGCAAAGCTGAGGGAAATTGCTTGTCAGAGTTCATTGACCTCAGATTTCCAGTCCGCATTTAAAGCAAAGCAGGTCTAAAAATTCCCAAGCTCCTCCTACAGAATACCAAGAAGCAGGTGCAGTGACATTGTGTAACTCTATGTCAGATTCATATGAGAAAAGCTGTCATGTTAGAAACTCAGCGAGAGCATCCAAAAGGCCATTAAAGACTAGAATAACAAGACTTCTCATACAGTAGACCGAGATGTGGAGGCCCTAGGAGGGAGTCACATAAAAAGGCTTAATGCATATCTCCGAGAGAGGATTAGTGCTACTGTGGGGGAGATAAAGCTGCCATCAGGGGTTTTATTCCCCAGCTGACTACCGCAAACCAACACTAAAAACAGTTTCCTTAAGGTTGTTGGAAGAGGTAAGGATTCGGGGACCCTAAAAGAAACTATCTAAATCAGAACTAAAGTGCCGAGAGCTTGAGGCCTCTGGATTATTCTGCTTTAGTTTATAGGAACATAAGGCAGAGAGATAAAAGGCTTTATGCACAATCCCTTCTTTAATAATAAATACAATAAGAGATTATATGATATACAAAAGCTCTCAGCCAAATGGAAAATAAAAGCAGGATGGGCTGCGTGTGTCAGATGTCTCTGAGATTACATCAGCTTCTTCTGCTTAATGTATATGAAATCAAAACCAGAAACTGAGCTGAGACCATAGCTCTCGGTGATGGAAATGTGATGCACAGGCTACATATTTCAGTTTGGTTAATCACAGGGTTGTTAAGAGTTTTATAGATCAGAACGATGCGGGAATTCAACATTTTATTTATGCTACAAAAATAAAATCAAAAGTTTGGAATTATTTTGTATTTGATGTTTTTTGAAATATTTAACTATATATATATATATATATATATATATATATATATATATATATATATATATATATATATATATATATATATATATATATATATACACACACACACATACATACATACATACATATATACATGCATACATACATACATACATACATACAGTTGAAGTCAGAATTATTAGCCCCCTTTGATTTTTTTTTCTTTTTTAAATATTTCATAAATGATGTTTAACAGAGCAAGGAAATTTTTACAGTATGTCTGATAATATTTTTTTCTTCTGGGGAAAGTCTTATTTGTTTTATTTCGACTAGAATTAAAGCAGTTTTAATTTTTTTAAAACCATTGTAAGGTCAATATTATTAGCCCCTTTAAGCTCTATATTTTATATCAGTGATTTTGTGAAATATCATTAAAATAAACTGAGTTGCTTTTTAATATATTTTAAAACAATTCATTTTTCTGATTCTGCTCTTTTTTTTTTAGTTGTCATGTAATGATTATTCAGAAACCATCCTAATATGATGATTTAGTGCTCAAAACTCAAAAACAAAATTCTTGATATTGTCAATTTATGATTTCATCAATGATACACCACCATTCAGAAGTTAAGGGTAAGCAAATGTAGCTTAAAGCAGCATCATACTATCAAATCATTGAATAAAAACTTATTTGTCTATTCCGAAAAAAAAAAAAAAATAATCCATAAATTTTGACTGCATGGTGTGAGATAATCTGCTCAACTAAATTCAAAATGCTCATTAACTGGGTATATATGAAAACATATTCTCTATTTGTATATGATGTACTGAATGTAAAGGGACCAATGTTTGACTAAGTTCTGGCTAAAACATTCAGTTGAAGTTTTAAGTAAAAATATCTGATCTATAATCTGCTGGCCACTAGATGGCACTGTATTGAAATGGTGCAAGTAACCTCAGATTATGGTTGTCGCCACTCAAAAAGTTTGGTCTGATTACACAAAACCCTTTTTAAGAATGGTTTGACTAACTAGAATTCCATAACTTTTTCTTGGCATTGTCTTAAAGTTGTGTCCTTCGATTTTCCCAAAATCAGACCAATGGTCGTAGAAGGTTGAAAAGTAGGTTTTTGAAAAAATTGCTAAATGGCAGAAAACATTTGCAATAGGAAAATTATGTCATGGGTGGCGTAGTGGCACAGTTGGTAGCGCTGTTGCCTTACAAAAAGAAGCTTTCTGGTTCAAGCCTCAGCTAAGTCAGTTGGCATTTCTGTGTAGAGTTTGCATGTTCTCCCCGTGTTCGCGTGGGTTTCCTCCGGGTGCTCCGGTTTCCCCCACAAGTCCAAAGACATGCTCTATAGGTGAATTGGGTAAGCTAAATTGTCTGTAGTGTATGTGTGTGAATGAAAGTGTATAGGTGATGGCTTGCAGCTGGAAGAGCATCCACTGTGTAAAACATATGCTGGATAAGTTGTTGGTTCATTCCGCTGTGGCCACCCCTGATTAATAAAGGGACTAAGCCAAAAAGAAAATGAATGAATGAATTAAATTATGTGATGAGTTGCACCTGAAAAGAATAACAAAAAAAAAAAACTTATTAACATAAAGGTGATGGCAAATTTGGACAGTTAGGTGGCGCTAGATTGACCTAGAGCAGGGGTGTCAAACTCAGATCCTGGAGGGCCGCAGCCCTGGAAAGTTTAGTTCCAACCCTGCTTCAACACACTTACCTGCAGGTTTAAAACAAGCCTGAAGGACTCAATTAGTTTGATCAGGTGTGATTAGGGTTGGAACTAAACTGTGCAGAGCTCCAGCCCTCCAGGAACTGAGTTTGATACCTGTGACCTAGAGACTACAAGATTTGTGTGACTAATACTGAATATCTTTGTGCCAAATTTCATATAACATTCCCAAAAGTGGTTCTATGAGCAGCGAAAGTCAAAAAGAATGATTCAGTTGAAGAAGAAGGATTCAAGAAGGGGTGCTCCACAACTTTGAGCAGTGGTGTTTTAACAAAAATGCAAATTACTGCCTTTTATATGAGTCAGACACTATTCATATTAGTTTCTTAAGCCACGGTCTCACTAGAGTTTGAGCATGCGTAATTCTGTCGGACGGGGCTATGAAAAAGAGAGGATAGAACAGGATAAAACAAGATGAAGCAGTGACACTAATAAAACCAGCGACTGCTTCATATTTAAATTTTCTGTACAGAGAAATTGTATTTTGATCTTCTATTGGTCTCACACATTCACAACCTTTGAGACACAGTGACATTCGAAACTTCCATTCGAGCTTGTGCTTCCACTCTATCGCATTCACACATTTGAATGGAAGTCAATGGAGCAAAAAGTGGAGTGACCTGTTGGTTGTGTAATATTTTTTAATTTATCTGATACCAAGTAAATTGTATTATTTATTTTTAATTGTAAGCCTATACAAGCTAGTTTTACATTTGAAGACAAAATTATTAGCCCTCCTGTGAATTTATATTTATTTTTTTTTTATTTTTCAAATATTTCCCAAATGACGTTTTAAAGAGCATAAAGAATTTTTCACAGTATTTTCTATAATATTTTTTCTTCTGGAGAAAGTCTTATTTGTTTTATTTGGGCTAGAACAAAAGCAGTTTAAAAAAAAAAAAATAAAACAGTTTTAAGGTTAGTATTATTAGCCACCTTTAGCAGTATTTTTTTTTGATTGCACTTTATAAAAATATTGTGTACTGTCGCCATGGCAAAGATAAAATTAATCAGTTATTAACTATTAGTTTTAGAAATGTGTTGAACATAATCTTCTTCCTGTTTAATAGAAATTGGGGGCAAATTTACAGGGGGCCTAATAATTCAGTGGGGCTAATAATTCAGACTTCAACCGTATATTGTACTGTTTTCACCAATGTATGGCTAAAATAACCAGAAATTGGGTATATTTTTATTGAATTATTTTCAGATCTGCAGATGGGTCAGAGTTTGTGGAGGGTAGCGAGGAACCAGCAGCTGCAACAGCAGTACAGTGAACAGTGTTTCCTCCAGCGGGACCGAGAGCATGGCCGGAGGATGGGGCCTCCACTGGTTGAAGGGCTGCCGCAGCGCCGCACACCACAGTGCCAGGTGCCCGGCGCCGACATCAGTCACCTGCTGCGTGTTCGTAAGGGCAAACCAGAACAGGGCTTCATCGACCTCGAGATGCTGCCACCAGAACTTAGCATCACCATCCTGTCCTACCTGAACGCCACTGACCTCTGCCTGGCCTCCTGCGTGTGGCAAGACCTGGGCAGTGATGAGTACCTGTGGCAGGGGTCAGTCAAGTGCTAAATTTCCATATCAAATCTTGTCTTAGGGGTTTTTCTCAGATGTTGATTTTAACATTAATAATGACAATAAATTTGTCTTGGACATCAAATTAGCATATTAGAATGATTTATGAAACAGGCCAGTTGCACCATCAGTGTGTAAGTTAAAATGTAGCCTAGTTGTGACTTTAGGGACACTAAAGTTACAACTAGTTACAACTTGCACACTACTAAATATTTTTGTGCCTCACCACCGAACTTAGTTCAAACGTAACGCTACGTTCCAACTAAATATTCACGGCAGCCTCCCCCATAATGGTAGAAAAGAGATGACCGAGATTAGTTCACATTGAGGAGCTCACGATAATAGTGAAGAATGATCTGTCTTCACTCATAGCCTTATTTTCCTCCCATCGTCTATTATAGTGACTGACTGTAATGTAATGTACTATAAAAATGTAATTCTACATTTATTTTACATAGGACAGTTATATATTGATGCATTAGTTACATAATTTTAAAGCAGTTAATTGATTTAAAAAAATTTTATTGGATATTACGTCATTCAATGCGACTACGCATGACTTTACAGAGCGCTTACGACCTACTAACTACGGTTTGCCTTAAGAACATGTGGTGCAACTGAAGTAAGAACAAATTTAGTTCAAAACTAGCTAGTAGTTACTAAGCCTCGGACTGTATGTTCCACCCTACCCAGAAGACTTCAAACAAACAACTAAAATAAACCAAAAACTAAAATAATGAAGCTTACAACAAAGCTGTATAATTTACATTTTAAATAAGTATATCGGGGCCCTGTTGATGAAAAGAGACCTCTTTCAACCCTATTAAAAATTGTAATTATTCAAAAAATTGTTTCAATAGCTTTGATGCCGAGCAAATTGTATTATTTTTGCTTTAAGAAAGAAAGAAAGAAAAGATGTTATGAATAGTGTTTCATCATCTTAGGTTTCCAGCTGCCCTATAATAAATAAATACAGTTACACAAATAATTATATTTTCCCAAGTATTTCAACTCATTACACATACCTGAATACAAGTCTACATACATTTAATTACAAAAGGTTTTAACTGTTTTGTAATAAATACACCGCAAAAAAAGATTTTTTTTTATGCTCTCAGATTTTTAACTGTTATAATAAATTCATAACATTTTATTTAAGTATTCTGTATTTTCCACCTTGATGTCTAATTATTCAGTAATCAATACAGTTGAAGTCAGAATTATTAGCCCTCCTAAATTATTAGCCCTGTTGTATATTTTTTTCCCCAATATCTGGTTAGGAATGTTTTTTCAAAAACATAATAGTTTTAATAACTCATTTCTAATAACTGATTTATTTTATCTTTGCCATAATGACAGTAAATAATATTTTACTAGATATTTTTCAAGATGCTAGTCTTCAGCTTAGAGTGACATTTAAAGGCTTAACTATGTTAATTAGATTAACTAGGCAAGTTAGGTTAATTAGGCATTGTATAACGGTTTGTTCTGTAGACAATCGAAAAAAAAAAATATTGCTTAAAGAGGCTAATAATATTGACCTTAAAATATTTTTGTTAAAAAATAAAAACTGCTTTTATTCTAGCTGAAATTAAACGAATAAGACTTTCTCCAGAAGAAAAATATATATAGGAAATACGAAGAAAAATTCCTTGCTCTGTTAAACATAATTGGGAAATATTAGAAAAGAAAACATTTACAGAAGGGCTAATCATTTTGACTTCAATTGTGAATATTAATTTAAAAAGCACTTAGATTCCATCAATAAAAATAAAGTGATATATGCTCTTATATTTCTAAATTCTAACTATTTAATACTAAATTAACATTTCATTAATTGTTATATATTTTACTAGTAAAAAGTGCTGTACATTTTAGCCTTTCTCCAGTTCAGTGTCTTGTTTTTCTGTGTCTGCTCTCTAGCCTGTGCAAGTCCACTTGGGGTCACTGTTCCATATACAACCGACGGCTTCCATCTGGATTTTCCTACAGAAGGCTCTACTTGGAATTGGATGAAGGAAGTCTAACCTTCAACGCCAACCCGCAAGAGGTACAAAAAAACACACACTTTTGTTCCGTCTCACCACAATAATGTCTCCAAGCCATTTAATGTTTAAATGGGCAAGAAACTGAGAAATACTCATAGCCACAGTGTGCTTTAGAAACACAATTTTGACCAAGCTCAACTGTGATTAATATGATGGTTTCCACCTCCACCCATAACCCAGCAATGCTCATACTGCAGACTAAATATATTATTTTTACAAGCTCACCTAGAATGAATAATGGTGCATGACATAGGCTTTCAGACCACAACCCGGATTAAATTGAAATGGATGGGTTTTTTTTCTCATGCGAGCGGCTCTTAAAACATAATTTCTGTTCAGAGATGCATTTGAATGTCTGGACTCCCCCTCGCTCGTGTCTTAGGTTAGATTAGCAAAGCTTTAGCTGTCCACTTAAAGGACATGCGATAGCCTTGCTCCGGACTAAAGCACGGTGTCTGGCTTGGAAAACGCACCCCTCCTTCTCTGTTTTTTTGCCCTAATCCCCACACCCTGTTTTATGTGGCTTCTTTCATTCAGGGTATTAGTTACTTCATGTCCAGAGGTATTCTTGTGGAGCACCCGAAGGAAATCGCCAAGTTTATATTCTACACCAGAATGCTGAACTGGAAGATGCTGCGTATTTATCTCGATGAACGGTTTGTTTTTTGCAATTTTTGTTTTTGGCATGTAGTTATTGACATCACTGACAACTGTTACCAAATTACATACATTAATACAATGAACCATGGGCTTATTTGGAGGAAAACGAACACACACACACACACACACACACACACACACACACACACACACACACACAGCTATAGGTATATATTTTAGCCCATAAATGTAATAAAGAACACAATAATAATAATAATTATATATATATAATTAAATAGTGGTAGTAATAATAATAATTAAAATTATTATTATTATTAAATGCTTTTTTATGTTATGGTAATTTTTCTTTATGGTTTTGTTTGTTTTTAGAATTAGATTTAGTTTTTATATTTATTAGTTAAATTTTAGTATTATGAAATACTTTACAGTCGGTACAAAAATAAAAAAGAAACTTTTTTAAATGTATACAATTTATTTTAAAATAAGCACACACGGCGACGCAGTGGCGCAGTAGGTAGTGCTGTCGCCTCACAGCAAGAAGGTCGCTGGTTCGAGCCTCGACTGGGTCAGTTGGTGTTTCTGTGTGGAGTTTGCATGTTCTCCCTGCGCTCGCGTGGGTTTCCTCCGAGCGCTCCGGTTTCCCCCACAGTCCAAAGACATGCGGTACAGGTGAATTGGGTAGACTAAATTGTCCATAGTGTATGAGTGTGTAGATGTTTCCCAGAGATGGGTTGCGTCTGGAAGGGCATCCGCTGCGTAAAAACATGCTGGATAAGTTGGCGGTTCATTCCGCTGTGGCGACCCCGGATTAATAAAGGGACTAAGCCGAAAAGAAAATGAATGAATGAATGAATGAATGAATGAATGAATGAATGAATAAGCACACACACATATACATAAGCTGTGTCTCATTTCAGAGGCTGCATCCTCTGAAGGATGTATTCGAAGGGTGCTATGTCATCGCGGCACGACAAAGGCTGTCTCGTTTTTAAAATTAGTCCTTCAAATGCAACCTCAAAATATGTCCTTCGTATCCCAGGTAATGAAGGACACAACCGGTGGAGCCTTTGCAGCCTCAAACATCCCAAGATTAATTGCGCGCTGATAACGGCAGGACGTTTTTAAAAAGAAAACTCTGGATTAAATGTATGAATTAGGTTTTATTTGACTTCATGATATCTAAACACATGTTTAAAAACAAAAAGAGTATGACATGTCTTACTAAAAATAGATTTTATAGACAGTTTACATTTTTATGTATGGATCGAAGGAAATATATTTCCAGCATCTGTAAACCTGGTTTGGCCTTCAGATCACTTTAAAATCACTTGCTAGGCGACGAGATCTGTCCACTGATTGTCTCATTTCAAAATGCTCAGTTCGGCTTGTGTGGACATCGAAGGACTCACTTTTGAAGTCTCCATCCTTCGGAGGATGCACCTACTGAAATGAGACACAAATATATATATATGTGTGTGTGTGTGTGTGTGTGTGTGTGTGTGTGTGTGTGTATGTTTATTTTTACAATTACATTTTTGTTTTTATTATTATTATATACTATAATTACATAATAAATGCATTATATTTTTATATAATTATATTATTTTGATTAATAAATTATTACATGTTTGCCCAAATTGATTGTTTTTTTTTTTTTTCATCGTTCGATTCTTTTAATGAAAAAAAAAAGTAAATTAAAATAACTGAATCCATATTTAGAGGAAATCAAACATGGGCACAGTCATATTCTAAACATAAATAATTCTTTTTCTGGTGATAGTAACTAGAGTTTATTTAAATGTCTGTGTTTGTAGGCGAGATGTCCTGGATGAGCTTGTCAAACTTCACAATTTTAGTAACCAGTTCCTCCCTAATGCACTGAGAGACTTCTTCAGACACATTCATGCCCCAGAGGAGAGGGGCGAATACCTGGAGACTCTCATCACCAAGTTTTCACATCGTTTCTGTGCCTGCAACCCAACTTTGGTTCAAGAAGTGGGTTTAAGTCCTGGTAAGTGAAGAACAACACAATCATAAAAACACTTAAAAAGTCTCTAGTGTGTAAACACAACATCAACATTATTGTGGTTTGCTTCGCTGGGTGTCAAACTCAAAGTAAAGTTCACAGATTTCTTTTTTTTTTTGCCACAGACAACAATTAAATCTGAAACACTGGCTAATATTGCCACAGATACAAATGATTAGTATGCGGTGTATTGATTTTTGTCAGTTGTGTTTTAATAGCTGCAGATCTGCGTGATTCTGCCTTTGTACAGAGCAACATGTGAGAAATCCTTGTACTAACAGTGTCGTTTGCTTCTAAAGCTGAGCTAAGCCAACTGGCTTAAAGTGTTAGCAAAAGAAGACCCTGCTTCTGAGTCCAACCAATTGGAGGCCACTCCTGTAATAACATGTGACCTGTAGTGTGTGTGTGTGTGTGTGTGTGTGTGCTACTGTACAAGCAGGATGATTTATTATAAATTACTGACAGAACTCACTCTTCAAGCCGAGACGTTCGCTTGTAAAATAGTTTTCATATTAAAGAGCGGAGGGTTTTCAAACCTCATGTGCACATTATTATAAGTGATTGTCATTATTAGGGGCCAAGTACTTTATCATTATTTTTAATTATAGTAGTAGTCCTAAAAGTAAAATATAAAAATTAAGTAGAAACCATTTTCATTCTTAGACAGACAGTAAATTCAGTGTTTAGAATTACAATTGATTACACAGATATAAAGGAATGAAAAAACAGCAATTTTATAGTACAGTGCAAAGACTGGAATAGTACTTTCTTGTAGAAATGTACTGTCTCAGTCCGTTTTAACTTCCAAAATATACATAGTGTATACTGAATTTAGTATAATTAAGGATTAGATGCTTTGCCCCAAATGCTTCAAATAGAAAAGTCAATTGTAATAAATACTAACAATTCCAAATTTACATATTGTTACCTTTATCTTTTTTACTTTTATACATTTAATATTTTAAAAGTTTCAATTCTAATTCCAAGTTTATATTGCATAATTTTGAGTTATTGTTCCATGATTCATTTTAAGTTTTTAATTCTCAAAATATCACAGTTCTGAGTTCTCATGTGATTCCAAGTTTGCATTCTGAGTTTATATTGCACCAATTCTGAGTTTGTTTGCTTAATTAAAAAATTTGAGTTTAAATCAAGCAATTCTTTATTTACATCTCAAGCTTGTTTGATAAAAAGTCGCAACTTCCAAATGTATATATACCTTATGAATTTCATCACTATTATATACATCAAGTATTTTTGATGTGAGGTAAATTCAATAATTTAAATGGACACTTCAAAATACAGTGAATAATTATTTATTATTTAAACTTTTAGATTGTTTTTTAAAAAATATTCACATTTTATTTGCAGTGATGTTAATAACAGCGCCAAATGTTTGTAGATTTAATTATATAAATAGCTTCATAGTTATTCTAGCCTAATACATGCTGAAATATTGAAAATTCTGTAATTTTATTAAGTTGTTTTATTGAGTCGTAACATTGTCCAATAAGGCTTGAATTAATTTAACTAAACTGAATATGAAAACTACAAAAACTTATATCAGTCTTGGATGATATAAATTTCTTACTTCGGCAATCTCAGTACAAACAGTTATCACTTTACAAAATGGAGTGATGGGCAACGCAGTGGCGCAGTAGGTAGTGCTGTTGCCTCACAGCAAGAACGTCGCTGGGTCGCAGGTTCGAACCTCGGCTTGGCTGGGTCAGTTGGCGTTTCTGTGTGGAGTTTGCATGTTCTCCCTGCGTTTGCATGGGTTTCCTCCGGGTGCTCCGGTTTCCCCCACAGTCCAAAGACATGCAGTACAGGTGAATTGGGTAAGCTAAATTGTCCATAGTGTATGAGTGTGAATGAGTGTGTGTGGAAGTTCCCAGAGATGGGTTTGCGGCTGGAAGGGCATCCGCTGTGTAAAGTCGTGCTGGATAAGTTGGCGGTTCATTCTGCTGTGGCGACCCCGCAAGGGACAAAGCTGACAAGAAAATGAATGAATAAATGGAGTGATAACTAATAAAATTGTGTTTTATTAATCTTAGATGATATTAATTTCTAGGTTAATGCTGAAAATGCATTTAAATCATAGTTGTAATTCCAGTACAAACGTATCTTATTAAATTGAGTTAAAGACTAATAAAATTGTGTAGTAACTAATATTAACATAGTAACTTTAATAAATCTTTTTTTTCTTGCCGTTGATTCTAATCCATTAACTAACCTTTACTAATGAGACTTTATTGTTAAGTATATTTACTATTAACTGTATTGTAACTAGTATTAACTATAGTATTTTATAATATTTTGCAATTTAATTTGGTTGAAACATGTTTGTTTTAAACATGTATACATACAGATAACAATGCACAAAGCATTTTTTTTATTCTACCTGTTAAAGTAACTTTACAGCTAAATATATCACTATACTACAATATACTGCGATTAAAGCTTCAGCAATTAATCACAACAAAAATCGGATACATTTTGTGATAGAAACCTAATGTGATATAACAAACTGTGTTTCTCTGTTGCGGTTTTTACAGACTTGACAATACTTTTGCATTTGGTTTACATCATTTTAATTTGGTTATACATAAATGTATACATACAATCAAACAATATTCAAAAGTATTTTTTGGTATTATGCTATACGGCTTAGGTAAATATATCACAATAATACCGTATACTGCAATAAAATCTTCAGAAATTAATTGCAACAAGAAAATTGTTGTGATAGATTGTGATAAACCTAATGTGAGGTGACAAACTGGGTTTCTCTGTTGCGGTTTTACAAACTTCTGAAGTTTTTTTGTTATACCTGTTAAAGTAACTTTAGCTACAGCTTTGGTAAATATATTGTGTTAATACTGTATATCGTGATAAAATCTTCAGCAATTAATCACAAGAAAATCTGATACATTTTGTGATAGAAACCTAATGTGAGGTGTTTCTCATGTTTCTCTGTTGCGGTTTTACAGACTTCTGAAATATTTTTTTTGTTATTATACCTGTTAAAGTAACTTTAGCGACAGCTTCTGTAAATATATTGCGATAATACCGTATATCGCGATAAAAACTTAAGCAATTAATCGCAACAAGAAAATCTGATACATTTTGTTATAGAAACCTAATGTGCGGTGACAACCCGTGTTTCTCTGTTGTAGGTTTACAGATTCTGAAAAGAATTTGGTTTACCTGTTAAAGTAACTTACAGCTTTAGTAAATATATTGTGATAATACCGTATATCGCGATTAAAATCTGATAGATCTGGTGATGATGTGATAGAAGTCTATAAATGTGAGGTAAAATAAACTGTGTTTCTCTGTTGGGGTTTTGCAGACGCAGTGTACGTGCTGTGCTACTCTCTCATCCTGCTCTCCATCGACCTGACCAGCCCTCACGTGAAAAACAAGATGTCTAAGAGAGAGTTCATTCGAAACACTCGACGGGCCGCTCAGAACATCAGCGAGGACTTTGTAGGCCACCTCTATGACAACATCTATCTGATCGGCCATGTGGCGGCCTAAGCACTACAGCGCTCGACACGTTAGCGAGACAAAAAAAAACAACATTAGCAACTTGCACTAGGAAGGATTCTGCTTTAAGAAGAAACACTGTCAGGTCATTTTAAAACTGAAGTATCATGAGTTTAGCTCTCGGCATGATGTGCTGCATTTCTACGAAGCAGAGGGCAGGCCACGATGTGAAGAATCCGCAAAGCAAGTCAGTTGTTAGCAGGCTAGCAATGGTAGCAGAAACCGCAAAAACATGCAAAACCATGTAGCTACGTGAAGATATACGAGATAAGCTATGAAGTCAGTTATAAAGCTGAATGTAGACTTTATGGGGTTTGAGTCATATTTACGACTATTTCCTTCCTCGCTGTTCTTTTTTGGGGGGAGGGGAGAGAAATCATGCTTATCAATTGAATGTCAGCGTTTTTTGCCATTCAGGCAAGGTTAAGGACATTCAGTCCACGGTCACTGTGATATAACAGACTAAAACAGCAGAACTCTGATATCGGTGTCGAACAAAAGCATTTTTAATTTAATTCTGTGTGTAATTTCTTATTTTAGGAGACTTTGTGTTTGTGCATTGTCACTTATAGCTCGTCTTCTTTTAGAAGAGTAAAACCTACCAGACATTGTATGCACTGAATTTTTTTTTTTATTATGTATCTTTCTTTGTTTTGATTTTTTCTTCCTTATTTTTTTGTGCCCCACATTCATTTAGACCATATTCCAGTAATATTGAAGAAAGTTTCTATATACTGAATCTATTAGTTATGGGTTTGAATAAAATTGTTTTATTCTATAAAGGTCTGATTTCTACCAAATTTAAAATAAAAATATTGTCATTTAGGGCATTTTTTATTTTATTTTTTTAATAACAGAATAACAAATGATTTAATGTGTTGTGATTAAAAATCATGGTTATTTTACAAAATATTGCTTTCTTTACTCTTCTGAATTATTGAAATTATTATTTTTGTTATTTAATGCATCACAAAATGACAATATTTATTTTAAATTTGGAAGAAATGCCATCAGTAGCTTATCGAATAAGTCAATTTAAAAATAAAAAAGGTCATTTAGGATATTTGTTTCTCAAAGAAAAAGAGAATAAATAATGTTTTTTATTTGTTGTGCTAGAAAGTCAGGCTTATTCCAGAAAATATTGCTTTCTTAACTCTTCAGAATTGTTTTATTATTATTTTTGTTATTTAATACAACAAAAAATGACAATGTTTATTTTAAATTTGGAAGAAGTATCAGTTGCCTATAGAATAAACAAAATTTACATTTTATAGAGATTTTAGGTGATCTCTTCATTTTCCCTTGGCTTTATATAAAGCATAAAGATAAAATACAACCAAAACTTTTTTTTTCTAATAAAACATTGGAGAGCTAATTATTTTCTTTCAGTTCATTTATGTGGGTATTTTAATGCATTTCAGACTTTTCTTTTATTTAGACTTTCAATTGGGTGCCAATAGTGAGGAATAATTACTAAACATACACAATTATAAGGAAAACATTATTATTCACATGCGCTGCATAGTTTAATTTAATTACCATTTTATTTGCACATAATGTACATATTTAAGTATAGAGATTTATAAACATGAAATTTTATTTTGGAGTATTTTAAGACTAAGACTTGTGGTTTTTCCCTTGATTAAAAGAGTGAATTCTCTTTTGCACTTTTTTGGCATATTTACAATGTCATAAAATCCTTTTATTTGTGAAATGTCATGCCAATGAAGCCTAAATAATTCTGACCACTGTTATCCAGTGCTGAATTAACTGTAATTCTAATACCAGATTACAGCTCATCTTTCCCTGGTTCTTTTTCTCTTCTTTTCTTTTAATGCTCTGCATTCATTAGGTAATTATCCAGCAAATGAAATTCTCTTTGAACAAATCTTCTTAACTGTAGTTAAACAGTAGAAAAGATTTGTTTAATATAGATTTCGGAATGATAACACTGGACTAACGCACTTATAGATTGTATATCATTAAAATAAAAGTTTGAAAATCCCTGTTTGTCTATTGTCATTGTTTGTTTGTTTGTTTGTTTGTTTTTTCAAAAGCAATTAAATGGGGAAGTACATTTTTATGCAAATGTAATAATTAGGTCTATGAAAACTATGGTTCATAAGTGTTTTTTCGCAGAATTTCCATAAATTACGTGACTTTCTTATCAATAAAGCCATTACTTCTATTTTTACTTGAGTAAATTAAGCATTATTTATTGTTGTTATTTTTATTCAAAATGATATGCTGCTGCAAAATTTACAGGTCATTTAAATGCAGACATTTTATTCATTCATTAATTTGAGACAATTTTTTATGATGGAAATAAAGCTTCATAAAATTATTGATATGGCTTCTAAAAATGGCTGAATTTGAGAAAAGGTATGCTCTACGTTAAAATTAAGATAGTACGCTATTAAAAAAATAAATAAAAATAATAAAAGCTAGCGTTTAATAAATTATTTTGAACTAAAAGCATTATTTTCACACACAAAAATTTTATTCAGACTGGCTCGAGTACATTATTTGTTTACTGAACGGATATCCAAAACTATTGTGCCTACATAAATTACATAAACACTCTGAAAAAGTATAGGCTATGTAATAAATGCGTCAAATTGCCCCCGTTTTCCTGTTTCATATAAAACAAACAATAAATTAATTGTATTACTTTTCCCCGATGTGTCAAGTTAAATGGTGAAACAAAAGAAAAGCTTTATTCAATCAAAATACAATTTATTTCCAGGTATAACCTAGCTATAGCAGGCTACCTTTTCTGTTTTGTCCATGGATTTATCAAAGGCGTGTCGTTAAAATGTTGTTTATCTGAGGTGACGTTATGTTTCTCAGGTCTAATGGCAGAGTTTTGGCTATAATTTGGCATGATTGATGAAGTCCTTGCCTTCGCTATGACTGCATTTCATCAATATAACCGGCTCAGCAACAGCGCGAGCCTTTCTGACGCCTAAAATTGCGTCTGGTCAACTTGACACCGCGGAGAAAACGCAAAGACCTTGAGTTTTTGACACTTTTGTGATGACAGAGATATGGTGACAACGGTTTTCCAAATAATAAAATTAAATAAATTACATGTAGCCCGATTTGATTGTAGGCGTATTATGATATAATTATTGTCTTTAATTATGTTTCACCATTTGACTTTTTACACGAATCGATATTGGCCTATTTTTTAGGATATTATATGTCTTTTACTAGGCCTATCTATTTCATTATTTAACTTTTTTAGTTTTCGTTTTGGTGAGGTATGCTGTTTGAACAAATAAAATAACAATACAATACAACAACAACAATAACAATATTATCATAAAAAACGAAATCTAAATAAATGATTATTAAAACTCTGACTTTTAAATGCGCTTAAAACTTATTGGGAAATTATAAAATACATAAGGCTAGCCTATAATACAGTAATAGGCCTATCGGAAGCAGAAGCTGATCTGCACGACATCACGGATAGTATCATGCATGTTCTCTTGTTATTATTTTGGAAAAGCTTCTTCTCCTGGCAAAGGGATGTGGAGAATTTAATAGTGCTTTTCTCACTCAGTTCGTTCGTCCATGTCATGCCAAACATAATGATGCTCCAAAAAAAAAAAGGAACCACAATTGCCAACCCAAAGGTCTCCGGTTTTATAGCAAATGTCTTCAGTAATTGGATTTTTGGTTTTAGTTTAATATTAACGTTTATTGTCGGGGGCATGGAAAATACCAGTTAGACATACATCTGCTGTCTTTGAAGTGGATCAATATGAACATTTTTGTGTGGTGAAAGGCAGGGTCATTAATGCAGATCCAATGAAGGTCACAATTAAAGCAATATGTCTTTTTTTCGTCAGTTTTAAGCTTCGGTTTACTCTGGATATTGTCTAAATTGTTTCGCGTAAATTAATTTGATTTCAAACTCTGGTTTCAATAGTATTGCTCTGGATAATCTTGCTATTTTCCCGTGTTGTATATTCTTTATGAGCTCCTTCAAATTTGCACTTAGCCCACACCTTTATGAGTTTTGAAAAAATCGTAAACAATACAGATATGGATGTAGAGTTGTAGCTGTTTTGTGTGGTGACGGCAGGTTGTTTAGGCTGGTCCTCTGAGGTGTCCTCCTCTATAATTCAGGTATAACCCAGACCCTGCGTTGAGGACGGCAGTGCCCCTGTTTCTATAATTGTTTCCTGCAAACCACCCCCCACCATCGCCTCCAATGCAATTCAGCTTTCTGTACTAAATAATCAAGAATTTCGGAGTGAGTGATTATATAGCTTGATTGACTTCCCTAGTCATATGTCAACGTTAAGACAATGACTTTTTTTCTTTTTGCTGGGAAAAAGTGTACCAGACTATGCTGGCTTGCTGGTATCATAACGTGGTCAGACATATCTGCCTTCCTAAACCGATTTCAACTGTATCTTTTATACATTCAGGAATAGTCTATAATTTTCTTTCCAATACAATGTTGTCAACAAATTTTATGGGGTCATTACATTGTATGGCAGGATATTCAAATTAAATAAAAATAAATAAATAAATAAATAAATAACATTATCACTCTCAGAAATAAAGGTAAGAGCTGTCACTGGGCTGAAAGATACACATTTGTACTTAAGGCTCCATATTGGTACCTCAAAGGTATTTGTTAGTACCTAAACATTTCAAGAGGTGCACTTTTTTGTACATTTTAGGTACTAATTGTTTTGCAAAAAAATAAATACCTAAATAAATAGAAATGCTGTTATAATCACTGAAGCTGTTAAATATATCTCTCACGTCTTATCTGCAAACCAACTGTTTATTGTTAAGGAGCCCATTAAACGTGGGCTAAATTTAGTTGTGACTAATCTACACGACTTTGATTGGCTACTGCAATCATTATCAACAGAAACCTGTATAATTGGTTATAATTCTCAGCGTTGTTAGTATAGAAACCAAAAGAAAATACATTTTTCACATTTCACTTTGAACGGCGACATTTTTATCTCTTATTTTACATTTATATATATATATATATATATATATATATATATATATATATATATATATATATATATATATATATATATATATATATAATTTGTGTGTGTGTGCAATCCTTCTAAAATTCATACAAAAAAAGGATTTAATGTAAAGGCCACGTTTTAGCTTATTAAAATGCCTTACCTCGTGTTTTAGATATGCTCATTTGGATGCAGGAATTCGAGCCCGTATTAAATCAACTGCTGATGGACGCGCCTGTAACTGCAGCATTTCCTTTTGCACGACGCCGCATTAAATTGACCTTATATTAAACAGATCTCTCCCTCACAGCCTCATTTCCATTTGCGAAAAAAATGGTCAATACGCCTATGCAGGAAAAAAGAAATTACATAAAATTTGCACATATACGTAATTTTTCTAGCAACAATCACTGTTCCAAACCAAATCGGCTAATAAAACGGGAAAAAAAGTTAAATAGCTAACATGGGAAATACTTTTAATTAAACGAAGACAATAAATAAATAAATAAATAAATAAATAAATAAATAAATAAATAAATAAATAAATAAAGTCTAAAGACAATATGGGAAGAACTATGCTATATCACCAAACATATGTGCCTTTGATCAAACGTTTTCTTATTTATGAGCGCACATCATAAGATCTGATCCAAGATACTAATGAGCTGAGCATGTTGCCTGTCTCAAGCCGGTGATGCGCAGATAGAGTCTTCTGTCATTCACACCATAAACGGCCTTCACGAACTCTTTCCATCGCACAGTTCTCCACAGGTGTGCCACAGCTGTGAGCTTGTGCCAAAATCATCCCAAAAAGCATCAAACGCTCCAAAGAGCAGTTCCTCTACCTGTCTGAGGTGAGTTTTTCATGCGGTCACGGACGAACAGCGCTCTTCACTTGGCAAGTAGAGTTATTGAAACCCGTCTAAAATATTACCGTGGCCGTGATCGTAGAAGTTTGTTTTATGGTTTGTTTTTGCACGAGGCCGTATCTCTTTGACAGGGGCTGTCCACTGTCACATCATGCCATATAGGACGCTTGACATTTGCCGGTGTCTGACACTTGAGGGATTAAGAAAAGAGTTATTCCAGGACCGCAGAACCGATGGAAGACATTCATATATAGGGCATGTCATCTTATAACTGCACTGGCTTGCATGCTTAACTGTTTCTCGTTGTCTTGTGGATGTGAATGAACAGAATGGCTCCATTATCTGCACAATGAATAACCCAAATATACAGTCTATAATAAGGTGAGTGATAAAAAATAAATATGTTTATTTAGGATAATGTTGTCTTATTTCTTATTGTTTTAGGGCGCCCGTATTACCAGAAGATGACCATATCAGCAGAGGGTTGAGAGGTGGTAACACCATAATTTTAAAGTCCCTATCTTAGTTGGTTAGATATTTGCTCGTAATATCACTATCGCTAAAAGCGAATGATTATAATACTTTATCGTAAACATCTAATAAAAATGTTTCCTTTAGGAGCAAATTTTTTTTTGCCTGAAAAATATCACTCAAAATAACAAAAAGTGGCTTGTTTTAGATATATTTAAAAAAGGTTTTAAACAATAAAATACAGATGTTCTTACTTTAGAAGAGAAGAAATGAATGTTAGAATAACCACTGAAACATCACAACAATTGAAAATATGTAAGTTCAACGAAACTGTCTTAAAAATGACAATATTTTTAAATCAAAATGTGAAAGAAATTACATTAGAACAAAATTAAATTTCGACACAAAAAATATTTTTCTGCTTGTTCAAACTATTATTTTTTAAATGAGCTGAAACAACACAATATTTGGACAACTTTATTGTTTTATGTTCAATCCACTTAAATTTGTTAGGTTAAATTCATCGATTTATGCTGGGACAACATGAATGGAATGTGTATCCTATAACCATGCAATTTTTACAGAAGAAAAAAGAGCCTATGTATACTGTATTTGTAAAAAAAATTGCAGACTTATAAAACATAGTTTTAGTCTGTTATTATTATCAAAACTTGAATTTAAAAGCATCAGATCTATAAAAAATACCCCTTGTTTAAGACATAGCTATATGCTAAAGGTGACAACAAACGCGTTATTCTATGGATCCGTTTGCCATATTCCCACGTGTCCCACGACCCAGATCAGCATGACCTCACCGGGAACTCGTTTGGAGAATGCAGACATCATCTCCCCTTAAAGCTGGCCTGTTAATCAACAAAGCCGGTGAACTTGGAAAACCCTGGTGCTTAAATGTGCAATATGGCGCGGGGAACCACGGTGCAGGGCCAGCAGGGTCAGCCCCTCTCCTCGATGGTAGGTGTCTGGCCCTCCGGCTCTCTGGCTACAATAATATCCAGTGGCTCCAACGCTGAGCCTGGATAATGCATCTGTCCAAGACCCGTAATTACAAGATCATAACATTTCCCCAGCCAGCACCCAACACAGCACTCGGATCCCCTTCATAAGCTGCGCTCATTGCGCCAGTGTCAAACTGTTTGATCTCTGGTGGCAACAGTGCTGGAGAAACACACTACATTCGCAGGTCCACTGTTTGGAAGATCGCC
Source organism: Danio kyathit (assembly GCA_903798195.1). Classification (NCBI taxonomy): domain Eukaryota; kingdom Metazoa; phylum Chordata; class Actinopteri; order Cypriniformes; family Danionidae; genus Danio; species Danio kyathit. Next base: position 47,922,924 of record LR812519.1, on the reverse strand, counting down.
ACAGTTATTTTGATACACACAACTTAGTGTTTGATTCTGTCATCGCATGCGAATTCATTTGTTTCTAAGTCTAAAGACTGCGCAAGCGTGACTATCGATGCATCATTGTTTACTGTGCTATCTGCCTAATCTCAGCCTTCAATTTTGTGCCTACAATAAGGATTTAATCTAATAGCCTATAACCAATTTTCTCATCAAGTTGATGATCACAATCATTCTTATCTCATCCGCTAATATCTGCGCGCAAATTTCGGATTGGCGATTTCATTTACGTTTGTCATTGATTTCATAGAGTAAAAAAAATTGTTAATTACTGCTGCTGCTGCTGCTGCTGCTAATAATAATAATAATAATAATAATAATGTTATTATTATTATTGTTATTATCGTCATCGTCAGAGTTATGAGGGCAACACTGTAATGATTTGTTTCTAGTCTTAATTGACTACCCTCCCTATTTTCACACATTACTACGTTGTAAAAGAGAAACCAAGTTAATAAAACTCAGAGGTGTGTGTGGATTATACACGCAAAGCACATTCATAATGGCTTCAGAGGACAGAGCGCCAATAACGACACATGGCTTTTAAAATAATTTCTCTTTTACGTTTGATCCCGATTACTGTCATGCTATTCGACAAGAACATTAATCATATATGTTAGATATTTATTAGAGGATTTGTCATGCTCTTTATCACTAACTGGCGGTATATATATATATATATATATATATATATATATATATATATATATATATATATATATATATATATATATATATATATATATATATATATATATATACACACACACACACACACACACAGTTGAAGTCAGAATTATTAGCCACCCCCCCACACCCCCCCTTTGAATTTATTTTTTTTTTAAATATTTGCCAAATGATGTTTAACAGAGCAAGGAAATTTCCACAGTGTGTCGGATAATATTTTTTCTTCTGAAGAAAATATTATTTGTTTTATTTCGGCTAGATTAAAAGCAGTTTTTAATTTTTAAAAACTATTTTAACGACAAAATTATTAGCCCCTTTAAGCTAGATTTTTTTTTTTTGATATTCTACAGAACAAACCATCGTTAATTTGCCTAATTACCCTAACCTGCCTAGTTAACCTAATTAACCTGATTAAGCTTTAACATGTCACTTTAAGCTGTGTAGAAGTGACTTGAAAAATATCTAGTAAAATATTATTACTGTCATCATGGCAAAGATAAAATAAATCAGTTATTAGAGATGAGTAATTAAAACTATTATGTTTAGAAATGTGTTGAAAAAAATCTTCTCTCCATTAAACAGAAATTGGGGAAAAAATAAACAGGGGAGCTAATAAGTCAAGGGGGCTAATAATTCTGACCTTAACTATATATATATATATATATATATATATATATATATATATATATATATATATATATATATATATATATATATATATATATATATATATATATAGCCTATATACTTAGTTATTTAGTTAAATTATTATTAAGCTGTAATTACAAAGCGGTGAAGTTCGAAAGTAGTTTATTTATATTACTCATTACTTCATAGGTTTACGTCATAAATTGTTTACACTGAATGTTTTGGGGTGAGCCATAATTAACTGCTCATGATCTCCGGAAAAAAAGAACTGGCCACATTTCCCCCATTTTTTGTAACGTGCAAAATCTATATTTGGGACACGATGCGAAGTGAAGAAGTTTGAAGTGGGTATCTATTCATCATTGTGCAGTGAGAGTGACTCTGTGCACTGAGAAAGAACAGGTTATGCTGCAGCTCCAGCCCTCTCCATACGGCTTCATCGAGGATATTGAGTAAGAATGTCAAGAGTGGCTTGTCGAAAACATTTATCACCAAAGATGAAGACTACAAGATCATCTTAATGGCCGATGATTCCGCAGACGTACGATTAAGTTGGCTAAAAATGTTAGCTTCAAACAGCGAAAAAATGTCTTTAATGCAGCTTTAAAAACACAATGATATAAGATTTTGCTATCCTAACTGCTTATATCTGAACGATACACATTAGTGAAAATAGAGAATTTGTTTATTAAATATAAACAAAATAAAATTAGTCCATATCACGTTTTCAAAAATCTTTTTATGAAAGTGCACTTTATGTGCGCGTGCAATTGAAGAAGAAAAAAGGCGACACTACTAGGATAACATAAAAAATGTAATGCTTAAGCAAAAACTACCTAATCGGTGGGAGCATTATGGAAATTATGAATTGTGACATTAGTGCTCTTTACCGGAGAAGGGTTTCGTGTAGTCCGGAATTCGTGCATAAAAAGCATTTGTTATAAGTTATTTGTCGAATATTATATAGGCCACACACACATACACACACACACACACACACACACACACACACACACACACACACACACACACACACACACACACACACACACACACACACACACACACACACACACACACGGTTATATTTGTTGTAATTTATATTGTCTTTTTTATTTCCAGTCATACATTTCTTGAGTCTCGGAGCCGTAGTCGATCACTGGCCTACATAATAATAATTATTATATAGGCTATTCATTTGATTAATAATCGATTAATTTCGTTCAACAAAATTGAACGAAAGAAAGACAAAAATATTATTTTCCTAAATCATAAAAAAAATAATTAACTGATATCCCGTTGCACAAATGATATATAGCCTTTTTTCTTATAATAAATTAAACTTCATAATTCAACAAATAAACACTTTAATTTTAAAAAGTATTTAATTTGGCGAAATATTAATATGCACATATTTGGCGTAATATGTTTATAGGCCTACCTGAACAATTAGCGCTTGCATTCATAATGCTGAAAATCTACTGAAAATGTTTCACAGCGAAGCACTCGCCAGCATTGCGTCCTGTTAACCACTAGGTGGAGACAAAAACCCCTTCAACCTTAGGGTTTAGTGGACTAGCCTTTTAAGTGCCTGTCTTTTTTTCCTTTAGTATGGATCAAAATAAAACCAGGTCACCATAAAACCACTTGCATGTGAATGACACTGAAAGAGAAAAATAAAACGGGATGTTACGCAGTCACATTCTCTTAAACTAAGCTTCTCCTGTGGCACATCAGTCTCAATGATTCAAAGGCATTCATTTTCTATCACATCACATAATAAAGATTATGACAGAGCCTGAGAAGCCTCCAAAGTATGCTTTTTCATTTTTTTTTCCTTCTCCCTCACAGCTCCCTTTATATGCCCTTTTCAACAAGACTTTATACTTACCGGAAACGTTGTTCCAAGAAACTCATACCTTGAGGGTGCAATGAAAGTGGATAAAACTTGTGAAGAACCCAGGTGGCCACATTAACCAGCCATACTCCTCCATCTTATTGAACTGTACAATATACAACTGTTAAATTAACAATAAACATGAACAGAAAGTCAAAAAGTAAATGATGAGTTATTAAAAGATAAAAAAAAAAGCTACATCAACAATACCATGCTAAATGCTAATATGAATGCTAAATGTTTGCAGCATCAACTACCTCAAGTGTAGTTGTCTCTCAGAATCCTTCCTCCAGACACTGAAGATACAACTGTGAATCAGGCAAAGTACCAACTAAACCCCTAGGCTATATTTTCAGCATATAACAAACAGGCAGCTAAATCTCTTAGCAATCAAGCTGCGCTTAGCATCAATCATGCTTCTCATCTCATCGGCCACAGTTTTATAGCCGCTTCAGACACTAGCTGCTGAAAAGTTAAAAGTGAAGTCCTGTACCTGGATTATGTTGCCTTTTGATGTTTTTCTCTCTCAGACGACCCTGCGTTCACACACACACACTTACACACAGACAGTCAAAAAGGCCCCCTCTGCCATCTAAAGGCCAAGGAACAAGACAGACCACCAACAGCCACAACAGAGACCGTTAGGTTTTTATGGGCCTTGACCGCCTAGTGGTTTAGAAAGCACTGAGTTCAGTTTTTTTTTTTTTTTTTTTTTTGTCGAATCAGGTATAAAATGGCCTCCAAGACCATACACTGTGAGTTGTAAATCCAGGAGGCCTTTTTGAGGTGCACTCCAACGTTGTAAAGTATTTGAGTATGTAGTCACTGTACTTACTTTGTAATTTGACTATTTAAAAGAAAGCAACTTTTACCCTTTACTTAACTACAATTTCTTTTAGAAAGATGTATTGATTACAGTTGTACCAAGTAATGCAATTCGTGTTGTCTTTTAGAGTCTGAACTGTCTCCATAGTTTCCATAATTGATAGTATAGTATTGTACTGACTTTATAACCTTTAAGCTTAAGTATACACAATATACTTTAAGCTTAATACACACAAACACACACACAAACACAATGCGCTATATGTACGGCAAGTGTTTTTCAACCATTGATAAACTTCCAGTGAGAGGTTGATGTGGCTATTTTCAATCTCTTCAATAAGGTATCTTTTACAGCATCAATAATGCAATTTAATTAAAATAGAATCAGTTAAATAGACTTGAGCATTAAATTAGTTGTTGAAGCATAAAATGAAATAAAAGATCATTTGCACGCAACAATGTAATTTAATGCAGTGCTTCTTGTCTGGTGTGAGACCCACTTTATATTGGTATCTCAATCAGGCAGTGAAGATTAATGATTTTAAAGAAACCAGATCTTAAACGCGGTGGTTTATAATAGCATCACGGTTCACCGGAAGCCCTTGAAAATTAAAAGTCTTTTAAAAGTACTTTTTTTCTTTCTGTTGAACAAATAAAAAACAATTTTAACATCTGTTTTTTTTGGTCCAATGATTGCCAAAGTGAACTGGTTAACAACATACAGTCACACTTTACTTTGAGGTACAATTCTCACTATTAACAAACCATCAACTATGACTTTTGGCATAGTTAAGGCATGAGTCAGCTTTAGGCATTGGGAAGGATTAGGGATGTATGATAAGATCATGCAGACAAATAAAAAGCCAGTATCTATAATAGACTGGTATGTACAGAGTACATGCAATTCCTGTTGTCTTTTAGAGTCTAAACCATCTCCATAGTTTCCATAATTGATAGTATTGTCCTTTTCTTTTTCCCCACTATTTTTAATGAAGCTGCTTTGATACAATCTGTATAGTATTAAGCACTACAGAAATAAATGTGACTTTATTTGACGTGGCTGCAACCAGTGATAAAGCCAAAGCCAGCATATGACTTTAATTTACTGAATATTTTTCAGACTATTTTTTTGAAACCGGTTATTGTTTTACTTATGCCGTTCAAAGTGGCGACCTTAATTTATAGCAATATTAAAGAATTAAATTTTAATCTTAAGTGCTATTAAAAGATAAATAAATGAAGGTTCTTTATTGGCATTGATGATTCTATGATGGACATTCAATGAAAATGTTATTTGGATAATTAAATCCTCTTTACACAAGAAAAAAATGGTTCTTTTAGGAATCCTAAATTGTTCTTTTCTTTAGAATCACTCCAAAACTTTACTCAGGTGTCATTGGAAGTCATTTGCACAGTAAAGTACAGTGCTCAGCATAATTGAGTACAGCTAATCTTGAAAATGAATATTTTTATCCATTTCTCAGTGAATATGGGTAATATATAGGTGCATTTAAACAAAAGAGATTGTTTCTCTTGATTTTTGCTATTTTTGAAAATTTTATTTAATATTTTTTTATTACATAAATTTGGCCTACTAATTTTTTAACCCTTATTGTTAGTTATTTTGTTAGATTAGCTCCAGATTTGGCTTCAGTATTGACCAAACTAATGTGTATGCACAAATATAATATTGTAAAGCATCCTATAGAAAATATTCATTTCAATGAGAGATTTGTGGGGGGTATACTCGATGCTGAGCACTGTATCTGTACTTTTCCTCCAATACAGTTTTCAGGTGCTTTTCACAACTCTTCAAACTAGATTTTCAGTATGAAAATAAACATAGGTGTACATATTTAAAAGCACCACTGCTTTTGTTTTATCCCTCACTCAAGACAATAGCACCAAAGGGGACAAGGAACTCATTGATCGATGTCCGCCGAGACAATTGAGCAGCGTATGATGGCTAGGATCTGGTGACAGAAGAGTGATTTAATGGAAAAACAAGAGGAGGGAAACAAAACTGCCCTTTTGAAATGGGGGAGGAGTGATAGAAAAAGGAAAAGAGCGAATGACAAATAGAGAGGAGATAAACCACACTCCCTACTGACACACATCCAGGTCACTGCCTCCACAACATGTATCCCCAGTGCCATGGCTCTTTTCCTCCAGCATGGTGTCGTTTGATACAGAGACCAGGCCTCTGAAGCAACAGGGTGCCGACCCAATCACAGCCTTCGCCCATCCCCTTGGGTTACTTTTGGCATTCATTGAAAAAAAACAGATGGCGCTTTTGCATTTACCAGCTTGGCTGCAATGAACGCGAGGAATCTGTTGTGTTTTCCAGCCTGGGATTGCGCTCAAGGCTAAACTCTGCTAAATTTTGCACTAACTAGGATTCTGTTGGGCTTTCTGCAGGACTACATCTCCCAGAGGCCTTTGCGAGTCTGTAAAGTAACACAGCACTGTTGAAAGCTTTGGAGGAGACGCCAATGCTAAGCAGAGCCGCTCAAAAGGGTGTTAGCACCTGGGTGGTAAGGCAACTTTCCCATGTCATAACAGCTCTGGCAGTTTCTGTCACACCGATTACATAGCTGTAAAAATACTTGAAATGCCCATGCATTAAACGGCATCCAATTTATTACTCTCAGCGATAACGCAACCTCTGTGTTCGTCAATACGCCTTACGCGACACTTTGACTGACAGCTTCAAGTATGTGCTGTCAATGCAGAACAATAGACATGCTTTATTCAAAGTGCCGCTAAAAGGATGTTTGTCTGAGAGGATGACATTGACCCAGACACCTCTCTAGACACTTAAAGGTGGTACTCGGGTTCACTTCAGATTTGCAAAAACCCATGAAGCTATCAATAGTAAAGGAGAATCTATGGAATATGATGACAAACTGAATAGAAATGCAAAAAGTCATTAGCGTGACTCACAGAAAACCCATGTGGTCTTAATGACAAAGCCTCTCTCTGTAATGACCTTAGTTAATGGCTGCACTGCTAAGGGGCCCCATGTCTGCGAGACACAGACAGGCATGAGATGACAAAAAGAGGGGCCCGGGCAACTAATCAACCACCGAGTGCGATGTGCGTTCTTAAAATAGACACGCTGAGGATTCGGAAAACAAGCTGATGCTTTTGAAATCATACTTAAGGAGTAAAATGTCTTGGTTAATGCTTAATGTAACATATAAACAAAACAGCAATGGTGTATTTGAGCAACCATTACTGCGTCAAGTTTACTTTACATTAGTAGGAGACAATCATTCGGTGGGTGGAAAAGGGAAAATGTAAACCCTTAATTCCTACCAAACAAGCTGTTTCTCACTTTTGGTTTATGGGCAGCACCACACACACACACACACTCAGGGTAAGGCTTCACACCTCATTAGCTGAAATAAAACCCATCCAAGCATTTGAACGAGTGAGGCCAGGGCATTTTTACCTGCCTTTGCAATAATAAAGAGAGTATGTTTTGCGTCTTACCAGTTGTCCCCAGCTTTGACTTTTCAACCTTTAAACTTAATTATTGTTTGTGTTTAAAGGAACACACACAAACACACACATACACAATGGACTATTTGCACGGCAAGTCTTTTTCAGCCACTGATGGGGCTATTTTCAATGTCATAAGGTTCCTTTAACAGCATCGATAATGTAATTGAATTAGACTTCAAGATAGAGTTCATGAAGTTGTTTAAGCATAAAACAAAATGAAAGACCCTTTAAATGCAAGAATGTAATTTAATGCAGTGGTTCTTGTCTGGTCTGAGACCCACTTTATATTGGTATCTCAATCAGGCAGTGAAGAATAATGATTTTAAAGAAACCAGATCTTAAACGCGGTGGTTTTATAATGGCATGACAGTTCACAGGAAGCACTTGAAAATGAAAAGTCTCTGTGCATATACCCCATCGAATTTCTGTCACAATTTAATCACCTTTGTGCAGATCCATATTTCTTTCTGTTTTACAAATAAAAAACTGTTTAATATTCATTTTTTTAGTCCAATGAATGCCAAAATGGATTGGTTAACAACATACAGTCACACTTTAAGGTAAAATGAACTATGATTTTTGCCTAAGAAAATTTACTGCTAAGCTAATTTACTGCTTATTAATAGTTATTAAGGCATTAGTTAGGTTTAGGTACAGGGAAGGCTTAGGAATTTAGAATAAGATGATGGAGAATATGTACTTTAAAGTACAAATAAGTCAGTATAATAGACAGGTAATAAGTAGGGCCAGACAGAATCTGCGGACATTTTTTGCTATTTCTGCTGAGAATTTTGTAAAGAAAATGCAAATTTATGCACAATTACTTTAGGAGTATCATAAAAAAAAAAAAAAAAAAAAAAAAAATTAGATATATATATATATATCTATATATATATATTATATATATATATATATATATATATATATATATATTATATATATATATATATAACTATAATGCAGCATTACATTACGCATGCCAGACCAATGGTTGACACTCTCACTTCTATAAAGACACACATTGGGACTGTGCGTGTATGGTACTATAGTCCACCATTGCTGTTTTGGTTGTCAAATACTCAAGAATGCTTATGGACATGGATATCTTTTTTAAATATTTCCCAAATGATGTTTGGAAATTTTCACTGTATGTCTGATAATATTTTTTCTTCTGGAGAAGGTCTTGTTTGTTTTATTTCGGCTAGATTAACAGCAGTTTTAATTTTTTTTTTAAACCATTTAAGGTCAAAATTACTAGCTCCTTTAAGCTATATTTTTTTTTTCAATAGTCTACAGAACAAACCATCCTTATACAATAACTTTCTTAATTACCCTAACCTGCCTAGTTAACCTAATTAACCTAGTTAAGCCTTTAAATGTCACTTTAAGCTGTATAGAAGTGTCTAGAAAAATATCTAGTAAAATAATTTGTGCTGTCATCATGGCAAAGATAAAATAAATCAGTTATTAGAAACGAGTTATTGAAACTATTATGTTTAGAAATATGTTAAAAAAAATCTTCTCTTCAATAAACAGAAATTGGGGAAAATAATAAACAGGGGGGCTAATAACAGGGGGGCTAATAATTCAACTGTATATATATTTATCTATTCATAAGCATTCCAAGAAGCATTTGTAGGTGTTTTCCTTTTTATTTATACTTTTAAATTGCATTATGATACCTTGATCTCTGCTCTCTGACAGCTGTTGATGTTGAAACGTTTAACAAAGCGATTTGTATTGACATTTTATGGTTTTAAAATGATATATTGTCACCCAATGTTTTTTTTTTTCAGTGTAAAAAACCTGGTAATGGCCTGCCAGTACATTTTATGTTATATATTTATATACATACACATATATTTTTATTATACAATATTGATTGAATGACTAAGAATGTTAATAAAAGTTACATTTTCAACATTAAAAGCAGAGCAGAATGCAATTTGAAGGTTTCATAATGTTATCTGAAAACATTTAATTATTTATTACACTTAATCTTTAAATGCAGAGACACTTTCTGTTGTGCAAATCTTTTTAAAAGTATTTTTCAAAAAGGTTATTAGCAAGTTGTTGATTTTCAATTTGACTCTTCAACAGCATTACAGTGAACATGTTTCTTAAGAAATCTTCATTATCTCACAAGGTTTTTTCTAAAATAAAAATAAACTTTTAGTGTATGGTCTCTTATAATAGAAAAAGGGGGTGTTTGAAATCTATTTATTGAAATACTAGCATAAAGTATCATAATCAAACATATTAAGACTGGCCTTGGAGTGCAGTGAGGCAGACTTGTGCAATCTGGAAAGAGTCAATAACGCGTATATTTCATTCTCTAATTATGTACCAATTAACAGAAGCCTCACTGTGGGCTCATTTTTCATGGAAAGCTGTCTCATTAGACCAAAGACTAAAACAATCTAGCTATCACATTTTTTCTTTATCGCTGTGTGCTGTGTATGCTAGCGGTTATGTAGGATTTCCTGTGGCTGCGTGTCCTCTCAGTTGTAACCGTGTCCGCTCTGACTAAGGTTAATCAAGTGTTTCTCCATCTCCAGCATTCTTTCCTTTTAGCAGGCAGGAAAGAGAGGGACAGTCAGAGAGAGAATTTCCACATGAGGAGAAAGTCATGGCCTGTCATATATTATAGATACATATTAATATTAAGGCAACACACTCCATGCAAAACCTGAATAAGTCAATTTAGAGTTTTTGTGGTGTTTTTTTCATTCTAATTTAAAAAAGCATCCAAAATAAAATGCTACGTGTATCTTTTGTCACATTTTATTATGTTGTTTTCTTTAAAAAAAATTGTATTGAGCCACAAATCTTTAATTATAGTGCTCACTACACCATATCTGTTTTTAATGGTTTTACAGAGTGATACTGTCATACATAATATGCTTTCCATACATAAATATGTATATACAATTCTAGTAAATATATTTGAATATTGAAGTCAGAAATATTAGCCCCTCTGAATTATTAGCCCCCGTTTATTTCTGTTTAACGGAGAGAATATTTCTTTCAACACATTTCTAAACATAATAGTTTTAATAACTAATTTCTAATAACTGATTTATTTTATCTTCACCCTGATGACAGTAAATAATATTTTACTAGATATTTTTTAAGACACTTCTATACAGATTAAAGTGACATTTAAAGGTTTAATCAGGTTAATTAGGTTAACTAGGCAGGTTAGGGTAATTAATTAGGCAATTTATTGTATAACGATAGTTTGTAGACTATTGAAAAAATATAGCTTAAAGTGGCTAATAATTTTGACCTTAAAATGGTTTTTAAAATATTAAAAACTGCTGTTATTCTAGCCGAAATAAAACTCCCCAAGCCCAAAAAACCCAAACAAATAATAATAAAAAAATAAATAAAAAATTATATAATACAAATATAAACAAACAAAAAAATAAATAACAAACAAATAAGCAAACATATAACATATTATTAAGCAAATAAATAAATAAATAAAATAAACAAACTTGAACCTAATTTTAACCAATGCTTAGATATATAATAATGCATAATGTAAACAATCAACTGAGCAACAATCAATGTGTACCTAAATTCAATGTATTTTTATATCAGTGAAATTCAAATATGAAATTACATGTTAAGCAAGTGATTTGCTTAACAATCTTATTGATTATATGTTTTTTATAAGGGTTAATTAAATACAATTTATAAAACTATAAAAAAAACTTTTTTCGAATTTTGTAATAAAAATTCATTCATCATTCATTTTCTTTTTCGCTTAGTCCCTTTATTAATTTGGGCTCGCCACAGCGGAATGAACCGCCAACTTATCCAGCATATGTTTTACGCAGCGGATGCCTTTCCAGCTGCAACCCATCTCTGGGAAACATCCATACACACTCATACACTATGGACAATTTAGCCTACCCAATTTACCTATACCGCATGTCTTTAGACTGTGGGGGGAACTGGAGCACTCGGAGGAAACCCACGCAAATGCGGGAAAAACAGGAAAACTCCATACAGAAACCCCAAATGACCCAGCCGAGGCTCGAACCAGCAACCTTCTTGCTGTGAGGTGATAGGACTACCTACTGCGCCACTGCATTGCCTTGAAATAAAAATAAATCCCAATATTTCCTCTGTAATAACTTTGAATCTAAAACCTCCCCCGACACCAAAAAACCCAAAGAAATAATAATAAAAATAAACAAACAAATAAATCATATAATAAAAATATAAACAAACAAAAAAACTAAATAACAAACAAATAAGCAAACAGAGATAAAATAAATACATAAAATAAAATAAACTTCAACCTAATTTTAACCAATGCTTAGAAATATAATAATCCATAATGTAAACAATAAACTGGGCAAGTATAGTATTAAACATTATTTAATGTATTTTTACCCTGCTCACTTGCAATGTCTCACTTTAAAAGATAAAACAAATTAAAATAAAAAATTCCTATACTTGCCCGTTTCCACGCAGTTCACATAATTTGAATATCCTGCACTTTTATAGCTCTGAATGAAGAGATTTACGGCAGTGCATTTCTCTATTGGCGGGTGAGAGGTCAGTGATAATGTGTACGGGATGAAGCAGAGATGAAACACTAAAGCTCAGTTATCTCTGCAGCCCGTTTCCCACAGTAGATATGTCATGGAGGGCCTCTTTTTTTTTCTTCTCCCCCTTACCTTCCCTGACCCCTGTGCTGATGCTGTGCGCGCTTGGATGCTTTTGTCATTTGTTGTGCTTAACATTATGGACATCGTTCACCACCAGGATAGGGCCAATCTGAGCTCTCTGCAGAAATGACTCCTGCTGACAAACTCTCTGATAAGTGTTCATGCTGGAATGCTGTCTACGCTGTAAACTGATGACAGAACTAAGAACAATTATTTTTAGTACTCTATATTTTTTATATTTAATATGTTAACTTATTATTATTATTTTAATGTACAGTTCACGCTATTAGCAAACCATTAACTAAGACTTTTAGGTCAAGAAACTATTAATTAGCTGCTAATTATATTTTATAATACTCTCTCTCTCTATATGCTCTCTCTATAGTCATTGTTAAAATGAATTGATTTGACATTTTTAGATGATTGCAATTATGCTTATGAGTATATCATATTTTCTTGTTACAATTATTTGTTGAAGCTTTTATTGTGGTATATGAGGTATTGTTACGAAATTGATTAAAATGATACTTAAAAAGATATACTTTCTGTATTGCTTTAATGGAAACAAATGTTTTAACCAAATTAAATGCAAAATTATTATAACATTTTACAATAGTCTCATTAGTAAATGTTAGTAAATAAATTAAAATCAACAGTGAGAAAAGGACAGATTTCATACAGCTTCTATGTTAACATTAGTTAAAAAATACATCTGAATTTTAACTGAATTAACTCCTTAAATGATTATGACTTGTAATCAGATTGCAACTACCATTTTAATGTATTATTAGACAATAACTAAGAAATGAACAGTGAATTGAACAAAGATTAATCAAAGCTTTTGAAGTTTTCATTGTTAGTTGCTTAGGTACTTTAGAATCTTAGTCATTTTAATAGTTTTATTTACTTAAATATTTTAATTTATAATATTACCCATTTCATATATAGAATAACATGTCTTTAATGTTTTAATATGGGTGAAATAATGTTTGGTAACACCTTACTTGAAAGTGTTCTTGTTACACATGTTCCATGTACTTACTATAGCAATTACAATGAATTATGCATAATTACATGCAACTAATCCTAAACCTGGCTGCACGGTGGCGCAGTGGGTAGCACGTTCACCTCACAGCAAGAAGGTCGCTGATTCGAGCCTCGGCTGTGTCAGTTGGCGTTTCTGTGTGGAGTTTGCATGTTCTCCCCGTGTTCGCGTGGGTTTTTTCCGGGTGCTCCAGTTTCCCCCACAAGTCCAAAAACATGCAGTACAGGTGAATTGGGTAGGCTAAATTGTCCGTAGTGTATGTGTGTGATTGAGTGTGTATGGATGTTTCCCAGTGATGGGTTGCAGCTGGAAGGGCATTCGCTGTGTAAAACATGCTGGATAAATTGGCGGTTCATTCCGCTGTGGCGACCCCAGAATAATAAAGGGACTAAGCCAAAAAGAAAATGAATGAATGAAGAATCCTAAACTCAACCCTCAGTCTAACCCTAACCATATAGTATATGTAAACAATTAATAATTCTTGAGTTAAATGAACAGTTACACGGTAAAAAAGACACCTTGAAATCATATGTATCCTAATATTTTACACTATGTATTTATTATATTAAATGACATTCCCCCGGTTTCACAAACAAGGTTTAAGGCTAGTCATGGATTAAATTGCATGTTTGAGCTGTCTCAACTGAAAATAACTTGCAGTGAGAGGTCTTAAAACATGTCAGTGTCATTTTGTGTCTCCAGGTGCACACCAGTAATGTATTTTTCTAAGGCCATTTTTATAAATGTGGCTTAAATAGCCTAATTTAACTAAGGTCTAGTCCTGGCTTAAGCTAAGCCCTGTTTGTGAAACTGGGCCATTATGTTTTAAATTAAACGAAAACCTTGTTGACAAATTGGTTAAACTTGGTGGTTTGAAGGACAGTGGCAAAGTATGAGGGCAACATGGGTAGCGCAGTGTCGCATGGGTAGCGACATGGGTGGCGCAGTGGGTAGCAGTGTCACCTCACAGCAAGAAGGTCGCTGGTTCGAGCCCCGGCTGAGTCAGTTGGCATTTTTGTGTGGAATTTGCATGTTCTCCCAGCGTTCGCGTGGATTTCCTCCGGGTGCTCCAGTTTCCCACACAGTCCAAAGTCGTTCTGTAGGTGAATTGGGTAAGCTAAATTGTGCATAGTGTATGTGTGTATTACCTAGTCCTCCAGGTTGGGGGTCAAGCATTGGGCTAACAACCCACCTCATAAAAACTAGATGTTATGAAACACCAATATGGTGCGGCTAAATATCAACTTCGATATAAAATGGCCCTGAGAGCAAGTAAGTTAGTATGTATGATTTATGACAATTTCTATTATATAAACTGTTATGTAGAATTACATTTAATGTCTTTTCCACCAGCAATGGAAAAAAAATAAGTGATCACCAAAAAAATGCTCAATTTCTTAGATTTTTTTAATTTGTAGTTATGCGCTTAGATAAACTACACTTTTTGTTTTAACACATTTCTTCTACACTTAAAATAAACATTATCATGTGTATCATTTAGAGCATTTTGTTTGTTTATTAGCATAAAAGTCAATTTCAAACGTGTTTATTTACCTTTTTAGACACACACAACACAAATGTTTTAACTTCATAAGAGATGCAAAATCGATATTTGGTGGATAACCCTGAACAAACGAGAACTGTCATTTTCTGAAACGTATATATTATTTATCAAAGAAATCAAAATTTATATATCAATTATTTTTATATTAATCATTTTTCATTCTTAAAATTGTGTTACCTTAACTGTCAGCCCACATTTATAGAAAGAAAGAAAGAAAGAAAGAAAGAAAGAAAGAAAGAAAGAAAGAAAGAAAGAAAGAAAGAAAGAAAGAAAGAATTCTTTAACATCCATTTTATTTGAAATGTGAAAGTAATGACATAATTTTACTCTTTTTCTAATACATTTCCTAGAATTTGTTTTATAATAAATATGTGAAATATAATAATATTATAAATTAATAATAATTAGAATCTGTAATTAGGTAATGGCTAGCTCTAATTATAAAAAAAGATTTTTATCTGGCATTTTACATTCCTAAAATTGTATTCGTTCTTAAAACTGTAGAAAGAAAGAAAGAAAGAAAGAAAGAAAGAAAGAAAGAAAGAAAGAAAGAAAGAAAGAAAGAAAGAAAGAAAGAAAGAAAAAATTCCTTCTTCCATTTTAATTGAAATAGAAAGAAACGTTATAATTTTACTCAAACCTATATTTATTAATCTGTGAAACATAATGTTATAAATTAATAATAATTTCAAATGTGTAATTAGGTATTGGCTAGCTCTAGTTATAATTTTCTTTCTGTCAATACTCACTGTTAAAGTTCCATTTATTCTTAAAGAAAGAATTCTTTAAATGACATCCATTTGAAATGTGAAAGAAATGTCAGAATCTTACTCAAACCCATGCCTAATAAACCTTTAAAATATAATTAATATTTTAAATTAATAATAATTTAAAATTGGTATTCGTTCTTAAATTGTAGAAAGAAAGAATTAATGAAAAATCTTGAAAGGACAACCATTTTATTTAAATTGTGAAAGAAATGTACCTAATAAATCTGTAAATATCTAATTAATATTATAAATATGATAAATAATTGAAATGTGCAATTAGGTAATGGCTAGTTCTAATTATAAAATAAGATGTTTTTCTGTCGCTATTCATTCTTAAAGTTGTATTTGTTCTTAAAATTGTAGAAAGAAAGAAAAAAACAAAGAAAGAAAGAACATATCTAATTTTATTTTAAATTAGGAAATATCATCAGAAATGTACAGAATAAAACAAATATGAACATATTATTCTACTTCTAAACCTCTACCTAATCTGTGAATTTTTTCCATCTATATAGCTATATATTTTTTATATAATTATCTAAAGCTGTTAATGTATCATGTAGAATTATAATTCATTAATGTAAAACCTCATGACTTAATACTTTAAATGTAAACAATCAATGTGCCTGCTATTAAAGACATATCTCGGTCATGCAAATCCTCCCCCATTACCGAGCATTCCAGGTAATGTGTGTTTTTGCCAGTGAGTGAGTCCAGGCCACATTAAGTGCACACTGCCTAGGTGCTGTACAGGGATGAACAGATAAGAGCTGCAGATAGGAAGTACCTCATACAGTGCCGCTCTTCTCTCTGAACGAGCCCTTCTCTTTGATTAGTCAGATGAGCGGGGCGTCTGGTGCTGGATGTTAACGTGATTAGGCCTTTTGCGCCGATGCCTTGATGTCACATATACCCTAAAAACCAGAGGCTTTAGTGACTCTGAAGGCCAGCTGCTTGATACGGCGGACAGCAGGCTGCGGTGAGGACAGCTGTGAATGGAAATAAAGAGGGCTCTTAGAAGGCCAGGATTGGACCACCCATTGCTTTTATGTCTATAAGAAACACTGGACAGGTTACCCATCAGATTCAATTGGCAGCATGGGTAATCATTCCCAAATAATTACAGAGTGTGTTAATTGAATGTAGAAGATAATAAGATAGTTGGGGTGGAAATGAGAATGAATTTCTTCATGTTGTCCCAAACGTGTAGGCCTGTATTTTAAGGTGTGCTTTTTATGCAATGCTGGTATGATATTACTGGCATTAGATAGTAGATATTAATGTTCAAAAATGTAAGTGAAATAATATTTGGTAACACTTTATTTTAGGTGCTTTATCTACACTATAGTAATTACAATGAACTATCGTCACCTTAGAATTATAAGGTTTTATCTGACATTTTTGTCAAAATTGAGTTATTGACATATTCTTATTAAATGACAACTTATTTACATTCTGGGATGTTTTTTTATGAGTTGTTTACATTTTAAGAATTTTTATTTAAAAAAAAAACAAATGTTACACACATACTGTTTGCTATGGAATGCAAAAACTTTGAAGCTCAATATCTCAAAATCATTCAGAACGCAGATAGAAACTTATAATTCCAAGGTGACGTTACGTATAATTACATGCAACTAATCCTAAGCCCAACCCTCAACCTAACCATATAGTACATTTTAAGGCGTCTTTTTTAGACAAGGGCCAGTATAAGATTCTGAAGGTGTAATAATAGTCATATTAATTATTTTTCATTTACTTATTTAATATGTCAAATTTGTAATTTGTAGGCCTTTTTTATGGTGTCCTTTTTAGGACTAAGATTCTGACGGTATAAGAACCTTGGATAATCACAGATTTATGGTATCAAAAACTTTTTTTCCGCATTGAAAACAATAGATTTTACTTTAGGAAAGATTTAAAATATTTTGGAATAGTTAGTCAGTCAAACATGTCAGGTCAAATAATTAAAATAAATCATTGATTTTTGCTATCTTCATTAGTTGAACTTGAAAAGGTATCTTTAGATATCTTTTTTTTTCCTAGGATATAAAGTCATGCTTGGATATTGGTGCACAGGCAATTTGTTTTTCCAAGTGTTTCCTCAATGGGCTATATGCACAGCTAATGTTTTTCAGCCAATAATAAACTTCCAGTGAAAGGTTAATGTGACTTTTGAATTCAACAAGGTTGCTTTTACAGCATTGATGTTGTAATGTAATTACAATATATTCAGTTAAATAGACTTACAGTAAGTGTTGATTTAGTTGTTCAAGCGTAAAAAACAAGTTGAAAGACCATGTAACCGCTAGCGCCATCAGGAGCAGCAGGCAAGTGCAGAAACCCTATTGAAAATACTGGGGTAAAATAAATTGTCATATTTTAAAGTCATGGCGGGGGGAAAAACAATTTAACGTGCTTCTTGTCTGATCTGAGGCCGACTTATATCTATCAGGCAGTGAAGAATACTGAATTTTAAAGAAATCAGATCTTAAACGTGGCAATTTTGTAATGGTAAGACAGTTCACTGGAAGCCCTGGGGCTGGCTATAGCTGAAAATTAAAAATCTGTGTGCCTATACCTCACTGTGGAGCTATCAGTAGCTTTTGATGTGGAGGGTTGTTTTCTACTGAAGATGCTGTTGCCCTAAATTTTTTTAAATAAAACAGTCGTAAAAAAAACTCACATATACCATAACAGAACATTTTAGTGGTTTAAAAACCTCAACTTTTCCAAACTATCATATACCTTGAATCCGGTTATCATTTCTATATAAGCTTAATGTACCTAATGCACTTAATGTACTTACTATGGTAATTATGTTCACACTGTATTTTAATGTAGAATTCATGCTATTAGCAAACCATTAACTTAGACTTTTAGCTCAATAAACTACTAATTAGCTGCTTATTAATAATTACTAAAGTAGTAGCTGGGTTTAGGGATTGTGTATGAATAGAAATGTAAAATAAGATAGATTTAGCAACTGTTCATTCTACCCTAGCAACATTTCTTTTTAAAGGGCACCTAGAAACAAATTTAGCAATTTATACCATTAACTTAGCTACTTTTAGCCACTTTTACAAAGTTTCTTTTGAAAGACACATTGTGAATGTGAATAAAAAAAAGTGCCAGAGGAAACACTGAACAGCAAACCAGCCGGTATGAACCACCAGAGATGCCTTGCAACAGACACATCATATCACGTTCAAGTTAAAACGCTAGCTCAAACCGTTTGACATAACTGTTCATTTACTGATACCTGTTTGTTAACATGTATGATTCTCTTTCATTTAGGTATAATATTACAATATAAAATATTACCTGCAATACAGTGCTATAATTGTTGTTAGTTCTTAATTTCGCAAGTTAAAAAAAAAAAAGAGTAAAACTAAACTGAGTAAAATAAAAAGAGTAGACTAAAACTGTGATTGTTCAAGAGAACTGTTCAGTATTACATTACATAACAGTTCAGTGTTACATTTATAAATTCATTCATTCATTCATTTTCTTGTCGGCTTTGTCCCTTGCGGGGTCGCCACAGCGGAATGAACCGCCAACTTATCCAGCACGATTTTACACAGCGGATGCCCTTCCAGCCGCAACCCATCTCTGGGAACTTCCACACACACATTCACACTCATACACTATGGACAATTTAGCTTACCCAATTCACCTGTACTGCATGTCTTTGGACTGTGGGGGAAACCGGAGCACCCGGAGGAAACCCACGCGAACCCAGGGAGAACATGCAAACTCCACACAGAAACGCCAACTGACCCAGCCCAGCCGAGGTTCGAACCTGCGACCCAGCGACGTTCTTGCTGTGAGGCAACAGCACTACCTACTGCGCCACTGCGTTGCCCTACATTTATAAATAAAAATATATTTTCAAAAAGGTCAAGTGATTGTATTACTATTTTTAATAGTCTACCATATCAAACAAATCGAAATAGATACATTTCAAATGATGTGTTTGCTAAGATGGTCAGTCAGTTTGACAAAACCCATTAATTATTTTGTATATCATGTAAAGATTCAGTTTGAGTTGCAATTACGTAATAACATCATCACAAAATGATGCCACAGCTTCATTTAGCAAATTTTAGCAACAAAATGTCCAACCTTCAGAAACTTCCTCTGAAAATAATAGTTAATTATGAATAGTCTTAAAGGCAGGTAATAAGCCAGTAGCAAACGGTGAAAATGTTAAAATGTTACCGCAATTTTAATGCATTATGCATAATTACAACTCTAGTGCAACTAACCCTAACCCACATTGTAACCTAACCATAAGTATATATTATGAATTAATGTTACTTAGTTAAATGAACAAGAAGCCCTTAAAAATTAATTAAAATGTAACTATACACTTACTAACGCACTCACTTCATTTATTTCTTCCATATCCAAACAGAATCAAAAATACATAAGAAAAACATACAATACAATCATGAATGCACTGTACATACTACAACACCATAAACAATTATTCCAATGCTTCCCAAAACCAGGAGTGGTACTCAAGTGTTGGAGGTAACGCATTACAAGTAACGCGAGTTATGCCGAGTTCAGACTGCATGATTTTCAAAGTAGCCGTGTCACAGATGTTTTCACACTGCATGTCTGTCAGTGCTGTGTTTACACATAGTATGATGGATCGGCGACAGGAGAGTTCATACATGACTTTAAAATAGGAAGAATCACGACAACTTTGTCCAAACTACGTCTCACAGCCAAACAAACGCGAGACGTGACATGGAAACAACGAGAGGTCATGTAATATATCTTTCGTTATTGACTACATAATGTAAACAGAAGGCTTTAGCTTTAGAAACTTGTGTTGCTCACCTGCTTTTGAAGAGAATTAACAATCCTCAACTTTTTTTTGCTTTTCGACCTGATTGTGATATTGATCAGATGACACATCAAACAGACACAGGTGCTCCTGCCAAATTTACACTAGTTTTTCCTCCATTCCTTGGGTCCAAATAAACTGAAAATGAGCGCTTTTAACTTCTCCCACGGCCTCCCGCTGGCCTGCAGGTACCCGTACAAGTGAATGCTGCCCTCTCATTGGCTGTAGGTGATCGCGGATGTTTTTTTTTTTTTGTTTTTTTTTTAAATAAACTTTTATTTAGAAAAGAAGAAATGTACAATATAAATCAGGAAGTCATCTGTAAGAGTCTGGAAACAGATCGCGGATGTTATTTTCAATCAGAACTCATTTTACACGCATGATTTGAATCGCCGACAGCTCCAGATATTTAGCTTGCCAAATATCTCACGGGTGTCGGCGACTCATCGGCGATTCTCTCATATCGCGTCCTTGATAGTTCATGCTGTGTGATTGTCACTCACGTGAACGAGCACCGATTTGCCTGTGATTTCAGGCATTTGTCGGCGATTTCTCAAAACCTGTCGGCGAGTCAAAATCAGGACTAAAATCATGCAGTCTGAACTCGGCATTACGTAAAAATATCACTTTTCTAAATAACGAGTATAGTATTACTTTTAAAAATGTAATAATGTTTGAGTTACTTAAAAAAAAAAATTAACTGGAGTTACTTTTTTAGATTGATTAATTCGCTTTTAAAAATAGTTTGCTGAATTAACGTTGGTGTAATCACGTTGAATCACACTCAGTGAGAGAATGAGCTCCCTGCAGGAACAGACAAAAACCAAGATGGCAGAGCCTTACATTTCTGTGATGGAAAGTATTTTCCTTATTGTGATCCCATGGAAGAAAAGGGGATTACAGTCTAGCAAACACATTGCTTTCAACTTTCTTTAATCTGTATATACAGCATTAATCGTGTATATACGCAGTGGGTTGCACAATCGCCTCACAGCAAGAAGGTCGCTGGTTTGAGCTTCGGCTGAGTCAGTTGGCATTTCTGTGTGGAGTTTGCATGTTCTCCCCACGTTCGTGTGGGGTTCCTCTGGGTGCTCCGGTTTTCCCCAAAAGTCCAAAGACATGCAGTACAGGTGAATTGGGTAAGCTAAATTGTCATTAGTGTATGAGTGTGTATGGATGTTTCCCAGTGATGGGTTGCGGCTGGAAAGGCATCGGCTTCGTAAAACATACGCTGGATAAGTTAGTGGTTCATTCCACTGTGGCGACCCCAGATTAATAAAGGGACTAAGCCGAAAAGAAAATGAACAAATTAATGTATATACAGCATGTATAGCGTCAGGAAGTTCTCAGAAGGTAACATTATTGAAATTTTTTGTAAAGGTAAATGAAGTTGTAGGTTATACAGTGTTTCGTTAAATGCAGAGCTTCTCTATTTAAAAAAGGAAAATACCCTGCAAGTTCTGAAAGAAATCAAGCAGAGAGATCAGGCAGGTATGAAAAAGTAAGACAAAAGTAACTCAAAAGTAACGTAACACATTACTTTCCATAAAAAGTAACTAAGTAACACAACTAGTTTTTGGGGAGTAACTCAGTATTGTAATGCATTAATTTCAAAAGTAACTTTCCCCAACATTGGTGGTACTTAGTATTAGTGTGGGATTACTAATCACTAAAAACACTAAAGATCACTAAAAACATTTAGAATTAATTAATTAATTAATCAATTTATTCATTCATTTATTCATTCAAATATGTTTTGATTAATTTTTTTATGCTTACAACATTGTGGTCATTGTTTCATTTGTATATGTTTATTGTGAACTGTAAAATATTAGTAGTTTGAAACTATACTAGCATTATTAAAATACGATATTTGATGTTTATCAGCTATGAGAATCAAATGCAATTATTGCGAATGTTGGAAACTCTGTCTGGTCTCTATGTGTAAATCATAGTGATTCTACACAATGACCACTCTAGTTTCTGTCTCTGAGGGCCTTTTGTATGGGACTGTGAGTGTGTGTGGGCACAACAGCCCTGGATGCCCCCCAATACGGTTCCCGGGACAGCAGTCGCCTCTATGGCTATTCGTGCAGTCAAAAGCAATTAGGAGAATCATCTCTCTGCAACACAAAGGTTAGCAGCATGCCAGCTTTCATCTCCACTGTCCTCTCAGACTGCGGGTGGCACCGTCAAAGCCCACCATTATCTGACCCGGACAGAAATAAATGATATTGTATGTGTGGAGAAGTCTCCATTCCCGTCTGCCAGAAAGCCATCGGAGCTTGTCTAAGTGCAGTGTGAGAAGCATTTCTGCATATTTAAGGCGAGACCCTGCAGGTAAAAAACATAGTTTCTCATGGATGTTTACCTGTCAATTTTGAATTTTTTGTACTTTTTGTCTTTCCTCACAGAGTTTTCTTTTTTTCTATCTTCTTTTTTTGGTCTAAGTGAAAGAAAATGTTTAAAATACACACTTAAGTGTGTCTTTTCTTGTACTTAAGGCATTTTTGTCAACAGATTTCAATTACAAAACTTGTTTTTAAAGGTTGTTTTTTCTAAATTTATATTCCCCTTGCACTAAATCTTCATTTCAGCAGCACTTACATACACTACATTAATTGATTTCTATATTCTGAAGGTTTGTACTGAGGGACACATCTTCATATGAAGTTCATACATATACATTCTACTTTAATTAAAACATTTTATTATGATTTTTTTTCCCTGTCTGTTTGTAATATTTTCTGAAGGTATTCCCAAAATCCCCTCTGTAAAAAAAATCTTTGACTTTAATGAGTCAAAAATAAACGACTTCATCCAGTGTTCACATTTTTGTGCTAGACTTGTATACAAATGAACAATTAGTATGTATTTAATAAAATAATGCTTTATTTGTATATGCAAACAAAATTTTAATTGAATTCATTTTAATACATAAAAAACTTTTCAGACAATATGTTTTTTTACCCTATTTACCTGCAGTATATTCACTCGTTTAACACGTTTTTTTTTTTTTTTTTTTTTTTTTACCTTTTTTGATACACCGTTAACAATTTTCTGAAGAATCTACAATAACTTACTGGCAGAAGTTCACAAGTAACTTACACTGTAAAAAAATGCCTGGTTCCACACAATTCCTTTATGTTGTCTCAACACTAATCGATTAAGTTAACTTAATCCTTTTTGCAAATTTAAGTGGATTGAACATAAAACAATTAAGTTGTCACCAAAAAAAAACTTAAAGAATTGTGTTGTTTCAACTCATTTTAGTTAGGGCAAACTTATCAAGTAGTTTGAACAAGCATCAAAAGTCATTTTTGAGTGTACTGTAAATCAAGTACAGCACAATTTATCTTGCTGTATATGCATTTACAGTATTATATACCTTTGCTGTAAAAATATATAGTAATTTTTACTTTAAAATACAATACTGCATAACTGTCCTACCAGCCTGATCTCATGAGGAAACAAACTATTTTACGTTTTGTCAGTTTAGTGGCTAATTCGTACAAATTCGTCGAGTCCAGTCATAGAAAATGTAAAATTTTTAAAAGGAGATGTAGCACCCAACCCCACCCCTTAACCCAACCGTCATTGGGGATGAGTAAATCATACTAAACAGTACGAATGAGATCGTATGATTTTATAGGAATTAGCCACTAAATCAAAAAGTTACGAATTGCAGTGAAATAGTATTGGTCCTACAGTAAAACACTGTTCACATTACAGTTAAATACTGTGCAATTTACAAAAGTTGTTAACTGTATTATTTTGGTTAAACTAGGATTTATACTGAGATAACAAAATACTGGAAGAAATTAAATTAAGTTCTTTTCTATTAAGACAGTGTGCTATGATTAAAATTATGACCGTTAACAAATGTACATCCTTTACATCTTCTAGATGTGTAAGCAGGACATACCTAAACTGATCTAATCATGTGACATTGATACATTTTCATCAAAAATTATACTTTTTCATTACAAAGTTGCATTTCTTGCCTTAAGCCAACAACAACATGTTTAAAGCTTCTAGAAGGGAATAAATAAGTAACCAGTGGGATTAAACGGGTCAAGTAAACACAGTTAGCGCTGACCCTGTGTTTAGTGGCCACTGAGAAGTGTGCGAAGCGTGTATGTTTTGTTCAGTCCGAGTGCCCTCTTCCATCAGTGGTTTGATACAGTATGTGAGAGGGCAACATAAGGAGCAAAAAGGGAAGCAGGAAGCTATAAATCAGAGAAACTACCCGACCGATTGCCCTCGCTAAATCAAATCAGCGAGCAAATGCTTGAATTCTCTCCCAAACTCGAGTCCATCGAACACGCAGTCGCAAAACTCAAAACCCTGGCCAGGCAATCGCTGACACTCACCAGATACCCAGCAGCCCCGGCGCTAATCCGTTTAGCCTCGGCCCCAGTGTGGTTCTGTGTAGCCATGGGCTTTTGTTTGGGCTTTGTGAAAAGAAGAGCTAACCGAATTTTGGGATGGGTAATTGATGCCAGCGTGTACGGTTGTTCTTGGAACAGGACAGGGGAGAGAGAGTTGATAACGTGGTTATATTGTATACGCAACGATTAATCGTAATGCGAAACAGACACTGTCATTACTGACTTTGTTATTTGTCCATTCTGCTCCATGTGATGTGGTCTGCCTGTGATTTATTGAATCAATGGCATAATGTTGTTTTAACCAATTTCATAATGTTTTTTTTTTAAACTCTTCTTTAAATTCAGAGACGGAGATGTCTATTTTTGTTTAATGCATCTGATGGGTTTTGTCATTTTAAAGGAGATGTCAGTTCCAGACTCCACTCTTTCTTGGTGAAAGCGTGCTTTTAAAAGTTTGCATTTATCAGTCGTTTTGAGGAGAACTAGGTTTCTTATCCATATCTTGGCGAAGAGATGGATCAGAGGTCAAAGTTCACCTTGTAGTTCCTAAAAGTGATGATAGGCTCAGCAAGGCTCTGATAAGAAGGAGCCACCAAGCTCTGCGTATTCTGGAGCCATCAGTCCAGAGATAAAGGACATTTATACTCTGAAATATAGATTTGTTTGTTCTAAAATGTACTTTTAAAAATGCCTTACTATCTCTTTCTTCAAATTCTTCGAAGTCTTTTCTTGCACTGTAAAAAAAAATATCTGTAAATTAGCAGTTTTTCTGTATTTTGTGAATAGTCTATTTATTTTTTCCCATTTATTTATGCTTTTGAATTACTTTATGGGACCTATTTAACCTTGATTTAACTTTTATTAACATTTTTAGTAGTTTAAAGTGATATATTGTCTGGGTTGGTATTGTAAATGACCAAAACTTTGTAATAAACTCCCATTACATTTTCTGATGTTTGACAGACTTATTTCTCGAGATCATTTTTCTTATACATTTCATTATTTCAAACTACTAAAATGCCAATAAAAGTCACTTTGTTAAACTGTAAAGTTGAATTTTCAACATCAATATTCGACAGAGCAGAGATCAAGGTCCCATAATGCAATTCACAACGTAAATAAACTGAAAACAGAAAAAAAATACGAAAGGTGTTTTTGAAAGCTTATTGTTTACAGAGTGATTTTAATCTTAATACTAAAAATGTAAATATACTTTGTAATGCCTCCATAAAATGTATTTTTATTTATATGTATTTTATACCAAATATTAAATATTGCACCTTCCACACCCAAATCGTTAGCATCCATTTTCAACCACTGTTTCCAAAATTACTGTATTAATACTGAAGTAAAATATGTGATTATTATGTCTTATGGTACACAGGTATATTTTTAGCAATAGCCAAATACACTCTATGGTCAAAATGATAGATTTTACTTTTATGCCAAAAATCATTTGAATATTATTTTACGATCATGTTACATTAACATATTTTGTTATATTATTTTTCTAATGTAAATACAGTTGAAGTCAGAATTATTAGCCCCCTGAATAATTAGCCCCCTTTTTATTTTTTTCCTCCAATTTCTGTTTACCGGAGAGCAGATTTTCTCAACACATTTCTAAACATAATAGTTTTAATAACTCATTTCTAATAACTGATTTATTTTCTTCGCCATGATGACAGTAAATAATATTTTACTAGATATTTTTCAAGACACTTCTATACAGCTTAAAGTGACATTTAAAGGCTTAACTAGGTTAATTAGGTTAACTAGGCAGGTTAGGGTAATGAGGCAAGTTATTGTATATCGATGGTTTGCTCTGTAGACAATCGGAAAAAAAAATAGCTTAAAGGGCTAATAATGTTGTCCTTAAAATGGTGTTTAAAAATCAGACATACTGTGAAAATTTCCTTACTCTGTTAAACATCGTTTTGGAAATATTTAAAAAAGAAAAGAAAAATTCAAAGGGGGCTAATAATTTTATCAAAACTCAATTTTGATTGGTAATTTTTCATTCAGATTTGCTCAATAGCTTTTTTTTTTTTAAAAGCCTTAGATTCCAGACATTCAAACAGAAATATTGTCCTATCCTATCAACTGTACAGTACATCAATGGAAATCTTATTATTCAACTTTCAGATGATGTATAAATCTTAATAAAACACTTATGACAAAAGTTTTGTGGTGTAGGGTCACATATGTTTTATAAGGATTGCTTAATTTTGAATACATCCCAGTAGTTATTTATTTATTTATTTATTTATTATTATTATTATTATTTGTAATTTAAAAAGGAAAGACAATATTTGGACCTTAAAAGTACAAATTAATATTAATATATATTATTATCTAAAATTTACAAATATGTACCTAACGATACCTTAATGATACAAAAGTGTACCCTTAAGGTACCAATATGCATCTATAAGTACAAAGGTGTACCTTTAGAAAGGTGATGGGTTTTGTACCTTTATTTTCTGAGAGTGTATCAGTGCAAAAGTTCTACATTTTTGTGATGTTTTTGTCATGCATTGCTGTTTTTAAAACATTAAAGAACAGTCTAATTATGTTTACAAAATTTTTCCAACTTTCTTTGTTATAATTAAAGTAAATATTTAATAATTATTATTTTCAATTCATCCAGTGCTTAAAGAACTCATGGCAGCAGATAAATCCAGCAATACGTACTGCAAATTAATTAAGCCTAAATATTTGTTTAACGTAATTTAGATTTATAATTAGGGACAAAAATACATACTGTAAATCATAAAAGGGCCGGATGTTGCAATCAAATTCATGCTGTGTGAAAAGAAATATCTTCGAATGAACAATTTCTTTAAACTGAATTGCAATGCTGACAAAACTGCAGTTTATAAGCTCAGCATTGCTAGAATTTGCTGGAATTTCCATGAAGATTTTAACACTGCTAATTGGATTGTGCCTATTAAAAGTCGACAAGCTAAAGCAATGTTGATACAATGGTAAATGTGTTTTCAGTTGATAAATGAGACCAGTTGCCAAATACAAAATGTAGCACCTCACAAGCATAAATCATTAATAGTATGTTTAAAAAATATATATATAAAAAAATAATTCAATAAAATAATTAAAACAAATGTGAAAAATCCCACACATTGTACAAACGTTCATCCTGACAAAATTGTATTAGTTTATCAGTTAGTCAGCAACCTTGTCAGGCTTTTGAAAACATATTAAATTTATAAAAATAAACTCTTTTAAAATAAAATAAAATAAAATAAAATCCCCAGTGATGGGTTGCAGCTGTAAGGGCATCCGCTGCGTGAAAAACATATGCTGGATAAGTTGGCGGTTCATTCCACTGTGGCAACCCCAGATTAATAAAGGGACTAAGCCGATAAGAAAATGAATGAATTAATTAATTAAAATAAAATAAAATAAAATGCACAAAGATTAAAATGTATATAGCCTTTCTGACAAATTGTATATTGCCAATGTTATGATAATTTTATTAGCTTTGTTCCGTGTAAGAGTCATTAGATGATCTTTGTTTTTGTTCCAGTATTTGGCTGATTAAACTGTAAGTTTGGTCTGGTTTGTGTATCAAGTGTCATAAAGACAAACAGGAACAAACATGGTTCGCAGAACGCAGATACTGCAGAGAGCTGTTTTTTTTTTTTTCGAAAAAAAAAGCTTAAGGGGTTAATAATATTTACCTTAAAATTGTTTTAAAAAAATTAAAAGCAGCTTTTATTCTAGCTGAAAAAAAAGCAAATAAGACTTTCTCCAGAAGTAAAAATATTGTAGGAAATACTGTTAAAAGTCCTTTCTCTGTTAATCATCACTTGAGAAATATTTAAAAATCACAGAAGGGCTAATAATATTGACTTCAACTGTATGCATATAAAATGTAAAAAACTGTATTAAATATTTTATTCTACATCATGTGCAACTTTTTTCTTGTACAAATGCACTTTTATTGGAGCTTGTATGCCTCATATGAGAAGTGAACAGTAGCTCCCTTTAAAAAAAAGGAAAAAGAGCTGTGTTCAAATCGTTATTTGTTACTGTTAATGGAACATCACCTTAGTCCATTCACATTGTCTCTAATAAATGTTTTGAGTCCAATATAAATATGGAAATAGTCCTCAGGTCAACAAGCAAGGTAACTAGGGAAATATTTACATTTGGAGGGCTCTAATAGGGAGGGAGGCAAAATGCCAGCAGTGCTGTGAGTGGTCAGTTAGTTGTGAGGTAGTAATGTTTCTAACAAGCTTCTGTACCACCAGAAGACACAGAGGAGCTGAAAATGTGCCCATCTGAAGGCAGCAGATCTGAGTAGTTCTGTGGAAACGTTTGCTTTTTAGATTTTCTGTACCAATCTATCTATCTAACCGTCCACCTATCTATACATCTATCCATATATCCATCCATCCACCCATACATACAGTCTATCTATCCATATATCCATCCATCCACCCATACATACAGTCTATCTATCTATCTATCTATCTATCTATCTATCTATCTATCTATCTATCTATCTATCTATCTATCTATCTATCTATCTATCTATCTATCTATCTATCTATCTATCTATCTATCTATCTATCTATCTATCTATCTATCTATCTGTGTCTGTCTGTCTGTCTGTCTGTCTGTCTGTCTGTCTGTCTGTCTGTCTATCTATCTATCTATCTATCTATCTATCTATCTATCTATCTATCTATCTATCTATCTATCTATCTATCTATCTATCTATCTATCTGTATCTGTCTATCTATCTATCTATCACCCTGTTTTTAGTATTATGAAATATGTAAATGTGAACGAGTAACATTTTAATTATATTTTATATAAATGTACAAAACATTTTCATGCACAGTATGGCATCTAATTAAATGCCAACACATCCACTTGTGACCTTAAAAATAATAAATAATAATAACATTAATACAAATAAGAATCTAAATTATGGCGAAATAGAAGTTATGCAATAAAAAATAAAAACAAATATTAAATATTAAAAAATTCATTTCATTATGACAGTTTACTCTGTACATTTTTTCCAATGCAAAAAAGTCAGATTTTGATGACACTTCCTGAAAATGCTCAAGACAGCACTATATACTATTTGCACAGCACTTTGAAAACTACAGTAAAGTTAGACATCACTGTATAGTGAGGTATGTATGAATATTTTCAGGCTTGAATGTAAATATATACAGTTGCAATCAGAATTATTAAACCCCCTTTGAAATTTGTTTTCTTTTTAAAATATTTCCCAAATGATGTTTAAAAGAGCAAGGACATTTTCACAGTATGTCTGAGAATATTTTTTTCTTCTGGAGAAAGTCTTTATTTTGGCTAGAATAAAAGCAGTTAAAAAAAATAAAAAACATTTTAAGGTCAAAAGTTTTAGCACCTTTAAGCTATATTTCTTTCCGATAGCCTACAGAACAAACCACCATTATACAATAACTTGCCTAATTACCCTAACCTGATAAGTTAACTTAATTAACCTAGTTAAGGCTTTAAATGTCACTTTAAGCTGTATGTGTCTTGAAAAATATCTAGTAAAATATTATTTACTGTCATCATGACAAAGATAAAATAAATCAGTTATTAGAAATGAGTTATTAAAACTATTATGTTTAGAAATGTGTTGAGAAAATCTTCTCTCCATTAAAAAAAATTGGGGAAAAAATAAACAGAGGGAGGGCTAATAATTCTGATTGCAACTGTACTATATATATATATATCTTTTTTCCTAGCTTGATTACTTTTGCACTTATAATGTTATTTTTAAAAATAGGAAAACTGTTCCAGCTTGATTATTATTAAAGCCTGTTTTTTAATGTATAGTTTTCTCATAGTGTAATTCAACTTGTGTTGTATAAACAGTTGATAAAATAATGAAAAAAGAGCTTAATTTATGTATATAAAAAAATCAAATCCTTTTGGTGCCACAGATAGTAGCTCAAAGTGATTCTAATAAATTCTCAAAGTGAAAACTACAAACTACAGTGCTCAGCATATATACGTACATACACCCCTCACAAATCTATCTTTTAAATTCAGATTTTTTAATAGGAAGCTATCCAATATTATATTTGTGCATATACATTAGATTAGTCAGTACTGAAGCCAAATCTGGAGCTTATCTAACAAAATAACTTACAATAACGGTCCAAAAACTAGTACACTCAAATTTATATGTTATAGAAAAATATTAAATATAAATTTAAAAAAGAGGAAAAAGCAAGGGATGCCAAAAAAAAATAAATAAAAAAAAAATAGTTTTTTTGATACATTTTTTGCAATATTTTGCTTGAATTTAATTGTATTATCTTTCAATTTCTAAACATGTTTGGTGACTAAAATATTATTTTAATAAATATATCTTTAATAATAAATGTACCAAAATACATTTCCTATATTCACTGAGAAATGGATAAAAATATAAATTTTCTAAATGGGGTGTACTTAATTATGCTGAGCACTGTATTTCACTGATTTTGTCAGGTATCTAAAAGAACCTTTGAAAAAATTCTTCATAAATTAAAAAAAAACAAAAAATCTAAGCACATTTGTACAGTGAAAATATCCAACTAAGATAACAAAAAACATCATAGGCATGTTTTTCACAGGCACTGGTTTTCATTTACCACAATATGCTAAAGACTGATGGCCAATGTCACAACACCAAACCCCACACTGATTTATCACCTAATCAGCAGCTAAATTAAGAAGGAAAAAAACAATGTATCATTGTTTTTGGAATGCTATTAAGAATCTGGAATCCTCCACTTTGTTCTCATGCGCACATATTATTGTGGTTTAAGAATACCAATATGGTTCTGATTTGGATGTTCTAGACATTTCCTCTCACAAAGAAGGCCCAAATTTGAGAAAAAAAATCAGGTGTGCCAACTTAGAACCGCAAATAAAGGGAAACAGTAAATGCAGAAAAAAGGGCCGACTGGAAGAGAGAAAGGTTAGCGGTTGTAGAAATAAGAGAGGAGAGGAAAGCGAGAGACATTTTAGGTTTTCAGATAAAAGCGCGGCACACCCTGTATCCCCGGACATTTTTATGACCCCC
The DNA here is from genome assembly GCA_903798195.1 of Danio kyathit. Lineage (NCBI taxonomy): Eukaryota > Metazoa > Chordata > Actinopteri > Cypriniformes > Danionidae > Danio > Danio kyathit. Next base: position 47,890,918 of record LR812519.1, on the reverse strand, counting down.
TTTCAAGATTACTGTGCAGAAATACCGCGGCTCATTTGGAAATCAATTAGCCGGCGGGGTGATGAGGTGTAGGCCTCTCTCAGCCTGACACCCGCTGTCCCCGAATTATTGTCAGCACTATAGCGTGGCTCACACCCACCTCCGCTTTTGGGCATCTGGACTACACATGTTGGGCTCACGCTCTGTCTGAAGGCCCAGCTAAACTCTCCACACCAGCAGTGAATCCCTTGCAGCAACACTCAGATTAGATGAACATTTTAGCCAAGCGATAGAGAAGCTCTGCACGCTTTGATCCTCCACGAACACACAGGCTACGGCAGCATGTCTACAACTCATTTATATTTCACGCTGTCAGGGAAAACAACCACAGTTTGCATTTTCGAGGTTTCGGAGATAGCATAAAGCAGACGCAAGCTGACAAACGAAGCATTGCCGGAGGAAAACAAGGGAAGTGAATGTCAAGCTCTTGGCTGAGGAATGCCATCAATGTTGGTCTACAGTAGGAGTCTGGTTGCAAGACCTCAGGAGGCGAATATCTTTGAATGGGAATTGTATTATTACTAAAAAAAAATTATAAAAACATTTATAAAACTGTAATAATAGTCATTATATGTGACTGGACAACAAAACATAAGGGTCAATATTTCTTTCATTAATTTTCCTTCGGCTTAGTCTCTATTTCAGAAGTCGCCACAGCGGAATGAATCGCCAATTATTGCAGCATGTGTTTTATGCAGCGGATGCCCTTTCAGCTGCAACCCAGTACTGAGAAACACCCATACACACACGCACACCTATACACTACGGTCAGTTTAGTTTATTCAGTTCACCTATAGCGCATGTCTTTGTCATATGGGAGAAAATGGAGCACTCAGAGGAAACCCACGCATACATGAGGAGAAACTGTAAACTCCACACAGAAATTACAACTGTCAGTGACCCAGTGGCCTTCTTCAAAAAAGGTGAACATTTTATTTTTTCTCAAAAATAAAAATAAAACTTTTCGTAATAGCCTACCTATACAGGATATGTTCCTCTGGACAACAAAAACATAAGGGTTGATTGATATTTATACATAATCTCAAAACTGAATGAATATAAAGCAATATTTGTCCGAAATATAAATATTCAAAAATCTACAAAAAAAAAAGTCTAAAGGGTTGAATAAAATCTAAATACTGAGAATAATTCTAAATTCCATTCTAAGTAAAGGTGTATTACGAACAAATATTAAGTTTTGATACAGATCTCAGGAGGTGAACATCTTTGAATGAGATTCTAAAAAAAAATGATAAAAACTTTAATAAAATTGTAATAATAGTCTACCTATATGTAATATGTGACTCTGGACAATAAAACAGAATGGTTATAAGGGTCAATTGAGATTTAAACATCTTCTCAAAGCTAAATATATAACAATGTTTGGCTACAATAGAGATACAAAATATTTCATTCATTCATTTCCCTTCGGCTTAGTCTCTATTTCAGAAGTCGCCACAGTGGAATGAACCACCAACTATTCCGGCATATGTTTCACACAGCAATGCCCTTCCAGCTGCAACCCAGTACAGGGAAACACCCTACACACTCATTTACACACACTCAAACAATACGGTCAATTCAGTTAGCACATGTCTTTGGACTGTGGGGGAAACTAGAGAACCCGAAGAAAACCCACGACAACACGGGGAGAACATGCAAACTCCACACAGAAATGCCAGTTAGTCCAGCTGGGACTCGAAGCAGTGGCCTTCTTTAAAGGCGGTGAACATCTTTGAATTGGATTTTTCCCCAAGAATTTTTGCATTTCTCAAAAAAGTAAAAACAATAAATTGCAGTAATAGCCTTCATATACAGGATATGTTCCTCTGGACAGCAAAAAACATGAGGGTCAACTGATATTTTTACATAATCCCAAAATTGAATAAATATAAAGCAATTTTTGGCCAATATACAAATATTTAAAAATCTATAATAAAAATCTAAAAGGGTTGAATAAAATCTAAATACTGAGAAAATTGCCTTTAATATTGTAAAAATGTAATTCTTAGCAAGGTGTGTTACTATCAAAAATTAGGTTTTTGATACATTTATAGCAGAAAATTTACAAAATATTTTCAAGGAACATGTTCTCATGATTTTTGGCATAAAAAAAAATCAATAATTACCATACAATGTATTTTTGCCTATTGCCAAAAATATACCCATACATAATAAAAGTTTTTGTGATCTAGGGTAACATGTGAACGTAAACTGTAAAAAATGCTGGGTTTCACACAATTCCTTCATGTTGTCCCAACACAAATTGATTAAGTTAAGATTAACTCAATTGTTTTTATAAATGTAAGTGGATTGAACATAAAAAAATTAAGATGTCACCCAAAAATAACAAGAAATGTCTTGATTTAGCTCATTTTAAATGTGTAGCTTGAACAAGCAGCAAAAAAAGTCCTGAGTGTATAAAGGAACAACATGACTGGTAGGGAAACAAGGAGGTAAGCAACACTTCATTTTTCAGCCTGCAAATTTAATATAAGAAACAAGGGGGTAACAGTTGCATTTACACTGTGACGACATTCAATTCAATTCATGTTTATTTGTATAGCGCTATTACAATGTAGATTGTGTCAAAGCCGCTTAACATAGAATTTTAGTAAAGTCCAGATTTCAGAGTGAACATTATATTTGTGCGATAATTAAAAATAAAATGTTGTTTGCTGCTTTTTAAATTCCGTCTTTGCCTATTTTTTATACTGCTGAACAGCCATATATCATATTTTTGCTGTATAAACCATAGACTGTAAAAGATATGGACGTAGTATCCGTGACGTCACCCATAGCTTTCTGAAGAACCCAAAAGAAGCTACCAGTAGGCGTGGCCAACCGTCGCCATTTTGTTCGTGCGTCATCGCACAAACCGCGGGATACCAAATAAGGGCAAAGAGGCGGAGCGTGAGCGGAGCTACAGACGCACGCTGGCATTCTGCTTAGACGAGCTATCCTATGGGAGAAACGCCTAATACTTCATTACCTACGACTTGTTTTGTGTTCTGACCATATGTGCTTGGTTGTACACTATATCAATAAAATGTTTAGACTTTTAAAAACACTGTTGTAATACATTCAGCCACTAAGCATTGTTAATATGACATTTTTCTACAGGAGGAAAACGCGAATAACTTCCAAATACTTCAGATATAGTCTGTGTTAGTAAATCACGGCTCAGCGGCTAATCAGCCAGAGTCAGCTGAGGTGAATTGACGGCGACCAGTGAGATCTACCTGTCACTCAAGTAGCCACGCCCTTAATTATGCAGAATTAATATAACCTAATATAAAGGAAACGATGAGTTATAAAAAATTCACCCCCCTCACAGTTGTCATGAAGGGTAATATTAGCTATATGAACCAAAATCGTTCTTTGTACCAGGCTGTAAACACTTTTTTTATGCTGTAAATTTGGCCATTCAGTGGGCTCAATAGAAATTTGCTCCATATGGAGCCACGATTAGTGGAATATCGATGAATTGCAGTTTCAGTTACTTCCGTATTGGCTTCCTGAGGGAGGGCGGGAGGTTGCCGCTTCGTATAAACGGATTGGGGTACAAGTGTTGTATACTATCATGTTATATTTCGTTTTGTGACCATTGCTGAAAATACTTTTTTATTTGCATTTCAATTAGATTTTACACAATGCCATGAAAACTAAATGCATGCGATGGTGGTGATGATAGGGGGAATAGAGTTGGTGCAATACACTTGCATAATATAAGTGGCATACACTATAAATTCTAAGCAAAATCATAGCGGGCTGTAAATTAAGGTGGTGCCTGTTGCCCCCTTGTTTCTTGTACAGGGTAAATATAGCAATTGTGGGCTGTAAATTAAAGTGTCTAAAAGTGGTTTCCCCAAACCTTTCATATTGTTCCCCATTCCTTAAATGTACTTACTGTATAATTACACTATTATTACAAAGCATGAACAGTAAAATAAAAAGAAGTAGAAAAATGGTTTAATTACTGTGTAAAATGTGAGCTGTAATCTAAAGCATTCCCAAAAATGTAAATGATGTAATGATGAATATTGTTAGCTTTTCTGTATGATGCCTTGGATGAAGCATCTGCCAACTCCATACAGTATATGTTAAAGTAAACTTTGCAGCAGATACATGTGAGAGACACAAATGTGCACAATGTTTAATAAATAAATACATTTTCAAGGTTTCAGAGATTCCATAAACTATGGTGGCCAAGAGAGATCAAATGTGCTTCAAGATAAGAATACACAAGCAAAATAAAACCAAAAACAGTTTAATAAAATATTATTAGTTTGACAACACATGCTGAAGGCAAAACCTGATGCACCCGGTGTTCACACATTACAATAAGGTTTCATTAATTAATGTTATAACTAATGTGAATATAACCAGGCAAATCTTTTTCACTGGATTTTTTTTTTTAATTGCAGAAACACTTTGATTGACACTGCCCTTTTGTACGTGTCATTAGAGGGGAAAAGCCCCACCTATTAGTGATGATCTCTCCCTCATTAGGACAGTAGTATTGTTTTTAAATCTGCCACTATGCTGACACATAGGCAATCTCATTTTAATTTAAAGCACAAGACAGTCACCAAAAAGATCAATTAACCTAAAAGGGACAGTTTCAACGAGTTATAAAACCTTATTTATGTGGTATTTTGAGCTGAAACTTCACATACACACTCTAGGGACATCAGAGACTTATTTTACATCTTGTAAAAAGGAGTATAACAGGTCCCCTTTAAATAATTTTCTTACATAAACTAAGTTTGAACAATACTTTTATAGCATTTGTTAATTATAGTTCAACATTTAATAATGCATTATGAAAATATTCATGCTTGTTAACATTATTTAATGCACTGTGAGTTAACATGAACTAACAATAAACAAGTTTATTTCCATTGTCTACCATTAACAAGCATTGTTCATTGTTTGTTCATGTTTGTTGATGCATTAACTATACCTTATTGTAAAGTGTTACCATCTTGGCTGTTTCATGTTAAGAGTGAGCAGTGTTGTCATTAATTTTGCGATTCATCATTTTATTAGGGCTAAAATATACAAACAATATTGAACTGTATGAAGGAAAGAATATGTCAAATTCTTGTAAAGGAACAGCACTAATGTTGTTAGGGGTTGGATTTCCGGATCTCAGGGCGCTGCTTGTCCTTGAATGGGATTCTGTCTTCCTAGTGTGTGTTGAAGTCACTACTGTTTTTTGGGGGTGCTAGTGGTCCCTATCCAGATTTTACCACACATTATTTCATCGTTTCAAATTATAGGCTGCACTTGTGTAAGTTCAATAATAAAAAAAATTAATTAACAAACAATTGAAAGTAATATGGTTGCGCTACAAATATTCCCTTTAATATATAGGGAATATTTATATATATATGTCTCTACTCATAATCATAATGGTACTTTAACATGAAATTATTATCATAAGCAATCCGAAACTGTGGCTGAAGCTCTATTGCATTCTACTGCGTTCATTTGTTCCTCAAGATTATTATTTTATTTTCTTTATATTCCCTAAAGTGCTGTAATAATCAACATGTCTGTAATACTGCTGCTTGATTTGGGGTTATTCATGGTCTACTGAAAGTGATTTCATTCATTCATTCATTTTCTTGTCGGCTTTGTCCCTTGCGGGGTCGCCACAGCGGAATGAACCGCCAACTTATCCAGCACGATTTTACGCAACGGATGCCCTTCCAGCCGCAACCCATCTCTGGGAACTTCCACACACACATTCACACTCATACACTATGGACAATTTAGCTTACCCAATTCACCTGTACTGCATGTCTTTGGACTGTGGGGGAAACCGGAGCACCCGGAGGAAACCCACGCGAACACGGGGAGAACATGCAAACTCCACACAGAAACGCCAACTGACCCAGCCCAGCCGAGGTTCGAACCTGCAACCCAGCGACGTTCTTGCTGTGAGGCAACAGCACTACCTACTGCGCCACTGGGTTGCCCTGAAAGTGATTTGTTAAATCTAATAAGGTGCCTTTTAATATTTGATGAATGAACTGTCTGGATAATAACGTCACCTCGTTAGAAATCTTACAATAAAAAATTGTAAACTGATATGTTAATAATGAATAACCATAAATACCCTCCCAGAGTTACTTGAATGACACTTCACTTTAAAATTTTTGGGATATTACTATGGTTGGCGACGCAGTGGCACAGTAGGTAGTGCTGTCGCCTCACAGCAAGAAAATCGCTGGGTCGCAGGTTCGAGCCTCGGCTGGGTCAGTTGGCATTTCTGTGTGGAGTTTGCATGTTCTCCCTGCGTTCGTGTGGGTTTCCTCCAGGTGCTCCAGTTTCCCCCACAGTCCAAAGACATGCGGTACAGGTGAATTAGGTAGGCTAAATTGTCCGTAGTGTATGAATGTGTATGGATGTTTCCCAGAGATGGGTTGCAGCTGGAAGGGCATCCGCTGCGTAAAATCGTGCTGGATAAGTTGGCGGTCCATTCCGCTGTGGCGACCCCAGATTAATAAAGGGACTAAGCCGAAAGGAAAATGAATGAATTACTATGGTTCTTTTTAGTTTTTTCTTTTCCTCATCAGTTATGTACAATCGAATTTTATATTAAATCTAATGTGGATGAATAATGTTTGTTGCATTACTTTAGTGTCATGTTTGTTACCATAATGGCGTTTACTAGTAGCTCCTTCTATATATTGGTATGTTTATTATAAAAAAGTTGGTTGTGATGAGCTTTGTTTTATCATACCCTCTCAGAAAAAAGGTACATGGTGGTACAAATAATGTCCCTTAAGGAATAATTTTGTACCTTTGTAAAAGTGTGCCTCATATGGTACAGAAAAGTCCTCTTATGATACTGTTCTGTACCTTTTATGGTACAATTGAAATGAAGGTACACCATTGTTCTTATAAAAAGGTACATAAGTGTTGGGCAACTACTTCTTAAGTACGATATCTATGAAAACAAATAATACTGGAAAGGCAAAGTGATTTTATAATTAATTTCCATATTAAAACATGAATCATTATTTAAAAACATATGTTTAAAGACATAAAAATAGACTTAAACAATTATTAAGTACTATAATACAAAACAACAGATAAAACAAAACTATAGGTATTGTAAACTAAACATTTAAGGCATTTTAATAAACATTTGGTAAGCATTTTTTGATAAATACATTTTTAATATTGATATCCACACCTTTTGGCGTTTGCTTTCCACAAAGTGTTCATGCAGACCTTTTAGTGTTGTAAAACTAATCAAACATTGTGCATATCTCGTTACAATACTTTTGCATAATTTTATTTCTGTTTTAAAATGAAGTAAATTAAATGAACTTTTAGGTGATTACAAAGGTATTCCGTGAATATTAGAAGAAGAAAAAAAGTTTATATTGTACATGGGAGAATGTATTTCTGTAACATTTTTGTGAAAAGTGTTGTAAAATGTTTAGCAAGAAAATAGATCTTTTGACTTATGTTAAAGTATTTTTTATTCTTTATTGTAAATGGAAAAGGTGCATTTACACAAAAATAATAATTATTATTTTTTTAAATAAAACATTGTTTATAAAAATGTATTTGATGTTTTATATTTACTGAAAATAAACTGACACATTTTTGATATAGCAAAATGTCTTTAAATAGTTCTTGAAGCAACACATCTGACACTATGGTGGCACCTTCATTGATCACATTTCTTCACGTACTTCTTCACGTACTTTTACATCACCACCTGCTTTTGGTTGTATTTTTGTATGTGTAACAAAAAATATAGGATTGTGTATACGTTTGTACTTGTGATGTAAATGTGATGTATTAACACTTTAAATGAATGATATACACTCAAATACACTGTTTGTTCAAACTACTTATTTAAATTGAGCTGAAACAACACACTTCTTGAGGTTTTTAAGAGACAACTTAATTGTTTTATGTCAAATCTACTTAAGCTTGTTAAGTTAATTTAACTGCTTCATATTGTCGCAACACAAAATTGATTATGTGGAACCAAGCATTTTAACAGTGTACTTTAATTACGGTAAAATGTAGAAATTTCTTTTAGGGTTTCTACTGTATTTTAAACAATACAATACTTGCAATTACGTAAAGTTACATCCATAATTCACACAAAGCATAGGGAAATTGAAAAAGATGCAAATGCACAACTTATGGCCTGTTGTTTGGGATAATTTACATCCCCCCACCATCTTTTAGCTGGCCCCCTCCATCCTGATCTCTCCCTCCCCTTGCTTGGGCACTGCACGCAGATTAGGACCCAGCTAGGTGCCAGTGTTATCTGTGTTAGTGCAGAAAAGGTTACACTACACTAACAAGAATGTCCCTGGTCATGCATGACAAAGTCCAGCTGCCTGCTATCCAGCAAACTCTGGCTGGATGTTCAGAAGGTTCCACTTAAAAGCCCCAGGCGGGGGGGTTCGGGGTTGGGGCGAAGTGGAGGCGTCTCTGGAGATTACAGACTCTAACTAGCTGTTTCCACCTCACAGAGGAATGGACCGGCTCATTGCGCTGCTATTGGCCCACATTCATTACTGTTGCTTGGTCCAGGCAGATGAAATCATTTACCTTTATAACCTCTTGAACTTTTATGGTAGTTTTGTTTCATCATTAGTTTGCTTTAAGGGTATAATAACAGCATTATAATAAAAAAAGCCATAAAATATATTTCTTATCTGCATTTTTAGTTTACTTTAATATAGTATATACAGATATATGGATTTAAATAAAATTGTCTTTAAAATGCAATAAATCAAACAAACATAAAAGCACATGTGACATATGAGCAAATAAAAAATACATTTTTAATTTATATATTTTTATATGCTTATAGCGATGTTACAGTTTTTCTCAGTAGCTTTGGTGCATTTCTCACAACATTATTTACATTTGCACAACCGTTAATGCATTTCTTAAAACAATTAGTCATTTGTGCACATCATAGTAGCAGTTTCTCATTCCTTTCAACAAATTGCAAATGCTTTTGGACATGCATCAATTGCTTTCATACAACTCTCTGCTGTTTGTAACATTATCATTTGCTTATGTCATGTCAGTCAAAATTAACTAAACTTGTGGATGCTGAATAGTCATTCCATATAAAACTAATAGTCCTCATTTCATTACTTGAGTCATTACATACAAAAATGTTGAACTAGTTGTCAAAATATGTCAAGCTCATTTTATTTAAAAACTTTAAATCTTTTTTTTCACTGAAAATGTCTTCTAAATTGAACAATTTGATGAATGATTTGTTTACAGTTGTGCACAGCTCTACCTAAAGGAAGTTTCTGTTTGTTGTAAATAAGGGTGTGTTTATTCTTTTACACAATGCTGTAAATAAATTAGAATTGTAAAGAGCAAATGCAGTAAACATGTGAAACACACATATTCAGTGTCTTGTACTCAGATACCTCACTAAATGCAGTGATGTCTAACTTTACTGTAGTTTTCAAATTGCTGTGCAAATAGTATATAGTGCTGTCTTGAACATTTTCAGGAAGTGTCACCAAAATCTGACTTTTTTGCATTGGAAAACATTAACAGGGTAAACTGTCATAATGAAAACTTGACAAAGCCATTTGACTGTCTTGTTCATAAACAATGGTGTCAGGACTTTTCATCTTGATGACACTGACACTTTCATTGACATGAATACTTGCTTTTGAGGAATGAGCTATCCATTTTGAGCAAGTGACACGCTTTAGCAGGTTATCAACTAGGTTTTGCAGTTTGCACTAATTGTTTTGAGAAATGCATTAACTGTTGTGCAAATGTAAATAGTGTTGTGAGAAATGCACCAAAGCCACTGAGAAAAACTGTAAGATATTCAATTCCAACCTATCCGGTTTTTGATGTCTTTTTCTTTCATTCAAAGCAAACTTCTGATTAAATTCAACCACCATTGCACACTTGATAAATAACACACAAAAAAAAAACACAAAACATAAAAAAGTGCAACTGCATTTTTGACAAATAAATAATAATTAAACTTTGACAACTTTGATAAACAAAAGTTGGACAAAAATCAGGCATAATTGCATGTTTGGTAAGTAAACAAATAAATTATATATTTTTTCAAATTTACATTGACATTTACATTAAATTGAAGATGTTTCATTTAAATAAAACAGTGCTAGACAGACAGACAGACAGACAGACAGACTGATAGACTGATAGACAGACAGACTGATAGTCAGATATACAGACAGACAGACAGACAAACAGACAGACAGACAGACAGATAGACAGATAGATAGATAGATAGATAGATAGATAGATAGATAGATAGATAGATAGATAGATAGATAGATAGATAGATAGATAGATAGATAGATAGATAGATAGATAGATAGATAGATAGTTGGATGGATGGATGGATGGAAAGAAAAAAAGAAGGATGGATGGACAGACAGAATTTATTTTTAAATGTACATATTGATATGTACACTAAATATATAAACATTGCATATTAAAAATATGCCCATTAAATTGAAACCAGTCCCTTCACTCTCCTCTCTTGCTTTCCTGTTGTTTCATTTAAATCAAACGGTGCTGATAAAAAGCGGGCACCATCGCAGACGGCTAAATGATAGATGCCGGTCTTTTGTCACCACAGCCCTCGTCACATGACCAGTTGTACTCTATTATCCTGTCAGGCTGTTGATAATGGAGAAGATTGCTTGTTTAGACTATGTAGTGACTCCCTTTAATTCGCCGTGGCTCCACAGTGACACCTTTAAATGGCCATCATTGGGAAATCCACATTTTCCAGAAGGACTTAAAACAACAGGAGCCTGACTGGAGCAAAATTATCTTCTCTTTAGGCCTAATTACCTCCTCACGTTTAATCTGCAATCTGGTCCAAATTCATCTCATTGCCGACCATTGAGTGTGACTGCCAAGAAGAGCTACTCAACAGAGAGATATGTTTCAACTGTGAGACATCCCATAGAAATATGATACATGGCAGTATATGCAAATGACAGTTGAAGACACAATGATTAGCCCTCCTGTAAACATGTTTTGTTCTTTTAAAATATTTCCAGAGTGCTGTTTGACAGGGACAAGATTTTTTTTTCAACTTAATAATTAATACTAACTAAATTATGTTGTCTTTGCCTCAATGGCAGTACAAAATATTTTCTAGTTGTTTTGCAAGATACTAGTATTCAGCTTAAAATGCAATTCAAAGGCTTAACTAGGTTAATTAGGTTAAATAGACAAGTTATTGAACAACAGTGGTTTATTTTGTAGCCAATTGAGAAAGAAAAATCTTAAGGGGCTAATAAGCTCTAATAATATTGACCTTAAAATTTTTTTTATAAATCAATTAAAAACTACCTTTAATTCAGCCAAACTAAAAGAAATAAGACTCTCAAAAAAAAAAAAAAAAAAAAAAAAAAAAAATATATATATATATATATATATATATATATATATATATATATATATATATTACACACACACACACACACACACACTGTATACATACATACATACATACATACATACATACATACATACATACATACATACATACATACATACATACATACATACATACAGTTAAAGGGAGAATTATTAGCCCCCTTTAGTTTTTTATTCTTTTTTAAATATTTCCCAAATCATGTTTAAACAGAGCAAGGACATGTTCACAGTATGTCTGATAATATTTATTTTTCTTCTGGAGAAAGTCTTATTTTTTTTATTTCATCTAGAATAAAAGCAGTTTTTACATTTTTTAAAAACATTTTAAGGTCAAAATTATTAGCCCCTTTGAGCTTTTTTTTTTCAATAGTCTACAGAACAAACCATCATTATACAATAACTTGCCTAATTACCCTAACCTGCCTAGTTAACAATTATTATTGTGTATGACTCCCATGTGCTTGGACTATTGCATCCATACATCTCTGCAGTGAATCAAATAACTTATTAATAAAGTCATCTGGAATGGCAAAGAAAGCGTTCCTGCAGGACTCCCAGAGTTCGTCAAGATTCTTTGGATGCATTTACAATGCCTCCTTCATCTTACCCCAGACATGCTCAATAATGTTCATCTCAGGTGACTGGGCTGGCCAATTCTGGAGCACCTTGACCTTCGTTGCTTTCAGGAACTTTGATGTGGAGGCTGAAGTATGAGAAGGAGCGCTATCCTGCTAAAGAATTTGCCCTCTCCTGCGGTTTGTAATGTAATTGGCAGCACAAATGTCTTGATACCTCAGGCTGTTGTTGTTGCCATCCATTCTGCAGATCTCTTGCACGCCCCCATATGGAATGTAACCCCAAACCATGATTTTCCTTCACCAAACTTGACTGATTTCTTTGATAATCTTGGGTCCATGCAGGTTCCAATAAGTCTTCTGCAGTATTTGTGATGATTTGGAAGCAGTTCAACAAATGATTCATTAGAAAAATCTACCCTCTGACATTTTTCCAAATGATCAACTAGAAGTCAAGTTATTATTTGTTGCTTTTACAACTGGGATCGGCGACAAGACTTTTGTAAGGATATACAGATAAAGTCAGAATTATTAGCCCCCTTGGATTTTTTTTCTTTTTTAAATATTTCCCAAATGATGTTTAACAGAGCAAAGAAATTTTCACAGTATGTCTGATAATATTTTTTCTACTGGAGAAAGTCTTATTTTGTTATATTTCGGCTAGAATAAAATAACTTTTTAATTTAAAAAAAAATTATTTTAAGGTCAATATTATTAGCCCCTTTAAGCCAATTTTTTTTTCTCGATAGTCTACAGAACAAACCATCATTATACAATAACTTGCCTAATTACCCTAACCTGCCTAGTTAACCTAATTAACCTAGTTAAACCACTTAACTTAAAGCCACTTAAATGTCACTTTAAGCTGTATAGAATTGTCTTGAAAAATATCTAGTCAAATATTATGTACTGTCATAATGGCAAATATCAAATAAATCAGTTATTAGAGATAAGTTATCAAAGCTATTATGTTTAGAAATGTGTTGAAAAAATCTTCTTTCCGTTAAACAGAAATTGGGGAAAAAATAAACAGGGAGGATAATAATTCAGAGGGGCTAATAATTCTGACTTCAACTGTATATATATACAGTATGTAATGTGTGTGTGTGTGTGTGTGTGTGTGTGTGTGTGTGTGTGTGTGTGTGTGTGTGTGTGTGTGTGTGTAAGTGTGCAATAAAATATGTGAAATCATCATACCAGAGTTCTGTATGGGATGAGCAAACAGAATATGAATAAACTGAATGAATCCTAGAAAGCTGCAGACCAAAAGGAAATGTTGTGGGAATACAGTCAGAAATTGTATAAGTGGACAACCTGGCATTGCTATTTATTCATTAATCCATATTGTATTATTCTGCGCAGTCCATCAAATTGTTCATCAGAGCATCTCTGAAAAACAGATGACTATTGATCTCAGCGCGATCATTCATTTGAATCTGATCAGAGGGTCAGCTTTTAGAGCAGCGATATATAACGACCACATCACAGTGACCTAATACATTTATAAACGATCCAAGGCAATAATAGGAAATGCAGTACAGTGCTCCATTGTCTGGGATGAAGCAGCAGCTTGTCTCCCGAAAGGCCCTTTGGAGTCCACCATTCCCCACTCATAAGGTCATCATTGACAAAATTGCAAAAACCGACAGTTTTTCCCCATGACATATAAATCACACTCAATTTTGAGAAGCTCAAACAACATCACAGACCTTGATCTCAGACTGAGGCTTGGTCCGGGTTGCCTCTGTTCACCCCATTCCCTCTGTAGACTGAACAGCTGTGATTTAGGAAGTGATATTACTGAACAGAAGTATTTCAGAGGAGAATCAGTAAATCCAGCCAACATATCCAGTTAAAGGGATATTTCAAAATAAAAATAAAAAAAATTGGTTTTATTTTACTTACCCTCCAAGATGCAGGTAACTTTTTCCTGTGTTTAAGAATGATTTTTTAGCTTATTAAAACTGATGTCCTTGGTGATTCAATAAATGCAAGTCAACAGCTACTGAATCAAGTAAACATACTGTATACAGACAAAACAAAATGAACACTCCTGCACTGAAAAAAAAAAAACGTTCAAGCAGTGCTTCATTCAATTGAACAAAAGGATCTTTCATGTCATTTGATATTATTTGTTTTATTTTTCAAGTAATATATTTTAAGTTCAAAATAAAATTAAAATGTTTTTGTTTAAGAGTTCAACTAAGAAATATTTGTTTTGACCAATGTAAAGTTTTAAGGTTACTCACACAGGCCAGTGCATGCATATTAAACAGAAGGTCAAAATGCTTTGTACTTTCATTGACTTACATTGTTTAAGCCAAATGATTTATTTTTCATTGGCTCAAGTGATCAAATTTAGATGTGAAACCATTACCCTGTTTTTTAAATTGGATGAACATTTTATCTCATGGAGATAAAAAATATTATTTAAGGCAAACTATTTATTTTTTATTGGGTCAAGTGATAAAATTTAGATGTAACCCATTACCCTAATTTTTTTTTTTTAAATTGGAACAAATGAAAGCTTTTTTTCTAGTTTGACGATATACACAGAGGTCTAAAAAAAGAGAAACAGTTGGTCAGTGCAAAAAACTGAACATTATTGGGAGCTTTCACACAAAGTGGTTATAGGAACTACCCACCACACTGGTCGCCTAAGAACTAAATTTCCCATCGGACTATTTTTCTGGTTGTAATGTTACTATAATTAAGGTCTCTGAACGTGGTAAAAGAGATGGAATGTACTTATACAAATGTAGAAAGTATGTAGATGTATAATTCAGATCACAAACGACATTACTATAACTAAAATTTCCAGTTCCTGCAGTGCTAACAGTGCTAAAAATCAGGTACACTATAAAAATGCTTTTAGCTGTTCAAAATAGTTTAGTTGAATCAAATGAACTTTTCTAGTCAACTAAACTTACATCAGTTAAAATATTAATTTAAACGTTATTAAAATAAGTTAAAGTAACATAAAATGTTTGTTGCCATGACTTTTGTCATATCATTTTCTTTTACAGTGTACTTCTGACAGTTGCACTCAAAACTATAAAAATGTTAAAACTGTAAAAATGCAAAAGTGCCTATTTACAACAGTGAATACACATTTGACAATGTTTGGTCAAATACCAACATATATGTCATAAAAATAAGTCCCACAAATGTCAACATATATGTCAGAAACAGTGGAGGCTGGTCAATAGAGGGCGCTGGGGCACCGCCCCCTTCAAGTTAGACCCTTTTAATATGTTAATATTTATTATCACAAAAATTAAATAAATAAATTAATTTAATTGTAACATTCTGACATTTATTGTAGTCATACTAATATTTGTTGAAAAAAAAAATGTATGCGGGGTGCCGGACTAATGAGTGTCTATGTAGGTACATGAACCTTTGCAATGCACGTGATATGACGATAAGCTCTAATTGGCCGGTTTTAAATTGTCCTTGGGGTGCAGCGCTCTGCGTCCCGAACCCTCCCATTTTTGTTGTTAGAACGAATCATATTTGTTTTTATATCATTGCCTTATGTGATTGGACCATTCTTACTTAGACCCGTTCACTCAGCAGCAGCTCCTCAGTTAACTGACGACTATTAATCATAGTGAAGCAGAGCAATTTCTCGAGATAAAGAAAAATTCCGTTGTATCTTTGCAAAGATATCAGTTCACAAGGCGTTTAGATGAGGAAAAAAAAGATTCAGGGTTGCTTGGGACCAGATCGACCTTCCTGCAAATTCAGTAGTCAAATGATCGCGAGCTCGCGTACACTCTGGGGCTTTTCCAGCACTTGTTATGACAAACGGAGTTGGCTGGCAGGGTTGTGATGTAAGTCATGCCTTTACTGTTTTCCGTGTTTGCTGTTTAAAACAGCATGACGCAAGAGAGGCTGAATGCATTGGCCATGCTGTCAATAGAGAAGAGACTGGTGACTGAGATGACTGATTTTAACCAAATAGTCATTGAGAAATTTGCAAGCCAGAAAGAAAGGAGAGCAAAATAATTTTTTAAATAGTGCTAATGGCCAGTGATTAGGCAACATTTATGTGTGTGTGTGTGTGTGTGTGTGTGTGTGTGTGTGTGTGTTTTCTGATTATCTTGATTACTTCATTACTGATAATAAACCCAAATTGAACTAAAATGAACTGATTTGTGATGCATTTATTGTATGCTTTAGTCATATTTTAGTTTGTTGATACATCACCTGAAAAATGGCTTTTACACTCTTACTGTACCGACAGTTAGATTTTTTTTTCTGGTGTTTGCGCCCTCCCCACATTTTCTAACACCAGCCGCCACTGGTCAAAAACATATATGTCAACATATATGTCAGAAAAATATTTGTCCCATAAATGTCAGAAACATATGTCAACAATTATGTCAGAAAAATATATGTCCCATATATGTCAAAAACATATATGTCAGAAAAATATGTCAACAAATATGTCAGAAACATATATGTCCCCTATATGTCAGAAACATAAATGTCAACATATTTGTCAGAAACATATATGTCAACAAATATTTCAGAAACATATATGTCAACAAATATGTCAGAAACAAATATGTCAATATATATGTCAGAGACATATATGTCGCATATTATTCAGAAACATATATGTCCCACATATGGCAGAAACATATATGTCAGAAACATATAAGTCACATATATGTCAGAAACATATATGTCAGAAACATTCATTCATTCATTCATTTTCTTGTCAGCTTTGTCCCTTGCGGGGTCGCCACAGCGGAATGAACCGCCAACTTATCCAGCACGATTTTACGCAGCGGATGCCCTTCCAGCCACAACCCATCTCTGGGAACATCCACACACTCATTCACACTCATACACTACGGACAATTTTAGCTTACCCAATTCACCTGTACTGCATGTCTTTGGACTGTGGGGGAAACCGGAGCACCCGGAGAGGAAACCCACGCGAACGCAGGGAGAACATGCAAACTCCACACAGAAACGCCAACTGACCCAGCCTAGCCAAGGTTCGAACCTGCGACCCAGCGACGTTCTTGCTGTGAGGCAACAGCACTACCTACTGCGCCACTGCGTTGCCTGTCAGAAACATATATGTCCCATATATGTCAGAAACATATATGTCCCATATATGTCAGAAACATATATGTCAACATATAAGTCGGAGACATATATGTCTCATATTAGTCAGAAACATATATGTCCCATATATGTCAGAAACATATATGTCAACAAATATGTCAGAAACATACATGTCAACAAATATGTCAGAAACATATATGTCAACATATATATCAGAAACATATGTCAACATATATGTCAGAAACATATGTCAACATATATGTCAGAAACAAATATGGGTCCCACTTTATATTGTGTCGCTTATACCTGTGAACTTACATGGTAACTAGATGTGTAAGTAGTATGTAACTACAGTGTATGTACAGCACTGGTACAGAGTATTTACTTGTGTAATACTGGTGTAACTACACTCATGTAACAAACCAACTGAATAGTATGTGTAAGTACAAATGTGTAACAGGACATTGGTAACACATAGGAAAGTACACATCTGTAACAAGAATTATGTAAGTGCATTGTGTAACAACAATATGTACTTGCAGATGTTTTCCCACCTCCACACCTAATTGCAGAAACATATATGTCAGAAACATATATGTCACATATATGTCTGAAACATATATGTCACATATATGTCAGAAACATATGTCAACATATATGTCAGAAACATATATGTCAGAGACACATATGTCTCATATTAGTCAGAAACATATATGTCCCACATATGTCAGAAACATAGATGTCAGAAACACTCATGTGCTGTTGATGATGTGACAATAAAAGTGATTTGATTTGATTTTATGTCACATATATGTCAGAAACATATATGTCCCATATATGTCAGAAACATATGTCAACATATATGTCAGAAACATATTTGTCCCACATATGTCAGAAACATATATGTCAACAAATATGTCAGAAACATATATGTCCCCTATATGTCAAAATATATGTCAACATATATGTCAGAAACATATTGTCCTATATATGTCAGAAACATATATGTCAACATATATGTCAGAAACATATATGTCCCACATATGTCAGAAACATATATGTCAACAAATATGTCAGAAACATATATGTCCCCTATATGTCAGAACTATATGTCAACTATATGTCAGAAACATAGATGTCAACATATATGTCAGAAACATATGTCAACATATATGTCAGAAACATAGATGTCAACATATGTCAGAAAAATATGTCCCATATATGTCAGAAACATATATGTCAGAAAATATATCAACAAATATGTCAGAAACATATATGTCCCCTATATGTTAAAAAAAAATGTCAACATATTTGTCAGAAACATATGTCAACAAATGTCAGAAACTACATGTCATCAAATATATGTCCCATATATGTCAGAAACATATATGTCCCATATATGTCAGAAACATTTATGTCAACATATAAGTCGGACACATATATGTCTCATATTAGTCAGAAACATATATGTCCCACATATGTCAGAAACATATATGTCAGAAACATATATGTCAACAAATATGTCAGAAACATACATGTCAACAAATATGTCAGAAACATATATGTCAACAAATATGTCAGAAACATATATGTCAACAAATATGTCAAAACATGTCAACATATATGTCAGAACATATGACAACATATATGTCAGAAACATACATGTCATCAATATATGTCCCATATGTCAGAAACATTTATGTCAACATATAAGTCGGACACATATATGTCTCATATTATTCAGAAACATATATGTCCCACATATGTCAGAAACATATATGTCAGAAACATATATGTCCCATATATGTCAGAAACATATATGTCACATATATGTCTGAAACATATATGTCACATATTTGTCAGAAACATATATGTCACATATATGTCAGAAACATATGTCACATATATGTCAGAAACATATATGTCCCATATATGTCAGAAACATATATGTCCCATATATGTCAGAAACATTTATGTCAACATATATGTCAGAAACATATATGTCCCATATTTGTCAGAAACATATATGTCCCATATATGTCAGAAACATTTATGTCCCATATATGTCAGAAACATATATGTCAACATATATGTCAGAGACATATATGTCACATATTTGTCAGAAACATATATGTCACATATTTGTCAGAAACATATATGTCACATATATGTCAGAAACATATATGTCCCATATAGTCAGAAACATATTGTCCCATATATGTCAGAAACATATATGTCCCATATATGTCAGAAAAATATATGTCCCATATGTCAAAAAATATATGTCCCATATATTCAGAAACATATATGTCCCATATATGTCAGAAACATATATGTCTCATATATGTCAGAAACATTTATGTCCCATATATGTCAGAAACATATATGTCAACATATATGTCCCATATATGTCAGAAACATATATGTCACATATATGTCAGAAACATATATGTCACAATATGTCAGAACATATAGTCACATATATGTCAGAAACATATATGTCACATAAATGTCAAAACATATATGTCACATATATGTCAGAAACATATGTGTCCATATATGTCAGGAACATATATGTCAACATATGTCAGAAACATATATGTCACATATATGTCAAGAAACATATATGTCACATATATTCAGGAACATATATGTCACATATATGTCAGGAATATATGTCACATATATGTCAGGAACATATATGTCACATATATGTCAAACATATATGTCACATATATGTCAGAAACATATATGTCAGAACCATATATGTCACATATATGTCAGAAACATATATTCACATATATGTTTCTGACATATATGTGACATATATGTTTCTGACATATATGTGACATATATGTTTCTGACATATATGTCACATATATGTCAGAAACATATATGTCACATATATGTTCTGACATATATGTGACATATATTTTCTGACATATATGTTGACATATATGTTTCTGACATATATGTCAACATATATGTCAGAAACATATATGTCACATATATGTCAGAAACATATATGTCACATATATGTCAGAAACATATATGTCACATATATGTCAGAAACATATATGTCACATGTATGTCAGGAACATATATGTTACATGTATGTCAGAAACATATATGTCCCATATTTGTCAGAAACATATGTGTTCCATATATGTCAGAAACATATATGTCAACATATATGTCAGAAACATTTATGTCCCATATTTGTCAGAAACATATATGTCAACGTATATGTCAGAAACATATATGTCCCATAATGTCAAAACATATATGTCACATATATGTCAGAAACAAATATGTCATGTATATGTCAGAAACATATATGTCACATATATGTCAGAACATATATGTCACATATATGTCAGGAACATATATGTCACATATATGTCAGGAACATATATGTCACATATGTCCGGAACATATATGTCACTATATGTCAGAAACATATATGTCAAATATATGTCAGAACATACATGTCACATATATGTCAGAACACACATTCACATATATGTCAAAACATATATGTCACATATATGTCAGAAACATCAATGTCACATATTGTCAGAAACATATATGTCACATATATGTCACATATATGTCAGAAACATATATGTCACATATATGTCAGAAAAATATGTCAGAAACATATTGTCACATATATGCCAGAACATTATATCTCATATATGTCAGAAACATTTATGTCCATATATTCAGAAAATTTTATGTCACATATACGTCAGAAACATATATGTCAGAAACATATATGTCACATATGTCAGAACATATATTCACATATATGTCAAAAACATATATGTCAGAAACATATATGTCAGAAACATATATCACTATGTCAGAAACATATATGTCACATATATGTCAGAAACATATATGTCACATATATGTCAGAAACTATATGTCACATATATGTCAGAAACATATATGTCACATATATGTCAGGAACATATATGTCACATATATGTCAGACATATATGTGACATATATGTATCTGACATATATGTGACATATATGTTTCTGACATATATGTGACATATATGTTCTGACATATATGTGACATATATGTTCCAGATACATATATGTGGACATATATGTTTCTGACATATATGTGACATATATGTATCTGACATATATGTGACATATATGTATCTGACATATATGTGACATATATGTCAGATACATATATGTCACATATATGTCAGAAACATATATGTCACATATATGTATCTGACATATATGTGACATATATGTCAGATACATATATGTCACATATATGTCAGAAACATATATGTCACATATATGTCAAAACATATAGTCACATATATGTCAGAAACATATATGTCACATAGATGTCACATATATGTCAGAAACATATATGTCACATATATGTCAGAAACATATATGTCACATATATGTCAGAAACTTATATGTCATATATATGTCAGAAACATATATGTCCCATATATGTCAGAAACATATATGTCAACATATATGTCAGAAACATTTGTCACATATTTGTCAGAAACATATATGTCACATACATGTCAGAAACATATATGTCACATACATGTCAGAAATATATATGTCCCTTATATGTCAGAAACATATATGTCACATACATGTCAGAAATATATATGTCCCTTATATGTCAGGAACATATATGTCACATATATGTCAGAAAAGTTTTAGAAAAGTTAGTCGCTGAACAATTAATGAAGTATTTAGAAGAAAATAATTTGCTGAACCCTAAGCAGTTTGAATTTCGACCAAATTATTCAACAGAAATGGCAACATGTAACTTTATAGTTATGATAGAAAGCAGTTTGGATCAAGGAAAGGTTGTGGGAGCAATATTTTTACACTTTAAAAAAGCTTTCGATACTGTGAATCATGAAGTACTCATAAATAAATTAAAACAAATTAACTTATCACAACAAGCTCTAAACTGGTTTGAATCACACCTGGATTGTAGACAGCAATATGTTCAAATTAACAGTGTGAAGTCAACACTTCAAAAATGCAAATTAGGTGTACCACAAGGCTCAGTATTGGGACCATTGCTTTTCTGTTTGTATATAAATGATCTACCTGAAAGTTGCAATGAGGTTGGTTGTCAAATGTATGCAGATGATGCAATTATTTATGTAACAGCAGAAACTTCACAGAAGGCTGTAGAAATGTTAACCAAGCAACTAGTCTGTATTTCCCACTGGCTGCAGGATAACTGTTTAACTCTAAATTACAACAAAACAGTTTCAATGTGTTTTTCTTTAAAAACAGAGCACTAGATGTATTTAAAATCCAAATTGACCAAAAGGAAATCAAGGAAGTAAGTGAATTTAAATACCTAGGTGTCATTATAGACTCAAAGCTTAAGTTTGATGCCCATATTAAAAAAATGTCTAAGATTATAAAGACAAATTTAAACTGTTTTCGTATGATAAGACCATATATATATATATATATATATATATATATATATATATATATATATATATATATATATATATATATATATATATATATATTTTAAAGCAGGGCAAATGTTTGTGCATGCTATGATATTATCACATATGTCTTATTGTGCAATAATCTGGGGTCAAGCAACACAGTCAGTTGTTAGGCCTGTAATGTCACATTACAAACAAACTTTAAAAGTACTGGATCAGAAACCAATAAAATGGCACACTTGTCAAATTCTTAAAAAATATAATTTGTTAAGTTTTGATGGTTTTTTAAAGTTTTCGTTTTTAAAAAACCATGTTTAAGTATATAAATGGTCTTGCCCCTAAAGTAGTCTGTGAGTTGGTACATAAAATCAGCAGTGATGGGGTGAAGACTAGAGGGGCAGTAAGTGGGAACTGTAGAATCCGCAGAGGCAGAACCGCTGTGGGTCAGTCATCCTTTTCAGTAAAAGGTTCACATCTATGGAATGCCATGCCTGTTAATTTAAAATTACTATCAGAACTCCCAGTTTTTTTCTGTAAAGCTGAAAGAATGGTTGAAATCTTTACAAAAATGTGAGCATTAAGTATTATTCTTTCAGGTTGGTTACGTTTACATTTCTCTTTATGCAGATTGTCTTGCATTTTATGGTTGTGGGTCTGTATATATTGTACATGTTTGTTGTATTGTGTTTCATTCTTGATTGTTTTTTATTTTAATTTTTTTATGTAAAGCCTAACCAGGGACGAGGGCTGCAAATTAGCTTTATGCTATTTGCCCTATGTACGCAACATCGGCTATCTTTGTATAACAATGTCAAATGTATTGTCCCTGTTGAATAAACAAGCAAATAAAAAAACAAATAAAAAAAAATAAATGTCAGAAACATATATATCAACATATACAGTATGTCAGAAACATATATGTCAACACATATGTGAGAAACATATATGACAACATATATGTCAGAAACATATATGACTCTGAAAATAACCCCCCAAAATTACCCAAATGCCTCAACAGGCCAAATTTAGAAAAAATAACCCCTGATTTTTTAGAGTGAAGCTTGGGATCTCGACACTTAAATGACACCAAGGACACCAATGTAAAAATCCCTTCAGAAAAGTAAACACAAGGGCTCTTTTTTTTCTGCATCAACTACCATCTCTTTGGAAATGTTGTAATGGAGACTCGACCTGTGTTCATCTGGTCATGAAGAGTTTATGTTTTCCCACAATTTTAACCAATTTTTTTAATAGCAACTTCTCAACGGCTATGACAGATTGCCGTGCTGCTACACGCTAAACTATTTCCAAGTTCAAGGGGAATTAGCAGAGCTTTGTGTGGTAAGTGACTTCACAATTCAATTATTTTATGAACAAGCAATTACCTGAGAGAACTGTTGTGAAGCCTGATAGCCTAATACATTCAGTCACAACAATAACGAAAGACTGCTTCCTGGAAAAGCGAACTCAGAGCTATTATCTAGCTGAAGCATGTTGGTTAAAGGGTCTGTTGTCTATTTATATTTGTATTAATGAATTCATTTAGAAATTTATTCAGAAATATGCCCCTATTAAAATACTATTCAATCAAGGGGATTAAACATCTCATGCTGGTGTCCGCAACTAATTAAATTAACATAACTGATTTTATGTATATGTTACAAGCAAGTAAAGCGTCTATTTTAATGTTTCAAAAACCTGAAAAAAAATTGTCAAAATAATGAAATAATGTTCATTCAGCATCCAATGTTTAACATGACATAAATTATTGTAAAAATGTAACAATTTAACCTATTTATTCTAACCTGTATTATAACATACAAATGAATAAGTCTTGCTGACAAATGGGTAAAACATCATGGTTCAAAGGATAGTGGTGTGTATATGTATATATATATATATATATATATATATATATATATATATATATATATATATATATATATATATATATATATATATATATATATATATATATATATATACAGTTGAAGTCAGAATCATTAGCCCCCCTTTGTTTTTTTTTCTTTTTTAAATATTTTCCAAATGATGTTTAACACAGCAAAGAAATTTTCACAGTACCTCTGATAATATTTTTTCTTCTGGAGAAAGTCTTATTTGTTTTATTTCGGCTAAAATAAAAGCAGTTTTTTATTTTTTTAAAACCATTTTAAAGTCAAAATTTTTAGCCCATTTTAAGCTATATTTTTTGTCAACAGAACAAGCCATCGTTACACAATAACTTGCCGAATTACCATAACCTGCCTAGTTAACCTAGTTGGGCCTTTAACTGTCACTTTAAGCTGTATAAAAGTGTCTTGAAAAATATCTAGTCAAATATTATGTTCTGTCATCATGGCAAAGACAAAATAAATCAGTTATTAGAAATGAGTTAGCCTCCTTGTTAGAGCAACCGACTCCCATGCAGAAGGTTGCTGGTTTGATCGGGTTATGTACATAGACATATACATATATACATATACGTATATACATATATATATATATATATTTAAGATTTAAAATGATAGTTTATTAATATTTTGGGCCACATTGTGATTCTTAATAGTGTTTATAATAATAAATAGTGTTTAATAGTTTTAATATGTCAGATGATAGCTCTATATGCCAGTTTTACATATTTTTGTGTGTTTTCATACTTAAGACTTAAGACAATAACAAAAGATTACACCTTTTTTATGATGCTCATGCTTTTAATTTTTCCAAATATTATTTTTTTTTTGTGCATAACGTAGAATACATCATTGTGATAAATCTATCTTTACATAAATTGCATTTTTAAAAGGAATTCTGGAAACGCTTTAGAATAAGGTTCCATTAGTTAATTTGGTCACACTTTATTTTGATGGTCTGTTTGTTGAATTTAGGTTACATTACATCTACATGCTAACTAATTCTCATTAGATTATAAGTACACTGTTAGGTTGGGCTTAGGGTTATGGTTAGGGTTAGTGTAAGTTGACATGTACTTGCAAATTTTCTTATAGTCAGTTAAATGTCTGTTTAGCAGCAGTATCAACAGATATTAAGCAGACAGTCTACTAATACTCAAATGGACCATTAAAATAAAGTGTTACCGTAAATTTTAGTAAATGTATTTACTAACATGAACAAACAAAACATTCGTTACATCATTTATCTTCGTTATGACTATTTAATTTAAATAAAAATAAATTTTCATTGTTAGTTTTGTTCCACTTTCTTTTAAGGTACAATTCTCACTATTAACAAACAATTAACTAAGGATTTTAGCGCAATAAAGTTAAAATTTGCTGCATATTAATAGTTACTAAGATAATTCTTGGGTTTAGGTATTGACTAAAATTAGAAATAGAGAAAAAGATCATACTTCACTTTTATATCTTTATATCAGTCAGGTAATGAGCCCGTATTTAGTGGTACAGTATATCTAAAGTGTTACCGTTGGTTCATGTTAACTCCCAGTGCATTAACTTGTGTTAACAAGTACAACTTAAGATTCTAATAATGTATTAGTAAATGCTGAATGTGATGAAATATGTAAAAGTACAGTATTGTTCATTCATTCATTCATTGATTCATTCATTCAATCATTCATCTTCAGCTTAGTCCCTTATTTATCAGGGGTTGGCACAGTGGAATAAACCACCAACTATTCTGGCATATGTTTTACGCCGCAGTTGCCCTTCCAGTAGCAACCCATTACTGGAAAACACTCATACACTCTCAAATTCACACACGCCAATTTTGTTTACCCAATTCACCTATAGCGCATGTCTTTGGACTGTGGGGGAAACCGGAGCACCCACAGGAACCCACGCAAACACAGGGAGAACATGCAAAGTCCACACATAAATGCCAACTGGCCACAGCAAGCGACCTTCTTGGTGTAAGGCGGCAGTGCTCATCACTGAGCCACCGTGCCACCCTCATTCTTAATTTAGTAAATACATTATATAACATAAATTAATAGAGCCTTATTGTAAAGTCTGTCTGAAATGGGTATTGATTATAGGAAAAATTGTTTTGTTGCTTATTAATGAAGCTTTTTTTAAAAGATACAGTCTAAAAATGCTGTAGATAGTTATATCACATGACATTATTAGATTCATTACATGCAAATTTCAATTGGAAAAACCACCAAAGTCAAAACATTGTGAAGCCATTATGCATACATGTCTAAGACCTTGTTTTTTTTTTTTTTTTCTTTAATCGCACACACACTCATATTTGCCATGGACTCAAATGGCAACAGTTCTAGGAAGATCAATTCTCTCTAACCACAGTTTAGAATGAGCAATGCTTAGAGCTTCTTCTCTATGCTGTAACAGAGACTTAATGTAACACAGAGTGTACTGGGTTTTCTCCTGTATGGATGATAGACCCTCAGCTGTGTACTTACAGTAGATGGCAGCTGCTTCCTGTAGCATTAAAACTAAATAAACCGCTTGACATTCGGGAGCTGTAATTCTTTTGCTTGTTAAATTTCAAAGCAACTCAGCTGTATGGATTAGACAAGCACAACTGCCGCAGCCATGTTCCTTTCCATGGCATGCATCATCAGGCGTTTAAGATTATGATGAATCCAGAAACACCAAGCGAGCCAGTAATGTTGACGTGTGCGAGTTCTTTTCTGGTTACTCATTCATGTAAGGAAAAATTTACGACAGGCCATTGAATTATTAGAAAACAATGCAGTTCAATGGACGAGGTCAATTATTCCGCTTATAATACAGTTACCACACCTAAATACATTGTTCAGTTGCTGTATTTCAAAACATTAGTCAGATTTTTGTCCTCAAACTGCTCTTGTGTGTAGAATAATTCCTTAAGCTCCTTTCACAAATATAGGCATTTCAAAAACTGATTGGAAGACTGTGTGAACAGGCCTTATAATACTGTACTATAAAACAATAGAAAACTCATTCTGGCAATTTTATGGAATGAGAAGTTGGAACTTTATTGCTGGAATTCTGACAGTTTTGAATTTACCTCAAAAATTTTACAGCAATTTAATTACATCACTAACGCAATCTCAGAGGAATTCAAATAGAATATATATACAGCAATTAAAATAAGTATTGAACACGTCATGATTTTTCCAGAGAATAATATTTTTAAAGGAACTGTTGACATGAAATTGAGCCAGATTTTGACAAAAACCCAAACAATACAAACAAAAATAAAACAAAACAAAAAAAATCTGAAAAGTTTGTTATGTGTGATAACAATGAAATGACACAGGGAGAAAGTGCTCAACTACTGAAACATATTAAATACTTTATATAAAAGGCTTTTTTGGTGATGGCATCTTAAAGATGCCTCTCATATGGAGAATGAAGTCACATGAATTGCTCAGGAATGAGTTTTCAACAGACTGTAAAAGTCATCTTTCAAATCTGATCTTTATTTTGTATTTTCTATTGGATTCAGATCAGGTGATTGGCTGGGCCATTCAACAGCTTGATTTTCTTTCTCTAAAAGCATTTGAGAGTTTCCTTGGCTGTGTTTAAGAGCATTGTCTTGCTGAAATGTCCACTCTGGTTTAATTTTCATCATCCTGATAATGTAGATGTTGGACTGAAGCAGCTGATAATATATTACAATGATGAAGGGCAGAGGGTTGCTGAAGAACTACTGAGAGATTTCAGCTGCTGTCTGAGCTTTCACTGCCTTTCTACACCTCCCTTTCTTCATGTGTTCAATAGTTTTTCCCTGCGTCATTTCATTTTATTACGCAAAATTTAATTTGTAAACTAATTAGATTAATTTTGTTTGTATATATGGATTTATTTGGTTGTTACCAACATCTGAGGGAAAATTTCAAGCCAACAGCACCTTTAGAAATATGTTTTCTGAGAAAAATGGTGACATGTTCAATACTTATTTTGCCACTGTATATTTATTTAATGGCAAATTTGTATGACTTCATCCATATTTTTGCAATTATTTGCTCATTCCCCAATAACCGTTGGGTTTTAGGGTAGGGTCTGGGGGTATTCTTTTAGAAATCTTATGTTTTTGTACAAATTACTCACTTTTCTGACAATACGTAAAAAATAGCTGCATTTACTTGTGAGATCAGGCTGGTATTAATATGAAAGCGACTATACATTCCATCCAAAGCTTTTTGTTTTGATGTGTGCCTGTTATAAGCTGTGAAATAGATGAAATCTGAAATGTAGGGATACAGAACTGTAACACAGTCAAGATCTGGCTTTAATTAAATTACTTGCATAAATATCTGAAAATAACTGCACACTTTAAAACATTAATCAGCCAATCAGAATCAAGCTTTCAGCAACCCCCAAGTATAACACCATTATAATCTGATTAGATTTACTGGATATTACACAATCTGGCAAGCCGTTTTCCTATACTCATTCATTTCTGATTAGGATACATGCGGTTCTCATGCTCATGCGGTTTAAGAATCCCATCCATCACATAAACATGCAATCATCTTCAAGCTGACTGTCCATTAAAGCGCACATGTGCTTTCCACGATGTCCGAGATCTGCTCGCTGAATTCCGGCACCTTCAGCATAAAAGCGAATGTTTATCCGACTCACTCAGTATTTCACTCTCCAGCATCACTTCAGAGGAGCCAGATGCCGGAGGGTGGATCCACCGTCCGGTCATCAGACATTGACGGAGGGATGAAAATAGGGTCAATCGCCTCACAACAAAAGCGTGGCAGAGTCACAGCCGCCGATACACTCCGAGATCAATGAGGCCTCCACTCATAACCTTAAATCACAGGTACTTCAAAGAGACATGGATGGGGATGAAGATGCATGGAATGGTTTGAGAAGGGGGGAACAGTGGCCTGTGGTGCCCTGGATCAGCTCTTGTTATCTGCCCTGGTCAGCTTGACCTCCAGGATGGCCCATCTCACCCTCCAGTGTCCCGCACCATAAATTCACTCTACACGCCGTTAATGTTGCAAACTGGGAGCCAGGTTTCAGACTTCAGTGCTCTAGTGTCCATAAAGCCTTCGGAGGAATGTTACACATTTGCTAATCAAGCATGAAGGCGGTCACACAGGGTAATGAGCCAATATGTTTGCTATAAAGAGACAGTTTGTGTTTGTTGGTGTTCACTTTAGGGTTTATATCCCTCTAAACCCTTGTCTTTGTGGGGCTCAAAGTGTTAAGTTTGTGGTTTAAGTAACTGAAGTTGGATTTTGTTTATGTGATTCTTGATCTGAGGGTGTTTTCGGTTTATTTACATTCTCAATTTGTATTATGGGACTTTGATCACTCCACCTGCTCTAAATGATAAACCTTACAGTTTAACAAAGTATATTTTAAAAATATATTATTCATAGACAATGTATAAAGGAAAAAAAACTGTATAACAATAACAGTAAAAGTAATGGCAGCTCATTGTTTTTGTGTGCCCAGTTTTTGTGCCAAAATTTCCATGACCAACACAGACATACAATTTTAAAAAATGTCAGTAAAAGTAACCATTTAAAACATCCAAAATTAATGTTACAGAGGTGACTCAATTATCCTGATACAGCAATTGTCCGATTTTTGTTCTCAAACTGCTCTTGTGTATGAGACTAATTTCTTAAGCACCTTTTATACATACAGATTTTTCCAGCAAATTATTGATACATTGCTGTGAAGAGATTGTGTGAACAGGACCTTAAAAAGTTTTAAAAGCTAAACTTTTTGAACAAACAAAGATCATGTAACAGAGATCAAGTTCCTATAATCCAACTCAAACTTGATTAAATAAATCATTTGAATGTATTTTTTTTATTATTTATGGCAATGTACTGTAGGAACAACATGTAAAAAACTGGGTTGTTGTTCCTGACTTCCTACAGGTTGTCTATAAAAGCAATGACCCCGGGATGATTTGGCTGGTAAAATCAATGAGAATTAACATTTACAGACACTCCCAAAAACCTGTGTTCCATTCTACGACAGATGGAATTATTGCTTACACAATGTTTATCATTACTGCTGAAAAGGTACTGTAATGTCAATGTGTCATGAAAAAGAAAAGGGATTCATTCTTATAGTCTTATATAGTCATAGTCTATAATGTAAAATAAGCATTATGATCAAACTATTTTAATTACCTCATCTGTCAAAATGATACTAGTGAACTGTAAATCTTGTGCAATAAGGCTGCATGATATTGGGAAAAATAAATGTAATTGCACGAGATATATAAAAAAAATGACACTGCGAAATAGTTTTTCTCCAATATTCACTGCGATATGAAAACAGTTTAACCACATGGCCTGAATAGATTACCAGGGGTCACCACAGCGGAATGAACCGCCAACTATTCCGGTATATGTTTTACGCAGCGCATGCCCTTCCTGCCACAACTCAGTACTGGGAAACAAGCATGGACAAATAGAACATATATAAAATATTTAACAGTCTAACAGTATTGAGGTACAGAAATGGAGTAAGCAAATGTAAAATACCACTGCACAAATGCTTTAAACTCACTTGAAATGCTTATAACAGTAACAGGTCTTAAAAACACATACAAATCATAAACATTTACTCTGTTATAAGTAAACTTTGATAATTCACAAATTGTGGTGCCTCATCAGCATTAGGCATTTGACTTGACATTGCACATCCTGTCACGTGACTATTGCAGATATGCACATTGCAATTTCAAATATATACTATGGATCGCAATTGTGTAAATATATCCATATCACTATGATCAGATGCTTTCTTAACTCTTTTCTCACCCTTGTCTATTATTCTTGTTTTGATTTTGTCATGGAGATGAAAACGCACAGCACATATTTATATATTCACCTAAGTATTATTCACAGCAGTGTGAACAATCTCTGGATGTTCAAATATGTATAACTTATTAACGAAAAATTATTTGAGTATATCAGGGCATTGAATCATATTTAGGGCCCTATCATACACCTGGCGCAGTAAGGCGCAAGACATGTTTGGCACGATTTGTTGCTATTTTCAAACCATCACAACCCTAATTTTCACATTTTCCACCATGTTGTATAAATAGCAAATCTATTTGCACCACTTTGTGGACTCATGGAAGTGCCAGTCTATGAAGGAGGTGTGTTAAGGCGCATTGTTGGAGCGTTACTATTTTGAGAAACTGAAATATACCGCGGCATTGACCAACTGAAAGCTGGTTTAAAGTCCAGTGCAGAGCGTGTTAGTTATGCACCTATGCAGGTCCAAAACACTTAAACATTGTTTAATACACGCAGGATGTACAGCAATACACAAATATCTTTACATATGAAAAAAATTAAAGGAATAAAATGTTACAAAAATTATTATTTTCTTCATAAATATAAAAACCACTATGCCTTCTTCACCTCCAGGGGCTGTTTTCAGTTTGTTCATGACCATTTGCATTTGTATAATGTTATTATTATTAGCAGTATTTGTTATATGAATATTTATATATTTTTTTATAAAAACAAGTACAGATCTGTCCACCTATCAGGTTTTGGAGACATTTGCATCACTATATGGGGCATAAAAATAGGACGCGTGTTTGGATATAACTCAGTTTTTTGACCACACTTTGTTATTATTGTTCATTTATTAATTTACTGGAAATTAGAACTGGATTTAGAAATAGTTTTGAAACAAATCTTTGCAATTATAAAAACTAAATTAAATATGTAGGCTAATGAATGTCTTCAGTGGGGTGTGTACATCAACGTTTCCTAATCCACGAAAGTAAAGGAGTAAAGTAAAGAGTAAAAGTAAAATAAATAGAAAGTAAAGAGGCCGAATGGAGGAGGCTCGTTCTTTACCCTTGTGCTGCAGACAGTTTTCTCGCTAGTGAAGCTAGCGAAGCAGTTTTTCTACTTACAAAGTCCGCCATATAAATAGCAAATGTGCCATGGTGCAACGCAACTGACTCTTAAAGGGCATGTGAGATAAGACTCTGATTGGTATAATGCGCATTACGTTCAAAACTCACTCAGAGAAAAAGCACAACCATGTTAAACCATGCACTGGGAAGCAGAGCGTTTTTTTCCATCCTTAAAATAGCAAATTAAAACTAAAAATAAAAACTAAAAATAGTTTATTTGGACACGCCCTTAATGCTTTTGTGCCATGCACTTTAGACTTTGAGCCTAGATCGTTAAAATAGAGCACTTAGTCTCTTGGACTCCATGTGTGCAGAAGTGTGAAAACAAGCCATTAGTTTCTGGCTGCAGTTCACTTATCAGCCACCAGTGTCGCTCTTAACAAAAGTTTCTAAATTATACTTTGAGAACAATAAATTTAGGCACTTTTGTTATCCTCCTAACTTACATTTCTTGGACAAATATTTGATTTTGAACTATTTAATGACATATTGAACATTTAAAAATAAAGGCATGTTGGTAAAATACACTAAACATGAGCTACATACCTCACTTCAAAATTTACACATCGCTGCAACAATAAATCACAGCTGGAGTCAAGGACTCTAAACACTAAATAAAATCCCTACCTGCTTCTCACGGCTTAGCGTGCGTGCATACATGCATGTCTATGCATGACATAACGTGGGAAAAGGCAAACAGAGATAGCGGCGTGAGCCGGTGACATACTCGCAGCAGGGCCGCTGGGCCCCTCTCCCCCTCAGAAGCCCAGATACTAATGACGACTGTTAACATTCCTTCCTTCAGCCTCACATGTGCTCTGGCGCCCTGAAGAGCGCAGAGAAGAGAGGTCTAACACCGCTGACAGGTCAGAGCTTTCTCACCTGTAGTCCAAAGCCTCAGTGCACGCAAATACTGCAAAGGTCAACAGGGAGCCCAATTGATGGGTTTTGTGTATTTACAAGTCGTCCTTATTTATGGCGCACAAGCAGAATGAATTTCTGAGAAAATAATTCAGGCTCACTGAGAAAAAATGTGCCCCTTCCGACATTTTTGCAAAAATCCATACAAATTGAGATCAACATTACATGACTAACTTTTATTAACACAAATTATGGTGGATATATAATTGCATAAATTTGTATAAATTACCCACTTTTGAACAATCGTTTCCTCGTGAAATCGGGCTGAAAAATACTCAAAACAACACCAAAACTGAAAACTATTAGGCTTCAATACTGACTGGGTTGCATAAATATGGATGTAAAATGTAGCATTAAAAACAAACAAACAAACAAACAAACAAGCAAACAAATAATACAAAACAAACAAAAACAAAAACAAAAAGGTTTGGGTCCAGGTTCTCAATCAATTATTTTATCAATTCTTCATCAGTTATTGTTTTCCAAATTCTTCACCAAAATCTTAGTCTGCAGTGTAATAATAATAATAGTAATAATAATAATAATAATAATAATAATAATAATAATAATAATAATAATAATAATAATAATAATAAAATCTAACAGCTCTAAGAAGCCAATAATAAGTCACATTGTTAACTGCAGAGTTAAAGGGTTAGTTCACCCAAAACTAAAAATTACTCATCCTTCACTTGTCAAGCACAAGTTTGAGTTTCTATCTCAACACAAAAGAAGATAGTTAGAAAAATGTTGGAAAACCAATGACTTTTGTAGTATTTGGTTTTCCATATTTTGGAAGTCAGGGGTCACTAATTTCATTCTTCAAAATATCTTTTTTTTTGTGTTCAACAAAATAATTTGCAACCACTTGAGGTTGAGTAAAATTTTGGGTGAACTATCCCTTTAAATTTTCAACATCAAAAGTTGTCAGAGCAATAATCAAATTCAAAGCTATTCAAAATAAAAACCATAAATACATGGAAAACACCCATGAATCAAGAGTTACAGCATTTAACAAATGTATTTATTTATGCATGTATTTATTTTTTTGTCATTTGTGGAGAAAATGCAGTTCATAAATTTCTATCTCAAAATATTTGACTCTGAAATCTGAAACAGCTTTCACAGTTACCCCTCTTTTGAATAGACTGCTTACTGTGGGTTTTATGACGCACATCCAAATTGAAATAATGCGGTTCACTTGTTTTTGGTTATGTATGTTTACAATGTGCCGCAGTTGCCTAGTTCCCAAATCGACACTTCTAATGAGGGTTTGCAAGCAGGTTTTCATATTCCAGCCATTTTTGGTGACAAAAAAACAAAAAACATCCGGAACATCATTTTCAGTATTTAATGGTATATTGCATTTTTCAAGCTTTGGAATATACACTACCATACATACTAAGAAATAAAGGTACAGAATCTGTTACTACGGTGGTACATTCTCAAAAGGTACGCTTTTGTACCTTACGGTAGACATGGGATACACTTTTGTACATTTTAAGGTTCACTTTTTTATTTTTAAGCTTTACTTTTGTACCTTTAAGATACCATGAGATACACATTTGTACTTTTTAGGTATTAATATGCACCTTTAAGGACCTGTTGATTTCTGTTGAAAATGTACCACCCCAGTGACAGATTTTGTACCTTTATTTCTGAGATTGTAACATTTCACTGTTAATTTTCAAAGTATACTTTGCTAAGTAAACTATAGCAGCCAAACAGCTCTAGAGAAAGCAATCTATTAGCATTCCCAGTAATTGCAATGGCAGTTGCTTGATTGGTGTTGAAAATACAGAAACCAGATTAGATTGGTAGTTTCGGCATCTACCAGCAGGGGCTAACTGGACCTTGCTAACTAGCCAAATGTTGACCCCTTGGTGGTAGCAGACATTTCAGCACAGATCAGCTTGAACCACAAATCACAAAGAGACTAGTAAAGGGTTTAGTGCCAGTGCCCTTTCAGTAAAACAACTAGACCCTTCAAACACTGCAACGCTTTACTGTGTGGGAGAGTGTTCAATTCATTCTTCTAATGACTAAAAACAAAAGGCACTTTAAGGTATGTTTTCATTACTAGTAAGTGCATTACTTCATTGACAATTATTTCTATGTGTTGACATGGTAATGCCTGATCACTGACAAAACATTCTGGACATATATGTAAAAGTATTTATGCAAAATGTATATTTTGAGATGACTGTTTAATAAAGTTGGTTATCCACATACACAACTTTTTAAAGGTTTAGAGCGTACGTCTAATTATGTATTTGTTTTATTCTTTTATAAAAAAACATCAATTGTTTTAAAACCTATCTTCATTCATTCATTCATTCATTCATTCATTTTCTTTTCGGCTAAGTCCCTTTATTTATCCAGGGTCGCCACAGCGGAATGAACTGCCAACTTATCCAGCACATGCTTTACGCAGCGGATGTCCTTCCAGCTACAACCCATCTCTGGGAAACATCCATTCACACTCATTCACTCTCATATACTACGGACAATTTAGCCTACCCAATTCACCTGTACCACATGTCTTTTGGACTGTGAGGGAAACCGGAGCACCCGGAGGAAACCCACACAAACGTGGGGAGAACATGCAAACTCCACACAGAAACGCCAACTGACCCAGCCGAGGCGAGGCTCTAACCAGCGACCTTCTTGCTGTGAGGCGACAGCACTACCTGCTGCGCCACCGCGTCGCCCCAAAACCTATTTCTATTTCCAGTGCATTCCTATCTATTTGCAATAAATGTTGTTTGAAATTGCTGTGCGATTGCTTTTACTCGCTTAAAACTTACTAACATCTAAGAATTCAGAAAAAAGTTTCCATTAAAGTATTTAACAACAGAAATGTTTCACAAATCATCATTTTAGAATGTTGAAGTAATGATTTCCCATAATAGAAATAAATTATATTTATATTAAACGTTTAATATGTATATTAAATACATGACCTTAGATTATTTATAATTTATGCATACATTATTTTCTATTTTCCATGTACACAAACAAACAAACAAACAAACAAACAAACAAACAAACAAACAAACAAATAAATAAATAAATAAATAAATAAATAAATAAATAAATAAATAAATAAATAAAGTCCTCTAACACTAACATTTATTTTTCATTTAAATTAATACATAAAATAAAACATATTCTTCAATGAAAAGCACATGACTTGACCATTATATATATACAGTTTTATGCAAAAGTTTGGGCACCCCTTTCTCTTTCTTTATAAGAGAAGATCACAGTGAAATGCCATTCAGTTTCTAGAGAAAGCTAGATAATGTCATGTTTTTTTCAGACCAAAATCTGTAGTGTAGTATTGAGGTGTGTGAAATTAAATTGAAACTGAAAAATAGGCTATGCAAAAGTTTGGTGTGGATCTTTTGTGTGGATTCTAAAATCTGTAGTAACTTAATGCTGATTGATTACAACACAAAATTTATATGAGTGACTTAATGCAAAAATTCAGGGACTTATCCTTGGCTATGAGACGTGTTTACATCCTGTTATTTCAGAAATAGGTGACTACTAAAAACTTATCAATATATCATTATTCTGTTGGGGTGCCCAAATTTTTGAACCTGTCTGTTTTTGTTATCACTTGTTATCACAGCAAATTGCATTGCATCTGTTGATTAAATAAGTGTTATTTTTCCCTAGGGTATAAAATATATCCAAATGAAACTGCTGATTTGAAGGGCCAGCAGACTGTGACTTGCAATTCTGAAAATGATCAGAGGTGGCCAAAGTTATGCATAAAACTGTATATACAGTGGTCAAGTCACATTGTTTACATTGAAGAATAGGTTACATTTTAGATTAATTATATATTATAATAAATTAATAATAATTTATTATTATTATTATTATTATTATTATTGTTATGTTTACATTATTTTTGGAGCAAACACCAAATGGTCTAATTGCAATGGTCTAATTCATCAGTGCATGACGGACAAAAACATTCTTAACAGCAAAATATGGTTCTTTTAATTAAAGTAATTTGCAGTAAAAAAAAAAAAACAATTGTTTACATGAACTGATATCCCTAAATAGTAGAAGTAATCTGCCCTACAATATTGATGTCTACAAGAGTTCTGAGAAGTAAAATGCACAAGATTTTCTGCAAGCAGTCCTTTCATTTACACACTGCAATTACCTCTACACTCTCCTGTTTGTGTTTCCATATTTCATCAGTCAGATAAAGACGGACACAATCTCCTCCAGGACTGCAGCCTCAGGCACCAAGCCTCACGCCACATTTCTCTTCACCAGCGATCGCCTTTAAAAATACACCCTGAACACAGACTAATGATCAATCACAAACTGGACTGCTGACTCCCAGGACTCAATTTGCTCACGGCTACAAGCGCTTTATCATAATTACCAATCAGCCACGTTCAGTGAGGCCGACTGAGAGAGCAAGGAAATGGCAAACATAGAAAAACCCGAGAGTTGCGTTTCCAAACTACACATGATCCCTAGTGTTGTTGTTGTTGTTGTTGTTGTTGTTGTTGTTGTTTTTCACAGGGGTAAAATGTGACAGAACCTGCATTGCTTTTGGCGGGCTGTGATCTTGTGTCCATGTTGGCAAACAAGGGAGGCAGACGGGGCGTGACCTTTGACCCCTGCCTTGTGCCTTGTCAAACAATCCCTCCTGTTGGGAGTAATTACTGCACTGAGAGGCCTCTATTTTAACGTGCTGCGAGGCTTTTTGCCGTCCCACCCAGATTTAAATAGCATAGAGCTGTTTATAGAACACACAGACTCACTAGCGGCTAATACGCATTATTTGCAAAACACGTATGTAAACATGCACTCTCGGCTTTCAGACAAAGCCAGTGTTGTTTGTGTGACGCTTCAGTTATTTTTGTAAATGAGGCCATTCAATCGATTATACTGATTTTG
Source organism: Danio kyathit (assembly GCA_903798195.1). Classification (NCBI taxonomy): domain Eukaryota; kingdom Metazoa; phylum Chordata; class Actinopteri; order Cypriniformes; family Danionidae; genus Danio; species Danio kyathit. Next base: position 47,852,577 of record LR812519.1, on the reverse strand, counting down.
TTTGTTTGTTTGTGTTTTAAAAACATGAATTAAACTGTGCGGTAAATAACCACAAATTAATGCATTTATGTTCTAAATGTTCAGGTCTTGTATGTATTTATTAACTTATTTATTTATTTATTTATCTATTTATACATTTATTTATATTATATTATTATATATATATATATATATATATATATATATATATATATATATATATATATATATATATATATATATATATATATATATATATATATATATATATATATATATATATATGTATGTATGTATGTATTATTTATTTATTTATTTATTTATTTATTTATATACTTGCGTATTATCTCAGTCAATTTAAGGAAATTAGCGCATTTATGTTATAAATGTTCAGGTCTTTTAATTATTGATTGATTTATTTATTGATTTATTTATTGATTTATTTATTTATTTATTTATTTATTTATTTATACATTTATTTATTTATATAAACTACACACACACACACACACACACACACATATATATATATATATATATATATATATATATATATATATATATATAACTGATTTGTTTTATCTTTGCCATGATGACAGTAAATAATATTTTACTAGATATTTTTCAAGACACTTCTATACAGCTTAAAATGACATTTAAAGGCTTAACTAGGTTAATTAGGTTAAGGTTATATAACTAGGCAGGTTATATATATATATATATATATATATATATATATATATATATATATATATATATATATATATATATATATATATATATATATATATATATATATATATATATATATATATATATATATATATATATATATATACATGTAAATGAATATTTATTCATATATTTATTTATTTATATATGTATATATTTATTTATACATGTATTTATTTATTTATTTATTTATTTATATACTTACTTACTTACTTATTAATGTATTACCCACTTATATTTGGTGGCCTTATTTACTTGCATATGAAAATACATGTTAACATTAAGTAAATAAATGTATGTTCATTTACAGTATTTGTAAATATCTGATTCTTGTAAATTCAACTAGTATATTATGTTCATAATACATCAATTGATAAATATTACCCATAGTTTTTTCACTTATAACTATTTCCTGCACTTGCTGCTAATGCACTCCTGGTTAGACCTAAACTGCATTTTGTTGCCTTGTAATGACTATAAAGTTTAATCTAATCTAAATGCAATATACTCACTGTGTTCATAATGTATTGCAGAACACTTCTGGTGCTACTGAGGTGGGTTACGGGTAGGGTTAGAGATAGGTTTGGAGGTATATAGTTTAAGGGTGGTTAAGGTGTAAGGGTTGGTCAACAGTGTATTTAAAGATGTAATTTACAGATGTGATTACATGCATGGATTTAATAAGTCATAAGTACAATGTAAATGCACACAGCAAAAAATCAGTGTACATTTAACTCAATTTGGGTTTAACTTAACACTCTTTGGGTGTACATATGACTCCCTCAATTTTGGAGTTAAAATAACACTTTAAAATGTGACATTTGTACATAACTCTCAGAGTTCATTTTTACACAGTAAGAGTTTATTCTTACATCAAACTGGAGTATGTTTTACCCTTCAAAGTGTTAATATATTACCTTTTTTTGTTTATTATCAATTGGTGTGTGTGACAGATAACAGTGATCAAATATGTTGAAAATAATTTTAATTCATTAAATGGTCATTAATCTTTTCAGAAATAATTTCAATACATTCAACTCTTTGCATTTTAAAATGCAACAAGACATGTTTCAAGTTTAAGTAAAACATACTGGTTTGATCACTGTTTGTTCGAAAAAAACAGTTCGAGTAAAAAAACTGGACTTCCCATCACTAGTACAATAATACACTGCATATTGGGTTAAAAGTTTAACACTGAAAAAAAAACTATTAAATATACGCTCTTTCACACTCGTGGATTAAAATGTACTCCGGTTTTAACACTGAACAACACCAAAAAAATAAATAAATTAAACTGTATATTTAACACTGGAATTTTAATTGTGCATGTATTTACACAACAAGTACATTGTAAGTAACATATTAGTTAAGGTCACTTAATTCTAACACAGTAAGTTAAATGTGCACTCTGAACCACAAAACCCAGTCATTAGTGTCCATTTTTGGAAATAGAGATTTATAAATGAAAAGAAAGCTGAATAAACAAGCTTTCCATCGATGTTTAGTTTGTTAAACGGCACAATATCTGGCTGAAATACACACTACTGAGAAAACTGCCTTTAAAAATTGTTCCAACTAAGTTTTTAGCAAAGAATATTACTAATGAAAAATTTTGTTTAGATAGAAAATTTACAAAATATCTTCATGGAACATGATCTTATTATTCAAAATATTTTGGTATAAAAAAAAATCAATAATTTTGACCCACACAATGTATTTTAGACATTGCCAAAAATGTAATTGTGCAACAAAAGACTGCAAGTTTTATGTTGCACAAGTGTAAAATAAAATAAAAAAGTCTGTATGTTGGCATTTTCCATGTTTCCACTGTTTTGGCCATACACCAAGGAAAAGGTCTTGTTTTCTGTCTGCTTAATATTTTGGTTATACAATAAAATAAATGATTGTTTTATATGAACTGACAGGTCCTAAAAGTATGACTCTATAACTGCATGACTATCTAAAGAAAACCACAAAGATTAAAATGCAGATTATAGTGAATACTTTGCCAAAAAACACACATAATATTATCCATGGCAAATTCCATATAACTGAACCAACATTCCACTACAATCCAATTAGTTTGATTTTATAAAATCAAAAAAATAACTTTTCATGGATATATCTATAGAAATCTATAGAAATGGGTGAAGTTTTTAACATTCTGGGTCTACAGACATGCAGACATACAATTACTCAAATAATAGTTTTAGTAATTTGAGCTGTAAAAACAAACAATACGCAAAATATTACATTAAATGACATTATATTCAAATAACAAATATTAATGAACAAATTATTGTAAATCTTTATCCTAAACGCACAAAAATCTGCTGTTTGTTTTGGTCTAAGTGCACATTTGAAATTTTTTAAGGTCAGATGGCTGTCTGCTAATGGCGCTTTGCATCTGCTCTTCACGGATTTCCCTGAGACGAGAAGGAAATCAGGGCCATTAGCGCAATAAGCATCCATTTGTTGTTGTAAGGTCTAATAAATATGGCCATTTAGTCTGTGTGCTCAAGCTCAGGCTCCTTGACACTCATCAATTTTCCTCTAGGCCCACGTCTGATTCCTTGCCAGCAGTCTTACAAACTCTTTTGGGATCCAAGAAAACTTCTGGAAGCTCCCTGAAATAAACCACACTTCTGGGTTTCCGTATTAGACTGATATGCTAGTGACCAAAATCAGGAAGTAGGAATAAAAATGTAATAACTATTTACTCCCACAGAAGTTTTCATCACTGCAAAAACTGATTTTTCTAAGATGTAAATAAAACAATGTTAATCTGAGCATGTCTTACAACAAAATGGTGGTCATTAGGCATTCTGTTTAGTATCAGCAAGTATGTCAACTAACCCTGATTAGGGTATTAGTATATTAGTATGTTTGATTAAAGTTTAATTGATTGAGATGAATAATCAACACTATCTCATGGCAATTCGTAAGCTTTTGATTTAGCGGCTAATTAGTATGAATTTGTATGATCTCATTCATACATTTTAAACCAATTTGCTTATCCCCCAATGACAGTTGGGTTAGGAGTGGGGTTTGGTGCCACACCTCCTTTTAAAAATCAAAAATTTTCGCATGACAGAACTTTGTAGGAATTAGCCTTTAAGCTGACAAAACGTAAAACAGTTACACTTGCTACATTTAAAAAAAAGTTTGTTCAAACTACTTATCTAACAATAAGCTGAAACAACACAATTCTTGAGTTCTCTGGGGCACAACTTAATTGTTTTATGTTCAATCCACTTAAATTTGTAAAATTGTAAAAATAAAAATTATTTGTTAACTTAATTCCTTCATGTTGCCCCAACACAAATTGATTGCATGGAACCCATCATTTTCTACAGTGTAGTGAGATCTGGCGGGAATATTATAATGTATATAAGATTTTATTATTTTTATATGTTTTGATTTATTCATTAAATCTTATTCCATCATATTTTATGTACGTGTCTTGTCACCACATGAAAAAAAATTCAGACATATTTTGGTAACACTTCAGTATAGGGACCATTCTTACTATTATTAGCAGTATAAAAGCACATATTCTGCATGATCCTATTCTACATCCCCAAACTTTACTTTATTACCTTACTGACCAATAATAAACAACAAATTAAGAGTTTATTGAAGCAAAAGTCATAGTTAATGGTTTGGTAATAGCAAGAATTAAAACTTAAATAAAGTGTGAGCCTTGTTTTATGCACATTTCTGAAATTTATCTTGGTGTTTGTATTGATTCATTCATTCATTTTCCTTCGGCTTAGTCCCTTATTTATCAGGGGTCGCCACAGTGAAATGAACCGCCAACTATTCCAGCATATGTTTTACGCAGCGGATGCCCTTCCAGCTGCAACCCAGTACTGGGAAACACCCATACACTCTCACATTAACACAAACACTTGTACACTATGACCAATTTAGTTAATATCCAATTCACCTATAGCGCATGTCTTTGGACTGTGGGGGAAATTGGAGCACCCGGAGGAAAACCCACACCAACACGGGGAGAACATGCAAACTCCACACAGAAATGCCAACTGGCCCAGCCAGGACTCAAACCAATAACCTTCTTGCTGTAAGGCTACAGTGCTAACCACTGAGCCACTGTTCCACCCTGTTTGTATTCAGTTATTTTTTTAATAAACTTAAATGTGCAAAAAATCAGTGGATAAAATAATACATATAGTGTTCATTTTATTTAGTTTTCACTTCAATTTCTGCTATAAACAGAAAAAAAATATGGAAGTCAAAGACAGCGGAGGCTCTGAGCCACATTTACTGGTAAAACAGATAAAAACTTACAATTGTTTACAAGCCAGAGCAAACTTTTGCAGATACTTCATTTAGTCAAGCTGTTTAGAAATTGTGAAGTGAACTACAAACAAACCTAGTTCTGGCCTAATTATATTCAAAATATTGTCATAGAGTTTAGCGATGTCTCTGGTGAGTTTTTTCTTATCAATCCTGCTGCAAGATCCCTTCCAGTGTCAACATTGCCTTTTAAATTAGCCTAAGCCAACTTTCGATATTTTGGAGTAACAATGACGCAAACATATACTGATCTTTTAAAATTTTCTCTTGCAGGCAGAATAAATAAAATAAAAATGTATATTCTTCCTAAACTTCTTTTCCTCTTTCAAAGTATTCCAATTTTCATACGAAAGACCTTTTAAGTCCTTAGGTCAAGTCATTTTAATTTGGAACAGTGGCCCAACAAGAATACAGAAATCATTTCTTCAACAACTCAAAAGATTAGGTGGTTTTGCACCTTATTTCCTAGTCTACTATTGGGCAACTAACATCCACAGTATTTTATATTGGAGCCAGTCACACTACGGACTCTGCCACTGGGCAGCATGGGTTGAAATGGAATGCGTTTCTTGCACCCAAGTATCTTTGCATGGGTTATTATGCTCTTCATTCCCATTAAAGACATCAAACTACTCCTATTCTATGCATTTGGTGCTGTGGCTCTCTAAAGTTAAAATAAAAAATAATGTCATAGTTTGTTCTTTGATTAACAAATAATACAACAATGCAATCACGCACACTGTCAACACTTGCTCAAAGATTTAATTAAATGTAACCTTTCAGTCTCCTGACCTTCATCAAACACATTTATACATAGAAAGCATTTTAAAGAAAACAATAATAAATGAATATCACTAATGCTAACCAATCGCCATGTGTAATATAATAAGAAATCATGACTCCAACACACATGGGGAAAAATAATCAGTAAAGAATAACAATGAGTCCTAATTAAATCATTTATAACTTTTCACATTTATTAAGCACAGTTTATTTTTATTTTTTTATAGCACAAGCTTAACCAATTAGTTTGGTTTCAACCAATTTTGGGTTGAAATAACTAAAGGAGGCCATTAAAAAATGTTGTACTGAAATTATGGTTTTATACATTGTGGTACTTGTCACTTTTTATAAATGAAAATGATTTATTCACCACTTATTTTAAAAATTCAATTAAAAAAATGAACTCAGCTACTGGGCTTGTCCATATTTTACCCAAATATGTTTTGAAACAACCCAGCATTTTTTTAAAAATTGCAGTCAGCTGAAAGGCCAGCTGAAGCTAAAGACCCTTTAAAGCTGATAATATGAACTCTATACAGCAATTGACTCAAGTGCAGTCAATTAGCTGTGGTCAGAGCTAATGTGTGACAGAGTTAATGCACCATGAACAAAAGCTCGTCGAGCGCCCATGGGCTTCAGTTGGGGATTGAGTGAGTGAGTGAGGGGCCCAAGTGCACCCAGTGTGGGCTCCTTCACTGTAATCTGTTTTAGGAGAAACAAATGGACAAGATAAGTTAATTTAGCTTAGAGGCCACCCTTCCTTGGAGCCCTCAGGGGCCGTGGGATGCTCAAGAAAAGGTCGGCTCCAAGACTCTTTACCCTAGGATTCGGCATGAGTCTACAGATCCCGTTGACTGAAACTTTGTGATTGTAATCACAGTAGTCTTTCTAAAAACTGCTTTTTTTTAATCTTTTAAATACAAGGATAGGACAAAAAAATACAGTTAAAAATGATCGTAATTTCAATTTCTTTATTTTGATGGTTTCTATCGCACATTTTGTTGACTAAAAGTTGCATTGCAACTACATGCCAATTACTCCTCATTTGAGTATTAGTAGAATGTCTGCTGATACTCCTTCAACAGACATTTAACTGACTATAAGAAACTTTGAAAGTACATGTCACCTTACACTAGCCCTAACCCTAACCCCAACCTACAATCTACTTATAATCTATTGAGAATTAGTTGGCATGTAAATGCAATGTAACTTCAATTAAACAAAATGCGTTAAAGGGACCATCAAAATAAAGTGATACCGTATTTTTTTAAATTCTACAGTAAAAAACTGTAATCTGATTAACAGTAAGTTTTCTTGATGTATAGGGTGAATAACAGTAAATTGACTTTCCCAGCATTCACTAAATGACACTTATCTTTTTATGCATTTTTATTGGTTTACTTTTTCACATTAATTATGTACATTAGAGTTGAATGTTACATCTAATGTTGATAAATAATGTTTATTGCATTAATTTTATTTTATTTAAAGTTACCATGATGGTGTTTAGAAGTTGTGTGAATGACATTAAGCACCTTTTTTTTTATCCGTTTATTAAACTTTTACAGATATAACAGGGTAATTTTACAGATGTTTAAACAAATATTATTCCCACCCCTACCCTCTAAACAAGACAAAATTACATTTATCCAAAAGAGAAAAGAAGAAGAAATATATAAATAAATGATGATAATAATAATAATAATAATAATAATAATAATAATAATAATAATAAAATAAATAAATAAAAACAGGTATTTATATAATGTACTTAATTACATTTGCTTTGCAATTGAAATGCCCTAAGATTTAGATTGACAGTAGAGATACTCAGAAAAAAAAATTCAAAAAGGGTCCGATATTTCAGAAAAAGCCCTAATATTGCTATTTATTGTAAACCTGTTTATTTTTTTCCAAATGGATGAAGCTTATTACGTCTTGCAACCAGTTGTCAAAACTCAGGAGAAATCTTTGTTTCCATAATAAAAGAATACACCATCTTGCCAACAGTGTCAAAAATGCAAGGGCATTTGCAGTACAACTCAATAGCCCTGCTATATTCGGAGAAAATCCAAAAAGTACAACAAGAGGACACAGCTCAATGTGCATCTTTGTCACAGGAGAGAAACACTTGAAAATTTCTAGCCAAAAAGAAGTGAGCACCTTCTATTTATTAGTGTGTTCCTCTACTTGTGGAAACGTGGTTTGTGATGAGTATTGGTTCATTATATGATTCATTACCACTATGGTTGTGTTTTTGTCTGTGTAACAAATGTACAATGTGTAAATGTTAGTATTTCAAAACATTGGTGCATATTAAGTCCAAGGCACTTGAAAAGTAAGTGAAAAAATTAAAAAGAGATCTTAAAAAAACTTATCCAAAGAGCACCGACATATTAATTAGCCCTGAAGCACTTTATGAATGATAATGATGCATAAGGGGCCGATCACATCGAACACGCTGTTGACAAGAAAAAAAAGAAGCACAGTGCGCTTTTTATGTCGCTATAGGCAGTGACTGAATCAGCTGTGTATTGTGCATGAGTGTTCCTGTTCATAATAATATAATTAAAAAATTTATTTTAATATTGTGATATTCAAGATTTGTGAGTCATACAGCACCGGATAACTCAAAACAGTGACCGCTAGTCTCTCCTCTATCTTCAAAAGTGTCTTGACAAAACAAACACTGCAGGCACCTCAACCTTTGCTTTCATTTGATTGGAGAATGAAAAAGACGTGACTGACGTAACGCGGTTTTTCCGCACATCGCGCAACGGCTAAAACACAAGGTGCAGCTGGCAGTTAAAACATGATGTGCGCAGAGCACATAAGCAGCGCGCAAAATGTTCACGGCCATCAGTAAATCATTCAAAAAAGGCGCCTCTCAGCGCAAAAAGTGCATTCGGTGTGATCGGCCCCTAATATTATAAATGAATGAAATACAGTAGTTTACCGTAATGTTTAAAACATATATTTTCAGTATATTTACAGTGAAATGACAGCAACAAAGCTGTTGTTGTTTTAGCGTACATTTTACAGATTTTTGTGTAGGCATGGGATGATAACTGGTTTCAAGGTTTACCGTGTTTTGGAAAAGTCAAAGTTTTAAAACCGCAAAATTTTTGTGTTATACCGTTCCTAAGGTAGGTTTCTTTATGTGTTGTAAAGAAATCTGTGCTTTTGAAACTAATGAAGACAGCAGTAGTCAATTATTTATTTAAATTATTTAGCCTGACATCTTTAATGTTTCAAAATATTAAAAAATTACCTAAAATGAAATATATATTTTGTTAAATGGGGAGGGTGTGTGTGTTGAGGGGGTAGGTTGTTGGTGGTTTGTTGTTGTTTTTTTTTTTACTCAAGGCATTTAAAATACATATATATATATATACAGTTAAAGCCAGAATTATTAGCTCCTCTTTAACAATTTTTTTCTTTTTTAAATATTTCCCAAATAATGTTTAACAGAGCAAGGACATTTTCACAGTATGTCTGATAATGTTTTTTTTCTTTTGGAGAAAGTCTTATTTGTTTTATTTCGACTAGAATAAGCAGTTTTTAAGTTTTTAGACACCATTTTAAGGACAAAATTATTAGCCCCTGTAGGCTAATTTTTTTTTCGATAATCTACAGAACAAACCATCATTATACAATAACTTGCTTAATTACCCTAACCTGCCTAGTTAACCTAATTAACCTAGTTAGGCCTTTAAATGTCACTTTAAGCTGTGTAGAAGTGTCTTGAAAAATATCTAGTAGAATATTATTTACTGTCATAATGGCAAAGATAAAATAAATCAGTTATTATAAATGAGTTATTAAAACTATTATGTTTAGAAATGTGTTGAAAAAATCTTCTCTACGTTAAAAAGAAATTGGGGAAAAAATAATCAGGGGGTTAATAATTCAGCGGGGCTAATAATTCTGACTTCAACTGTATATCTTAGAGCAGTTATCACAATACTGTGATACCGTGAAACCATGGTATTTTTATCCAAGGTTATCATTCCATCAAAAACTGATTCCGGCCCATGCCTAAGGAAGACAGGTTAGTAAATTTAATAAAAGTTGCAGGAACACCTGTTGCTTTAGCCTGAAAGAGATAAAGAGAGAAAGGAAAAGAGGCTGTACGTGTGTGTGGCTCGTGCTTGTTAAGATCTCAGTCCCAGAGGGCAGTCAGCTGGCAGGGGGCAGATGTCAACATTAGCCTCTATGACCAGCAGCACTTTCACCCCAGCACACAGCCTGAGGACCGGAGGGGTCTCGGTTACTCAGAGATGCAAACAAACACACACTTCACGTCTATGTTCACTGAAACATGAGCACCTGGAGAGAATGTTTTGTTTCCAATAATAGAACTCAAAGACAGGTGCATTTTTATGTTGAAGTGTTTAGAAAACATCATGACTTTCAAGGCATTGTGAACACTGCTTGCTTCTGGTATCTATGAAAATGAATTGTTATCTAGAAGGTAAAAACAACTTCCTGAACTTTGATCTCTTTGAGTGCTAGGAAAGAGCAGAAAAAAAGATGTGATGGCAATGCTAATAAAATTTTGAATTAAAAAGGACTAAAGAGAGATTTGTTCCTAAGTGACTCTTTTCACATTTTTGGCATTAAACTTAGAGAGCAGTCAATGGGAGAGTACCACAAATACATTTATTTGCATTTGCATTTGCCAAATTGCTAATTAACAATTGAAAAAAACTCCACGAATGGTGTTATCAAGTCTTTCAGAAAAAGTAAAAAATAAATAAATAAATGTGTGAGACATTTAACAGCAGCCAGAAGAGAGAACTGATCAAATCAATACATCAAATTTACTCTCATTTCCAAAGACACATTACAAACACTTCGCACAAGCGTTAAGCGTTAAGTTTTGTTTGTTTGTTTGTTTGGTTTTGTATTTTGATGCAAAGATGATATAATACAAAGTATAGCTTTATATGTAAATATGTTTTATATATATATAAAAATCTAAATATTGAAAAATTTTAAAGATTTAGGGAGCTGATGACAGTTAAACGTGAAAAGCGTGAAACGTGAAAATGGTCTATATCTGTTTAGTGTTATATAAGAATAAAAACTTATAATGACACTTTATTGTTGGGTGTACATGTTAAAAATGTTTTATGTACTTCCTAAAGTAATTACAATTAATTATGCATAATTACAGTACATGCAACTAACCTTAAACCTAACCCACATTCTAACCATAACCATATACAGTAGTAAGTACACTAGTTATTTAATATTACTCAGTAGTTAAATGATTAGTTATACTGTAAAAAGGACACCATAAATTACAGTGTCACCAAATTTGGATAAACTATTCTAAATTATGCAAAATAATACGGTTTGTACCTGAAACCTGGGATACAGACAAGAGATTGGAGAATGGATGGATGGAATATGTATTTGAATATAAATTCCACATTTTACATTTATTTTATGATCACTAAAAAAAGTAAAATCATAATTCTGAATAAATTAAACAATGTTTTTTTGAATATACATTTGAGATTGTAACCCTTTATATATTTTTTTAGCTCTACTCAAACACTTTAAATGTTTTATTTAAAATATGTCAATAGAACTTATTTTTTTGAAGTGAATATATAGTGAAATTTGAACAAAGATGTTTATTAAAGCCATTGCCATGTAATGTTAGTGCTCTGCAACAAGCCATTTACAAATATTTTATATCACGTACATTGCATGTGGCGATAGCCAATCCATTAATACTGCTCGATAACGTAAGTATCTAATCCACTAATGACCTGCCTGTATCTCTAAACACACAATGTGTCCAACTTTGAAGCATATAAGCTACAGCAGCAGAAGAAGAGCACACCCTTAACACTCCTGCCAAATCCATCAAAACTGAACAAAATATTGGAAAAAAGTTGTCTGGTCTGATGACCCTCATTTTTTTTCTTGGCACACTCTGAGCCTCTCAGTTCCAATTTATCATTTTGCCTCAAAAAAATTGTTCCTGACCATGTCCATTCTCTCATGACCACACTGTATTCATCTTGTGATGGCTACATCTAGGAAAATGAGTCACAAAGCTCAAATTCTTCTTTCCTAAAAATGACAATGAGTTCACTATACTCAAATGTCCTCCACAGTCACCAGATCTCAATCCGATAGAGCACCTATGGGATGTGGTGAAACAGGAGATTTGTACCATGGCTGTGCAGTCGACAAATCTGCGGCAACTGCTTGATGGTATTGTGATATGGACCAAAATACTGACAATTAATACATTTTTAATCTGAAAACGACAATTTAGGCAACAATTTGAGTGATTAATCAGGATGAATTAACAAATGCGATTGAGCAAATGTAATTGTAATCCACATCTTGTCAGGGAAGCACGCTTGTGTGCTCAGCAGTAAATCTTCTCCAAAGGCCAGAGGGCGCTCTCACATGAAAACCACAAATACCCATGAAGAAGAAAACCAGGAAATCCCTATAGCATGAGGTTGTTGCTAGATCGGATACAGTTGCGGCCGGAGGTTAACGAGAATTATTTACATTATTTATTAAATTTTCCATTTATTGTATTTTATTAACGTCTACCCCCACCCCAACCCAAAACCTAACCGTCACAGCACTGTAAAAACAGTAGTTGTAGCGAGTATTATTTATGCTATTTATTAAATTACCCAATAAATTGTATTTTTTAACCCCTACCCCCACCCCAATCCTAAACCCAACCGTCACAGTACTAAAATATTAATTATTGTTATACACTGAGCTTTACCTCAATGTCGTATGATTAAATCAGTTTAGAATTTGAAGGCAATTTTGCGTATCTACAAGTGAAAGCACATGCTGGAGGTTTACTAAAACCAGCTTGACTGACAACGTGCCCTAATATATTTTTGTTTGTATGATTTATTTCTGTAATTTGCATAATAACATCAAATGACACAATACTCTGTTTTTCTTGCAGAATTCACAGTAGGCAGGCTGATGGCCTTCTTTGCTCTAATCTCATACACAGGCAATATTCTTGTGTGGCAGCAGTGTGACAGCTGAGCTGAATATAGTCATGACTGCTGTATACCAACAAGACAGAGATAGCAGGACAAGCTCAAACAATGCTTGACTCAACTTTTCCCATGACACGACTGAAGGCTGAGCTAAGACCGATGACGTGAGCCTGTTTACCAGTGGAAACGCTGAGAGCTCCAAGTCTATCAAGGCTTTATCTGTTGTTTCAGACTTATTTATTCAACGATAACGACCAAATCTTTGAATAGTAACACAGCTCAATGGCTCATTGGGAGAACGCGATGTTAAACGACCCATTATGTCTTTGTTTTGGCGTCGATGTACAGTTACAGAGTTTGTGAAATGTTTACACCAGAGGTATTTAAAAAATAACCAAACCGGTCATTTCGATGAAAATACTGCAGCTGCTATTTATAAAGCAGGTGATTAGATAAATGACGCTAGCAAAGAAAGCGAAGATACACCTACAGGATCTGAAAGCATATATCTTAAGAGTAGATTTGCCCAATCATTTTCCATTTCCCAGCTTTTCTCCATCTCTCCTAAATCTGTCTGGAGTTGAAGTAACATTGTCCGCCTTTACTCGGAGCTCGGAAACAGCTGGAACTCTGAGGTTTCGTCAACCAATAAAACCAGTTTCCTATCCACAAAAATATGTCTTTCTCACACGGCTCGCCCAAACCACAGCACTCCCGAAATAAATCACCAACACACACCGGAGACAACTCTGCTGACCTTTGTCAAACTATACCAATCACTTCCATAAACTCACCTCATCTAAATCACACATCTGTGTCGAATGTGTCACAACACACACACACACACACACACACACACACACACACACACACACACACACACACACACACACACACACACACACACACTGAAGTGAGGAGAGTGTAACGAGAGTGTGTTTTTTAAGGAGCAGCGTGTACGCTCGCTCCTGAGGGCCTGCGTAAATGGACTGTGCTTTGAGGTGGACTGAAGCTGCCTGTCAGAGCTCCTTATTGCCTCTCCTAATGAGTGTTCCACTGCTGAAATGCCTGACAAATATATGAGGTGGAATGCATCCATATAATTTGCTCTAAAGATCGCCCTTGTTTCCCAAGGACTGGAAACAATGAATAGTACTTTTTTTGTGCGAGTGTAAGGCTTTAGGGAGGAGCGGACCAGAGTGAGAGAAGTGAATAAACGACTCAATAATGTAATCAATGAATGCCTGTAATTTCATATTATGACAAAAAAAAATTACACTCTGGTTTTGTTAGCTTAGCATTCGCTCTGTAAATTGAATCACCTAAATATATAAAACAAAATACATTTACTTTTATGATTGCTATATTATGAAGCAAAACTTACGGAACATGCAATGCCGTTTGCTTGACAGAATCCACTTGTTGTATGTTGGGACAGTTAGTGATGTTTTGTATTATCTGAGATCTCAAGAAGAGCTTATAAAAAAGGCGTCAAGTCAGCACCATGGATGACGATCTGTGGCAAGGAGAGGGCATTTCTGATGCCTGTCCTGAACTGCAATGGGTAGTGTAGCTCCTGTGAAAGAAAAACAGGTATGTTTAAGAATTGTCTTTTTTTGTTTATATATGTATTTTAGTCTATGTTGTTTTCTATGTCATTTGAACCACCCTAGAGTTTGTCTGAAAGTGGAGCTAAACCAGTCTGATCTCACAAGGAAACGTAAATATTTAACGTTTTGTCCGTTTAGTGGCCTATTTGTACAAATTTATATTCAGATGTATATTATATTCGAGTTTATGTAGTTCAGATGTATGAAAATATACGATTTCCAAAAGGAGGCCTGGCACCCAACCCCACCCCTAACCCCAACCGTCAATGGGGGATAAGCAAATCATACTAAACTGTATGAATGAGATCATACAATTTCATACAAATTAGCCACTAAATCAAAAAATTACGAATTGCCGTGGATAGCATTGTCAAAACCAGCATTTTAAATGGTCTCAATCTGATTGTTTGGTGTTCACACAAGAGTTTGTCTGAAAGTGGAGCAAAACCAGCCCTTTCAATGGTCTTAATCCGCTTCTTTGGTGTTCACACTAGAGTTTGTTTGAAAGTGGAGCAAAACCAGCCCTTTCAATGGTCTCAATCCGCTTATTTGGCATTCACACTAGACTTTGTCTGAAAGTGGTGCAAAAACAGGTCTTTCGATGGTCTCAATCCACTAGTTTGGTGTTCAAACTAGAGTTTGTCTGAAAGTGGAGCAAAAACAGCCCTTTCGATGGTCTCAATCCGCTTATTTGTCATTCACACTAGAATTTGTCTGAAAATGGAGCCAAACCAGTCCTTTCAATGGTCTCAATCTGCTTGTTTGGTGTTCACACTAGAATTTGTCTGAAAGTGGCGCAAAACCAGTAATTTCAATGGTCTCAATCCACGAGTTGGGTGTTCACACTAAAGTTTGTCTGAAAGTGGAGCAAAAACAAGCCCTTTCTATGGTTTCAATCCGCTTGTTTGGCGTTCACACTAGAGTTTGTCTGAAAGTGGAGCAAAAACAAGCCCTTTCTATGGTCTCAATCCGCTTGTTTGTTGTTCACACTAGAGTTTGTCGGAATGTGGAGCAAAACCAGCTCTTTCGATGGTCTCAATCTGCTTGTTTGGCGTTCAATTTATTTCAATTCAATTCATCTTTATTTGTATAGCGCTTGTACAATGTAGATTGTGTCAAAACAGCTTCACATGGAAGATTATAGTGAATTGAAACAGTGTCAGTTCAGTTTTCAGAGATTAAGTTCAGTTCAGTTTAGCTCAGTTCAGTGTGGGTTAATAATCACTACTGAGAGTCCAAACACTGAATAGCAAATCCATCGATGCGCAGCTCTACAGATCCCGAACCATGCAAGCCAGTGGCGACAGCGGCGAGGAAAAAACTTCACCAATTGGCGAAAGCGAAGATTTTAAAAAACCTCGAGAGAAACCTGGCTCAGTTGGGCACGACCATTTCCCCTATGGCCAAACGTCTTGTGCAGGGCTGCAGGGTTCACACTAGAGTTTGTCTAAAAGTGGAGCAAAACCAGCTTTTTCGATGGTCTCAATTACCTTGTTTGGCGGTCACACTGGAGTTTGTCTAAAAGTCGAGAAAAACCAGCTCTTTCAATGGTCTCAGTCTGCTTGTTTGGCGTTCACACAAGAGTTTTTCAGAAAGTGGAGCAAAACCAGCCCTTTCAATGGTCTCAAGACGCTTGTTTGGTGTTCACACTAGAGTTTGTCTAAAAGTGGAGCAAAACCAGCCCTTTCGATGGTCTCAATCTACTTGTTTGGTGTTCACACTAGAGTTTGTCTGAAAGTGGAGCAAAACCAGCCCTTTCGATGGTTTCAATCTACTTGTTTGGTGTTCACACTAGAATTTGTCTGAAAGTGGAGCAAAACCAGCCCTTTCAACAGTATCAATCTGCTTGTTTGGTGTTTACACTAGACTTTGCTGAAAGTGGAGCAAAACCAGCCCTTTGAATGGTCTCAATCCACTTGTTTGATGTTCACACTAGACTTTGTCTGAAAGTGGAGCAAAACCAGCCATTTGAATGGTCTCAATCCACTTGTTTGGTGTTCACACTAGAGTTTGTCTGAAAGTGGAGCAAAACCAGCACTTTCAATTGTCTCAATCCGCTTGTTTGGTGTTCACACTAGAGTTTGTCTGAAAGTAGAGCAAAAGCAGCTCTTTCATTGGTCTCAATCCGCTTGTTTTGCGTTTACACTAGAGTTTGTCTGAAAGCGGAGCCAAACCAGCCTTTTTAATGATCTCAGACTGCTTGTTTGGTGTTTACATTTGTTAAAATGAATTGAACAAACAGAAAAAAACATTGTCTTGACCTTTGAAAATCTGTTAATCAGGGTGAGTAACACAGTCTTGTGTCAAAAGTGCCACAGAAGTGCTTCACAATTGACAATAACGGGGCAACAAATGCACCTACACAATTAAATTGAACTATTATATCTGTTGTAATTTAAGTATTATGCAAAAGTATGCACACTGCATTTAATTTCTTTTCTTAACATGTATTTCAGTGGTGAGTCTATAACCAATCACACGTTTCTGCTGAGTTTAGGACTAATTAGAGGCATTATATAGTCACTGCTGAAAATGCAGAATTCTGCACATTCACAAACTATCTCAACATAAACTATAAAGTGCTAAAATTGTTTAGGTGAGTGTTTCAGTTTCCAGCTTCAGTGATAATAATGGTCATTTTAGCACAACTGCAACATCATGGATCAAAATGTGTGGTTATAACAGCTAGATTCAAAACTCCTAAAGTCAATAATATTAACCCATTTAAGATTGGCTACAGAACAAACCACTGTTGTCCTATGACTTTCCTAATTATCATAAGTTGCCTTGGTTAACCTAATTAAGCCTTTGAATTACACTTTAAGCTGAATACAAGCAAACCAAATCTTGCAAAATAACTAGTTAAATATTATGTAAAGTCATCACAGCAAGGACAAAACAAACTAAATATTAGAAATTAATCAATTAAATTCATTGTTGTTTGTATAGCACTTTACAATGTAGATTGTGTCAAAGCAGCTTAACATAAAAATTCTAGTAAATTAAAATGACAGTTATTAGGATTAAAAATCTTCTATTAGGATTAAAACTCTTCTCTCCATTAAATAGCACATGTGACATATTTGAAAAAATAAATAAATAAATTAAATAATTTCACAGGCAGGCTAATAATTTTGTCCTTAACTGTATAGACATGTATGACTGTATGCATGTGTGTTTGTACTGTATGTGTGTGATATGCTCATAATATTGCAGGTCCACCTTAAAGGTATGTAAAAATAAATAAATAAATAAATAAATAAATAAATATATATTTTAATTTAAAAATCACTGTGTTGTTTTTGTAACACTTTAAAATATTCTAATTGACTGATGTATTTGGTTATACTTTAAATACTGTAAAAATGCTATTAAAAACTAGCTTTAACGTGTTTCAATGTTGTAAATCAATGTGAAATTACTTGAAAAGTTATCTGATTTATCTGAAACATTAAAAGTTTTTTTTTTACAGTGTAAAGGATAACAGAGACAAGATAATTGTTAAAATTACTCTTTGCAAAGGTTAAAAATGGCCCCTAGAAAACAATTCCTGAGGGCAAATATTTCTTCTAAATGGCAAAGTTAATTTCTGCTATGTTAACTACATGTAACTTTGTAGTTAGCTATCAGCCATTATAGAATACGTTCTGCCTAATCTCTGACTACAATTTATAAATCCAACAGTTTCCAAGACCCAAGATTCAAGACCAGTCCTCAATGGTCAAACTGACTATCAGCAACTTTGCAAGTGCATATACTGTATATTACTCTACAAAACCCAATAGTCTTTTCTAATACATAGTTATTTGATGTAGTTGGAAAAGTTACATATAAAGTCATCACAATTTCTAAAAGTGACCAAAAATACTTTATATTAGTTCAACTTTATATTAGTCTTCTTGCTTTAAAACTTTCATATTTAATGTAGCATATTACTTGACATGACTGAGGTAATGTCTGAATTCATTATCAAATGCTGCCTCTGCTTTTTGATAACAAACTTCAAAAAATAAAGTTCTGTCTGGAATATGACCACAGTATGTTAGCATGCCACGTTGAAGGGTTCAGAGATTTCCTTACATGCCCAAATAAACAAATGATTTCATATGCTGACATCATTATTAAGACTGGCAGAGGTGCACATCAAGATAGCAGCCATTTTGTGGTTCATTAGTTCACTTTAAAAGCATCCGATGCCTAAAATAATTACAATTTGAGCAGCAATACTCTCACTTTTATTATGTGAGCAAAAAAAATGCAAAGCTATCTAGTTACATACGTGTTTTCACAACAAGTGCAATGTGTCTTACAGCTACACTGTCTTGTTTTCACAGCACAGTTATTGCTGCTGTTGGGTCCATTAGTCAGACTGCTGTTTAAAATGAAAACCGTGGCCTTGAATCAGAGCACTGTCTCCTCTAATAGAGAGATGAAGGAATGAGGTCGGGAAGTATCCATAAAAGCAGTTTTATGGGTTTTCTTTAAGGCCCTCGGTGAAGTCTGATCAGCCACCTTCCATGGAAAAAAAGAGACAGAAAGGACAGGAAATGGTGTAACGTAGCACCAAAATGGAGCCAATGACTGCCACTTTTAGTCCATTACAGAGTAAAACACTCTTCTCTATTATCTGTGATCATCAACATCTCAAGGACACACTGAGATCAAAATGTTTCCATAACAGAGGCTTCTTAATATAATCTTTTGATTATGCTGTTGAAAAACATGTGTTAACGGTACTAATGTGTTTATTAGCTGCTGGTTAGCTATGCTGCATAAATATCACTGGTATATCACTAAGTGTGTTTTATGTCAAAATACTAATTTAGAAACAATGTGTAAATTGATTTTTATTTTTTTTTTAATAATAAATAGATATATCTATAGATTTTTTGTGTAACACACATAACACAGTCGATTTTGACCATATCACAGACCATTTCTCTCTGGATACAGTGCATCCGGAAAGTATTCCTAGCGCTTCACTTTTTGTTACAGCCTTATTCCAAAACAGATTAAATTAATTTATTTCCTCAAAATTCTACACGCAATACCCCATAATGACAATGTGAAAAATGTGCAAATTTAATAAAAATAAAAAACCTGAAAAATCACATGTACGTAAGCATTCATAGCCTTTGCCGTGAAGCTCTAAATTGAGCTCAGGTACATTCTGTTTCCACTGATCCTTCTTGAGATGTTTTAGCAGCTTAATTGGAGTTCACCTGTGGTAAATTCAGTTAATTGGACATGATTTGAAAAGGCATAGACCTCTCTATATAAGATCCCAGGGTTGGCAGTGCATGTCATAGCACAAACCAAGCATGAAGACAAAGGAATTGTCTGTAGACCTCTGAGACAGGATTGTCTCGAGGCACAAGGCTGGGGAAGGTTACAGAAAAATTTCTGCTGCTCTGAAAGTTCCAATGAGCACAGTGGCCTCCATCATCCGTAAGTGGAAGTGCTCGGCCATCTAAGCTGAGTGATCGGGGGAGAAGGGCCTTTGAGGTGATCAATAACCCGATGGTCACTCTGTCTGAGCTCCAGCGTTCTTCTGTGGAGAGAGGAGAACCTTACAGAAGGACAACCATCTGTGCAGCAAGATGGTGTGCTCTTGACCTCAGACTGTGGCGACGGGTCATATTCCAGCAGGACAATGACAGCACACAAAGCACACAGCCAAAATATCAATGGAGTGGCTTTACAACAACTCAATGAATGTCCTTGAGTGGCCCAGCCAGAGCCCACACGCAAGTAAAATTATTTTATTGTTATTTTATTTTTGATCTAATTATTAGAGACGGGTGTGGCATTCTTTGAATGTATTCATTATTATTGTTTACTTATTGTGTGTTTACTGTCCATTGGGTGTGGTTATGTTGTGTGCTTGTGTTCTCTCACTCTCCCACTCCTCCTATGTCTCCGTCTCTACCTGATTTACCTGAGAGCTGATTAGGCAAAGGTGGTGTTGCAGTGACATGCTGCTCCAAAAGAGCAGTGTGCATCAACCCAAAGAGAAGCTCATTTTTTTCAGTCTTTCATATCTAACAGAAAATTACATTTTCTTTTTATTTAATATGTCATTCAAAATACCTAACATCAAAGCCTCTATGATGCACCATCTCTGATTAACCCATATAGTCATCATCCTCTGTACCCTCCTCTGGAGGAGTAGAACAGGATATGATGTTTGACTAAACAGAGATATTGGGAAGGAACATATTCTCATTACTTCTGGAGCCAAGGTATTGATGTTTCTCAATTAGTGTCTCAATTAGGTCTGCGTTTTGTTACTAGTAATATTATAAGATAATTAAGATTTCAGTCTTCCCCTAATGACTGAGTGGTGGCGAGGGTTAAATGATTACTAATCCTTTCATTAGCCTCCTCCAAACGTTATCAGTGGGCTTTCGACCAATGTAAATGCGCAAACCTCCATGAGCAATACTTCTTAGATGAACTCATAAGAGACTCCCAAGTATAATATATATATATTATATTTCTCATTTGGGAGACATTTAGTATCATAACAGCTGCGAATGAGTGTATTTGCGGTGAGAAAGGAGGACTAGAGAAACATTCTTCTGCTATCTGCAAAGATGTCTATCAACCACAACCAAAACCTTCAACTTTTCTCATAAAATAAACAATAAAAAAACATTTTTCTCACAAGGTGCTGACAATGTGATCTATCTCGAAACCTAAAACAACACTCTTTGTGGTACTTAAATGGATTGTGCACCCAAATATCATTTACTTACCATCATGACACTAAAAACCCATATGTTCTTTCTCAGTAATATTGTTTTGTATTCACGTACCAAAATCATTCTTAGACCAAAATACATCTACACTACAAGAAATATATAACAGAAAAATTAAATAACAGAGAAAGTACTTTCTTATTTACTGGGAGAATGCGATGTTAAACAACACATTTTGTCTTTGTTTTGGCGTCAGTGTGGAGTTACAGACTCAATCTTTGTGTAATGCTTACACCAGAGGTATTTTCTTATATTTTCAAATTAAATGTCGCCACTGGCTTGCTTGTTTGGGACTTGTGGAGCTGCGCATCGATGGTGCTTGGACTTTCAGCAATGAAAATTAAACCACACTGAACTGAACTAAACTGAACTTCAACTCTGAAAACTGGACTGACACAGTGTTAATTTATGTTAAGCTGCTTTGACACAATATACATTGTAAAAGTGCTAAAGAAATAAACATGAATTGAATTAAATAAATCCAGAAGAACTTTGGGAACATCTCTAAAATACTTAAAACCTGCAAAGTTACAATACTGTTCAAAGTTTTAGGCACTTGTGTAAAAATGCTTTTAAATAAAGATGCTTTTAAAAATAATTATTAAAACATTTTATTTATCAATTTGTTGATATTAACTAAATTATATCAACATTTCATATGACCACACCGTGCATTTAAAACACTTAGTAAACTTGCCCATAGTTTTTCAGGCAGCTTTGGAGGTGGGTTTTTTGAAGCATCTTAGAAATGTTGCCAAAGTTCTTCTGAATTTTGTTTGTTTCAGTTTGTTCTGTTTCTTTATGTCATTGCAGACAGGATGATGATCAGATCAGATCTCTGTATGGAGCAATAACTAATGACAAAAATAATGTCTGCAAATGCAAATTGATATTTCTAACTGACATTTTACAGAAAAATATAATAATTTGTGAAAAAACTAGCAGCTTAAGACTTTTGCACAGTACTATATATATATATATATATATATATATATATATATATATATATATATATATATATATATATATAACAAATATTGCTGCTGTTGGACAACATAATGTACTATTGAGGCTTATTTTAGGTGAGAATGTAGTTGTTTAGATTGCAACTGTGCAGTTTATTTATAAGGATGGTGCCTATTTTAAATATTTATCATGCGGCCATTAGCCTGTCTTTGACAGTTGCCATTGTTTATTCACAAGATGGCGACAGAGACAGCATATTAAGCCCTTAGAGGATAAAAACGACGGTGGTGTGTGCATTATTGAGGACCGGGCGGGAGACACGCAATTTCCGGGGGAATGTTTGCGGGCATCCGGGATTCTCTATGCATTTGCGGGAGATTTGGTATGTCTGCAAGTTCAGTAAACAGAAAGAAAGAAGAAATGCCCGCATGAGTTTAGTATTTTTTCTTATTGCAAACACAACAGTAATCTGGTAGTGGTTGCATTGTTTGGCTTTTTCGGGGATAACTATTGTGATCTCCCAATTGCAACAAAGAAATACTGGGAAAAACACCTGCCTTTGTCGTCACTTTAGACATTACACTAGATAATCATTCAAATACTTGCTCTAAAATGACATTGGTGAAGTAGCAACGGTTTCTGCTGTTTTGCTGTCTGACGTCAGCTGCAGACGTGAATGAATGGTGGAGGAAAGTAGTTCCTCTTACAAAAGGATTTTTAGACTCTCCGTGTTTGATTCCCTTTTTTATACACACGATTATGTCATTGAACTGTTGTATAAACGCAATATCACACTCATAGCAGTGCGATGGGACACAATGCACGCTTCCCACCAGTGCCAATATACAGCCATATCGCACTGCTAATCGTGTGATATTGCTCATATA
Source organism: Danio kyathit (assembly GCA_903798195.1). NCBI lineage: Eukaryota > Metazoa > Chordata > Actinopteri > Cypriniformes > Danionidae > Danio > Danio kyathit. The sequence goes on along the minus strand of LR812519.1, from coordinate 47,829,532 downwards.
TATATATATATATATATATATATATATATATATATATATATATATATATATATATATATATACATACATATACATATATATACATATACATATACATATACATACAGTTGAAGTCAGAAATATTAGCCCCCTGAATTATTAGCCCCGTTCATTTTTTTCCCAATTTCTGTTTAACAGAGAGATTTAGTTTTAATAACTCATTTCTGATAACTGATTTATTTTATCTTTGTCATGATGATAGTAAATAATATTTGACTAGATATTTTTCAAGACACTTTTATACAGCTTAAAGTGACATTTAAAGGCTTAACTAGGTTAATTAGGTTATCTAGGCAGGTTAGGGTAATTAGACAAGTTATTGTATAGCAATAGTTTGTTCTGTAGACTATCAAAAAAAAAAACAGCTTAAAGGGGCTAATAATTTTGACCCTAAAATGATTTTATAAATATTAAAAACTGCTTTTATTCTAGCCGAAACAAAACAAATAAGACTTTAAAAAGAAGAAAAAATATTATCAGACATACTATGAAAAGTTCCTTGCTCTGTTAAACATCATTTGAGAAATATTTTACTTCAACTTCAACTGTGCATATATATATATATATATATATATATATATATATATATATATATATATATATATATATATATATATATATATATATATATATATATATATAAATATTCCGTTCTTGTTTTCTCATGGAACAAGGCCCACAACCTTGGTGTTGATATCGTCATGCACTGCTATTTAAGTTACAGGAACGTTCTTAAAATGAAGACATCTAGAGATCCTTGGTTTGACCACCAGGTCGGCTTTGAAAGAAATCACCCCCAAGTGTCAAGTCAGCTAAGGCAACCCCTGGTATTTCCTCTAACTTGAATTGCTATCAAAATATGCTCTTGTCTATGAAGATTGTGCGGAGTGTGCAATGCTGAAATGTAAAGAAGATGGCAGATCTAGTGATTGTGCGGGTGTAATTATCCCTAATGGTAACAAGGGACCTTCCGGACCTATTCTGAAGAATGTGTTCCCTCCGTCTGAAGTCAAAGCGGCAGCAGCTTTCAGCTATTAGACCAGTCTCTTTTTAAACCTGGATTAGACCTGGATCTTTGCTAACCAACTTAGGCCATGACCTGACTCACTGAAAACTCCTGAGTAGCTCATTATTTCTGTGTTACAGAATTGTACAGTTGTTAAATTAGAATAAGATTAATTTCCAGCTACACATTCAAATAGTGATAAGAAATTTTGTGGGAAAACTGCAAAGAGGGTAACTTTAGTATACATATTATTAAAAGATTGGCTGTACGTTATATTGTGCTATATGATGTGCATCTTAATCCCACCCATTAACTAAATCCAACTTCTATTTTAATAACTATTACAGAGTTTCTCTATTGCTGTGGCACATTTTTAGAAACAGACTTAACATTCTCTAAACTGTGAGTGCAAATCTCAAAACTCTGTTTGCTGGAACTTCAGTACTTTATTGCATGTCTGCAAAATGCAGTTACTCTCCCAAGACATTTCATTCATGCTTCAAAACCTAGTTATTGTGTCAATAATTTGGCCAAGGCCACCAAAACATAAAGTGTATTGGTCATCGTTACCATGAGTCAACCATGAAAATTAAGGTAAAAAAATAATAAAAAATTGGTATTTGTTGAGAAGAGTCAATAGTACATAGAAAAAAAAAGAACATTTGTATTCATACAGTACATTTATTCGTGTACAAAATAATTACATGCTAAGTGCAATCTTGCTTGTCTAATTACTGTATTGCATATTTCTTATGTTACCACAAATACTGTAAACAAAAAATACTACAAAATAGCATCCATGAAAAAAAAAATGTTGGTGGACATCCTGTACCTCTTGTTGGCCTTGCCAGAGATTGCAGCAGTTTAGGATTGTGGAAGTTCTCCATTCTCGAAAAAAAAATATATATATATTTATGGTGTAAACATGTGCGTATACAAATGTTTGATAATTGAATAAATTGTTTTGAGTGTGATGGCGTACATGATGAAAAATGATAGAGAAGTTGTGAAGAGTTTGACAGTTTAAATGAGTCATATCAGTTTTGACCAATAAGCCATATGCAATTAGTTTTTGCCCAAACTACAGGGAATTGTACTTACTGCTTCCACACATGTTCCGAAACATTTGCAATTAGATTTGTTTAAATCAATAAGAAATGCCAATCTGAAGCTAACTGTTTCAATTGAGAATTGAGCCAAAGCTCTTGAGAAAAACTGTAATAAGTAGCAAATTATGAGTACAATGGAGCAAAAGTCTTAAGCGGTTTGTTAATAGCAAGAATTGAAGGTTAAAATAAAATGAATGAAGTGAAATAATTAAAATTAATTTTGTAAGATCATGTTTAGATGTGTGTTCAATAATCAATCATTTACGGTGTTTTTATGTTTTTGAAAAAGCATGAAAAAGTTGATGACTCTTCAAATCTGCATAATAGAATAAAAAAAAACTGCAGACATTTCAGCTTTTTTACATATTCAGAACATTTACATATTACAGTTTTTCTCAGTAGCTTTGGTGCATTTCTCACAACACTATTTATTTTGCACAACAGTTAATGCATTTTTTAAAACAGTTAGTCATTTGTGCACATCATAGTAGCAGTTTCTCATTCCTTCCAACAAATTGCAAATGCTTTTGGACATGAATCAATTGCTTTCATACAACTCTCTGCTGTTTTATTACATTTGCTTATGTCATGTCAGTCAAAGTTAACTACACTTGTGAATGCTGAATAGTCATTCCATAAAACTAATAGTCCTCATTTCATTACTTGAGTCATTACATACAGAAATGTTAAAGTAGTTGTCAAAATCTGTCAAGCTAATTTTATAAAAAAAAACTAAATTATATTTTCTTTCCTGAAAATGTCTTCTAAATTGAACAATTTTATGAATGATTTACAGACCTCTGTATGTTGTAGGTTCAGCTCCAATATATTCACTGCAATATTGTTTACAGTTGTGCACAGCTCTACTCAAAGGAAGTTTGTGTTTGTTGTAAATAAGGGTGTGTTTATTCTTTTGCACAATGCTGTGAATAAATTAGAATTGCAAGGAGCAAATGCAGTAAAATGTGAAACACACATATTCAGTGTCTTGTACTCAGATACCTCACTAAATGCAGTGATGTCTAACTTTACTGTAGTTTTCAAAGGGCTGTGCAAATAGCATATAGTGCTGTCTTGAACATTTTCAGGACGTGTCATCAAAATGTAACTTTTTTTTGCATTGGAAAACATTAACAGAGTAAACTGTCATAATGAAAACATGACAAAGCCATTTGACTATCTTGTTCATAAACAATGCTGTCAGGACTTTTCAATCTTGATGACACTGACACTTTCATTGACATTAATACTTGCTTTTGAGGAATGAGCTCTCCATATTGAGCTAGTGACACGCTTTTGCAGGTTATCAACTAGGTTTTGCAGTTTGCACTAATTGTTTTGAGAAATGCATTAACTGTTGAGCAAATGTAAATAGTGTTGTGAGAAATGCACTAAAGTGACTGAGAAAAACTGAAAAATGTTTTAAAATAAAAACAGTTCTTTTAAATTTAAACATTATTTTATATTGCTGTTTTTACAATAAAGTTAAACAAAACGTAAAATGGATTTAGTTTTAGCATTATTTTATTATTTATTATATATCTTACACTTTATTATATTTTTTTTCTAAGGGTAGTTTGTCTACATTTAAATGATGACGGACGGACGGACGGACGGACGGACGGACGGACGGACGGACGGACGGACGGACGGACGGACGGACGGACGGACAGACGGACAGACGGACAGACGGACAGACGGACAGACGGACAGACGGACAGACGGACAGACAGACAGACAGACAGACAGACAGACAGATAGACAGATAGACAGATAGATAGATAGATAGATAGATAGATAGATAGATAGATAGAAGAGACATGTCTTGCCAAAATATTGACAAACCAAATTATATATTATTATTTTTTTTTTACAAATTCAACAAAAACTCATCTGTCAACCAACTAAATCAATGTTCTGCAGATTTGTAATTAAAATAACATCGATATAAACAAATGTCAAATTAATTTAAAAGGGCAAGTGACTATTCTGTTAACAAACAAAAAACTGTCTCACTCACTCATCCCTAATACTAAACCCTCCAAAAGCTTGCATGGATTATATAACATAAAATCAAAAACAGTTACGTATGGCAGTCATTCAGCTTCTCCAGCACCAGAAGTGGTCTCTAAGTCTATAATGCCTATTAAGAACCGCATGCCTAATTCTCAAAAATGAACCACAAGCCATGGGTCCTTTTGTTGTCTGATAGCAGTGTGGTATCATGATGCAATGAATGGGATGAATGACAAGAGGAAAATGAGGTAATAGAAGGAGTGAGTGTCAGTGGGAGAAGGACAGAGGTTTACTAAAGTGTTCATTATCACTCTGTTAGTGATTTGATTGACAGTTGTGGATAGCTTTATCAGTCTGGCTCCACTGAGGACTTTGTCTCAGCATTGTTTGGCTGTAAGGCGTCTAGGAATAGAGTGAGAGCAAGAGAAAGATTTGTTTAAGTCGTGACAGTGGGAAACACAAACCGAGTTTTCATTACCCTTCAAATTGTGCAAATTGAAATTGTGAATTGAAAATATGGCGGAAACGGAAATGCGTCAACTTCGCAAAAACTCCCATATGTTGCAAAAATAATTTTATGCTCTCATGAAGCGTTTCTGTAGACTATTTGAAAAGGAAATTTTCGCAAAATTGTAACGTAATTGCAATTTTTACACATTTACAGGTCACATGGAGAAGGTTATTCATAATAGGTTGTTTTCAATCATGTGGTTCTGACGATGCGCGAAATTCAGATGGAGGTTAGGAAATAAAAGAAAATCTGTATTTTTGCAATTTATATCATATTTTAGTGGAGATATAAATAGAAAATAACCACATATGCTGGGCATGAGCCTTATATCATGACGAGGGCTGAGTTTTCTACATAATTAAAATTTATTTGCCTGTCATAGGCGGTATACACTGTATAATTACATTACATGAAAAATACTATAGTAAATACTATAGTGTTTGGAAGCATACTATAGAGCAGGGGTGCTCGACCCTATTCCTGGCGATCGACCGTCCTGCAGTTTTCAGTTGCAGCCCTTATCAAACACACCTGCCTGTAATTATCAAGTGCTCCTCACATTCTAAATAATTGGTTCAGGTGTGTTTGATCAGGGTTGGAGCTGAAATCAGCTGGAAGGTCGATCGCCAGGAACAGGGTTGAGCACCCCTGCTATAGAGAATTACTTTAATTAAACCGTCATAGTAATTATATTGTTGCTGTGGTATGACACAACTTCAGTAATAAACAAATAATTCAATAGGCTTCAGTTTTCTATGCTATAATCACAATGCAGCAGAGTATACACTAACGTTACAGTATTTATTACAGTTTATCAGTTTACTATGCTACAGTATTCCGTAGCATTCATTAACAAAAAGTTGTACACATTATACACTTTACTATGTGCTTCAAAAACATGTTTATGATAAATTACTATAGTTTTTCCCCATGCGGATATCTTCCAGACATCACAAAATAACAGATGAAAGCATACAAAAGCGTGGATGCATAGTTTTCATTGTTATTTATTTATTTATTTATTTATTTATTTTTGTAAGGGAAATAGGTGCTCCACAATAATAAACGTCTAGTTTTGTCGCAAGGGCTGCATTTCTTTTTTTGTTCAGTCAATGAACTTAACATCAACAAACATTCACCGCTGCTGCACATCGTTATGTTTACGTTATGGTTGTTTATTCCACCAAAACACCAATAAATACTTGGATTATTGCAAAACAAGACGGAGATTTCATTGCAGCGATAACATAGCAGGGTAGATTATTTATGTTCTCCTGGATTTTGTATAAGTGTGGTGGTGTTTGTATCTGATATATATATATGATCTGTTTTATATAACACTAACATATTTATACACATAGCTAGGCCTTTATATAACTTTTATTGGTGCTGTCAAACGAGTTATCACTTTCAAAAAAAGTTTGTACACATAAATGTATTGAAAAAATGTATATTACATGCCGCCTTTTCTTCCGTTTGTCAGGTCTCTTGGACTTTCTCCCCTTTATGACCTGAAACTTTTGGAAGTCTATAAAAGCTGTTCGGCATTTCTTATTTTGGCCACTTTAAACAATTATAAACAACATAAAACAGAACTATTTTTATTTTCTGATAGCGATTCCTATGTAAAAGAATCACTTCCTGCCCTCCATCTGAATTTCTTTGCGTCATCAATGACATCATGTGAAAACAACCTATATAGTTACATCTTGATGACACAGAAGGCTTCATCCGGAAGTTCTAATACATTAATGGTTAATTTGTTATAGAATGTTATTTAAAGACCAAATTGTTAAAATTATAGTAATTATGTAATGAATTATAGCATACACTCAAAAAATATATTTTTTTGCTCATTCAAACTACTTAAATGAGCTGAAACAACACAATTCTTGAGATTTCATTGGGACAACTTTGTTAAAAGTGTTAAGTTAACTTAATTTGTGTTGGGACAACATGCATGAACTGTGTGGAACCCTGCATTATTTACAGTGTATGTATGTTCACATTTAAATAATGCCGGGTAAACTCCTCCTAGGGAACATTTCTTGTACATTCATGTATCACAGCTTCCAAAAAAATTAACAAAATTATACATTATTTAAAACAATCAAGAACCATTATTAATGATTAAGCACAAATAACAGAGCTAAAAACAGTTGCTTTTTTATATCACCATTCATTAAAAATTAAAATGAAATTATAATTTCTAACATTTCATGATTCAATCATTCATTCATTTTCTTTATCAGCTTAGTCCTTTTTTTAAACTGGGGTCGCCACAGCGGAATGAACCGCCAATTTATCCAGCATATGTTTTACGCAGCGAATGCCCTTCCAGCTACAACCCATCTCTGGGAAACATCCATTCACACTCATTCACGATCACACACTAGACAATTTAGCTCACCCAATTCACCTGTACCGCATGACTTTGGAATGTGGGGGAAACCCAGAGGAAACCCACGCGAACGCAGGGAGAACAAGCAAACTCCACACAGAAACGCCAACTGACCCAGCTGAAGCTCGAACCAGCGATATTCTTGGTGTGAGGCGACAGCACTGCCTACTGCGCCACCGCGTCACCAACATTTCATCAATTAATATAAAAAAAACACAAGGGCTACTATACTGTTAAATTTGATATTTGCACAGATATAAGAGTAGATTATCGTTCTAAACTACAAAATGTGTAGTTTTATTTGTCTACATTCACAATAAAACCAAAACAATGTGCCTCTGAAAATAAAGCATTGATGTGCTTGCTTGTTTTCGTGTGGCACATTTGAAATTTCAGCATTTTCTACGTTTGTTACTGTGTTAATTAATTAGCCAAAAATAATTTCACATAATCATATTATTTTTATTGAAGTGTTGATCTGAGAGACTGCATTTATCAAATGTGCAGCCGCTGTACAATGCTAGTGGCTTATTCACAATAACAAAAAAATGTATAAAGTGCTTTAAATGTTTAACTATAAAAGCAAATAACTATAAAAAATATACTTCATAACTCATATTAAAACGGACAATAAAATTTAACTTCTGGATTTAATGATTTATGTATTAATGTAGTTGTGGTTGACTGTGGTAGGATCTATTTGTGTCTACTTGGATTTAGAGCAAACGCTATGATTTATTTTGCACAGAATTTTGTCTTACTATAATCTTAGTCCATTAGTCAATTTGGCCTTTATGTACATGTTTTATTAATGCATTATTTCCATGTTTAAACCTGTCTCTTGCCTTGCCAATAAAGCTTGTATAGTCTCCTTCATGGAAAAAAATAATATTGCACAGAGCAAACCTAATATCAGTCACCATCAGTGGTGTAGTCGGGGCTATACGCACGTATACTCAGTATGCCTACTTTTTTCCACGAGCTGCTTGGGTATTACCACTTCTGATGACCAATAATTGCATATACCCTCGGTATACTCACTTGTTTAGCTGATTAGACTTCCCTAATGTACATGTATATGTTCACGTCCCCTTTAACTGTATACCAAATGTTTGTTTTTTTTAACTCGCATCTTAATATGTTGCAATTGGAGCCCTTTTGTATAACTTGCACAATTCCCACCCCTGACAACCGCAGCAGCTGTGAGAAAATTTCATGAGTTTTTCGAAGACCACGACAAGTCAACTGGGTGATGTCTCACTGAAACATTCAGGTAAAATTATAAAACAACATAGGAGTCGCTTTAGCCCCTCTATATTTCTATTCAGCCCCCCTAAAAGTTTAGCTTTTTTTCTTCTGTTGAACACAAAGAAGATATTTTGAAGAAAGCAGGAAACCTGTAACCATTGACTTTCATTGAAGTATATGTATGTATATATATAAACATTGACTTTCGGCGTTTCTTTGCCTACTTTCATTTAAAATTTGGGTTGGGTGGGTAATAGTACATCACCTTTTCTTTTAGGACTACACCACTGGTCGCCATACATTTTGAAATACTTTTTCACAAGCGGATGAATTTATTCACAAACAATGATCAATGGAGTCTTTTATCAACACTAATAATGCTAAAAGATTTGTGCAAATTTGTAATGAAAATTCACCTACAGACACAATGATAATCTGGGAGAGTTCACAGTCATAAGATAACATATAGCTTCAAAATGGACAAACAAATAAGAAAAAGCTTGAACCAATGCTATAGAAAATGGTCACAATGATATTCTACATTTTATTGTAAATTGATAAGACAGTTCTATAGACGACCAAGTATAATAAACAAAGTTACTGCATTATAGTGACATATTTGATCAATTATTTTGCATACAAAATTTGATCACTTAATGTTTAGAGCAGGGGTGCCCAATCCTGTGCCTGGAGATCCATCCTAAAGAGTTTAGCTCAAACCTTAATCAAAGGCACCTGTCTTTAATTACCAAGTGCTCCTTCAGATCCTTCTTTGCTGGTTAAGTTGTTTTTGATTGGGGTTGGAGCTGAACTCTGCAGGAAGATAGATCTCCAGGAACAGGGTTGGGCACCCCTGGTTTAGAGCATGCCAATTCTGTCATGGAAGTTCAATCCTACATGCTTGAAAGGTAAGAACCAAAAAGGATCATTCTAGCATGACACAAAGCATGTGTGAGCTCCTGCAAGAGCCAATCAGCTTTGTTCTCACACATCAAGCAAGTATGATTAAGCTTTTTTTTATGCTCTGTGATCAGTGTCAATAAAAAAAATAAAAAATTAAAGGCTTATTGAAATTATTAAAATTAAAGAGATTGTGTCTTTACCATTTGAATGACTTGGATTAATCAACTTGATTCATTCATTCATTCAGTCACTCACTTTTAATGCTTTAGATTTTGTGTTGAATCTGTCAGAATTCGTTAAAATATGTTCATTTGTGTTCCTAAGATGAACAAAACTCTAAAGGCTTTGAAATGACATGAGGGTGAGTAAATGATGACAGAGCTCTCATTTTGGGGGTGAAACAACACTTTAAGCATGTCTCATTTTTATCATAAAGAATGTAAAGTGGCCTACAGAGGCTTCAATGCTGGGTGGAGGCTCTCGGGTGAAGAATAAAGGTTAAATTTCACTTGACACGTCACGGCGAGACTCACAAAGGCGATTTATCCTTTCAAGTTTCTGTCTGTCTGTCTGCCAGAAAGAAGTTCAAGCGCAGATTAGCTCTCCCATCTGTCTGATGACACATGTACTTGTCTGTATACAAACTAGGATTTACAGTTAGCCTCGGGCTATGAAGCAGCAAACTAAAAATGACAGAGAATAATGAGGAACTTGGGACTCTCCATGGAAGATTGATCTTATTATGTTTCACTTCGTTCTTCAAGCCACTTGCTATGAGTTTTTCTCTATAAACAATGGAAATTGAAACTGCAACAAATGTATTCTTGTTCTCAAACATGGAGTAAAGCCATTTTATTTTGTTTTATTTTGCTTTAAATATATTTAAGTTTAGATTTTTTGTCACATTAAACAAAATAGGTTATCTTGTCATTTATTTATTTATTTATCTATTTATTTATTACTTTTCACACATTTTTTTTTATTAAATGTTTAATTAATCTGGAGTAATATTAATGTTTATATGGTTTCAGTTAAGGGCAACGCAGTGGCACAGTAGGTAGTGCTGTTGCCTCACAGCAAGAACGTCGCTGGGTCGCAGGTTTGAACCTCGGCTGGGCTGGGTCAGTTGGCGTTTCTGTGTGGAGTTTGCATGTTCTCCCTGCGTTCGCGTGGGTTTCCTCCGGGTGCTCCGGTTTCCCCCACAGTCCAAAGACATGCAGTCAGTACAGGTGAATTGGGTAAGCTAAATTGTCCGTAGTGTATGAGTCTGAATGTGTGTGTGTGGAAATTCCCAGAGATGGGTTGCGGCTGGAAGGGCATCCGCTGCGTAAAATCGTGCTGGATAAGTTGGTGGTTCATTCCACTGTGGCGACCCCGCAAGGGACAAAGCCGACAAGAAAATGAATGAATGAATGGTTTCAGTTTTAGTGAACACTACCTGACAAAAGTCTTGTCATCGATTCCAGTTGTAAGAGCAACAAATAATAACTTGACTTCTAGTTGATAATTTAGAAAAGTGGCAGAAGGTAGATTTCTTTGATGAATCATCGGTTGAACTGGAGCCCAATCATCACAAACATTGCAGAAGACCTATCGGAACCCGCATGGACCCAAGATTCTCACAGAAATCAGTCAAGTTTGGTTAAGGAAAATCATGGTTTGGGGTTACATTCCGTATGGGGGTGTCCGTGAGATCTGCAGAGTGGATAGCAACATTAATAGTCTGAGGTATCAAGACATTTGTGCTGCCCATTACATTACAAACCACAGGAGAGGGCAAATTCTTCCGCAGGATAGCTCTCCTCATAATTCAGCCTCCACATCAAAGTTCCTGAAAGCAAAGAAGGTCAAGGTGCTCCAGGATTGGCCAGCCCAGTCACCTGAGATTAACATTATTGAGCATGTCTTGAGTAAGATGGAGGAGGCATTAAAGATGAATCCAAAGAATCTTGAAGAACTCTGTGAGTCCTACAAGAACACTTTCTTTGCCATTCCAGGTGACTTTATTAATAAGTTATCTGAGTCATTGCAGAGATGTATGGATGCAGTCGTCCTAGTTTATGGGAGTCATACACAATATTAATTCGTTTTCCACTGCACCATGACTTTATATTCCATATTGTACATTATTTCTGTTACGTGAGAAGACTTTTAAATAATTAAATAATTAAAAATCAAGGCATGATCATATTTTATTTTCGTAAAATAGACGTAATCTAGAGGCATTTTGCCTTTCATATAAGTCACTTCTGATACCAAATGATCAATTATAAGTCAAGTTATTATTTGTTGTTCCTAAAACTTGGATAGGTGACAAGACTTTTGTCAGGTAATAACACTGTAATAACGCTTGAAAAATCCCATTTAAAATAAATGCTGCTGGTTTTATTTTTTTAATCAATATCAGCATTTTAAAACAACCACAACAATAATAATATACATTTTTACATGTTATTGTTTTAGCCAATTTAATCTGTGATTTAACATTATTGTAATTGTATTAATGTTACATCAAGTAAAAATTATATTATATATTAATATTATAGTATATTAAAACAAATATATATATATATATATATATATATATATATTTAAAAATGGCTATTTCTGAGGTAACATTAATCTTCATTACCATACAAAAATACATTTTGAAGTGCTCTGTAAAACTGTATTAAAGGACGCTGAAAATTCAAAACAAACATTTTCTAAAAATGTAGATAGAGGTTGTAGACTGTGATTGTTTGGTCTATCCGTGCCTCCTTACCAGACCAGTGATAAGTCCATCCATCAATCCACACAACAACTAATCTCCTAATAGATTTAAGTGGGCAAACCTTCATCACAACTGCACTAACCCAGCTCTCTCTCTCTCTTTTCTCAATAGCCATCTGACTGTCTCATCTCATTCAAAAAGCCTTCACATTTTAAACAAATCACTTATTCAGCCACAAACTCATAATTGTCAGAGCTGCCCATTGAAGACACTGAGCCCTCATTTACTCTGCTGGCACAGGCCTGCTGCTCACAGAGGGTCACACAATAATTGGATTTATTACTGAACTGTACATCGCTGGCGGGGATGGACAGGACCACCAAGAGTAAAATGAGGCGTTGCGGAAAAGCCCCCCAAAAATAGTATTTCAAAGCATTTATATTAAGTTGAGGGCATTAACTGTATTCAGTCAGCATGTAGACTGTAATTTATTTGACTTTCAAAACATTTGAACTCCACATTTTGACTGCCATTAGAAAAAAACATCTTTTACAATCTTAATGTTTAATACTGTCAGAATTTATATATTATATTATATATATATATATATATATATATATTATATATATATATATATATATATAATATATATATATATATATATATATTGGTAATATGAGATAATTTTGAAAGAAAGGAATAGTATGTAATGAATTACAATCAGCTAAAAATTATTTAGAAAACTTTACATGATAATATGTTGCACAATATTGTTCTAAAAGTACTTGTATAGTCTGTCTAAGGTTGTGTTTATGTGTATAGTTAGTTAGTTAGATCAGTGCTCCGGTATGTTAGTTATCTATATGTTTAAAATAGTTCGTACATCCACATTTTTGTAGCACCGGGGTCCTGCAGGATACGACATTTCATTACACTGTATGTCCACACATTTCGCAGAATGACAATAAAGCTCAACTTGACTTAACATGACTAATATTTACACATTTATCAGTTTTTTAGTTTGCTCTGAGCCTCAATGGCAGTCTATAGGTTTGTATGATTCTGGCTGAAGCAGACAGGAGACTAAACTATTTTCACAGATTCACAGCAGCAGCTTCTTTACTTCTTATTAGGGTTGGTCCAGTATCGAGAATTGAGTTTCGTAGCAATCGGTATTGAAATTTTAAAAAATTCGTTCCAGCTAACATTTGAGCACTGTTGAGCAAGTTCTTAAACACTGCTGAATGGCCATTGTGTTCAATGCTCAACAGAAATGACTGTGATGGCCGTAAAGGTCATTGGTTCACCGCTTGGTAACGAACTCAATAATTTTGTTAACGCTACTTCATATTGGTTTTTAGTCTAATGTATGAATATTTTGAGGGGTTTAATCAGCCTAACCTATGCATTGTCAGAAAAAAAAAAGGTTAATTTGTACAAATTCATAGCATTTTATTCATACAAAAAAATTATGATTTCTGAAAACAACACAACCATTGGAGGATGAGTCTCAAGAATAAAAATTCTTGAGATTAGCCACTAAATCAAAAAGTTATGAGATTGCATTAGTAATGCTGTTAAATTGCTGTAAAGTTCCCAGAGACTGCATTGATGTAAAATGTTGGTGTTCACCTAATTTCTCTATCCTCACTTGCATAAATACAGTAGATCATAGCGCCTTGCACCCATTAGTAAAAAATAAATAAATAAATATATGAATCAAAATAAAAAATAGTTCACTTTCAGAGTTCACGTTTCACTGTGTTTAGTCCAATGAAAGAAGAATTTTGGGGTATTAACTATGGAGCCAGATCAGTCTCGAAAAACAATACATTTACAAAATCCATCCATTCATTCATTCATTTTCTTTTTGGCTTAGTCCCTTTATTAATCAGGGGTGGCCACAGCAGAATGAACTACCAACTTATCCAGCATATGTTTTACACAGCGGATGTTTTAAAATATCATTCATTCATTCATTTTCCTTTCGGCTTAGTCCCTTTATTAATCCGGGATCGCTATAGCGGATTGAACCTCCAACTTATCCAGCACATGTTTTACGCAGCGAATGCCCTTCCAGCTGCAACCCATCTCTGGCAAACATCCATACACACTCATACACCTAGACAATTTAGCCTACCCAATTCACCTGTACCGCATGTCTTTGGACTTGTGGGGGAAACCGGAGCACCCGGATGAAACCCACGTGAACGCGGGGAGAACATGCAAACTACACACAGAAACGCCAACTGACCCAGCCGAGGCTCGAACCAGCAACCTTCTTGCTTTGAGGCGACAGCACTACCTACTGCGGTGGCGCAGTCACCGTCACTGTTTTAAAATGTTTTTAGCTAAAATAAAACAAATAAGACTATCTCCGGAAGAAAAAATATTACCAGACATACTGTGAAAATTTACTTGCTCTGTTAAACATCATTTGGGAAATATTTAAAAAAGAAAAAAAATTCTAAAGGGGGCTAATAATTCTGACTTCAACTGTATGTATATTATAAATTGCAGATAATTAAGAATTTTTTTTTACAGTATATCCACAAATATATCACACACCAAATGATTCTCCAGTCATCTCAAACTGTAATTCATGGAAGTGAACACCAAACCGCAGACTGAATAGAAGTTGTCATCTGCTCTCCAAAAGCTCTACCTCTGCTTATCTCCCTCTCTCTTTCTGTCTTACTCAGACCCTATAGACTTATCAGGGAGCCCTGAGGCACCCATAACTTAGACCCCGTCCTGACAGTAGAGCCCAGGCCGGCAGCTGACAGCGTAGAGCATAATCTTTCTTTCTTTCTCTCTCTCTCTTCCTCTCTCTCTCTCTCTCTCTCTTTCATTCAGGCCCTCCGCTGCGCTTCTGAACTGTCAGTGTTGAGCTGATAAGAGCTGATCGATGGCTGGCGCTCTGGCTCCGCTGTGACCCAAACCCAGCCGAGGGTTCAGTGCTCAGACAGGGCAGAGGGCTAAAAGGCTCCAGCGAGCTACAGGACCACAGATTGACCTCTGGAACGCACTACATATACAGTATACGCATGCCGTGTGTTTGAGAGCCAGCACTAGCATTGGGAAATGTAGAGGATTAGAGCTGATAAGGATGTTAGATTGACACTCTGAAGGGTGATAGTGGTAATATGTACACAAGGACTACATAAAAGGATAATTATGAGACATTTGATAGTGTAATGAGATGTTAATTGTTTATTAGATCGATTTTGAAAGAAATGTAAGGCTGCATCTGAAACCAACTATTACTCAGTGGGTACTGCATTTAAATTTAAATGTATTACTCGGCCGTTAGAAAAGTACGTTCTATACAGTATGAATGTGAGAAGTATGAATGGAATTCGTACGTACTACATCCGCCATTTTGTCATAGTCACATGACATGACCTACCTGCGTCAGTTGCGTCGCTTCACTCCTTTTCATGAATTCATGAAGTCATCCGGGTACTTCTCGCATACTGATTTTAGAATTCTATGAATTCGGACATACTACTCGGCTCGCATACTGATTTTAGCGTATTGTATAGTATGGAAGTACGGTTTCGGATGCAGCCTAAGAATGTTTCATTTTGGAAGGATGTTTTTAGCTCTCAGAAAATGACAGTAGGTCAATATAGGTCAAAATACATGTGACACATATACATTATATATATATATATATATATGTGTGTGTGCTCAAAGCACGCTGCAGTGCATGCCAGAGAGTGTGTGTGAG
This sequence comes from Danio kyathit, assembly GCA_903798195.1. Lineage (NCBI taxonomy): Eukaryota > Metazoa > Chordata > Actinopteri > Cypriniformes > Danionidae > Danio > Danio kyathit. The sequence goes on along the minus strand of LR812519.1, from coordinate 47,813,853 downwards.
GTCATGTGATGTGCGTTTTCACAGTTTTATTGTAGACAGAGAGATGTTCAGAAAAGTGAAAAGCTAGTGTGGACGCGGATCGTTTTCATAAATAAAATTCGGCGACGCATGCATGCTCTCCCTGTGTTTGCGTGGGTTACCTCCAGGTGCTCCGGTTTCCCCCACAGTCCAAAAACATGCTGTACAGGTGAATTGGGTTAGCTAAATTGTCCGTAGTGTATGAGTGTGAATGAGTGTGTATGGATGTTTCCCAAAGATTGGGTTGCAGCAGGAAGGGCATCCGCTGCGTGAAACATGTGCTGGACAAGTTGGCGGTTCATTCCGCTGTGGCGACCCCAGATTAATAAAGGGACTAAGCCGAAAAGAAAATGAATGAATGAAAAAAAATTCATAGGGGGCTAATAATTCTGACTTCAACTGTAGGTAGAAATATGCATTCCGAAAAGGTGTTTTGTGAAGTGTTTTGACAATTCAGAGCCACCGTACAAGCAAAAAGCTAAATACAGCTTGTATTACTTTAGCAAATGCGGTATAAATTCGTCCAATTTGGCATTTTAGATTCTTTTGAACACATGTAGGTGCTGCTTGTCCATCAGACAACGATTCTATATTCATTCTTGCTGTCAATTGCGGGAAAAAATTATGGATGAAAAGTTTATGATAAACTGCTGTGTTGAGTTTGAAACTTTAACTGCAGGCGCAGTATAATGCGCATGCACACGAAGCGGAGTCAGATTTGTCCTCGAAAGTCAGATTTTGATACAACACCTGAGCATTGAGCACAGATGACTTCATGACAAACACAGTGCATAATATAAAGACAGAATTTGGCGAGCGGTTGAGAACCTCTATGCTGGATTCAGTGAGCGGCACACCTCTGCCCTGCTGCTGTGAAGGCTCTGACAGCTTACTAGTCACTATGTGTTTGCGTGGTAATAGCCATCATGTGCACTCATTATAATCATTATGAATATGCAGATCAAACTGAATACAGTCTTAAATCAATAACACATGGCAAGCAATGCATTGATAAGAACAAATAATCGTATTAGATCAACCAAATCACTATAAAATACACAAGACATGTCACTCGTATTGTTTTGAATGAAGGAAAGTGTAATGGTCAACATGGCTAATAAAGTTCGCCTTCTAGTACAGGAGCCAATCATCAATCGCTATATGGCTAATAAAGCCCGCCTTCTAGTACAGGAGCCAATCATCAATCACTATAGACTGACAAAACTCCGGGGGAGGGGCTTGGACCAGACGGGAGCTTCGGCAGATTTTGTTTGAGTCAAACATTTAGAAACGAAACTTAGGAGAGTTTATGAGAGTTGCTGTCTAGTTTTGTTGGTGATTCCTAATATGGAATTCAATCATAAGCTTGGCCAGTAGCTTTGGAGAATTTGATGCTTCCTCATTCAGACAGAATGCCCGAGCATACTGCCCGAGAGACGTTTCAAAGATGGCCGCCAAGTGAAATGACTTGTCTTAAAGGGACTTTGCAACTAAACAACATAACGAGTTGTTTAGCATGTGTGCATCGCTGCTATTATATTTACACATGTAATATTTCTTTCCTGAGGCGATTTTAACCAAAATACACAAAGACACTCTATCAAACATTTCTACAATGATAAGGAACATGGTTACTTAGTGAGTTATTAACACAGAGCAATACCACATAAAGAAAGGACGGACTTTGAAGGAACAAACAATGTGAGGAAAGCTCCATTACAGTGCACTGAACAAGTCTGAACAAGTTCCGCCCATGCAAGTGTGAGGCAGGCAGGTCCGTACAATTATGTAATTTATCGGCTTAAAGATATCAGCCTAATTTTGACATCGGACCGATAACGATAACCTTAAAAATAGCATTTATCGGCCGATAACGATATGGCCACCGATAAATAGTGCATCCCTAGTCAATAGCGAATAATTATTTAAAATAATAATAATAATAATAATAATAATAATAATAATAATAATAATAATAATAATAATAGCAAATTTTCCAAAGTTTGACCTGTAACGTGTTTGCTAAATACACAAATTAAACAAAAATCGATTTGGAAACGACCCTCAAATGCTATGAAAGTTGTGGAGCACTGTCTGGTAAAAGCCATCCGTAAAGCCATTAGGACAAGGTTATGATGGATGACAGGGTTGAAAGAAAGCGAACACCATATTTGGAGACAAACAGATAAAACGGTAACCTTGTTCCCTCTGAGATTGAACATTCCAGAGCTGCAATAAAATGTGCGGGTGATAGTCACAGGACCGCTCGTCATATACAAAAATAAATCAGCTTGCAGGTATGTAAACAGTCTCCGACGGTTTTGTTCCACGCTGAGCTTTGCAGATTATAGACTGACTTCCCTTTGGACCAGGTTGTTTCCTCTGACACTCAACCATTAGATTGTATCACCCACAAGATTTATCTGGTTTATTGTAGTTATAACTCGTTACGCCAGATTTCAGCCCCGATGTTCCACGTTGTCTTGATTTATAGCCTGCTGGCACAGTCTGTTTGAGCTGAAAAACTGCAAGTGGAGGAATAAATTACAGGGGATTATAGTGAGAACGAGTTGGTGAAATCATGCAACACCAGATACATCTAAATGAAAGTGAAATAATTCTGCCTGCAAGCTTTCTTTTTCAACTTCTCTCTCAATCTGTTTTCATTTCATATTGAGAACCTGAGCCAAAAACTTTCAAAGCTTCCACTGCTGGTGCAAACTCTTTATAATTTTTCAAAGTACAGGAATAAACCATGAACACTCCTAAAAATAAAGGTGCCAATAAAAACTAAATAGGTGGGTTGCAAAGTGATGATGTAGAAAAAATGTTCTAGTTCCACAAAGAACCTTCTAGAGTCATAATGTAAACAGCCCTATACCACTGTAAAGAAGCTTTTGTGAAATAAAATGCTTTCAAGGATGTTAAAGGTTCAATTTTCGAGAGGGATAGTAAGAACCAAAATAGTGGGTTTTACGCAGTGATGCCATAGAACAGGGGTGTCCAAACTCGGTCCTGGAGAGCTGATGTCCTGCACATTTTATTTCCAACCCCAATTAAACACACCTGAACCAGCTAAACAAGCTCTTTCTAAGTATACTAGAAACTTCCAGGCAGGTGTTTTGAAGAAAGTTGGAGATAAACTATGAAGGACACCGACCCTGCCATAGAATAACTTATTTGGTTCCCACAAAAAATAATTCTTCAAAAAGGTTTTTTTTTTTTTTATAGCGTAAAGAACATTTTTATAATCTGAAAAATCCTTCACCACTATATAGAACCTTTCAGGACATAAAAAGCTTTTCATAAAGTTAAAGGTTCTTCATGAAGAGTCAATGAGAACCAAAAAAGGGGTTTACACTTATGCCAAAAAAGACTTTGTTTGGTTCCCTAAAAAACCTTTGAGTAAAAAGTCCATTTTTCATAGCGTAAAGCGGGGTCGAGGACAGAAATTTTAAAATGAGTGGACCCTGGTGAAATAGGATGGACCTTAATGTCTACTCTTAAACTAAGTGTATAATAAATAATTAGTTTATTATATTCATGATATCTGCTAATAAAGATTTAACATGTGACATTTGAGTATAGAACCCTCATTTAGGAAAAAAAAGAATAAATAAACTACAAAAATATGTTCTAAATAAGCCTATACTCTTAAAAAAAGCGCATATAAATAATAAAAAAATAATAATAAATAAATAAATAAATAACACATCACCTTAAAACGTAACTAACACATTTAGCTACTTTTAAGTGATTTTAGATTGTAAATACTTTTCCCCAACACTGCAAATAAGATCAGCATAAATCCAGTTATATTTTTCAGACTTTTGAAACATAAAAACGATCGCTAAACATGATTACTACACTACTCTACGACATTACAATGAAACCACCTAAATAAGGCATTTCATTTAATGCTGAAACAGCTACATTAAGCTACATTAATATTTTATTATACCCCTCTCAAAATACTCATTTGTCATTTTATTACTTATAACGTCATTCACCATCCAATCCAACGCAATCTCACAGCAATTCGTAACTTTTTGATTTAGTGGCTAATTCATATGAATTTGTACGATTCAATTCGTCAAATCAAATCAAATCACTTTTATTGTCACATCATCAGCAGCACGTGTGCTATGATGAGTGAAAAGCTTAGGTTTGCTGGGAGCTCGCAACACGGCAGCCATGCTCGGCGCCATCTTGTGACGTAATCTGTGACGTTTAGTATTTAGTATGATTTGCTCATCACCAAATGAAGGTTGGGTTTAGGGGCGGGGTTGGGTGCCACGCCTCCTTTTTAAAATCGTACATTTTCATATGTCTGAACTCGTATGAATTCGTACGAATTAGCCACTAAACTGACAAAACGTAAAATACTTACGTTTTCTCGTGAGATCAGGCTGTCAAATCAGAGTAGGCACCCAGCACTTCTAGGTTCTAGAGCAGGGATGGGCAAACTTGATCCTGGAGGCCCGGTGTTCCTGCAGACTTTTGCTCCAACCCTAATCAAACACACCTGCCTGCAGCTTTCTAGTGATCTTGAAGACACTGATTAGTGTGTTCAGGTGTGTTTGACTAGTGTTGGAGCAAAAGTCTGCAGGGACACCGGCCCTCCAGCAGGATCAAGTTTGCCTATCCCTGTTCTAGAGCTTTTGCCTCAGTCAATCAAATCTAGTCAGAAACAAAAGCGCTCATCAGCACAAAGTGCGGAGCAACAGTTGGACAGTTCCATTTTTGTACATTAGAGGGGGACTTTAAATTTGATTGACAAACTTACAATAACTAGAGGATACTGTTAGCCGTCGACATTAAACTACACTAATTTTCCACCTCACATCCATTACATGTTTTCAATGCAGGATTTTTCGGCTTAAAAATATTATTTCTGGATGGGTCAGCCTTTATTATTATTATTATTATTATTATTATTATTATTACAACCTTTATTTTACCAGGAAAGACACATTGAGATTACAAGAGCGTCCTGGCCAAGATTAGGCAGTATACATGTCACAAGGATCTAACAGACAACAAAAAACAATTGACAGTTAACATGAATCGCACTGACAAACAAACTATTTAAAACGTCTACAAGCCTGTGCTTCAGTTTCTAAATCATTTATACTCTTTTTAAAAGCATTTAGTGAAATCTATTCTTTAAACTGCAACTTTGTTTGTAGATTATTCCATGCAAAATGTGCTGCGTATTTAAAAGCCTTTCTTCCCATCTCAGTCCGCACTTTAGGAACAGACAGTAAATAAATATTCTGTGACCAAAGGCCATAGCTAAGGACAGGTTTTTTTTTACAGATGTAATTCTGTAGATATGATGGGAGTAAACTCAATATAGATTTGTAAACAAAGACCTGCCAATGCCTGAGCCTACGAATAGACAAAGCAGACCAACCTTCCCTAGTATACAACATACAATGATGAGTAAGGGATTTAAAATTAGTTATAAATCTTAGTGCACCATGGTAAACAGTATCCAATGCATGCAGATTCTGAGACGAAGCATGCATATCGATAACATCACCGTAGTCCAATATCGACATTAATGTTGCATCAACCAAACAATCAATCTTCTATGTGAATCTGCTTTGACACAATCTACATTGTAAAAGCACTATACAAATAAAGGTGAATTGAATTTAATTGAATCAACCAGCTTCTTTTTAGCATCAAAAGAAAACTGAGCATGCTAGTGCCACCCTGGCCCTTATAGCCTCACCACTGGCATGAAGAACATCTTCATAATCTAAAGAAGCCTTTACCACAACAAAAAAATGTAAAGATTAAGGATGTTAATCGATGCCAATAAGGAAATTTTATCTTTAAAACTGCCATTAAGAAACAAAAAGGGGGTTACACCATAGAACAACTTTATTGTTTGCTTCATTTTTTTTCATTGTGTGAATAATTTTTATTTTTTTTTATAAATTCCTTTACCACTAAGAACTTTTTATAAATTGAAAAGGTTCTAAGGACATAAAAAGGTTCTTCAATGACCATCAAAGCCAATACCAAACCTTTATTTTCTTAACTTGAGTTCTTTCAGCCATTCCAAGTCTTCCATTGTATCAAAGGTTGAGTGGAGTGACAGAAAGCAAGCTCCGGAGTAAGACGAGAGCGCAAAAGAAAGAGACAGCTGAAGTGGATTTTGGGTTTCTAGTGGCTCTTTGGTAAAATGAAAGTGACAAACAGCTGCTTACACTTGGCAGGCGGACTGGCTCTTCGCAGCTGTTTCAAAATAAACAGAAATGGAGATCCTTGTAAAGTTTACATTCCGTACCAAACTCTCCCTTTAATTATTTTGCAATCTGTCCGCCGAGCACTTTTTATCAATGGGATGTTTATGCCCCCGATAGATTAAGCTGAATGCATGTTAAACACAGATAAGTAGTTACTTCTTGTTGAACTGCTTTTAAAGCTAATTTTGGTTTGGGTGAAAAGCCACAAATGGCAGCATTCACTGACTCACGGACTGCATGGCTCAATGCGACCAGTGAATTGAAGCGTACAGGCCCCCTCGTGAGGCTGTTGAGATTACAAATGAAGGATATACAGTACTATGGAGAGGGGAGAATGAGAAAAGTAAAGTAAAACCTGAATGAACTCATATATATTAGGTGACAAATTATAAATGAATCTGCACAGGTCTCTGCCTATTCATGTGTGTTTATTGAATAGAAAATGTTGGAATAGATGTAAGAATTGTGCAGTATAAACAATGAGGCAGCCTGGGGGGAAATGATGGGTGAGCATGACAGGTATTGGTGTAGTGTTTATGAAAGGCCATGTATGAGTGTTGAACTAACTATCCACTAGCAGAACACTGTTTGCCCTCAGGAGGCCCTCAAAGGGACAGAGCCTTTCAGAGAAGACATCCTGACATCAGATCTTGTTTGCAGGGGTGTTGCTTTCCTTTATCATGCTAAAAATCACACATTTATGTAATTAAAAAGAAACGTAACAGCTGCATACCTCCCTTTAGAAATGATCTGGTAACACTTTTGTTTAAGTAACGATTCACATCATTCATTACTGGCTTACCACCTGCCTGGTATTAAGATATGAACTGTTTATTAGCACTAATAAAGTATCTTATTTTACATCCCTAATCCAATACCTAAACCCAAATACTACTTTACTAACTATTAATAAGCAGCTAACTGGTAGTTTATTGAGCTAAAAGTCTTAGTTAATAGTATGAATTGTACATTAAAATTAAGTGAGTCATTAACTTTGCAACTTGTGATCAAATGCTAATATTATTTTCTATTTATATTTTATTTTAACACTATTTTGATCTTATACAAACAGATTTTGATAACACTCAGTTTCTCTTTACAAAATATTACTTGTTGTTATTATTATTATTATAATTATTATTATTATTTTGCTGTTGTTGTTGGCTCAAACTCAACTTTAACTTTTAAAAACTATTGGCTCATATTATTGGCAGGGTTTGTGTTTATTAGTCTGTTGTAAAATTAGTGCAGGGCTCGACACTAAGGACTGCTCGATGGGCCGGGGCCAGCATGTGAGACGCTTGGGAACGTAGACAGGATGGTTACTGGCCCGATCAGGCCAGTGCTTCTTTGTCACTAGTTTATTTGGCTGCGACTGTTTGTCAATTGCATGCAAATGCGAGACTGGTTTGTTTCAGAACCAGTCTCGTTTGACCAGTTAGAGCAGTTTATTTCGAGTGGCATACTGTATGTGAATCCTGCAATTGTGCTCGGATCCACACCAAATCGCCCGAATGAGGTGGTCTCGGATCAAATAAAAAACAAACTCTGGAGCGGATTGATTGTAGTGAGAAAGCAAAACGATCCAACGAACTGACGAACCAGGCTATATCACAGTGTATTATGGTTGTGTATATATATATACATCTATATATACGGCTATTATGAGAATTATGAGTAGGGTGGGATGTCATTTATACCAGTAAATGTGTGTTTCATGTCGAATATGAAAGTGAAACCATGCTATATAATACTACAGAGTGCTGTTTATCCATTAGGAAAATTGACGGAAATTACCATCTGATAATTTTTCCATATGTTAATTTTATAATGTTTTGTATTAGGACTATTGTTTTGTTCATTTCTGCACTGACACTTGGAAAGAAAGATCAACACTGATCTGCTTCATGATCAGACTGCAGTCTCGCTTCATCAGTTATTTCTCTCTATAATTTAAGTCTATAATGCATAACTCGTTTTTTTTTTTAAATAAATGGATTAATTCCATAGATTTTTACAAAACTTGATAACTGAAATTAAAATTGATTTATATTTGGTGACGATGTCTGTGGGTGTCAAAATTAAAGTGCACATTTTTACAAAATTTTGGCAGGGCAAGTAAAAATCTGATTGGGCCAGTAGAAAAAATCCTTAGCGTTGAACTCTGTAGTGGATTTGAAAATAACAAATGAGTGGATTTGAAAATAACCCTTGATTTGACATACTTAAAACATATTTGTATCAACTTAATAAAATGTGTCTTTTAAGAGGCATTATTACCAGCTGGTTCACCTTTTGCCTATAGGTCCGGAGCACAGTTTAACCAAAGAAAATGCCCAAAAAGGTTGTTTTATTAAAGTGCGTGTGGAAATGTTATCTAAGTCCAAGCAAGTCTATTAGTTCAACTAATAAGTATTTTGGTTTGCTAACACATTAGTTTATCTACCATAACCTGCCTAATTTTATAATATTAGCTGTTTATCAGAACTTATAAAGTACATTTAATGCATGATCTTAATCTTTATCCCTAATACCTATAAACCCAACTACTACCTTAATAACTATTAATAGAGATTTAGGCAAAGCCCATGTTTATGGTTTAATAATAGTGATAATTTTATCTTAACATCAAGTGTTTTTAGTAAATGTTGTATAGGTTAAGCTTGAGAATAGGTTAGGATTACGGAATGTAGAACATGGTCATCCAAAAAATATATATTACATTAGTTTCTGCTTTTCAAGAATTATTAAATGGCCAATATACAAGATAACAAGCAACTAAAGTGATAACAAGAGTGATACACTACAAATATAAACAACTACTGTATATATCAACTGAATTAGCTGATATTTTAAACCCTTTGTCTAGGACTATTTTTACTATATATACAGTTGAAGTCAGAATTATTAGCCCCCCTTTTAATTTTTTTTTTTCTTTTTTAAATATTTCCCAAATGATGTTTAACAGAGCAAGGAAATTTTCACAATATGTCTGATAATATTTTGTCTTCTGGAGAAAGTCTTATTTGTTTTATTTCGGCTAGAATTAAAACAGTTTTGAATTTTTTCAAAACCATTTTAAGGACAAAATTATTAGCCACTTTAAGTTATATTTTGTTTCGATAGTCTACAGAACAAACCATCGTTATACAATAACTTGCCTAATTACCCTAACCTGCCTAGTTAAGCCTTTAAATGTCACTTTAAGCTGTATAGAAGTGTCTTAAAATATCTAGTAAAATATTATTTACTGTCATCATGGCAAAGAGTAAATAAATCAGTTATTAGAAATGAGTTATTAAAACTATTATGTTTAGAAATATGTTGAAAAAAATCTTCTCTCCGTTAAACAGAAATTGGGGAAAAAAAATAAACAGGGGGCCTAATAATTCTGACTTCAACTGTATATTGTCCCAAAACAGCTGATAGATCCTTTTGTTCAGACTCAAGAAAATTGATCCTGTACACTTTTCAATATATCAACAGAAGTCCAAAGAGGAAAAAGGTGAAAACCTTTCATTTTAATTAGGTTTTCACCCAGTAACACTGGCTGTCAAGTCAACATGGAGTTAAACAGGGTGGGTGTAGGTTTGAGGGTGTCTCACTTGGATTATTTACCCCAAACTTTCACCTCAGTTTAACTTGAACTGTCTCGCATGTGATTTATTGTCAGATGTTGAACTATGTGGAGCAGGCCAACTTATAGGAATGTTGTTGATGTTGCACTTCGCTGAAAGACTTCCTCACTCATGCTGAACAAGTCTATTTCGGCAGAGATGAACGTATATGTGTAAAAAAATATGCATTACAGTGATACATAGAATCAAATCAATTTCAAGAAATCTAAAAACTTTAAAGTTGTCAAACCGATTAAAAAAATAACTGTATTTCATAAAAAAAGTGATTAAACATGTTACTTTTTTCTTTTTCTTCTTGTCTACTTATTGTCAAATGTTTGAAAGACATGAATGTTTATTCAGTTACATCTGCCATAAACCGTTCAAAAAACCGGCTGATAATAAAATACACTTACAATATTTGTTAATGATTACACAATATTCATCATCTAAGAAATATTAGTGAATGCTAAAATATAAATCTAACAAAACATTGAGCTATACTGAATGGCATTTGATGATCTTGAGTATAATAAAATGCACATTAAACCCACAAAAAATACCTCTCACCTTACTTTATTCCCCTGAATGACACTATAAGACACCCCTACGCTCATTGTTTTAATTTTTTCCATATTTAGTAATAAAACTTGCATTGTACCTAAAATAAAAAAGACTAACACTTAGCATTGGATCTTCCGGGTCTACAATTGTTGGCAAAGGTACACATCTGGAAACACTTCACACGTTCCAGACTAGTCAAAGGTGAGAACCAAGGTCTGAGCATCAACTTTAAAGGAGAATGAAAGCGAGTGTGATTCCTCTCACTGCTAGACGCTGCAAAAAGTAATGAATAAATGCATAATTATACGGCCCACTTTCGCAGTTATGATAGATTTACCATAGTGGCAAACATACAACTAGTAGATCGTAAATGTAGTTAAGGATCTTTGCGGACAATTTACTTCAAGATAAATTTCCGTGAATTTATGGTCTGTATACTTAGCCAGACACTAAGATAAATAAGCTTTTGAATTTCAAATTAATAATCTAACTTCTTTCTTAAGACTCGTCGGACATTTGTTTGGCTCCAGGCCTTGTTGAATCTGACATATCTCATATGGCGACTTTAATGTGTTTTTGTGGACTTACCATTTGTTCAGTGGAACATGGATCAAGCTCTTTGCAAAATGTTATTTATTCACAATGCATGATCTGCATTAATGCTTTCGGCAAGAATATGCCTGAAAATTGTAAAACTAAATGACATCCAAGGGTATAATCATTATTTTATGTATATACAGTTGAAGTCAGAATTATTAGCCCCCCCTTTGAATTTTTTGCCCATTTTTTTTTTAATATTTCCCAAATGATGTTTAACAGAGCAAGGAAATTTTCACAGTATGTCTAATAATATTTTTTCTTCCAGAGAAAGCCGTGTTTGATTTTTTCGACTAAAATAAAAGCAGTTTTTAATTTTTGTAAAAAACATTTTAAGGTCAAAATTATTAGCCCCTTTTTTTCTCGATAGTCTACAGAACAAATCATCATTATACAACAACTTGCCTAATTACCCTAACCTGCCTAATTAACCTAGATAAGTCTTTAAATGTAAATAAACAGAAATTGGGAGAAAAAAAAATTAACAGGGGGGGCTAATAATTCTGACATTAACTGTATGGCAAACTATCGTTTTAAAAACTGGACTTTTCCAAATATTTGTTACTTAATTCATTTAATTATTTCTGTTTTAAACCACACATAACCAGGAAACTTTAAAACCTGTAGAGGATGACTGCCGGATGAAGAGGGCTTTTAAGGCCCTGTTTACACTTTGTTTTAAGATGTGTTTTAGTCAATTGGATAACAAAAATATACAAGGAATACACATTTCTGTTTACACCTGCCATTTTAATGTCTCTTTTGTTCACTTTTATGAAGTCTCATATTATTTATATATACAGTTTTAGATGAAAACTGACTAATGTTTTCACTCAAAAAAATCTCGGGTTATTTCAACATAATTAAAGGCATAAAGGCATCAAACTTCTCACAGAGTCACACGAGCAACTGCTAATGGTGACTGTCTAGTGCCAAAGTATAAGACCTTATTTGGTCAATCTGGTTTCTCTGTTAAGGAAGCCAAATTGTGGAATGATTTACCTGTTAGCCTAAAATTAGAAAGTCATATAAATGTTTTTAGAAGTGTTCTTAAAAAGTGTTAAAAAACAAAACAGCAGTGTTTGCACAAATAGTCTACTATTAGTTTGCTTGATCATGCCGCCTTTGCTTTTGCCTTCAGTAATTGTATGTAAAGAATTATAATGTGTATATGTATCTATTTTATTTTCATTTTGTCAAGCCTCCCATGGACAGGTGTTTAGAATTAGCAAGTCTGCTAAAACACTTAAACAAATGCCTTTGGTTGTCCAGTGTAATTGTGATGTCCATGTCAAATAAATAAATAAATAAAAAATGTTAATGTAATGTATTTTTTAATTAAATTAATATGATAAATTTGAACCAAATGTTTGGGTTAGTCCATAGTTTACTTAATTTGGGTTTAAATACCCCAAACTGTAAAAAAAAAAAAAAAAAAAAAAAAAAGATCAATTAGTCATGACAGCATATGTTTTTAGTTCATTGTAACTTATTAAACTAAGCTAATCATGTTTTAACTTAATTTTATAAGTTATGCAAGCAGTTTTAAGCCAGTTTAACATAATATAAGTTCAATGGACAAATAAGGTTAATTTGATTCAGCTTAAGAATTTAACGCAACCAGGATTTGTTTTACAGTGCATCTCTTCATGTTGGACATTGTCAATAATGTGTGAATAATAGTTATAACCGTTTAAATAAAAGTTCAAAAAGTTAATTGAATTTCGGCTACAATTACAGTTTTTTTTGCATTTACTTTGATATTCAATATATGGGAACAATCTCATAAAATTGTAAAGCAGCTGTTTAAGTCGGGCACAATTTTATGGTTTTCCATTACTGGACTTAACAAGCCAAAACCAGCAGACAAAACAAAGTGTCTCTTTTGATTATAGTTTCTCTATAATTGAGTTTTTCTCATCCCCATTTGTATTTTCTTAAATAATTACAATTACACAAAAATATGATTTTTAGAGAGACTTAAGAGAGAACACAATTTAAAATGAGAAAAGGTAATAAGCCTAATAAAAACCTGTGCTTTGCTGGAAAACTGTGTGAGTTAGAAGCTTGAACACAGAACCCTGTGGAGTCAGATATGGTCATTTAATCCAGGCTTTCAGTGTCTTTAGACTCCTGCTGAAATGCCCCACTGTGAGTTATAGAGTACATGTGTCCAAGTGCACAGAGTCCATGCTTTTCTGCTGAAATTTAGCAGCATTTTTGTACAAAGGACCCTCAAACAAAACCCGACCAGCCAAAAGTGGAATATTTATCTAAATAAATACATTTAAACTTGAAAAATGCTTGCTGGAATGGAAACTGGAATTACATTTGAATTTAATGCACTTTATGTGACTAATCTCATCAAGCTAGTAAATTTCCTAACGTAAAATTTATATTAAAAATCTATTTTAAATGCATTGCTACGGACTTCATTTAGAAAAAAATTAAATTAAATTGCCTTGTATTTAGAGAATTTGAACCCTCAGATGGCAAAATTTCTCAACCAAATATTGTCTCATTTCAACAAAGCTTGTTTATTTCAGATGATGTATAAATCTCATTTAAAAATTAACATATTATTGGACACGTATGAATGGTTTTCATAAGCATCACTTTATTCACCAAACAATTTACAACAAATTACATCAATGTCTATGGTAAACTGTTGTTTTAAAAACTGGACTTTTCCAAATATTTATTACTTAATTCATTAATTTTTTTGTTTAAAACCATACATAACCAGGGGATTTAAAAACCTGTATCACTGACAGATGATAAGGCCCCATTTACACTTAGGCCCAACTCCAATTCTACCCCTTAGCCCTTCCCCTTACCCCTCACTTTGCGAGTTTAGGTGAAGGGGTAGGGGTGTCCCAATTGTCTTTAGCTTAAGGCGTAGGGCTAAGGGGAAGAGGCAGATACCCCTTCGAATGGAGATTTTTCCGGACCACACTTGAAACCAAGGGGTAAGAAAATTTTCCAGAATACACCAGCCACAATGGCAGTATAGCTTGCACCTGGAAGTAAGGAGATCCACAAATTAGTATTTTTTATCATTATTATGAATTTTTACAACAAACAAGCACATGTTTTAATATATTCATAACCTCGTTTGTTTTTACCATCATGCTTTAAAAAAAAAAAAACGCTAAAATAAAAAAATATATAATCCATATTAAATAACTCCTGTATAGCAGCCCCACAACATTCTGACACTCGATGACACTCGAATACCCTGTCAGAAAAGTCTAGTGTCTGCTATAATGTTAATGTTGTTTTTTGTGTCTTTACATGATGAATGTGGCCACTGTGTAAACGCGCAGTATAGTTATGATCTTATTGCCACATTATATCATTATGATAACATGATATATGCCTTCAGTGATTTCCTGAAGATAAACACCAAAAAATAACACAACTGGAATAAATACAGCAGTCGTGATTGTCTGATCTCATATGAAGCAAAAGATCATGATGACATATGATGACGTGTGCAGGTGCTGTAGTGCTGTCCAATTTCTTAGGGGTAAAATTTTGAAGCGGTACAGAAATAGAATTGGGATTGGTTATGAGGGGAATATTGGGATAAGTTTTTTCATCTTCAATCCTAGCATTTAATAACACAAAAAATGATGAAACTGATGTTAAAACTGTTTAAATTAAACCACTGATGCGTTAAGCTCCTTTCACAGTGAGTGAGATTAAAGGCTTGACTAGGTTAATTAGGCTAACCGTAAAAAATATATTTTAAAAAGTAGGCTAATAATATACTGTACAATACTTAATACTTTCTCAAGAAGAAAAATAAATAGGAAATGTGACAATTTTCTTAATCTGTAAACATTACTTGGGAAATATTTGGAAAATATTTTAATTTTACTGCAGGGCAAATTATTTTGCCAACTGTAAGACTGGTACTACACCAGACAAATAAAGGCCAACTTTTGCAAATAGGGCTTTATACTTAAGTGAAAAATTTGGTTTTATTTAAATTAGGTTACTTAATAAGAATGATTTAAAAAAA
The DNA here is from genome assembly GCA_903798195.1 of Danio kyathit. Lineage (NCBI taxonomy): Eukaryota > Metazoa > Chordata > Actinopteri > Cypriniformes > Danionidae > Danio > Danio kyathit. The sequence goes on along the minus strand of LR812519.1, from coordinate 47,798,770 downwards.
ACATTACTGGTGTGCATCTTGAGACATATTTTAAGATATGTCAGTGCAAGTTATTTTCAGTTAAGAGAGCATAAACATGCAATTTGTCATATAAAAAATCATGTAATTTAGCCTAGGACATGCCTTAAGCCTTGTCTGTGAAACAGGGTGAGAATATATACCATGCTCATGACTTTAATATAACGTACTTACCATTGCTGATTTTATCAAGTTACCTTGTTTCAGAACTTTTTTTTCTCAGTCTTTTTTGTAGTCCGTTTGACTTCTATAAAAAAGATCTCTGTTCTCATACATCAAAAATAACAAAAACTCAACATCCCTTCTTATCTGAAACACTTTTCTTACATCATTGTGTCATGCATTTATGCTATTTAATTGGCACTTCATACTAGTATCTAGCAAAATAACTAGTTAAATATTATGGTAACACTTTACAATAAGGTTGTATTAGTTAATGGTAGGTAATGCATTGACTTACATGATCAAACAATGAACAATACATTTATTACAGTATTTATTAATGTTAGTTAACATTAGTTAATGCAAATACAGTTTTTCTTTTTCTTTTTTTTGTTTGTTAACTCACCGAGCATTAAATAATGTTAACAAGCATGAATTTGAATGTTAATAATGCATTAGTAAATGTTGAACTACGATTAATGATTAATTCATGTTTGTAAATACATTAACTAATGAAACCTTATTGTAAAGTGAGACCAATATTACGGTCATCAAACTAGTTATGTTTAAAAATGTGTCGAAAAATCTCTCCATTAAACAGCACTTGGAAAATATTCGAAAAAGAATCAAATTTCACAGGAGGGCTAATAATTTTGGCATTAACTATATGTAGCATAATTAACTGTTGTATGTTGTGCTACAGAACTGCACAATATATAGTTTCAGCATCGTTATTGCAATGTGCACATTCACAATTGTCACATTGCAAGATATGCAATTTTGAGTCTGAATTACAGTTGACCAGGAGCTTCAGAAATGTATTTAATTACAGTATTCATATGAAATGTATATGATTTATGCAAAAATAAAAAAAGGTTTTCTCACTTAGAATTTTGTCTTGCATCTAGTCCAAATATCAACTTGTTTTAAAGCGAAAACAAGATTATTTTAATTACCCCTCTGGCAGATAATTGTACTGGTTTAAGGAAAAACTCTCAAATTTGATTTATTTCTTCTGAAAATGAAAACAAAACAATTTTCACTTGATTAAGAATATTTAGATTTAGATTGTGGTTAATAATTTCTGTATCTGAAATTGTTAGACTCCCCAGAAAACTGTCAAATAGTGCTATTCAAAATATCTTGTGAAACTGTATTCATATCGCAATATTTAAAATCGCAGAAAAATAATATATTGTAATATCAGATTTTACCAATATCGTGCAGCCCCATTGTGCAACAAACAAGGGTAAAGTGACCCAAATGAAGTAGACAAGTCAGTGCCACATTAGCATGAAAAGATGATCAATAAGTTAATGTTTTGCATGAAACCACTGTTCCCTGATGACTTATTTAACTTTATAGTGTCATGCTTAGTGTGACAGGCCCTTTAGACACCTCTCAATCAGCATTGCCTAATCAATGCTACCGAGCCTAAACACCAATGTAGACGAAGTGGCTAATTTGACAGCGTATGTGTTAAAAATTACACCTTGTGTTTATGCAGCAGTTAGCAGGAGCAGCGAGGCCTATTTAACACATCACAACGTGTCAAAATGAATACCTCAACCCTCCCTTTCCCTCCTAAATCCCTCTCCGTGCTCGTCTCGTCCATCACTGTCCTCTTTTTAGGGTTGAGCCAGTGTCATGGGCACAGAAATGCCTTTGAAAGTCTGTTTATGGGTTTACGGTGCTTTCCTGGCATGTGGCTGAACAGCAGGACTCTGCTAACAGTCCCAGCAGGAGTTAGAGACCCCAGTGTAGCCCTGCTGAGCATCGGAGGACAGCTAAGTGATACAATAATAATAATAATAGCAGTCAAATCTCAGCTTTGACCTGTTCCTTTCTTCCATCTCAAACGGAGACCAGCATACTGAAGTGATCTCACAAGCCAAAGATTGATCTTGTGGTTTCCATAAATCAGATCAATCAAGCCATTGAGGAAATAACAGTTCGGTTTGAACAGATTGGGATATGGAAAGAGCTTCAATCGGAGTTTGAAAGAGAAAGAAAGCGAGGGGGTGGTCCCTACGGGGCGACTGGGTCATTAGGATAAGTCTACGGCCTCCAGTCGGCCTCTCATCCAGATAACAAGGCAGAGACAGCCTCGCAGATCAAGAGCCATTATCAGAGACTCTTCCTGGGCAGTGGAGCATTAAAGTCCCAAACAGATCCAGCACTCTTTCAGCTCTGTTGGGACCACCGCCAGAGACCAGCAGGAGGGAGATGAACCTCAACATCAGAGATGACAAACATTCCTTCAAAAAAATAAAAATAAAACGACTAAATGAAAGATCAGCTTTATAGGGTTAGGGTTAGGACTCAGCAGGACAGTCCAATAAGTATGTTTAATTGTGCAGTGCACATGCCTAAATATTACTGGGTATAACCAGGTAACTACAGGGGTAAAAGTAGGCCCACGAGGAAACTGCGTGCGCAGAAATCTGCAGATACAGTTTGTAAAGTAATATTTTCTGTCTTTTAGATATATTATATGAGAGACTTGCTTTGTTTACCAAATAAGTGGATCTAATTGGATTTGCATTGTAAATGTTAAATAAATGTTAAAAAAGTATAATTTTTTATTTCATACATTAAGTTTTTAGTTCAGTCCACATAAATCCGCAGATTTTTTACAAAATTATCAGCAGAAATAGCAAAAAATGTCTGCAGATTTTGTCTGGCCCTAGTAAAAGTTAAGTTTGGTAACCAGATATTACATTTTTTACATAAAATAGCATCGGAAGGCATTGTGAATCAAACAGTACTTCCTGTAATGTATTGCATCAGATAATTATTGAATTTCAGTATTTCGGCCATGGAAAGAAAACAATAAACATCTTGTAAACTTAATGTAAAAAAAATGCATTACATTTACCTAAGTCATTAACTTTGAAGGGGGTAAATTCAAGGTAAGTACACTGTAAAAAAGAAAAAAAAAAAAAGTTGACGACTTAAATTTTTAAGGAAACCAGTTTCAGGACATTTTTCTTTTAAATCGAGTCAAGTGCAGTACTTGGGTTGAAAGTTGAGTCAACTCAAAAATATTCAGAGCTGGTTGCCTATGTGTAGTTATTATTATATTACTATTAACATTAGTTATTGTAATTATTATAGTAGTATGTGGAACTGAACTGTAAAATAAAGTATTTCTCCATAAATTAATAAAGAAGAATTATATGTGACCCTGAATCCCAAAACCTCTTATGTTGTTATATTTTTGGTAATAGCTAAAAATACATTGTATGAGTCAAAACTACAGATGTTTCTTTTATACCAAAATTGTTAGGATATTTAGTAAACATCATGTCTCATTAAGATATTTTCTCATTAAGAAATTTCCTACTGTAAATATATAAAAACTTAGTTTTTTGATCTTTGTTTGGTAATATGCATTGCCAAGCACTTGCCAAGTTGTATTCCAGACATTGTATTCCAAAATAATCCTTAATCTTAATAAACCATATATCAGTAAAATGCTTATATGTTTTTGTCAAATCAACTTTTAGATTTGACACTTAGAGCTGGTTTTGTGGTCCAATGTCACACATTGTGCATCAACTCTACCTTTCACCAGAAGCGCACAACTTTATTTAGAGTGATGTTTTCATTTTGTCAATGTCAATGTCAATTTTATTTAAATAGCACTATTAAACACAACCAAATGTTGACCAATGTGTTGTACAATACTAATCACAAAGAGAAATAAATAAAATTATAGCTAAAACAAACATTTTTCACTGATAAAATGCCAAATCAAAAAGGTAAGTTTTCAACCTAGATTTAAAAACAGACAGAGATGATATAGATCTAATACAGAGGGGCAGAGCCTTCCACAATCTAGGACCAACTACTGCGAAGGCAAAGTCACCCCTGCATTTCAGCCTCGACTTAGGGATGCATAATAATCTCTGGTTTGATGACTGAAGAGACCGACCAGGCTGATGTTCAGTCAACAGATCTGACAGATAAGAAGGTGTTAAGCCATTTAGTAAAACCAAGAGAAGAATTTTAAATGTGACACGATAGTGCACAGGCAACCAGTGCAAAGAGCGAAAGACTGTTGTGATGTGGTCATGTTTTTTGGTACCGGTTAAAAGCCTTGAAGCAGCATTTTGAACTAACTGTAAATGGGAAATGAAGTTGTCTGCCTAATTGCAACATACAGAGAGTTACAGTAGTTCAATCTAGAGGTAGTAAAAGCATGAATTTTGTGTTATGAGCTATAGCACTATCCAGACCCTTTATTTCAACTTCACAAGAATTAACCTGGAATACAGCTAAACTGTGCAGGACACTGGTCGCACATGCAGGAGCAGAATTAGATACCCCAAAAAGCACTGCTTTAAGTCCAAAGTAAACTTTGGGTGTCCACATTCTGCAATAGTCCAATTATTGTTATTATGATGCAGTTTTTATGTCATCAAGAGAGTCTGTGAACATTCCTCTGTCCACAAGTCACAAGATAGAAGAAAGAAGTTCACCCAGGCTTATAGTCTGACTGAGGCTCAAATGCATGTAAATGGGTTTCTGCACTTGTACTGAATGAATCTTGACAATTGTCAGAGGGGCAGAGCATTCCACAATCTAGGACCAGCTACTGCAAAAGCACAGTCACTGTCAGGGATGTCTGTATAAAGGACCCAAAAGCAGAGGAGTTCAATTCAATAGGTTTTTAATTAAATAAGCAAAAGACTCAACAATTTGCTGAGATCCAGAGCAGATCTTGGACTTTAGTAAAAATAAACTAAAGACTGGACCACAGGGAACATGTCACAACATAGGATAAATTCCAACAAAAATAAGTAGCACCACCTGATAAAGAAAATCAGGAGTGGGCTAAATTTCAGTCAAAAATAAAGCAAGTCTTTGGTCCAGGCCTGGTAATACAGGAAAAGGGCAATGGCAAGGCAGAGAATCGATTCTCCAGCAGGGCAGACCAACTCTAGAATAGCTCCAGAGAACTGGACAGAGAATACAGATATAAAACAAGCAACAGACCGACAAGAAAGCAGTAAGGAACCCAACACTCTGGCAAGAGGAGAAGCGAAACACCCTCAGATATAGGACCAGCAATCAGCAGAAATGAAAGGCAGGTGGCAGTAAACAGGTGAGGCTACTATTTGGCAAAGACGATCAGCTGTGTGAAGTTACGCAGCAATTTAGAGACAAATTAAAAAATTGTCAGAAAAAAAAAGATAGAAAATGCTGTCAGAAAAGAGAGAGAAAGCAAAGTTCAAACCCGGGTTCTGACAGTCACCCCAATGTCTGGTTTGACAACCGAAGAGACCCACCATGCTGATGTTCAGTCAAACGATCTGACATATAAAAAGGTGCCAGGCCATTTAGTGATTTTAAAGCCCAAGAGAAGAGTTTTAAACGTGACACGATAGTGCACAGGCAACCAGTGCAAAGAGCGTACTACTGGTGTGATGTGGTCATGTTCTTTGGTACCGGTTAAAAGCCTTGCAGCTGCATTTTGAACTAAATGGGATAAAGTTGTCTGACTAATCCCAAAATATAGTGAGTTACAGTAGTTCAACCTAGAAAAGTATGAATTTTGTGTTATGAGCTATACCACTATCCCGACCCTTTAATGTAACTTCACAATAATATGCCTAGAATACGGCTAAACTCTGTAAGACACTGGCTGTCCAGGAGGAGAATCGAATACCCCAAAAATGGCTGCTTTAAGCCCAAAGTATTCTTTGGGTGTTCACATTATGAAATAGTTCACATATTGCTATTATGATGCTGTTTACATCATCAAGAATGTCTGTAAACATTTCTATACACAAGTTTGAAAAAAAGAAGTTCACCCAGGCCTTTAGTGTGACTGAGGCTCAAGTAAATAGAAATGGTAACTGCACTTGTAATGAATAAATCTTGAGAACTTTCTGCTTTTTCTGCACATTTAAGGATTGCAGATTTCATTTATATTGTAAATGTGAAGCAGCTGGTTAACCAATACAAAGTGTGTGAATGGGGCAGACACATCTCTAGGCTAAAACCTCTCTTCCAAATAGAAACCTACATAAAAGAGGAATCTGATCTCCAGACGCCTAGTGGCCACGTTCCACGAAACCCTATCATTGAATATATGAAAGCACGCATAAAAGGCATTAATAGATGTCGAAATCACCACACAAGCATGCAGTGGCTATAAGTAACTTTGTGAAGTTGTTCGCCATTTCCCTCAGCGTGAGTCAGACTTGACACATATACATACACACAAATGCACAAAGGCTGTGGGGGGTGGCGGGCTGGGGTATTAAAAGATTAAAGGCTCCTGTTTTTACTATATATATTTATGTTGTGGAGTGAGACGCGAGATGCAATGGCACTGTGAAGTCAGTGTCCTGTTACTGTGTTTTCATCGTCGTTTTCAATTTGTTATACTGGAGGCTCAGGGTCTGGAGGGCAGGGAACATTTGTCATGCAGTCTTTTGCCTTAAAAGCCATCTGTGCAGAGGCTAATTCATTTCCTCTCTCTGCCGACCGCTCCTCTATAAACCCCCACCAAATAAGTCATTAGAAGAAATAAAGTCATCATAAAACCGCTCGGGCAAGATGAACGCGGCTGCCTCTAGGGTCTGGGTGAACAACAACAACACTTAAACATTGTGTAGTCTTGCAAGCGCAGAGATGGACTGGTGACAAACAAAGAGAGATGGTGGCAATAGGCATATGCTTTGAAAAAAAGACAATGCTAACTGAAAATGGCATTTTAAAATAACTCTCCATTCAAATATGAATATATTTGACATCCGAAATCTCATTGGAAGTCCTCATATGCATTAGGGCTGCACAATATATTGTTTCAGCATCGATATTGCAATGTGATCATTCACTGTAGTCACATCGCATGTATATGCAATGTTGAGTCTTGATTATTCATTCATTCATTTTCTTTTCGGCTTAGTCCCTTTATTAATCTGGGGTCGCCACAGCGGAATGAACTGCCAACTTATCCAGCACATGTTTTACGCAGCGGAAGCCCTTCCAGCTGCAACCCATCTCTGGGAAACATCCACACACTCTCATTCACACACATACACTACGGACAATTTTTAGCTTACCCAATTCACATGTACCGCTTGTCTTTGGACTGTGGGGGAAACCGGAGCACTCAGAGAAAACCCAAGCGAACACGGGGAGAACATGCAAACTCCACACAGAAATGCCAACTGACCCAGCCGAGGCTCGAACCAGCGACCGTCTTGCTGTGAGGTGACAGCACTACCTACTGCACCACTGCGTCGCCAGTCTTGATTATAATTTATCATTTTGAAAGTGTTTTTGAGGCCTGTGAGTGTGTGACCAATTTCATAGGCATTGAGGCATATGAACTTGTACCATTTATAACTTTGACAAATTAATAACGATATAATTTTATTGATTGTTTATAAATGAAGACTATGAGGTATTATTTTACATTTGATTATTCAATTACTGTATAACTGGATACAGATTGAAAACAAAAAGCTGTTTATTTAATTTGTATCGTTTTCCTTATTGAACTTATTGACCCCTGTAGATTGTTTATTATATTTTATGCACTTCTATACAGAATCATCCCAATCAATCTAAAATGATAAATTATTTCCAAATGGTTATTCAACTCATCTAGTAAAAGTGTTCATATCGCAATATATATTGCACAATAAAACAAATCACAACGTTAGATTTTTTCAATATCGTGCAGCCCTAGCATGCATAATGTAATGTAAAGCCCACTCATATGCTTTCAAAATCCAGACATAAGATCTTATGTTATTCTTCTGCCATAGTCATTTAATTATCAAAATTAATACTTAATAAAATAATACTTACTGCTGTAAAATAATGCTATTTGCATTGACATTCCATGCATGCTCTACAATGTAATTTCCCTCATTTTACGAATACATAAGTAATAAATAAACATTATTTTATTTGACATTTATGTCAATTTAAAAAAAATAATTAATATAAAGACAAGGTGAAAGTGAATAACACACAGTATGGGCATACTGTTAAAAACATATAGATATCTATGGGCACAATATGCGTCAAATAACTAAATGTGTTTTTTTGGCTACATTTTCAGATTACAAGTGCAACAATTTCACATAATTCACAACGAGTGATTTCAATGAGTGATAATCAATGAACCGCCAACTTATCCAGCATATGTTTTATACAGTGAATGCTCTTCCAGCTGCAATCCATCACTGGGAAACACCCATACATTCTCATTCACACACATACACTACGGACAATTTAGCTTACCCAATTCACCTGTACCGCATGTCTTTGGACTTATGGGGGAAACCGGAGCACCCGGAGGAAACCCACGCGAACCAGGGAGAACAAAGACAAAATAATATAATATAATATAAAATAATATAATATAATATAATATAATATAATATAATATAATATAATATAATATAATATAATATAATATAATATAATATTTGTTTCTCAAAAAATTAAAATTCAGCAAATAATTTGAATTTTTAATAAAATATTTTAACACAAAAGACTGAATGTAAATTTTAACTAATATATATTAATTATCATTCCTCTCGCTAAAAGTTTATTTGCATTTTAATTAAAAATTCACCACATTATGTACTAAAAGAATGTTTTAATGTAAAACAGCAAAAGCGTAACAAAACCTAGACTAAAATAAAGCATAGAGGAACTATAGAATACCTAAATAATTATTATAATGATATTTTTTTCAGCAGATGAATGATAAAAAACATTGACAGACAATCAGAAATCACAATGTGCTCATGTATTTTAAGTCCCAGACTACAAATCTGTCACAAGCTTACAATAAACAGAAATAATTAACTTTATCAATGTAGAAATTTCTAAATGGATCCATTTGGAGTAGCTTCAAAAAGCATTTTTTTCACCTCTGTGAATGGAAAGTGAAAATGTAGAGAAAATAATACATTTTTAAATGCAGATGTAACCTAGTGACCTTATTCTCTCATTTAAGAGCAGGTGCAGCCTTTCAACCTTATTATTGCTTATAAATGTACTTGTTTGTAAAGCAAGTAGTTTGACCGTTTATTGTCATATTAGTCATTTCCCTATAGGCAAATTAATTGGAAGTCCTAAAAAAATCCTAGAAAAGAGCTTACTTCAGCATCGCAGAATAAGTTCAACAGTCTTTGATATTTGGGGCTTATATCTCTCCATACCATATTTCGGCATCCACCCAATAAAGCTGACATACATTCACCTAGATTACCGCATATGAATCACTGCTGTATATATCCAGCACATTACATATGTATCTATATGGGCCTCTTGCCTCATATTGGACAGTGTTCTAAAGAACAGAAGTTTTAATAAATCAAGGGGCGCCCGCATTTGGAAAGTGCCCGAGTCTATTTCTTGCTCTCGCTGCAGATGAGCAATACATCCTGCCAGGATCAGAGTTGCAAAATGCTTCATTTTATCTTTTAGCAGCCAAAATAAAGAACATTGCTCTAGCGACAACCTCCTGCAGCAGCTGAATGATTGATGGCAGGAATACAGCAGCATGTGGCATCAAATGCAACAAATCATATAGGAAATATACTACCTTTGATATCCATAGACAGTGGAGAAACATGACAGAACAACCTACAGTTTCCTAACTTCCAAGGTAACTGCTTAGCCCATATTAAGTTATCCTCAAAGAGCAGTTATAAGCATATTTCCTGAGTTACATATTCTGAAGCACAGTATATATTAACAAAAAACTTACATCAGATATTTGAAAAATAACACTAAATTAAGGAACACGTTCAAATACTTTCAGTTATTGGTGTTAATCAGAAATCTGGTGGTAATTTACTTAATTATTTGACAAACCTATTTAACTGGCAGCCTAACTTGCCATTTTAAAGTAGCTGAAGCCCTCCAACAGCAGGTTGTCCAGGCATCCTTTCAGTAGCAGGAAAAGCTGGTCCGTTTTGTAATCTGTTTTGTAGAGTACTGCAACTTTACAAGTAATTCATCCATTCATTCAAGTCCCCATAAAAGGCTGATAATATGTTAAAGACAAATGTACAAGATGACAGGATAATGTCAAGGAGCAAATTCAAATCTCAATGGGCAATCAGTTCAACATAGCAGCTGAAATTGCTAGTTCAGTGCAGGGTGAGGATCTTCTCAGCATAGAGAATACCAGCATTTAACTGTGCCATAGAACGCATTGTACAAGGCAGGGGCCGGTGTAAGATTCTGATGGTATGATAACCTTGAATAAAAATATCACGGTTTCACGGTATCGTGTTTACTGTTCTAAAATATGTTCTATTTTTAAATGTCGGGGTAAAAAACAACAGCTTTTTTCCCCATTGATTACAGTTAATGTTATTTTAATAAACATTTCAAATATTTTGTAACAGTAAACATGGTAAACTAAATAATTAAAATAAATCATTGACCTCTGTGGTCTTCATTAGTTTCAAAAACACTGATTTCTTTCCACCTTTGGAGATCTTTCTTTTCTTTGTATATAAAGTTAAGCCACTGCACTGCTCAGCTCTATAGCATGCTTGAATGTTGGTTTAAGCAATTTGTTTTTCAGATGTTTGCTGAATCATGGACAACTACAAATCTAAACTAAAATATTAGATCACTTCTGAATATATGTTGTGTATATTATTCTCTAATTTGGATTTCCCATGATTGTGTAATTAAAGTAATTGTTCCAAATACTCAAAACTTTTTTTTTTTTTGAGGATTCAAAAGGTCACGTTTTCCTCCCTAACCTCTAAAAACTTCCAAACAAATAAGAGCTTATCAGTTATCATGAATTAGAAACATGACCATCCATCTGTGTAATAGAAAGAAACATTCAGAGGCTTGTTGGAGACAACTCCAGTCCTCCAGGGAAAAGAGAAGAGTTCATGAAGAGAGCGAGACAAAAAGAGAGGCACATGTACTCCCCTCTTCATCCTCAAACGATAGGCCGCCTTGTTTACAAGTCGCACATGTTGGCTACGGCTATCATACTGTGCCAGAATGAAGCGCACTGGTTTATCTGTCAGACATTTTTCAAACGGCTCCCAGAACTTACATGTGAACATAAACACACTGGTAATTGAACTGAGAACATCCTTGGTAGTAACATCCCAAGGCATCATCAGCGAAAGAAATGATCAGATCACAGGCAGAGGAGGAAAGGCAGAATTTATAAATGAGTTGTTTCAATGGGATATTTTCTGCATGACAAGAGCCAGATTTCATTGTTGCTGACAGTTATGACATATAGGAAAGTAAACATGATTTAATTATTATTTTTTGTTTATTTATTTTAGTTATCAAGATGTAATAGCTTAATAAATATTATTATTTAAAGTTACATAAAAAACTTTAATAAATGTTTAATAAATGTGTAATAACAATAATAGTAGTAGTATTTGTTGTTGTTGATTATTATTATTATTAATTTATTTTTATTATCATTGTTGTATTGTCGTTGCTGTTAATAATAATAATAATAATAATAATAATAATAATAATAATAATAATAATAATAATAATAATAATAATAATAATAATAATAATAATAATAATAATAATATTACAACCCATATGGCATGCAAAAAAATAAATAAATAAAAATCACACTGAAGATTGAAAATTCAATAAATATTGTGTTTTTTATTCATTTATTTACTTATTTTTTTTCTGCAAAGAAAATTACTGCTGTTTTAATTTTAATCAAATTAACAAGTCATCAGACTCACAGTAACATTAATTACATTAATATAAAAATCAAGTTGAATTACATATATTAATTAAGTTGAAACATGATTAACACATTTTAAGTTTAAATAACACAAAACATGTTGTCATGGCTTATTGACAATATTTATTAGCAGTGTTTCCATGCGTGCTGTAACTGCCATTATTGGGACACCGACATGTCAGCTGACAATGATCTTTGAAATTAAAAATGTTTTTAGTTGCACAGTCAGCAACTTTTGGTCCAATAACACTGATGTGGTATTAAAACTAATTTCAAGCATCTTTTCAGCTGTGAGAGGTCTCTGCTGTGATAAAACTTTACTGCATTCTTAAAAGGCCAGTCATGTGTTCTGATTCTCCAGAACTTCACATCTGAAACGCTCTTAAAATCCAGCCAAAACTAAGGAAATAAAACAAAATTGTGCTTGAGGAACACAAAGTCCTGACTCCATGTTTACCACATGTGCCATTGATAAAGGCCTCTATAGTGTGTTATAATAAGAGAGCTAAATAAAGTCTCTGAAATTGCTTTTGGAGCTCACATACTATAATAATTTAATAATAGCTATAATAACTATAATTTAAATACTTTGTATATACGTTTAAAATAGTTAAAATGTTCACAGTTACAAGACGAACACTTCGGTCATCTTCAAATAATGTGTTTATTATAAATAAACAAGAACCACAAATATTGTGCAATTTCTCAGTGAATTTATGCAATTAATTATTAAAAAATATAATCAATATGAAAAGATATAATCAATATGTTACTTTAACATACTAAAAATTGTTTGTTGCAAGATTTACCAATGTTTTATATCAAGTTAATGTACTGTAATTTGAAATTACTATTGAAATGTAATTTGATTTAACTTAAATTAAGTAAGCAACTTTTTTTTACAGCATATCAATGAAAGCTACTTTACTTCTTTCTAAAATAAGGACTTTACACCCACCTCTTCTGTTAAAACGCTTATTTATGAGGCAGCTATTGTTCTTTTAGGAGTTCAGCAGCCCATTTCTTTACTGTGGTGACAACACTAAAATAATCAGAGTCTGGAGCTCGTCTTTACAGTTCCACATCCTGAGCCTTCTCAAACTTTTATGATTTGTGGCAAAACAAAAAATATATCTTTCCCCTTTTCGGCTTTGAGCAAGCTGTCCCCGTACATGAAGTTGGATCAAATCCTGGAAAAAGGGATTCAAATGTAAACACGGCGAACGTTTGGATGTGGGACACTGAAGTGGTCTGTAAGATAAGTGAGATTCATAAAACCAAAACTTCAAACGCATTTTCAAAATCACGAGTGCAACAATTTCAAATAATTCACGATGATTGATTATATCAACTCAAAAACAGCCATGCGACCCTGCCTTTGTACTTTGGCCATGTTACTGTGGATATGGAACTTTAAAATATACAAATAAGAATCTGCAGTATAATAACTATGCAAACATTCATTGATTCATTTTCTTTTTGGCTTAGTCCCTTTATTAATCTGGGGACGCCACAGCGGAATGAACCGCCAACTTATCCAGCATATGTTTTACGCAGTGGATGCCCTTCCAGCTGCAACCCATCTCTGGGAAACATCCATACACACTCATACACTATAGACAATTTTAGCCTACCCAATTTATCTGTACCGCATGTCTTTGGACTGTGGGGGAAACCAGAGCACCCGGAGGAAACCCATGCGAACGCGGGGAAAACATGCAAACTCCACACAGAAACGTCAACTTTCTTGCTGTGACGCGACGCAACACTACTGTGCCACCGCGTCGCCCCTATACTATGCAAACATATAATGATGTTTTACGTATTTACAATAAATATTTTCTACAAAAATAATTTTATACAATCCAAAACCTACAAAAACTTAAATAAAAAAAGGGTAGCATAATCATTTTATTAGAACATACAATTTTTTTGCACTAACAGAATGTTATCATCAATTATATAGCATTATTGACATTATTATAGTTACAGTTAGTGCTTTGAAAATTATAGCCTGATTGCTGAAAAAAAATTGGATAAAGAAAAAAAAATCATTTTTAAGGTACAATCTAACCATTTATTGTTTAAATTTAGATGAATTTTTACCTCATTTATCAAAATGATTTTGTACAATTGATCTTAAAATACAAAGTTAAATGTAAATTTAATTAATTTTTTGTTATAAAAAAATGTTTTTTAAGCATATTAAACATCACATTACATCAGTTTACAAAATGAGGCTGAGATGATAACTTTGATAAAAAGATTATTAAAATAAAATATATAAATTATAAATGTAAAAATTATTATTATTATTATTATTATTATTATTAATTTTATCATTATTAAAATAAATATTTTAATCTAAATAAAGCATCTGAACACTAATAATAATAATAATCATAATCATAATAATAATAATAATAATAATAATAATAATAATAATAATAATAATAATAATAATAATAACAAATTATTTGTTTACTTAAACGTCATATGACCATGAGAGCATGATCTTGCAAACATATTGTTAAATTGTTGCAGTATACGTACGTTTTAAGTCAAAAAGGTGGCAAAATGTTTAATGCCTGAATTTCTGAATTACATAAATGCACATTAATAAATATGACATTATATTACATGGTCAAAATCTTCCAGGTTTTAATATTATTTGTCCACATTTTCAATTATTAAACATCACATGACATGATGACAAAGTGTTTCACAGCTATATGTTACATGTAATCCTGGAAAAAGTAACTGTAATTGGATTACAAATTATTTTTGTAAATAATAAAAAAGTAACTGTAATTGAATTACAAATTATATTTGTAAATAATAAAAAGTAACTGTAATCGGATTACAAATTCGTTTTGTAAATGATAAAAAGTAATTTTAATTGAATTCTAATTAGTTTTGTATATGATAAAAAGTGACTGTAATTCAATTACAATTTTTTTTAAATGATAAAAAGTAACTGTAATTGAATTACAAACTATTTTTGTAAATAATAAAAAGTAACTGTAATTGAATTACAAACTATTTTTGTAAATAATAAAAAGTAACTGTAATTGAATTACAAATTATTATTGTAAATGATAAAAAGTAACTGTAATTGAATTACAAACTATTTTTGTAAATGATTAAAAGCAACTAATTAAATTACAAATTATTTTTGTAAATAATAAAAAGTAACTGTAATCGGATTACAAATTCGTTTTGTAAATGATAAAAAGTAACTAATTCAATTACAAATTATTTTTTGTAAATAATAAAAAGTAACTGTAATCGGATTACAAATTCGTTTTGTAAATAATAAAAAGTAACTTTAATTGAATTCCAAATTATTTTTGTAAATGATAAAAAGTAACTGTAATTGAATTACAAATTATTTTTGTAAATGATAAAAAGTAACTGTAATTGAATTACAAATTATTTTTGTAAATGATAAAAAGTAACTGTAATTGAATTACAAACTATTTTTGTAAATGATTAAAAGCAACTAATTAAATTACAAATTATTTTTGTAAATAATAAAAAGTAACTGTAATCGGATTACAAATTCGTTTTGTAAATAATAAAAAGTAACTTTAATTGAATTCCAAATTATTTTTGTAAATGATAAAAAGTAACTGCAATTGAATTACAAATTATTTTTGTAAATGATAAAAAGTAACTGTAATTGAATTACAAATTATTTTTGTAAATAATAAAAAAGTAATCGTAATCAGATTACACATTATTTGTGTAATGATAAAAAGTAATCGTGATCGGATTACAATTTATTTTGTAAATAAAAGTAACTGTAATCGGATTACACATTATTTGTGTGATAATAAAAAGTAATCGTAATCGGAGTACAAATCATTTTTGTAAATAATTTAATTTGTAAAAAAATATGTTTTTATACATAACATCTAAACATACTTTTTTTGCAATATGTTTAAATAATATAGATTACATGTAGTTGATTAATACTCAGCCCTATATTTATGATTATCGTTCATATTTTATGAGAGTCACAATCCAGATTAGTAATCAATTACCCATCACTGGTTATATAGTTATCTTCATAGTTATCATACTTGTGAATATGCCTTTAGTATACATCTCTCATAACAAATGTATAACTTTTTGCAAATCCGGAAAAATGAAAATATGAAAAATGAAAATATATTAGAACCAAAAAGGAAACAAAGTGTGTTAAAACTTACAACAGCTAAATATTACAACAGCACATGAGTAGTGATCACAGGAGTCTGGCATCTCCAGCTTAGGCAACACGGTGTCAGTGCGGTTCATGCGAACACCATCAACATGAGCTGGTCATAATTCCCACAGTTACTCCTCTTCAATCCCTGCGGTTATCTTTATCCTCTCCCTCCTTTCCTCTGACACTTTAGAGTTCACTCCGCGATGTACTCACACTCCTAAAAGTGCTGCTTTTAAGACCCTCACAAAAAAAAGAACTTGGTGTAAAGCCCTGAGAAAGAATGTCCAACATGCCCAAAAAACACTTTCTTGGGTGTTGCTCCACCGCATTGATGTATGTGTTCCTGTTAACAATATTTTAGCTTGCGCATGACCTTCGCTTGAGTTCTATATCCTGAGAAAATATGTCTCCTAATACCGGAACGGATTATTTTCTGTCACCGTATCTTTAGGGAGATGTCGACATAAATATGCACACTTCCTCACCGCGAAAAAAGATTTTAGCACATTGGATGAAGTTATGGCCACGATTGTAAATCACCCGAGCCAGATTTGTGTTCTCTAAAATGCGTAGGACTGAATCGTAAATTATTTATCTTGTTCATCTTTACAAATTAAAACACTCCCTTAGAATAAGAATTATTCACTGCTCCTCACCGCAGAAGCTAATGCCAACCATTGGTTAACAGGGTTTTTAGAGGCTTGCTCTAATTTGTGCCGTTGACATGGGGCCAAAGAGATTCTCTCCGCTTCATTTATCACTTATCTCTGCCAAATTAGCTTTCTTAAGGGATAGATCACCCAAAACGTAAAATTCTGTCATCATGTACTCTACCTTAACTTGTTCCAAACCAGGTTTTTTCATTAGTCGAACTCGAAATAATATATTTCGAAGAAATCTGGAAACCTGTAACCATTGACATAGTATTAATTTTTTTGTATGGAAGTGAATGGTTACAGGTTTCCAGCTTATAAAGATTTAGAATCACTTGAGGATGAGTAGGGAGCAAATTTTCATTTTTGCATGAACTATTCCTTTAAAATCTATACAATTTTTACGATTTTTGTAATGAAATGCATTGTTTTATTGACAAATATTTTTAAGACGATAGTTAGAGTTGCTTATTTAGAACTCTGATTGATGTTTTAATAGTTCAGTCAAACTGGATGAGTGCCACAACTCCCATTACTGAACTTTCTTGGGTGCTCTCTCTCACCATTAACCAGTTTTTGTCATTAGAAAAGATTAATCAATGGGAATGAGTGACCTGTTTCTGCTCAGTTACTGTTACTGATCACGGAAACACAAAATCTTCCAGGTGAAAACATATAAAGGAAGGCAATTCATCATTAAATAAAATAGGTTGTATTGTCATCAACCTCCAATGTTTCAAGTCTTTGGCCAAATATAGAAGTCGTTATTTATCTCCAGATGAACAGGACATCTTACACATTAACTCATCACATAAATAAGAAGAAAAAAAAAGAGCTGGCTGTGGTTCAGGAGAGAAGTGTTAATGTTGGCACTTGTAGTGTGTACACTTTCCGTAAATTGTGTGAGTGTTTATTTGCACAGATATTTGCTTAGGGATGGATGAATGGGGAATTAGACATCTGTTCTCTCCCATCTTTCCTTTTCAGTCATAATGAGTCACTGAGGTGTAGGAAAATGTCATTGAGAAGTTTCCACAGCCATCAATAAGAGAAGTGTAAAATAAAGGCCTACAATGAAATCAACTGGAAGGTGCTTCCTAGAAAACTGAAAAGCTGAATTATATGAAACACAAATTAAAATATTTTAGACAAAATTTGAGAGCTCCCATATCCTACAGTTCTACCTCGTTTAAAAAAATACCAAAAACATCCACAAAACAGACCATATATGTTCAATGATACATAACTTTATCGAGAGACAAGAATCCGTTTGTGTGCACATAAAACAAAAATAAGACCTTTATTCAACATTTTATTCTACTCAGTGTCAGTATAGAGAACGCATTCATGAGAGTGTGGTGATTGTTTATGCATGTTGTGCTCAACCGCACTGCTGGTAGCTATACCTCAGCTATACCTGTGATTGGTTTCATTCACATAAAAGCCGTTTTATGTGGGCATCTGGGGTATACATCAGTGCACAATGAACGTGCACCCTATACTGACACTGAGGAGACGAATCTGTTGAATAAAGTTGTTAATATTGTTTTATCTGTGCACAAAAGCTTTCTCATCCTGATTGAACCACTGAAGGTTAACTGTTTGGATTATATTTTTGTACTTTTCAAGACTAGTTGGGATATCTGTGGTCTATAGAGGAACTGTATCAGGGAACTCTCAGATTTTATCTAAAGGTAACACTTTATTTTAAGTAACAATCAAACCATTTACTTCTGGCTTATTACTAGCGTATTATTAAGATATTAATTGTTTTTAGCACTTATAAAGATATGATCTTTGATTGCATAATCCCACCAATTCCTAAACCCAACAACTACCTTTATAACTATTAATAAGCAGCTTTTATACAGTTTTATATGTTAAAATTTTTTAATTAATGGTTTGCTAATAGAGTGAATTGTACATGAAACTAAAGTGTGACCTAAAATATATTAAAGGGGTGGTCCACTACGATATCATATTTTAAACTTTAGTTCATGTGTATTGTAGCTTTGTGAACATAAACAACATCTCTGAATGTAATATGCTCAAAGTTCAATGCAAAGGGGAGACATTGGCTTTTACAAAGTTAGCTTAGCAAAGCCTACGAAGTTTGGAGTCTACAAAAAATACATCAGGGTTAGTGAGATCACAAACGCTTCAGGTTATGCGCATTCACCACGCGCACACACCCTGCACAGCAAAGGGGCGTGGCCAGAGGCACTGTAATGTTATAGCAGAGATAGCTAAAATGCCGTCCAAACGCTGCTATTTCCACAGAGCTTGTTCTGTTTCTGTATTTGGGCTTCCAATGGACACGATACAAAGAGAGAAGTGCTTACTGTTTAATTTTAATTATGTTTCAAAAAATTATAAAAAAATATATAGCTTGCAATTGACAAAGGACAGCTTCCAGAATCTCTCCCAGTTCAGTGCTGGATTCGGCTAAAAATTCCTCAAAGAAGGAGTAGCTCCAACCATAATAGACGAAGCTGTGGATTGTGAGCAACAACCTGTAAGTAAATTTGAAACCTAAAAGTATTTTTATTTGTTAAAAATTGATTTATTCCATGCATAGTTTCTAGTGTTAATGCTATGTTGTAGCAAGTAGGCAAACAAGGATGTAAACAATGGGAAATGCTGTTTGGCACAGTTACCTATTTAGCTACAAATTCATATTTATCCATCAAACCACTGTGAACACCCACAATCTTCAGCAGAGCTGCAGTGTCTCTCTATGCGGCAGCTTTCCGTGCATTCTACATCTCAAATAACAAATTCGCAAAGATATGTGAACGTTTCATATTAGTTACACATGCTTATTCCGAATATTTATGACAGACACTTGTCAGATTTTATTTATTTTAGACAGCAGGCGTGAGGTTCAGCTGTGTCCTCTGTGTGATTTTCATAATATTAAATAAATTCATAATTTATATAATCAAAGTAAGGTATATGAAAAAAATAACGTGATTTTCTACAAATGAAGCATGAGGACACATCTTATAAACACAACCAAGCCTTAAAATTACACTCTGGACCACCCTTTTAATTTGTGTACCAAGGATGAAAAATGGTGAGGGTTTGGAGGGTTTGGAACGACATGACGGTGAGGAATTATTGACAGAATTTTCATTTTTGGATGAACTAACCCTTTAAGCGCCAACACCTAAACAGTGCAAAATTCATGACAATTCACAAAAACAATGTCAGTGAGCTAATGTCCAACTAGATTGACCAGTCTGAACCCAGACTCTTCGTTCGCACTGCAGAAGAGCTCAGATTTATTACTTGTTATCCTTTCTCCAAATCTCCCTAACACCATTACATAACATGCCCAAGGTAATGTATACACTAATGGGGAGAGTGGTGTAAATCCATCAGTGTGCCATAAATTAGCACTAGGCACACTTGTGAGCATGGATTACATTGTTGGGGGGGATAATGGTCACCAAGAGAGGCCCGCCATGATATACACCAGTTTTGACGCGAACGGCACTACTATAAATCGGCCTGGACCACAAACGCAGGCAAAGTAATGCCCAAACAGTCCGGTAAAGATGTTCCTGGCTGGTTGGGATTTGACTCATATCCAAGTATTTATCTCTTTGGAATTCCACCGTAACCCTCTTTGTCTTTCTATCTGACACAAACACACCAAAAGCCCCACCTACTTTCCCAGGAAAAATAGAGATCATGGCGTGTAAACCTAGACACACTTCATTATTGGTGGAGGCACGGATGGACTAGGGTGAAATACTGCAGAGTCAAGAAAAGCTCTCTATCATCGCCGCTGTGACAGTCTACCCTAAGCGCATTAATAATGGGCTGGATGTTTGCTGTGCCTGGTGTCTGTCCACGAGAGTTTGATATGATGACCCACCGACGAAGTCTCACGAAGCCTAATGGCTCCACTCAGAGGGAAGGAAAATGCAGGCACTGACACACGTCTGTTGTTTAGTCAAATAAATACTTAAAATGAGTTGCTCTTGTCTAGTTGCAATAACTGCATTGAAAACATAGGTCATTAATGAGCTGTGAAAGTGTGTAATAACAAGACTAATTCCTGTTTGTTTTGATATCTTCAGGAAATGGAGAAAGAAAAAAAAGAGCTAGAATGGGAACATTCATAGAAGTCAGTGATGGTAATGTAATGTAATGTAATGTATTTTTTATTTATTGCCATGTGAGCAACCAAGGCTATTTTCATGGCAAGAACATTTCAGTAATAAATAAACAATTAATAACAACAAACAAATGAATACACAAGTTAAATAAGATTTTTAGTGTTAATACATGATAAGAATTTTAAAATGTTTCCTGATGTCACTTTCCTAAAAGTGTCTTTAAGAGAGTTTATTTCATTAAAAAAGTCTTTTGGAATCATTAAAAGCAGGACAGTCCAGTAAAATGTGTTTTACAGTAAGGGGAGTTGTGCAGAACAAACATTGAGTGGGGTCTTCATCTTTAAGTAAAAAGGCATGGGTTAATCTTGTATGTCCAATACGGCACCTGGTAAAATGTCTTAAAATTAAGACAGTGATAAAAAGGTAATTGCATGGAATTTTTTATATTTATTTTTTTTTGACCTATTAGATTGATTACCCATTCTGGACTATATTCTGTTTTAAAGGTGAGCTATGTGTGTTGTTGTTTTTTTTTCTTTTTTTGTAAACATTGCAAAATAGAACTTAAAGAAGACATGATGGAAATCCACAAACAAATACAAACCATAGGAAAAACATAAGTATCAGCCAATGCAGCAAAGCCACCTGTTTAGTAAGGTTAATGCCCAAGTAAATGCCCAGTAAATGCCCAGTTTTGCTTGGCACATTGCAAAAGAAAAATAAAAAAAGAGCAAATTGGGAAAAGCCTGTGATTTTGCTTGGCAATTCCCATCAATCTTCTTACAAAAAAAAAGTAACTGGTTTATTGGCGTTGAGTCGGGATGATTAAATCGAAAATTACAACAACTTGGCTCCACAAACAGAGTGTCAGATTTTGAAAGGTTTTAAACAGCTGCATTAGATAGAGTGATTCATGGTCTCACGATTCATTTCTGAGTGTTTTGATAATAATCAGACGTGCAACAGTCCATAATCTTCTAGGGAATACACCAGCTGTATTAACACTATAGAAATGAGCTGATCATCAAACAGTTCCTCTCATTCGTGTGGCATGATTGGATAATGAGTGGATTCAGACATGTGTGGTTCCGCGTACAGGAGGATGTGATGCAGAGCAGAGTGATCTATGAGTGTGTGATTAATTGAGGGCCAATAATCCAGAGCTTGTTAACAGAGACAATATTATTGGTAACTGAGAAAGGATATTCCCTGATGTTCAAGTACAATTCTTTGTGTATGTGTCTTATCTCAATATCCCCAAAAATGAAAATTACGGTATTACATTTTGCAAAATATCTTCTTTTGTTTTTCAAACTGGGTGCTCGGGATTCTTCAGCGGAGGGGTGCAAATGGCTACTTAAGAGCCCTTGGAAATGTTTATCGAAATATATTTAAAAATGTAAAAACTAATTAAGAATATAGTTTTAAATTAATTCATTTATTTTCTTTCAGCTTAGTCCCTTATTTATCAGGAGTCACCTCAGCGGAATGAACCGCCGACTAATCCAGCATATGTTTTATGCAGCGGATGCCCTTCCAGCCACAACCCATTACTGGGAAACATTTTTTACATAATTTAATCAAATAAATTATAATATTAAATAAACATTTTAAGTACGCAGTAACACTTTAAAAAAACGATTCAATTAGTTCAACTTGAAACAATCCAATAAATATAAAAATTATAATTATTATAATGATTAATATAAAGATATTCAATGATTAATTAAACTTTGGTTAAAACAAAGAATCAAATGTTTACATATTATGAAATGTGAAAGAAATGTACTATAAACAAAAACTAAATATTTATTAAATACACTATTTTTAATAGTATAAATTGTGTATTTTACATTTTAATATGGGGGTCCCCAGAATGACAATATTTGGGGGTCTACGGTAGTCTATCTAAAAGATTGAAAACCCCTTGTCCCAGTCATGCGTTATTTAACAACTCTAAAACATGAATTTTACTAGTTGTTCAAGCTGCACAGTTCTTAAGTTATTTTGGGGACAAATGAATTGCTTTATTTTCAATCCACTTAATTTTGTAAAAACAAATATGTTAACTTGATTTGTGTTGGGACAACATGAAGAAATTGGGAGGAACCCTGATGTTTTTTACAGTGTAAGCATAAGCACGTAGCTTTAAACATTGATATTTCCAACTAGTATGCATAATTCAGCATGTTCGTAGATCTGTGTAAATGGAATCATTTTGACAACACTGTTGTGTTTATGTATAACTTCTCCAGTTTCAGACATTGTTACCCTAAATCAAACACGATTGGAGTAGATTTAACAAGAAACATCTCTTTTGTCATTGGTGAAATTTACTGAGTGAAAATTATTCAGAGCAGATTGGAAATGACATGTAGGACAACAAATTATATTGCAGAATGACATTTTTGGGTGAACTATACCTTTAAATATGACCTGCAAAACATTACTATGACCACTTCAGAAAAACACCATTGTCTCTGAATCTGTGGCATAAACCAAGAATGAGGTCATATCCAGTATATTGCATTGTCGACCAATTGGTGTACACTGTCATGATGTTGACCATATGATGTGCTCCACGAGCATTTGCACACATGGCTCTGATTAAAGCCCAGCTTCCCTGTTTTTTTATTGGATTTAGGATGTATTGCATAAACTAGTTAGTAGTATTGTGTTAAGGCCAAAGAATGTGAATTATGAATCTCATTTGTCTCTGAAATGACTCTGGAAACAAAGCCGGTACATGTAGAGACTCTAGGAGGCGAAATTGCTTTAGAAGGTGTAGCCGCATTAGAGCACCATACAGAAACCCACGCCTATAATGATGATGATGACTGGAAAAGTGAGCTTGACTGAAAACAAGCTGTCCTCGTTATAGTCTAATGATTTTTCACCCTCATTTTATTTGGGTAATGAGATTGATTGGTGATAACACTTAATGCGCTTGCAAATAGACAATGGGAGGAAATGGCCGCATGAATAGAGTAAATATGAGTGAGTCTGGTGTGATGAGTTGTATTTGTGTCTATTACACAGAGGCTCATTTCCCACATGTGTCAGGTGTGCTGCTCATATTACTGTCTGTAGGGCTTTAACATTGACCTCTATGGTATGAAACGGACAGCAGTCTGATCGAGAGGCACATGAAGATTAACCCTCTATTCAGATCAGCCTTTTTTCTCACACGTTTCTGCTTTACGTAATAGAAGAGTAACTCTGGAGGGCAAGAAACAAAGGAAGGGTGGACCTCGTGTTTGCGTATATGTGTGTGCGATGAAAGGAAGCGAGTGTTGGTGAAGGAGAGGTGAGGAGACTTTGAACCATCAAAAACAGCACAAGAAGAAAGGGGGATGAAAACAGAAGTGGGTGGTGATGGAAAGATGAAGAGGAGGAGGGAAAAAAGAGCAAAGTTTGCGGTCCATGGGGAAGTCTGCAAAAACATATGAAGAGAATGAAGATAACTTGAAGACGAATTGAGATAGTGGCCATGGTTCGGAGTTTTAACATCATCGGAAGCCGGTAAAACCAGACTATGCACAAAAATACTTCAGAATTGGGTTTTTGGGAGCTCCGGAGTGCATCGTTCAGACTGGCTCTGAAAGTGAGGATGAGATATTATGTGTTAGGGGGTGAACAGGTGTTATAAGACATGAGCTTCTGAGTGATGATTAGTTAAGATAAGAATTATGGATGGGTTAGAGAAAAGAAAAAGAGTGACAGGAAAGACAGAGGAGGGTTCTCAAGGTTGAATGCTTGATAATTGATTGCAAGAATTTGCAAGAGCTACAGCTTCTGACAAATGTGATGGGTTTAGGCATCTAAAGTGCACATGGATGTAGCTGTGAACACAGTCTCGGTGATATGGAAATTTATAAAACATTTACACCGACATTATTAATGTTATATATGTGGTATAATAACCCTTCACAAAGTATTAATTTATGTCCCAGAAACTGAAATTCTCACTTTTTTTCGCAATATGAATATAAAACAACTACAAATATGCACATTTTTAATTAAAGGAGATTTTTTTTTTTTTTTTGTATAAATTATATATATGTATTTTGATTTCACTTTATTTTTATAAATTTGCATATTTAGATAACTTTAATTTACTACATGTCAACTAGTTCTCATTTGACTATAAGTAGACTGTCTGCTAAATATCCTCTGATACTGCCCAACCAACACATCCCCCTGACTATAAGACAATTTGCAAGTATATGAGTAATCACACAAACCCTAACCTTATAGTCTACAAATTTTCTAATGTGAATTATTTGGCAAATAGTCGCAAAGTTACTTATAAATTAACAAAATGTGTTATGAAAAATAAAGTGATACCTGTATTTAATTTATATGTAAATAGTTATGTATTTATTTATTTGTTTAATTAAGGTTAAAGGCACAACAACTACATTTTTAAAGTCATACCAGAGAAGAGCCATTTTTGATTCCCTAAAGAACCTTTAAAAAAAATTACATTTTAAATAACCCCTTTTTCTTAGCATGACGAACATTTTATTACCATAAATGGTCCTTATCTATCATAAAGAACATTTTGTGTGATTACAAAGTGGAAGGATTTTAAAGGTTCTTCATCATCAGTGCCAACAAAAATCTTTATTTTTGCAGCATTTTAATTATGTTGCTTGTATAAAGTGTCAATATTTAAAACATGTTTTTTTTTTACATTTTGATTTTTTAACTTGCATATTAATTACCATCCTTAAAAAAAAACTAAACACTCTTGGAAAAAAACAATTCAATTTACCAATATCTGATAAAGGACTCCGAATAGGTGTGTCATTCAATTATTTCATAACTAATTATTAAAGTAAATTAAACGTCCCTTAATTAAATATTTATCACAATTTAATACATTAATAAATATCCTTTTTGCGTAAAAATCTAAAACGTGTATGGAAATCAATCGATCTAAAAATAAAACTAAGAAATTGCACTTTAATATAAAAGTGAAATGTAGGACTTTATATTCAACAAGTGCTTTTGACTAATAGTCTAAAAATGCATAGTTATAGGCTATTATATCAATTGACCAGGGAAAGAAAGAAAGAAAGAAAGAAAGAAAGAAAGAAAGAAAGAAAGAAAGAAAGAAAGAAAGAAAGAAAGAAAGAAAGAAAGAAAGAAAGAAAGAAAGAAAGAAAGAAAGAAAGAAAGGAAGGTGTGTGCCGCGCCGCAAATAAGTTCACCTCATGTTTGGAATAACCTGTTTATAATGACCGTGATTGACGAGGGCAGATGAATTGTATTAAAATCTCGTAAATGTCCCCTAAATCTGGCCTTTTGCCTGTTCCATATCAGTTGACATATCAGATAGGCTTAATACCGATATAAATTAAGCTGAGTCGCTTGTTACGGCTTACCTGCCGGCATATTAGTGGAAAGGCAAGGTGGGAAAACATGTCAGTTTTCGGAGACAGTCAATTATCACAACTACAACGACAAAGAGAACAAACGTCTGGCAGAGAAGGGGTAACGTGATTTGGGTGGATTTTCCGCCGGTGTGACTGAGCGGCTTTATTTTAAGTCACTGGATTGAGGAAACGTTGAAAATAGCACACGACTCTCTTAATGAGACCTCCAGAGAAAAGGAGCCCACCGGTCACTGCACTGACTGGGGGATGGGAAATTAGACTTCAGCTCTTTGCAAAATCAGTTATGTCAATGAAGAAAGTGTTCATTTTAACATTTTTAAAAAAGGCTGTCACGGAAAGAAATACGGCAGTTTAGCGGTTTAATTTAGTAAAAGAACAATAAACATTTAGAACAAGATATATCAATTAAATAGTTTTATTATTTTGTCAATGTACATCAAAGTGCGCGGCCTCATTTTCAGAGCATTTTCCATGGCAAATCTAAACGATTTCGCTATGAAGAATTCTTCTTCATTTAGATTAAAATAAATAATTGATTGAAACATTTATTTTTATCCGTGGAATAGATCAATTTAAATATGTTACAATTACAGACATACGGGCCATTATTTTGCTTTAGTTATTTTATTTTTACCCCATTCATCTACTTCAATCATGCTAATGGACATTCATTATTCATTATTCACATTTTCATAAATTCTGATCATTCAGATTTTTCTCTTTTTTATTTATTGAGCAATTATCTCATGTTCACATATTCGGTTCTGCATAATTTTATTTATTTTTACAAAATTCAGTTTGAAAGGAGATCAGAAGGAGGAGGAGGGGTCTGTACCAGGAGTCTGACCAAGTGACCTACAGGCTGATTATATGTCATTAACTGGAGACTCGGCCTATTTAAATTACTCGAGAACTTCCATTCAGACAGATGAATTACGCCTGAACCCCACACACAACACTTAAACACGAATAAATCATGAGCCCTCTTTGGTGAAATTTGTGAAATTTTACACAGGCGCGCGCTCACGGGCTCACACGCTCTTTCTCTCTCGCTCTCGCTCTCTTTTACACACACAGACACACACACTTACTCCACACCCTCTTTCTCCAGTTCTTCTGCCTCTCTCCTCATCCTTCTCTCTCTCTCTCTTTCTTTCTTTCTTTCTTTCTCTCTTTCTCACACATACACACACACACACACACGAGCGCGCGCGCACACAGGAATAGCTATGCCCATAGATACTCACACATTGTTTAACATTGCTGTTATACTTGGCACCTGGAGGAATACACCGTGAACAGTCACAATAAAACGACTCAAATGTCAACTCCAAGTCCTCTGACACTGATGGATGCACGATATATAAGAGGCGTTACAACCAGCACTGCACTGTATTACAATGTACTTTGGATACAGTTCAAATGTTCTACCAGGTTTTAAAATATGTGTTCAAACATGGATGTCGTGAAAAATGAACGACCAATTGTGAATTAACAGATCTAGAAACATATATCTTGCAAAGTGTTTCGTATACAAACATACAACATAAACCTATTACAGTCAAAACCGTTGGCCTGTTCTTGATGTCAAAATTTTGATGGCACCAATATTTTTTTCCCAAAACGCTTTAAATAGGACATTAAACGGTGAGAGTTATGCTGATTTATCAAAACAAAACCATTCCATTAAAATGGTGATGGCGTGTAATCATACCGTCTTTTACAATATTGTATATATTTTACACTTAATATAAATGTTATACTATATTAAATAAATATATTTTTTTCTATAGCTTATATTTTAGTTGCGATCGTATGTTTTAACATATAGAGGCCTAAAATGTACTGTCAAGTATACAATTTCTTGTACACTAAATACTCTGTAAATTAAGATTAAATATTTAGTTTATGTTGAGATTATTATTATAACACAATAGGCTACTCTAAATTTCACCATATTGGTCTTATTTTTTTAAATGTATGCTATTCGTGTGTGCATATAGCGCCTACGCAGTTTGTATTGGCAAACCGAGTGAAATAGTGGTTGTACTAAACGCGTAAAAAGTGAAAGGTCATTTTATACTCGACTAAAATAGTTAGCTACTTTTATGCCTTAAATGCATAGCACACAGTGGCTATGAGGGACTGAATACTATGCGTTTTAATATCTGTGCAGATATCAAATCTACTGCCCTTCACTAAGCGTTTTAAACATAAGAAAATTGTTTAAATTGATATACATATAAATTGTAAATAAATTTATACTGTATAAAATTATATACGATAACATTTATTTTTTTTCAAAGCGCCATCAATCATACTCATTTATACCAGTTTACTGTTAACTTACCTCAGAAAGTTACGGCATTCTTTTCTATTTAATTTAGGCTAATCCTTACTGCATTCAAGAATTTAAATGAAATGTACTAAAGTATAATGGTGCCACTGCACGCACACATAGGGGAATTAAAAATATACTTAAATTGGTTTAAAACAAATCTAAATTTCATTGTTAAACTTGGCGCGCGCATGCGCGTGCACACACACACATACACAGACACACACTCAGAGAGAGAGAGAGAGAGCGAGAGAGAGAGAGAGAGAGAGAGAGAGAGAGAGAGAGAGAGAGAGAGAGAGAGAGAGAGAGAGAGAGAGAGAGAGAGAGAGAGAGAGAGGCAAATAAAGGTAGAACGATAGCATATATTACCAGTCGTTTTTTAAAGATAAGTGATATTTATTTGGTACATTTTGTATATGTAACCAAGTTGGCTGCCTTTAGAGTTCGAGCAATTTGGGAGCGTAAACACCCTAACGATGCAGTTCATGTCCCTCCTCCTCTGCAACGTTATTGGCTGAGAAGAGTTTTGACGACATATATGAACCCAAGCAGCTCAAAAGATGTAGCTGACATGGAGATCAAACGGCGGAATTCGCCTGCTTCTACAGAGTGAATCAGGCTGCGAATTGCGTGCACAACGTCGACAGGGATTGGAACATTTTTCCATCCAACGCTCCACCTCATTGATTCCACAACGTGCTCGAAATTCATAAAAAGTTCTGATCTCCGCTAAAACATTAATTACTATTAGCAATGGAACTTTCTCGTGATGGATATTTGCAGTGGATAATTTAAGTGTAAGTAAATAATTGTTCAGTAATAACTCGAGTGCCGTTGCAGCTGAAGCCTGTTTTGATCATCCGTTAATGTTCTGCTAACATTTCTGCGTTGTCTGTGTTATGGACAAATAAGTAGGACTGTATTTATACTTTGCGCTCGAATCGACAAATGAACATTTTTTATGGGGAGACAGTTGGTGTCTGAATCGTCAAGTCAAAGTACGCGCAATCTGAGAACCAAAGCGTACTCCGTCTGTGGTTCGCCGTAGGGTATAGACAAGTCTGTCGCCATGAGTTTAGTTGGAGGGTTTCCCCACCACCCTGTGATGCACCATGACGGCTATTCCTTCGCTGCTGCAGCTGCTGCCAGCCGCTGTCATGAAGAACCCCCCTATTTTCATGGGTGGCTTATCAGCCATCCAGAGATGTCTCCTCCAGACTATACTATGGCACCTTCGTACAGTCCCCGAATACTCAACAGGAGCTCCCGGACTCGACCACTCGCACTACGGAGGAGTACCGGGGGCCGGCGCCGTTGGAATGGGACCGCGGACAGTGAAACGTAGACCCACGGCAAACCGAAAGGAAAGGCGCAGGACTCAGAGCATCAACAGCGCCTTTGCAGAACTCAGGGAATGCATTCCCAACGTGCCCGCGGATACGAAGCTATCCAAAATCAAAACCCTTCGTTTAGCTACCAGTTATATAGCTTACCTTATGGACATTCTGGACAAAGACGAACAGAACGGAGAAACAGAGGCCTTCAAAGCGGAATTCAAAAAGACAGACGCCAAAGAAGAAAGGCGAAAGAAGGAAATGGTAAGATCCTAAACAAATAGAGTAACATTCATAAAGTTCATTAAGTATATGGTAGAATCTTGGTTTGTCTTTGATTAGAAATCTAAAATATTTTGCTGTTCGATAAATATTGTGTGAATATTACTGTGCCTGCATTGCTGTAGCTCAAAACCAAAATTACCGCATTTGCTGTCCTTACCGTGGCCTGTAGACTGAAATGTGTTAACGTGCAATAGATGTATAAATAATCTCTTTTGTGGTGTTTCTTTTTTTGCAGAATGACGTTTTGAAAAGTTCAGGGAGCAGCAATGACAAGAAAACTAAAGGGAGAACTGGTTGGCCACAGCATGTTTGGGCATTGGAACTGAAGCAATGAGACTAAAGCAAAAGACACGAAATGAGGGCATCTGAACTCATTTTTAGTTGTTCTCTCACTTTATTTAATGGAATATTTATGTGCAATTTCCCGCTACGGACATTGGATATTTGAGGAAAAACCATTCCATTTTAGAAGGAGGATACTCTCTTGGTAAGATATTGTGTGTTGCTGTCTGATACTGGTTAATTATTGTTTGTTTTCTTGTCCCATTGTGAATCAAACCGAGATATCTGCCACTAAGGAGTACTACGTGAAGTTCTGTCTCTTTCTGTCTCTCTATCACTTTCATTATCTATTTCTGTCTCTCTCCCTCTCCTTTAATTATGAGGAAGATTAGTCCATGTTATGATACAGTAAATGTTTTATTTGAAAATGTCTTGAAGTGTTATGATGTCATTTTGTGGTCGTACAATTCTGGTGTCTGAAACAACTGTCCATTCAGTGCACTTCCGTCCGAAGACACACAATTTAAATATTGGAGATGTAAACAATGTAATTAATTCAATAAACCACTGTGTTTTTAATGATCTTAAACCTTTTGTTGTATTGAAATTTAATTCAACATATTGCATTTAGAAAATGACACATTTAATAAGTATTCACAAAAATATGAGTGATATTTCGTAGGCAAAACAGAGTCAACAGGATATAAATTAATAATGCGGGACGATTCAGGGCCTAGAGAAACTGTAGAGCATATTTTCAATTATACTTACACTGACGTGACAGTCAAATCAAACACCACTCACGCGATGCATAACCAGCAGCTCTTCAAGCACAAACAGAACGATTCCCACACACAGCCCAAACTGTGTCCTGTTTCGAGATATATAGGCTTTTAAAAGTTAAACTAGAGTTTTAAAGACATATGTTTACCTTTGATAAAACTGCTGTATGAGTATCAGCAATGTGGCTGCTGTGCATAATTTGCCGATTTATTTTTATGCTTACAACACTAATACACAAACAAAAATTAAAACTGTTTCAAATAATTATAAATAAATTGCTAGTTATTGCTAGCAGTGCCAATTACGGGTATTTTTTCACAAACATCGTTGCTATTTGCTGCAACTTAAACCGTGTTGTTTCAAATCAAATTTGAGCAAATATTTTTATTTTTAATTTATTTTTAAGTGTTTGTCCATATTTAAGATACAAAGCTGGTTTAAAAACAACATTTTTTTTTCAATGTATAAAAGAAGAAAACAAAAAAAAAAGTTAAATGTTATTATTACTAATTATTATTATCTTAAAATACGATTAGTGTTTTTATAGCCTATACATTTAGAACACGAAATTACGGTAATACAATAATCAAGCTTATAGCTAAATAGCTGATATTCTTTCTGCAGCAGGTGTTAATCTAAGGTAAAATAAAAAATTAAAAAAAATAAAAATGACAATACGCTTTCATTACTGCAGCTTAAAAAATATTGCCTATAGTGTCCACTTATAGGCCTATTTAGCCTACACGCATCCACATACTGTACACACACACAGAGACCCCCATAAACCATTGCATTATATCTACACACCTCCTAATTATTCAGGGAAATTTTTGAATCTGAATCCCTAAATATTAATGTAACTAACAGTATTTTACTTTTAATAAACCGTTATAACTTTGACAGGACAATGGTCGTATGATAACAATAACAATATTATTAATAAATACATTATTAAAACCTGACATACTAAGTTTAATAACAATAACATGTAATAGAAACGCGCAGGAATTTTAGTTCCATAGCTGCTAAAAGAAATGACTTAGACTAACTGGAGCCAGTGGAAAATGCCCAAATGACGTTAACAACAAAATACGGAGGAGGGCCAGACTTTGCCGGAGCAACGGCCAGCTCGGATGTGCAAATGATTGATAGCGTGCCGATCAAAATGCGCAGCTGAATCTTCCCACTGGGTTGAAGGGGTTTAGCATCACAACTTTTCGAACCAAATTTTGGCAATGGCCATAACAATGTAGTCAGCGTCAGAAGGAACTATGGCGTAATGCAATGACGTCATTGATTTAGACCAATAACAGATTCTTAATTTGTAAGTATTCTGTATATATTTACAAAAACAAATCTTTCTCTGTTTCTTACCGCTTTATAGGCATTTTTTACTATTATGGGCCAATGTGCTCTGCTGGTTTAGGCCTCAAGAAACTTTTCGTCTTAGTATTTTCTCTTTTTTTACGCAAAGGCATGCAATTAATCTGACATCTCAAAGTAAATCTGTTCAGATAGGAAGACACACCGACGATTTAAGACCCAACAATGCATTAAATTACCGCTTGCTTTACCTTGCATTGTGTGATTCCACAGGTCCTATGCGCTAATAATTGTAGATACTTTGTTGAGAGTGTCAAGATGGCGTCTCTGATAAAATTAACCGTCCGAACTCCCTTGATTAAGAATACAGATAATACTGTGACCTCATTGTGACCTGCTTCTGCTGCTGCTGTAACATGAATGGCTCTCCAAATAGATGAGAACACATATCTTACATTCGACACCATGATTCCTGAAGGCCCAAAGTACTTATTTCCTCTGGCGCGAAGGCAAACGAAGTCGTCTAATCCTAGCATATCCTATACAATTTCGTTGGTATGGAGCCTTTATATCTCTGACTTTACATCACATCGTGTTCTATATGATTATATATACATAATTCGAAAGCTTGTTAGTCCTGACAGCAAAAACGACGACATGTTTCCAGTATGCCAAGTGTTCTTTATTTCAACTTGACTCGTCAATGACATTAGATACTTTGCAGCCAAATATTAAATTGACATTGTCTCTTACATAGAATTATCTAAAACTTAAAATCTCTCTTTTCTATATTCTCTAGAACATATAAGGTCGTATAATATTTTAGAGCATGCACCAAGCAACATTTCATTCTTGGTATTACAAACATCTGTAAACCATTAACTCATAAGGCCCTCCTCCGTTTTTTTTCTGTCTGCAGCAATGGCTGGTAGACATGTTGACGTAAGAATAGAGCCATCCTGCGCCTATATGGTTAAAGTAATCACGTAAGGCCCGTGATCCTACATCAAAAAAAAAAAAAAAAAAAAAACTAGCATCAAAAATGAGTAGAATAAAAATTAAGAAATAGAACAAGCTAAATGTAGCCTAAATCATAGAATAATTTGAAATAAATTAAACTTTATGTGTGCAACTTCAATGTACGATTCTCCGAACATAAGTCATATTTTATATGACTAATTAGGCTGTATCACCTCAGTCTAATAGTGTCTACTTTGTTATTTTGGGAACATTATGACAAAATACTAAGAAAACCACCTATATATTAAGCTAATTAATTTTAGTTAAACGGTTTTGGCATTTATTGCTATTTAGATCGAGAGTTTAGCAACAAAACAAGTCTAATAGCCTACGGAAATCAAAAATGTAACACTTAACCTATATTTTCCCTTCAAGAGAAGTATATAAAGTATAGTAAATGTTCCAAGCAAGTGTGTTTCAAATAAATGAACTGTAAATAAGGTTTAATTTTCAGTTTAGTTTAAATCGTTCTTATTTTAGATTAGTTTTTATACATTTATTGCTCAAATATCTCAATAAACATTAGGCAAAGTGTATATTTATTATCCAGAGATAGCAAATCAAAAACTTTAGACTTATAGCCTATTGTCAGTCTCTGAACCTAAATCGTTTTCCGTTCATAGAAATTATTGACAGGACAGCAACATCGATCTGCTAAACTTCTTAAATCCTGCGTATGTCGGCGTCACCAATTGCCAATGGTTTCTCAACAAATTAAACAGCCAGACAATGTGCCATTCTGAGGGACTGCACTGTGTTTTGCTGAATGTTACGCGGAAGATCAGGCCAGTGCCCGTGGTGCTGTCAGTTGTGACAGTTCCCAGATGGAGGCCGCTACTGTATTCGAGATTGAGTTTCTCACAGAAACAACTCCCTCTTCTTCCAAACCGTCCTCCAAAAGTTCTTCAGGCAGTCTTGCGCCTCGACTCCTCAAACATCGGTAACGCGGAAAGAATGAACGGACTTTTAAAGGAAGCCCTTTCTCTCCATCAAGGTGTAGGCTATTTGACATGAGGAGATGGCTGCGTGACGACCCAGTGGCAGGATCACTCATGTTTACTACGGTAAACTGGATTTACCTCCAATGTACAGTGGAAAATGATTTGTTGTTTATAGCTGCTGGCAAAAAACTGAACAAAAAGCGCTTTCTTAATCTCTTGAATATTTTATCAACTTAGATCAACATTTTTGAAACTGAAGCTATTATCGTTGTTGTGTTTTCTCCTTGTTGCTGTTAGTTACATCCGAATATTATTAGACAGTTGTATTGTTTGTGATTGAATTCCGGCGCAAAACTTATGTTTTCTGTTCTGTTAATGATTCGACAATTGTTTACTTTCGTTAACAGGCCTTGTTTTTATTTAAATCACGACAAGATAGTTCATTTGCATGGCGATGAAATATTGACATATTGCAGAATTATGTGCAGTCACTATTAAAACACAATCGATATGTAGGGTTGCTGTATTTTTTATAGATACCGTGCATTTATGCAACGTAATTTGTGAATGCACACACGTTTTTGACAATACAATCTTCTTTTTAAAAAAAGATTAAACCGTTTTAGATTAAACCATAACATTTATTGTGAATATTTTAAACAATTGCGTATGCATGTTAATAATAATAATAATAATAATAATAATAATAATAATAATAACAATAATAATAAAACAGTAAACTTTAACTGCGCGTACTGAACAGCTGGCCTCACAACTCAGAAATGAGCACAACGACTCCTTCACAGGTATTTCAGAAAAAGCTTATACTGCATAAAAACCGTCAAGTCTTGAGCCTGTGAGAGGAAAAGAAGACCTCCCAAGTGGTCAGGGCATGCGTGTCATTTCAAGCGAGTCCTCTAACACTCCATTTATCCCTGCGAGCATGAGGCGACTGCTCTGTTTTGTCGGTGATAAACATTTAAAACCTTTAAACGAGAGCATAAATCCAGATGGGGTAAAAAAAAAATCACATGAAAACGGTTGAATTTTTTTTAAATATAGACATGTCAAAGATAACAGAACTGAGCGCCGAGAACTGATATTTTGTAGGTGACCAAAGAATTGTTAACTACGGGCTGCTTTTTAAAATTAAGCCAGCCAGATATGCAAATAAATTCGGGTGCAAACTTTGAGAAAGAAGGCCGATAACAAATGAATAGCGCCCGGGTTAAATGCTTTCTGGTCAAAGGGTCATATTTTACATTTTATTGTTGAGTGCTACACGCCGTTACTGTAGAATCCTGACGAAAAGTTAATACTACTTAAAATATAAACACAATTTTTTTGAGATATAGAATTGAATATTATTTGCGTTGTAATTATTACAATTAGGCTATGTGCAATATTCTCTAATAGGAAACAAATTGCTAATAACTAATAAAGTTATATTTTACAGCACATAAACAGCTGATTTCTGAATTTCATAGCGCTGCGACGGTGAAGATTTTTAGTCTTCATCTTCTAACGCGCTGAGGAGATGGCGATCAAATCATTATCGGTAGGCCGCGTATTACCATCTATTAAGCCTAATAGTAATGTTTTTCCTGCTAAACGTCCAGGATTGACATTGCCTGACCCTTACCAAATTCAAGGGTTTTTTATCCCATTCATTTAAATGGAACCCATTGGAGTGGTAGTGCAATACATCTTCACTGAATAATAAACAGACTTCGTTCATCAGAGACACAAATTATTCACAGCGTTAACCTTTTAAACTGACCAATTAAACAAACCGAATTCAGGTCTCGTCGAACCACTGGACAAGTAGACTTCGCCGAATACTCGAGCTCTGGGCTACAATTTATTTTATGTAATAAAAGTCTAAAGCTTCCACCATTGGTTTAGTTGCACCCAATATTGGAATTGCTATTCAGTTTCATATATTAGTACAATGCAAATTGTGATATTCGATTGAGATTATCCTATTAAAAATACACAGGGGCAAAGTAGACACTGCAAAAATAAGTAATAAAATAATTAAGCCAATGACTTTGAACTTATATAGCTTATTGGAAATTTTGTTGGTCCGCTTGTTAGTTCTGTAAAACTGTGGCATGTTGATGCATCAAACCTATTCGATCTCACATATTATTTGTATTATTACTGATAGTAAAAACTATTATAATTGTGACAACGGGCACGTTTCCTTTCAGCTATATCAGATAGGCCTACCAATTTTTAGCAGTGTCCTTGGAAATATTTTTAACATCTCCAATCGTAAATATGCATTTAGAAATAAATAATACATTTTTGAAAAAAAAAAAAAAAAACATTTAGAAAAATTAAACCACAAAGATAAATTCAGGTAGACGCCAGTCAGAAGACACCTACATTATTGCCCAGGAGGCCCAAGCTGTCATTGCGATGTTGGCTGATGGTCCATAAAGATATCTTAAGCTCCCTCTGATACTCTCGAAGTTTTAACTATCTAACTGTCAAAGAAAGACATTGTGAAGCGACTTTCAAAGAACTCACCCCACACGGAACGTTTACAATTAACAAATCAAACTTGCGTCTTATGCATGCACTTTATTTTAAAATCTGTGTGCATCGTGCCACATGCACACAACACATTAACAGTTTCTCTGACTGCTTGGTTGATTTTATTCATTAAATGTCATTAATTAGCATGTACAAAATACACATAATTATTGCTCTCAGTTTGAGATGCATTTCACAGATATAACGACTCAGGCTATAGCCTATCAATGCATGGTCATGTAGCCTAATAAAATGGATATGAAAGCAGTACCGAACGGAAAAAAACATCTCTCGTTGCAGAGTCTGAAAATTAATTGATGAATGATGTCTCACAAGGAGATGGCCCAAATGCTGAAACTAGGATTCTAGTATCAACAATAGTTGTAGTATTTCTCAGACATATCTGCGCGCGATACACATATGGCCATATCAGTTTTTCAATCATGAAAACATATGTTACTGTGCACATATAACATACCTTGCATATGCAACAACAGACTGTAAAAATAACCTCACATGGCATGTGGTAAAATACAAAAGTTAACTCACTGCCTGTGGTTAATACGTTGAAGTATGAAGTTGGGACTAGGTTGCCGGTCCGCAAATATTGTTCGACATTTTTAACAGTGGCTTGAAAGTGCCAGAGAAAGGACATCAAACTCATGAATCAGTAATGAAGAGCAGATCAGGGTGTAACCATGGAAACAGATATACCATAGCAACCCCAGGTTCTTCTGTCACTCAGGGGCCCCTTAGGCCCGTATATCCGGGGATAGGTTCCTCTCCCATCCATCATGGGCAGTAATGGAGAGTTTCTGGAGCAGTCTGTGGCTGACTGTGCTAAACCACAGCGATGACAGCTATCTGCTCTCCTGTTGGGAACTACCCCTTTCTCTCTACATTTACATTTATTTTTCTCTCTTTCTGTCTCTCACTCTCTCTTTACGTCTTGAAGTAACCTATACCCCATCATGCTATTTTACACCGCAAAGCCTTCCCAGCATATAGATCAATGGATATGCATTTTCAGTCTATACTCCCCTTCACATTCGGAGCCTGCTTCAGATTGTATAACAAATAAGTCTGTCTAGGTCACAAACATAAGATGCCCATCAAGACCGTAGAATGGCTGAAGCTACAAAATCGTAAGGTTCTCTATCATAAAGTGCGATGAAAGTTGTTTTTTTTAATTGTACATTTACTTTATAAGAGAATTCCAGATGTAAATTTTCATTAGCCTACTACACGCTATTTACATTGAAAATGCTTTCTGTAAGTTACAAACTTTTTTTCAGAAATGATACGAAATAAAATAATAATAATAAATTAACAAAAAATAGATAAATAAGTGAATAAACACATAACCTAATAATTGATTCTGTGCCGAACGATATTTAATTTGCGATGTTTAACTTCACAAAGACCTAGATTTGTGTGTCGAGCCGCAGGCTTCCATGGTCAATGAAGACACTGCAAGGGCCCCGTGAATCAGTTTGACATTGACAAGGATATTATGACAATCGTCGTGCAAATCAGTAAGCTGCGCGTTTGTGACATTCTTCAATTGTGTTTCAGGAGATTGAAAAATACAGACCATTTTCCGTTAAACATCTTCGGTTCCGCTAATGTCTACAACTGTCTACAAACCAATTGTACAAATGTGGTGTTTTATACAAATAAGTGTATTTATTTTATTATTTTCTTTTCATTTATTGTCCAATTAAACATTGCAATGACTGATAAAATTAAACTGACAATAAAATAATGTCATAACAACTTACTGGATCTGTTTATCTCTTTACACAAATTTGTCTTTTACTTGTCTGTCTTGTGTAGGGTTTAAGGTTGTGTGTATATATATATATACATACATATAACTTTTAATTTAAAATAATGTAAATTTGTCTTAAAATGACTCAAAGTAATGTACATACATACATACATACATACATACATACATACATACATACATACATACATACATACATACATACATACATACATACATACATACATACATACATACATACACAAAATTATTAGTCCCTTCAAGCTAACTTTGGGGGAAAAAATAAACAGGGCGGCTAATAATTCTGACTTCAACTGTATATATATATATATATATATATATATAATTCCTTTTTCTTGTTCAAATTAACGCAACGCTGGGTTAAACAACGCATCATTTTTTTTTTACTTTACCAACGTTGCTATTTATTTATTTAT
Source organism: Danio kyathit (assembly GCA_903798195.1). Classification (NCBI taxonomy): domain Eukaryota; kingdom Metazoa; phylum Chordata; class Actinopteri; order Cypriniformes; family Danionidae; genus Danio; species Danio kyathit. The sequence goes on along the minus strand of LR812519.1, from coordinate 47,759,376 downwards.
TTATTTTTGTTGTTTTTTTTTATCTGTGCACTGGACGATTCTTTTGTCAAGACATTTCTTTAAATGCTTTGCAAAAAAAAAAGTATTCTGTCAGGTTTAGGTGCAATTTTGCTTTTGTCCTGCAGGTGACTGTTACGACAGTATTCCTTCTCCACTTTCTAGGCTCCCGTTTGATGCTTTGGGGAAAAAGCTGTTTAATTCTAGTGAATTTAAATAATAATAATAATAATAAAAACTAAAATGACTGATATCCCTTACAAGAGCTATTAGAAACACTACATCTAAGTCTTCAACATCGATGTATATAAACTGCGTTTAAATGATCTGAACCTGAATGGAAAATAACCAAATCCTGTAAATATTTGTTTTTAATGAGCTATTATAGTGATTTAACAGAATATGGAGGTACATTTTCGAATCAACGAGAAATGTAATTGAATTATATTCAATGCATTTTAATGATTTTGTTGTTGTCGTTTTAATTTGCTCAACTTTTCTTTTTGTTTTGCATGCAATGAGGTGAAACACTAATAAAAAAACCTACACCCACTTAAGTGCAACTAAATTGTTTGCCGTCCATCATTGCATATCCCATTTGCATACACTTATTGATTTAGCAAGTGGGTGGCAGATTGATTTGGAACAAGGTGGCCCCATGTTTATTGGGCACACAAGTCCACAGGTCTGAGAATATTAGGACTTCTCACGGGTGGCCAGGCCACTGTGATACACCACACCCCACTGCTTTCATTGCTTGCCGCAGAATGGTTTTGATCATGGCCAAAGGAAAACGCAACACCTTGATTTCCTAATGCTGGTCAGGGTGTTCAGTATACCTTACACAATTTTAAGACAACGCAATAACAATTCAAATATATCGTGACGCATGCAGGGTCTACTTTATAGCACAGTTCGATTCTTTCAAATTAAATTACCTCAAATTGGAAATCTAAATTTCTATCATGACATGCTGGAATCTAGAAGTTTATTTAGCGTTTTTGCACCTTTAAGGTATTGACTAACATGGGTTTTTCTTATATTCAAGTATTTCTTATAATTTTTGTTTGTGTGTGTGTGTGTGTGTGTGTGTGCGTGCGCGCGCGCGCAAAACGGCACTTACCCACTGCTTATTCTGTTTGCATCTGCGATGTTTATTTTTCTTTTTAGGTCGAGGTGCAAGCATTCAAGTTTACTGGAGCCATGAAAATCTGTAATTGATAGAAGAAAAAAGCGTTTTAATTTTTTTATGTTCAATGAGGTGTACTTTTATTATTGTTATTATTATTATTATACATTGTATATTTTTGTTGAGTAACATGTTATAAAATACACTGACATATACAATACAATTAATAATAATAAAACCAAAGTAAACAAAAAACAAAGTATCCAGAAGTCACCATGTTGCTTTAATTTTGATGTAATTTTGCGGCTGCACAATGAGTCTGCACTTCAAATGTTGCAATCGTTTTACGATCTGCATTGGGGTTTAGAAGTTTGTGAGAAAGGGAAATATACTGCCATCCATTCGATAAAACGACTTATTATTCTTAAAAAACAAATTATTGTTATTATTACTGTTATTATTTTTTATTTATTTCAATTATTTAACTTATGATAAAAACCATCAATTATTCCACAAACATAACCAGAAGCTGTTTCAGTGATTCAATGGCAGCTTTAAAAATTATTGCTGTTATGACACTGATCTCTGCGAGATTAAAACTCCAAGCTTGTTTGATTAGAGTTGTCAAAGAACCACTTTTGAAACTGTCACTGTTCACAATCACTATTGCGGTGAACAGCATCGTCAATCTTTTCACAACATCGATCAATGAAGGCTGCAATGAAAACTGTGCTCGTTGCTGAATATCAACATTTTGCTGTTTTTCTTGACCCGAATTTTTATTTTTTTTATTATTTCTTATACATAAAAGTTTTAAAATATTTTGTTTCTATTTACTTATCTGGCGTATTTTTTCAAGTGATACCACAGAAAAAAATCGATTTTTGTTGCTTCACATTTCGTTTTTTTCAACTCTTTGCAAAAAAAATTAAAAAATCATCAATGAACCTTTTTGTGGAATAGAACCTTTTACTATGTTAAAGGAACCATCAATGCAATTAAATAACCTTTATTTTGGGGGTTGAAAATGAAGACTGCAATTATCCTCCATGCATTGCACAGTGAACAAAACTGTCTTATCATTTGCCCAAACAACTTATAGCCTATTACTATATTGAAAGTTTTATATATATATATATATATATATATATATATATATATATATATATATATATATATATATATATATATATATATATATATATATATATATATATATATATATATATATATGCAGTGTTCCACACAATTCATTCATGTTGTCCCAACAAAAATTGATTAAGTTAACTTAACACTTTTAACAAATTAATGTGAATTGAATATATAAAAAATTAAGTTGTCCCAATAAAATCTCAAGAATTATGTCGTTTCAGCTCATTTTAAATAATTAGTTTGAACGAGCAAAAATAAAAAAAACTAATTTAATGCACGTCTGATTTTATTCGTTACAGTTACTACCACTTAATTGGATTTACAAAATGTTGGTAAGTGGTTGCAAACAAGAAGTTTATATAGGCTGAATTTAAACATACAAATAAATTTAGTAATCTCAACTTAATTTGTTTGTTTAAATTCAACTATTATAAATTGTTTGCAACCACTTACCTTAAACAATGTAGTAAATCCAATGAATTATTTTTCAGTGTACGCTACATCTATTTATATCTATAGAACCAAAAGATTTAGTATTAGTACAGATTGTGCTGTATTCAATAATGTGAAATTAGTATATTATCCACAGTTGATGATTCAGATCTTTCAGAAAAAAATTATGACTACGGTGATTGCGCCATCTTGTGGCCCTTGCGCGTTACAGACAAGAAAACTTTGTAAAAAATATAATATATTTTTGAATACTGACTATTGACACTGAAGTGATACTACATGTGGTATGTCTATAATTTTCTATATAGACCTAATGACTATTTATTGATTTATTTTATTATTTTTAAAAAAAGTGTTTTTAAAGTGTCAGTAAGTTTTTAAACATTCTTAAAATTAGATTTACTGGGGTTATAAATAACAGATTATATATATATTTATTATTATTATTTTAAGTGAGTTTATCCTTAACCAAGAACAGACATGGGATTAATAGAGTTTGAAATGGTTCTCCTTTTAAAATGTTGATTTTTCTAGTCCCATTGGCAGAAATGTTTTGAGAAATTCACTTCATTTTGACCAGTTACTCGGACAACATTTGTGCCTGTTGTTGGTGTTATTATTTTATTTAATATCTCAAACATATATCCTGATTCAAGATTTAAGGTATACAGTAGATGCTATTTACATGTTCTGTCTAGAAATTGTTGTTGTAATTAAATCAACAAAGTAATGTAAAAGCTGCAATTTTAAATAATTTCTATAATATACATTTTAAAGAACATATTGATATATACTTTGTAACTTTTCTTTACTTGGTTCTAAATTCACCTTCATAAAACCTGCAGAAACCTTGATTAACCTTAAATATTAAAAGTACTAATTTCTTTTAAAAATGAATCAATAAAATTAATACATTTAAGCTATTAATACATTTAAATTATATATAATATGTATTCTTTCTATATAGAATATATTCTCTATTGTAAGGTTCATAATTTTATTAATTTTCTTAGCAAAAGCCACACTTAAAGCCATGCTGTTTCATTCACTCAAATTGTGATTTGGTGAACTGCACAAAATAAAAACCACAGAATCCTGAAAATTGAGAAACTTGTTTCATACCCCTTCTCTGTTCTTGATAAAAAGATAAAAAAAATATGAAATTAAAAAAGACTGCATGGCAAAAGCACACACACACACACACACACACACACACACACACACACACACACACACACACACACACACACACACACACACACACACACACACACACACACACACCACACACAACACACACACACACACACACACACACACACACCTCATTTATATTCAAATTTGATTATGTGACCTCAAAGTCATGACTCGTGGCACGTTGAGACAGACAGTTATATTTGATCTTGTGTCTGAATCACTTAATTTACACTACTAAATAAATAGGAGTTGTATAACAAAAGTTGTAAGTAAGTTACAATTGCTTAAAACTGTATACAGTTAAAGTCAGAATTATTAGCCCCCTTTTAATTATTTTATTTATTTATTTTCCAAATGATGTTTAACAGAGCAAGGAAATTTTCACAGTATGTCTAAAAATATTTTTTTCTTCTGGAAAAAGTCTTATTTGTTTAATTTAGGCTATATAAAAGCAGTTTTTAATTTTTTAAACACAATTTTAAGGACAAAATTATTAGCCCCTTTAAGCTATTTTTTCTTTATAGTCTACAGAACAAACAACTGTTTTACAATAACTTGCCTAATTACCCCTTACCTGCCTAGTTAACCTATTTAACCTAGTTAAGCCTTTAAATGTCACTTTAAGCTGTATAGAAGTGTCTTGAAAAATATCTAGTAAAATATTATTTACTGTCATCATGGCAAAGATAAAATAAATCATTTATTACAACTGAGTTATTAAAACTATTGTGTTTAGAAATGTGTTTAAAAAAATATTTCTCTGTTAAACAGAAATTGAGGAAAAAATAAACAAGCCGTCTAATAATTCAGGGGGGCTAATAATTCTGACTTCAACTGTAGCTTATTTTGTAGGCTGTGGGCTAGTATTCACGACTAATTTGGAATATAGGGGACTGGCCAGCCATTAAACCTCCAAAGTACACAGAAAGAAAGAGACAGAGAGACTTTGTGTTGGACAAATACAAATATAAATCTAAACTTATTGAATACACAGCTAAAATGTAACATCTAGTTAGCACATTTTATTTCGCAAACATTCATTAATTTTCTTCGGCTTAATCCCTTTATTCATCAGGGATCGCCACATTGGAATGAACTCATGCTTACGTATCTAACACCTCATTTGATTTTTCCATTTAAATAGTGTTGCCATAGCCTATATGGAGCACAAACATTAAAAAGTCAGTATTGTTTTTAAATAACATCTGCTCTCAGTATTCGGTTGATTGATTGATTGATTGATTGATTGATTGATTGATTGATTGATTGATTGATTGATTGATTGATTGATTGATTGATTGATTGATTGAGGAACATTAAAAAGTCAGTATTGTTTTTAAATAACATCTGCTCTCAGTATTCGGTTGATTGATTGATTGATTGATTGATTGATTGATTGATTGATTGATTGATTGATGAATTTGATCACTGAACAAAAGAAAGATCTCTGTGGAACTATGGAAACACCAAAGGAGGTAAACAACAGAATAAGTCAAAAAATGCTATACATGTTTAATATGCTGCAACCATTACGGTTCAATAATATCTGGATGCAGTCTGTTATTTAATTGATTTTTTTCTTATTTTACAGAAAAAATAAATACTAGCATAATTATTTAGCAAATTAATACAATGGACTGCAACCTAATTTCTTGCCATTGTAACAAACAAGGAACCGTGACCATACATTACCGATAAAGCTGAGGAGATGCAACTATCTGATGGTTTAGGGAACAGGTTTTGGACGTGCAACAAGTGCGAAGTGATTTTTTTACTGGGCTTGCTAATTACATGACCTGACCACTAGAGTGCAGCCTCCATTGTCGGAATAACTGATGATGTACAGTAGGTATGATTATTGTTTATAAGGCCTAATCATGAGCTATGCTTGAAAAACACACAAAAAACCAAACTATTTGATTAACAATCAGCATACAACATGCATTAACGGAAGATTACGAAGCAAGGTAAGCCTTGAGTAATTCATATTCAGGAGCGCAGGTCATTGTAGGCTTTAGTAATTTCACAAGAGGGCGCCAAATCAAGTTATAAACGCTCCGAAACCGGTCAGCGGCGGTCACTGAACAGAGGCGTCTTTGTGCTATTTTGAACGATCTGTAAATATATGCACATGACCAACAGAGCTTGTTTTTTCTCGTTGGACTTTCCTCTTCTTTCTTTTTAGTAGCTGAAGTGACTGTTTTGTCATGGTTTTGCTCACTATAATGATTAGCCTGTAAATAAATAATGTTAGGTCTATTTTTGATTTTTGTTTTAGAGCGTACAGTTTGTTGAGCGTACTGTTGTGAATATTAAACTTAAGAAACTAAGACAAAAAGTAATTGTGATTTAAGTGTCTTGCATAAAAGTCTGGGCGGAAAATCTCATTTAGACAATAGCACAACGTGCGAGACATTTTTTACAACAAAGGCTCCGCTAGGGGGCGGTATTTGAAATGTAAAATCCAAGGGCGCCATTTTTACATTGCGTTTGCCAAATGCAAAAAGACTAACCTAAATTTAGCTCTAAAAATAAATAAAAATAAGTGAAGTCAATGTTCTGTGTGCTGTTTACAATCATATGATTTTTCCGTATACATGTTAGTCTACATCTCTTCAAGTTACACCCAAAAAGGAGTAAGGCTATACAGCTTCAAAGATGTCAATGGTCATTGGAATCCCATTATGCACATATATCAATGGGATGTATCTGTTTTTGCTTTTACTTTTATTTTAGTTAAGGCTAAATGTCCCCTAAAAGAGAACAATCTGTATTCCAACCCATTTAGCAATTACAAACATGTAAGTTGGGATAGTGCATTTTACATTTATGTTTAAAATGAGAAATGATAGGAATAATTAAACATGACACTGTTTTCACAGCATTCAACAAAAGTTCAGAAGTTATTATATCCATTACAGAGATACACACACTCAATCTGCAAATCATACTATCAGGTTTCACAATTATTGTTGTTACATTTTTTTTTAATTCATCTGAAACTGTTTGGATAAAATAATTTGTGAAAATTAAAAAATAATTAATTAATTAATTAATTTAAAAAAAAAAAAATATATATATATATATATATATTAATTAATTATATTAAACTGTTTTTTATCTGCATAGAAATGCTTCCACTGAGCTTGCTATAGTCATTCAAAAATAATTACAGCACTTCACATTTTCGATAAGAGAATCGTTTTGGTTTGTTTCAACATGTCTGCTCTTGCCAGATCTTAGAGCTCATGGCACTACATTACAAGATAGTACAGTACAGGAGCAGTACAGATGAACAGGATGTGCTTTATGTAGAAATCTGAATGGAAGGCCACTTTAAAAAAAAGAGAAAAGGGCACAGTATATAACATACAGTTTTTATCTAAAATTATAAGTAGAAAAGAAGACCCATTTTCAAATTTTAAAATTAGCACAAAGAAAAGGTAAATCTGACAACAAACCTTTAGCATTAGCTGTTGTGCAAACTATATTTGATACAAAGGCATATATAATCATCTACATATTTACATATGCTCCTTCTTTCTTGTTTGTTCAACTGTCGGTAATCAGATTGATTGCAATTAATTCCTCTGTTGTTTTTTTTATTTGTTAATAAAGATTATTTGAAAATACTTTTAACTTCTTATTTTGTCAGTTAACTGTTTTGCTTGCTGTTTCTGTAGTTATGTATAACATTTCCTAGCAGTTTAAGTAAATTTGTACTTTCCCCCCCTCTGTGTAGACTGTCTTCTTTTACTTTCATGGTCCTATCTTTTGGGTACTTTGAGGGTCATTTGGCTAATTCTACAGAATGGCTTTTTACACTTCTATTGTCTTATAACCTATTCACATCCAGTGGCAAAATGTGGGGAGATGTAATTCAAGAGAATGTGAGGTGTTGTTTAATGGCTCAAATGTAACAGCATCATGCTAATGCCCTTAATTTGTCATTCATCACAGTTCGGTCTAAAATATGTAACTTTGTAGAAAGACACCAAACTGTAAATGACACAAACTTATTTTGACCTGTATTCTCCATTATGTGACAAGTGTCAATTCTTGATTCCAACCTGTCTCATTCGTATGTTATGGGCTCAAAAATTCCTTTTTTTGTTTGTTTTTGGAACAAATATTTCCAGACTTTTTCATAAAAGCTCACCAGAAGGTTCCTAAAGGATGCTTTTGCAGTGATTCCAAAAAAATGACCATTTTGAGTTCTACAGAGAACCTTTCAGTGGAAAGCTCTTACAATTATTAGTTTTGTGAGTGTGAAGAAAATTTTATAGAAACTTAAAATAACTTTTTTCTACAATGAAGAACATTCATTGAAGAACACACACACACACACACACACACACACACACACACACACACACACACACACACACACACACACATCATATATATATATATTTATTTATATATATATATATATATATATTTATTTTTTCCCACAATTTCTGTTTAATGGAGAGAACATTTTATCAACATTTCTAAACATAATAATTTTAATAACTTATTTCTAATAACTGATTTAGTTACCTTTGTTATGATGACAGTAAATAATTTTACTAGATATTTATATTAAGTAACATTTAAAGGCTTAACTAGATTAATTGGGTTAACTAGGCAGGTTAGGGTAATTAGGCAAGTTATTGTATAACAGTGGTTTGTTATGTAGACAAGCAAAAAAAAGTTAGCTTGAAGGGACTAATAATTTTGTGTATGTATGTATGTATGTATGTATGTATGTATGTATGTATGTATGTATGTATGTATGTATGTATGTATATTACGTTGAGTCAATTTAAGACAAATTTACATTATTTTAAACTAAAAGTTTCCTTTCTTCAAATGATATCCAACTACTGCCCATGCTATTTACATACATGTCAGCAGCTGTCCATCCCCCCACTGGCCATTCAATCAGAAGCTGAGAGTGTTTTCCAGCACTAGTCTCAGTGGCCACACGTTTCACAGAACTGGCTTGAACTGCCAAGAGTAAGATTGCAGATTATACTAAACTGCTAAATTAATCACCAATTTTTAGTATTATCTTTTTGTAGATACCTGTGAAGAAAGCTGAAGAGAATAATAATACATTAAGTCCAGCTGTTTATTGTACTAAAACAGTGCACTCTTAAAAGTAATAGTTGCAGATACATTTTTGTGCAGTGATGCCATAAAATAATGATTTTGTTTCAGTAAAAAGTTATTTGAACAAAATGATTTTAATAGTGTGAAAAACATTTTAATAGACTTTTAATAGACTTTCTATAAGGAACCTTTGTGCAATTAAAATGTATTATGTTAAAAGGCTCCTCCTGGAACCACCAATGCCAATAAATAATCTCAGTATTAGCAATTCCTATACTGTGTTCTACATGGGATACTTTCTAACATTTTAGTATCGCTCAGACCAGAAACGTCCTTTCTCCTCACAAGAGGTCAAAGTATCACGTGATCATGTATGTTTTCGAACGCAACAATCACCTCACCAAGCGTATATTTAACACGGTTGCAGAACTTGCAATGTTGTAAACACAGAGTAAAAAGAAACGGGAGGGACGGAGAGAGAGGGAGAGAGAGAGACTTTGGTAGTAAAATGGGGCGGAATATTTATAAAATTAGTTTTTTAAATGTAATTTACAGGGGAGATATGAACTTTTAAGTGTAGCTCAAACCATACAAAAACAAAAATCTAAAAATACAATGTGGCTATGGCTTGGTTTTTACATACACCCATAACGTATGAAGGGGAGTGAGATGAGCAAAGACGCGCCTTCTCCTCAACCCCCTTTCCATATGGCGCGAGGTTGTTTTACGACATTTAAATTTTAAACCCGAAACCTTCAAACGTGATTATGTTAGACATGATGTTCATCCGACAAACTATTTCGTTGTGATTTGCGACGAATTCATGTGTATTTTACAACATTTATATCAATACGAGAATGAAACTGATGCTCCTTTCAAAGACTTACCGCTCATTATTTTAAATCCCCAGCTCAACCAATAGGTGACGAGATCAATGTCGTCGTCATCTGGATCTAATTTTCACGAAGAAACTTGACTGCGGTCAGAGGCGGCCAATAGGAGCTGAAAGCGGGGACTACAGCTTTGCTGATTCAAATTTGAACCTGTCCCAACCAACCAGAGGAGAGCTCTGAGGGTGGAGTCTATGGGCATTTAATCAAGTTTGTGCGCCCAGCGACAAAACAGTTTACAACAAGACTACGTACGTTTTGTCGAGCAGTTGAAGCTGAATATAGGTAAGTGTCTCTCTGTGTATGGGATATGCTTTTTATATGTTATATTATTCTAGTGTGATCTTTTACGGGTATGCTTTAGTAAGATAACCTTAAATGGTCGTGTTTTTTAAGTGCAAATTGAGCTTTATACTAAAATTACCACTTTTAAACCATATTGCATTCGAAATCTAGAACACCGATTTGCTTAACGTTTTTGTCATCTCGTTGTGTGTTTTGTGAACGCGTAGTTTTAAAAGGATTTTGCCAGCTTAGTGATCTTGTAAAGTTAAGCGCGTAAGCAGCCATGACTGGCTGTGAGTTTGAGGTCGTAATGGAGCGCAGCGCTCGTTCACTGAAACCGAAGCGTCCAAAAAGTTAGCTAAAGTAATGCTTTTACTGACGTGGTTTGTTTACTGCCTTTATAGCAACTAAAACTAGAAGTGTCAGTTTCTTGGCAGGCCTTATAATGTGTGTTTGTCGTAGTTTAGGCGGGAAAACAAAATGGAGGGATGCTTATTGTTCTAGTTGAGTGATCTGGTGGAAACGAAGCAGGAACTTGATCGGATTAACGTTAGCGTTTACTAAGCGATTATTTCACGGCTTCTCTACGAATGCACAAAGCTTTACCACATCAAGACTTATGACATTGCTGCTTATTTATGTCCCTTTTTAATCATTTTGTGTGTTTTGTCACTTTTACCGTTTACAGTCATGGGTAAAGATCCAAATAAGCCCAGAGGGAAAACGTCCTCTTACGCTTTCTTCGTGCAAACCTGCCGGGAGGAACACAAGAAGAAAAACCCAGGGACCTCGGTGAACTTCGCAGAGTTCTCCAAGAAGTGCTCTGAAAGATGGAGGGTGAGTTGAACAGAAGGGCTGCAATGTTTTTCCGGGGGGTGGTGGTTGTTAGGGAGGGGGTGGGGCGGAATTACACGATGCATCTGTTACTCAAGTGACAGAGGCGAATGTAGGGCGGGAGGATAAAGAGCCACACACTGCGCCTGGCAGAAACTAATCATGGTCTCATGTTTTTTCAGACCATGTCCTCCAAGGAGAAGAGCAAGTTTGAGGAAATGGCCAAGACCGACAAGGTTCGCTATGACCGTGAGATGAAAAACTATGTGCCTCCTAAAGGTGCAAAGGGAGGGAAAAAGAAGAAAGATCCAAATGCGCCAAAGAGGCCACCGTGAGTAACGGGCAAATGTATTTCTGAAGTCTTGTGTGACAATTTAAGTCATTTTTTTTTTCCTTCCTCTTCTAGATCTGCTTTCTTTGTCTTCTGCTCTGATCATCGCCCAAAGGTGAAGAACGATAACCCAGGCATCTCTATTGGTGACATTGCAAAGAAGCTTGGAGAAATGTGGTCCAAGCTTTCACCAAAAGAGAAGTCTCCATATGAGCAGAAGGCCATGAAGCTTAAGGAGAAATATGAAAAAGGTAAAAGTTGGCCCAGTACAGGTATTTCTGATGATCAATTTGTTTAATTTGCTAACTAGTATTTGTGTACCAGGATGTTGCTGCATATCGCGCCAAAGGCAGTAAACAGATGGTGCCAAGAAGGGTGGACCCGGTCGGCCAGCTGGAAAGAAGGCAGAAGCTGATGATGACGATGATGATGATGAAGATGGAGGAGGACGAGGAAGGAAAGAGGATGAGGAGGACGATGATGATGACGACGAATATAACTATCAGGAAAACTTGAGCCGAGTTGTTTGCAAAACAATGTGAATGCATTTTTTTAGCATTTAAAAATTTAAGACATGTACAGAAATGTGTATAATTGAATACATATGGAGGTCATGTGCTGTTTTGTAAATGTAACAGCTTTATTATTTTTTTTTTTTTTTAAAGCACTGCTTTTTTTTGTCTGATAGCTGTGGGTTGCTTTGGTTTCTTTCCCTGTTCATTATTCTACTGCCATTTTAAGACTAATGAGGAACAATTTGACTGTAGTGTCTCAATTTTTAAAGCAAGCTTTAAAGTTGTCTAGACTGAATTTTTTTTTTTTTTTCTTTTTTTTTTAATTTTGTATATTATGACTGTTTCCCCTTTTCACTGTGTGCAATTTTGAATTCATTTGACTTATTAAAGGATTTTGCAGAATTTTTCAGTCTACGTTAAGTTTTTTTGCAACCGGTGCTGAAAGACCATTCTTGAGGTATTGTAATTGTGGACAAGGTGGTTAATTGTTTCCAATTCAAGTTCTGCTGAAACCACTTGCAAAAATATTAGGCTTTAAATGTTAAATGGCAGATATTTGCCCTCCATAATAAAATGTGGATATTAGGCATCCTTGTGACCATGTAATAAATCTGTACAATGGGCAAACTGACAGTCACAAGTTAAAATGCACCCTATTACCCCATGGATGATTTTATGTAATTTGATCAAAATGTAATTCCCTTTTTAATAATTTTTTTTTTTTTGACTTGTTGAAAACCAAATGCTAGACTTTCTGGTGGATGGATTTATCTCAAAATATAATAAAGTGCAAGTGCACATATAACAAGTTATGCTTGGGTGCATAATGGTTGTGTTGAGATATTCAATGCTTGGCCATGTGGTCGTCCGTATGTATAGATAGCTGGACTATTGTTTACAGTCACAATAAATGTCATCCTATAAAAAATGTACATCTGCTTGCCTGCAATCCAATGGCAAGGTAGGTAGGTGATGGTTTTTACTGTTCAAGGTCAGTCTGGTGCCTTCAACCTAATCAGTAAACAAACAGCCTATTATAATCATTCAAATGCTTGGGATCACTTCCACTTCAAATGGATACTTTCCAAGAATAGGATGCAAAATAGCCTTAAACTGGTCAGTATAAGGTAAGTGCTCAATTTTCAGAAACTTAGAAAACCAAACAATTTGATCAACTATTACTGATTTTAATTTCAAAATTTGTGGTCAACTACTCTTAACAAGCCAGGCTCTTTAAACCACATTTACGTGTTACAATTTTATAATTGATAATCATTAATGTATGCTTGTTGCTCTAGAAAAGATTTAAGCATTTAAAAGAAATAGTTGTCCCCAATTGAACATGTATTCGCATTCAATGATTCTAAAATTCTGAATTTCTTGTAACACAAAGCAAAATGAAAAAATTATCAGGAACAAACGCTGCCCATACACATCCGTAGTAAGAAAAACAAAACTGGATCTCAATGTGAGCTTTTTTTTTTTTTGTTCCCCCAACATCCTTCACTATATCTTTTTACATTCAAAATGACCAAACATTTTTATATTGGGGTTAACTATCCTTTTTAAATGTTTATAATTAATACAAGCAATGGGACACCATATTTGAGAAATCTGCCAGAAACCTTTTCAGTGGCAAGTAAAAAGAACTCTGACCATCTCTTTATACAAAAATATGGTAACTTGCATATGAAGTCTAGGTCAAAATTAGAAAACATCCACCAATTTTCTACATTTAAAGGTCACTGCTTAGTCTTATTTAAAGCTAATGAGAGTAAAATAGCTAAATTCATATATTCTGAAGCACATTATTAAAAACAGACACTGTAAATTAGGAAATACTTTCAGACACCTCAGTCAAACCTTCTAGTTTCACTCATTACGCAAGATACACTTACATTTTAAAGTGACTTGAACTCTCCGACTGAAGGTTGTCCAGATGGAGACCTTTTCAGCCACAAGAAGAGATGTTGGTTCATTCCAAATCTGTGATTTTCTATGATTTTCACATCTTCACTTTGTCACTAACTCATTCAAGGTCCCCCCCCCAAAAAAACTAGTCATCCATGAAAGACAGATGAATGCAAAGGCGTGAACATGGAGAATCTCGATAGCATCAGTTCTGCACCTGGAATTGAAGATCAATTTAGCATTAAACAAGGTAAGAATCCATGTCTCGTCATACTGTCTCTCCACATTTTAGAGAATTTGGGCTGATATCTGCTGTGCCAACCTCTTCCTCAGCAAAAAAAAAAAAAAAAAAAAAGTTTTTAGTAAAGAAAAGTTGAATTTATTTGGGCTCAATGGAAAACATTAGTAAAACTGGGGAAAGACTGAACCTAAAGTATGTATAAAAAAAATCAATGAAAAGTGTCATAGTTTGGAAGTTTTCTCTGCAGCAAAAGTTGGGTCCTCTTATTTAGCTTGCATGGCAACTGTTTATCATAAGCAACCTTCACCAATATGTAGCTCTTTCCCTGCATTCATCACCTAATCAGCCATCATTTTTCATAAAAGACAATAAACCCCATCACAGTAAAACAAATACAGTAGTTCCTTGAAGCTGAAAAAAATGGAAACAATAAATGACCCGTCTAGAGTCCTGTACTAAACCATATTGAAAACCTACAGAAAATCCTTGGTGACAAAAAATATGGCCAAGTGAGAGACTAGTGATGTGCTGAAGTCATTCAAAGCAAGACCATGTACAATTCCTACACATTGCTGACTACTGTAACCAGAAAATCTTGATGATCTTTCTTCCCATTTCTACAACAATCACTCTTCTCTAATTTTGATCACTGTTTACAAAAAAATATAGAGCAATTGTGAAAATGAATTACCTTAGTTATTTTGTAAAACACTATTTTACTAACATGGTATAGTATAGAATCAATGATTGAATAATAATTAAAAACAAAATTGTTCTCTAAATTAAATCTCTATTGTATGCTTGTCTATTTATACTGTAGTCCATCCTGTGAGGCAGATATAATAACATGCTTGCAATAAACAATGTTTGATGAGGTCACTAATATAGTGTAGCAGTGACAGTTACCTTGATATATATTGGCGTTTGTGTTAATGGTCCTTCAATCCACCTCATCATCTAATTGGGTTGAAATGCCAGTTAATTCCTTTGACCTGCTAAACCAATACCATTAGAAAACGGTAACAGACCAGTAAAAATGTTTCATTTATTTTCTTGAGAAAACAGCCAGTATAAGTTAGATATATTTACACCTTCATTGGGAAGCCCACCATATCTCAAAATGTTAATTTAGAAATGATCGTATTTACATTGTACAAAACAAACAGAAAATGTACACATTGCAATCATTCTTGCCCTTAAATCAGAATGTGGCTCCATTTACGCGATGATTTTTTTGGCCCCTAGAGTATGATAATAAATCACTGATTTTCACAAAGGAGGTAAACATTTTTCCCCCAACCAAGCAAACATTTTATGCTGTAGACAAAAATAAGTTCTTTTGTTTTTATTGTTAACCCTTTGTCCCCATTTCCCTTTACCTCAACTCCCATTCTTTCCCTATAGAATATGGCCAAACAAAGTGCCACTGTGCCAAAAGACAAAAATAGTTCAAGTGGCAGGTTGTCATCTCGAACATAATGAAGGTCCAGTGTTAAAAAATATATGCATACCAGTACTTGATGGACAACCTGTGCTTTATAAGGAGCAGCAACAAAAGTGGTATTAGATCATTTATCTCAGCACACATTGTGCACATTCTCTGAAACGGGGGGAAAACGCATTCTGTTAGGTAGACCCCCTCCAATCCAGGATTCCATGAAAAAAACCCATGCGATGGACACTGTGGGGAACACCCAATGTAAACATAGTCTTCAATGGAGGAAACAAAAAAGTTTATGATCAGAGTTCAGAGTTATTCTGACGATGACTAGAACTTCATTAGTCACATGTATACTGGTAAAACCTGTTGCTGTAGTCAGCGTTTATCCTTGAAGCACATTTGAACATGGCTCTTAAACTGCCACGATGTTGTTCATCTCCCACTTCTTCTGCGAACTCTTGCTGTTGTCACAGTCTGCTATATAGACCTTGTGCAGGACGTCAGGAGCGATCCAAGCATTTCCCCGTAGGTAAATGTGTAAATCGATGTTAGATCCTATGAAAAAGCAGAAGCAGAAAAGTTCAGCGAAACATCCCTGCAGCAAGGAATAAAGCTTGCTACTAGGACTTTACAAAGTTAGGTATCATGAACTATTTTTTTTATTCAGCAGCACTGCTTGCGAAAGTATTTTTTCCATTCATTTTTAATAGTGATTTTCAAAAGATGTCTTTGTTAAACACTATAAGCCACTAAGAACTAACTTAAACAGCTACAAAGTGAATAGCATCACAAACGTTGTAAAGAACCTTAATTGAAAATCTGAAAAAAAAAAAAAAAAAACACAACAACAACTGTACTGTACATCATTTTACAAAAAAAACCTGTGTGTATATATTTATTATATATATATATAATTATATATATTATATATATATATACATATGTAAAAATTATATATATATATATATATATATATATATATATATATATATATATTATATATATATATATATATTATATATACACATACATATACACACACACAAATATACAAATGTAAAATATAATGATATATATTTTAATATAAAAAAAAAAAAAATAATGCACAGACAGGTTCAATAAATGAACCTGACAGGACAACAAAAGATGGCAAAAAAAAAACTGCTGCTGCGAATTAGACTGCCTACTATTTATCTATTGATCTACAATTCATATCCATTAAAAATAAATGTAAAAAAACGTAAAACACGGTAAATTCGTTGAAACACATTGATCTGAAGGCGGTTGGGTTTGTAGCTAGACAATATTGGAGTTTGCTAACAGGAACAGTGAACAGCTGTTCACTGAAACACCAGTCTCGCTGGATCCTACTGTATGGGCGCGCGTCCGTTATAAAACACTCTCAGGACGTTAATTTGGACAACTATGCGGATATTTTAAAGTGTTCACACAAATAGAGCATGCATAGTTTGTGAATCAACGGACTTGTGCGACTGATACTGTACGAGTCGCAGACGTGAGGCACGCACGAGCTGGTTATTATAACTCTAATCATCGTTACCTTTACATTTGCGTGATAGTTTTATTTATACAACTGAGGACGTAGTCCTAGTTGATGCGCAGCGGTTGGAAATTTAAGCCACCATCTGCATTTAACAGTGAGGCTGTTTTTGCTGTTTTAGCTTATTCAATCACAGAAAACGGGAAATGCCATTACTTTGATCATTTTTAATATGACATATTTAACAATGAAATCAAATAGTTATAGTATAATATTTAAGTTAATTTTAAGCTCGTGGCCCACCTGCAGGATCGCTAAGGACCACTAGTGGGCCGCGGCCCACCGGTTGAGAATCCCTGCACTACAGCCAATTTAGTTTTTTCAATTTACCTATACCGCATGTTATTGAACTGTGGGGGAAACCAGAGGAAACCCACGCGAACACGGGGAGAACAACATGCAACTCTACACAGAAATGCCAACTGGCCCAGTCGGGAATTAAACAAGCGACCTTCTTGTTGTGACGTGATAGTGCTAACCACTGAGCCACCGTGCTGCCCTACTTTGAAATTAGTTAAAAAAAATTTTTTAAATCCACACTGAATGACACAAAATATTTATATCAATACATGTTGATGGATTTATAATGCTTGCTATTTGGTTCTATTAATTAGGAACCAAGTCTGTACTACAAAAGAGGTTTGATATCTTCTGTGACATACCTTAAAATATTTCCACTCCGTGTGCTCGTTCAAGTTACAGTGTGTTATGATGACAGCAGATCCATCTCCCCCCTTTGTCAGGCACTGGTCATACTGCATCAGCTGGTTAGCTTCATTAATTCTAAAGAGCTGGGAAACATAGTTGAAATCAAAATTATTAGCCCTCCTGTGATTTTTTTTTTTACTTGACGTTTAAAAGAGAATATTTTTTTACAGTATTTCCTATATGTTTTTTCTACTGGAGAAAGTCTTATTGGTTTTTTCGGTCAGGATAAAGGCATCTTTTAATTTTTAAAAAAAGCATTTTAAGGTTAATATTGTTAGCCCCCTTAATCAATTTTTTTTTTCTATTTGGCTACGGAACAAACCCCTGTTATATAGTGACTTGCCTAATTACCATAACCATAATTATCACTAACATAACCTAGTTAAGTCTTTAAATCGCACTTTAAGCTGAATACTAGTATCTTGAAATGTATCTAATGAAATATAATGTACTGTCATCATAGCAAAGATAAAAGAAATCAGTTATTAGTCATTAAAACTATATATAATAATACAATTAAAATTCAACAGGAGGGGCTGTATATGGAATGTATATGCAATGAAGTGAGAACAAAAGATAAAATAAAATCAAAGCAAAAGTTCTCTGCTAAAAGATTTCTTTTACCTGATTGCCACCCATTCTATACAAGGTCCAATCTCCACATTGCCACCATTGTGGTGGGCCCATGCTTGTCAATGCAGTGCTGGTTTCATACCCACGATCTATTAACACAAAATACATAAATAAAGATAAACACCACAACATACACATCACCACAACTAGTTTCTTTCATATAAATAAATCATATTGCACCTCTCCCCATTCGACATTCTTTGGAGGCAATGGGTAATGTAGAGGGATGTCATATGCAATCTCTTCCATGAACCACTTGAAGCTCTTGCACCGATGTTCCTCCTGAACTTTTTCAAGGTGCTGATGTCCCCGTAGGCCAGTGTGAGTGTCTCAGGCCGACTGGCATAGAAATAGTCCTTGTAATCATCCCACCATACCTCCACCACCCGCACATAGTTCTACATGCAACCAATAAGCAAAGTGAGGGTTAAAGTCAAGTACACTGTAAAAAATGCTGGGTTCCACACAATTCCTTCATGTTGTCCCAACACAAATCCATTAAGTTAACTTATTTGTTTTTACACATAAAACATTTAAGTTGTACCACAAAAAAAAAAAAAACTGAAGAATTGTGTTGATTCAGCTTATTTTAAACAAGTAGTTTGGGCAAGCAGCAAAAATCTTGTTCACAATGCTTTGTTTTCAGATTCATCAAATTTAATTAAAAAATAAAAGGAGCTCAGCTGACCTTAAGTGTTGGGGATGAGCCGACATGAGCAGGAGGTGGGTTCCCCTGCCAGCCCTGCAGAACGATAGATGTGGGCCCACCGTGAACATGGCACGAACAGAAGCCTGCCCCACGCACACTGCCATATCTACACGGGACATACACATGGCAGGGATTCAGAAAGTGTCCATTTCTAAATAAACCGCTCAAGTTGGCCAATATGTTGCTCTGTGCACTTCATGTAGAGAGGCATTACCAACATTCTTTGATAAGAACTGCCTGACATTATTTAGGCTTGTTTCGGTATCAAATTTTCTTGTTGTGAAGCGTTTATTTGCTAAAGGTTTATCATGATATACAGTATGATCACAATATTGACCTGAGCTGAAAAAAAAAAAGGTTACTTAAAAGAAGGATATTAAAAATACTTAATTGTATTCCTTTATTGTATATACAAAACAATTTAAACAATAGATAACACGTTTTATAAATGCTCATTAATTAAAACGTAATGCATTCAATAAACAGCGACACATAGCCCATATTATAATTATACTTTGATTGAAAAAATGTAAATATACAACAGAATTGTATTAGTTGTTAACTCCAGTTAATAAAACAATTGAAAAAACCTTTGATTTTAACATGTTACTATTACCATCACCTCAGATTAATAAATGCTTTGTAGCTATTACATTGACTTTAGTTAAATTAACTGATGTTCCCAAATTAAGCCTTACTGTACAGGTTTAACGAATAAAAACTTTACCAGTAACTTAGCAGTATTTCAATGACGTACACTGTAAAAAATTCAGGATTCCCACAATCCCTTCATGCTTCCCAACACAAATCAATCAAGTTAACTTAATGTTTTATATTTTTACAAATGTAAGTGGATTAAACATAATAAGTTATCTAAAAAAACCTCAAGAATTGTGTTGATATATTAAGCATCTATTGAGCATATTACATACTATATTAAGTCTTTGAGTAATTGCCTTGATGTACTGTAAAAAATGATTAGTTGACTTTACTTAAAGTGAGTAAACCCGTTGCTTTAAAATTCATTAAATGAACAACTTGCATAATTACAAAAAATAAGTTAAATCAACTTAACAGTTCCAAGTTACAAAGGGTTTACTCACTTTAAGACAACTTGTCACTTTTAAGGGAACAAATTTACTCACTTTTTTACACTAAAGTAAATGATCACTTTTTACAGTGTGAACAACCACTGCCAAAACAATATAATTATCCTTAAGGCACTATAAAAGTTAAAATAATAAATAATTATTAATAGTATTTTGAAGTGCCTACGATGTCAACATTGTGCATGTTCATTATCACGATACACTGAATTATCGAAGATCAGCATATGTTTAACATTATTATATCATTATTACTACTTGCTTTGTTACTATAAAAAGGCAATATGTAGGAATTGTCATGCATGAATAACTTTTTTTATTGTCAGTTTGTTAATGGCTGGAAACAAAATGCAAAAATGAGACATTTCCAAACTTCCTAGCTGGTCTACTGGTATAAAATCTGGTAGATTATCATGCGACAGACAGATACTCTTCATGATAATGCAGAAGGACCTATTCTATATCTAGTGTCAGTTGTTTTTGTTCATTTCAAATATAATCTTAATGGTATTTTGTTGCCTAATCAAACTATCATAACGGTGTAATTTTAATTGTTGTAAACATGTTGGCGAATTTAGCTCATGCAAACATATCCATATCGCTAGGATCAGCTGATAAGACAGAACCCACACAAGAATACACATTTGAGCAGGATATACATCCAGGTCTAAAGTGTTGCAGTGGAAATGGTCATTATTTACAAAAAACTGACAATTGCATGAATGTGACCAATCAAAATTGAATCTTGAATTAGAAAAAAAAAAAAAAAAAATTTTTACAGGATTAACCTGTATGCAAACCCATGGAAAATAAACACACTTAAACAAAAAGTTTACCTTGTATGAGATTTCAAAGTTTTCACCACCCCAGAATCTGAAGACCTGGATCATAAAGACCAAGCTCAAAGAAGAATTCTCTCTCAATTGCGAACAGCCCTCCAGCCATGGCAGGAGACCTGACACACAAATTCACCTGTCAAGAATGTTTTACCTTTTTTTCTCCCATGATACACCATTTCATAACATTAACAGACAAGGCCTTGTTCAGACAGGTGGTACAAATCTGAAATCCATTCAATTTTGTCAATCAAAATGTATTTTGTGTGTTTTATCACAAATCAGTAGGCCTGTTCACACATAAGTGTACTGGAAATAGTTAACCCAGAGCCATTTTTAAATTCCAGGTAAGCAAATCTTAGGTTTCCTCCACAGTTTGATATCATTTCCCTTGCTAAATGCTAAAACAGCCATTTATGTTTAATGAAAAACAAGTTTGTAACTATTGCGAATATCGGTTCCCTTTAAGATTTAGTTTGGACATTTGTCAGATTTTTTGCAGCCTAAAATGACTGATTTCGCATTGGCTTTGGCAGCAGATCTGTAGAATTGTATTTATTGTTAAACTACAAAAACAATACACACATTTGCAAATGTATGTATATGTATTTATGCAAGTAGTTTGCTATACTTTGTTGAAAACTAATTTACATTTGCAGCCATATGAATACACTGTAAGACCATATCTGTTAATTAACGGTTTCCATATTTGAGATTAACAAGTGTATTTTTGTTATATTTACGATTGTGAATTGCATTATGGATGTTGATTCTCTGCTCTTTCAAACTTTTGATGTGAACAGACATCAAAAATCAAACTTTTATTGACATTTTAGTAGTTTGAAATAATATCATTATATGAATAATATATAAAAAAATAAGTCTGTAAAATAGCAGAAAAATGTGCTGGGAAGTTTTATTACAAGGTGTTTGTACGTGTATATACAGACAACCCAGACAATATACCACTTTAAAATATTAAAAATGTTTATAAATGTCCCTTTCTGAACTTTCAGGATAAAAGTTGTTGGAAGAAAGATCAAAGTCCATAATGCATACATAAACAGGAAGAATAAAACAATTAAGCACAAAATATGGAAAACTGCTAATTTAGTAGATAGTTTTTCCAGTGGGCAATTAAAAAGTTCTCTAAATTGCTATTGTTCCAATTGTCAGCAACTAAACGTTTAGCAGTGGGTGGGTTACTTTTGCTGAATGAGAATGACGCTTCAAGTCGCTTCTAAGTCTGCCAAGAATGTGGGAAATCCATGTCATTAAAAAAAAAAACTGTTAAAAGTGGAGTTGCAGAGTGTCGACAACCTGTTAAAAGAATGTTCCTAGCATATAGTATACATTAGATAGGTTTTAAAATTATAAATGTACAAAGCCACCAATGTGTGAACAAAAACCTTTTTAAAATTCTAGTTCAAGTGTGCATGTGTGTGTGTGCGTGCATGTATATATGCATTAGGGCTTGGCAGTATGACAGTATATATCGTTACCGGGTGGAATGAAATGTCTATAGTAAACAATTTTTACTCCATGTAGGTAGTGAAAAGTAAATAAGGTGGGCATGGCCAGCTCACATACAGCATGCATGAGCTGAGAAAGATGGGAGGCTTGCAGTATTATATTTTCAACAAGAAGATCACTTAGTTTAATATTTATACAAGAACTGTAATTCTTTACATTTTGTATTTAAAAAAAAAAAAAAAAAAACAGTTTGATGCTTCCTGAAAGTGTTTAAATATTTATATTTTTATATTTAAGTTTTACTTTTACTGGGGTATATCTTATTTCTGTGAGAAGATGTTACTTCAGAAATGTTTATAATAATAGGGTCTGTCCACATAAAACGGTGCAATGTGACGTACAGTGGAATTGGTTGTTCATCTAAAGTCATATTTTGTTTACTATATTTATTAATGTTCCTTCATCTTAGTCCATTTTTTTATCAAGGGCTGCCACAGCGGAATGAACCACCAACTATTATGGCACATGTTTTAAGCAGCGGATGCCATTTCAGCCACAACATAGTACTGGGAAACTCCCATTCACACACACTCATACACTACAGCCAATTTTGTTTACCCAATTCACCTATAGCACACGTCTTTGGACTGTGGTGGAAACCCACACGAACACTAGAAGAACATGCAAACTCCACACAGAAATGCCAACTGGCCCAGCCGGGACTCGAACCATGGTTTTCTTGCTGTGGGGTGACAGTGCTAACCAATGAGCCACAGTGCCACCGATAAAGTCTTTTCTTAAATATTCAAGCTTATTTATTATATAAAGCCCTATTGTACATTTTCTGGAATAACTAATTTAATTTAAAAACTATATCATGAATGATATGGTCACTGTGAAATAAAATAGTCATACCCAAGCCCTAATATGTATATGTACATAAACACACACAAACACACGAACCAATGGCAAAATCTACTGTTTCCAACATTACCCAGACTACCGAATGGGACATGCTAGGAAAAGCGGCTGAAGTCTGAAACAGATTTTCCCTGTAACATGAACAAAGCCAAAAAAAGACTCAAAAACAATTAGCAAAATGCAGAGATACCATCAAGACATTCATATTTTTTTGCTAACATTTTTGTGTCTCTTTTTAGTTAAACCTCAGCTTGTAAAGACTGCAAAGAAGTGGACAGAAATCAGCCTAATGTGAAGATTAAGCAAAGACTAAGTACATAAACTCTTGGTAAGCATGTGCCAAGTCACTAGATTAGTTAGAAGGCAAGACTGCATGCAAAGAGAAGCAGAAACGAAGATTGACGCTTTCTAAATTCAAGTCGTTGAGTGGTTGACTCAACCAGAACAGCCTCATGAGTCATAATATATGAAGTCATTTATTTAAATAACTTCATTGCTTTATGACCATTTCACAGCAGTTAGTAGGCTTGCAGGAAGTCTCTAATGAGCATTAAAAGGGCTGAACTGTTAAAGCAACAAAGACAAGCAGACCACCACCAAACTTTATAAGAGAGAGACCGGGTCCCTCTGCTTATGCGTGCTGTGGTCAGCCCTAATCAGCTCAGGATTACGGCTCTAAATTACCGATAGGGCTCAGTTCTAGTTAGTCTCTTCTGCTTCTCCTTGCTACCCAGAGGCACGCGTTTCCAAAGCATGCTCCAGTCCCATGCTCCTCTGGCAAAGCCATCCTCGTCCCCGCCCCCCTGGGCCTCGATGGTGTAAGTCTTGCCGTTAATAGAGTCTATGAGAGGCACTGTGCACACCGTTCTGAACATGGCCACAGAGGACAGAGGAAAGGCAGGGGGGACGTCCATGCAAACAAACATGGACGCATACAAACACACACACATGGGGGTGGGGGAGACAAAACAAGAGAGAGACAAAATGGATTTAATGTTCATGCTTATGGAGGAGGGGGAAGTTTACCCATAGGGCTCAGTCTTATGCTTTCTCTTAGCCTTCTCCCTGCTGCTCAGAGGAACCCTTTTCCACAGGAGGCTCCAGTCCCAAGCGCCTCGCGCCAGACCATCCTCATCCCCACCCTGCTGTGGCTCTATGGTATAATCATTGCCGTCTATGTAATCTATCAACGGTACTGTGCAGACCGTTCTGCAACATTAACACAACATAGTATTAACAATACATTTAGGTAAATAAAAACAAAACAAAAATACATTACCTGTGTATTTGGGGGGAGAAGGGTAATACTTTACAATAAAGTTTCAAAAATATTTCATGCAATGGTTAGCATGAAATAACTGCAAGATATATTTTACAGCCTGTATTAATGTTAACAATAAGTATTATACAATAAGTTAATTTAATTTATGAAAGCTTACTGTAAAGTAATACCTAGAAATCATATCAAATCGTGATCAAAACAATATGCAAGTAAAAAAAACATTTAAAAAAATATTTTACAGAATTAAGAGAAAAAAATCCTTTGATATTAATAAATAAATATATATTTTTTTATTTATATATTTTTTATTATATATATATATATATATATATATATATATATATATATATATATATATATATATATATATATATATATATATATATATATATATATATATATTATTTTTTTTTTTTATACACATATATTAACATAATTAATATGCACTCTTTTAAATTTGTAAAATGCATTCAGGTTCTATAAAGAACTTTTATCATCCATCACAAAATGTTCTTCATTGTAGAAAACAAGTCATTTCTATAAAATATTCTTCACACTACAGTTGAAGTATATATACAGTTGCAATCACAATTATTCAACCCCCTGATTTATTAGCCCCCCGTATATATTTTTCCACGATTTCTGTTTAACGGAGAGAAACACATTTTTTCAACACATTTCTAAACATAATAGTTTTAATAACTCATTTCTAATAACTGATTTATTTTATCTTTGTCATGATGACAGTAAATAATATTTTACTAGATATTTTTTAAGACACTTCTATACAGCTTAAAGTGACATTTAAAGGCTTAACTAGGTTAATTAGGTTAACTAGGCAGTTTAGGGTAATTAGGCAAGTTATTGTATAATGATGGTTTGTTCTGTAGACTATTGAAAAAATATATAGCTTAAAGGGGCTAATAATTTAGACCTTAAAATGGGTTTTAAAAAATTAAAAACTGCTTTTATTCTAGCCGAAATAAAACAAATAAGACTTTCTCCAGAAGAAAAAATATAATCAGACATACTGTGAAAATTTCCTTGTTCTGTTAAACATCATTTGGGAAATATTTAAAAAAAAAATAAAAATAAATCAAAGGGGGTTCAATAATTCTGATTGCAACTGTACAAGCTTCTCCTGCTCACCAAGGATGCATTTATTTAATCAAAAATACAGTACAAATTGTAAAATTGTGAAATGCTATCGCACTATAAAATAACTGTTCAAAAGTAGTTTATAATGTAATTTAATAATTTATTCGAATGATTTGAAAGACGAGTTCACATGATCCTTCAGAAATCACTCTAATATTAATTATTATTATTATTATTACTGGTAATAGTAATAAAAGCAATAATGAGTGGAGTAATAATTTCAATTAAAACTACATACAATCAAATTTGAAAAAAATGTTTAACTATTTAACTTTTTTTTTTTACATTTTATAAATGCCGCCTTGATGAACAGAATAATTTTCTTTTCCAAACTTTTGACCGGTACTGTATACCTGTATATATAGTCAGTCTTTCAGTATTATTAATCATTAATAATCAATCATTTGTGGTGCACGTTTAGAGTAATAAAAAAAATTTTAAAGTCTATAATTACATGAAACCAACAGGAAATCAATTTCTAGAAATGTGTCACATTTTAAACTACATTTTTAAATTATTTAAATGATAAATGTTGTCTCAAAGTATCTTTCAGTGTGCACAAAACCAGCCTAGAGCTTCTTCACACCTGTCTTTTGAAATAGGGGCCACCAGCGGGGCATACCAGTTCACTCCAACCTCACAATGTGCATCCAGGTAGATCAGCACCTGAAGACGCATCCACAGTGTGAGACAAACAAATGGGTGCATTTACGTGGAATCAAAAATCAGCACATTGATATTGAGGCTCAAACCTGTCCTAGAGTGGCTTTGCGGGCTCCTATGCTCCTGGCCTGGATCAGACCCTCTCTCTTTTCATTGCGGAACACTTTGACCAACCCGTTCCATTGTTTTATATACTCCTCCAGTCTCTCTTTAAGGTGAGCTAAACAGATAACACATTATAAACACTTTAGACTTTGTCCACTATAAAAGCCACAAAAACTCATTCATTCATTCATTTATTCATTCGTTCGTTCATTCGTTCGTTCATTTTGAACGGTTCTCTGTTATCTATTGAGAAGCATACAAGGGATGAAGAATCAGAGATCTAACATGAGCAGAGGTATTTGTGTCTGCACTTAGTACTTACTGTAGTCTGCTATTGATGGTAAAACAAAGTTACTGGCATATTGCTCACACCTACATCATTTGCTATTGCAACCAGGCAGACATTGATTTTGCCTGAGCAAGCGGATCCAATTTGGTCACTTGCAAAATAACAGTGCAGACAGTCAGCCCTAAAGATTGCATTTGAAAAACAAATCGAAACTGCGTGTGGCATGAACAAAGTTTTACTGACCTTTACTACTAAATGCATGAAACATTCTGAGTCTATACACCCTTTATCGAATATTATCGAGCAAGTCTGCAGCGCCGCATTTATTCACAGTTCCCTTGTGAGCGATCTCTTAAAGAGTAATGATCTCCATTCAGAAACAGCCTGCTTGCCCCATATTAATAAACAAGCAGCTAGCATAAGTCTTCTGGCAGACTGCCTACAGGTTGTGGCAAAGATCTTTTACTTAAAGAAACAGTTCAATTGTTTTGAAAACAGGCTCGTTTTAACAATTTTTAATCCATTCAGCTGATTTCTGGGTCTGGCAGAGCACTTTTAGCTTAGCTTAGTTTAGCATAGATCATTGAATCGGATTAGACCATTAGAGTCTTGCTCAAAAATGACCAAAGTTTTCCTAATTAAAGTCTTCTGTAGTTACGTTGTGTACTAGACAAAGGAAAATGAAAAGTTGCTTTATGACTAGGAAGTTCCAACATTGCTAGGAACTATACTCTCGTTCCAGT
The DNA here is from genome assembly GCA_903798195.1 of Danio kyathit. Lineage (NCBI taxonomy): Eukaryota > Metazoa > Chordata > Actinopteri > Cypriniformes > Danionidae > Danio > Danio kyathit. Next base: position 47,731,716 of record LR812519.1, on the reverse strand, counting down.
GTAACAATCAAGGAACTTTGCTGCCATTCCAGGGCTGCAGAAGGAGCAATGATTTTACGCAGCGACTGAAAATGGTCCCCAGCACCACCAGTTAGAATGTCTGTGTTGGCACATGCTGTAACTACAGAGAAGTCAAGCTTTAAATGGGAATATTATCTAAACTCTTTGGTCTAACTCTTTAACCTGACTCAATGATTTATGCTAAGCTAAGCTAAAAGTCCTTAGTGGAGAACCAAAAGTGCTCTTAAGCACGCGGAATAGACTACTGAGAGAGATCTCAAAAACTCAAGTCATTCTTCACTTCACTAAACCTGAAAAACCAGTAACTGCTTGAAGGAAGGCGACGACTCAAAACAGCCAGAGCATGCAAATGGCACAGTATTTAGAGGACTGAGGGCCAATTGGCAAGCCAAATAAGGATGCTAGAGTCTTGTTTTGAGGAATTATTATCTTCTCGTGTTTTAAGATGTATTAAGTTAATCATTTTAACTTTACTTTCAGATTTTGAGTCAAGATAACAAGAGAAAATTCTTGCATTAGATTAAGCACTTATTAATTGTTCATCAAGAAGATTATCAATCTGAGCTTACAAAGTAGAACTATTTATGCAATCATGACTTTAAATAAAACTCAAAAACTGTTTAATGTAAAGCATATAACCACCAAGCAAATTTGTGTTTAATAGATGTCTAAATACAGACGCCTTGGCTAAAACAAGGCTAAAATTGATCTGTCAGTGAAAATCTAACAGATTTCTGAACAAGTGTCCAAAATTAGTCATCAAATAGACAGATTAGACAGACTTCGCATGTCCTTTATTCATGTCTTTTTTTCTGACTAATCTATCTTTGAACTATTATTAGACATCTATTAGGGCTGGGCGATTTGGCCTAATATCAAAATCTCGATTAATTGAACATTTTAACTTGATTACGATTAATGAATGATTATTTTATTTGTTTATTATTTTTTTTCCCTTTATAGATCCCTGACAAGTTTTGTACAGTAAATATAGTCACATATTACAAGTGAAACATTTTTGAATGAAGGGTGCATTACTTTATTTTTAAATAATTGAAGGAAACACACTATTTACAATCTATGATTATTTATAGAACATCAACATAAAACAACTGAATTGAAAACACACATTGCCTAAAACCAACAGTCGCATTTTTCTTATAAAAAAGTGAAAATAAATAACTTGCACTTTTGGAAACAAAAGAATAATTATTATTTCAATATTTTATTTTCATGTATTTCATATTAATGTAATGTATTTTTTATTTAATGCCATGTCAGCAACCAAGGCTATTTTCATGGCAGGAACATTTCAATAATAAATATACAATTAAAAATCATCAAACAAATGAATACATAAATTAAATAAGATTTTTTGTATTAATACAAGATAAAAATTCTTGTATTTCATATTAAAAGTAGAAAACAAGCAGTTTTTTTCTAAATAACACAACTCTTCTATATCCTGTAAATAATATTTTAAATTTTAATATTTATTTCTTGAATCGTCTGTAAACAAAGATTTGAATGTAAATAATATTTTCACTGTAATGAAAAATATGACATCTGGTGTAGCTTACAATCATCGTCAATGTAGTGCAAATGTGCGACGAGTAGTTACATTAATTATTTTTCGGGAGGTGCACACATATGCTACCGCACAAAGGATGCACCAGACCATACCCGTGCGTTCAACACAAGCGGCAACCTCCCGCTCTCCCTCGGGAAGCCAATACGGAAGTAACTAAAACTGCAATTCATCGACTCGCCTGGGGGGCTGGCTCCAGGAAGTGCAAGGGCTTTCTTTCTGCATTGGTAAATTAGCCATTTTTACAGCTGATAAAAACATGTTTACAGCCTGGTACAAACGATGGCTTTGGTGCATATAGCTATGATTTCCCTTCATGACAACTCTGAGGGGGGTGAATTTTTTTATAACTCATCCGTTTCGTTTTTATTAGGTTATATTAAGTTTGCATAATTAAGGGCGTGGCCACTTGAGTGACAGCTAGCCCTCGCTGGTCGCTGTCTCGTCACCTCAGCTGATTCTGGCTAATTAGCCGCTGAGCTCGGCAAATAAATCGTGTATTTGTTTTGGTTAATGTTTCTTTACACCGTCATTTGCCTTTTGGAATTATTTCCTGCAATTATCAGATGATATGGCATGATGTGTGGATTTAATTGTGCTCACAAACCGTTCAAGTTGCCTCCATTTCACAGGTGAGAGAAATTATATACTTCTATACCATCTCTATAAATGTATTTGTTTTATTTAAGATCATTTATCATTTAGAAGTTCTTTAGACCAGTATTGCACTCCAGAATCTGACAGATTGATTAGCTGTAGGCTATAAAACAGTCATCTGAAGCGTTGTCATTCAGTGTTAGTGCTGGATTTTATAAATAGCCTTGCATTTACTAACACAGACTATATCTGAAGTGTTTGATAGTAATTCGCGTTTTCCTCCTGTCGAAAAACGTCATAAGAACAATGTTTAGTGGCTCAATGTGTTACAACAGTGTTTTTAAAAGACTAAACACTTTATTGATATAGTGTACAACCAAGCACGTGTGGTCAGAACACAAACGAGTCACAGGTAATGAAGTATTAAACGTTCTCCCAAAGTAATAAGTCTGTTTTAATCCAGGTCTAAGCAAAAAGCTGAGAATCCAGCATGGTCTGTAGCTCCGCTCACTCTCCGCCTCTTTGCCCTTATTTGGTATGCCGCGTTTGGCGCGATGACGCGCTAACAAAATGGCGACAGTTGGCCGCGCCTACTTGTGGCTTCTTTTGCAGTGTTCAGAAACCTATGGGTGACGTCACGGACACTACGTCCATATCTTTTACAGTCTATGGTTCAACATTGAAATATGAAGTAGCCTTAACAGAGAAGGGTCATGTGACTCAACACATGGTAGGGAAAGTAATTTAAAAAAATGGACCTGGAAATTTTAAATTAATTATAGATTCTGAATGTCGATTTCCATTAGTTTACGATTTAATTTTTAGCCCTAACATCTATTAGATTTCCACTGACAGCCCAAATTTAGCCTTGGTTTAGCCAAGACATCTTTGTTAATGTTTAGACATCCATTAAGCATACATATAAAAAAAAAAGTTTGTCTAGCAACTAGAAAACAATGAACACTTCTGATATCTAAGTGTACGTTTCATTGTTGGCTCCTATGACTTGGTTGTTGCAACAAAAAATGTGCAAAAGACATAAAACCAGCAACATCACTGACTTTAAAATAGTCAATATACTGACACATTATGAACACATTATGTAGTTTGGATCATTTAGAGAGACCAAAAAAGAAATTAATACATTTGGTGCTGCCTGCACTGAAATAATGAGAACCAAATATTAAGAAAATCACATAAATTAATTAAAACACAGTACATATATATGGTTACAAAGACTCCATATGTATAATGTATCTTATACTGTAAAACCGGCTTATTATATGGCCTTACCCTACCTATAAACCCAATCCTCAGAGAAAACTAAGTATGATTTTTAAGTGGTTTGAATTACAAGGCATGTCCTTGTAAACCACTTTAAGTACAACTAGACCATACCCATGTCATTATACAATTTTGTGTCCTCGTAAAACACAAACAAGTACACACATGTACACTGTATAAGGCAGCATCATGATTATGACCAGAACAAATACATGTATGCTCTTTTTCGGTCCTTTTTAAAAGATATTATGAACTCATGTCCGGTTGTTGTTTTCTTTAGATCTCTTTGTCTTTAGATGCTAATTATTTTCTTTGTTCCCTATTTTCATCTGGGGATACTCATCCCGAGGCCTCTAGACATTGTGTAGCACCATTGATCCAAGACCTGTGAAAAAATGATGCCAACCATAGAGGATTTCTAGAGGTATCCATAATCCTGGACCAGGTCATATCCAGAGTAGATGCTATGGAGGTCATGGAGGATTGAAGAGCATGAGACTGATTCCTGAAAGAGCCCAGTGACAGACGAGTCTCTGCATTGATCCCCTGGGCCAGCCTGAACACCCGCTGGTGACCTACTCACACCTGTAGCTTCTCCATGATGGACATCCAGCATTCTCTAGCATCCGATGCCTAGACTCCAGCTCTGCACATCAAGTTTGGCCAGAGGAGAAATGGACGTGCCCAACTGAGCCTGGTTTCTCTCAAGGTTTTTTTTTCCTTCACTTTCGTCAATTGTTTGTTCCTCACCAGTGTCGCCACTGGCTTGCTTGGTTTGGGACTTGTGGAGCTGTGCATTAATAGATTTGCTCTTCAGTGTTTGGACTTTCAGCAGTGAAAGTTAAACTACACTGAACTGAACTAAAATGAAGTTCAACTCTGAAAACTGGACTGACACAGTTTCAATTTACTAGAACTTCTTTGCTAAGCTGCCTTGACACAATCTACATTATAAAAGCACTTTATAAATAAAGATGAATTTAATTGAATCTTTGTCCTGTCTTCCATTCATATTTGCATTGTACTTGTCTGAAAGTACAATGTCTAAAAGGTGAGCCGAGACCCATCCTTTCAGCAGTCTCGTTCTCCTTGTTTGGTGATCAACAGGATTCAAAGGTGGCAACATTCAACTTTTCTTTTTTTTTTGGCACAAACATCAATTCAAGCCTTATGCTGAGTTCAATTAGTGCTAACCGCAAATACATACACCATCTACACAGTAATTAATGAAGCAATGAAAACGATGCTCACACTACCTTTGTTACTGAAGTCATCAATCATGACGATCTCAGCCAGGTATTTCCTTGGGGTTCTTTTGATGACACTGTGCACAGTCCTCATCAGGGTGGACCATCCCTCATTATGAAAGACGATGATCACACTGGAGGTAAGGAGGTTTTCATCATAGTTCCAGTATTTACACCTGCAAAAAACATACAGTTATAAAAGCATAGTGTAAAGGAAGTCAACTTTATTTGTGTGTGGTCTATGCTATCTATCAAGTCAATCTCAGCGTCTGTACTACACACGCAAACACATGCACACACACTTCAGCATGCATTAGTGGTAAATTCTTATACACTTGCATCCTACTCCATCCTGTGGAAGCCATTTATAAGACAGGAAACACCAACTTTGCACACGGTTTCCTCCATAGAGAGAATTGCAATGCCTAGTCACACTTCCTCATTATTCTCTTTCTACGATCAATTTTAAAGTTAGATTTTTCTCTGTAAATAGAGTGTTTGTGAAACTAGATTGTTCAAACCACATGATATTTTAAGAAGGTTTCGATACAAGTCATATAAAAAAACATAGAGAGTTAAAAAAAAACGCACAATAAGAGGCTTACTTGAGCAAATATTGAAGTATATGCACAAACAAGCTTAATATAGAGAAAAACCATGGTCGTGTTTGCAGGTTGCAGTTGGGTTGTTTGCATTAGAGATCAGTATATGTACAAGTTGTCATATTGCAAACAAAAATTATAATGTAAAAGCTTGAGCAGGTAAGAAAATACAAAAACTGAGAAAACACTTGTCGCCTACAGTAAACAGGACAAGCCTATGTATGTAATACAGGATTAAACGTATGCATTATGTTCTACCAAACAGAATATTTAGCTCCCAGCACTATATAAAACACAAATCCTGTATGCAACACACTGCAAGAGAAACCCCTGGCTATCCTACGATAATTTAGCCTCTTTTAGTGTAGGATTTATACTTTAGTGTTCTTATGTGTAAGAAGGCCTAACGTGTGTGTTACATGGCACAGTAAAGCGACTCGACTGGTAGAGCAACTCACTCCCATGATGTTCAGTCTCTCTGGAGTTCGTGGTGTGCTGCACTACTCATAAACATGTTGTCACTATCTTAGCGCTAATGCTAACTGTTCTTTTAAACTGTGATGGATGCTATTTAGTTACATGTTTTAGCTAATTTTAGCATAGATTCTCTGAGGTAATGGAGCTGTCTGGTCGTGCAGTCAATTTTTAGGCCAACTCAGATGGTTAATTCATCACGAGTTCCCTTGAGAGTTTTTATTTGAATGCAAGCTTAGATTAGAGCATAAAATGAGGGTTTTGAAGAGAATGCTTGACGAGTCTTTCATTTAAAAACGACACAATGTTTATACTCTCAAGTTTTAATACTGGAAGATGCTAAGAAGTTGACTACAACAGTTGGTAGAGTCGTTTAACATGCTAGCTTTCACCACAGCTGTGATTGTGGTCTTTAAAACACATTCATTAAATAAATTCTAAACATGAGTGTCTATTTAGGTAATGTTAACAACTTTTTAAATTGAATTTAACTCATAATCCACTAATGTTTATTTAAAGCCAGTAGTTTAGACCAATAAAATCACATTTGCAAGCATCAAATATATTAATAATATTTATTACTGAAGCTTTAATATATGTTTGGCAAGTGTATTTGGATGATCATAAAAAAAAAAACAAGAAACATATGCAGGATTATTTTCCTTTTCTGCTCAGTATAAGTGTTAAATTAAGTACAGTAACTGGAACTTTGCGTTCTAGGCCATTATTACTAATTTTACAATATGAAAAAGATCTGCAGCATTTGAAAGCAGTAACCAACAAAGATGACACATTAAAAATGCCAAAATTATACTTGACTGTTAACATGCGATCAGGAAAAAGTCTAATGAGGAAGTCATGACTAAATTATGAACTAAAGCAAAACAGCGTGACCAATAAGCAAAGTGTGTAAACGCTGACATCTTCAGACAAAAGTTGGTATCGCAGTGTACACACACCAACAGTTCTGTTTGCCAAAATAATAAACTAATACAAGTGGGCAAAAATTATTATGTTATTATGGTCAAATCATAATTAATTCTAACAAAAGTTAAACATTTACCTGACCAAACAACTCTCTGGTCTGAAAGTCACATACCCTCAGGCTGGCTCGCAGCTGATCATATGAGCCACACACACACCAACAAAAAATTATAATGTCACTAAATATTAGGTGTTAGGTTTCCAGTACCATTCAACTCCAAGTTTATAAGCTGTAGCACACCTTTACACCTTGCCTGCAGCAGAGAACAATGGTGTCCATTGTTCCAGACACTTTCCAGATTCCTCTCATAGGATAAGATTTAATATCTTTGAAGGAAGTGGGTTTTAGTGAATATACATGTTAAATGACAACTGTTAAATGAATAAGCACGACTTTGTTCCATTATATTTAGCATCATGCATCTCATAGGCCAAAATATGAAATTCTGCAGTTTTCAAAACGCTATACTCCCTTGAATTGATTCCTTAGCTTAGCTTTTAGCATAGTGCTGTGCTTTGCTAGTTTTTAACCATAAACCCAAATGCTCACAAGGTGAGTTTGTGCTTTTGGCTAAGTTATGTAAACTGGCTTTTATGTCAAAGATTAATGTAAACACATCGTTAGCTTTATTATTGATTTTTTTATGTTCAAGTGGTATTTGTAGGGAGTTGGATGCAAGAAAAGCAGTGTAAACAGTGTGTATAAAGCATACATTGCCATTTAATGTTAACTCTCAACTATGTCACCATAGCTCTAATTTAAACGTATGTGCAACAGTTTTAAACAGGTACATTTTTATTGACTTAAAAGTTCTAGAATGAGAGCGAAACAGCAAACAACAGACAAAGGTGAACTTTTCTAGTGTGCATGTGTTCACACACATAATCAATTAGTATACTTCGAAAGGCTGGACATTACACTAACTACACTGTATACATTACCTACACATAAAAATGAATTATATTATGTTTTTTTTTTACAATATATTTTTATTTCTATACTGCTTTTTACAATCTAGATTGTGTCAAAGCAGCTTAACATGAATGAAGAATAAAAAAAAAATAGCCATAATATTTCAAATTGTGAAACATATGGGCTTTTTGAATCACCTTGCTGAGCAAATAATAAGCGTTAATATTAGGACTATTGTACTTCTGTCGGCTCATATCTGTATATATTTATGTGTAGATAAATATTGAAGATAATATGCTTGTCAAATTACTTTGATCATTTATCAATAAAGTAACAGTTGGCCCAAAAAAAAATCTGTCTTCATTTACTGACACAATTTTTGGGGGGTTACCATTTACTTCAATTACACAAAAGCTATTCTCAAAATACTTTCGTTTAAGTTCCTCATCTAAAAGGAAGTCATTTGTAAATGGTAGTAAATGTACAACTTCTTTTCTTTTTTTGTCACTTTAAAGCCCGCCAGTATTACACACTCCAACCAAAACAACACTGACAAACTTGCTATAAAACCGCACTAATGATTAAACTCCTAATGATAAAAACACTGCATTCTGTAGTATCAACTCTTGCATAACAAGGGTAAAGCATATATACCACTGTAAAACAAGAAACAATTGCTATATACTCAGAAACAAGAAGTTTATGTTCAACTGGCTGACCTACACTGCTCAAATAAAAAGCTTGACCTGTTGTAAAAGCCTCAGGTCACTTCTGAAACTGTATGAATTCATAAAGCAGTCTCAGGCAGATAATCCAGCTTTCCAGCTCGGAGGGGAGTTAATGAGAGAGACTGCGGCTTATCACTCAGCTGTGACGTGGCCAAACAACATTTTGGTGGCTGAATTATGGGCATAATGCCGATCCTATTTCATGTCTGGAACATTAGTAACAGAGTGCAACTAGAATTCCTATACATTGAAAGTGTATCATATATGACTTATAGTACTGAAATACAGAACAATGTTTCTTTTAGAAGTGTCTTTGACATTTGGAAATGCTAAGATACTTCAATGTATGACGAAAATCTAGTAATTATGATGCTACCATGTGCAAAATGAAGGATAGTGGAGTTTTATGTTGTTGTTAAGAAGTGAAAACAGAGAAATGAGAAAATATGTGGCTAAACAGAGGTAATGCGTCACTGAAAAAAACTTGTTTGAAAAGGTGTGTCTTTATTTCCTCTTTCTAGATGTGATCTTAAAAATATTTTGGAAAGTAAACATGTCAAACCTGACTGTCTATATCCTAAGAATCTTAAAAAAATTATATATATTTAAATTAGAAACTAATATTTAACATATTACACAAAAAAAAAAAGAAGAAGAAAAAAAAAGCCTTTTAAAAAAATGCAAAACATGACCAAACAAAAGCTGAAGACTCCACCACAACCACAACCACCCACCCATACACACACACCCATATACATTCACAAAGCAGAGTTTCTAGTGTCCTCATACTCACTCTTCATGACGCAAGTCGCCGACAGTTCGATCCAGAGAGATCATGTCACTGGCTACCATGTTAAAGCCGAACTCCTTGATGCTGGCTTGAACCGAATCTTTGTACTCTGGTCCCAGAACGAACGGTTTACTGCCCTCTCCCGGTCCGCCCTGGACCCCATGAGGCTCAGGTTCTTTCGGCTCAAAGTTGCCCAGAGTCCCTTTGTTCAACACAGGATCACTGTACAGATTGGTGTGGGGTTTAAAAGTGATATATTGCTTCTGGATGACATTCTGCTGGTTTTGGGCTTTGAGTGCTGGGTTTGGGTTGTCCACATTCTTCTGGCGGATGGATTCCAGATCGACCTCAACTCCTTCGACATGGGGCCAAGGAACAACTGGCTTAAACTGGTCAGCGACATCGTTATTGGGAAGGTTGGGCTGCGGGAGTTTATCAGCATCTCTTCCCTGCTTATGAAATGAGACAAATGTGTGAGACATTTTTGGAGCGTTTGTTAGTTAAAAGGGCATTAACACCAAGTCTATAGCATATATGATAACGTCTGCATTTAATTAAATATCAACATGTTAAAAAGTTTGCTGCTGAACTTGTTGTGTAGAATATATTACATGCCCTCTGACTAGGGCTGCACGAAATTTAGCATTGCGATATATTTTTTTTTGTGATATGAATAAAATTTCACCAGATGTCTTAAAATCTCTATTTGGAAATAACTTATAATGTTAAATCGATTGGGATGATACTGCAGTGGAAATGCATCTCCATAAAATAGAATAAACAATCTTTAAGATTTTTGGGGTCCCCCGACACATTTTCGTTGTGGTCTGTGCTACTTGCAGTGCATTTCTGTATTTGAATGAGTATTTTCATGCATAACAATCAAGAAAAACATACACCTGAAATTGTGTTTTTATCGTTTCCTGATAGTATTCAAGTACAGTAACTGAATTATAGAAATAATTCAATTAAAATTAATCGTAGTTAAGGTCACAAATGGTACAGTTTCTTATAGCTGAAGGCTTTTAAAATCATTATACAAATCACAGGTATCAAAAACACACGCAACTGATGAATTATAATACAAACTCAACATTGCGTATATCCTGCGATGTGACTATTGCGAATGATCACATATCTGAAACGATATATTGTGCAGCCCTACCTATGACTGTCAGCTCATACGCAAGTAAAAATCCTAAATAATATAATTCTAAAAATATGTACACATTCAGGTTGTGCCACATCTTTTTGTTGTGAAATCATTACTGGTTGTCTAAAAAGCAAGAATAACTGGACTGAAGCAAGTTAAAAAAGTTTAAGTAATTTTTTTTTTTACATCAAGCAGTTTAGAATCATCTCGCAAAAAAGTTATGGCCATAAAAACTTTGCATTTGAGATTCACAAATAAAATATTAATAGACAGGAGAAAATGTGTTATGCAAGCAAAATGCTGTACTGTCATTATTTTTTTAGCTTGTGAATACTATTTCTCGTTTGAGTGCAAGCGTCATATTTCATCTATATTATATAGGCCTGCTGTATTTATTACTATTATTTCTTTTATTTACTTATATAGTTTCAAAACTATTTTTTAATTCAAACTATTTTAAATGCCAGACTTTTTTTCTAATCATTATTTCACATGCCAGCATTAGCGTGAATATGTAAAGCATTACAGGAAATTTCAGCTAACATTTACATAAGCAGCTTTTATGTAAATAACAACCTGAGGTGAAGTGAGCAAACGAAGAAATCCTCTGCACAAATAATGTACGCTCTATTCAAAGGAAGTGTAAATAAACCTAAAGGAATCTACACAATAATACCACAATAACAAGTTAAACTAAACCAGACAGTTGTCACAGCAAGTGACAGAAAGCTGTCAAGTGTGCCATATGTCAAGAGTTCACTCCCTGTCATTCCCCATACTAAACCATGCTTCTGAAAGCAAATAAGTATGTGCCATTGGACACTATTTATATCAGGCAGATATTTAGCCTTTAATTCAGTCTGCAAGCATATGGACGCAATCAAACTGTCTTGTTGTGATAATTGCTTTTTCACAAGTTTAATCAAGATCCACAGTATAACAACTGAACTCTATTCAAAGTCAGCTCCAATAAACAAATAGTTATAACTTTTGAATTAAAACATATTAACCCTTTACTAAATACTGAGGATGGCCTTGCCTTAATAAATACAGCAATTGCCAGTTTACTTTCATGTCAACAAGAGCCTTGTTTTAAAGTATTAATAAGCAATAGGCCTACAAATAAATCAGAAGATTTCCAAACAAAATCGATCTTAGATGAGATTAAGATTTAAATATTAAAATAAATATTCAACAAGCATGTATTGCTGCTATAACACATCGAATAACTGTTACATCAATCTGAAAATTCTTAATAGGCATTCTAAAAGCGGATTAACAAATAATTAATCGCGGTATTTTGAGATACTCGTCATAACAATGTCATACATGTCTATAGGCATGCTATATGGTTTCACACGTCTAATTGCGACCCCCAAATTTTTTTGAAGACCCTTTTTGTCTACAATAAGTACTAGAGCATGGAACCATCTAGTGAGATATCCAGAAATCATCTAATTTGACACAAAACTAGCTGCTTTTTGATTATTGATACATATCGGCACAATGTAACGTTATGTTAATAATGCGTGTATACAAGCAACCAGTACCCAAGCCAACGACCTTCCGGGTTTTCGCTGAATTTGCTACTTATGAGAATTTAAAGAGCGACATTAGCTGTTCGTGCTAGCAGACACATATCTGCGTTTATTAAAGCACACATTGACATACATTTAGAGATTAATATTAACGTTCAGTGTCTGATACAATTCATCGGTCAGTTCTCGCTGCTCATCTCCATGACAACAGCAGCAGTTAGCATGCTAATCATCATGCTAGCAGACCCTACTGAATACTAACACAGGCTGTGGAAAAAAATAACAACACACAGAACGAAAACAATAACGTGTCAAAGTAACTGACGACCATACTAGCTTACCATTACACCGGCAAACGGGTTTTCGTCTCCAGCCTTCGGTGTCAAAGAAGACCAAAGCAAAACCAGCCCCAAAAATGTGCCGATGACCAGCAAACTTCGAAGGATGAATCCAACCTTTAACCTCATTTTGGGGGGAGGAAATCAGTTGAAAAATAAGAAAACAGAAAGAAAAAGGTGAGCTTGCACAAATAAATAAACACTCCGCAGCCTGTATGGCCACATCGAGTCCCTCCCTCCTTCTCACTCTCGTTTTCTTTCTCTCTCTCCTCTGCTCCTTTATTCAATTAAACTCCCACTGTCCTCTCTATGATTTGGTCACAAAAAAAGCCAGTCATATGAAAAAAGCCCGCAGTTGCGTGTGTGTGCGCCACGCAGCCATGAGGACTAAACACACACGGATGTGTGAATGAACACACACGGACGTGCGGCATGATTGATAGCATATAAAAGGCCCGTGGAGATGTGCGGGGCGGTGACGTGGAACGGACACTTCCACAAGTTCTTGCGTTAATGGGCGTTTACACGCACAACTATTGCACAAGGAAGCTCGCCTTGTGCCACGCATGCATAACTATCACTATTGTTCTAGAAAGCGCCCAGACGTGCTTCCGGATGACTGTAGCTCTTGTGTTCACCCTCTGCTGTTCATTATTACCATTTTGATTATGAAATTAAGGAACATTCAAGTTTCAATCATATTTATTATTTAATACGTTGTATCATGTAGGGATTATAGGATACCAGACACTGTATTCATCTGCACGTTATGCACTATTTAGGGAAACAGGAAATATTAGGAAACAATGATTTATATAGTTACTACAGGGTTAGAAAAAGCTTTAACTTTAAATTTCAATGCTTAGAAGGCAGACTGGTGCCATCTGGTGGAAGAATTCAAAATACATTTATTGCTATATGGCTTAATAATAATAAAATATGGACCATAGGATGCTTTACAATATTTGTGGTTATACATTAGATGAGTCAGTACCAAACTTAAAACTGGTCTCACTCTGAAAATTTGTACACCCAAATAATTATGGTGGGTCAAAATATTAAATAAAATGTCTCCTCACAGCAAGAAGGTCGCTGGTTCGAGGCTTGGCTGAGTCAATTGGCATTTCTGGAGTTTGCATGTTCTCCCCGTGTTCCCATGCATGGGTTTTGTCTGTGGTCCGGTTTCCTCCACAAGACCAAAGACATGCGCTATAGGTGAATTGGGTAAGCTAAATTGTCCGTAGTGTATGTGTGTGAATGAGTGTGTATGGATGTTTCCCAGTGATGGGTTGCAGCTGGAAGAGCATCAGCTGCGTAGAACATATGGTGGATAAGTTGGCGGTTCATTCCGCTGTGGTGACCTCTGATTAATAAAGGGACTAAGCTGAAAAGAAAATGAATGAATGAATGAATGAATGAATGAATAAACAGCATAAATGAAGAGAAACATAAACATATCTAAAATTTAGTTAAAATCTCTTAGTTTGAATTTTTAGCAGTAACTCATTTGAATTTAAATGTATTATCTTTCTATTCTTAATGATGTTAAGTCACCAAACGGTTTAAATGCACAAAAGTTATTGACTATTTCACTGGGAAATTACTAAAAATATAAAGGGGTGGTGGTGTACTCATTTATGCTGAGCACTGTATATACAACAAGCACATACTACAACCACCCACATAATTATACATATTTATACCCATGTTTATGGCCTTTAATGTCAGAAAACAAATAAAAAAGCTAGTTTATCATATTTTCTTCAATCTGAGAAAATTGAATATTTTTAATGATAGTTTTGAAATCTTGCCAGTAAACGGCAAACCTATTATTATTTATTATTTGTATTATTAAATAATGTACAATTTTAAAACAGCATTGGGAATAAATATTAGTTTTAATAGGCTTCAATAGCGATATTTTCAAGCCCTTAGTTTAACGATTTTTGTACTTAGTGTAAAATACATTTATGGAAAAATGTATATATAAATAAACAAACAAACAAACAAACAAACAAACAAACAAACAAACAAATTTGAAAGTACTGTCAAAATCGGTTGTTATTTCTTACTTCCTATGGCAGTCTCTCTGTTTTTTAAAGGATTATTTATATTTTTCCTAATTATTTTTGTGATTTTTGTTAGCTAATTTGTCCTCATATATTTCAGTGAAAGACATTTATTTAATAAGTTATAAACTATTTTGTTTGTTTATGTAAGTAGGTTTAGTTTAGTTAATAAAGCACTTTCAAAACAACCGGGGGCTGACAAAAGTGCTGTACATAAAATGAAAATAAAAGCTATAATCTAAGAATCAGAAACAGAAATAACAACAGCCAACTTAGTATAGAATGGGCAGACAAATAAAGCAGATATGAAAATTAACAGATCAATACTTGTTAAACGCTAAGAAAACCAATTGAGTTTTAAGAAGAGATTCATTCATTCATTCATTCATTCATTCATTCATTCATTCATTCATTCATTCATTCATTTATCTTCAGCTTAGTCCCTTTATTTATCAGGGGTCGCCACAGCAGAATGAACCACCAACTTATCCAGCATATGTCCTTCCAGCTGTAACCTAGTACTGGGAAACACCCACACACTGCGGCCAATTTAGTGTATTCAATTCACTTATACCGAGCGGGAAACCGAGCACCCAGAGGAAACCCATACCAACACGGCGAGAACATGCAAAGTACACACAGAAATGCCAACTGATCCAGCTGGGACTCGAACCAGTGACCTTCTTGCTGTGAGGAGACAGTGCTAACCACTGAGCCACCGTGTCGCCTTAAAATGAGACTTAAAAATGGTTAAAACTTTTGTACAAATCATATACTTCCGAAAAGCTTGCTTCTCTCTGTGCTTCAGCCTCAAAATAAGAGCTTTCAATAAATGAAGATTACAAGATCTTAAACTTCTTGAAGGGTTATAGGAATGAATAAGATCAGACAAGTATTTTTGAGCCAGATTGTGTACACAAATCAAATTATTTTGAACTCAAATTTTAAAGGACTGGTAGCCAATTAAAGGGATGTAGAATAGGTGTATTGTGGTCATATTTGTGACCATTTTGGAATAATCTGGCTGCAGCTTTCTGCCATAAAATGATAAAGTTATGAAAGTGTAGATGTCTCATTTGATGTTTCAGTTCTTTTAAACAAAGTTGGAAAAATCTTGAAGATATGTGTTTGTCTAGTGTTATCCATAGTTTTTCAGTTTAGAAGCACCATAAGGCACAAAAAAACAAACTAAAATGAACATGAGTGTACATTTAATGTGTAAATATGTATTCAACCCTATTTCTGGTCTTGGGCTTTTTTTTCTAAGTTCAGTTTGTCAAACTGAAATCAAATCCAAGTGCAGGCCTAATGTGTTGCAGCTGGGCAGTTGTTAAATGACTTATGACAGTGTGTTTTTGTAATATAATTGACTATTTGTTCATAATTTTGCAGGCTTATATAGATATGTGGACATGAAATATTGGTTTACAGATACAGAATAGTACATTAAAGTGTAGAAAACAATAATTTACTCATTTGCTCTCTGTATGAATTGCTTTATTCTTTTGGAACATTAGAAATAAAAATATCAGTCTATACAATGGAGCTGATCACTAAAGTATATTTATGTTTCACAGTAGAGTACAGTTTTGGGAAGATATTAGTGTAAATGATCACAATATTGTCAACTTTAGTGCACGAAAAATGTGCAAAACTGTGTTTCTTCTCTGTTTTTTTGTCTTATTTTTCAGTACAAATATCTATATAATTTGAACACATTCCGAATGATTCAATATATTGTTTATAATTTAAGTTAAGTTGTTTTCTGAAAAATATTTTTGAGAAGCTTACAAATAACTTGTCAAATAATAATAATAATAATATAATAACAAATAATATATATATATATATATATATATATATATATATATATATATATATATATATATATATATATATATTTTTTTTTTTAAATGTCTGATGGTAAATCATACTAAACGTTTACTATTTTAGGTCCATTAGGATTACCTAAATCATTTACATTTGCTAAATGCCAGAATAATGAGAGAATTTTTTTGAGACTTTTTTATTAATTTATAGACAGTCAAAAGTTTACATACATTTCCTTGGTATTTTGTTAGCTTTGCTTTTAAACTGTATAACTTTGGTCAAATGTTTTGGCTATCCTTCCACAAGCTTCTCACAATAGTTTGCAGGAATTTTGGCCCATTCCTCCTGACAGAACTGGTGTAACTGAGTCAGATTTGTTGGCTTTCTTGCTCGCACAAGCTTTTTCAACTCTGCCCACAAATTTTTCTATAGGATTGAGCTCAGGGCTTTGTGATGGCCACTCCAAAACATTCACTCTGTTGTCCTTAAAGCACATTTTAACTAATTTGGCAGTATGCTTACAGTCATGGTCTGTTTGGAAGACCCAATTGTGGCCAAGTTTTAATTTCCTGGCTGATGTCTTGAGATGTTGCTTCAGTATTTCTACATATTGTTCTTTCTTCATGATGCCATCTATGCTGTGAAGTGGACCAGTCCCTCCTGCAGCAAAACAGCCCCACAACATGATGCTGCCGCCCCCATACTTCTCAGTTGGGATGGTGTTCCTAGGCTTGTAAGCTTTCCCCTTTGTCCTCCAAATGTAACACTGGTCATTATGGCCAAACAGTTCAAACTTAGTTCCATCAGACCACATGACATGTCTCCAAAAATTTGTCTTTTTCCCAGTGTAATTTAGCAATTTGTAATCTGGCTTTTTTGTTGATTCTGCATGTATGTATATATATGTACACACACACACACACACACACACACACACACACACACACACACACACACACACACACACACACACACACACACACACACACACACACACACACACACACGCACTACATATGTATTTACATTGTAAATGTGTATTGCCTATTATTTTTTATTTATTTTAGTTTGGCTGAAATAAAAGTAGGCGACGCAGTGGTGCAGTAGGTAGTGCTGTCGCCTTACAGCAAGAAAGTCGCTGGTTGAAACCTCGGCTGGGTCAGTTGGCATTTCTGTGTGGAGTTTGCATGTTCTCCCTGCGTTCGCGTGGATTTCCTCCGGGTGCTCCGGTTTCCCCCACAGTCCAAAGACATGCGGTACAGGTGAATTGAGTAAGCTAAATTGTCCGTAGTGTATGAGTGTGAATGAGTGTGTATGGATGTTTCCCAGAGATGGGTTGTGGCTGGAAGGGCTTCCGCTGCGTAAAAAAATGCTGGATAAGTTAGCGGTTCATTCTGCTGTGGCGACCCTGGATTAATAAAGGGACTAAGCCGAAAAGAAAATGAATGAATGAATGAATAAAATAAAAGTAGTTTTTAACTCAAAAAACTATTTTAAAGTGAATATTAATAGCCCCATCAAGTTTTTTCCCCCTGATTGTCTAGAGAATAAAGCACTGTTAGCAAACAACTTTCTTAATTATCCTAACTTGCCTAAGACAAGCGAATACAATAACATAGTTAAGCCTTTAAATTGCACTTCACAAAATCATTAGAAAAGTACTATGCACTGTCATCATGGTAAAGATAATATAAATTCGTTATTAAAATATTATATTTAATTGTAATTTTTTTTAAATAATTAAAATTTTAAAGGAGGGCTAATAATTTTGACGATTCTGAGCAATATTTTCTTGTTCCTGTGGGGATTATTACTAATTGGGATCATATTTTAGCACTCTATTTATTACTCACTCACAAGCTGTCCAGATATATTGTACTCTCACCAGTAAAAAAATTAATTGCCTACTGTCCTCAGGCCATTTTTATTACAACGAGTAACCGTTTTGAGCCACAAGATGGCGCCAGGGTTATAAAAAAATTGTGAACGTTGATATTGGAACGTTACATATGAAGGGTTTAGATGCAAAAACCTCTAAATGCTATCTGACTTTTTTTTTTTTTTAAATTAGCATTTTTCTCAGGCTCCTATGTCTTGATTCAGTAATCAAGGAAAGGAAAAGGTTATTTTGATTGCTTTTATAATGAAATAACTGAACATAAACATTAGAGGCTGAGAAAAATGCACATTGTAGAAAAAAATTCCAGATGTCACTTAGAGGTTTTTGCATCTGACTCTTCATATACTATTATACGATGTTAATATACAATGTTATTTATTTATTTATTTATTTATTTATTTATTTATTTATTTATTTATTTATTTATTTATTTATTTATTTATTTATTTATTTATTTATTTGTTTATTTATTTAAAGCACCAAAAGTAGGCCTGGTAGTTAAACATGCCCTAATAACAAAAAGAAACCTAATGACTAATAAAGTTGTTTTTATGAAAACCCGAGACATTGAGACACACCTGCTGAAACTCTTGACTGTTAAACAGGGAGATCAGGTCACCCTACCTTTCCTTTATTAGTAAGAGCATTCAACTGTCTGTCACATATGTAGGAGGGTGTTTTCCAGTTTCAACCTGTCAGCTCATTCACACCCTGGTATTATTTTGGGAGGGTTATGGGCCCTAAAATCATTAGCAGTTGAGGTTTAGCTGGTTAAAACCTGACTGTAAAATTAAAAAATATTTTCGGGTTTCCCCCAGTCTAAAGACATGCGGTACAGGTGAGTTGAATAAGCTAATCTGGCCATAGTGTATGTGAGTGTGTGCAAGAGTGTCTGGGTGTTTCCAAGTGTTGGGTTGCAGCTGCAAGGGCATCCGCTGCGTGAAACATATGCTGGATAAGTTGGCAGTTCATTCCGCTGTGGCGACCCCTGATTAATAAAGGGACTAAGCCGAAAAGAAAATGAATATGTAAAATAAAATAAAGTTTCTGTGAGTTTGCAAGTTCTCCCAATGATTGCGTGGGTTTCCCCTGGGTGCTCCAGTTTCTCTCACAGTTCAAAGACATGCGATATAGGTGAATTGGGTAAACAGAATTGACCATAGTGAATGAATGTGTGTGTGTGTGTGTTTGTGTGTGTGCGTGCGTGTGTGTGTGTGTGTGTGTGTGTGTGAGAGAGAGAGCGAATGGGTTGTGGCTGGAAGGGCATCCACTGGATAAACCATATGCCAGAATAATTGGTGGTTCATTCTGCGGTGGTGACCCTTGATAAATCAAGGACTAAGCCAAAGAATAGTAAGTAAAACTAAAATAAATAGTTGGCACAACTGTTTTAACATTAAAGATAACAGATTTTTCATCATATTAGTAATGTACTGCACATTTATTCAGAGCCACCAGAAAGAAGACGCAACGCTGAAGAGTAATGATGCAGTAAATTATGCTTTGCCATTATATATGAGAAATTTACAGTATTAAAATATTAATTAATTTTCTTTTTGGCTTAGTTTCTTTAATAATGAATGAACCGCCAACTTATCCAGTATATGTTTTACGCAGCGGATGCCCATCCAGCTGCAACCTATCATGGGAAAATATCCATACACATTCATTCACAACGGACAATTAAGCTTACCCAATTCACCTGTACCACATGTCTTTGAACCTGTGGGGGAAACCGGAGCATCTGGAGGAAACCCACACAAACATGGGCAGTGCATGCAAACTCCACACAGAAACGCCAACTGACCCAGCCGGGGCTCGAACCAGTGACCTTCTTGCTGTGAGGCGATTGTGCTACCCACTGCACCCCCGTGCTGCCTATTATAATATCATAATAGTACAAAAAATAAACTAATATTGTACAATGTTCAGGTTTTTACTTGACAAGTAAGACACTTCTTACTGAAAATAAAATATTTCTGTAAAAGAAACCTATAAAATGGCATACCCAAACTTTAGAATTGCATATTAAGTGTATACAAAAAAAACAAAAACATTAAAAGTATGCCACAAATTAATTAATTAAATAAATAAAAAAAACTTAATGTATGGAGCCTACGTATAACTAAAAATCTAAATACAGTTGTGGAACTCCATATCATAGCCTTTATCACATGTGTGAAAGAGATTCCTCCTGAACGGATTGTGTGGAAGGGTTTATGGCGCAGTAAACCATAACAATATTACACATGCACATGTTTTAGTTAATAAATAATTCCAGTCTGCCAAAGTTCCTGCCTGGAAGCTCAATGTCCATTTCAGATTTGCTCTTTGATCAACTCTTAAAATAAAATGACGTAAACACACACTCTAGCAGGCTAATATTTTATAAATCGTTAGAACAGAAAAACTGTGTGAACAAATCACTGAGCTGTATTGTCACACTGATGATAAATCACTCGCGGAAAGATAAGAAAGTATTTGTGGACGATAAGCTCCCTCTAGTGCTCAATACTAGGAGTTTGCACATCCGATTTACAGTGTTGACATTTTATCGCAAAAAGATATATTTACAGGACGTTTTCACTTACTCTTTATATCAGTGCGTGATCCTGCAGGTTAGTAAGTTCTTAGCCATCCAACAGGATTAATAGGCTTGTCTGAAAGCAACAGACTCGGAAGGGGGGAAAAACTTTCAAACTAAAATAGTATGGCTGTATATGTTCAATAATAGCACATTTTAAGATATAAAGTTAATTAAGAACATAGTAAAGACTTTTAACTTGGCTGTAAAAATATTTCTGAATATTTATAACTGAATGTTTACGCTATGACTATGGAAAATATATAATTTACAAATAGTGACTGACTGAATAATTAAAAGAATTGATGATTAACAGTGCCTACATCTATGAAAATATCAACATGCATATAGAATTCTTATGTTATTAGGCTTCAAATAATTCATTTTTTTTTTATTTAAAAATGTATGAATTTTAATGAAAATATATCAAAAGATCATTATATTAGGCTATATTAAAATGTTGGTACAAATGATTGACAAGTTTTTGTACACTGAAAAAAAAAAGATTTCTGCAAAATTGTTGCAAACGATATGTGTTAAATTTAAACAAACAAATTGCATTTAATAACGCTCAGCTAAACTTGTTTGTTTAAATTCAGCCCAAATAAATTGTTCACAACCACTTACCTTAAAAATTTTGTAAATCCAAGGAATCATATTTGAATATTTTGTTCAGTACCATTATTTCAATTTAATATAATGGTCTTTGTTTTACTATATTGTGAAAAAAAATGTTTAATAAAAAGTTTAATAAATAGCGTAAAACTGCAACACCTAAAATGCCACAACCTGTGGTTACTTCATGATAATTTAAAAAATATATAATTTCCATATTATCCGTTTCTCTGGATTCAAGATCTAGTTTTGAGTAAAGTGAAATTTCCGTTTTATTCTGTAACCATTTCATGTAAATTTACTATACACAAATGCTGTTTCTTTGCATAAAATAACCACAAAAAAAAAAAAAAAAAAAAAAAGTTTAATTGGTGGCAACGCAGTGACGCAGTAGGTAGTGCTGTTGCCTCACAGCAAGAACGTCGCTGGGTCGCAGGTTCGAACCTCGGCTGGGCTGGGTCAGTTGGCGTTTCTGTGTGGAGTTTGCATGTTCTCCCTGCGTTCGCGTGGGTTTCCTCCGGGTGCTCCGGTTTCCCCCACAGTCCAAAGACATGCAGTACAGGTGAATTGGGTAAGCTAAATTGTCCGTAGTGTACGAGTGTGAATGTGTGTGTGTGGAAATTCCCAGAGATGGGTTGCGGCTGGAAGGGCATCCGCTGCGTAAAATCGTGCTGGATAAGTTGGTGGTTCATTCCACTGTGGCGACCCCGCAAGGGATAAAGCCGACAAGAAAATGAATGAATGAAAGTTTAATTGTTTGTTCATATTCATTAAAAAAGAGAAAAAAAAACAATGCTAATGTTTTAATTACAGAAAAACTGCATTGAAAAAAATTATAATTTGATAACACTTTATTTTGATGATTTTGATGGTCCATTTGAGTATTAGTAGACTGTCTGCTTAATATCTGTTGATACTGCTCCTTCAACAGATATTTAACTGACTATAAGTTACTTTGCAAGTACATGTCAACTTACACTAACCCTAACCATAACCCCAACCTAACAGTCTACTTATAATCTAATGAGAATTAGTTGTCATGTAGATGCAATGTAACTTAAATTTAACAAACGGACCATCAAAATAAAGTGTGACCAATTATTCAAAGATGATTCATGGGTTTACTAAATTTGTTTAAGGTAAATGGTTGTAAATAATTAATTTGGGCTGAATTTATACAAACAAATTAAGTTGAACGTACTAAATTTAATTAGTTTTTTTTTTTTTAAATTCAACACATATAAATAGTTTGCAACAATTTTGCAGACATCCATTTTTTCAGGAAATCAATGCTTGGTGGAATAACCATGATTTTCAATCACAACAAACGAAAACATTTGTTGAACACACCATTTATCATTATCTGAAAAAAATAAAATTAATATTTTAAATGTCAACATTTTTTAATTTTCTTTCATGGAATAATCGCTATCAGTCCTGTACAGAATAAATCAAATTTTACTCAAACCCTAATTCTGGCATTAAGATAAGAATTGCATGGTGTCTTAATTGTTTCACAACAGAGATTGATTGGTGCAAATTTCTGTACAGCGTCATGGGCAATGTAGTTTTCTGTATACATGCTTAAACACAACTGTTTAAAACATAAGTTAATGTGAACAGATGGTTTCAACAAACAACAGGCCTGTCTTTTAATACAGTCAGTTAGTGAAGTTTTATAAACTAATTTGGAGAGGAGCACGTGATATGATTGATCATGGCTGGTCTACCATCCGTAATCAGTAATGATCAGATTGATCCAAGCCTATAGACCAATTTAATCCTATTGCCTTTTCTTTGTTTTGAAAGAATCCCCACTTCCACCCCATCTCCTCTTTTACCTCCTTTACCAAGGGGAAGCTCTCGAGACCTACCTGATCTCGGACCCCCTTACATGCTAATTGACCGGGAGCCCTAGACTCAATTATCTCCGAATTCAGGGTTCTCTACCGGGACAGCATACCAAACCTGCTAATAGCATCAAGCAATATCTAAGTGTGAATTGTTGACCCTTGAATTAAAAACACTGTCCCTATATGGAGAAAATGAAGGCAGTTTTTCCCTTCCAAAACCCAGACTGTTGATTCTGCTCCTCTGCCAGGGCTCAGGTTATTGAGAACATTCAGACTCATTCAAAGCAGCTCTACATCGCACCATTAAACAGAACTGTTTGATTGAGTGGCTAAGACACACTGCCAGAACCCATAAAGACAACAAAATCTATCCCAAACTGTCTTGTATTCATTTTAATAAGTACAAAAAGACACATTTCTACCTTGAAGGAAGGACACTTAAAATAGTAATTGCTGTTGTAACAAAAATAAATAAATAAATAAATAAATAAAAATCATTAACATGTAAATCAAAGCAGGCAAGCAGCAAATGAAATACAGTTCAGATTTTCTTATCAAGCAGTTTTATTAAAACAAAATTAGTGACTTCTCGAAGGGATGGTTGAACCCAAAATGGAAAATTTGATCATCCATTACTTAACCTTCACTTGTTCCAAACCTGTTGGAGCTTCTTTCTTCTGTTGAACACAAAAGAAGATATTTTACAGAATGCTGAAAACCTGTAACCGTTGACTTCAATGGTTTGTTTTTCTATGAAAGTCAATGGTTACAGATTTCTTCAAAATAAAAGTTTAAAAAAAACAAAACATTAAAGGTTTGAAACCACTTGAGGGTGAGTAAATAGTGAGTAAATTTCCCATTTTGGTTGAACTACCCCTTTAAAAGATCAAATTATAGTTTAAAAAGCAGGAGTGATTACCTACAAAAACTGTTACAGGCGACTCAACACTAGAGGGAGCCAAAACACCACTTTTGAGGTACGATACTAAGCATTAGATCATCTATCGGCGAGACAAAGACAGACCCACACATCCACTCATTTTCTGCTTTATTTATAGACGAGAAACTCCGTAACAAGATAGATTCCATTGAAAAAAAGTCAAATACCTCATTTAAGGTCACCATCTCAACCCCTAGTCTGACTCTAACAGGTACAAGAGATAATAATAAAACCCAGTCAATATACACAACTAAAATCTGGAAAAGGCACCAAATAAATACAAATAAATATACAGTCTAAACGACTCCAGGAATCAAATAAATAGCCATACAAATAAAATAAAAATAAAAACAGAGAGCAAACTCTTTCCAGTTTCTGCTTTTTGTACAAATCCCCCATGCAATCTGCTACAGAACAGTCTCTCACTGGACTCCATTTCAGAAGTCCTAAAGCTGCTCTGTTTTTTTTTCCAAGGTTAGGGCCCAATTTAGACCCCCGTGAGAGAGTCCAGGCTGTCTGTATTCTCCTCGACCAGCAAGGTGCTCATTGTGGATGCGTTTTCCACCAGCCTTGTGTCTCTGTTGTTTCTAGTCCCCTCATTTTTGCTCAGTCTTCAGTAGAACCTTGAGAGGAACCTGAAACCAAGAACATCCAGGCCCACGTGAAGGATTGTGGGAGGTGTGTTTATGTGTGGAAGCCAGATTATTATTATTTTTTTTAATTGGCTTGACCACAACCCCAGGTCCTAAGAGCTGGCGGCGCTGTTGAATTTGTCCAGAACGGTGGCGTTGACTTTCTGGAAGATCCACTGTTGTGTTTCAGACTTGGGGTCACACTTGTTCATGAAAATCCGCTTATCATTCGGGCTGCAGTCCATGCAACCGCTGCTCACCAGGTGGTACAAAGACTTATCCTGGAGTGAGAAGAAGATGGGAAGGAGAAAGAGAGAGAGAGAGAGAGAGAGAGAGAGAGAGAGAGAGAGAGAGAGAGAGAGATGGAGAGAGAGAGAGAGAGAGAGAGAGGGAGAGAGAGAGGGAAAGAAGGTGAAATACAAATAAATAAGCAAAAAACAGTCACTGTGACTCTGGCAGAGGTCTAATCCTTCTTTATCTGCCACTAGCCTTCACTCAGATTACAGAGGTGGAAACTGAAGAAGCAAAACATGGAATAAGATAATCAGAAAAAGCTGACTACATTTCATGGCTTGAGGTTGGTAGTGAAACATGGATGGACAGGAGATGGTAAAGGGCAGTATCTCTTCAGGAAATTTTATCCATTTAGATATATACAGATAAAATCTTTTGAATTTAATGGGAAGAAATCACTCACATGAAGATCAGCATGTTATGGTATGTCTAAAATAAATTTAAAATGAGAAAATCAATAAATAATTAAATCAGCATGATCAAATTAAAATGTAGGTATCCATGTCTGTAGTCTATGTGGCAATGCTTTCGATGATAAAGAAAATATACATGAAATTTGACATATGTCAATATTTTCTTAAAGGAACATCCCCAAGAGTTAAATTGTTGAGTTGTACAATTTTTGAATCCATTGATTCAGCCGATCTCTTGGTCTGGTGAGGGCACTTCTAGCTTAGCTTAGCTTAGCTTAGCTTAGCATAAATCATTGAATTGGATTAGACCATTAGCATCTTGCCCAAAAAAAAAATTGATACACGATCGCCTCATAGCAAGAAGGTCGCTGGTTCGAGCCTCGGTTCGGTCAGTTGGCATTTCTGTGTGGAGTTTGCATGATCTCCCCGTGTTCGCGTGGGTTTCCTCTGGGTGCTCTGGTTTCCCCCACAGTCCAAAGACATGTGGTGTACAGTAGGTGAATTGAATAAGCTAAATTGACCGTAATGTATGTGTGTGAATGCAAGAGTGTATCGGTGTTTCCCAGTGATGGGTTGTGGCTGGAAGGGCATGCGCGGCGTAAAACATATGCTGTATAAGTAGGCGGTTCATTCCAATGTGGCGACCCCTGATTAATAATAGCGGTGTAATAGTACATGTATTTGTCCTGAACCATCACGGTACAGGGGTCATGGTTCACTTCAAACAATCTGATGACGAATACGATCAGTCCAGATGTGCCAATCACTTTAATTAGGCAAGAAAGACTACAGCAGTGTAACAACTTAGAAGCCATTCACGTGGAGCCAAACATGATGCAATGATATGCTCAGAAATGGTTCTGCCATGTTTCCACTGTCATGGCAACTTGCTGCTCTAAACAGTTTTTCTGATTGGTCCCAATAGTATCTGGATGCAGACTTGAATTTACAAGCTGAGACCGAATATTTCAGACTTGCAACGTCAGACACAATGCACTCAATGGAGCTAGTGATGTCACTGCGAGGGGGTAGGGTTAGGGGCAGGCTTATGTTGCATGCAGCTCAGGTTGCAGCTGCACAGAGTTTGCATCCAGACCTCTCTCATTGGTGGACTCCTCTGGAACAGACATTAATGAGCATCAACTTTAAACTGTTTTATCTTCACAGGGCATCTAAAAACATGCTCATCTGCATGGTGCTGCAGAAGACGCAAGTTTATAAAGGTCTAGCATGTTGGTCAACTGCGTTTACATAAAAAGCAATAGAAATATAAGATTCTGTCCCATTTTCTGTCAGATTATCAGGGACTCGCAAAATACATGATTGCTTTATATGATGAATAATAATCATCATTGTGCATCATACATTGAGGAACAAAAGGAGAACTGCATTTATTCCGTAATAATATTCAATTATTAATTCACAAAATTACAGTTTTTACACTATTACATACGTCTGCTAGTGACACTAAACTTTTAAAAAAAAAATAACAAAGCAAAATTAATAAATAGATACAAATGAATAAATAAATAAATAAATAAATGGATTGGCTATACAACAACTTGGTGAATGTCCTTGAGTGGCCCAGCCAGAGCCCAGATCTAAATCCTATTGAACATCTATGGAGAGATCTGAAAATAGCTGTACACCATCGCTTCCTATCCAACATGATAGAGCTTGAGAGGTACTGCAAAGAGGAATGGGCAAAAGACAGGTGTGCCAAGCTTGTGGCATCATATTTAAAAAGACTCGAGGCTTTAATTACTGCCAAAGGTGCATCAACAAAGTATTGAGCAAAGGCTGTGAATATTTATGTACAAGTGATTTTTCAGGTTTTTTATTTTTAATAAATTTGCAACAATTTAAAAAAAATCAGAATTTTGAGGAAGTAAATGAATTGAATCCATTTTGGAATAAGGCTGTAACATAAAAAATGTGGAAAAAGTGAACACTTTCTGGATGCACTGTAAATAGATACAAATAAAGCAAATTACAATATAATGTGTTTTTTTTTTCCATGTTATATTGTTCAGAATGAATAGACTATCTAATACTAAGGAAACTCTAAAGGAGTGATGTATTTTAAAGGTTAAAAGGGTTCTCAATAAATGAAACATTCAGTAGTTTGATCATTTAAAACTAATTAGAACTACTATACTAATTTTAATTAAATATATTTAGATGTTTTATTATTATTATTGTTATTATTTTTGAATGTCTAAGTATTTATAAAGAATATATGTAACAGGGATATTGACTGAATCTTTATTATAAAAACTGTGATGGCTCTGTCTCATTTAAAAACATAACTGAACATCACTGGCAGGTAGAAAATGAAAATGAGAGGGGTCAAGGTAAGTAAAAGTTAAAGAACAAGGGAGCGGCTCATCATCAATCTCCTATCAAAAAGTGGAAGGCAACAAAGAAAGTTTGGACTTGAAAGTGCTTTCCACAGCACACGAGGCATGTATATATATTTTTGCGCTAGAAACTACTGAGTATGCCAAACAGAGCAGGTGAAAAAATAGCGGATGTGTGTCCCAGTGGGAGTGATCAGGCTGAGCAGAGGAGGGACATGCCTTCGGGCTTTGGGCTGCAGTTCTGTGCTGCTCTCCCCTGGGTTGATTTACTGTTCTCTGCGCCTCAGGCAGCTCCACTCCCAGGTACCACCTCTTCCTTTCAACTGTATATTTCCTCTCTCTATAGCGCCGTCATTGACCTACCCCGCAATGACAGTGATTTCTTTGCTTGGCACCTTAAAGCTCTTGTGTGAGAGGGAATTTCTCAGTTTAGGCTCACTAGAGGGTTGGAATAACTGTGCTTCTGTATTAGGTTCTATTGCTGATGATGGGCTCGGAGCGGCAGGCTTTATAATCCACAGGGACTGAATCCTAGCACTGCGCTGTTGCTGTAGATATACTTTATTGACCTCTTTAAGAAGATGTGGAGAGAGAATATGGAAGAAGACAGGTGCGGCTTTTCCTTAGAGATGGTATATGTATGAAAATGCATGAGGTGAAAACGTAACACCTGGGTGTAAAGCAATACTCATGCAGAGTGTAATTTATTTTATGTTAAAGAACCTCGCACTTTATTTGAAAATTGGCTTATTTTACAATTCCTCTAAAGGTAAACAACTGAGATTCACCATTTTTTGATTCCATTCAGGATGCTACTAAGCTGAGCATAGATACTTGAATTGTATTAAACCATTAGCATCTTGCTAATAAAGCTAGACTCTTATGTAGTTACATTAGGTACGTTTTCATCCACCTATGTTTATGCGCATTTTGGATATGCGCATAAAAAACAGTTGATTAAAACTGCAAGATGCGCATCAATTTTGAAAATTTGCATAAAAACATATGTGCATAGCTGAGTAGGGTAAACTTATTATTTGATAAGAAAAGATGCACATAAACTATGATGAAAACACGTTTACTGAACAAATTCCAGTATGTGCATTAAAAAAGTCATGTGATTTTGTTATAAGAGATCATGTGATGATAAAAATGTGTGTGAATGGACAAACTAGCAGGCTGAGGACACTGTAAAACATTCGAAATGTTGTTTTGGTCATTCTAAAATGCCTTAACCATTTTAGTATCAGTGTTATTATACTATTAATTATCTCCAGAACTGTCAAGAGCGTCTGTGCTCCATGTCTCAAGCCTTCAAACGCCATGCGTTCATTGCATGTCGGCATTGTCTTCTGAGGTGCAAGTCATTTATTAAATAAGGAAAAGATTCACGCAGCTTCTCCTACCTCAATAAATTCCATTTTTACTCTTGATATTTGGCGCCAGTTAATCAGGAAGTGACGATGTTGTTCTCTTTGACTCATTGCATGGAAACCCTGCTTTATTTGCACATCTTTTATGCAATACTCCAGTTTTGCATATACATTTAATTTGCATCTTTGGATGGAAGCATAGCTACTGTATAATAAGACTGACAGAAAAGCTAAAAAAGTGTCCTGCCAAACCCAAGGATGGACTGAATGGATTTAAAAATGGTAAAACTCAACTGTTTAACTCTAGGGGAGTTGTTCTTTCGTTTTTTTAATTTTTTTTGTAAAGTGTTAATTTAAATACTTTAGAACGTTGGCAGATTGTTACAGTATGAGGACAAAACTTTCCCTAAAGTTTCAGATGCTTTTTTTATTCCTATCTTAATATATACTAATTTTAAACATCTGTGTATACTGAAACTGGTTTGTTTGTATTTATTTATTTTTTATTATCATTTGAATTGAATGACTTATATATATATATATATATATATATATATATATATATATATATATATATAATACATATAATACTATATATATATAGTCTATATAAGTCTAAAGAGTCTATCTGCTTGTTAAGTCATGAGGTATGAAATACTGTTTCTGTGTCCAAGCTAGTATTTATTTGAATTGAGAAAATATTGGTTTATGACCACTTTTCAGTCATATCACACATTAAAGTGGATTTTATATAAATTCATGGTGTACACCACAGTCTCTGGACTTACTGCATCACAGACACCATTATTTTAACAATATTTTAAAGACTGCAGGCCAAGTGCCTTAATCTCCCACCAGTGATGATATGCAGCCATATCGCACTGCTACTCATGTGATATTGCGTTTATACAGCAGTTCGACAGCATAATCGTGTATATAAAAAAGAAAATCAAACACAGAGAGTCTAAAAACCCTTTTGTATGAGGAACTACTTTCTTCTGCCATTCATTCACATCTGCAGCTGATGTCAGAACAGCAGAAACTGTTACTACTTCACCAATGTCACTTTAGAGCTAGAATTTGAATGATTATCTAGTGTAATGTTTAAAGTGATGACAAAACAGGTGATTTTGCTCACATTTTAAGATTATAAGGCTGAACGGCATAAAATGCCATCAGTCTACAGAGATTTCCCAGTATTTCTCTGCTGCAATCGGGAGATCACAATATTACTATGGTATGAATACAGCACTACAACATCCAAAAGACAGAGATCGACTGAGAAAAGACATTTACCTGTTTAATAATGATTTGATCAGCTGTAGTTAGAAATTATGCTGTTTTTAATCCTCTAAGGCAGGGGTGTCAAACTCAATTCCTGGAGGGCCGCAGCCCAGTTTAGTTCCAGCCCTGCTTCAACACACCAATCTGTAGGTATCACACAAGACTAAAGAACTCAATTCGTTTGATAAGGTGTGTTTAATTAGGGTTGGAACTAAACTGTGCAGAGCTGCGGCCCTCCAGAAACCGAGTTTGACACCTGTGCTCTAAGGGCTTATTATGCGGTCTCTGTCGCCATCTTGTGGATGAACAACGTCAACCGTCTTTGCTCAAAGACAGGCTAATGGTCGCCGACGCGCTCTCTCAGAAATTATAAAAATTTTAAAATAGGCACTATCCTTGTAAATAAACTACATAATTGCAATCTAAACAACTAAATTCTCGACTGAAAAAGCCTCAAAAGTACATTATGTTGCCCAACAGCAGCAATATTTGTCAAACTGTGGAGTGTCCTCTGCTTGATGCTGTATATGGGCGGAGTAATACAAAATCAGATTCAAGAACCAGGAAGAACTGTTGTGTATATATATATATATATATATATATACAGTTGAAGTCATTATTATTAGCCCCCCTTTGAATTTGTTTTTCTTTTTAAAATATTTCCCAAATAATGTTTAACAGAGCAAGGAAATTTTCACAGTATGTCTGATAATATTTTTTCTTCTGGAGAAAATCTTATTTGTTTTATTTCGGCTAGAATAAAAGCAGTTTTACATTTTTTAAAAACCATTTTAAGGTCAAAATTATTAGCCCCTTTAAGCAAATTTTTTTTTCAATAGTCTACAGAACAAACCATCATTATACAATAACTTGCTTAATTACCCTAACCTGCCTAGTTAACCTAATTAACCTAATTAAACCTTTAAATGTCACTTTAAGCTGTATAGAAGTGTCTTGAAAAATATCTAGTAAAATATTATTTACTGTCATCATGGCAAAGGTAAAATAAATAAGTTATTAGAAATGAGTTATTAAAACTATTATGTTTAGAAATTTGTTGAAAAAATCTTCTCTCTGTTAAACAGAAATTGGGGGAAAAAATGAACAGCGGGGCTAATAATTCAGGGGGGGCTAATAATTCTGACTTCAACTATATATATATATATGGCAACGCAGTGGCGCAGTAGGTAGTGCTGTTGCCTCACAGCAAGAACGTCGCTGGGTCGCAGGTTCGAACCTCGGCTGGGCTGGGTCAGTTGGCGTTTCTGTGTGGAGTTTGCATGTTCTCCCTGCGTTCGCGTGGGTTTCCTCCGGGTGCTCCGGTTTCCCCCACAGTCCAAAGACATGCAGTACAGGGGAATTGGGTAAGCTAAATTGTCCATAGTGTATGAGTGTGAATGTGTGTGTGGAAGTTCCCAGAGATGGGTTGCGGCTGGAAGGGCATCCGCTGCGTAGAGTCGTGCTGGATAAGTTGGCGGTTCATTCCGCTGTGGCGACCCCGCAAGGGACAAAGCCGACAAGAAAATGAATGAATGAATAAATATATATATATATATATATATATATATATATATATATATATATATATATATATATATATATATATATAATCACACTTAACAAGCAGATATAATTAATCAATATTGTGGGTCACAGTTCCTACTATGCAAATGCTTTATAAGTTTATAAGTTTATCAAATTATATAATAAGTATAGTAAGTATATATAAGTATATAACAGCATATCATGAGTTTAAATAGTATATGAAGGCCATAAGTGTATATAAGGTATTATTTGGTGTTCACTTTTGGTCAGACACTGGTTCATCTTTTATCCAGAGATTGTAGTTACATTATGATTTTGTAAAATATTTGCTTTAATGTGTGATACAACTAAACAGTGGTCATGATTCATGGATTGTTATTGAGATTTGAGTGGAATTGAGCTTTCTCCACTCAAATAAGTATAGACTTAAACCTGAAATCATTTCTGTAACGAAAAAATTGACAATCAGATTATTTGCTTTACCTTCCTGTAGCTCCAGTGTTGGTTGCCTTTCATGCCATGGCAGTCATAGAGCGTGATGGGGCTGTTCTGACTAATAGCATCGAAGCAGAATTTTCTAGTGTGCAGTGGATCTCCAGGCCTGATGTCCTCTCTCCAGCCAAACGTGAAAATCTGTCCACCACAGGGAACAGCAATACTCTCAGTTTCAAGAAGCTCTGTATCATGTCAACACACATATCAGTGTAGAGTATTGAAACTACACTCATAGTCAGCCTTCTAATGCTGCTCAAACCTTCTGAGCATCTCTGAGTGAAATCGGTGATGTGCATTGCAGATTATTGTACCTGCTCATGTGCCCATGTTCGCTCTGCACCCTCTTTCAGACAATTGTCTAATCGGAGCTCGGTGCCTGTAGAGCCATGTTTAGAATCGACGCATAAACCAGATGCTGCATTACGAATCTGTGGATAGAGAAATAGAAAAATAGATTTGTTGAATGGCATCCTTCAGTTGCACAGGGATTCATCAAGGTTAGTCTTAGCTTTGGTATTTTTTTCTTTCAAGATCAAGGCATCACTCAGCATTTAACTTTTTTTTTCATAAATTGTTAATCGTGCAGGTTTGTTTTTTTATTTGTATCATAGAAGAGTGAGTAAATGATGAAATAATTTTCACTTTTGGGATCTGTACTTTTAAGTTGCCTATCCAAAGTTACTTTTAAATGTAATGGATTACAATATTGCCCTAAAATGTAATTTATTGCATCACATTTTTTATTAAAAAAGAAAAGTAGTATGTTGCTTTGGTGTTGCTTTGTCATCTGAGCTGTTCTTCATTGTTTGTTTATAGTATTTAACAAAAGTTAGATTTTTGGCAATTGTAAGAGTCCTTTCACTGCAATAATAATAGAGTAAGCCTCAGGCAGAAAGAAATATAAATGTGCATCTGTACAGAAGAGGCAAAGCTCAAGCAAACCTTTTAGTTGTTTATCAGCAAAGACATTGGTTATTAAACCAATAAGGGGGAAGGGGGAAATTTGTATTATTCATCATTTAATTATTTTAGGTTTGCATAATATTCTGAATTAGAATTAAACACGTTTTATTTGATTTTAGCAATATAAATTTAAGAAAAGTAAATGAGTTCATGAACTATGTATCATTGAATTACTATTTTATTCATTCATTCATTTTCTTTTCATCTTAGTCCCTTTATTTATCTGGGGTCGCCACAGCGGAATGAACTGCCAACTTATCCAGCATACATTTTACGCAGTGGATGCCCTTCCAGCCACAACCCATCACTTGGAAACAACCATACACACTTGCATTCACACACACACACACTACGAACAATTTAGCTTACCCAATTCACCTGTACCGCATGTCTTTGGACTTGTGGGGGAAACCGGAGCACCCGGAGGAAACCCGCGCGAATGCTGGGAGAACATGCAAACTCCACACAGAAATGCCAACTGACCCAGCCAAAACAGTTAGGAAACAGTTAAAAAAACACTCTTTCGTTGGCGCTAGTGGTGTAGTGGTTAGTGCGTTGACACATGCACTCCAGTACTCATGGCGACCTGAGTCCTATGCCAATCCTTCCCCTCTCTCTGCTTTCCTGTCAATACAATACTGTCCTATACAATAAAGGTGAAAACTCCTAAAAAATAATTATAAAAACAACACTCTTGCAGCAGTTCCTCGCATCCAATATTTCGTTTGTCATAATCATGGGCATGCATGAAATGTTCCTGAATGAAAGTTAAAAGTGCCAAACTGCAGTTAAAGTCGACAAATTAAGAATGAAACACCTGAAATGACATGAAACTCCAGGGGAAATGTGGATAGCGTGAAGACGCAATGACGTTATGGGCTATAACGTGTAAAATGAAATCATGAAAGGAACATTCAAAAAGCAACTTATGTAAACACCTTATTCAAATGAAGGCAAATCATTTGATTACTGATGTCACTGTAACACTGTAAGCGTAGTCACTGTCTATCTCTCCAGCGTTTGTGTTTGTGTTGCCGCTGTGAAAATCAGCATGTGCACGAACTGAAACTCCCCTTTTTATGCAAATCTTTCCCTCATTTGCCACTCGACACTCCCACCTAAACAAAGATGTAGTCACCCACTTTCCTGATTTTTTTCAAACTAGAGGTGTGAAAACACCCTGCTGAGACGGGGGGAGGTCATGGCCCTTTAAGTAAATAAAAAATCAAGTACTTTTTACTCAAGTAATACAGATTTTTTAAAAATATTATTATTGAAATTAAACTTTAACCCTAATAATATTTTATTAGGGTATCTGCACTTATTTGTGTACTTTGTTCATCACTAGTTTAAGGCTACTTGTCCAGTCATAAATTGTCAAATGTCCCAGATTGGCTTTAGCGCTGAGATTATATTAAAATTCACCCATTTAAAGTGGCTAGTCTGATCAACTGTGCTCTGCTGAAATCCACCCACATTGAATGGATGTGAATATCAAGCCCTAGATTCAGAAGTATTTTTGACCACAACAATCAAGCTTAATGACCTCCAAGGTGCTCACAGAGATTTATTCAAGGTAACAGAATGTTAGCCAAAAGTTTCACTTCTTCCCCAACTGAAGTACAAAGCGACCCCTGCTCTCCAATCTGCTCAAGTGCTAAAATCGGCCCCTTTAAATCATGATTCATTCAAAATACACCTGTTCACAAAGACGTGTGCACTTTCCCCATCGTATGAACTCCAGGGAGTTCCGCTGCCCCTTACACTCCTCTCTTTTTTTCTTTTTTGATTGGCTGCCCAGGTTGCCTAATTTTCTTTTAAGGCATTCAGGTGTAGAGACTCTTGTCACAGCACAGCTCAATAATGCATGAGCTGCTGGAGCCACAGAAACAGAAGAGTGGCCAGCAATTCTGGGCCAAATCTGCTCTCTTATTCACCTCACTAGGGAGTCGGGAGGGGACCAGGGCCTAGGGCAAGGTCACACACACACACCTACACACACATACACAAACACATAGAGGAGCCGACAAAGAGGATGAACTGTGTAGGGACATATTATGCTGTGCAGTGTAGTGCATGCACAATGCATAAGCTTCCACTGCTGAAACTGTGCGCCGCATACCAAGGCCATCAGAGGAAACAGAGATTACAGAGTGTTTGTTGGAGCCCGTTTCCTCAAATATGTTTTTCTCATGCTCATGAGTCTTGAACGATTGAGGTGAGGGATTTAGAGTTTTTGAGCTCTTGGCAAGGCATGACTGTCGAAAGTAATTGGAAATCAGTTAGTAGGCTGCACAAACCAACATGGAGTTCTGCTTAGCGCGTTCTGCCTGGCGCATGCATGACTTAAAGCAGATTTTTCTAGTTGGTGACTAGATGCATTTGCTATTGCTCGCAGTCAGAAAGGCTGAAATTAAATCGGGATATTTAAGCTGAAAACTAATGCAAATTCATATGGCAGATAGAAGCAAGAGGCTTTCAGGGGTTGGTGAGGGCAACGTGTGACATCCAAATCAAATGTACTAACCCTTGCAACGGTCTTTATTATAGTTCAGGTCAACACTTTACTGCTTATTATTTGCAGGAAAAGGAAAGGGCGCAGCCAATTTGAGATGTGATTTCTTTTCAAATGAGCTGGATTGGAGAATCGAGGGAGGACGAGCTTGACAAATGGAACAAAATGAAAGCGAAAAGCAAGGTCGCACCAAGCTCTGTCTTGCTGGTTTATTCTTAAAAGCTTATTTTTGTTCCCGAGGTTATAAAAAGAAAACATGTTTAATTCATTTCCTTGTCTATTAGCAGCCTCTCGCTCTCTTATGGACTTTCCT
Source organism: Danio kyathit (assembly GCA_903798195.1). Classification (NCBI taxonomy): domain Eukaryota; kingdom Metazoa; phylum Chordata; class Actinopteri; order Cypriniformes; family Danionidae; genus Danio; species Danio kyathit. The sequence goes on along the minus strand of LR812519.1, from coordinate 47,695,481 downwards.
TGTGCCTGTCAATGAGCGATCTTTCTGGGATGAATTATTCGAGTTGTTCAACACGGTAACAAAGACATGCGCTAGAATCTAATTTGCTACCGGATGCAGACGATTTTTACCACCGGTCCCCATTTCTGTGAAGCCACAGCAACTCAATGCATTCCAATACATTGTAAGAACTTCAAATACATCTTAAAAGCCTCCATTCTCTTTGTTTCTTTTATAAAGTTTTCTGGAATCTCGCAGGAGTTTGTGCTGATTACAAAGAAACCGCTAGTACATTCTCTCACATGTCACTTTAAGTGGTGCAATCATTAGTGCCTACTACCTGCGCAAGGTGCTCTATGTTTTTGTGAGGCAGAATAGCAATAAAGTCACTTCAACTTTGATTTATAATATTTACATCGCAAGGAATAAATTAAGGCACTTTTCAAGGTGCACGTAATCACAAGCTCTTGCAGCAAAATCAGACCAAATCAGCATGGGTCGCTCCTCTCTTCTTCCTCTCAAGCCACAGGAGGGGAAATGGGCCTGAAAACTGCATTTATGCTGTAACAGCCTTTGGCAGAGATGGCTATGGGCATAAAAGTGGCTGAAAAGTCTGCTGATTGCATTATTTAAAGTATTTGAGTGTATTGAGGAGGCAGTGAAACAGCTGTGTTTGAAAGAAAGAGAGAGAGAGAGAGAGTTTATATATGTGTGCAGGTGGGCGACTGGCATATGGCTGACAGCCTGCTTACCCATCTCGCCGCCCTGTCAGCCGGAGGTCATGCCGATGGTGACCCCTGTCCTTTGCTGAAAATGCCGACAAGGACCCGTTTCATTCCTTAGCTCCCCTTCTATCTCTCTGTCACAACCCATGGGGGAGGCTTGGAAAATCCAATGAGGCTCTTTTATTGTGCAATACATCAGGCGGGGTGACAGGTGGCCAGCGCGGGTAGACCAGCGAGAGAGGACGCTGTATGAAGCTATCAGGCTGACAGTCAAATTACTATCATTTCGCCTCAGGATAGAAGATATTCACCGTGCATAAATTCCCCCCCCGAGCAGGTTCCCCTGCCGCACAGCCCTAGCTTTTTTTACCATCAATTTATGGCGCTAATGCAGAGAGAGCCAATAAGTGAAAGGGACGGGATGCTGTTGGCTAATGGGCTTTTTTTGGGCCGCCTTTACTGAAACAATTGCAACCAAAAAGCTGTTTCCATTACTACCTCGGTTGGATTCAAATGGACGGATGCACTTAAAGGACTCAATATATGTTGCTAAAATCACCGAATGGACTGGTGTGATGTCATTTCGTACAAAATCAAGCCAAAACAAAGTTTGTTTCAAAATTTTAAAGTGGCTTGCTAGTATACACCTTTGGGTAGGTGGGGAAATCTTTTGAAGACATCTGCTGGAAAAAAGATTATGGTAACAACACTAATGGCTCATTTCATCAGTGGTATGGGTTGATACAGTATGTACGCTAGGGCTGTGTGATTAATAAAATCATATTGAAAAGATGATTTGGATATGCGTGATTTCTAAATCACCTTACAACACGATTTTCCCGCAGTATGCTATTTGAACCAACCATAACGCAGTGCGCCTAAACAGAGCACAAGAATAGGAGACTGAATAGCCTGCGTATACAGTGACAGGTGAGTTCAGCATAGGAGGACTTAATGACAAAAAAGTTTACAACTGTGTTGTGGGATTACTTTGGATACAGGAAGATGTATCCCAGAACCAGGTAATTTGTAAGTCAGTCATATATTGCATCTAAAAGCTTGTGGAAAGCGTGAGCGCATCGCTTCCTTCAGCATAGCATTTTTAACGTGCTTTGTGGTCGCGCTCCTTTGTCTTTGCTCAGCGACCATCAACCCTTTTCTCAGAGGATGATAAACTAACAAACCATTGCTGCAGTTCCGATACAAGTTTTATTTTTGGAGAGAATTAAAAAGCACTGAGTATTTAGGTATCTTGTGTTTGTCTGAGGTGATCGGAATGTGTGTATTCCATACAAAGTATGAAGTATCGGTCAGCTCTTGTTATGTGACTCAATCAGTGCGGCAATCAGAAAAGTTATATTTAAAGTTTGTCTGAAAAGCGATGTTTTCAACTAGGTGCACCTGGAATACGCGGACACTCAATATGCACACGCAATCCGCACGCCTCCATGGGAAACAACAGACTTGTGCACGCAAAAGACGCAATATGTGAACAGCCTATTTTACGGCAGCTTCACAACAAGGTCTATGATCTATGCATGACAAATCTGTGGACACACATGCAACATTGGAGCCTTGAGTTTGACGGTGCGCGCGAGCACACATACACACAGTAGTTTATTTATTTGTTTTTCATAGGTCTGTTCTAGAAGTGATTTTTATTTTATTTATGTCTGTTTTAGAGACACGTTACAGGTCTTTGATAAAGATCTAATTGTTTTCCTTTTGAAATATGTTTCAGATTCGCACTGTAAACACAGATTAAGTCTGTCTGTGACAAAATCATGATTGAAATGGAAAACGCAATATTGTTCAAGAAAATCGTGATAGGTTTCTTTTGTCCATATCGCACAGTCCTAATGCACGCTACCCATTTATTTCCATTTCCACTGTCAAAAGTAACAAAATACCAAACCATAAAGTAGCACTTTTCGGGGACCATTTAATAAGGGGATATCTAGCACAACAGTATGGTTGCACTCACTCACAACAGTGAGTTAAACTCACCGCTGAATTGGTTTACAGAGAATCGTCACTTATGTGAGCAACAAACCAGTGTAACAACAACATAGAAAGCATCATTTTTAAATACACAAATGAAACAAGAAACCATAACAATGTATGGAAAGCACAAGGTGTGCTGCTTCCTCTCTCTGTTTGCAGATTCTTGTGTTCTACATTTGAAATAATGAATGCACATAACATGCAAAATTTGAATGACCTTCGACTCTTTCACAAGACTTGTACGTACATTTATATGTATTTACCAACCCAGGCTCATTCTGATTACGTACCCCTATCTACATTTCTGGAAAGCAAAATACAACCCGAGTTTTTTTTTGCAGTTTTTGTTTTCACCAGAGGCCACTGTGTATGCTTTTTCAGATCTCAAATTTCTCTCGTGACTGATGTTCTCATGTAAATCCAGCAAAGGCAGCTGTCGACTGATCTCCACACCCTCCCCCTTTCCTAGACCCAACCAATAGTGTTTTAAAGAGCATAGATTTACCCGCCCACCCCATTCCCTAAACCCAACTGCTGTGTTTTAAAAAGCAATCCAGAAAAAGAAAAGCCCTCGCCTGATTTTTACCAGGTTTTTAGATTTTACCACATTCTCCTGTTATTTACTTGTTTGTTTTATTTCTTAGCTTTTCTTTTTGTTTTACTCGCTTTCTGGAATCGTTCTTCACCGAACTCAAACCCCATTGTCCAGTCAACTCTGCTCTGCGTCTCAAGTCCGCTGACATACATGTCCAGCTACCGCACAAACTGGTAACAACGGAAAATCCGTCCATACGGAGGTAATCAGTCAGCTGGTACGCGAGAAAAGGAACGGCATCATACTGCTCCATAGCTTTCGGTTTGAAGATGAAATGCAGCCATACGTACTTCTGGCTACATAGTTCGCGATCTCCAGAAATGTATATAGGGCTACGTTTTCAGAATGAGCCTACTGTATTCTGTTATTTTACGGCTGTTAAATTACAGAAAAATACTGTGAAATAATGGACGTTAAATTACAGAAATTTCCTTAAATTAAAATTTCCGGTCAATTTCTGTAATTTAATGTCTGTTATTTTATGGTAAATTTCTGTAATTTAACGGCAATTATTTAACTTTTTTTGGCACCCCAGCTGCTGGGAGAAAAAAAAAGTAAAATAATGGATTTTTTTTACAGTGTATGTTGGTATTTAAGTATATATTATATCATCTTTGTATCAAATTACAAAAAATTAATTATCACTTGTGCGAGGCGTTTCTATGTAGCATCTATGGGGAAGGACAGTGAATTTTATGTTGTTCTCTCTTCTGGCTGCCATTATCAGTATCACACATTTTTTTCCTTTTCCTGAAAGTCTTGATAACACCATCGTGGAGTTTTTCTTTTATTATTTCAACAAATAGGATTGTAAAAATGATATTTGTTGTACTCTCCCATTGAATGTGTTCTAAGTTTACACAACTATGAGGACTTCTGCTACTGAGAAACCCGGAAATGTGAAAAGGGTCCATTATGGTTTCTTTGAGAGCAAATGATGATGATTGCAACATTCTGGCATACACAATATCTACAAAGTAAAAGTACTGTTGGCAGTAGAAACACAAGCATGGTGACCCTTTCCAAGTCATACTGTAATATAATAAGCTGTACCGTACCTCTCATTGAAACAAGGCAAAAAATAGCTACTTAATGGTGGAAATTGAAGTCTTTGAAAGCAACACACACACACTTTTATTATCTATGTTTAATTCATTCCCCACCATTGACCAGTTTTTCTGGCTTTCCATGTTTCCGCAGTTATGTTCTCTCAAATAAAAAGGCACAAAAGATCCCACTGGGGCAATAGCTTTTCAAAAGGTACCACTTATACCATGTAATAATATGTGCACTTTACGTACTAATATAATGTAAATGAGGTTACAAAGGTATACCTTTTGAGAAGTTGATGCCTCAGTGACAGCTTTTGTACCCTTTATTCTTAGAGTGTACAGTGAGAGGTGTGATTTTTCATCTTCTGAATGAGTACAGAATCCTCAAATCCAAAAAGCAAGTAGAAACGAGGGATCAAAGTATTGCATGTGCATGGAAATATAAGCTAATAGAATTAAGCAAATGCAATCAAACTTTCAACAGCATATAAATGCATATCGAACTGTGCAGTTTTGACAGTGTTGATGGTCTATGACCAGGGTTTCCGCGCAGTCTTAAAAAGTCTAAAATTTAAAAATCTGAATTTTGTTCTAGGTTCTTAAATATTTTTTAAATAAATAAATATTTTTGCACAGGTGTTATTTTTCAGATGTCCATGTAACACTACCCTCTAATGCTCATTAAATTTTTTTTTTGATGTTGTTGCTTGGTTTTTGCTGTGTTGTAGTTCTTTATTTCACCAGTCCAAATGTAATTTGAGGTGTTACAACTACAAATTAGACCAACATGCAATAGCCAATCAGCTTTCTGTTATCGGCGTGAGTCTCTCTGGGATTGTGTCACAGATGTAAAATTGATTGAATTTTTTAGCTATGAATGCAAGTTTTAGCAATACTTGGCTTGAAAAAAAAACTGAATATAGAGCTTGGCTGAGGCCAGTTGCTAACAACATATTTGAAGCCTACTGTTTATTATGCAAGAAAGTGATTAAACTGGGAACGTTAGGTGTACGGGCGCTGGAGTCTCATGCAAAAAGTGAAAAACATCTAACTGCCATGATGGGTCTCCAGCAAACGACAGCCATCAGCCAATTCTGCCAAGAATCTGCTAGCTCCTCACTGCCTAGGTAAGGCCCACACTGCAGCACTGCAAACCCCGCAAGCGATCTCCGTGTCGCTTTTGGATCACAGCCAACACTATGGGCGTAGGCAACTGTTCGAGACGATGTTTCCAGACTCTGACATCGCTAAATCATTTTGGTGCGGGGAAGATACAACTGCTTTACTATATCAAGCGTAGCGAATGGAGGAAGATCAAACCGACGTATTTCATTATTGCATAAACTTTTTAAGCAGCCCCCAGAAACCCACCCCACCGGGAGGTCACATGTCACATACCTAAGCACAGAGTTACAACGATAACCATCTTGATAGACCAGCTTCAAAGACTTTTCACACTCACACGTGAAAAGAACTGGACCTTTCTTTTAATAGCTATTTTTATATTCTAAAATGTAGGTAATGTTGTAGTGTGTCTATGTTCATGTTCTTGTTCACAGGTAGACAGCTATGTCTGTGCTAAATAGTGTTTATTGATGATTTACTGAAAGTGTGTCAATCTTCTTGGTATTGAAAGCCTTAGGAGTATTGCTTAATAACTTAGACTCAAATACCATCACATAAGTGTTTGATATGTATGCACAGCTAATGTGGCTTAGAGAACAACTGTATGCATTGTATTTTGGTACTTGTAACACATGTTGAGATTATAAAATCTTTAACACTTCTCTATGAAAACCACTCACCAACATACCTGTCAACATTGGGATGTGAAAATAAGGGATACTCACCCCCCCCCCCAAAAAAAAAAAAAAATAAAAAAAATAAAAAAATAAAAAAAAAATAAATAAAATAAAATAAAAAATAAATAAATATGTTCATCTGGAGCTGTTTCATTGTAAATAAATGTCTGAAACGACCATTAATACATTTTTATTATTATTTACAAAGGATATAATAATTAGTATACATTAGAAAAAGCTGCAAATAAATTAGCAAACAGTTCAGCTCATTAATACTATTAGCTAATATAAAGAAACAGAATGAAGTTATCAAATCTCATCTTTTCTTCACTGTTTAATTTAAACATTCTGATTAAAGAGCAGCGAATGAATCTCTCATGTAGATTGTTTTTGGTTTGATTACATTAAATAACAGAGCTGTCTCTTTAAAACTGCACAGATCTATAATGAAAGCATTTGATTGTTTTCCTAACTGTTTATGCTCATTTAAGACAACATTTGTTGTGTTTAAAAGAAAACCCAACAAGATCGACATGTCTAGATGTTGTTATTATTATTATTATTATTATTCATTTATTTATTTTCTTTTCGGCTTAGTCCCTTTATTAATCTGGGGTCGCCACAGCGGAATGAACCGCCATTATTATTATTATTATTATTATTATTATTATTATTATCTTTATTATTATTATGATGATGTGTATATGTCTGTTCAAACACGCACCCAAAACCCAGTGTCCACTTGAGCTCAGCATCAAATCGCATACGTACAGAATCCGCTTGGGAAACAGCGTCTATTATCACTATGGTGCACATCAGCTGACAGTCATGCATCTTTATATGAACTGACTGTTTTGAGGATTGCATAGGGGCAATGGCGCCTGTAATGAAAAGGAATTGAATCGCGCCGTTTTTATGTTTATTTCATAGTGTTTCCATGCCTAAATAAAATGAAAACACAGAACCGATTCACATTTAAGATCAAAGGCGGCCCCTGGTGGTTCGGCGGTATGGGTTGCATATAGGGAGGATCGGCTCTTCTCAGAAAGATAAAAAATACGGGAGAAATACAGGAAAATACCTTTACGGGATGACAGCGGGATAGAACTGTAAAATATGGGAGAATCCCGGGAAAAACGGGAGGGTTGACAGTTATGCTCACCAAGCGCATGTAAATCACAAGCCTAACACATAGAGCCATACAACTGGCTAGAAGGCAACATCCCATTGCTAACTCAACCTCTGAGTTCATGACATCAGCAAACCTATTTAAGGAACTGGACAACAATTTCACACCCTCTTACATACCTTTATGTCTCTAAGCTCTCTTGCCTCTTTACATTCTGAACCCTCTTCTTCAATCGCTCACCAGCCAAAATGTAAACCAGGTTCAGGCCTCACTCAAGCTGAAGCCAGGCTTCGGAGACTTCAGAGACTTTCAGCAACCAAGCCAAGTCTCTATTCTGGACAAATTTCAATTCAAAACCTCGCTGGAATGCTGATTGGCTGATCAGAATGGAGAAGGACCATCAAGCAACTCATCAAGAAACTTCCAGGCCAGCACACACACTGCGTAAGCCACAGACAAAGAATTATGCGAGTTTGATTTAGTTATCAGATTTGCTAGTTTATCATGTCTTTTGTTAAAAAAAGGTGATTCAGTCCTTGATCATTGGTTTTACAGTAGGTTATTGATGTTGAATTTGCAACTCTCTCTCTCTCTCTCCTTATGGGGCCTTCTCTGCCCTGTTCTGTTGTCTCACCCTCTCTCTCTCTCTCTCTCTCTCTCTCTCTCTCTCTCTCTCTCTCTCTCTCTCTCTTATATATGCATGCTTGTAAATATATGTGTTGTCTATACTTTTTTGTTACCATTATTAAATGTTTGCCCACGCGGATTGCTTACTTTTTACACATAGAACAAGTTACTTGAACACAAAGATAAAGCAACAGGTTGTACTAATCCGTTAATGTAGTAAGATTAATTCTTCTTCCAGACCAGGAAATTAATTGATCTTTAATGTAATTTTATTTCGGCTACCATTAACAATAAAGGCAACCCAAATATTCATAATTAAATAATAACTTTTTATTAATAATTATTAATATTAATAATTTTATGAGCTTGATTCGCTACACAAGAAAGACCTCATTTCGAAAGTGACGGGACCGTTCGAGCTGATGTTTGATGAAAGTCTGAATCGCACCTCCAAAATGAAACAGCTGGACTTGCTGGACGTTTTTGGGAAAGCTGTGTTTTTTTCTGTAGTTCAATTATGCATCTAATCTGTCTTCAGTATTGGTCGATTTTAACAAATTTATTTTGCCAATAATTTAATAGTCCTAAAAAGTCTTAAATTTGACATTATGAAATCTGCAGAAACCCTGATGACAGGGGTGTCCAAACTCGGTCCTGAAGGGCTGGTGTCCTGCAAAGTTTAAAATCTGCAGGACACCGGCTCTCCAGGACTGAGTTTGGACACCCCTGGTCTATGATTTGATCATTTTTTTCATTGATCAATATCTAATCCAGATATAATAAAAACAATTCTAACAAAATATACCTTTTTTGTGTTTTCTTGGTGAAACATACCCACATTCAAGTGTGGGTACATTTAAAATTTGGGTACATTTAAATTTTCCTTTTTTTTTCTTTATAAAAGGCATCATTATATTTGAGTGGAATTCCAGATTTCTTGGCTGCTGTGTTCTCACTATTTCTTTTTGTAACTAAAAGAAAACATCCAGTTCAATCGTCTAAATGATACTCTCAAAGCTGGGATATGCGCTAAAAGTATTGGTCTAAAATTATATTTTAGCCCTAATTGGAGAAGAGTACATCAGGAACTGTATGGTAAGCGCCAACCCTCCAATTAAATCGGATGTAAAATTAATTACATTTGTAAATTATTACTTGCCATTTCTGACACATGACGGTAGGGGATTGAGAAAAGAGGAGATGGTGTTCCCCCGGGGGGATTCATTAAGGCATGATGTCTGTGAGGTACATCATTCAGCAGTGATTAAAAAGGCCCATCAAAATGCACAAGATGGGAATCAGTCCATGCATATTAAATACCTCCCACTATGACAGACATGGCAGAAGCGCAGATGGAGAGAAATGGAGGGCCCGTCTCTCTACGAGCATTCTCAAGAACCACTGTTCTGGCACAGCAAACCCCAATGATAATGAATGACCCGAATATAGCCTGTCTGCCTGGATCAGCTTGAGTAATAAATGTATAACGCGTCTTCTGTTTATTTATGGATTAGGAGGCAGTGATGCAAACAATTGTTACGCTGTGATGTCGATGTTTATTAGACAGCGCCGTTTTAGGTGAGGATCGGCTGCATGCTTGTCTTTGGTGAAAAATATGTTATGTTTCACCCAGCAGTGCTTCTCATAAATCAATGAACATTTCCGCATAACCTCTCTCTCTTTTTCATAAATGCCCACACACACAAACATGCACACAGCTATCTTTATGGGGACTTCCCATAGACATCATTTTTTTTACACTGTACAAACTGTATATTTCATCCCCCTACTGCTAAACCCAACCCTCACAGGAAACAATCTGCAAACTGCATTTTTACATTTTAAAAATAGTTAATTAGGTGTGATTTATGAGCCTTCTAATTCATGGGGACCAAAAAAAGTCTCCGCAAGGTCAAATTTGACTGGCATTGCTATACTAGTGTGAACATATGGTCCCCACAATGCAAAGAATACAACATACACACACACGAGCACACACATGTATATATGGTTTATAAGGACTCTTCATTGCCGTAATGTTTTGTACACAGTAGATACAACTTATTACTGTATATGGCCTTTTCCTACCCCTACCCCTAAAGCCAACCCTCACAGGAAACCTGTGGCAAACTTTGAATGTCAACAGATCCTGTTAAATATAGTTTAAAGCGTTTTAAATTACGAGGACACAATGCATGTCCCTGCAAACCATCTTAATGAAGTTCAACTAGGTCATATCCATGTAGTTATACAATTTGGTGTCTTTGTAAACCACATAAACCTGTGGCAAATTTTAAATGTTAAAATACCCTGTGAAGTATTGTTTTAAGCATTTTGTATTATGAGGACACAATGCATGTTCTTGCAAACCATCTTTATGGAGTATAACTAGGTCATAATCATATCATACAATTTGGTGTCCTCGTAAACCACATAAACCTGTGGCAAATTTTGAATGTCAAAAGACCCTGTTAACCCCCAGGGGTCGAAGACCGTGTATACGTGTTTTGAAGCGTTTTCACATGAAAACGGTGAAAAAAACTTAAATTACACTTACAGTTTTGATCGTACAGATATGAGCAATACATCAATTGAATCTGTTAGATGTCTACTTTTTTTGTGTGCACTCACAATACCAACAAAAGTGTGTGCATTTGCAAAATAAGGAAAATAAACAGTGTAGGCACTTTCTCTTTTCTCTCTCCGTAAACTGTTTTGTCTAGTTTCTCTGTCTGAGCTCATTATTTTTAATGCGACCACGCCCACAAGGCTTTGTTATTACAATCGTCCATGTGTGACGGGCTCCTTGTTAACTATGGTCAGACAAAAAGGTGGAATCTCCACGAATACATGAGACATACACATGACAGACATACCTGCATAAAGCTTGGAGGGTGAACTTTCCAACTCATTTTGAAAGCAAATGTTGTCTCGCTAGGTAATCCATACAATTCTCTCCCACTTCCGCCATTAATACAAACAATGACGTAAGTTGCCCACACGCCCACAGCGCGCTGGCTAGAGCGTGACGCATGTTATACGTGTTATTCATTTAATTTTTATTAATTTTATCGTAGTTGAACCTGTTAAATTTTGGAAATTTAACTAAGGCTGCAACTATTTGGGCAAAATATATATAAAAGGTCTTAAAATATTATTTTGATTATTCTTGTGTTTTGTCATTATGCTAGAGTCATTCAGAAATTATTATTAAATGCTAGATTAATGCACAAGAAAGTTTATATTACAACAGTTTTGCAAACACGTTTTAAACCATTTCAAATATTTGAGGAGTGTCTTTTGTCTCTCCAGGTGTGAATTATTCATGACCATTGTCACTCACGCATAAAGCTGAGATGAGCCAAACAAACTTAACAAAATGTAAATCTTTGTAATGTTTCCTTTCAATGAGAGAATAAAATAATTTTTACATAATTGTGAAGTAAATATTCTAGCATACCAGACTGGTTACTCAAAAGTCTTGTTCAGGCACATTTAGTGTGTTTTTTTGGACTTTATTTCAGCTAAAAAATTTTCTCCAAACCTACTAACCACGTATAATATTTTATTTCTAAAAAACACAAGCATGTACATTAATATTTGTCACATATTATTGTAGCACAGTTTTTGCTGAATACAAATAAAATACATGTTGGCCAATACCATGTAATAAGTAGCTGAAATTAGCAAAAATTAGAAATGAAATTAGAAATGTCAGGGCATGTCAAAACATCTCAGGGCCCCAAAATCCCCTCAGACCCCTGAGGGTTAAGTATTGTTTTTAAGCATTTTATATAATGAGGACAGTGCATGTCCTTGCAAACCATTTTAACAATCTATAACTAGGTCATACCCAGGTCATTATACAATTTGGTGTCCTCGTAAACCATATAAATAAGTACACACGCACACACAGACACGGACACATACACACGCACTCACAGTTTTGTTTCATTTCAGGTGATACTCAAACCAATAAATCTGGGGAATTCTGTGCCCATTTATGTGGTGTAAAAACTGTACAGATCAGATCAGTGGATTTACTACTCTATATTGCTTTGTTGTTTACTGTGGTGTTTTAGGCTGGTTGTAAAGAGTGGGATAATAACTGTAAAGTTTAAGTTAAAAACTCAAATGCACTTAACCCTGCATTCTGCTCCAGAGCAAATGTCTGTAATAACTGTACAAGTTGCTTATATTAAAAGTTTCAGTTAAATTATTATTTTTTAATTTAATGTTATTCCATTCAATGTGTAACTGAATTCTACATGCCTTAAAGGGTCACGAAACACCAAAACACTTTTTTTGAGCTGTTGACAGTCATATATGTGTCCCACGCTGCTATAAACACTATTAGGACACATATATTGCACTAAAAAGTGAAAATTGGTTGTTTTTGCGTTATTTTGAGCAAATTCGTTCTTCCGGTTTGAAACGAATTTTTGAAGCTACGTCACGGCCATGAGATACATAGGGGTAAATCCAGCCAGGAGAGTGGCTGTCTGTCTTTTTGAGGACATTCTGACGCATTTAAGTGTGCGGCATTAATTCATGAGAAGACGTGCTTCAAACCAATCAGCGCGCTCTATTGTGTATGACGTGAAACTTCATTAATATGCATGATAGCTCCGGACACTGTTTACACTGTACAGACGGCAGAGAGACGCCACGTTGTGTTGCTAAAACAAGTGAAAGTACAAGAATTTGGAGACATGGGTCGTCGGTGTGCAGCAACAAGATTTTGTTTTCATTTTCCCTCTATGAGAGAGCAGCTGGACTCACGTGTGGATTACAGTGCACGCGACACGCGACAGAAACGCGATTGTAAGGAACATTTTTTACCCGAGAGTTTTTCGCATCTGGAAATGGTGAAATCCGGATTTGCCGCTCGTCTCCTTTTAATAAAAAGACACAGCTCCAGTTTGATTGTCTGTCTACAGATTTGGTAAGTGTGTTTGCAGTGCAGTGCCCTTTGTTTTACCCAGATTGCAAAGTTAGTTCGTGGTCAGCAGAGCTCTTTCAGTTTTTAAAGGCATACCTCAGTCAAAATGATTTAGTTACCAAGATTTAGTTACCAAGTTTACAGTATTAATATCAATGCAATGTTATAGTCCAATTTTATAGACTGAAAGATCCGCTGTAAATGCTGCTCTCCAAATGTAAACATGATCAAACTTTTCCCGTCGTGCAGGATTTTCGCCGCATTTTGTGACAGGATATAGTCTATATACACACGGCTTTCTGACGCTACCTACCGAGTCATCTAAGTTACCGAGAAATGCGGAGGATTTTTTTTTCTCCCATTCGCCGTGAGGTATCAAACATTGGATTAAAACGATATTCTCCAGCAGTTCCTCGCTTTCAATATCTCGTTTGTCACAGGCAACATGCAGGAAATGTTCCTGAATAAAAAGTGAAAATGCCAAACTGCAGTTAAAGTTGACAAATTAATAATTTGGCAAGTAATTCGATTAGTGATGGCCATGTAAACACAGTTACTGTCTTTCTCCCCTGCGTCTGCGTGCCCAAACAGAAACTCCCATATTTGCATATCCTTCCCTCTTTCCCTCCCCTGACACTCCCACCTAAACGGAGCTGGACACGCCCACTTTTCCTGACTTTTTTCAAACTAGAGGTGTGAAAACACCCTGCTGAGACAGGGGGTTTCATGGCCCTTTAAATGCAACTGCAAAAAATACTGTCATTGCTGAAGTTGCCTTGATGAAGGTGCCAGACATATTGGTGTTGTCGAAGAATGAGCACCATTCATAGCTTTAAATCCATACATATAATAGCTTTGACAAAACATACTGAAAATGGAATTTGATCTTTATGGTTTAGGTAAAGGTTAGTGCTCTATTAAGCATTTGAACATAAATTAATACCTTTTTTTTTTATCAAGGATGCATAAAATTGTTAATAAATGACAAAAATGTTATAGAGCACAAATTCAGCTTATTAAATGACTTCTAAAGCATCCCGTACTGTTAGAAAACTAATAAATATTACAAATAATTTTTTATATATTCAAATAATAAAACCCCTTATATATTATTATATATTTATAATATTCGTATAGCATTACTGTTTTACTGTATGTTTAATCAATTAAATTCAGACATGGTGAGCAGAACATACACCAAACTTTTGACGACATACAGTATAAAATCTAACTGCATATTTTATTAGATTTATTAAATTAGTTGTTTAACATGGTAAAGTATATGATCAATAAGTAATTTGTTTTTATTTTACTTAATAAAAAAGCTTAACCATGTTTCAACCATATATATTTTTTGTAAGTTTTAAGTTTGATGTTTTAAGTCGGTTTAATGTAATGTACTTTAAAACTCCAGGTAAAGATTCAATGTAAACATTTAAGGGAGCAACAATATTTGTAAATATTCTTTTTTTTCCACAGTGTACAGACTGAATACAACACATAAGCTCACAGAGATGCTCTCAAAATGTTCAATGTAGCGAATTTTAAGTGTCGTTGTTGCTATTGAATATGTATTGAAAATCCAAGTAATGATTTAAAAGACAGAAAGACAATTCTTAAATTCAGTAGTGTGCTGTTCATGGTTTTTAATAAGGTTCACCCACCTCTCCCCAGGCAGCTGGCAGTGGCTCCACAGGTGGGTAATATTTGGGCAGGTCCCAAGCCACGGTGTTCATGTACCATTTGAAGTCTTTACATTTGAGGTGTTTTCGGAGCTCTTTCTGAGCGGTAAGGTCACCGGTGGAGAGGTGGCGGTACTCGGGCCGCCGTTGATAAATGTACTCTGTGTACTCATCCATCCATGTCTCTGCCACTCGCTTCAGGTTCTGGGAAACATATTAAAAGGGGTCATGAATGGAGAACGTTTCCTTGATCTTTTGACATGTATGATGACATTGTATTATAAAGCTGTAAAGTAAGCTTCAGAACTAAAAAACCTCCTTGTTAGTCCAAAAACAGCTTTTATTGAAAACAATGTGAAGCTTATGTTCCAGTCTGTCATGAATGTGCTCTAGATTGTTTCAGGAATAAAGCTATTAATATTGTAAATAATGCACAATTTCTTTAAAAGACCAATTGTTTTGCTTCATTGATTAAACCTTAATTTACAGTTGCAATCAGAATTATTGAACCCCCTTTGAATTTCTTTTTCTTTTTTAAATATTCCCCAAATGATGTTTAACAGAACAAGGAAATTTTCACAGTATGTCTGATAATATTTTTTCTTCTAGAGAAAGTCTTATTTGTTTTATTTCGGCTAGAATAAAAGAAGTTTTTAATTTTTTAAAACCCATTTTAAAGTCAAAATTATTAGCCCCTTTAAGCTATATATTTTTTCAATAGTCTACAGAACAAACCATCATTATACAATAACTTGCCTAATTACCCTAAACCTGCCTAGTGAACCTAATTAACCTAGTTAAGCCTTTAAATGTCACTTTAACCTGTATAGAAGTGTCTTGAAAAATATATAGTAAAATATTATTTACTGTCATCATGGCAAAGATAAAATAAATCAGTTATTAGAGATGAGTTATTAAAACTATTATGTTTAAACAGAAATTGGGGAAAAAAAATAAACAGGGGGGCTAATAAATCAGGGGGTTGAATAATTCTGATTGCAACTATATATTGTTTGCTGGTATAAATGTTGCCTTTTTTTTGAAAGCAGGTATTGTATTACATTTAATGAATCAATAAGTACCCCATTATGGATGACCTGAGGTAGAGTAAATCAACAATGTTTGGGGTGAACTATTCCTTTATCTACATTCAACCTCAATAGCAAAAAGTCGTTTGCAATACATGAGCACAATAAGCAGCGTGTGCCTAAAATAAATGTTGGATGTACATAAATAAATAAATAAATAAATAAATAAATAAATAAATAAATAAATAAATAATAAGCAAACTTCATTCATTCATTCATTCATTTTCTTGTCGGCTTTGTCCCTTGCGGGGTCGCCACAGCGGAATGAACCGCCAACTTATCCAGCACGATTTTACGCAGCGGATGCCCTTCCAGCCGCAACCCATCTCTGGGAACTTCCACACACACATTCACACTCATACACTATGGACAATTTTTAGCTTACCCAATTCACCTGTACTACATGTCTTTGGACTGTGGGGGAAACCGGAGCACCCGGAGGAAACCCACGCAAACGCAGGGAGAACATGCAAACTCCACACAGAAACGCCAACTGACCCAGCCCAGCCAAGGTTTGAACCTGCGACCCAGCGACGTTCTTGCTGTAAGGGAACAGCACTACCTACTGCGCCACTGCGTTGCCCATAAGCAAACTTATTATATATATTAAATAATATTTAAAAAATGTGTAGCTCATCAATAACAAATGTATTATGTCTATTAACTAATATAGCTATCATAAACAGTATCCTATAAATAAATTAACATGCTATTATTATTTATTATTAAATTATATGTATTTTTTATATTTAAAATATTTTAATAATTATTTATTTTAATTTTATATTTAATTTTATATATTTTTATATATTTTTTTTCTATTTAAGGATATGATTTATGATAGCTATATTAGTAAATAGGCATAATTAATTTGTTATTGATGAACTACAAATTTTTATGTCAAATAAAATTAAAGATAAAATTAAAATAAACTATCAAAATATTTAAAATATAAAAAATACATATTATTTAATAATACATAATAATAGCTTGTTTATTTATTTATTTATTTATTTATTTATAGGATACTATTTATGATAGCTATATTAACTACGAATTTTTATGTGAGTTTATATATTAATTTATCAATTATGAGACCACTAAAAAATTATTACTTTTTTTGGAAATGGGTTTATAGTAATGTATTTGAGTAAAATGTAAAATTTAGTTTATTCTACAAACCATCAATGAAATTTCCTCCAAATGCCAAATAAAGGTCTTGTGATTCAATTATGTGTTTTAATAAACAAAGTGCTTGACTTCCAGACATACTTATATTAATTTTTAGACATCCCAAAACCAAAGTTTTAACTTGAGATGTCCTAGACCAAAGCTGATATTCATAACAAACAATAAATGGCAATATTTTTATTTGAAATTTAGAATTTAAATCCAGAAAAACAGATAATTTCAAGTGCACATTTTTTTTCCACAGCTTTAAAACAAAAACAGACTGTCCCCACAATATGTCTCTTATCAAGGCTGTGGAATCTGAATAAAAGTGTCTGAGGAACATTGTGAATCTAGAGCACTAGCACAATTGGGCCACTGCAGAGAAAAAAAACCTCCATCCTTTCTCATTTGGAGGGATAGTACAAGTTCTACTC
Organism: Danio kyathit; assembly: GCA_903798195.1. Classification (NCBI taxonomy): domain Eukaryota; kingdom Metazoa; phylum Chordata; class Actinopteri; order Cypriniformes; family Danionidae; genus Danio; species Danio kyathit. The sequence continues at coordinate 47,678,249 of LR812519.1, read as the reverse complement.
ACTCTTGCCAGGCTGGTCCCTGAAGGCACCTTGTAGGGGACGTACTTCCTGTAGATATGGCCCACCCTCGAACAAGGCACATCGTACATGCTGCCTCCGCACATCCACACCTGAAAAACCACAAACGCACACACATTCACACGTTTACAATACATCACCATACAAGCAGAGACATTTCCATTCAACATTCGCCCAGACAGTCGAAAAACCCTCATCCATTTGAGCTCCTACACAGGCAGTCTGGGTTGGTCTCAGTGGGAATATGTGGACAGACTAGCTACGCTTCCACATCATACCAGAAACAAGCAATGTCCTCACCGTGGGCTCCAATTACAGATCGACTGCCGCATTCGGCGATGGAAAGAAGTCGAGTTTTCCAACCGCCTCGGGCTTGTGTCTCTACTTTTCCTCTTTACACCAAAAGAAAAGAGAGATAAAGAAAAAGAAAGCGGGGCGTTCAATATGCTTTCCTTCCCAATCTCTCTCTGTTTCTGTTCTACTAAGGCCAAGGCTTTGATGTGTCTGTCCGTATTGAGTATTGGCTCCGGCTTGGTGGAGTGTGGACTCGGCCAGGGCCACTGACACACAGAGGGAGGTGAGAAAGCTCGGGAAAAAGGGGAGGGGGCTTCTAGTCGGACGAGTTGAGTCTGATGGTTTCTCTCTTCCTCAGTCACCCGCTGGGCCCGAGAGAGCCATCTGCGGATATCAAACCACACAGACCGATCTCTCCTGCAGGGCGGCGGGTTAGCGGTCAAGCTAACTTCACAGACCTCATCGTTACAGGGAGAAAAATCGCTCGAACACATCAGTACCACAAAGCGAGTGAGAAAAAGCCCCTCATTTGAGGATAAACGAGTGAGCCTTGTAACAAATGACATTTTAGGAATAATTTTCACATTTTTTTCACAGCCTCTTTTATCATAAAGCATGGAGGAGGAAGGCAGTCGTGGCAGGACTTTATATATTAAGATGACTTGAATCGCATTTAAAAAGCTGCCTGCCTGGAACAGATGGATGAATCTTGGATGGTGCGTGGCAGGCAACCGATCAATGGGACGACGCCAGGCCTGATCACCCTCGGTTTGTAGTCGCATGTCAGATGCAGTGTATTACTATAGTACACATTCTCAAACGAAGGACTGTTTGGGATGCTGCCGAGGTCAAATGTGAAGCATACAACTTCTTTTGTTTGTTTAACTGATTGCAATACAATAACCATTACTACAATATGTGACGTACAGTTACATACATTTAAAACATACTAGTACACAAAACACAAAGTGTCATTTTTGGCACAAACTTGTTAAGCCAAAGTTTACTTTAATTATTCGAGACAGTGCTTCCCACAAGGGAGACGTGGTGGAGCAGAAGGTAGTGCTGTTGCCTCACAGCAAGAAGGTCGCTGGTTTGAGCCTCGGCTGGGTCAGTTGGAATTTCTGTGTGGAGTTTGCATGTTCTCCCCGCGTTCGCGTGGGTTTCCTCCGTGTGCTCCGGTTTCCCCCACAAGTCCAAAAACATGCGGTACAGGTGAATTGGGTAAGCTAAAATTGTCCGTAGTGTATGTGTGTGAATGAGAGTGTATGAGTGTTTTCCAGTGATGGGTTGTGGTTGGAAGGGCATGTTTTTGCGTAAAACATGTGCTGGATAAGTTGGTGGTTCATTCCGCTGTGGTGACCCCAGATTAATAAATTCAATTCAATTCACCTTTATTTGTATAGCACTTTTACAATGTAGATTGTGTCAAAGCAGCTTCACATAGAAGATTATAGTAAATTGAAACACTGTCAGTCCAGTTTTCAGTGTATAAGTTCAGTTCAGTTTAGCTCAGTTCAGTGTGGTTTAATATTCAATACTGAGAATCTAAACACTGAAGAGCAAATCCATAGATGTGCAGCTCTACAGATCCCGAACCATGCAAGCCAGTGGCGACATCAACGAGGAAAAAACTTCACCAATTGGCGAAAGTGAAGAATTAAAAAACCTTGAGAGAAACCAGGCTAAGTTGGGCATGATCATTTTTCCTATGGCCAAAGTCTTGTGCAGAGCTGCAGTCTAGGCGTCGAGGGCTGAAGAATGCTGGACCTCAGCGAAGACTCGTCTGTCCCTGGAGCGTCACAGGAATCAGTCTCATGCTCTCCACTCCTCCATGACCACCACAGCAGCTGCTCAGGATACGGCCTGGTCCAGGATTATGAAAACCTTGGGATCATCTCGTCGCTGGTCTTGGATCGCATTAGTGGCGCTGCATAGTCTGCGGGCCTCGGGATGAGTATTCCCAGGTGGAAATAGAGAATAAAGGGACTGAGCCGAAAAAAAAAAAGAATGAATGAATGAATGAGTGCCTCCCACACATAGACTTTACTTGGACAGGCCAATATTTGGTGACACTTATTTTTTACTATTATCATCCTTTTACGCTTTTTTTTGTATCCGCCCAATAGCCAAACATCCACGATTGATTAACCAGCGAAAAGTCTTCTCTCGCCCTACATGTTTCCTACGTCTGGTTGTGTGTGCGAAAACTGTCAACACTCCCACGGACAATCTCACATGTTCTGCAGAGACCAACAGAAACGCGCCTTTTTGGCACTTAAAAATGTGTCCGTCCAGGATTTTAATCTCCTAAAATGTCCTGGATTCGGCTTTTGGTTTTGCTTTCTAAGCCGTTGTTAATTGTAGGGATGATCCAGATCCAATCATGTGATCGGACATCAGGCCCGATCACGCGGTTTCAGACTCGATCGGAATCGGACGTTACCTCCCGATTAGGAGTGGAATATATACAGTATATACAGTATATATATACACATTTGAAGTCAGAATTATTAGCCCCCCTTTACATTTTTTTTCTTCTTTAAATATTTCCCAAATGACGTTAACAGAGCATTAAATTTTCACAGTATGTCTGATAATATTTTTTCTTCTGGATAAAGTCTTATTTGTTTTATTTTGGCTAGAATAAAAGCAGTTTTTAATTTTTTAAAACCCATTTTAAGGTCTAAATTATTAGCCCCTTTAAGCTATATATTTTTTCAATAGTATACAGAACAAACCATCATTATACAATAACTTGCCTAATTACCCTAACCTGCCTAGTTAACCTAATTAACCTAGTTAAGTCTTTAAATGTCACTTTAAGCTGTATAGAAGTGTCTTGAAAAATATCTAGTAAAATATTATTTACTGTCATCATGGCAAAGATAAAATAAATCAGTTATTAGAAATGAGTTATTAAAATTATTATGTTTAGAAATGTGTTAAAAAAATCTTCTCTCTGTTAAAAAAAGAAACAGGGGGGCTAATAATTCAGGGGGGCTAATAATTCTGACCGTTAATGTGCTGCGTTAACGCGAGACTCTTATCTAGTTAGTATTGTATATAACGTATATAACATTATTACTACTACTACTAATATTAATAATAATCAATAAGTAGGCCCACATGGGATCTGTGCGTGCAGATTTCCGCAGATTTTTAGCCCATCATTGAGTCTATTTATTTACTTGTGTAAATGTGTGTAAATGTATATTTATTCAGTTTTTAAATTAATTTCGATCAATACTAATTTCATAATAATATTGACTAATATGAAAGTATATATTTAATTTATTTACAATACAGTTTGTAAAGTAATATTTTCTGTCTTTTAGTAGATCTATTATATGATAGACTTGCTTTGTTTACCAAATAAGTGGCTCTAAATGGATTTACATTGTAAACGTTAAATAAAAGTTAAAAATGTTAAAAATATATATTTTTATTTCATATATTAAGTTTTTAGTTACGATACTCCCAAAATTATTCCGCATAAATACGCAGATTATTTTCTTTACAAAATTCTGCGCAGAAATAGCAAATAATATCCGCAGAATCTGTGTGGTCCTATCAAAAAGTAATGTATCATTAGTGTATTATTAATTATTATCCTAAAAAGATATAAAAAGGTGACCTGAATTTCTCATAAGATCTAATGCTTTTTTTCTGGCTGCAGCAGTCATTCTTTTCATGACCATATATGTTCTAATAACAAACTCAACCAATAATCAACATTTAATAAATGTTTACTTTTCCAGTGTTTTAAACTAATATTATTTAACTAATATTAAGGTGATGCACACGACTTCACGAACTGCGCATAAAAAGCAAGAAATCTGTCAAACAGCCGGTTTAGCCTCTAAACTATTTTTTGCTGTTGTCATGGTTACAGGCGAGCCACGGAGGATGGTGTTCCAATAACAAAGTTCAGTGCCAGCGCAAGTGAGAGTCTAATGAAAAAGAGTGGGGTGGCAGGTATGTCAGAACTGATAAATAGAACACTTCCTCACATCCATCGGCACCAGTTTTGGCCCCGCTAATCAAAACCGAATCACTTCAGAGCCGCGGCCAATCACTGCATCGCACAATCTAATTAGTTTCAGCAGTCCAGTCAGTCTAAACACATACACACAAACACCGACTCACAGCTCCGCTATCTTCGCCGACTGGGGTTTTGCTTTTGCCTCTGAGGCTTCGCTTAGTAGCTTCGAAAAAGAAAATAACCTCTGCCGCCCAATCTCATTCGAGGGGTTTATTGTCGAAAGGAATGAGAAGAGATTGTCTAGACAGACAGACATGGCACTTCACGTTAAGTGGGAGAAAAAAGGAATCTGGTATTGCTATAGTTAGCGGTTCGCAATGGATCAGGAGTGATGAGGTTTCTGGAGTGTGCGACTTCGAATCCATTTTAAGGACTGAACAAAGCATTAGAGCGAGAGACTATCTTATTGTGTTCTGTTTGATTGTTTTTGGTCTGAAAGGCCAACAACAGGAAGCAGCCTTGGTAAATTCAGTGAGTTCTGATGGATTATTTGTGACTTGCATACGTGAATAGATGCTTTAACTCACCTTGAAGGATATTTCAAACTGCTCGCCACCCCAGATCTCAAGGCCTGTGTCGTAACCTCCCAGCTCCCAGAACCACTGTCGGTTTACAGCAAACAAGCCTCCGGCCATCACAGGAGACCTGTGGGAAGCAGGAAAAAACAACTTAACCACGTCTAAAACTTCATACTGGATTTTTGGGACAAAGTCTTAATGGAAACTGATGACAAATTAAGGTCAAATAATCCCTGGAGAAAATCTGTGAGAATCAGGAAGAAGAATTCAGTGAGAAAAGATGATGAATCACTTGTGTTTTATTATGTCTCACTTGCAAGTGCCATTCGGATAAACTTAATAAATCAATCAATGTAAATACAAGGTGGAAAAAACGACTGCATCCAATGAGTTGGTGGATACACTCGAGCTTGCATGACTACTTGAGAACTGGTCATAGAGCAAATCAGTCAACTAGTCTACAGGTCAATGTTTACCATATGTACATGACTTTCAATAAATAGTACAGCATCCAAGCAAATCCAACTCTGCACTGACAGAAAGGGTTGCAAGTAGAGTGTCAGTTTTCCTGTTACCTGCATTGTCATAAATAGTGCAAAAACTGTCAAGATTCCACTCGGCTATAGTTTCTGCCAGGCCCATGGCAACATCTGATTTGTTTAAGAGCAGTATATAAAAAACATAGGATTTTAGTGCAATATTTAAACAATTTTCAATGTTAATATCAGTGGTTTATTTGTAGACATTAAACTTTCAGTTTATTTTCAATTGCACTTACAGTGGGGGAAATAAATCTTCAACACATCACCATTTTTCTCAGAAAACATATTTCTAAAGGTGCTGTTGAGTTGAAATTTTCACCAGATGTTGGTAACAATCAAAGAAATACATAGATGTAAAGAAAACAAAAAAAAAAAAGTGATGTGTAATAAAATAAAATTACACTAGGAAAAACTATTGAACACATGAAGAAAATTAGGTGTAGAAAGGCAGTGAAACCCAGATAGCAGCTGAAATCTCTTAGTGGTTAGAAAGCAACCATCTGCCCTTCATAATTGTAAATTAACATTAACTGCTTCAGTACAAAATCTACATTAGCAGGATGATGAAGATGAAACTAGGGTGGACATTTCAGTAAGAAAATGATCCAAAACAAAGCCAAGGAAACTCTTAAATGCTTTCAGAGAAAGAAAACGAGGCTGTATCTTGAATCCAATATAAAATACAAATTATAGATCAGATTTGATAGACAAGACCCACAGAACCATCAAGACTTTTACCCTCTCTTGTAGTGTGTGAAAAAAATCAGACCTGAACAATGCATGTGACTTCATTTTCCATATGAGAGGCGTCTTTAAGCTGCCATCACCAAAAAAGCCTTTTATATAAAGTATCAAGTACATTTCAGTAGTTCAGCACTTTCACCTTGTGTCATTCCATTGTTATTACACATAACTTTTTTCAAGTTTTTTTTTTTTTTCGTTTTATGTTAATATTGTTTGGGTTTTTACCAAATCTGGTCCAATTTCATGTCAACAGCTCCTTTAGAAATATTATTCCTAGGAAAAAACAAGACGAGTTCAATACTTATTTCCCCCCTGTATATTTAATGGACAGTGATAGGAGGGTCTCAAATAAACGCTATTAAATAGACTGTAAATAATATTGTAACAATCAACCCAGGATCCTTGAAAATACATATCTCAGCCTACATTTTTGCAAAATGTAAAATACATTACTCCGAATAGGTTTCATTGCACCTTTTAGATGAGAAATCTAGAAAAATTTAGATGAGGGTGCTGTCTATACTCTGAAATAGGTTTTGTTACAGGTTTCAGATCCACATTGTTACACGTCCACAAGACGACAAGGCTTGTCACATAGATCACATAGAACCACTGACCTAAACCCCTCCCTAAACCCAACCAATAGTCCATTCAAAGTCAAATGTAAGAGAAAAGTTCACCACAGTGACAAAGTTTTACCTTGATTTTACATTACTTGAAATGAACGTAACTGATATGCACAGCAAAATTAATTTATCTATGCAGCATACAATTTAAAACCATATGGGGGGGGGGGGGGGGGTGCTTAAATTACTTTTTAAATAATTTGTTAATCAGTCAAAGGTGGGACTATGAACACTTTATAAAATAAATTTCTATGTTTGTTTTTCCATCAACTTCTCAGTTTCTTTCAATAGATGGATGTCTAATGTTGTGTTCACACCAGATGTGGATAAAGCATCAAGCGCGAGTCATTTACAGTACATGTTAAGTTAATGCAAAGACGTAAATAGACACCCTGCGGCGTGTTTTTGTCAAATTAGGTGGCACAAATGACGCAACTTGCATGAATGAAGTGTTGCGAGTTGAGTGTTTTGATCGGGGCTTTAGCGTCAACGCTTGACAGAGGGTGTGTCTGAAGTTTGAAGTAGCAGCATCAGCCAATGAAATTAGTCCGCAATCGACTACTGTCTGAGCTGGTGTATTTGCATAAAGCGATCTGTTTGGCTGACACAGTTGGCGCTTAAAAAGTTGAGAAATTCCCGGCAGCAAGCAACACAACTGAAGCAGCGCCGACGGATCCACAATGCAGTTCTGCAACGCATAAAGTCACCCATTCAAAGTGAATGGGAAGAGTTGATCTGATGCCACGTTCACATGGGTTGACGCGTGTAACACGCGAGTCGTTCGAGTTGGAAAATTGGAAATTTAGCGGACATTCACGCCACGTTTACCAATCAGGAGTTTTCTCTTATAGGGGAGTGATTATAACGTAGTGCCTGTTGTTGGTGTCCCGAAGGGGAAATCCTCTTGCCGACACCGGACAACAGTTCATCAAACTGGGCTTGGTTCAATCTGAAGCACCGCTGAAAGCTCCCATCAACCAGGTATAGTTTCTGGAGGAGTTGATGAACTCACAGTGAACTGAGACACAAATGAATATACACTGTTTTTCAGCCTTCATAAAGCACAGCTGTTCTCTCAGTAAAATCCATGTTAGCCATTTAGCAACAAAGCTAGAGTCACTGGGCAGACAGAAGCCCTGTCCATGATGCAAATCCTCATCTATTGTGAAGAGAATTTGACATGCAAATGAAGCAAATTTGGAGTGTGAATGAAGCAAGTAAACTCAAAATGTTCACGTGTCTATTTATGCGTCTATAATAGTGTGATTTATCTACGCGTGCCACATCTGGTGTGAACACAGCATTTAATGTACAAAATGGAGAAGACTAAAATTTGAGTTGTTAGATGAAAACTGGTCCAAACACACACTGTAAAACCTAGAAAGTTAAGGTAACGCCAAACCATTTGAGGAAACCGATTGCAACAAACCATTTAAGTTCATAAACTAATCCTAATGAGTACTGTGAACCAGAGATGGCAAAAGTACACACATCCTTTACTTAAGTAAAAGTACAGATACTCATGTTTAAAACGACTCTGGTAAAAGTAGAAGTACTGACTACACTTTTGTACTTAAGTAAAAGTAAAGAAGTACCGCCTGAAAAATGTACAAAAGTAAAAAGTACTAATTTCAACCACAGTCCCAAAGACATGCGGTGTAGGCGAATAATAATTCAACTAAATTTGCAGTAGTTTATATGTGTTTGTGTGTGTGTGTGTGTGTGTGTGTGTGTGTGTGTGTGTGTGTGTGTGTGAATGTGAATGGGTGTTTCCCAGTACTGGGATGCAGCTGGAAGGGTATTCGCTGCGTAAAACAAATCCTGGAATAATTGGCGGTTCATTCTGCTGTGGCGACCCCTGATAAATCAGGGACGAAGCTGAAGGATAGCGAGTGAGTACCTATAGGTTGGTAATCATCCTGACGCAAACTAACAGTGTTCAGCATGTATTTTTGCAGCTGTTAGATCAAAAACAACAGCTGCCATTCATGTTGATACACTCTATCTTTATAAATGTCTTACATTTTACACTGAATTCTGTCCAAAATATATAGATTTTTTCTTTTGCTGAAATAAATTCTTATCAGACATGACTGCAAACTATTTTTTGCATTAAGCTAAAGCTGCTTATTCTCTTCGGAGAGTGTCTCTCATATATAACCCGCTATTTCAGTGCTTTGTTTCAGGTATTGTGGTCATTTTATTTAATGAATAAACATTAATTCTGTTACAGTTTTTCTCAGTCACTTTGGTCCATTTCTCAGATCAGAATTGAAATTCTCTAAACCCACTGTTCAATCTTCAGATCATCATTGTGTCACTTGTGCACATCAGAAAAGCAGTTTCTCTTCATGAACAAGTTGCAAATGCTTTTGTTCATCCATGCAAATGATTATGTGCAATTCTCTGATGTTTCCTATATTATCAGTTGCTTATGTCATGTTGATCAGCATGTATTATTTTTATCTGTGTTGAATAGACTCACCCCCACAACATTTAATCGTTCAAATGCCTGAACAAGTTGTCTTAATATTTAGTCATAATGCATTTTTTACATTTCTCCCAGGTGAATTTGGACTTTTTCTAATGAAGGTCTATGTTCACATTTTTACTTTAGTTTTTTCTTTGTGCTATGCGGTGCTCTCTTTTCCTTTCTGTATCAGAATGACATGATCTGGCAACTAATTACAGTACAAACAGCAAAAATATTGCCATAGTTTACACCAGAACAGCCCTCCAGCGTACACTGATATTGACAACATGACTACTAAGTAATTTGAGTCTTATTCATAAACAATTACGTCATTCTGACGCCACTGACATGTTCATTGACACAGAAATTTAGTCTTGAGAGATGAACTGAAGGATTTTGAGCAGGAGACTGGCTTTTGCAGGTAATCCATGGTGTTTTGCTATTTATACGTGTTGTTTTGAGAAATGCACTTTGGCCTACTGTTTTACAAATTTCAGTTCTGATCTGAGAAATGTGCCAAAGTGACTGAGAAAAACTGCAATACATTTATTCTATGCTAAAAGCAACATACACAGGTAAGACGGGTAACATACACATAAACTGCCCAGTATAATTACCTTTGTTGTTGTAAAATATTTGTTAAAAATGATTAATTGAAGACAACAGTATAGGCCTGTGTAAACTCATATAGTCATTAAAAACTGAAAAACAGCATAAATTCTGCATTAGGAAATATGAACTCATCAGAAATAAAGGAAATAAACCGCATTGCATACATTTTTTTTATTAAGTATTTGATTGTTTTAGTATTAAACGTACAAATCTTTACAAAAAGCCCTATTTTTCGCGGTATTAGATTGAAAGATCAGAGAAAGCCCGTGCAGTATGATCGGAAGTGGACAAAAGTCTTAAGCATTGAAACAGCATGTCTTTGACAGCGTGGAATGTGTCTTGTTTACCTGTGATCCGATCGAGCAAAAGGTGTTTTATTACCGTGTAAACAGGGCAGCATCAGTCAAGTTAAATTCGCCGAATCCCTCTGTCACAGCGTAGTAATCCTCGCCTTTTTCATAGTAATATTCATGAACTAGGCCATGTACGGTGCGCGACAGCCTTGAAGAAGCGCGCGCGCTGCAGCACGCAGGCGCGCAATGAGGAAAAGAGACTGACTGCATCAAAAATGCGCTCATATTATTGCGCAATGACAAGAAATAATATAGATCGCGCCACCAAACACATAAAAACGAAAGTAACGACCGTGGTTTAAAAAATGTAAGAAGTAGAAAGTACAGATATTTGTGTAAAAATGTAAGAAGTAAAAGTAAAAAGTAGTCAAAAAAATTAGTAGTGGAGTAAAGTACTGATACCCGAAAAAACTACTTAAGTACAGTAACGAAGTATTTGTACTTCGTTACTTCCCATCTCTGCTGTGAACTTAATGCATTTGAGTAAACAAAGCAATTTGAGCACAGTAAAACCCAATAAATGAAGAGAACTCAAACCAACTGAGTACTTTAAAACCCAATGAGTTAAGGCAACTCAAACTGTTTGTATAAACTGATTGCAACAAAGCATTTGAGTTAAAAAACTAATCTATATGAGTACTGTGAACTTTAACATTTAAGTTGAAGTAATGAGGTATTTAATTAACTCATTACCTTCAACACTGAGTTCAAAACTCTTTTCAAATGAGTAGAATTAACTTAGAGTAAATTTTGAGTTAACTACACTCAATTCATTTGCTAAAGTTGACTGTTGGGTTTTACAGTGCAGCTATAGAGATACAAAGTAGTCAACCCTCATTGGAATCAAGCTGAAATGCAGGGCTCAAATAAGAAACAGAATCACAATTCATAAATCACAACATTTATGTCTGTCTAAACACCCGAGCATAAACACACGAAGAAAGAAACAATCACTCATATCTTAAACACAACAAAAGAAAAGAATCATGAGCACAACAGAGTCATACAACCACAGAACTGTATTAATCTTAAAATTCATCAGTTGTCAGCCGGTTTGCATATATTGGGACAGAATTCAATGGACATCTCTGCTGCACATCATATCGTACCAAAAGCAGAGAAGATAAACACATGGAATCATCATAGCATGAATTAATAAGCTCATTTTACTTTCATGCATCTCCCCAGGCTTCTGTTTTGAAATGTGAATCATAATCTACATCTGTAAACAGTCCCTAATGGTAGAATCAGACATATGCTGCAAGCTTAGTTTTGCTCACTGACACGATCAAGCTCACGGTCCAGTCAAGATCTCTCAGGTGAAAAACACTGAGGTTTAGAGGCCAGTTCAAGGCAGGATCTTAGTGAGAAAGAATCGCTGTTAAGCACTGAGTGAAATCAAAATTTGCAATGCTTATTGTTAGTGAACATTGTTATTCTTTAGGTAAACAGTTAATCCGTGCAAGATAATTCACAAGGGAAAAATGTTTTGGTAATCTTTAATCAAATTCTGACCATTTACTTCCATGTTTGTGGTAGTCATTCTCTGTTGATGTCAGTTTGACGGCTTCAGCCACAATAATCTTAAGCACATCCCTCTTATTAAGGGAATGATGCACACACACACAAACACAAAATACCCACCCCAAAACTCATTTATTTTCAGTTGGAAGTGCATAAAAATACTGAATTAAAAGTCTTAGCAACTTCTGGATCATGCAGACTTTAAACAGATGTCATCCAAACATGCAGATTTGCTCATTACTCCTTTCATTAATCCTCAGTGTCCTTGCAAAACATGCATTCGGTCATTATTTCACATTTCACATACACTTATGGGGCTTAAGCCTGCCAATGGGGTTTGAGAGGGGATACTGATGGATTTAATGGATCTCTCCAGTTGTACAGTGGTGTTTGAATCCCGAGACTTGGTTAAAGCAGACATGAAGCGGTATAAAGTGCCTGTTGGTGTAAGTAGTGCAATCTTTTAATAGAGCAAGTGGGATGAAATATGGTAATGCAGGGACTGGAATGACAGCATGTTTTGGGATTATGGTTATGCATATACTGCACTTGCACTTGGTTCAGATGACAGAGAGCTCTGGGTTGAGAGCGGATTTGCGGTGGATTTATTTATTCAGTATTTGAGCATTGAGCGGTAAAGCTGAGATGATCTATTGGAGGACGTTTCATTTGTGGTTGGTGCAGATGGCAAGCATTATTTCATTCATCATGGGTGGTGTTCACACAGTCGATGTAATGGACAACTGTTTTCACTAACAATTGAATTGGCCTTTTTGAATTGTGTGCATCAACTGCTGCTGCAGATTTATATTTCTGCTGGTGGATGCGCACCTTACATTGCACTGCCCCCATATACTGTATACTGTATATATTAACTGATAATTGATAAGTGCAGATATATTATTGACTAATTATTTGGTGGGTCAAATGATGGGTTTAAAAACAAATTATTCTTTAATTATTATTTAACAGATTATCTTTATGTGTTTGATGAAGATTTAGGCTGTGTTCGTCTTGCATGATATTCAGAAAATAGACAGTCACAAACTAACACACAAAAAAAATCACCTTAGATACACAAAGGAGATACGTTTACAATAGCTATTTTTGTTGAAAATCTGATTCACTTATTGTATTAAAAACAAAATATATACAGTTAGGTCCATAAATATTGGGACATGAACACAATTCTAACATTTTTGGCTCTATACAGCAACACAATGGATTTGAAATTAAATGAAATGAACAAGATGTGCTTTAACTGCAGATTGTCCGCTTTAACTTGAGGGTATTTACATTCAAATAAGGTGAACGCTGTAGGAATTACAACAGTTTACGTATGTGCCTCCTACTTGTTAAGGGTCCAAAAGTATTTGTACAATTGCCTTCTAAGCTGTTCCATGGCCAGGTGTGTGTTATTCCCTCATTATCTCAATTACAATGAGCAGATAAAAGGTCCAGAGTTCATTTCAAGTATGCTATTTGCATTTGGAATCTGTTACTGTGAACTCTCAAGATGAGATCGAAAGAGCTGTCAATATCAGTCAAGCAAGCCATCATTAGGCTGAAAAAACAAAACAAACCCATCAGAGAGATATAGCAGAAATATTAGGCATGGCCAAAACATCTGTTTGGAATATTCTTAAAAAGAAAGAACACACCAGTGAGCTCAGAAACACCAAACGACCCGGAAGACCATGGAAACAACTGTGGTGGATGACCAAAGAATTCTTTCCCTGATGAAGAAAACACTTCCCCTCACAACAGTTGGCCAGATCAAGAACACTCTCCAGAAGGTAGGTGTATGTGTTTCAAAGTCAGCAATCAAGACACGACTTCACCAGAGTGAATACAGAGGATTCACCACACGATGTAAACCATCGGCGAGCCTCAAAAACAGAAAGGCCAGATTAGTTCTAATAAAGCCTTCACAGTGCTGGAACAACATCCTATAGACTCATGTATGACTGTCAATGGAACCGGTTTTCTTGTATTTATTGATGATGTGACTGCTGACAAAAGCAGTAGGATGAATTCTGAAGTGTTTCAGGCATTATTTTCTGCTCATATTAAGCCAAATACTTCAGATCTCATTGGACGGTGCTTCACAGAGCAGATGGAGAATGACCCAAAGCATACTGCAAAAGCAACCAAAGAGTTTTTGAAGGGAAAGAAGTGGAATGTTATGCAATAGTTAAGTCAATCACCTGACCTGAATCTGATTGAGCATGCATTTCATTTGTTGAAGACAAAACTGAAGGAAAAATGCCCCAAGAACAAGTAGGAACTGAAGACAGTTGCTGTAGAGACCTGGCAGAGCACCACCAGTGATGAAAGTCAGCATCTGGTGATGTCTATGCGTTCAATACTTCAGGCTGTAATTGACTGCAAAGGATTTGCAACCAAGTATTAAAAAGTGAAAGTTTGATTTATGATTATTATTCAGTCCAATTACTTTTGGACCCTTAACAAGTAGGAGGCACATGTACATTTAATTTTAAATCCACTGTGTTGCTGTATAGAGCCAAAAATAGAATAAGAATTAGAATTGTGTCGATGTCCCAATATTTATGGACCTAACTTTATATTTTCAATTCTCTTATTTTCAATTAAGTTATATTCTACATGTCTTAAAGGGATAGTTCACACAAAAATGGGTGAAAATTTACTCACAATTTACTAGGGTTGCACGATTAATAATAATAAAAAAAAAAAAAAAACGCAATCTCGATTTGACCATATGCGTGATCTTAATTCAGCTTTTCTACGATTCAGCCAATACGATATTCAAGTTTAGGAGAAAAGCGTAAAGGCGATTGCACAAGTCTTCACATTGTTTTATATACGTTGCTCAGCAACATGGACACCTCCAAATGGTGTTAAAAGTGTCACATATGGTATTTATAAGGTATAATTCACCCCAAAATGTCATTTCTGTCTTAATGTAATGATGTATTCGTGGCTGCGAAATCACACATGAGCTGACGCACTGTTTTGGTTACTACCGAGAAGACACGTGTACACGCCAATGATGTCTACTTTAGTGAACAGAACCTGCATAGGCTGTGAATAACAGGTAATAAAGTTGTAAAAAACATTCAGTTGGAGCACAGAACGATCATTTGGGAGCCGTGTGGGAAGTATGATTGGCATGTGTGTTTTTTTTTCCCTCAGAGTGACGGAAGCCATTACATGAGCGCACTCGGCAGTAAAAGTGAAACCAAAAGTGCACACGTCATTTAAATGATCATATCACATTTTAAAGTTATGATTACAAAAACCATTTGATATATTTTTTTCTTTCATAGAGAACACAAAGTGTTGTGCATGAAACTAAATGTTTACTGGCTCAGTATAACTACTCTAGCCTACATAACATTGAATATAATGCAAATCAGAATCTGACAATGACAAATGTCTCATTTTACTAGTAAAAAAAATGGTCTAATAACGTTTTCAATGACAAATGACAAGCTGTATGTCTCAAACATAATGATTCAACCTTAGATATACCTATGAATAGTTGTATTCTGATGTCATCACTTTACTGTGAATTAAAAACCAGGAATTTATTGTTCATTTAAAGTCCACCATTTAAAGTCTATACATACACAGACCTAATATTATTATTGTTGTTTTACCATATTTTTAAGAAATAACAATAATAATAGCCTACTCATCTTAACCTTTATTTTACATCTACAGAACTGTGAAAAAAATCGGGATTTAGATTTTAAGCAAAAAAAAAAAAAAAATAGAAAATCGTGATTCTCATTTTAGCCAGAATTGTGCAGCCCAGGGGCATAGATTTAGCATGAATGGAGGGGATGCGTCCCAACCAATATCCACCAACTATTGAAACGTCCCCCCAATAATTTAATTCACTTTAAAGAATCGCGCTGTCAGTTTTAACCTGGACATGCAGTAAAGGTTAAATCTCGTCTCTCCTCGAATCGCACCGCCCCCCAAACACACATAAACATTGTGATTGGCTGTGCCTTTCCCTGCTGTCATGTGAGAGGCTGTAGCTGCGTTCAGATTTCCCCTGCAAGAAAAAGGTGTGTGAGGTGTGACACACACAAGTGAGGATGGCGGCAGCAAAAAAAAGGTGGACAAAAGGAGTTTTTTTCAACAAAAAAGTGTAAGTTACATAAACGTACAAGTTCACTACTGAATGGCGTTAATGCTCATGTTTTTCCCCCCTGCATTAATGCACAAGTCTATTGTTATAGCAGGCTGATATAGTCTGTGAATAAAAATATGCCCTGAAAACTAACTGCAAAATAAACAGCTAAATGTAAAAGTATATGATCCCTGCCATTTCTCCAAATGTCTCAGAGTAGCATGTCAAATTTCAGTTGAAACAATTTGTCGAAACACCACAGCCTGTGCTCCATCTTTTATTAATACTGATAAATAAGACATGTTTCGTTTGCACTATGGCTAAAATAAACAGAAGTCTTTATTAAACTCTCTCTTTAACAGTTAATAAACATTATTTTAACATTACACTAAAGGGATTTTTTTTTCCTGAAAAACTGAACCTTTTTGCTATTAGGACTTGTGTTTTTGCAGGGGCTTGTGTTTGATTCATCCGTCCCCACCAATGTTAAGTGCAAACCTACGCCTTTGGTGCAGCCCTACAATTTACTCCAAGTGGTTCCAAACCTTTATGAGTTTCTTTCTTCTGTTTAACACACAAAAATATTTTGAAGAAAGCTGAAAACCTGTAACCATTGAGAAAACACAAATACTATGGAAGTCAACGTTCACAGGTTTAAAGCTTTCTTAAAATAACAGTGTGTTCAACAAAAAAAGAATCTCATAAAGGTTTGAAACAAAGGCTAAGTAAATGATTGCAATATCTCAACTATCCCTTTAGTTATCCCTTTATATATATAAAATGTTATAACGGCACAATTTGTAGTCAGGCACTTTATTAAACTTAGTTTTGACCTCCCATCATGACTTTAATGACCAACAGTCACACATACTGACATATCCAGCTAATGTATTCCCTATTAATAAATAACTGGTTAAATAAATAATGATGCGACCTCCAAGAGCAGAATTCCTTGTGGAAACCCCACCGTCAGCATTTAATAGGGATGAAAACTGCAAAGTACCGGTAGTTCTGCATCCTCAGGGGACCGAGGACTTAAGCTAGAAGCAAGGCCAAAAA
Source organism: Danio kyathit (assembly GCA_903798195.1). Lineage (NCBI taxonomy): Eukaryota > Metazoa > Chordata > Actinopteri > Cypriniformes > Danionidae > Danio > Danio kyathit. The sequence continues at coordinate 47,661,318 of LR812519.1, read as the reverse complement.
TTATGGATGCTTGAAAGCGATATGAGAATGAGCAAGAATGACCAAGAGACCAAAGACAGAGATGCGAGCCATAAGCAATAATTGGAGGGATGGGTTTACGCAAAGACGGCCAAAGTAGATGAGCAGGAAGGCGCCAAAATCAATTTGCTCTCACGTAATACTCTCTGGCCTGCTTCCTTCCGATTTAATAAGGTGTTGAAATATAACAGTCTACTCAATTAAGGCAGCTAATGGAGGAACAAGCACTCCGCTGGAGAAATGACCATGTTGCTTTTTTTCCCCTCCTACATCCGCCAATAACAGCAGCTACAGCAGAAATTGCAGCATGGAGGGGAACATCTCATATTGGAATGGACATTTGTGTCTTGGCCACGGCAGTCGGAGGACTGTGCTTAGCCAGCTCATTGGCTGTAGGGTTTGCCGATGGTTTATTTGATCAGCTGGACACCCAGACTCAGACACAGAGAAAGAGTATCCCTCACACATCGGGAATCAGCGATGGAGATGATTGGAGCCACCGATCAACCCACTCTGGGGAGCTTTGACGACTTGACAAGTTTCTTTGACGGCTCTAGCCACAGTTGATTGTATTTACACGCTCCCGTCTCCCAGTGCATTCATGCATGCACAATGACACGGTCCATTTAGGATGTCTGTTTTTTTAGCGTTCGCTCTTTTATTCAGACGCTGACTGGAGGGAGCTGATTACTTTAGGGGGCCGCTCGCACGGTGAGGTAAATATAAGGATGCAGGAACGACTGCCGGTGGCCGTATCGATTGGCTATTTAGGCACCGATCTGAGGGGAGAGTTTGGGTCGATGTAGTGGAGGAAAGACAGGTGAATGAAGCAGAGAAACCTCTCATCAGGAGTGTTCTGCACCACTGGAGCAAACCACCAGGTCAAATACCTTACTACAGAGGAAGAGAGAGATAAGGAGAGAAGGGAAGATTAAAAAAGAAAGAAAGAAACAGAGGGGCCCTGCTGGATGGAGACCCCCTAGCTAAGAATAAATCTAACAAGATGAGCCCTTCCTGTGAGGCAGTGTGGAGTGAAAGCAGAGGACGAAGGGGAGTTGTGTGTGATTTTGCCTGGAGCAAGGAGGGATTTTATTAGGGAAAGTCAGAATGTCGTTTGTTCTGTCAGTTTAGGATCAGGCTGGCACACATGTGTAATGGGATGTGATGCAAGGGTAGGTCTATTGTTTGAAAAATGTTAGGAAAGTCTTCAATTGAAAAGTCAAACTTTAATAAATGTGAACGCAGACCACAAAACCAGCCATAAATGTCAATTTTTGGAAATTGAAATTCATACATCATCTGTAAGCTGGTGTATAATATTAAATAAGCTATCCACTGATGTATGGGTTGTAAAGATTTGACAATATTTGGCTGAGATACTACTATTTGAACATCTGGAATCTGAAAAAAAAAAAGAAAATATAGAGAAAAAGTTCAAATTAAATTCTTAGCAATGAAGATAAGCTGTGATGTATTTATGATAGTAAATTTACAAAATGTCTTCAAGGAAGAACTTATTATTTAAATCATTTTTGCCATTACAGAAAAATCAATAATTTTGACTAATATAATGCATTGTAGGTAGTTTTGTCCTTGCCGCTGTCGCCACTGGCTTGCATGGTTCGGGATCTGTAGAGCTGCGCATCGATGGATTTGCTCTTCAGTGTTTGGACTCTCAGTAGTGATTATTAAACCACACTGAACTGAGTTAAACTGAACTAACCTTAAACACTGAAAACTAAACAGACACTGTTTCAATTTACTATAATCTTCTATGTAAAGCTGCTTTAACACAATCTACATGGTAAAAGTGTTATACAAATAAAGGTGAATTGAATTGAATTGCCAAATACACTTACCGGCCACTTTATTCGGTACACCTTATTACTACCGGGTTGGACCCCATTTTGCCTTCAGAACTGCCTTAATCCTTCGTGGCACAGATTCAACAAGTTACTGGAAATATTCCTCAGAGATTTTGGTCCATATTGACATGACAGCATCATGTTATAACGAGTGTTTATTTGAGTTACTGTTGCCTTTCTATAAGCTGGAACCAGTCTGGTCATTCTCATCTGACCTCTGGCATCAACAAGGCTTTTGTGCCAACAGAACTGCCACTCACTGGATAATTTCTCTTTTTCATACCATTCTCTGTAAACCCTAGAGATGGCTGTGTGTGAAAATCCCCGTAGATCAGCAGTTTCTGAAATACTCAGACTAGCCCGTCTGGCACTAACAGCCATGCCACGTTCAAAGTCACTTAAATCACCTTTCTTCCCCATTCTGGGGTGCGTTTCCCAAACAACGACGTAACTCGCGGCTGAACTATCATAGTGTGATGCATCGTTTGGCAAAAAAACGATGTAGTGCCGAGTGTTTCCCAAAACCCTTAGTTTCTCTGTCGCAGATCCATCGCTTGAACCACGTAAGTTATAACGTAAAAATCCTATAAGGATGCTCTAAACGGGGTGGAGCAACTTCTTTAGAGAACAATCTTTGTGCAAATTATATTGTTTTTTACACAAACACGCATTTAAAATAAAATCCAATATTAGTTTTGGTAAAAACATGCACTCGTTTTCACATATAGGGCCAATGTTTGCTTTACTAATATTATTGAGAAGTTGAACATTACATTACATTTTGTAAGTGAAACATAAAATCACTTACAAAAGCTAACATTATTCTAATATCATATATAAATCATATAAATAAATAAATAATGAGGCTATTTATTATAAATATATTTACTTTAATAATAATATTAATAATATTAATGATGATAATGATGATTATTATTATTATTTAGGATATTGTTTATTTATTTAAAAAAAATTACAATTTGACACATGCAAACCACAGCAGAAAGTTCTAACCAACAGACCCATGTCATATACAGCAGAGAAACTTAATAAATAACCCACTATAAAATAAAAGAATTAACGTAAGCATTTTTTTTTTTTTGTTTCATAAGCTTTGGAGATGTACTGTAACATAATTTCCGCTTTTAAATATACCTATAGCTTTCGCCATGAGGCTGTGTTCAAAATGATATCAATGTTTTCAAAGTGCACTGCGAAGGGAGCACAATCGTAAACATGATCGCTAAAACTGAACTGTAAAAATACTTTGAAAGCAAATTACAGCTAAGAGAGATGACCTTAATGCTTTTTTATTTTTAATAATTCCAACTTTGAATGTTAGAATGTTCTAAATGAATAGGGCATAGGGAGGATAAGTGGGAATAGAACACAGCCAGGAACTATGCTTTTAACTACAGCTCCAGAGGTGTCGTTTCAAGAGCTCAAATTTGCGACGAATGTTCGTTGGAGCGATGGATTTGGGAAACAGCAAATCAACAAACTATGTTTGTAATGACGAAACTTGCGACCTTAGTTGGCTAACGATGGTTTTGGGAAACGCACCCCTGATGCTCGCTTTGAACTGCAGCAGATTGTCTTGAGTTGCTGCCATGTGATTTGCTGATTAGAAATTTGCATTAATAAGCAGTTAGACAGGTGTACCTGATAAAGTGGCCGGTGAGTGTATATAGGCAAGCAAGTTAAGGCAATGTTTTTGTGGTCCAGGATCACAAATTACAACATGTAAAGAATAATCGGAAAGTTAAAATTGACTCTTAAAACAGGAATATCCTATTATTTTAAAATTATAATAAAAAAAACTGATAACGTTAAAAGCGGGCCTCACAGAATAGTATCAAATAGATTAATAATCTAGTTCATGTTGGTGTGGATAGCTTAGTGGTTAGTTCGCCGACATATAGCACAACAGCTCAGACTTTAATAGGGTATATGTACAGCTAGTGTTTCTTCCCATACTGATTAACTTCCGGTGAGCAGTTAATGTGACTTTTTCAATTTTATAAGGTTCCTTTTACAGCATTGATGTTGTAATGTAATTAAAATATAATCAGTTTAATAGACTTCGGTGTTTATTTAGTTGTTCAAGCGTAAAATTAGATGAAAAGCTGTTTACACACACGCACCTGTCAGGATTAGCAGATTAGCGTAGAAACTCTATATGCAGAATATACTGGGTTAAAATAAATGTTCATATTTTAAAGACAAGGTGGGGAAAAATGTAATTTGATGCAGTGCTTCTTGTACATTCTGAGACCCACTTCATATCGTATATCAATCAGGCAGTGAAGATTGTTAATTTTTAAAGAAAACAAAGCTTAAATGTGCTGATTTTTTAACGACATACAGTTCACCGGAAGGGCTTGACCCAGGTTACTAAAAAATTAAATTCTACATTTAATGTCCTTCTGCATATACCCTGTTCCCAGCTTGTAGACTTGTTTTCCCAATCCGGCCCATACCCCCACCCTTTCCAACTTTACTTCATGTCATCATACTGTCCTGTCATATAAATGTCTTTTAAAATAAATCTTTTAAAAAAATGTTAGTTTATTAAAACTCGATTAAAACCTTGCAGACATTTCACATGAACAAACTGCAGCATTACAAATTGCTATCAAGATAGTTTTTTAAAAAATAAACATGGGAGACTTTAAATTACAAGTATTATTATACAAGTAGATTAAACAATATCAGTGGCACAGTGGTTAGCACTGTCACCTCAAAGCAAGAAGGTCGTTGATTCGAGTTGCGGCTAGGCCAGTTGGCTGTGTGGAGTTTGCATGTTGTCCCCGTGTTGCTCCGGTTTCCCCCACAGTTCAAAGACATACAAGATTTGAATTGAATAAAAACTCAATTGGCCATAGTGAATGAATGTGTGTGTGTGTGTGTGTGTGTGTGTGTATGTGAGAGTGAATGAGTGTGTATGTGTCTTTCCCAGTACTGGGTTGCAGCTGGAAGGGCATCCGCTGTGTAAAACATATGGTGGAATAGTTGGCGGTTCATTCCACTGTGGCGACCTCTGAAATAGAGACTAAGCCAAAGAAAAATGAATGAATGAATAGAGTATACAAACATGTTAAAATACATTAACAAAAAAATCAAATCAAATAGTACATCTTATATAAGAAATGTAAAACCAGAGTAGAGTCAGAGCTCAGTGGTTACAGCATGTTTTGACCGAGGACCGGAAATTGCTGTCACTCCCCTCCACATCTCTCCAAACAGTAGGTGCTCAACATGCGCACACACTCTCTTTTTTCTCACTCTGCGTCTATATCTAGGACACTCTCTGGGGCAGTTTTCTCTTCAGGTCTTGAGGGACTCAGTGGGGTCTTGACCTCTCAGCCCTGTTTCACACTCATTAGCATTCATCACCTTCACACACTCACACACACAGCGCACCGGCCACTCCGCTGCTGCTCTCATTTCTATTATCATTCAGCTAAGCAACCTAAATACACCAGGCACACACACACACATACAGAATGGCTCCCTGAGGACATGCATAGCCTGTGTTGACAAGCCCTCTTGGTGGTCTGCTAATTCCACCGAGGCTAATAAAAAGCAACACTAAGGGGTAATTGGTGCAGGTGATTCTGTAAACTCTGCCATTTTTAGACAGCGTCTTGTGACTGGGCTCATTTTAGACTATTAATTTGCGCTATTCCTCAATTAAATACCGTAATCTCTGGAAGCAGGCCTCGGGAGAGAGAGAGAAAAGTATTTACATATAGAGGCACAATGATGTTTGCTCCCTCGACTTGAACTTCCCTAATGGTAATTATTCTGAGAGAGAAAAAGCGGAAGAGACAAAAGAGTTTGAGCATTGTGCTCTGGCTTAATGCGCTGTCAGTCTGTGTGGCTCCAATGTGACTGCCCTCTGCGGATGGGCTCTAAGTTAAAGGATCTCTTTGCTTTGTGCTCACCCTAATATAAATAATCATTTGTTCAGGCTGGCTGGAGACAGTCCTTCAGAGCAGGCCCTTAAGACCAGCTGGTATCGATCCCTGTCTCTCCTGACATACATTCAAACGAAATACCAGTGAAAACAACATTTATTTATTTATTTGGTAAACACTTCAATTTGTTAACATTATCCGGTGTGTTAGGTATTATGGGGTATCAATGAACAATGCATTTTCATTCATTCATTCATTCATTTTCTTGTTGGCTTTGTCCCTTGCGGGGTCGCCACAGCAGAATGAACCGCCAACTTATCCAGCACGATTTTACGCAGCGGATGCCCTTCCAGCCGCAACCCATCTCTGGGAACTTCCACACACACATTCACACTCATACACTATGGACAATTTAGCTTACCCAATTCACCTGTACTGCATGTCTTTGGACTGTGGGGGAAACCGGAGCACCCGGAGGAAACCCACGCAAACGCAGGGAGAACATGCAAACTCCACACAGAAACGCCAACTGACCCAGCCCAGCCGAGGTTCGAACCTGCGACCCAGCGACGTTCTTGCTGTGAGGCAACAGCACTACCTACTGCGCCACTGCGTTGCCACAACAATGCATTTTACAGCATTTAAAAATCCTTTCGAGGTCTACATATGCTATTGTTCATAATGTTCATTTACATGTCTTTTAAGGTTCAAATCATACCTGTCAACATTGGGATGGGAATATACCACCAACGAAGAAAAAAAAAAAAGAATCCACAAATTACTAAATATGTTCATCTGGAGCAGTTTCATTGTAAATAAACAGTTGAAACGGTCAGTAATATATTTTTTTTATTATTGTTACTATTAACAATTAATGGTATTTACAATTATTACTATTTATGCTCATTTTCATAGAAGAAAACCCACCAAGATCGACATGTTTAGATATTATTATTATTATTATTAGTATGTGTATTTGTTTGCTCAAACACGCACCCAAAACCCAGAGTGTTCACTTTGGCTCCGCTTCAAATCCCGTGTACAGAATCTGTTTGGGAAATGGCGTCTATTTATCACTATGGATGAACTTACTGTTTTGAGGATTGCATAGGAGATGCAATTGCGCCTGTAATGGAAAGGAAGGGAATCCCTCCATTTTTATATTTATTTCAAAGTGTTTTCATGCCTAAATAAAATGAAAGCACAGAACAGATTCACATTTAAGAGCACGGGGCCTCCCCTGGTGGTTCGGCGGTATGGGTTTCGTATACGGAGGATTGGCTCTTTGATGTTTATTGCCACCTTTTATAGAAAGATTGAAAATACAGGAGAAATACATGAAAATACCTTTATGGGATGATAGCGGGATAGAATTGTAAAATATGGGAGAAAAACAGAAGGGTTGACAGGTATGATTCAAATATATTAGGATATGAAGTCAAATAAGTAAGGGATAAAATACATCCAGAAGGTTGTTTTTGCAGAATAAAGCCTGACAGTCTTATCCATAGCTCAATTTAAAGTTAGAGGGCTGTTGTATAAAACTGAAGGGCTTCATTTTTCACAAACAACCATCCTGGATGTACTTTATCCGGCTTATTACATATAAAAATTAGACACAAAACATTGTTCTGAGCCATAATAGCTTATTAATTCTAAAAATAAACATACAGCTGACAGAAATTAAAATGGCTGATGGAGTATACACTAACTTGTGCATTATTCAGTCACAAGATGGCACCAAAATGTCAAAAACGCAAAGCTGGGAGACGAAATCTAGCTGAATAAAGCATACACTGACCTACATATTTATTCACAAGATGGTGCCAAACAGTCATTTCAGAGTATTCAGAGTATTTCAGACAGCTGTTTAATAAGCAATATTAATAGAGGCTGTAAAAATCATCCCAGCAGGCACACAACATCATAAGACTTTAATATTAGGTTAGATTTAGGTCATGACATCAGGGGACCAAAATTCAATGTCTAGCCAGCGTCTAAGGACAACGTTAATTTGATGTCGAATAACAATGTCAAATTACGTTTTATACGTATATTTGGTTGATTTTAGGCTGAGTGTGAAAGTGACAAAAATACAACATTTTATAGATGTCATAGTGGTATGATCAAATATATGCTTTGTAGGCATAAGATACTATTTAATAAGAAAGTAGTGTACACATATTCAGCCTGATTTCACGAGGAAACTTTTTTTTACGTTTTGTCAGTTTAGTGGCTAATTCGTACAAATCCGTACAAGTTCAGTCATATGAAAACGTACAATTTTAAAAAGGAGGTGTAGCACCAACTCCACCCCTAAACCCAACCATCATTGGGGGAAATCATACTAAATTGTACAAATGAGACAAAAAAATTCATTCAAATTGTAAAAATTCATACGAATTAGCCACTAGATCAAAAAGTTACGAGTTGCCATGAGATTGAGTTGCCATGGTGGGTATATTACATGCACATAAATTAATGTGTGTACTTTTCCTTTAATATACTGTCAAGAAATCAATTTTTAAAAGTTGGTCTGTTTTTAACTTGGCTTTTTAAACTCGATTTAAAAAAATCGAAACGCTTATATTCCTACAAACAGCAAGGGAGGACACAATGCAGTGACCTAAAACATTTGTTGAAATATGTTTTGTTGTACCACTGAAGTGATACAAAGGGGATTTATTTAAAGAAGAAACTGTCTAACAGCTAAACAACAGCAAGCTGTCAGCACGCTAATTAAAACAACACTACTGAATATATCGAAAGATAAAAAACACACAAAACAGTGTATAAGAAAACAGCTATTCAACCTTCATGACCCATTCTTAATTCAAAGCAAATCTGACAGAAAAAGAAGAAAACGAGACATACTTTTTGCATCGTCTTTTCTAAGCCCCCTTTTTCCCTTTCAATCATAGAAAAAAAATGCCAGCTCCACAGATGCCAATCACAATTTGCATTCAAGGCCCGGGCAACATAAATCCAATTAAGTTCTCCCCAAATACAACATTTATGAAGCTTAAATGTCTTTGTGGAGCAAGGAGGACACAGGCTGAGTAGCTCATCAGCTTTTCCTTTCTCTCCCTCTCCTATCATCCCCGCCGTCCCTGTGATTTCCATAAATATAAATCCACTATTTACTCCCGTCCCTGGCAAATTCAACCAAGAAGATTTCCATTCTTGCTAGAAAAGGCCTCCATTTGGAAATGTCCAATCTTGCTTGAATGGTGGGTGGGAGGAGGAGAGAGACTTCTGGCATAATCATCGCTTTCTCAATCCTATTGTGCGGCTGCGCATTAAACGGTTAAAGTCATGCGAAACTGTGAGGGACTAAGAAGAGATTTGTAGTGGGAAATCATTTCCAATGTACTTCCTTGAAGTCAAGGTCAGAGTATGCATAAGACGAGACAGAGACAGTAAGGCGGAGAACGAATCGAGTCCATTGTCATCTATCATACTTTCCAGGAATCCCATTATACCTGGAGAGAAAACTTCATACATTTGCACATTTTGGTTTGAGTTCAAGGTGTCATCCACGCCAAGCAAGGGCATGTGTGCGAAAGGCAACTCTGCGAATCACTATTAAACCATATGTGCACCGTGAATACATTATTCATTTCCTTCTCAGAGGAAGGCAGAAGATAGGGGACAATGTGACCCCATTATAGAAAGCCATCTCTAATGAATAAAGGGCCAATAAGGTCTGTAATATATGGAAATCGGATTGTGCCATTATTCTACCCACCACTTACGGTCTTCTCATTATGGCCAGAAGGGGGTGATGCAAAGACAAAGATGTAACCGGTGTTGGGTAAGGTGTCAAGAAGGGTATAAACGAGTGGTCTCAAACTCAATTTCTGTTATTTCTTAAATTCATTTATTTAATGTCTTTAAATGACCAACCTATTGAGTTTTATGAATGTCTACACCTATCCCAACCCTAAAACCAGCAACCCAGCACAGCAGTAACCTAATGTGTTTTGTGTAATGTCTACTACAGCCACACCAAACCTAAACCCAGCCTACATGTGGCGTAAACCCCTCTCACTTGGAAGTCTCTGGGCTGCAGAGATACCTACTTGGAGTTACCTCAAAAAAGTAATTCATTACTAATTACAAATGCACTTAAATTGCTTGTCTAATGACTTTGCTGAAAAGTAACTTAGTTACTCAATCAGGAATTTGATTACTTGACTCAATACTAAAAATCCCAATAAAAATGTATCTGTTATTTTATTTTATTTTTTTTACATTTTAACCAAAAAGGACATTTTACATTTGTTTTAAAAAATGTAATTTAAAGAAACCACACCATATTTCAAACATATCTAATATTGTCATAAATTAGCTGTCTGGTTCTCTAATCTAATTGGCTGATAGCCGTGGGATACTCTGCAATGTCAGAACTCATACAGCCTCTTCACTTTTGTGTATTACTCTGCCCACATAGAGTGATAGCAGATCAATAAACTCACTACAGTTTGACAAATGTTGTTGCTGTTGGACAACATGTACTTTTGAGGTTTTTTAAGAGAGAATGTAGTTGTTTAGATCGCAACTATGCAGTTTATTTACAAGGATAGTGGCTGTCATTGAGCAGAGCAAAGACGGTTGACGTTGTCCATCCACAAGATGGCGACAGAGACCGCATAATAAGCCCTTGGTGGAGAAAAACTCGTAATTTCTAACTACAGCTGATCAAATCATTATTAAACAGGTAAGTGACAATCTAAGTCGATCTCTCTCTTTTGTATGTTGCAGTGCTGTATTTATACCATATAATTGTAGTGTGTTGAGTGTGAGATGGGACTCACATATCAGGAATGTGTGTATTTTGTGTTGGCCACTCTTTGTATAACCCTGAGTTACTTTTTGGTTGGCCGTCTGTTTGTTTCTAATGAGTCTTCTGTTTTTGTTACTGTAGACTAGTTCAGTAAAAAGAAAAAAAGAAGAAATGCCTTCATGTATTTAGTATTTTTCCTTATCGCAAGCACAACAGTAATCTGGTAATGTTTGCGCTGCTTTGGCTTTTTCGGGGTTAATTATTGTGATATCCTGATTGCAACAGAAAATTATTGGAAAATGTCTGTAGACTGATGGCATTTCATGCCGTTTAGCCTTATAATCTTAAAATGTCAGCAAAATCACCTGTTTTGTCATCACTTTAGACATTACACTAGAGAATCATTTAAATACTAGCTCTAAAATAGCAATGGCTTCTGTTGTTCTGACGTCAGCTGCAGATGTGAATGAATGGTGGAAGAAAGTAGTTCCTCATACAAAAGGATTTCTAGACGCTTCGTGTTTGATCTTTTTTTTTATATACACAATTATGCCGCCGAACTGTTGTATAAACGCAATATCACACTCGTAGCAGTGCGAGGTGGCTGTATATCATCACTGGTGGGACACTAAGGCACTCGTTGCTGTATATGGCCTCCTATCAGTGCCGATATACAGCCATATCGCACTGCTACTCATGTGGTATTGCTCATATATATATATATATATATATATATATATATATATATATATATATATATATATATATATATATATATATATATATATATATATATATATATATACTAGAGGTGTGAAGCAAACCTTACGATTATCATCCCAACGATTAGGTTCAATTCGATATCTCGGTGCATCACGGTGCATTGACGATTCTTTCCATACACAGTTTTATATTTTCTTCACAGCACAACAATTCTTGTATTAAAATGCATAAATATATTTATATACTATTTGTAAAACAATTTTGTCCTTTAATACAAACAGTCAGATATATAAACTGTATCTTTAAACAACACGAGCATTTATAGACCATTTTGAGGGATGTAAACAAAAACAATGGTCCTAACGTATTTCCTGTTTTACATTTTTAATTTCCATTGCTTCTGAGAATCCAAAAAGGTCCACATATTGATAAATAGTGTTATGACGGCTGATTTAAAATCAAGTTATGATTGAATTGCCTCTTGTTACAGTTAGGAAATAGTTTAACGTCAAGCAGGAAATGTTCATGGGCCAATGACATGACCACATTGAAATGGTCTATAGCAAATAAACAAATAGAAATATCCCGCTCGCTTTCTGAGCCTTATCTACCGAGTTATTTCTTACACCACTTTGATTGGTCACGCGCTCAACAGAAAGGGCTGCGATTGGCTGGCGACACGCTGGCGCTCTTCACAGATGCACTCATGGGCCACAGTGAGAGAGAGCGAAATGGAGTTTACTTTCATTCTCTTAATCGCTGTGAAATAGGGGCTTTTGCTGTAAGTGTCAGTGAAACAGTGTCCTGCAAACACACACGCAGTGAAATTGTGCACAGTTTCAGAATTTTTACGTGGTTAGAGCGTTGTAAATACTCGCGCTCGCGGCTCGCCTCCCTCGCCATAGTAAGCTACGGCGACATAGCACATGTGAGATAAATACATAATAACCGGTTATGATTATTACTGAACCGATACCGAATTGTCCGTGTCTGCATCGCGGTGCACCGAAGAAACGATTAATTTTGACACCCCTAATATATACAGTTTCTTGCTCCTCTGAATTTATTCCTTATATTGTCATGAACTGGGCTGCACGGTGGCGCAGTGGGTAGCCATTTGCCTCACAGCAAGAAGGTCGCTGGTTCAAGCCTCTGCTGGGTCAGTTGGCATTTCTATGTGCAGTTTGCATGTTCTCCCCATGTTTGCGTGGGATTCCTCCGGGTGCTCCGGTTTCCCCACAAGAGTAAAGACATGTGGTACAGGTGAATTGGGTAGGCTAAATTGTCCGTAGTGTATGTTTGAATGAGTGTGTATTGATGTTTCCCAGTGATGGGTTGCAGCTGGAAGTGCATCCGCTGCGTAAAACATATGCTGGATGAGTTGGTGGTTAATTCCGTTGTGGCGACCCCAGATTAATAAAGGGACTAAGCAGAAAAGAAATTGAATGAATGGTTGTCATAAACTAAAATCTCAATTATGAGGGGCTGCACGGTGGCGCAGTGGGCAGCACGTTCGCTCACAGCAAGAAGTTTGCTGGTTCGAGCCTCAGCTGGGTCAGTTGGTGTTTCTGTGTGGAGTTTGCATGTTCTCTCCGTGTTTGTGCGGGTTTCCTCCGGGTGCTCTGGTTTCCCCCACAAGTCCAAAGACATGTGGTATAGGTGAATTGGGTAAGCTAAATTGTCCATAGTGTATGTGTGTGAATGAGTGTGTATGAATATTTCCCAGTGATGGGTTGCAGCTGGAAGGGCATCCACTGCGTAAAACATATGCGAAAACAAAATGAATGAATTAGATTTTATGAGCAAACGCAGTCATTTTGAAGAATTATAATTGTTCTTTAGTTTAAAAATAGAATAATTCTGCAAAATATATATTACTCTACTTCTCTAAATTGATTTATACAAAACTGTTGAATTTGTGTACAGTTTTTAAGGCTCGTACCTTATAAGTAACTGTAATCAAATTGCATAAAAATAAAAAGTAATCCCTTAACAGCAGAAAAAAGTGACAGTAACTAGTTAGCCTACTTTGTAACTAATTACACCCAACACCGGATGCAACAGAGCTCCCAGTAGTAGCTTCCAGACTGGCTGGGGTTATAAAGTAATTTAACCCAGCAGCTAACGCATGTCGCAAAGGCAGCGAGGTGAATCACTTGCCTCGTTTCCATTAACGCCAATACGTTGGGTTTACTACTCTTTCTTCTCATCTCAATCAATCAGAAAGAAGTCGGTGGAAGAAAGCTCTGACTTCTCAGCAGATCAGTCATTGCACAAATGAGCTGTGATCCAGATAGAGGGCCCGCTTTCATCTTGTAACAGGCGGTAAGATCTATATTAAGGCTTCTTAGCTGCGTACGCTTCACACATGCGAATGCGCCAAAGCTAGGTTGCTCAGCCAGCAGTCGAGGTGAGACGTAATAAAGTATTCAAATAAAAGGACGGAGGAATTCGGAAAGCCAGAAGGATTCTCATCCACAGTGGATGGAAGGCGGCTCGCTCATTACGCGCCCGTCACGTATACACGTCTCTCTTTCAGGGAATGGAGACTGAACGGATGCATTTGTCTTCCCCTCCTGTGCCTCATGAAAACGCCTCAGCCTTCTCCTTCAGAAGTAAAGTTAGCAAATTGGCAGAGGAGACGTCACCCCTCTAGCAACACGACTCTGACGGAAGAGTCTTAGCCCACGCGAGTGGCTCGGGTGTGCGCGAGAAGAGAGAAACGTCAGCTTAACTTTGGCTTGTTAACCGCTTTAGGCAGATGTTATGTACTGTAGGGGGACTTTTCACAGAGAATTGAAGGGGAAGATAAACAACATACGGGGGACTTACAGGACTGCCTGGTACACCAGACTGAGTTAAACAGAACTGTTTGTGACAGTCGAATATGGAAGGCAACAAATCTCTGTTGTGGTTCGCGGTAGGCATCAAAGAGGCCTGCATCTGCAGAATGGATCGAATTTACGAAACCCACTGAAATGTTTGAGTGCCACATTCATGAGTAATGTTTCCCGGCAAACATTTCTCTTGCCCTTCCTGCGAGAGAGACAAAGAGAGTGAGAATGGAAGTACAGAAATGCGGGTCAGAGTAAAAAGCGAGCCGGTGGGGAGTTGGATTTTATTGGTAGCATGGTGTGAAATAAAAACGCTGGAAGTAAAGGCATTTCTCTCTCAAAACTGAACTCTGGTATCATGCGGATCTTCGCATCCTGCTGTCCGACTATCCCTCTTAATTCCCCTCAGAGATTGGCATGTAATGACAAATGTCTCCTAGTGCTCAGACTGTATTACTGAAGATATGAAGGATCTTTATTGATTTTGCGAATTGCGTTTCTTCCGCTCTGATTTTTTATAAGCATTTTTGCCAAATGACAAATCACTAAATGAACACAACTTCTGTCGCTAGAGAAATACAATCCTTATTTCTTACTTTCAGATTTGTGTTACTTTTAATTTATCTTTATTAAGATTGAATACATGGCCAGGCATGGATTTAGAATGACTTTTTTTCATACAGCTATGGCCGAAAATAAATTAAGACACCACCAATAACACACATGCACACTCACACACTCTGGCAAGCTGTCAGCTTCAGTGTACTTCTGTCTGGTGTCTCTTTATATAAATGCAAATATGTTCTGCGATAAGTGTCACAAACTGAATCACATATGCTATTTTATTAAGGAGTAATTGCTGATTATAAAACAATTATAAGTTAACATTATTTCCTTTTAATATTATTAGCATGTTCAAATTCTCTTTTACATCTTTTGAGCAAACACACAAAATGATATAACGCATCTATGCATTAAGTGTTTTAGGGGTCGTATTTGTTTGGTAGTTTTTCCATAGTTGACTCTGTCACATAAAGCCTAGTTCACACTACAGGATTTTAAACATCGGCAGATTGCTGTGCAGTTCACACTACATGACTTGATTTTGTGTCTTTTGATCACTGTGGTGTTCACACTACGCGACACTACGTAAATGATCCACAAGAGGGGGGTCACACACTGACTACATGATCTGAAAACAACTTGTTCGCCAACAGTTCAGTCAAGCTACTAAACCACAGCCAATGAAATTTTGAGGGAGAAGTCATCAGAAAAAGCTGAACACTATTGGCTGCTTGTGTGCTGATTACATCACTGACAGCGTTTCAAGCTTTCAAGGAAGCATTTTAAAACATCGTCAGTCAGCTGATGCATCAGCAGATCAATCACTCATCTGCAAAGTTCAAGTGGAGAAATACACAGAGAGTTTTTAATTTTTGTAATTTTATAACTCTTTGAAATAAAACTAACATATCTAAAACACCCTGACGTTTCCTAAATATTTGTTTATTTCTTTCTAACAGTGTTTTTTTTTTTTTAATTACAAAACAGTAAAGAACTGAGCATGTCTACCTTTAATTACCATATTGGTCAAAACGACTGCATGCATGTCTGCTTCTTTTCGCTGTGACTTTATATATGCATGTATTTCTTTACCTAGCAACTTCCTGCTAAAATAAACAAAACTTTCTGGTAGCAAAAACATCAATTTTCTTCAGATATATCTTTCAAAACAGCATATTCTGTGCCGCGAAATAGCTGAAAATGTGAAAAGTGAAAATGAAAGCGAGGCTCAGACCTTTGCATGTTCTAGTATCTTAACTACATATTTATAGGCTGTATTACCAAAAAAGAAAATATTTTTAGGGTAATGGTGTCATAAAATATGATGACAGACATTCAAAGCTTAATTTTAATATCTCAATAGAAGTTCTGAATGTAAATATGATGTGAGAAAGGTCAGAATGACCATTATGGTAATTCTAATAGTTACAGAATTCTAGTTCCACTGTTAATATAGCCTACTCCTGTGTCTAGGTTAACAGAATGAAGCCTCAGTCACACTAGAGTTTGAGCTTGCGAAATTCTGTTGTACGGCGCTGCGAAAAGGGGCGGGATTAAACAAGATGATAAGACATTAAAAAAGCGAGCGATTGCTCCATGTTTTGAGGTCATGATTTTGCAGGTCAGAGTTCACCAAGCTTGAACTTTGCACCGCAGCGAAATGCGAAACCTGACGCATGACCCTGCGTTTCCGGTCTGACGCATTCGCGTGCGTATGAAGCGAGTGCGTCGATGCCCATTCTGGCCAATCACAGATGTTTCTGTTCAGCTCCTGAACACACGGCCATTCAGCTGATGTTGATATGCTCTCTCATTGGCTGCAGCTCATCATTACATCTGACAGCACGTGGGGTCGAGTCGGCCGACTGCTCTGGAATATTCAGCATGCTAAATATTGGATTTCCGTCTGCGAGGTGTCGGCGATGCTTCAGCGAGCCTCTTTGACTCGTTGTTCAGTAGTTCACACATAAAGACTGCCGAGCGCCGTGCACCCGCAGATTTTTCCCCGATCTGTCGGCGAGGTCGTTAACTCCCAAATCGGGCTTAAAATCCTGTAGCGTGAACTAGGCTTAAGTGTCTGAGACAACAGAGGTGAGGATCCACGTGTAGGGATGGCTGACATGAAACTGATGTTTCGACACAGTTTCAAGAGTTCACACTTAGCTAATAATTGTTTATAAAGCGTGTTTGGCATGCTGTCCCGGAAGAGAGCTCTGAGCTCATAAGATCCTTGAGCCCAGGGCTCCCTCCCGTTTGCAGGGCGAGAGGGGAGTTTGAGCTCAGGTAGGTCTCGAGAACTCTCCTGTTAATTCCCCTGCTATGGCTAATGAAAAATTAGGGATTGCTACAGTGAGATATACTCCTGATTAAAAGCTTGTCTATGGTGCTAATTTGGTTTGGTCAATTCACCTATGTTGCAAGTTTTTGGACTGTGGAAGGAAACAGGAGAACCCGGGGGAAACCCACGCGAGCACGTGGAGAACATGTAAACTCCACATAGAAATGTCGACTGGCCTGTTAGAGACTTGGACCAGTGATGCTCTTGCTGTGAGGCAACAGTGCTAACCACTGGGCCACCGTGCCGCCCTATCAAGAAAAAGAAAGGAGAAGTAAGGGGGTGGAAGGGGGGATTCTTCAAGCTGAAGATGACTGAGATAAGGAACTCTGGTTATTTATAATAAGTAAGGATTCATCTGATTGGTGAATCATGCATTAACTAATGCTGGGACCAGCAGCAGTCAATCATAAGCAGATGATTCTCTTGAAATTAGTTTATAAATAAACTAATGTTTATAAATGTCTATAAATGTCTATAAATAAACTAATGTTTATAAATAAACATGTCAAGATCCCGAATCGCAAGTGTTTCGAAACACTGCACCGAAGCATGATCAGAAACACCTAGGTCATGTGACTAAGATGATTCGAAACACCCAGGTCACATGACTAAAGAGTTTCAAAATACAAGATCAAGTGAATAAGATTATTCGAAACACCCAGGTCACGTGACTAAAGTGTTTCGAAACACAAGGTCACGTGACTAAAGCGATTCAAAGCATCAGTCATTTCAAAAGCCTAGTGGACCATGCATGAGCGCAGAGTAACTGTGCTACAAATGGCTTGAGCTCGATAGACTTGATAAATTTTAATAATGTAAATTTTTTATGACCAAAACAAGACATAATTATTCACAAAATACCAGAGTCCCGGTGGCAGGCCAGATTGACCGTCAGGCCAACGGGAAATGTCCTGGTGCTGTCTATGGCCAGTCCACCCCTGGGTTTATATATATTATACCTCAATTTGCTTAACTGTTTCTTTGCTGGGGCTGCACGGTGGCACAGTGGGTAGCACGTTTGCCTCACAGCAAGGCTGGGTCAGTTGCTTATTCTGTGTGTAGTTTGCATGTTCTCCCAGTGTTCGCGTGGGTTTCCTCCAGGTGCTCCGGTTTCCTTCACAAGTCCAAAAACAAGCGGGACAGGTGAATTGGGTAGGCTAAATTGTCCGTAGTGTATGAGTGTGTATGAATGATGGGTTGCAGATGGATTGCATCCGCTGCGTAAAACATATGCTGGTTAAGTTGGTGGTTCATTCCGCTGACCCCAGATTAATAAAGGGGCTAAGCCGAAAAGAAAATGAATGAATGAATGTTTCTTTACTTAAGCTGTTGCAGAGCAATACATAAAATGACCACTAGGTGTAACTGAGACGGGTTTGGAAACATTTCGAAGCTTCAACACATTTGCTTCAATTGTTTCATTGTTTCATGAAGCCTCACGTAGCCCACCACCATCCACGTGGAGTTTATTAACAACAGCAATCAGGCAGGCAACAATCAAAACAGGGGCAAACAGGAGCATACAGGAAATCCAGAATCATAGTAAAAAAAACGGCAAATGTTATGTACAGGTAGCAAAGAATCAAAATAAATGGTAAAACAAGGCAAAAGTTAAAAACACAGGAAGGCAAGACTGGGATAACGCTTACGTGATGCTTTAAACAGAAACAAGACTCAACAAAGAGTGTGTGAATGAGGTGTCTTTATAGTCTTACTATTCAGTCCATCATGAGCTTCCAGTTGTGTGTGTGTAATCAGGGAGGATCTGGAACTGTGTGTGAGTGCAAATACTTTTGGGAGTTGTATTTCATCTTGTGGCTGATGTGTAGTTCTCCAGTGAACTGCAAGGCCTAGATCGCTGTTCAAATTCACATTTTTCACATATTTTACATTAGTGCAGCGCCTCTATTGTCAGACTGACTCAAAGCTCGGTTTTAAAACAAAGCTCCTCCTGAAATACGGAATCTAATTGGTTAGCAATGCGGCCTAGTGTATTGAAAACGCTTTAAGCATGTTATGCCATGCTCCCTTACCATAACCACAAGTTACATGTGGAATTATGTAAATGAGAGACTTGCTTGAAGGTCACAATATCTGAAGAGAATATTAAAGAAAATATTTATTATGAGTATTTCCTGTTGGAGTAGATCTTTGTAACTTGGTAGAAATTTTAATGCATACTAGTGATGCGCGGATGGCGGTTAAATCCGCGGGCGCTACGGATAATCCGCGGGTCGGGCGGGTCGGGTAATAAAAAAATACATTATGATTAATTGCGGGTGGGTCGCGGGTGGATGTAGCGGGTCATAGCAGTTGACCAGCAAAAAAGCAGAGAGTGGACTTCGCAGAATGTGAAGATGAGAGACGCCCAAAATAATGGATGACGTGCAAGAGTACTGTGCTAACTTCAGTTAGAGGAGACATCAGAGGGAATTCTGCTATCGTTCTGGGAGAAACAAGATCGCTTATTTACACGACTGCAGCGCCTTGCAAGGAGAAGCTTGTGCATTCCTGCAACAAGCGGTGCGCGCGAACGCTCATTTAGTGCAGCCAGCCGTGTTTTGGAGGCGAGGCGGAATCGCCCGAATCCAGGCACAGTACACAGCAAATTCATCAGAGTTGAATTCTCGGTGTTGAAGCATTTCAGAGTAAAGTGTTGACATTATAGAGTTAGATTTTGATAAATGAATATAACCATTAGTTAGAAGCTGATTTGATCAGTGCGAAATCAAGGAGTTATCTATCCAACACTTGGTGGTGTTATTTCCAACATCCGGGAATTCATGCAGCCCCAGTCACTGAAGTATTTTCCAGACGCCGTTTTCCATCGGAGTTTCAGAAGGGCAACTGGTGAGTCAAACTACCTCAATGTTGGCATTTTACTGACTTTCTCTAAGGAAATACAGTTATAAATATATTGTTAGGTTAATTACTTTAGAATGAAGTGACACTTTTAAACGTCTGCGGTTCATTCATGGTCGTTTGTGTATGTAAGTTAACAGCATTGACTTCATTTCAAGAATGTTTTTCTATATGCTCACGCATACAAAGTGCATAAACATAATATGTACATGTTCAACAGCGTATTTCCGCCTCGGTAAATGCCATTTTCTGTCTTGTTACCCATCTGTAAAATAAAATCAAGACTTCTCCTTTAATTCGCAGCGCCGAAACTAGCGAGGCATTCCCTGCAGCTGCCTCCTCTGCCCGGTACCACAGGACGTTTTCCTCGCTTTGGAGAGTTTCTGAAACTTAGCTGGTGAGTAAATCAACATATGAATACTTGTAAAAGCCTTCCTGACTAGAAATATGATTGTTTGTTATTCGTGTACGTTGGTTATTTCAAACACCGCGGCCCTTTTAAACTGGGTCATTCGTGGCCGTCCATGTAATGTTAGTTCATACGATTCATAGACTTATGTGTTACGTACGCTTGAATTATATGAAGTGTTGACAACTAACGTTGCAACGTTAACGTGTTTAAATGACCGCGTTCGCACTTTCTCATACATTTAACGTTAGTAAGTTAGGCTACATCTGTAGTCAGGGACATCCTATTCAAGCTTTTCTTCCGCGCATGATATTGTGCTCAAAACTATAGGCTAAACTTTGCGTGCACGCAACATTTCCGTTTCGTTAAAGTCATTTAGTGCATTGTAAATAGCCACCTGTCTGTAAAATTAATCAACTGATTCATATTTTAGCAGCCTAACGACCAAGGAGAAGTCCATGCCCTGGTAATATTGCCACAACCCATTTCCTGTAATGTAATGCACAGCTTTGGAGAGTTGCTGAAGCATATATGGTGAGTAAATCAACTTAAATTTATTATAAAGTTAACCTTTTTTGCCCCGAAATATAGTTAACTTGTTAGTGCATTTGTAGTTCAATTATTCAAAAATGCTGCAGTAGTTGTGAATTTTGGCAGATCATTTGTGGTTGCTTAGTACTTGAATACAATTTCATATCGACAGTTATTAACATTATTTTAATAACTAAATGCATGTGAGTGTGTTCAAATGACCGCGCTTTTTTGCCTTTTAAAAAATTAAAAGGGTTTGTTCACCTATAAAATAAAATTGACACTTTATTCTGAATTTTAGTACCAAAACTAGCAAGGGAAGCTTTCTGCATCTGCAATACCTCCAGATAATATTGCATTTTATGTAATACATGTCACAATATATTGTTTATTTATTTATATAAATTTATATTTTAATGGCTCATTTGTTGCCCTTTGTATAGTTAGGTAACAAATGCGTGTAAACACTGTGAAATAGCTTCATTTTGTTAAAACTTACAATCTTGTTTATTGTATTATTTACAGGTTTGATTTGTAGAATTATTATCAAGAATCAACACCTGAATCAAAAGGTATGTGAAGGAACGTCAGGCATGCTTTGTGATGTTCATCGCTGAAGGTAGGTTTTCCTTTTTTTTTTTAATCTGAAGGTTATGCATATGTGTTAGATACTAATGTGTTGTTTTTTAACAGCCACAGTTCTCCATACAATGATACAAGACCCTGATTGTGGCGATGGCTGAGTAGAGACTAATTGAGATTGTGTATTTACAGAGTTGGTGGAATGACCAAGCACACCTTCTTGGTCATTCATGGTGATTATAATGAAGGTATGTCATGGAAGAGAATAATATAGGTTTGATAAAGTTCTGTATTTGTTTCACAATAAGCTGAGAGGGCAGTACAGCATTAGAGAATAACAAATTACATGAAGGTGATAAGTTTAGTATGGTGGGTGAACTGTTACTTAAATAATGTTCTGCTCTTTGCTTTACACTTTTCCCCTTCTGCGTATCCTAATATTTTAGATTCTATTTGGACCTGAAACATCTGCTAGACTCCTGGAAAGGTGGCATCAATACTGTACCTGGAAGGGCCTAACAAGTTGAATATGGTAAAGAAACACACACACACACACACACACACACACACACACACACACTGGTTGCAAAAAAAAGTGAATTAACAGTTTCTGTGTTTCATAATTCATGTTTTGTTTTGTTTATTTACTGTTATTAATTGTGTACAAATTGCAGCATTGATCTCCACTTGGTCAATAATTGATGTTGAAATTTTTATTTGACTTTTTTGACGTTTGTGTAGTTTTAAATATTATATTGTATAAGAAATAATATAGAGAGAATTAAGTCCATAAACAGACAGAAAATGTTTATGCAGTTTATTACCAAGTTTTTGTACCATAATGTACACCACCAACCCAAACGATATACAGTTTCACTTCAAACTAATACAAATGTAATTAAAAGTAACTTTTTAAAGTCAGTAATTGTTGAAGAAAAGATCAAGATCACATTATGGAATTTAACAGAAATCACAAAATACAGAAAACTGTCAGCTTATGGATATTTATTTACACTGTGGCCAATATTTGTGGGAAGTCCGCATCAATAAAAAATGTAAAAGATTTTAAGCTCCTTTAAATTTTGCTCCAAATGTTGTGTTAAATTGAGGGTTCTGGAGAGACAGCTGCCTGTTTTTTCTGTTCTAGTCATAGTGGTTAACCTAATGGTTTTGGAGATTCCAACAGTGATATATGTCTTTTTTTTTCTACTTTTGCATATCCTGTCACCTCAACCAGCTGGGAGAGTAAAGTTGTGGATCATCATGGTGATTTTCAAAAGGTGAGTTTAGATTTCTTGAATATGTTATATTTACTTTAAATGTTCTTTTGAATATATCATAGAATTTGATTGCAATTCGTTTTCAAACATTTTTCTCAGTCATGCTGGAGTCCTGAAGAGTTCTTAGATGAGCATCAGCTACCCTATATCCTTGCATCAGGAACCACCAGACGAGCGATCAGCAGCTACTACATCGTCAGGGACATCCAAGGTCATCCTGTGGCTGGGAAGCATATCATTCACCAGACATGCTTGATGAGATTTCCTAGGTCCAGTTTGTTTTCATACAAGTTTACAGCATTTATACCTTCATTCAGACTGCTGTCTTTGACATTGATGACCAAGGAAACACCAGAAGTGAAAGATTTGCAAGCCAAGTTGCTCTTTCGAGTTTAAAATGTAATTTCAGAAGAAAACTATGAGTGACACTATATTGAACTTTTTCAAATTGCTCTGATGAAACATCAAGTTCAATTGTCAAAACATCAGTAGATATGCCAGCTCTGTCTATGTGTGGACCAAAGGACTGGAACAGCCTTTTCGAACACTGGTCATACATATTTTGTTGATGCTGTCTGTATAATAAAAATGATAAAGCATATTGTTGTATTTTAAAAACTGAATGAATTGTTGAAGTGCTGAACGTTTTTAAATAAAATGTTTTTTTGTAATTTACAGTCTTTTTTACCTTTTGCCATATTTACACTCAAGAGAGTTGAATAAAATAATAATATATTGAAGTAAAAAAATTACACCGAACACCAAAATAAAATTTATTTTACACCGGGCGGTGTTAAATATAGTTACATTTTTTAACTCTGCCCAGAGTTAAAATTAACCCTAATGTCGGTGTCAATGTGCCAACACTTTTAAAAGTGTTGATCTAACTCTCTTGGGAGCGGACCCCATGAGACACTTTCAAAGTGTTGAAATTAACTACCTCAGAGTTATTTTGGGTCCCTGTATTTTGCTGTGTAGATGCTATTCTGTTTTTGCAGTGTTAAGAAAAGGGCCATGTACACACAACATAGCTGCTGTTTAGGCTGAAGGGACACCGTTTTTGTTCTCTTTTTCCTGTATATGTAAAAGCTGAATCTGCTGTTAATAACGAACGATCCACTGTGACCTAAGTTGCAAGAGAGGGGAAATAGTGTGGCCGCTTGACAGCTTTTACGGGAGTTGTAGTCTATAGCGAGGGGCATTGTGGGTAGTGTAGTTCGACACGCATGCTGTGTGACGTGAGCTCTCGCTGTGTGCTGTGCGTGCGGTGAATTAGAGGGAGAAAGTTTTATCCGGTTTTGTTTTATGTTTACTTCAGTAATTCCACCCGGGAGCTGTTTTGCACTGTGAACCTGAAAACTCTGAAATAAGTAAAAGAAGGGCATGCATCGAGTACTTTTGTCCGTCTCATCATTTGCTCGAGCATGAATTAACGAGCTGTTACTCTGCCGCCAGACATTGCAGAGAAAGTTACACCTATCATCATGCTTAAAACAAAGAATTAGAATTATTAAAGTGGCGATCGGGTGCGGGTCGGGTGCGGATATACATATCAGATAAAATAATATGTGCGGGCAGGTGGATGGTTAGAATAAAGGAGCGGATTCGGGTGACATTTGAGCTGATCCGCACATCTCTAATGCATACAGTTCAAATGCTTTTGGTTCAAATGCTCTCAGTTCAAACTAGATTAAAGATTCTTTTTAGTAAAGCATACACACAATGTATCTCATAATGGTATGATGCATGAGTGTGCTCCATGCAGGTGAGTGGGCTTGACAAACCACCTGTAGGACACACTTCTCCTGTTTTATATATCATATGTCGTCACTGACTTGCATGGTTCAGGATCTGTAGAGCTGCGCATCGATGGATTTGCTATTCAGTGTTTGGACTCTCATCGTGATTATTAACCCACACTGAACTGAGCTAAACTGAACTGAACTTAATCTCTGAAAACTGAACTGACTCTGTTTCAATTCACTATAATCTTCCATGTGAAGCTGCTTTGACACAATCTACATTGTATAAGCGCTATACAAATAAAGATGAATTGAATTGAAAAAATTTTAATGTGTCAGGCATTTTGTTAGAAATACTTATATGCTTTACATGATTGTTTCTATATATGTTGTTTGGTTATATAACTGCTATTTTCATTTATAACACTTCATTCTTGCATTGATATCTAATATCTCTTGTTTAAACACATTATGAACAGGAGCTATGCTAATTATTTTCTTTGTTCTCTATTTCCACTTGGGGATACTCATCCAAGGTCTCTAGATATTGTGCAGCGCCATTGATATGATCCAAGACCTGTGAAGAGATGATGCTAACCATTGAGGACCACAAAGGCAACACAAAGGAAGAATTGAAAACAACCATCGAGGACGTTGATTGTAACTTTAACTTATTTTGAATGTAATGGAATATTGTGCACCTTTTGTAAAGCTGCTTTAAAGTGCTATACAAATAAAACTGAATTGAATTAAATTTAATACAAGGCTACCTTACACACAAGTTAAGTCATCACCTAATTAGGTGACAACAGAATTAGAGGTAATAAAGCCCTTTATTTTCTCTATAACAGATAGACTACAGATGACTGCAAATGTGCATGTGCTTGTAAAAATGTACCAATAGTCAATAGAAACAAAAAGTAGCACTACATATAAAAATCATAAACAAAGGTTGCTTACCATTTTCAATATCAAAGGGGGTAGTGTTATGGAAAAAGAAAGTCTCATTTCGAAATGCTTGGGTATGAAGACATAACATTAATATAGAAGTACAGACTTCTGTTTGTGTTGTCATGACGTCTTTCATTTCTTTTGCTTTTATTCTCATGGACAGACAAACATCGAGTTAAAAGTGATCCCACTCACTGATGGCCTGATGCCAATTCAACATGCTTAATTCGACAAACTGCCAGCAAAGTGAGCCAGAATAAAGCCAACATTTGGAACATACAGCAAAAATAGTAGCCTCACCAACACTCACCAACGTTGGGAAAAGATTGACTGCTGACTTAACGTGGTGTGTCATGGACATTAAAAGAGACAGCAACTTAATTGATAAATAAATAAAATATAAATAAATAAATAAATAAATAAATAAATAAATAAATAATAATAATAATAATAATAATAATACCAAATCTGACCTTCTAATACTATATTCTTATTATTTATGAATATTTCCTTTATATTAGTTTGTATGCATATTTATTATTTTATCTTAATAGTACATTTGTCTAATGCCATACAGTTTATACTAATGTTATTCATATTAATAATTGTGTTTTGTTTATATTGTATTTTATCATCTTAATGTTTGTGAGAAGAAAAGGCTTTTAAAAAACTCTATGAGGCATCAGAATCTATAAAATAACATAAACAACATAAACAACAATTGTTTATGTAACATAAACAACATCTCTGAATGCAATATTCTCAGAGTTCAATGCAAAGAAAGACATTGGCTTTTACAGAGTTAGCTTAGCAAAGCCTACAGTGAACGAAGTTTGGGAACTAAAATAAAATACATCCGTGTTAGTGAAATCTCAAACGCATCAGGTTATGCGCATTCACCACGCACATACACCACATGCATACACTCCGCGCAGCAACAGGACGTGGCCAGAGGCACTGTAATGCTACAGCAGAGAAAGCTAAAATGCCATACAAATGCTGCTGTTTCCACAGGGTTTGTTTTGTTTCTGTATTTGGGCTTCCAAAGGACACGACACAAAGAGAGAAGTGCTTACAGTTTAATTTTAAATATGTTCCAGTGAAATATAAAAAAGATATAGCTAGCATTTGACAAATAACAGCTTCCAGAATCTCTCCCAGTTCAGTGCTGGATTTGGCTAAAAACTGCTCAAAGGAGTAGCTCCAACCATAATAGATGAAGCTGTGGATTGTGAGCCACAACCTGTAAGTATTTTTATTTGTTAAAACTGATCTATTACATACATGCGTTAACGGTAAGGTATAGCAAGGATGTAAACAAAGATGTAAACAACGGGAAATGCTGTTTAGCACCGGTAACAATTTAGCTACAAATTCATATTTATCCATTAAACTGCTGTAAACACCCACAATCTTCAGCAGAGCTGCGGTGTCTCTCTATGCTGCTGCTTTTCCTGCATTATTCATCTCAAATAATGAATTCACAAAACATATGTGTACATTTCATATTACTTACATATGCTTATAACCAGAATATATGTGAAAGACACTTGTCTGATTTTATTTTAGAGAGCAGGCGGGAGGTTCAGTTGTGTCCTTTCCGTTTTCTGTCTGATTCAGGTTCAAACTGATACAGTTTACAGTTACTCTGGCTGACAGTATTTACACAATGGCAAAGCGCATGCTAGTAGAGGCGTGACGCGTCCTGGTGATGTGGAGCCAATCCTTGAATCACAGCACATTATGTTAGCTGACGAATCAGAGCATCTTGAGGGCGGGCTTTCGAAGGAACTAGAAAATATGACAGTCATTTTCATGTTAGCTGAGTAGCAATATATAATTAAAGTAAGATATATGACTTACTTTATATGACTTACTTTATAATTAAAGTAAGATATATAAAGTAAGATATATGAGTCAAAATGACATCTATCGAGGAACTGTATCATCAACGTTGTCCGTCTAGGTAAAATAGCATTTTAAGGGATCTTACCCACCCTGGCCATAGTCTGCTCACGCTCATGCCATCAGGCAGGCATTACAGAAGCCTGGGGAGCAAATCAGAGCTGTTTCGTGATAGTTTTTATCCTGTCATTATAAGACTTTTGTATAATACCGTATCTTAAATACTGTTGAATCAGAATCAGAATCAGAAAGAGCTTTATTGCCAGGTATGTTCACACATACGAGGAATTTGTTTTTGTGACAGAGCTTCTACAGTGCAACAGAATTACAGACAGGACTAAAAAACAGATAATAAATATATTTTAAAAAGTAGCGAATGCAATATACAAATTGACAAGTGTATGTACAGGTATATTACTATATACAATATATGTGCAGCTGTTATGTACAAATTGGCATGTAAAGTGTGTTGTTAAATAAGTGTATGTGTGTATAAAGTGTATAGCAAGTAGTGATGTTGGTTCCCCAATTACTATCATCAAGTGTTGAATAGCTATGTAATAATGAATCAATACATACAGTAGTTATGGTAAATTAGCACAATATGTTAATATTATAACTATTATGTGCAACAGTTATTTAAGTAATAATTTATTCCCTTCTGTGATTTTTTAAAATTGGGTTATATTTTATATAACTATATTTTTATATATTTATAAAATTATCAAAGCTCATTTATTATGTTGGGTTTTTATAGTGTTTGAGGTTTTTTATGTTCTTGTTGGGTGTGATGCAATGAAATTTCGTTCTGCACTACAATTTATTGTGATGTTTTGAATGACAAAAATAAAGGAAACTGAAACTAAAAACTGAAAAAAATAATGTAAACATTACAAATGAAGCATGAGCACACATTGATTTGGACCCCATAAACACAACCAAGCCTTTAAAATGTATATATTATGGTTCATTATGCAATTATGTTCAGAGGTATGATAAGTGTGTATAATAATATACACACACATTACATAATATATAATAGCATTTTAGCTATTATTATTTGAGAATACTGACCTACAAAATTAGCTACAGGTCTATAACTTATAAATACTTGAAAAATACCAAGAAGAAGGCATGTGCAAGCTTAAACATTAAAAACACAGCATATCCCAGTGAAGCAATGACAAATATAAAAAGAAAAACAATGAAAAAAAAAGTTTTATCCATCTGACATGAAACCAAACAGTTTAAATGCAGTTTCTAAACCATTTAGATACAGAAACAGACACAAAGGGAGACATTCTAGGCACGCACTGGTCACATATAGCCAGTAATGCTGACAGCTTGGCAGAGTGGAATAGATATAAGAGGTGTGTTTGATCCCTGACAGGTGGGCACAGGTTGAACCAGTGGCTGCAGAAAATATGAGCTGCCCTGAGGGCTTGGAGGAGGAGTGGGATGCTGGATGAACTACAGTGGGCTGCTCTGGGCACAACATATAGAAGAACCAGCAACCCGAGGGGGAAGGAGAGGCCTGAAGTCCACAGAAAAACAAAATCACAGAGGTCTGAGGATAAAGCCTTGCAGCATCTCAGCAATGTTAAAATACTAATCCACATGTGTGCATCAGCAGGCCTGAAAGATTGGTTGTAAGACTGTGTAAGTTTGTGTTTTGGAGTGAGAGAGTCTTCAGTCAGCACTCTGCAGAGGAGATGCAGTGTGCCTGTACATATAAACACAAATACACACTCTGCCACACTCAGGAAAGCTGATTTTCTCAAGACCTCATATCTACCCCGAAAAATTAATCCACAGCTTAATGCCTGGTATGGCTAGTCTGGGGTGCAACGTGCGGTGATGTGATAGGGGACACACATGCACGTGCGCACACACACACACACACACACACACACACACACACACACACACACACACACACACACACACACACACACACACACACACACATAAGAATGTCTCTATTGCGATGGTTCTCAAACTAGGTGAAACAATTTGATTTTATAGAAGGCTAAAAAATGGAAGTTACTTTTAAAAATATAATTTATCTAAAATTTAAATAAAATAAAATAAAATAAAATAAAATAAAATTAAATTAAATTAAATTAAATTAAATTAAATTAAATTAAATTAAATAAAATAACTATTCACTTAACAATTAACAGATAGTGTTATATAGTATAATTTGATAAACATCAAACATAACAAACATAACAACCAACCAAACAAACAAACATTTTAAAAAAAATACCTAACCTTTACCTTAAAATAAAATAAATCAAAATTAAATTAAATTAAAACCTAAACTAAAATAAAAAATAAAAAAACATAAAATAAAAAACAAAACAAAACAAAACAAAACAAAATAAAATATTCACTTAACCAAAAAAATAAAACAATTCACTTAACAATTAACAGATATTGTTATAAATTATAATTTGATAAACAAACAACAAATAAACAAACAAACAAACAAACAAACAAACAAACAATTTATGACATTGTGTTTTTGTTTATATCTGGCAATTACTCACTTCACCCTAACCTTCAAAAAAAATAAATAAATAAATAATTAAATAAAAATAAATAAATAAAATATTCACTTAACCAAAAATATAAATCTATTCACTTAACAATTAACAGATATTGTTATAAGTATAATTTGATAAACAAACAAACAAACATAACAAATAAACAATCAAACAAACAAACAAACAATCTTAAAAAATGTGTTTTGTTCTCTGGCAATTACTCATTTAAACCTTACCTTCAAAATAAAATAAAATAAAATAAAATAAAATAAAATAAAATAAAATAAAATAAAATAAAATAAAATAAAATAAAATAAAATAAAATAAAATAAAATTAAATTAAATTAAATTAAATTAAAAATAAATAAATAAAATTAATTAAAAATTAAACAAAAACAAAAACAAAACAAAAAATTAAATAAAAACAAATAAAATATTTACAACACATTACAATATACGACAATATATTACAAGTTGAGACAATAACAATTTTGTCTCCCCCCCTTTTCCACTATTATTTAAGGAAAGTGAAAAAAATACCATGTGCTAGTCATTTTCTCAAAATAACTCTCTTCTTAGGAGAAAATACTTTCATATATATAGAGAGAGACTGCAGACAAAAATATAATTTTTTCTCTCTTTACTTGTCTTGAACTGAAATAACAGCTCTCTTGCTCATTTCTTATTCACTTATTTGCATCAACTTTCTCTAATGTTTGACATCAATCCAATTTAAAACACAATGTGGTTATAAAATAACAGATTGAATGTGTCTATAAATGCTTCAATTTACACAAACTGTTTCCGTGTATAAGGAAGCTATGTTTTCACCCACAGTGGCGCCTGCTGTTTTTAATTTAAAAGTGCATTTTTGCAATAAAGACCACTATAATTATCACTGATGATAATGCTATCTAATATGAGCATAATACCAGTTAAAAGAAACACATTTCTTGTTAAGTTTCAGTGACTTGAGTCCTATTGAGAGGGCCGTGAGGGAACATAAAAAAAGAAGAAAAAATAAAGAAGAAAAAAAAGCAGCTCAACTGCTTTTGAAGCTGAACTAATACTAAAGTCAGAATCATGGACTGATGTGAACTGTGCTGGAAAAGCTGGTTAGAACAAAATATGCACACACTCAAACTGAAATGCAATGGGAGAGGACAGAAATAACAGACTTTGGATTAAAGCTCCAGACTTCAAGTTGTGAGTGCTAGAAGTGCAGGTCACTGGTCAAAGTGACATTTCATGAAATCACTACACGTGAACAAAAATACAGGTATAATGAGGCCAAAAATAATGAGCTCTGTTTTAACAATCTAAGCGCATGGTATAGGGCATGTTCGAATCCACATTTGCTATTTTAAGGATGGGGAAAACGTCACTAACATGCTCTTTAAAAAACAACAAAAAACCCTGCACTATTGACTTTAGACCTGCTTTTAGTTGGCCAATGGCAAGGTCTATTTCAGTAGCTTCAAAATAGCAATGCACCAACAATGCACCTTAACAGACTTCCTTTTCAAACCAGCAAGCCCATGGCCGCACAACTGAAGGCAAATGAATTTTCTACTTAACTTGGCACAGGACATGAAAATGATACCTACACCGGGCTTAAATTAGCAAAAAACACTTGCATTGCGCTTGACGCCATATTGCGCAAGGTTCATGATAGGACCCAATGTGTTAATGCAACAGATATGAATTAGATATTAAAACATACTGCCAGATCAAATGCTAAAGCAAACTGACGAAAGAACAGCGATGCATATCAAAGGAAAAAAGAGACCAAAAACAATTGGGGAAATTTGATTGAACAGAAATAGAGAATGCTACAGGTACTGTATGTATGTAAATGCTCATATTTTACTGTCACTGAAAACATTTGGCCATTAGCTAAAGTTGCTACTGTAAACAGAAGCTTTCAAGGCTTGCCCCACCTCTGATTTCTTCTGATTGGTCCATTGCTTGGTCCAGTGCTTTGTTTTGCACGTCTGTCACGTACTTATTAACAGCCGCGAGCGTTTTAACTGCCTGCTGTGACTTGTGTTTTTGGCGTTGCGCACTGTGCGCTCGCAGTTGACTGTGAGCGGAAAAAGCAAGCTACGTCAGTCGCGTCATTTCATTCTCCAATCAAATGAAAGCAAAGGTGGAGTTTCCGTTGAGGTGACAGCCGTGTTTGTGTTGTCAAGACAACTATGGAGACTTTTGAAGATGGAGGAGAGACTAGCGGTCACTGTTTTGAGTTATCCGGTGCTGTATGAATCACAAATCTTGAATTTCACAATATTATTAAATATTAAAATTATATCAATATCAACAGCAACACTCTTGCACAATACCCAGCTGATTCAGTCGTTGTCTAGTGACTTAAAAGGCGCAGCGCGCTTCTTTTTTTTCTGTCAACAAAAAAGACAGAAAAAGGGCATTCGGTGTGATCAACCCCTTACATTGCAAACAAGCATAAATTTGTGTATAATAGAGGCAGGGTGAAGTTATGAAGATAGAGTATCTAGTGGAGTTGCATATGTTAAATATTTGCAAAACACACAGACAAACAAAATCAATCGCACCCCTGACAAGAAGCACCACATTGTGTCCAGTCTCAATTTTTAGAGTCTTAAAAATATGTGGTACGGGGTGCTGCTGCCCTTGTCCTGAAGTTAACCTGCTTAACCATTAATAAAATAAAAAAAATAACTAACTTAAAAACTTGCATATACTGTATTGTAGTAATGTTTTCTAGTGAGCATTCATGCATTGAAGAGGTGTGGCTTTGGATGCCAAATTTGCAGGGTGGAACAGTACTATCAGACTAACATTAGCATTTTCCAAGATCTCCTATTGTAACTTTAATAACATACGTACAGTGCTCAGCAGAACTGAGTACACCCCATTTTGAAAATGAATATTTTTATTAATTTTTCAATAAATATAGACATTGTACTTTGGTACATTTAAACAAAACAAATTTAATAAACATATATATTTGTTAAAATAATATTTTAGTCACCAAACATATTTAGAAATTGAAAGATAATACAATAAAATTCAAGCAAAATAAATTACAACCTACAAAATTTCAACAAAATTTTTTTAATTTTTTGCTTCTCTTGTTTTTTCCTCTTTTTAAATTTGTATTAAATATTTTTCTATAACATATAAATTTGGGTGTACTGGTTTTTGGACCATTATTGTAAGTTATTTTCTTAGATAAGCTCCAGATTTGGCTTCAGTACTGACTAATCTAATGTGTATGCACAAATATACTATTTTAAAGCTTCCTATTAAAAACATATAAAAGATAGATTTGTAAGGAGCAGCAAGAAGGTTGCTGGTTTGAGCCTCGGCTGGGTCAGTGGGCGTTTCTGTGTGGAGTTTGCAGGTTCTCCCTGCATTCGCGTGGGTTTTCTCTGGGTGCTCCGGTTTCCCCCACAGTCCAAATATATGTGGTACAGGTGAATTGGGGAGGCTAAATTGTCCGTAGTGTATGAGTGTGAATGAGTGTGTATGGATGTTTGCCAGAGATGGGTTGCAGCTGGAAGGGCATCCGCTGCGTAAAACATGTGCTGGATAAATTGGCGGTTCATTTCGCTGTGGGCACCCCGGATTAATAAAGAGAATAAGCCGAAAAAAAAATGAATGAATGAATAATTTGTGAGGGGTGTACTTATACTGTATATGCTGAGCACTGTATGTAAGTCATAAGTCATACATTTCTCTCCCTTCAGTATTGGACTTATAAGTGTTGGGTAAAAAAGTGATATATTAAAATTTTAAGCCTAACTTACTCTTAAATATAAAAAGCAAAACAACAACAACAACAACACATACTTTCACATCACTTTCCTTAAAAAGTAACTAACACATTTAGTTACTTATTTATTATGGCAATATATTACTTTTTTCAAACAAAACTTTATATCTGCCAAATCTCTGTTAATTTTGTCTAATAATTAAGACAGTCAAATAGGTGTAAGAAAGATTTTACTCACTGATATGGGTCACTGGGGTCTGGTCCTTGCAGCTCAGGTGGTATAGGAATACGTTTATAGTACATCTCCCAGTCAAAGGCTCCTCTCATGGCGTCCCCAGCCTGCGCTTCGTACCCAAAGTGGTTATGATCAATCACGTCTATCATGGGGCACACAATGGTTTTGGGATTTTGGGCGATCTGATCTGTAAAAAAAGAGAAGGGGAAAAGTAAGAGTTAGGTAAAGCCAGAAATCTATCGCTTCCGTTTCTCTGTGGAGAAAAGGAAAGAAGAAAAGAAACGGAAGTCTCTGGAGTCTCCCTCCACTCCTGGATCACTTGCTCTCCTTCGCTCTGCTTGGCTGAGTGTGGCGACCCTGTGAAATTTAAAGCCGCCACAGCCGCCCGGCGATTAGAAACAATTACAGTGCTTCAAAGTAGGTTTGCTCCATGGAGGGCCGAGCAGAAAGGACCCTCGGCCCTTAACTCCATCTCTGTCAGTCAGCAGCCGCTAAGCCGTCCCAGATCTGTCAGCCACACTCTCCCTCAACACCACTGCACTACTGGACCATGGAGATCACAGGGAGAACGGAGAACAGACCTGCAACATTGGGCTTAAACACGCAGCAACCAATGCATCATGAAGATTTAAACTCAAGAGCACAATCTGAATGGAACCGAGATGCTTTGAAGGGAGAGTTCACCCAAGACTGACATTTACCCAGCCTTTACTTGTTTCAAACCTTTACGAGTTTCTTTCTTCTGTTTGAACACAAAAGAAGATATTTTCAAGTATGTTGGAAACCTGTAACCATTGACTTCCATTGTATTTGATTTTTTTTTTTTGTTTTGAACTACTTAAGGGTGAGTAAATAGTGAGATGTTTTTTAGTGAACTATCCCCTTAAGATTAATTTTTTTTATACATTTATGGGTGGTTTTTCCACTACATTTTATTGTAGAAAATAATGTTGATTAAAACACATTTTATTGGCTTTTATTGCACTTTGGACATAAAGGTGGATATGTTATCACTTCATGCATTCTCTGGGAATCTAATGGATTTGGCATTGCTAGTGTCTAGGGCTGCACAATATTGGAAAAGTCTGACTTTGCGATATTAGGTTTTTCTGCGATATATATTGCGATATAATAACTTTACCTGACAAAAGTCTTGTCGCCTATACAAGTTTTAGAAACAACAAATAATAACTTGACTTCTAGTTGATCATTTGGCATCAGAAGTGGCTAATAGGAAAAGCAAAGGCCTCTAGATTATGCTTATTTTACCAAAATAATATATGATCATGCCTTGATTTTTAATGATTTTTGTTTAGGACAGTAAATTCTGACTTTGCTTAGACAAAAGTTTTGTCACTTAACGGAAATATTGTACAGTATAGATAGAATATAAAGTCATGGTGCAGTGGAAAAATGATTAATATTGTTTATGACTCCCATGAGCTTGGACGACTGCATCCATACATCTCTGCACTCAAAAAACTTATTAATAAAGTCATCTGGAATGGCAAAGAAAGCGTTCTTGCAGGACTCCCAGAGTTCATCAAGATACTTTGGATTCATCTTCAATGCCTCCTCCATCTTACCCCAGACATGCTCAATAATGTTTGTCTGATGACTGGGCTGGCCAATCCTGGAGCACATTGACCATGTTTGCTTTCAGGAACTTTGATGTGGAGGCTGAAGTATGAGAAGGAGCGCTATCCTGCTAAAGAATTTGCCCTCTCCTGTGGTTTGTAATGTAATGGGCAGCACAAATGTCTTGATACCTCAGGTTGTTGATGTTGCCATTCACACTGCAGATCTCTCGCACACCCCCATACTGAATGTAACCCCAAACCATGATTTTTCCTTCACCAAACTTGACTGATTTCTTTGAGAATCTTGGGTCCATGCAGGTTCCAGTAGGTCTTCTGCAGTATTTGTGATGTTTGGGATGCAGTTCAACAGATGATTCATCGGAAAAATCTACCTTCTGCCACTTTTGCAAAATGATCTTCTAGAAGTCAAGTTATTATTTGTTGCTTTTACAACTGGGATCAACGACAAGACTTTTGTCAGGTAGTGTACAGTTTCACCACATGAGTTATATAGCTCTATTTGCAAAGAAATCATTAATTTTGATTGAGTGTGAATTTTACACGAATACATGAATTTTCTAAGGGTATGAAACATGTATTAAAAAATAATAGCCAAATTGCGAGCAAAAATAATTACAATAGAGCAACAACAAAGTAAAATAAACAGTGCTTTATGGTTTTCCGTAGAGTCAAACAGTATTCAGATACAGAAATTTAATAACATAAAAGTTAAAAATAAAAATAAACTTTCACTCTGGTATGGTTATACTTTGTGATCACTTCTCAAATGTCACATACAGTTTGTTTTTTTTACCGCCATCACACTTAAAGAGTAAGAATGTGTTTTTAGATTTAACCGCAGTTTGCAAATATGCCGCCGGGGCAAAGTTATAATAGTTTTGGATTTTTCATTAGTTTTAGTTTCTATTTCGTTTTGACTTTTTGTTTTCAAATTCAGTTAGTTTTAATTTGTTTTTAGAGGCAGATTTACTAGTTTTTATTAGTTTCTATATTTTGAAATGACTTAGTTTTAGTTTAGTTTTTATTAGTTTTAGTATTAGTTTTAGTTTTTTTCCTTAATAAGGATATTTGTTAGGTGAAAGATTCAAAATCAATAGAATAAATATTGCATAATAAAAACTCAGCCATACATTTTTTGAAACCTGTATTTAGAGGATACATGACCACTATCATCTACCAATACCATACCCATCCTCAAATTCAAATACAACAGCCCACAAGATAGCAGCCTTAAGTACAAAATGTGTGCAAGGCTGCTCTGAGGTTAGATACAGAGTAGTGATGGGAAGTTCAGATATTTAACGCGGATGTTAGGACTCAACATACCAAAATTATGTAGTCAGCTACAGTAATTTCAGTCAGTTAAAACATCACCATGATCTGAAAAATCTTACAGTAAACTTTTGCAACCCAACTAAATCATGATTCACTTATTTAAATTCCATGA
Organism: Danio kyathit; assembly: GCA_903798195.1. Classification (NCBI taxonomy): domain Eukaryota; kingdom Metazoa; phylum Chordata; class Actinopteri; order Cypriniformes; family Danionidae; genus Danio; species Danio kyathit. The sequence goes on along the minus strand of LR812519.1, from coordinate 47,624,419 downwards.
CGATTTTCTGTTATGAAATAAACTTACGTTTTTTCACCAGATCCTCTCACTTAAGCCCTCGGTTTACCCGCGGTGCTGTTGTTCAAGTTCAGTCACAGCAGGCTGTCATGTACTGTTTGTGTTTGGTTCACTGAATCACGCTTGCACAGTATTATCGGTTCACCGCTTCTCAAATTTGATCTCAGTGTAACGTTACTGTTCTAATAACTGAATGAGAGTATATATTGGATTATCAGAGTCAGAGGTGGGTATTAGGCTTGTTAAAAATTAAGTAGTTTAGTAGTGGATAAGTGCTTACTATAGACGCAAATTGTTTTAAATGATTCAGTTCGTTTTGCTGAACTAGTTCAACTGGTTCACTTAGAAGATCCGGTTAAAAAACTTAGTTTGCGATTGCGATACAGAAATAAAACCCATTATTGGGCACAAATGTGCTAAAGTAATAGTTTTCAGTGCCTGTAATGCGGTCACCGTGCTGCTGTCAAGTCCACTCATTGTTTTTGTCATGGGAGCAACAGCTAGGACTGACTGGAGGAGAACCGACTCGATCTGGCCAATGGCAGCAGGATTACAGACTCTGAGGTGCGAAAGGATCAAACACTTGCAGCGCAAATTAGATTTACTTCTAAACGGCTTACAGTAAGATTATGTATTAAATACATTTACAAATACAAAAACGAAGATTAATTTTGGTATCATTTTAGTTAGTTTCAGTTAATTTTGTATGTACACAGTTTTAGTTAGTTCTAGTTTTTTAAAAATCTCTCGTTATTATTTTTATTTCAGTTAACGACAATTACTTTAAATTTTAGTTTTCGTTTTTTCGTTCATTTCCGTTAACTATAAAAGATGCGAACAGACAGAAATATACAGTAGCTGTAAATACTCTGCTACTTGTAAATAAAGGATGAAACAATGAAACAAAACATTATTATTCCTCCAATAATCATTAAAAACTTTAAAAAAGTTTTATTATCATTGTAAACTTGTTCAGTAAAATGAGGATTTATTTTCAAAAGTAAAATTAAAGAAATAAAAAAACAACTAAAATGAAAGTACAAACATACATACAAATAAGCAAGCCTAAATAAATAAATAAAAACAAGCAGTGTTTTAGCCTAAATATAGAGAGATGTACAGTATTTGTTATTTTAAAGTTATGTATTCTCAACTGTTGTGCTGATCAACTATGATCACAACTTAACATTGCAGATCCTGCCATGTGACTATTGCGGACACACATTTTGTGATATCGATGCTGAAATGACATATTGTGCAGCCCTACTAGTGTCTTTGTTGTTGGGCAGAGAAATAATAATTTATCTGTCTTTGAAATAAATTAATAATTTTATTGAGTAAATGACGCTGAAGTTTTACGCTGTTCTTCTGAACTGTTTTATTCACCCCAGAATCCAGATTGATGGTAATAAAGCAAACACAAACAACACAACATACTATTGAATTTTTTTTTTTGTCTTTTTAAGTGCTCACTTTATTACATTTTTGATCAAATAAATGCTTAGTGAGCACACTTTTTATTATTATTTAAACACATTTAGCTGAACTCAAAGTGTGGACCATTAGTTTGTATGAATAATATATTTTTTCCCTCTAAAATGAATGAAAATCAAATGGGATGAAAATAACATTGATGGATGCCAATTTCAGCCCCTCTTTCTTGCTAATGGGAAATGTGACAAATTATATCTTTAAAAGCATAAAGTCATATTTTTACATCTTTTGGACAATTTGACAAAATTACACAGCTCGGGTGGAAACGAGTTGTGCTAAAAACAAGGAATATTTAACTCGATTTTCCATTTTTACAGATCACGTCTTGTGCTGCATTTGAGGCTCTTCACTGACACTGTAATCTTATAAATGAGTACACTACATTCTCACGGAGCTTGAGGGAGAAAGTACCAGAACTTCTTGAAAAATTGATATTTTACATTTATTCTACATTAAATATTGAAACTGGGTTTATTTCACTATTTGTTTAGATTATAAAAATTGTAATACAAGAAATCTCTACTTCTCAGCATTTTTCAAGTTCACAGATAGCTTTTGGTAGGTTAGGCATTTTTGTTGAATGTTTGATGATTGAGATAGTTTACATGTTCTTAGATTATGCATCTACAGATGGTTTACACTGCTTCTTTTACTTGTTGTTGGATCTGGAGAACATGTATATTTTATTTGTATATTAGAAGGAAAACATGGAGTTGTGGCAAATTAAGTCAATGAAATGGAAGCATTGTGCCAATTAGGTCTGAAAAAAGTTAATTGTAACAAATGAAAAGTTTCATACATTTATGGGTGTTTTGTCCACTACCTTTATTGTAGAAAATAATGTTGATTAAAACACATTTGTATTTGCTTTTATAGCACATTTGAACAAACTTCATGCATTCTCTTTGGAATGAATGACCATTGCTAGTGTCTTTGTTGTTAAAAAAAAAAAAAAAAAAAAAACTTTTTTTTTTTCATTTCTTCTAGGATCTGAAGAACCTGTATATTTTATTTGATGATTTCGGTGGTTTACATGTTCTCAGATTATGCATCTATGGATGGTTTTTACTGCTTTTTTCACTTCTTGTTGGATCTGAAGAACCTGTATATTTTATTTGATGATTTCGGTGGTTTACATGTTCTCAGATTATGCATCTATGGATGGTTTCTACTGCTTTTTTCACTTCTTGTTGGATCTGAAGAACCTGTATATTTTATTTGTGTAATAGGATGAACACATGGAGTTGTGTGAAATTAAGTCAATGACATGAAAGCCTGCTGATTAGATTAAAAAAAAAAAAAAAAAAGATAAATGTTAATTGTAACAAATTGAAAGTTTCATACATTTATGGGTGTTTTTCCACTACCTTTATTGTAGAAAATAATGTTGATTAAAACACATTTTTATTGGCTTTTATTGCACTTTTAGAGTTGTATTGATCAGTCTCTTCAGGATTTTGCAGGTACATTGTTTTTTTATATATATATATTTTGCAGCCTAATCGACGGATTTTGTGATAAACTTTATTAAAAAGTATGCCATTATTTGTTTCAATTCTTGCTTTATGCTATGAAAATACACAAAAATCATGTAAACATTTTTTATTTTTTGTATCTCAAGAACTATAAGACTCACAAAATCCTAGAGGGAATGACCAATGTTTTTTCCAATAATGAGTATTCAGCTAAAAAATTGATTCTGATTTAAAGGTCAACACAACACGGAATATTATACATTCAGAAAAGCCTTTAGTTATTTTTGCAATGAATCAATAATAATAATAATAATAATAATAATAATAATAATAATAATAATAATAATAATAATAATAATAATAATAATAATAATACATTGTTACATTGTTAACCTTTTTTATTTAATCTGTTTATATATACAAAAAACTACACTAACACTCTCTCTTCTATATTTACATTTATATATTTTATGATGGATTTTCATAATTTAAGTCTAATAAAAGAATTAAACCAAAACAAATACATAAAAGGTCATTACTATCTGAATTACACTTAAAAACAGTCTGTTATTTTGTGATACATTTGTGTTTTCTGTTTATTTACGGTTGTGAATTGCATTATGGGACCCCATTTTTTGCTCTGTTGACTTTTGATGTTGAAAATTCAACTCTACATTTTAATAAAGTGACTTTTATTGACATTTTAGTAGTTTGAAATGATATCATATAATAAATAATATATAATGAAATAAGTCAGAAAAATGTACTGGCAGTTAATATATATATACATTTTATTTATAACAATAAAACATAATCACATTTATAACAGTGTAGTTCAATGCTGAATACACTAGTCAAGCAAAATCTCACCAATCCGCTCACCAAAGTCTCTTTTTAAACTAAATCAAATTCATTTAAACCATTTGTATTGAAACACTTTTAACAATAAAACAATCGAATAAAAGGTTACAGAAAATTTGGAATTACAATCTCTTAACTATCCCTCTCTTCTCAGATGGGACGGTGGGCCAAATCAAAGGTTACCACGGGCCAACTTAGGCTCTAGTTTGGGCATATCTGCTCTTAAATAAAATAAACAAATGTTAATAAAAGTCACTTGTTCAAACTGTCCAAGGTTAAAAGTTGTTGGAAGAAGATCAAGGTCCCATAATGCAATTCAAATGCATAGATAAATAGGGAAAAATAAAATCATGAATCACAAAATATGGAAAACTGCTAATTTACTGATATTTTTACAGTGTAGTAAAATGACTCTAAGATCTTTTTAATGTGATCTACCAAACCTAAAAAGATTTGGTTCAAATTCTGTCAAATATTCACATCTGAGATTAAGGAAACAACTTGTTTTCTCCTATAAGATTTTTTTGATTTTGCTTTTTCTTTTGCTGAATAATAAATGAACGCTATTTTGGTTGTATACCAACAGCTTAACCACAACTGAGCAAAAATTACAAGAATACAAATGTATCGCAGTGCAATGCGACAAATAGCTGCGGTTACATGAAGAATTTACTGTCAGCTTTGTGTCATTAGTAAGACTAAAGGACGTCTTCTGTCAAGAGCTGATGGCTTTGCATTTGTTTATGTGTGTGTGTCAGTTCAAAAACAGGCTTTCCTAAAAAGCAAGCGCACAAACAACCACCTGCTTTCTGCTGCCAACACTCACATATCACACCTTTGTTTTCTCTCTGGCATCGAGTATCCATTTCTTACTGCAAGAAGCCGCTCTGCTGTAGCATTTACTGGGGCACAATCCTTTGTTTGATTCTTTATCCTGTTGCAAATGAATAGTCTAAATCTGTAATCCAAATCTGCCTAGTTGAGGAAGACAAATGGAGAGGAATTTTTAGACTGAATTTTAAAACTAAACAGATGTTTTTGCGTTACATTTGACATTGTTTTTTGTTTTGTTTTTTAAGAACAGCAAAAGAGCACCAAACCAGAAAGCCAGAGTACACATTTCAAACAATTTGATGAACAGAAATGATAGAGAAGTGATACAAATCACCGATGGAAATAATAACACACATGAATGTATAATGGCCTTTTATTTGTTCTCAGTATGCTCAACGCAATCTCACGGCATTTAGTGGCTAATTCGTATAAATTTGTACGATCTAATTCATACAAATTAATACGATTTGCTCATCACCCAATGACGGTTGGGGTTAGAGGTGGGGTTAGGTGCCACGTCTCCTTTTTAAAATCGTACATTTTCGCACGACTGAACTCATACGAATTCGTACGAATTAGCCACTAAACTGACGAAACGTAAAATACTTATGTTTCCTTGTGAGATCAGGCTGGTATGCTGGAAGTGGCCTCAACTTTCAAAATTTTCTTCAGAAGATTTAAAGGAATATTTCACGCAAAATGAACCTTCAAGAGTTCACAGTTAGCTGATGATTAATAATAAAGCTTGTTTGACATGCTGTCCTGGAAGAGAGTCTTGAGCTTCTAAGATCCTCGAGCCCTGGGCTCCCTATAATTGGCAGGGCGAGAGTCGAGTTTGAGCTCAGGTAGATCTCAATGAACTGCCCCGACTTGATGTTAATGGCTAATGACAGACTATAGGGATAGCTATACTACTTACTAAGAGCTCGTCTATAGTGCCAATTTGGTATGATAAAAATTAATTATGTCGTGTGTTTTTAGACTGTGAGAGAAAAGCATGGGAATGAAGAAAAATTAAGAATTTTGTGACATTCTTTCTGTGAGGCAACAGTGCTAATCACTGGGCCGCCGTGTTGCAAAATCTAGAAAAAGGAGGGAGGATTGGGAGAGGGTATTCTTCAAGACGAAGATACTGAGGTTAGAAACTCTGGATATTTATAGTGAATTAGGAATCGTCTGACTGGTGAATCGTGGTAGCTAATGTGGGACCAGATGTGGCCAATCATAAGCACGTGCTCCTCTCGAAATTAGTTTATAAATAAACTTTACTTCTATCATCATTTTTCACCTCCATTTGTTCCAAACAAGTTTGAGTTTTTTTCTTCTGCTGAAAGCAAAATAAGACATTTTGAGGAATGTTGGAAACATCTTATTTTGTGTGAATAAAGAAACTCACAATAGTTTGTCACCATTTTAGGGTAAGGGAATGGTGAATAAAATTCCAATTTTGACTGAACTTTCCCTTTAAGTTTAGCTACTACGTCCCTCACTGCTGGAATCAGCTTCCAGAAATAATCAGATGTGCTCCAACATTAGGCACATTCAAATCAAGACTTAAAACACATGTTTAGCTGTGTTTTTACTGAATGAGCACTGTGTTATGCTTGACAGATTTCATTCCTTAAAACCTGTTTTAAAACATTTTAATCTGTTTTTGTTGGTTTAAATCATTTTTATTCTTTGTTGTTTTCATTTCTTATACTTGTTTCTTTTTATATTTTTGTTTATGTAAAGCGCTTTGAATTACCATTGTGCATGAAATGTGCTATAGGAATAAACTTGCCTTGCCTCGCCTTTTAGGCTGCATTTACACTGCAGATATTGATGGTCAATTCACAATTTTGTGACTGTATCAGATTTTTTTGATGACCCGTTTACATCATCTTTTGAAAGTGACTCAAATCTGATTGTCTGCATTTACACTACACACAGCAAAGGCCATTGACCAGGAAAAAAAGAGCGGGCGCTGACTGACAGCTGATAATAAAAGAGCGCACTTTTCTCCATTCTTGTATTTATTCTGTTCGCAGATCTTTTTGACAAGGTGCTTTACTATAGTTTATGACAGAAAAGTTCTTATTTTGCCATCTTTTAATCTAGGTGATTAGTGATTTAAGCACTTGACGTATGCAACAGTTTTATATATTATAAATATAGATATAAAATGTATATATTATTTATATAGCTTATATTGGTTCTGTGGTGGATATTTGCTCTCTCTCTCTCTCTCTCTCTCTCTCTCTCTCTCTTTAACATGCTTAAACAATTGTGCTACATGACATTATAAAAGCTTTTTAGTCCTTGTGTATGAGATTTAAGGTTTACGACTCTGCTGAAGTCTGTTCTAAAATGAAAGTGTCAGAGTTGACGTCATTCGCTATGGTTTTTATTGACGCGCGACTGGCATTAGCAGGTGAAAATCCAATTCACCTGTTTACACTGCAGACACGAGGGCACGATTCAATTCATATCGGGCCTGAATCTGATTTGAGTAAATCAGAATCCATGTGATTTTTTCCTGCTTTTATGTACATGGGCCATAATCATCCTGTGCTAGTTTAACCCCCCCGCCACACACACACACACACACACACACACACACACACACACACACACACACACACACACACACACACACACACACACACACACACACACACACACACACACACACACACACACACACACACACACACACACACACACACACCCTTAGTTAAAATTACACAGCAAATAATTGTTTTTTTAGTGATCCTCTAAGAAAATGTAATCCAGTCCAAATAGGAATGAGTTCTATCGCTCATTTTTACATAAACACTTCTCATTTAGTTTGACCTTCATTGAATACTGTAACTAAAGCTAAAATTTCACATTGCGCTGTCTGGGGCACCTTCATTACAGATTATTGCCAACTTTCTAGGTAACAGTTGGTGGCACAAATGCTGTTGGCATGCCATCTGACATAAAACAATAATTAATTTAATAACGGGATCAAAGAAAAAAATACCACTGGAGTTTCAGCTTCAGATGTGAATCTATTTTTTGATTAATTTATTTCATTAAATGTAAATACAATATAATATGTTATAAAAAACAGTTCCTTGATTCTGACTTTGTGAGATGTATTTGAAGCAATTGCAAATGACTATAATTGCTCTATAAACACACCTGTGACCTCATTAAACCACTATTATGGTGCCATTGTCTTAGCTTGTTGCTAGAGTTCCATATATTATGCATTTCAGCAAAATAAATTGTTTATTATTTATGTAGGAATGGGTTTTTAACTACAGCGGTTCGAATTGTAGTTCTACAGAATGGCTAAAAAGTTATCAGTATGATGGTGAAAAACAGTCAAACCATCCTTCTGCAATCTTCTACCAAAAACGGAAATAAGGGCAGTTATAATAGCTAAAACTGTGGGAGAGCATTGCTATTATGTGATTGTATTGTATTGCAGTATGGAGCAATTAAGTGTTGAAGTTAAATCAAAAGTAATTCACAGAATACTTGAAAATGAAATTATTTAATGACAATAATTCTTCATGGATACAACTGAATTAGTTACAAAAAACTGTATAAAATTATAAAAACATATGATATTAAATGTACAGCTTAAATGTAAAATAAAATTATCTGTTAAAATTACCGGACAAACAACAGAGAGTAGGCCCCAAAGAGAGCCTAATAGCAGTAGAGCCAGAAAAAATAGATTCCAGAGCAAGAGAGGTGCAGAGCAGGGAAAGATCAGAGCAGGAAGCAAAAAGGCCAGAGCAAAGTTGACCACCTGTTTTGTATCTTTCCTGACCATGTGACCAAAGCCCAAGTACTGAGACAATCAACATGTGACCACATCATAAAACCCCCAAAGTTCTTACACATATTAACCAGACCCTGATCTTATCAGTATCTGCCTTTGGAATCTGTATGAACCTTCTTGGTGAAAAATACATGTTTTGCAATATAAACAAATGCTTATGATAAGTTGCATTCCTACATTTATTTAATGATGTTTGAGTGACCCCTGCAAGTATTATGTCTGTCATTCACCTTTAAGTTTGAGACCACATCATTCCCTCATCAATGAAAATCTCATTCGGGAGAAACATTGATGTGCTAAATTACTGGAAGCCTAGTATGTTTTGAATTTTAAGAGGAAATTATTAAAATAATTTCTATTCCAGGTACAGCGCTCTATGTTCTATTTAATGAGACGTCTTACAGGATACATTTCCATGCAGCAAACCAGACTTTTTAAAAATTATTTGAGTAGACATATAAAAATCAGACATTTAAACGCAGTAAGATCAATCAATCAATCAATCAATCAATCAATCAATCAATCAATCAATCAATCAATCAATCAATCAATGTATATACTGTAGTGCTGTAACTGATCACAAATCTCACGGTTCGAATCACTACGATTTTTGAGTCACAGATTGGACCATTTTTTGGATCAGCAAACAAGGGAGGAGACAAATGTCTTTTGCCTTCCATTTATACAAAAATATTACTGCAAAAAACATTGGATTTAACAAACAGAACTTAGAACCTGTATTCTCTATTTTAATAAAAATCAAGAAAGAACCAGCTGAAAAAAAAAAAGAAAAATATTCAATACAAAAAATTATTTTTGCTACTGTTGCTGATAATGCTAAATATAGAAATCTAACATCTTGTACAACATATCATATTTATCTTCAATTAATGATTCAAAAATTCTCACATAAAACTTCACGTTTCATTAAAGGTGTATCGTTTTTGAAAACATATTCAGTGACATAATTCTGATGGTTGTTTGTCGCCACCCACTGGTTACACAATGTAATTGCTAAACATTCACCTGCGTCAAGTTCCTTTAAACGGCAATTTTAATCTTTACCCTAGGAGGGAGGGAAAGAGGGAATATTTTGCATAAAAATGGGAGTTTCCATTTGGGCATGCACTGATTTTCACAAACAAAACAACTCACAGATGCAGGGGAGAAAGACAGTGAATGTGTTTACATGGACATCAGTAATCAAATTATTTGCCAAAATCTTAATTTGTCGACTTTAACTGCAGTTTGGCACTTTCACTTTCATTCAGGAACATTTCATGCATGCTCCCTGTGACAAATGAGATATTAGATGCGAGGATGAACTGCTGGAGAGTGTAGTTCTAATGGAATGTTTGAAAAAAAAACTCTGCATTTCTCGGTAACTTAGATGGACTTGATAGGTAACATGTCATAGGAAAGCCGTGTGTGTATAGACTATTCTATACACACAAAATACACACAAAAAAACTATTCTATTCCACAAAATGTGGCGAAAATCCTACACGAGGGTAATAGTTTGATTAAGGTATTTACATGTTTACACTCGGAGAGCAGCATTTAGAGTGAATCTTTTAGTCTATAATATTGTACTATAATATTGCAGTGGGCAACCCAGTGGCGCAGTAGGTAGTGCTGTTGCCTCACAGCAAGAACGTCGCTGGGTCGCAGGTTCGAACCTCGGCTGGGCTGGGTCAGTTGGCGTTTCTGTGTGGAGTTTGCATGTTCTCCCTGGGTTCGCGTGGGTTTCCTCCGGGTGCTCCGGTTTCCCCCACAGTCCAAAGACATGCAGTACAGGTGAATTGGGTAAGCTAAATTGTCCATAGTGTATGAGTGTGAATGTGTGTGTGGAAGTTCCCAGAGATGGGTTGCGGCTGGAAGGGCATCCGCTGCGTAAAATCGTGCTGGATAAGTTGGCGGTTCATTCCGCTGTGGCGACCCCGCAAGGGACAAAGCCGACAAGAAAATGAATGAATGAATATTGCAGTGATATTAACATACTGTAAACTTAGTAACTAAATCATTTTGACTAAGGAATGTCTTTACAAACTGAAAGAGTACTGCTGACGATACGAACTAACTTTGCCATCTGAATGAACAAACAAAGACCACTGATCGCTCACTTACTAAATCTGTAGAGACAATCAACACAAACTGGAGCAGCGGCTTTTTTAAAAGGAGACGAGTGGCAAATCCGGATTTCATAATTTCCAGATTTGAAAAGCTCTCGGGTAAAAAATGTTCCTTACAATCGCATTTCTGTCATGTGTCGCGTGCATTGTAATCCACATGTGAGTCCAGCTGCGCTCTCATAGCAGGGAAATGAAAACAAAACCTTCGTTGCAGCACACATGTCTCCTAATTCTTGTTCTTCCACTTGTTTTGGCAACATAACGTGGCGTCTCTCTGCCACTTGAACTCTGTAACAGGTAAAAACTTTCTTCGAAGCTATCATGCATATTAATGAAGTTGCACCGCATACACAAAAGTCTTTCTCATGAAGTAATGCGGCACACTCAGAGACGTCACTATGGACTCGCACATACAGACATCCAGTCTCCACGCTGGACTATACACAAGTATCTAATCGCTGTGACACAGCTTCAAAAATTATTTTCAAACCGGAAGAATGAATTTGCTTGAAATAACACAAAAACAAACAATTTTCACTTTTTAGTGAAATATATGTGTCCTAATAGTGTTTTTAGCAGCGTGGGACACTAAGCTATATGACTATATGACTGACAGCATCTCAAAAAATGTGTTTTGGTGTTTAGTGACCCTTTAATTGTGCAGCTTTTCACTCAATGCATTAATGCAGGCTAAACAAACAATGCCAGAAACACACTTTAATTAATAACCTAAGAAAGCATTTAGGTGCCACCACTTTTTTTTTTTTGTCATCATTATATTTTACAGGGAAGCCAAAATGCTTTCATACACATGATTTAAATGACTTGGGAGGCGATCTCTCTGCAATTGTTATGAATGTTGGATTAACCTACAAGTTCAAAAAAAGTTATTAATCCGCGGGTCATGTGCATTCCAAACTGGTCCTGACTCTCTGTGGTCATTAAAAATCCCATGGCACTTCTCGTAAAGAGTAGGGGTGTAACCCCGGTGTCCTGGCCAAAGTCCCTCAATCAGCACTTACCCATCATGGCCTCCTAATCATCCCCATCCACCGAATTGGCTCTATCACTGTCTCTTCACTCAACCAATAGCTGGTGTGTGGTGAGCGCACTGGCGCCGTTGTCCTGTGGCTGCCGTCGCATCATCCAAGTGGATGCTACACACTAGTGGTGGTGTGAAAAGACCCCCCTCATGATTGTGAAGCGCTTTGGGTGTATGGCCATACACAATAAATGTGCTATATAAATACACATTACATTACATTACATTACATTACAAACTGTGTGTTGTGATCCGTTACACTCCTAATGTATTGTGTGGTTAATTTTCCCACATTGTAATTCTATATTTTGGTCTTTAGCACCACATTATCTATCAGAAATTGTGCAAATTTATTTCTCAAGAAAATATCTTGTTTTCAGGATCCCTTGATGAATATAAAGTTTAAAATAGCAGCATTTAATTGAAACATAAATATTTATGTTAAACTTCTGCCACACTCAGAGAACAGCCATTTCAAAAAATTAAAAATGGCAAAAATCACAACCTCATGATGAAAATTGTAGAATTTTAATAAGTTAATAACTGTAAAAAGCTTTACCAGTCAGTACTTGGAAACCATCTTACCAAGCCACTGTAACAACTAGAGTATGCGTATATACTGTGCCTCAAAATAATCACCATTTTTGACAGCTACAAGGAATAAGTGAAAAAAAAAAAACAGTTCTTGAGCAGTCAAAAAGGGCAAAATGCACATCCTGTTCTTATTAAACGCTTCAGAACATTGCAAAAATATCTAGAGGAAAACAAAAGTTGGAAAAATTTTAAATATGTGACAGTGTTTGATTTAAACTCTGACAATGTCCACAGTGTTGACAGCAAGGTATCCAGCAAATTAGACAAACTGGTGTCAGTATGGTGTCAGTCAACAATAAGTGCCATGTACAGTATTTTCTTACTTGTAAAGTATTTAAAGCATGAAAAAGCAACTTTTATAATGAACTTTCATTATAAAAAATGTCATTATTTTAGTGTTTACAGTATTTTATCTAATTTTATTGATGATTCATACTTTCACTACCATTTTCATTCAGATTACAGCAATTCTGTCATGACAACTCTTGGAGAGTATGGTAATAAATATGTACATGGCAATGTTTAAGTGTGTGGTTTTAGTGGCATAGATCTGCTGCTGCTGATGCTTTGATTATTGGTACAGAGCAACTATTAAGACTTGCCACTGCCAGTGTATTCACAGGCATGCTGTCTGAGAATACAACACACTGCTGCTACTGCAACAGAACATGAGGACAAAACCAATAAAAACGTGATTCAAAGTTGAAGCAAACAGTTGCATTGACAAGATGCATTTATCCATATGAGCTGACTGAATGAAGTAACAAATTAAATAAACACCCACCAAAACAAGCACATCTATGGAATCTATGGAACTGCATGTTTACTAACTATGTGCACCTGAGCTACCTTGCTGACTAGCACACTATGTGCAGTACTATGTATTCTTGTTACAAAATATCACGTAGCAGGTGAACAGTAAAATGAACCCAGCAATCACCTGAGCAAGTATAGATGAAAACTATGATTATATCATTGACATGCTCTTTAGCTAACTCCATTCACTGTGTAAACATGAATGGCCGTTGGTGCCCCAGAAGTGAAAATCCAACATTTAAATAGACGTGGGAGAGAAAATGGACCGAACAATGCGATGAAGAGCCTAAACGTTTACAGTGAACTCTTTCAACATTGTTCAAAGGAGTCCTGACTCACTTCACATGCTGATCTATCATCGCTGCACCAAAAGAAGAAAACACAAATGCAGCAAACCTCCCACAGCCTCAAACAACATCCAGCTCTCACTGTGTGACAGTTAAGGAAGTGTTTTAGTATCCATGATATAAAAGACAAGAACCGAGACCATGCCTGGCCACTCACATGACACATACAAGATGCAAAATATGGTACAACAGCATGTATGAAGTACGTTGTGTTCAGGGGCGGACTGGGCCAGCATTTTCACCTGAGAAAATTGTATTGTAGCTCATGCCGCAGGAGGTGTGATCGGTGAGGTAAGGGGTAGGGGGGTGTTTTAGGATAGGGGGGTTGAGGTGGTTAGGTGGCCAGAGTCATGGTGGCAGGACATATTGACAGTCAGGCCACCATCAGGCCAGGAAATGTCCCGGTGCTCCCTATGGACAGTTCGCCCTTGGGTGTGTTATTGGTCACTGATTTGGTATGCAACTGTCTTAGGCCCCGTTTACACTAATACATTTTAGTTTTAAAACGCATAAGTTTTGCTCTGGTTACGCCATCCGTCCACACCACCCTGGAGTTATCGAACGCCGAAAATGGAGCATTTTGGAAACGCTGAAGAGGCTGTTTTATTTTGAAATAAAAGCAGTGTAGTGTGGACGGAGAGTTGTTCAGAAACGGTGGCTGAAACGCCAGTGTGGACACGGATCGTTTTTATTCTAAAACGCCATTTTAAAACTAAAACGTATTAATGTAAACGGGGCCTTAGCCAAGAAATTAGCATAGCTAATGGAACATTGCCCTTGGAAGAGCTGAATGGGTCAAATGTTTAAGCAGCCAAATATGACATTCATCCATATAACCTAAGTGAAACACTCATACATTTAATTTAATAAACTTTTATACAAAAATTGTGTAGGTGGAGCTTGAATTGAAACATATAAACACTTTTTTAGACATTAAATGGACCAGCAGCACATGCATAGATAAAACATTATCATCACATATAGTTGTTTTGTCATGTTGTGATGTTTTCAGATTGGAGCAGATATGACATACCAGTCTGTATGCCAAATGGAGTTTCTTGACAGGACTTTGCATTTTCTTTACTCCACCATTTACTCATGTTCCATGAAGAACTGTGCTAATTATCAAAGTAGTTTTGGTTAAACTGTGAGCAGTCAGAAACTGCCGATAAAAATGTTCACTCTATGAATGCAATAATAATTTGCAGAAACTGTAATTTGGTTGACAATATTCTCCTGATTCCTCAACCGTTGAAAATCGAACAGGGTGACAATAGTCTCTTGATTCTTGATTTTGGTGTCTTTTAATCCCTTCACACTCTGAATTTACTGCAATAATGGACAAAAAACTATTTTAAAATAGTTGTAAATGAAAGACAGGCTAGTCTGTCATTAATTCCGTCATTCTGTTATTAACTACCCCCATGTTGTTCCAAACCACTAAGACCTGCTTAAAGACTAGCTCTTTAAGCCTGTCTTTCATTCACAACTATTTTAAAATAGGTTTTTGTCCATTATTGCAGTAAATTCTGAGTGTAAAGGGATTAAAAGATCTGTCATTGTGTCATTAACTACTCTCATGTTTTTCTAAACCACTAAGACCTTGTCAAATTGTATATGAAAAATAACAGCTCTTTAAATCTCATAGACAGCAATAGTCCTGACATAAACTTTCATGTTCATCTTCAAGAATACAATTGCAAAAGTGTGTTACAGGCTACCTTGCAGCACCAACTCTACACAATTGTGCATGAAATGGAAAAGTGGAAAATTAAATATGGCCATATCTTAAACTGCCCAGGTGCTTTGAGGAGTCTGTAGTAGGTATATATATATATATATATATATATATATATATATATATATATATATATATATATATATGTACTGTGCATAATCAAATGCATTTATCATGATTACATTGCCTACATTATATATGTGTGTGTGTGTGTGTGTATATATAAATAAATAAATAAATGCATTTGATTATGCACAGAGTCACAGTTTCTACAAAAAATCTTATTTAATGATCTATAAAAAATAAATAACTTAATAATTAAAAACTATTACCCAATATTTAGTCCTCAATGTATTGTTAGTATTATTTTGCCTTCATTTATTTTATTATTGATTGATTGATTGACACTCAAAGTGCCAGTAGCTGTTGACGTCATGGTTTTAGTAAAAAAATATCTACATTAATGCTTAAGTAAAGAAAAAAAAATGCACATATGCACATAAATTACCAGCAAGCTTCCTTTTCTTGGGTTACCTACCCCTTTAAAATTTGGTATCTCTGGCCAGCCATCATTTATAAATAGCCTGGCTGCATCCTCCCTAATGAGCAATGGTCTGATGAGTAAACTGGCAGAGGGGAGACAGAAAGCCAACCCAGTCCTTCACATTACTGATCAGAGCTCTGTTTTAAACAGCCTGCGACGTAATACCTGCCAAGCGCCTGTGCGGCAGCTCCGCTCTAATCATACATGCCAGGCCGCATCCCAGCATGCCTCTCAAAGGCCATACACAGCGCACTGTAACCAATTAGAGCTCGCCGTGCTGTGCCCACGTCTCTGGGACGGCCGCCTGATGCTCTGCCCGGCGAAGAAACAGACAGATCAAGCCTACGAGCTGGTATCAGATCAATAAGCGTCAATATGCGCGCAACATTTGCTGAAGTAGACATTTTAAAAGATCTTATAACAGGACCACGCACATCAAAAGCTGTCTGGATTTGCAATGCTTATGCGGCGCAGTGGGGAACACTATAGATTCTATCCTCAATGAGTCTGAAAATAAGAAAAGCTTTTTTTTTCGGTGATAAAAGGAACAAGCCACGGACAAGAAACAAGGAGATGGAGGATTCGTTTTGTTTTTTTAATCAACCAACTGCAGGGGGAAAGACTTTGGACGCGAAAAAGCAATTGAATTTTGAAATTGCTAGATTCAAAAGAGAAAGATAAGCACAAAGAACATTCCGTGGGATTTTCAGCGGCCTGTGTTTTCTCACAGTGATAGGCATGAAAAATAGAGAAATCTGTGGGTACGTGTTGCTGCCAGGGTTGGTATTTTTCTTTCTTTTTTTATATATGCTGTATATCTGGACTCACCAAGCAAGGGTGGCAGCCAGTTGATGTTGGCTTCACAATGAGAATCCAGAAAAGTCAGGACCTCTCCTCTGGCCACAGATGCTCCCAGAAGTCGCGTGCGGATCAGACCCTCTCGCTTCTTGGTGCGCACAATACGGACTTTAGGAAATCTGGACATGTACTCCGCCAGATGTGCCTTCAGGTGCTCTGAAAAAAAAAGGGGGTGGGTGGAGAGTAAAAATTACTAGAAAGTACACACTAGATACAAAAAGGAAATGACAAAAGTCTTGGTTTGTGTTCGGTTAAAGGGAAGGGAGATTGATCGCGGTGCAGTGGTGCGGTAATTTAATCTCCGAATTGTTGCTCCATTCTGCCGGCTCAATTCAAGGGCATTAATGTTTAACACCCCATAAGATTCCACCACTGTTAACACTTAAATGAATCGGCGAATGTTCTCTGTTTCTAGAATATTAATCAGGACAAACAGACCCTGCTTTAATATATTATCTTAAGGTGCTTTCAGTTGCACTGATTCCAATGCTGGAAATTAGTTTTCTTTGCAGGTGTATTATTAGGTTTTATTATTAGGTTTGACTGTCTCTGTAAATACAAAACATAATTAGACACCTTGAACTGAGTAAATACCAATAAGAGATGTACGAGAAACTAGGAATATTAGCATGCTAAGTATAGTTTTTTAATACTTGCTCAATAAATATGAATGAAGATCAAATACTTGAAGAAAAATATCTTATTTTACTTTTTCATAATAACATAATATAAATATTACATAATATAAAATGAACATGATATTTCTGATCAGGATATACACGCATACAAAGCATAACAACCACTATAAACCACTCAGAATAATGACTAACTATAACATGCAAAATTTATTTCATTTAACTATAACATGCTAAATATAGCTTGTTTAATACATGTGATGAATGTTCAGCAATTGCTCAATAAATGTGAAGAGATGATGCTAACCCTACGAGAACTTGAAGAAATGTTGTGAACCATCCGAGATTTTTGAGAACAACAAACACTTGATACAAAAATACACTTCGCTGAACATGTATTATTCACTCATTCATTTCCCTTCGACTTAGTCCCTTATTTATCAGGGGTCACCACAGTGGAATGAACCGCCAACTATTCCAGCATATGCTTTACACAGTAATGTAATGTGTATTTATATAGCGCATTTATTGTGTATGGCCATACACCCAAAGCACTTCACAATCATGAGGGGGGTCTCTTCACACCACCACCAGTGTGCATCATCCACAGTGAATGCCCTTTCAGCTGCAACCCAGTACTGGGAAACACCCATACACCCTCACATTCTCACACACACACTCATACACTATGGCCAATTTAGTTCATCCAATTCATCTTTGAATGAATCCACACAGAAAATCTAACTGGCCCTGCTGGAACTCAAACCAGTGACCATCTTGCTGTGAGGCGACAGTGCTAACCACTGAGCCACCGTGCCACCCGATCATGTATTATTATTACATGTAAATAATATTTTATTTTGGAAGGACACTATATACTGTATAACTGCAGGTTATACATTTATATACTGGCAACCCTATACACAACTCCTTAACTATTCTTCTCGTGTTTGCGTGGGTTTCCTCCACAAGTCCAAAGACATCCGGTATAAGTGAATTGGGTAAACTAAAATTGTCCGTAGTGTATGTGTGTGAATGAGAGTGTATGAGTGTTTCCCAGTGATGGGTTGCGGCTGAAAGGGAATCCGCTGCATAAAACATATGCTGGATAAGTTGGTGGTTGATTCCACTGTGGCAACCCCAGATTAATAAAGGGACTAAGCCGAAAAGAAAATTAATGAATGAATAATGATGTGCACCTTTTTTGAAGCTGCTTTGGAATGATAGTTATTGTGAAAAGTGCTGTACAAGTAAACTTGAATTGAATAAAATGGCATGCACCGTATATAAAAAGGTAAAATTCTAAAAAGCTTTGGATTTTTGTTACACAGAAATATAGAACAGTTCTGAAACTAGATATTAACTTTAAAGATCTAATAAAAGAAAATACAAAAGAAAACATTTCACTTACATACTGAAACTTTAACATAGGGCCCTATCATACACCCGACGCATTAAGGTGCAAGACATGTATGGTGCGATTTGTTGCTATTTTCAGAGCAGCACAACTTTAATTTTCACGTTTTGCACCACATTATTTAAATAGCAAATCCATTTGTGCCAATTTGTGGACTCGTGTGTTCTGGTCTAAAATGGAGGTGTGTTAAGGCACACTGTTGGCACGTTGCTATTTTAAGAAGCTGAAACAAACTGCGCCATTGACCAACTAAAAGCTGGTCTAAAGTCCAGTGCAGAGCATGTTAGTTGTGCGCCTATGTGTCCAAACCCTTACACATTGCTTAATACAGACAGGATGTACAGCAATATACAATTATCTTTACATATGAAAAAAATTAAAGGATTAAAATGTTACATAAATTATTATTTTCTACATAAATTTAAAAACCACTGCCTCCATGTCTTAATCATGTCAGGGTTTTTTTTTCAGTTTATTTTTGACAATTTGCATTTGTATAATGTTATTATAATTAGCAGTATTATTTATTATATGCATATTTATTTGTGCTTGTTTTAATAAGAACAAGTTTAGATTTGTCCACCTCTCGGATTTTGGAGACGTATGCATCACCATATGGGGCATAGGAATAGGATGTGTGTTTGGATATAGCTCAGTTTTTGACCACACTTTATTATTACTGTTCATTTATTAGGTTACTAAAAATGAGAAATGCATTTAGAAATAGTTTTGAAACAAATCTTTGCGCTTAACAAACAAAATTAAATATGTAGGCTAATGGATGTCTTCAGTGGAGTACGAACAACATCGTTTACTCATCTACGAAAGTAAAGGAGTGAAGAGTAAAGAGAAAGTAAAGAGGCCGAATGGAGGAGGCTCGTTCTTTATCCTCACTCAGATGGTCTGTTTAACAGTTTTCTCGCTAGTGAAGCATTCAGTTTTTCAATTTACAAAGTCCTCCATGTAAATGGCAAATGTGCCATGGCGTGACACAACTAAAGCCGCGATCACACTGGACTTTACTCTCCATAGACTTCCATTCATACGCACGTGAATGAGTCAGACCGGAAACACAGGGTCATGCGTCGAGTTTCGTATTTCGCTGCGGTGTAAAGTTCAAGCTTGGTGAACTCTGACCTGCGAAATCGCATCACTTGACTGCGTGAGACCAATCCAGGATCAAAACATGACCTCTCTGAACAGAAATTTAAAACATGGAGCAATCGCTCACTTTTTTTAATGTCTAATCATCTAGTTTAATCCCGCCCCTTTTCGCAGCGCCGTACGACAGAATTTCGCAAGCTTAAACTCTAGTGTGACTTCGGCTTTACTCTTAAAAGGAATGGGAGATGAGACTCTGATTGGTTTAATGCACCTTATGCTCAAAACACACCCAGAACTCATTAAGAGAATAAGCACAACCCTGGTAGATCTTGCATCCCTCAAATAACAAAAGTGGATTAGGACATGCTCTTAATGCTTTTGAGCCATGCGCTTTAAACTTTGCGCCTAGATTGTTAAAATAGAGCCCTTAGTATTACACCTAAAATTTTAAAGTATAAATCCTGAAGCAGAATTTTCATGGAAAACAGATTGTCTTTCGATTTATTTGCAACTCATCATTTTTACAGTGTGCTCTCATCCAGAAAATGCAGTGAATGATTCATGTACATCCATAACATAAAACGAGACAAAATGTGTAAGGATTGTTTGCAATTAAGTACTAGATTCAGTGCGATACTTTTTTTAAGCCAACATGAATGTGAATACTTCACTGGCATCTTTAATTATGCCAAGTAAACAAATCTAAAAGCAAAACAGATGGAAAAAGCAGATTTTCTCAGTGTTAGTTGGGTAGTGGGTAATGTAGTTGACCCCTTTCAGTGACGGCACAAAGAAACAGCAAAGGCAGTCATTTCAAAAGCCAAAAAAATGGAGAGAGAGAGAAGTCTTATCTTTCCACACATTACTGTTTGTTCATTTTCAGAAGCAGCAGGAGTTTGCTGCAGCTTGTCGACCATTTGCACATTATTCAAATACAAAGCATTAATACCTACACAAACTCAATCACCGCTTCCCAGCTGCTTCGTATGTGTGTGTGTGTGACTTTGTGTGATTAAATGCTTTGGAGTTACCAAATGCATGGGTTTTGGATTACCACCAATAACATAAACCCATTAGATGCAGCAGCCGTGTTTTGAGGTAAGGTTTAAACTGGAGGGACCAGTGAATTTCTTCATTACCTCTAAAAGCTGTGATGCAGGCAATATTAAAGATATGCACATGAAAAGTGTCACACTTTGACTGTAAGTCTTGTGTGCCGAATTTGACTTCAAGAAGTAATCATTCATACCTTTAAAAAAAAATTTTTCACTTTAAATGTTATAATGGTTCTTCCTGCTTCACAAATTATTAAAGAGATGTCTTTAAATCAGAACGCTATTTTATTTTCAAAGCACGGAAATGATGTTTGACAGAAAGCATCTGCAGGGGTGACAAACATCCATATCAGCTGTCGTGTCCTTAATATGGATGAGCTTAAGAACTGGGGAAATACAGAACTTGGAAACGACAGCAATGATCGGTGTTTACTTTTTTATTTATTTTTAACCAGTCATACAGACTAAAAACCTGCGAATGCTACCTTAAAAAGCCATTTCAACGCATTAAACGCATATTGTCATAAATGCATGTACTTCGAATGATTTAAAGTAATGTTAAAAATGCAAATTCATGATTATTCTGTATTTCCTGTAAGCAAGTGGCAAACACAGACATTGTTAATGTGCTGCTTAAAGGGTTTCATAGTCAGAAAAAGAACCTTTCAAAGGAAAATTAGCAGATTGTTTCCTTTTTATTCAGCAGGAAGTCAACAAGGCGTTTAGTTACATTTGTTCATCATTGTAGTACCTGCTATTGTTTTATGTCAAGCAAATCTATTGTCATCAAACATTGTTCAATTTTCAGATTTGGAGAGAAGCTTTCAAATAAACCAGTAGCAGAAAGCCACTTGTGTCTGCTTTGCTTGAAAGGAATAAGCTTATCTAAAAAAACTGGTCTCAGGTTCAAGAAACCTGTCTGTAAACATTCATTAATTTCACCATAACTCTTTCACACATCAATTTTAAAATGTCCCGCTGAACCTGTTAAGTGAGTTTTATAATGTGACCATGACTTAGAATGTGTCTCTTTCATTTTTATGGCGATAAATCATCAGGCTAATGTGTCACATCATAAGATTGACGCGGCACCATAAAAACTAATGAAATCGATGCGTCAAGTTTATCACGTGACCCAATGACTTATGTACATATTGTTGTTTGTGTTATTTTTCTTCAATTTTTCTGCAAATATATACAGACTGTACTGTCGTGGACGCCCCCTCACTATTCTGCCGCCTAGGTCGTCTCTATGCCCTGCTTATGGGGATTAGTCGTATTCCCCTTCTCAAATATGTGTACGAACATGCAATTTAATGTTTAAACAGCTTATCCTGTTAGCTACCACTCACTTATGGAGATTCACACCTATCTAACTTTAAATAGCAACAGGGAATTGTATTATTTGATTTACCGTCATAGAAACTTGTGAAATTAATGCGTCAAGTTTATCACGTGACCCAATGATTTATGTACATATGTTTGTTTGTGCTTTTTTTCATTTTTCTGAAAATATATACAAATGGCCTAATTACATTGATATTCCAATTCTCAAATATGTGTAAGACACATACTTAAACAGCTTAATACTGACCATTTTATTTGATCTATGATGGTTTAAGGCATTGCTATGTTAGCCTGCACTGCAGTGGAGAGATTGGAGCTGTTGTACTTGCAACATGTTAATTTATGAATTTCTTCCAAAATACATGAAAGTGGCTGTTTAACAGTGAGAAGCATAAAATAATTGTTCTAGTTACCTGTTACCTAAACAATGTGTATCTGATGTGATCTAAGCACATTATCTGATTATGTTTAATACTTATTATTATTGCTGTCTCCATAGACATCATTTGTATGAATTTCCAAACCATAAATGTTAAGTTTTGCTAGTATTTGTGTGTATTCAAATGTCTGAAACCTAAAATAAACATTATGTGTTTGAAAAAGCCAATAATAAGCCATCGTGGGAAAGCAGATTTTAATTTAGCAGCTGATCACATGACGCACTGAACATTACAATCACACCAGTGTGATCATACCAGTCAAGATTGATAACACTGGTGTAGGGGCAAACTTTTACTCATAATAAATATCAAACCATTTCCATTTGAAAATATGCAGCACAGCAATAATTAGACTTTACTTTTACATTGAGTATTAATTTAGGGCTAGCGCTACACCATATGTACAGGCATGATCTCTACAGACCTCCTGCAAACCCCACAGAAGGCCCATTGTGTCAGAAATGCAGCACCGACATATTTATTTTTAATATGGCACCAAAAAAGATTGGCAACTTAATGATAGTAGCACTTCAGACCCTCTGAGAGTTTCTGGTTTGTGTACTGAGAGCTCACTGCAGGCCCCCAATGCAATTATAAACAACCCAAACAGAGCAGGACATCTGTGATGAAAAATAAAAGAGTATATTAGCCGATGGGGAGACAGTATGTGGGGCGTTCATCTGGTGGACGACAAACAGCAACGGATGAGTGTATGTGAGTGTGCGTTTGTTTCTCTCATTTGGTTCTTTCAGGCCAGAGGCCAAACTCACTTCAGGGAACCCGCAGCCACATCCTCACTGTCTACTAAACTCTGGCAAAGTCACCTGACAGCGCAAAAGTCGCATTCAGCCATTCTTTCGCTTTTGCTCGCTCTCCCTCGCTCTGTTCTTCTCAACTCCCAGGGTGTCTGGCCTTCAAACAAATGGCCCCAATAAAAGTGACAGTCTCAATATGAGTTGCCACTGCACTCTGATCCCACTGAGCTGAGGTGGGGAGGAGGAGACTGGCAAAACTTTTCTGTTGTTAGTATAAGTGGCTCACAGAAGCGAAAGTGTTGGTGGGTTTTTTCCCCCCACTCTCTCTCTTTTTCCATGTCCTACGAGCGCTTGATTAAACGAGGTCATAAATCATTGGTGCTGATGCGTGGCAGGCCGAGCGGTGGGGAAGGAAGTGACAAATAAACAGTTATGAGGAAAAGGCAAAGTTTCGTATCCCGCTGGCATATGGCTGACAAGCCATGATGAAGGGCAGGCACATTCTCTGCTTTGATGGTTTGCAGACAGACCTCTCTGGGCCACTACCTTCCCAACCTGGGTGGAAAATTTCATTTTTCTCTTTCCCTGGTGGTCTGTCATTAAGACAGATGGCCGAGAACCATTTGCCCCGTTCAAGGTTTTGATGGTTTTTCAGACAGATCCTTGTCTGCCTGCACTGTGCCCTTCATATCACATTCAAATCGACATTGGTGAAATGTGACGCTCTCTGAACAGTAGGGTTGGGTACCAAAACATATGAAATCTGAATGCAGATTTCGGTGCCATTTAAACTTCTAGACTGTCAACTGAAATCAGTGGTGGAGGAAATAGAGGATTGGAAACATTTTTTCTATATATGATGAGTTCAATATGCTTTTAAATACAGTTGAAGTCAGAATTATTAATATTTCCCAACTGATGTTTAACAGAGCAAGGAAATTTTCACAGTATGTCTGATAATATTTTTTCTTCTGGGGAAAGTCTTATTTGTTTTATTTCGGCTAGAATAAAAGCAGTTTTTAATTTTTTATGAACCATTTTGAGGACAAAATTATTAGCCCCTTTAAGCAATTTTTTTTTTACAATAGTCTACAGAACAAACCATCATTATACAATAACTTGCCTAATTACCCAAACCTGCCTAGTTAACCTAATTAACCTAGTTAAGCCTTTAAATGTCACTTTAAGCTGTATAGAAGTGTCTTGAAAAATATCTAGTAAAATATTATGTGCTGTCATCATGGCAAAGATAAAATAAATCAGGTTAAATTAGAAATTCAAATTAGAAATGAGTTATTAAAACAATTATGTTTAAAAATGTGTTGAAAAAATCTTCTCTCCGTGAAACAGAAATTGGGGAAAAAATAAAGAGGGAGGCTAATAATTCAGGGGGGCTAATAATTCTGACTTCAACTGTATATATATCCAATAAGTTTTTCATTTTTAAATTGTGCAGAGGATGTAGACGCAGCTCACAAAGGATGTTTTTGGTTTCACAGTCAGAAAATAAACGAAGAGATGGAACAACAAAAGCACTACTGAAGATAGAAAAAACATACAAGATAAGTTGGTAAATGATACCATCTACTTAGAGAGTACAGTACTTAGACACATTTCTATCGTTCTTAACTCTAATGCTGTGTTCACACAAGATGCGGCATGCACGAATAAATCCCGTTATTCGTGTGTAAAAATTTTGAGTTTACTCACTTCATTCGTGGGTCAAATTCACTTCATTTGCGCGTGGAATTCACTTCACAATAGATGTGGATTCACGTCATGGGCAGGGCTTCTGTCTGTCCGGTGACTCCAGCTTTGTTGCTAAATGGCTAACATGGATTTTATTGAGAGTGTAGCTGTGCTTTATATGCTTTAGGAAGGCTGAAAAACAGCGTAGATTCGTTCGGTGCGGTGTCTGAGTTCACTAGATCCTTTCAGAGGTGCACCAGCTCTGTGAGTTCATCAACTCCTCCATAAACTATACCTGGATGATGGAATCTTTCAGTGGTGCTTAAGACTAAGCCGAGCCGTGCCTAGTTTGATGATCTGTTGTCAGGTGTCGGCAAGAAAACCAAGCTAGAAAAGCACACAACACAAATGACGCTTAATTTAAGATTTTCCAACTTGAGGGATTTGCACATCAAATGTGCAAAATGCTCATTTCACGCAGCTTCATTTATGCCACCTCATTCGCGTTAATAGCACCACAGGATGTCTATTTGCGTATTGCATTGACTTAACATGTAAATCACTCACGCTTGACACTTCATTCGCGTCTGGTGTGAATGCACTATTGGGAAAATGCACAGACACAATAAGTTATTGAATGATAGATTGTTACTTAGAAGGTGTGTAACTATTCTGTCAAAATGTAATATTTATCATGTACAGTGTACTTCATTTTGGTGTAGTGTTTAGGCAAATATGATCATATATTTGGAAAACACTTTATGACATTTTAAGCTGGCTTGTAGCAAACAGTACCAATAAATTGGTAAATTTGGCACTTTGCTGAAATGTTTGCTGACTTCAAATGCTAATTAGCATTAGATTATTGTAGTTAGGTAATGTGGTTTAAAATTTATTTAGACTCTTTAATGTAAAATTCTGTTTTGGATTTACTTCTACTGTATATGTTTATTTATTTATACTTCACACTTATATATAGTGTATACTTTACATAAACAAAATATGTTTGTCTGTATAAAGATCTTTCTAAGTAAAAAAAAGCTGCTGATGTGTGCCATTCATTATTATTATTATCAATTATTATTATTATTATTAATTAATAATTATTAGTATTATTAATTATTAATTATTATTATTGTTGTTGTTGTTGTTCTTCTTCTTCTTCTTCTTCTTCTTCTTCTTCTTCTTCTTCTTCTTCTTCTTCTTCTTCTTCTTCTTCTTCTTCTTCTTCTTCTTCTTCTTCTTCTTCTTCTTCTTCTTCTTATTATTATTATTATTATTATTATTATTATTGGTATTTTGAGGTAAACTACTTGTTATAAATAAACCTAATTTGCTACTTATTAATAGTTATCGAAGGTATTAGTTGAGTGGGAATATAGAAAAATATCATGCAGAATATGTACTTTACTGTATAAGTACAAATTAACAGCCAATATCCTAAAAATATGCTGGTAATAAACCCCTACTTAATAGTGAGAACTGTTACTTAAACTAAAGTCTTACCATATGATTTATTTTAAATATCAGTTCAGCCACCAATTAGGCACCGGTACCAATTTTAAATCATGATTTGGCCCCAGTATTGTAAAAACCTTGAAGAATACGAACCCATACTGAAAAGTACTTCATTAAAGCTTGTTTCTCTGATACAAAAGCAACAGGCGGCCTAAAATTAGCAATGTCTCTGCGATTAAAGCTTAACGAGCGAGAGATTCACACCAATGAGTCACTCGCTTTAATTGTTGCTGTGCAGCAGAACAAACTCATTTAGACCGGTGGTATTGTTTTAGTTCCACGGTTAGTATTAGAGAGGATAGAAAAGTTCCACTGTTATTAGATGAGAGGCATAAAAGATAATAATTGCTCTTCTGACCATATGGCGTCCCTTGGTTTTTGCAAACTGTCAAAGGACTTGGAGCTTTGTAGTGAGTTTCTGAGGTTATTTGGTAGGGGGAACATAATATATGGGCTTGTGTATACACAGAGGAGATCTAATAGGGTCAGTACACACAATTGGCACGCCAAACACACAAAACAAAGGAAAATGCACTTTTTAAAGATGCCACAAAAGTTCAGACAACCTAAGTTAATTAGGAACATGAATATGCAAGCCTGCAAGACGAAAAACAGCAGGATGCAAAACATATTATGCGTGTGTCTGTGGATGTTTGTGTGTTATGTGCAATTAAAGACAATGTAGAAATGCTGCTGGGAAACTAATATCAGATTTAATGGAATTAACCACATGCCTTCTCTCCACTAAAAGGTTTCTGTTTATTCAGAATGCATTGGGTTACGATTGCTTTGTTATTTTTTAGGCATTTGTGATGACTGGATATTGATAAGGATTTTAAAAGATCATTATGTTTGAAAACGATCAGTTGGAGTCAAATCAACTAATCAATGGGACTTATTTACTAACTAATTTGCAACCAAATCACGAGATGAATACATAAATATAACTACAAAGGATGCATTAACCTTTTATAATGTTACAAATGTATTTCTAATTCAGGATTATATGCATTCTGTTACTTTAAACTTACTTACTTACTTACTTACTTACTTACTTACTTCCTTAATTAATCCCAGGGCCGTTTATATCAAAGTTGATATTTAGCCGCACCATGTTGGTGTTTCGTAACATCAAATTATTACAAGGTGGGTCGTTAGCCCAACGCTCAACCACCAACATGGAGGACCAGGAGATACACACATACACTACGGACAATTTAGCTTACCCAATTCACCTAAAGCACATTTCTTTGGACTTGTGGGGGAAACCGGAGCACCGGGAGGAAACCCGAGCAAACACAATTCTTCTGAACTTATATTCTTTAAATAAAAGCATAATATCATGGTCAAAACTTATTAAACATTACATACAGTGCTCAACATATATGAGTACACCCCTCATAAAAATGTCTCATTTAAATTAATATTTTCTATAGGATGCTTTACAATATTATATGTGTGCATATACATTAGATTAGTCAGTACTGAAGCCAAATCTGGAGCTAAGCTAACAAAATATCTTATGATAACGGTCCAAAATTAGTCCACCCAAATTTGTATGTTAGGGAAAAATATTAAGTAAAATGTTTTAAAAGAGAGTAAAAGTCAAGAGAAGCAAAAACTTTTGTTGAGCTGTTGTAGTTTGTATTTATTTATTTTATTTTTTTTTACTATATTTCGCACAAATTTAAATATATTATCTTTAAAAATATGTTTGATGACTAAATTAAAATGTAATAAATATATCGAATTAATAAAAATCAGTTTTGTTCAAATGCACCAAAATAAATGACCTACATTGGCTGAGAAATTGATAAAAATATTAATTTTCAAAATAGGGTGTAGGGAAGAGCAGGGCACAAAGTAACACTTTTTGGTTTTGGACAAATAATGAACAAAGTAATGGCGTTAGATAAACCATATGTTTTTTTTTTACCAACAACACACAAACCTCTACTATAAATGAGCACTGAAAGTACGATCGCCGGCCCTATGGTTTCTTTTATAAAAGTGTTATTATTTACCCACCTGCGGGACAAGTTGTAACAGACAGAGGGTTAGTTGTAACATGCTTATAAAGTCACATATCACACAATTAATTTAAATTGCAGCTATATTTCCTCAGTACTTAACTAATTATTTTTTATTTTACATAGCACAGCATGTTTATTTATTTATCTATTGGATAAACACATTTGGATTTATTTGCATTATTATACATTATTAAACAATGCATTTATTTGCATTATAAACAATAAAAAGAAAAATTATATTAAAAAATATTTTAAATTAAAAACATTTTATTTAAAAAGTTCTCAACATTACACTGAAAATTCAAAAATTATTTTGCTAGTTTAATTGGTGTCCAACAGTGTGTGGCTTATTCGTAACACCCTGTTACAACTAACCCAGCTGTGTCGAGTTTTCCTTAACACTGGCTAGCAGTCACTGTGTATTTTTTACTTCTTTCAAAATGGTTCCATCTTTGAGCATTTGAGAAGATGGTAATCACAACAATATACTGTAAGATTTCACTAACATACTTTCACAGATTTTCTTTTATAAAAAAATATCGACTATAATAATAAATACTTTTATGCTTTTTATTTCTCATCCTAATTTCGCCGAACTTTTTCAATAATTGGCAGAAAGACGTCTCCCGACACTGTGTTGAAAACTTCAGAAGCATGCCATGGTTAACCCTGAGCAAATACCTTAAAACTCTGTGTTACATGTTACCCGGCGTTACTTTGTGCCCTGCGCTCCCCTACTCATTTATGTGAGCACTGTAATTTCTAATTTTGAACCTTGGGTCATGCTTTATTTTAAGATACAATTCTTTTGCCTCAATAAACTCCCAATTAGCTGCTTAGCTATTAAGTTAGAAATTAGGTTTAGGTTTCAGGTTAGTGATTTAGAATAATATCATGCATAATATACATCCTAATACACATGAACAGCCAATATATTATTAATAGACAAGTAATAAGCCAGTAGTTAATAGTAAATGTGATACTAAACCTTTTTCATTTCTAAAAGATCATCACAATTAATAAAAATGTAGGAATATATTTGTTAAGCCAGTTGGCATTTCTGTGTGGAGTTTGCATGTTCTCCCCGTGTTCATGTGGGTTTCCCCCACAGTCCAAAGACATGCAGTATAGGTAAATTGGGTTTTCAAAATTGGCTGTAGTGTATGAGTGTGTGTAAATAAGTGTGTATGAGTGTTTCCCAGTACTTGGTTGTGGCTGGAAGGGCATTCGCTGCTTAAAACATATGCTGGGATAGTTGACAGTTCATTCCGCTATGGTTACAAGGCTGAAGGAAAATGAATAAATGAACATATACAGACTTGAGTTTCAAAAACATTTACCCTTGTTTTAACCAAATATATCAATGTAGGCACATGTGACGATTGCTGTAAAAAAAAAAGTCAAGTGTCCTGTTTTTCACCTAATATATGAGTAGGTTATCTATCTTGGCACGTTCAATCACTCGACGTATTTCTTTGCTAGTGCAGCCTTGCCGTAATGGACTCATTACACTGAATGAATTAGCTGTTTTGTCTCAGTACGTGTGTAGTTGGCCTCCAATAATGCTGCTGATGCTGTAGTTAGGATTCATCAGAGGCCTCCAGAGAACAGACACAGAGGATAAAACATCCGCTAAGCACAGGCACCTTAAGCGCTCAGTTGTTACTGCCTTTATTCATAATATGCTGTGTGTTTTTTGAAGCCTGCCGTTGGCCAGTGTGTGAATAAAAGAAAGCCCCCCCCCCCCCCCCCCCCCACCTCCCCCCCTTATTGCCCTGCTTGTTGGCTCCAATTTACTCAACCAGCATTTTCCTCAGGGGGGAGAAACGCACTCCCTTGAACCGTTCATAAATCCGTCTCTGCAGCGAGATCAATGTTCAGACTCAATCCCAATTTATTACATTGCCGCTGTAAAGAGGAGCAGAAAATGAGGCCTGTGCAGGAAACCCAAAGGGATCCCGAACGCAGAACAAGGGAAATGTCTAACAATGCTTGACAATGTGGCGAATGATTTTGTTGTTGCAATAAGCTTGTCTCAAATGTCATGAGACATGTGCTTCTTTCATAGCGTGGTCATCAAAGCAACAAAGACCTTTCATAATTCAAAGAACTAATAGATAGTAAACAACAAAGAAACAACTTCAAGATAACTTTTACGTGTTGCTGCCCTCTGCATGTTTTGGCACAAGCCTCTTCAAAATTGCTTTCATGATGCTGCTAGCTAATTAAAATATGAGCTTAACCTCATGTAAAAGCAAAATTGGTTTTGAAGACAAAGCGAATTTATACAACGTAATTTGCTGCTGGTTTGGTTTTGAGCTCCTCTATTAAGCCGTCAAAATAGCTGTCAGTTTTACTTTGGAAAATGATTATCTACCGGAGCTGGTAATTTAAAAACCTTCTAGTTGTAGTTTGTGCAGGGGTGTGAAAACTGTGCAATATTTAAAAAAATAATTAAATAAATAAATAAAGGAAGGAAGGAAGGAAGGAAGGAAGGAAGGAAGGAAGGAAGGAAGGAAGGAAGAAACACTGTAAAAAAAGTAACGTTCCACACAATTCATACATGTTGTCCCAACAAAAAACGATTGAGCTAACTTTTAACAAATTTATGTGGACTGAGCATAAAAAAATTAAGTTGTCCCAATGAATTCTCAAGAATTGTGTTGATTCAGCTTATTTTAAATAAGTAGTTTGAACAAGCAAAAAAATATTTTTGAGTGAAGGAAGGAAGAATGGAACAAAGAAGGAAGAAAGGAACGAACGAAGGAACAAAGAAACAAAGGAACAAATGAAGGAACGAACGAAGTAACGAAGGAACGAAAAAATAAAATAAAATAAAATAAAATACGTTTTTTAAATAGTAAGTATTTGAAAAGTAGAAGCAACCTAGCAAAATAATAACAAAATGAGAGGATGTCATTATATCGAATCTTCCCAATATGAAGTGCAATAAATTTGATAATATGTCAGACAGGCATAAAAAGGTTTGATTCTCATGAAGTAAAATGTGTATATGGTGTGATTTTCAATTAAGCAAAATAAATAACCTGTTTCTCTACATTTGATTGAATTATATATTATTCATTCATTCATTTTCTTGTCGGCTTTGTCCCTTGCGGGGTCGCCACAGCGGAATGAACCGCCAACTTATCCAGCACGATTTTACGCAGCGGATGCCCTTCCAGCCGCAACCCATCTCTGGGAACTTCCACACACACATTCACACTCATACACTATGGACAATTTAGCTTACCCAATTCACCTGTACCGCATGTCTTTGGACTGTGGGGGAAATTGGAGCACCCGGAGGAAACCCACGCGAACCCAGGGAGAACATGCAAACTCCACACAGAAACGCCAACTGACCCAGCCCAGCCGAGGTTCGAACCTGCGACCCAGCGACGTTCTTGCTGTGAGGCAACAGCACTACCTACTGCGCCATTGGGTTGCCCATGTGTGATGTATTGCTATATATATTTTTATATGTACTTATTTAAAATAATTCATGATTGATTCAGAATTGTTCAGAACATTACTAAACATGAATTTAACCTGTAAAGATGATTCTGTAACACTTTATAATAACAACACACTATAAAATATTTATTAAGCATTAGCAAATAGTCAATTGATTATATAATTTTATTATATATTGATTATATATTGATTATATATTAATTTGATTATATAATGTGCTTAATGATTGTGTTTTTATACTTTGTTAATGGTTAATTTTTCCTTACTACATTAATGCATTATCTACAAACCAGTTATTTAAGAATTGTTGGAGTTTTTATTTAAATCATTCAGAATGAGCTAGTAAAGGATTAATAAA
Organism: Danio kyathit; assembly: GCA_903798195.1. NCBI lineage: Eukaryota > Metazoa > Chordata > Actinopteri > Cypriniformes > Danionidae > Danio > Danio kyathit. The sequence goes on along the minus strand of LR812519.1, from coordinate 47,592,018 downwards.
CTATTCAAATTAACATTTATATATCTTATTATTCAGGCATATACTAATAGTATATGTACACCTTGTATGTTAATAAATGCTTTATTAAGTCAACTTCATCCAGTTTTGTGACCTAATCTAGTGAGGACTACTTATGCTTTATAAATCACTTATTAAGGACAATTTTTAGGCTCAGTATCAAAAGAACAATACATATTTGCAATCTTATATAAAAAAAATAAAATTACTGTAGAGTTTAAACATTGCTGAACAGGAGTGTTTATTGTTTTAGTGACAATTTATGCTTTATAAATCCCTTATAAGGCTCAGTTATATTCTAAACAGGAAAAAAGGAAAATAAATGACTAGTAAATAATAATAATAATAATTATTAAATAATTATTAATTTCTATTCATTTGAAGATACGCTAATGAAACTGTACTTCTAATAAAAAAAATAAATCTTATGTAAAATAAAATTACTGTCCAGTTTAAACTTCGCTAAATAACATTAGAATGTTGTTTCATAATATATTGTTAAATTAATATATTGTTGTTGTTTTATCCAATTTTATTAAATTGTATTTTTTTTCTAATTGTATTTTGACCCTCCTGTTGTTTGGCAATGTTTAAAGTTTACAGTAATTTTATTTTTTAGATAGGATTGCAAACATTCATTGTTAATTCGATACTGAGCCTTTAATTGTCATTTATAAGGGATTTATAAAGCATAAATAATGCTCACTTTAGGTCACAAAGCTGCATGAAGTTGTGTTATTAAAGCATTTATTAACATACGTAGTAATTATTTCTGTATGCCTGAATAATAAAATATATAAATATTGATTTGAATAGTTTATTAATCCTTTACTAACTCATTCTGAAGGATTCTAAAAGCCACCAACTACTCTTAAATACAAATGGTTTGTAAATAATGCAATACTCAACTCAATGCTAAGTAATAAAGTATGAAAACGAGGCATCATGGTGGCGTAGTGGATAGCACGATCGCCTCATAGCAAGAAGGCCAGTTGGCATTTCTGTGTGGAGTTTGCATGTTCTCCCTGTGTTCGCGTGGGTTTCCTCCAGGTGCTCCAGTTTCCCACACAAGTCCAAAGACATGCACTATAGGTGAATAGGGTAAGCTAAATTGTCCGTAGTGTATGTGTGTGAATGAGTGTGTATGGATGTTACCCATTGATGGGTTGCAGCTGGAAGGGCATTCGCTGCGTAAAATGTGCTGGATAAGTTGGGGGTTCATTCCGCTGTGGCGACACTAGATTAATAAAGGGACTAAGCCGAAAAGAAAATGAATTAATGAATGAATAATGTATGAAAACACAATCATTAAGCACATTAGAATAGTGCTTATAAGTTAAGAATAGAGCATTTGTATCTGTTTTTATAAACTGCTTACTAACGTCTATTATTGTATAGTTAATGCTTTACAACTAATGATTTAACTATTTGCTAATGCTTAATAAATGATTCATAGTGTGTAGTTATTAGTGTTACCAAGTTGACTAGCATTTATTAACATACACAGTAACTATTAATATATGCCTGAATAATAAATCAACTATATTTCTGGTTTGTAAATAATGCAATACCCAATTCAGTAATGAAAAAAATAATCATTAACAATGTATAAAAACACATTCATGAAGCACAATATACATATGCTAATATGTCTACACTCTCAGAAATAAAAGAGCTGTCACTGCGGTGGTACCTTTTCAAAAGGTAATGTACCTGCAAGGTCCATATTACAGTTTTTCTTGTTTGCTTTGACCGGGTTAAAGAAACTAGGATCCACTCCATTTTCCTCATCAATATCCCATCAGAGCAGAAGACATGTCTTGCAAACGTGCAAACTCTTTCTCATTGGATTGAGACAAACCCATTGTTTTAGCTATGGTAACCAAACAGAAACTATCTATTCCTAACCATTAGAAACTACCAATATCAGTATGAAATCACTGAAGCACTGGTTTGACACACCTTCACACAAATCTTCAATTAGCAATCAGTCCGCAAACCTTAAAAAAAAACAGTGGAAGGTCTGTATTGTTCTGTGCCAGCATGAATGGATGAGGTCAGTATAGTGGCTATGTCTTATACTCACAATAGATTTGACTGTATATTGGTTTACATGTGTTTTCTCTAATATTTACAGTATTTTATTACTTTTGTCTGTTTTGTTTTTTACAGTAACAGTATTTCAGTTTTCAGCCACAGTTTGAAAAATGTCATGAATTCAATATAAATTTAATCAAAGCATTTCTTATTCTGGATCCAATTCTTTGCAAAAAGGCAAATTTGACAGCCTAAATAGAAAGACAACAAATGGCATTGGCAAAAGGCTACAATGGCAAGCAATGATGCACTGATTCACACTGAGTTTTGTATTTTGTTGTCCATTGTGTAATGATTAATTGAATGAGCTCATATTTGTATTGTTTGAAGGTAAAATTAGCTTTTGTTGCATATTTTAAATGTTTTGACACGGTATGTGCGTTTTGCAAGCAAAATGTGTCATTTTGACCATGAGGGCCACTGTTTAGGCCTGTGTGTTAACTGTTTTGAAAATGTGTAGTTTCAGTTTACAGCTGCATCAAAGCAATCAAGAAAAACTGTTATACCTCAAGGGTACATATTACTACCTAAAAAGTCCAAATATGTTCCTCTTAAAATTTTTAGATACTAAGATATACTTTTGAGGTACCAATATGTACCTTTTAAGTACAAATGTGTACCTTCTGAAAAGGTACCACCCCAGTAACAGCTCTTGTACCTTTATTTCTGAGAGTGTAGAATACAGCATTTGTAGCTGTATTCATGAACTGCTTACTAACGTCTATTAATCTAGAGTTAATGCTTAACAAATAATCAGTTATCTATTTGCTAATGCTTAATAAATGATTCATAATGGCAAGTTATTGTAAAGTGTTATCGATAAGTATAACACTGGAGATTTGTCACATTTAATACAAATTAAATTAAATTGAGCTTCTGTTATCCATTGTTTTATGTGTAGAGGGTCCAAATATATAAAATATAAAAAAATAACGTGCTTTTCAAGTTTGAATAAAACTGTAAAAAGAAAAAAAAAGTACTTTTCTTTTAAGAAATGTCAAGTGAAAGTACAAATAGTCAGTTTAAGTTGCACTTAAGTACAAATCCCTTTACAATACTTAAGAACAGTAATCAAGCACAATAACCCTACACCCTTGAGGCGTGCTGTCTTTTCACTAAAGTAAAAGAAAATCCTTAAATATAAAACAACCCACTGATGAGGTTAAAGTGATAGATCACCAACTGTGACAATGCACACCTATTTTTTCCACATCTTTCTTTCTGTAAACACAAAAGATTATGCTTTCCTTTTTTTCTTCTTTTTTAGCTGAACTATCCATTTTACTTTGCTAACAGATAACAATAACAATAAATATGTACTTATTCCAAAGCAATCAGTTCCAAAGGATGAAAGGACGAGATCTTTGAGGGCATAATTACAACCAAACCTCTACTCGGTGGCAAGGATATTATCTGTCGCTAAAGGAAAGGTCTTTCATGCAACATTAAACATCTCAAATGGAGGAGGAGGGAAATAAAAGGAAGTTTTATTATTGTTCTGCACTGCTCTGCCTGCGGATCACGAGTAAGAGACTCAGAGAAGCAGAAGACCTCAAAGGTTTTAAGGTTAAAGAGAGACATTCACAACAGCCTGCTGTCTAGAGGATTCAGCGGCGGATAAGAGGAGTCTGGGTAGAGTAGGCGGCGTATTCTGTTTAGGTACATAGGTATCCAATGTTTCGTAAGTAGCAGGCGGTGGTCTTTTCTTATTCTCAATGAATTTCAGAGCCTTGGAATTTACATATTGGCCTACCTAAAGGTCATAAAACTAAAACGACAAATAAGTTGACCAAAGATTCTCGGAGGAAATGTAGGAATTGTGTGGGTGAGGCATGTTTTGACATGCAAGGACAGCAATTGATATTCCTTTGGCAAAGTTTGCTGCGTATGGCGTATGATAATTCAGTCTGTGTGTGTTCCAGAAAACATTTGCTATACTCCAAGAACAAAGATCAGGGCCGGATTCACAAAAAATAAATAAATAAATAAATAGAAAAAACATTCTTAAGAAGGAATTTCTTTTAAACAGCCATTTTCATCTTGTTTTCTATATTAGGTCAAAAGCATTTTTTTTACTTTATTATTTTAAGATATAAGAATAGTTTACATTCTTAAAAAAATCTTAAGGATGTTCTTATCTTTTTTTTTTATAAAAAATTGTAAGATGAATTCATATTGTTGAAAAAAAAAAAAAAACGTAATTCTTAATTAATAACTTCTCAAAACTGGAGCCAAATATCAAAAATATATGTATGAATATTTTTGTTAATATAATTTTGTAATAAATTACTTGCCTCAAAAGACAAAGACAAAATGCAATGAATGAATGTGGATTTTGGAAGCATGAGACCACTTTTTGTGAGTGAGGTTGCTCAGGAAAGTTCTGAAGTAAATAATACCAATCAAGTTTGATGACAGTCTTTGGCTAAGGCATTTTAGAATGACCAAAACAACATTTCAGATATTTTCAGATACCACGTGACATTTGTTGATGCACATGCTAGAATTTAGTCAGTAAATGTATTTCCATAGTAGTTTGTGCACATTTTTAAAATCTATGCACATCTTGGCATTTCCATTAAGTATTTTTTTTATGTGATATTCCAAAATGCGCAAAAAAGCTGGATAGAAATACAACAAATGTGCTATAGCAAAAACAAATATTGTCAATTTAGATTTTATGCATGCTTTAAAAATTGAAAATTCTAAAGTGCCATCTGAAATATTCTTTTTAAAAGTTTTTTTTTAAGGCTTCTGTTGTTTTAATCATTTTATTTTTATGGCAATAAATAGATTCTTCATCAGGTCACACATGAAATACAAGAGAACCCCAGACATGCTGTGTTTGAAATCCCATACATTCAAACTATATACAGTTGCAATCCAACCCCCTGAATTATTAGCCCCTGTTTATTTTTTTCCCCCAATTTCTGTTTAACAGAGAGATTTTTTCAACACATTTCTAAACATAATAGTTTTAATAACTCATTTCTAATATCTGATTTATTTTATCTTTGTCATGATGACAGTAAATAATATTTTACTAGATATTTTTCAAGACACTTCTATACAGTTTAAAGTGGCATTAGAAGGCTTAACTAAGTTAATTAGGTTAACTTGGCAGGTTAGGGTAATTAGGCAAGTTATTGTATAATGATGGTTTGTTCTGTAGACTATCGAAAAAATATATAGTTTAAAGGGGCTAATAATTTTGACCTTAAAATGTTTTTAAAAAAAATTAAAAACTGCTTTTATTCTAGCCAAAATAAAACAAATAAGACTTTTTCTAGAAGCAAAAAATGTTATCAGACATTCTGTGAAAATTTCCTTGCTCTGTTAAACATCATTTGGGGAATGTTAAAAAAATAAAAAAATAAAGGGGGTTTAAAAATTCTGATTGCAACTGTAGTACACTAAAAACAATATGCAAGCCGAGTAGTATGTCAGAATTTATAGAATTCGAAAAACAGTATGTGAGTGACCTCCTGGATGACCTACTACTCCTGGTGACATTCTGAAGTGTGCATCCAATGGACGCTATACGCTATCCCATGACACCATGTGAGAGAATTTATGAATGGGAGTAAAGAGACGCAATGTGGGAAGGTCACATGGAAAGGACAAATGTACATCTGAGTTCCATTGATAGTACTCGCATTCAGACTACATTCATAAATGTAGTACCTACTGAGTAGTAGGTGATTTCGGACAAAGCCATAGTCAAACTCTAGGCATCACACCTGCAAACAATGATCACCCCAATTAACCAATAAATAGGTAAACATGAAATAAAACGAGTCAAAACACATACATACATAAACACATATACAATTACAAAAAAGATCAATCATGTCAAAATTGAAATCGAACCCCTAGGAAACAATGTACTTAGGCCCAATCCCAATTCTATTTTTGCAGCCCTTTCCCTTGGCCCTTGAAACAGAGTGTGAAGAAGAAGGGCTTTAAAATTCACCCTAAGAAATGGGACAGCACTACAACACTTGCATACGTCATCATATGTCATCGCGATCTCATGCTTTATATGAGATCGACGATGGCGACTGCTATAGTTATTCCAGTTGGGTTCTTTTTTGGCATTTATCTTCAGAAAATCACTGAAGGCATACATCATGTTATCCTAACGACATAATGTGGCAATAAGATCGTATTGTACTGTTCATTTTCACCGTGATCATATTCATCTATGTAAACACACGAAAACAACATTAACATTATAGCAGACACTGTAAAAAGCCCCTTCCCAGCCACTAGACTTTTCTACCAGGGTATTCGAGTGTCATTGAGTGACAGAATGTTGTGGGACTACTATACAGGAGTTATTATTTTGTATTATAGATAGCGAAATTAGGCGTTTTTTATTTTAGCGTTTTTTTTTTTAAAGCACGACAGTAAAACCCGAACATCGTCATGAATGTATTATAGCATAAGCTTGTTTGTTGTAACAATTCGCAGTAATGACAAAAAAAATACTAATTTGTGCATTTACTGACTTCCGTGTGCAGCCATGATGCAGTTGTAGATGGTGTATTCGCAGTGGCGGAGCTAGAATTTTTTACATGGGGTGGCCAGGGGGTGGCCACTGCTATTTCAGGGGGTCAACACACACACACACACACATACTCAAATACAAATGCACAAACAAACACACTGAAAGTGTTTAGAAAACCCAAATCTAAATCATTACCAGCATATAATTCAAAATACGAAAATATAATAATTTTCTCATTATCTACTCACTTTGTTGTGAGTTAATAAGTAATGACAGGATTTGATTTCTAACATTGATTTTAACATTGGTTGAAACATGATTGCCTAGTAGATGCTCTGACCTGCTGGTGGACCTGAAGTCTGACCTAGTTTGGATATGCGCATAAAAAACAGTTGATGGAAACGCCAAGATGCACATAAATTTTGAACATGCGCATAAAAAACATATGCACATAACTGAGTAGAATAAACTTTTTTTTTTTCTATAAGAAAAGATGTGCATAAACTACAATGGAATAAAAAAAAAAGTCATGTGATTTTGTTATGAGAGATCATATGATGATAAAAATGTGTGTGAATAGACAAATCAGCAGGCTGAGCACATTGTAAAACATCTGAAATGTTGTTTTGGTCATTGTTAAACGCCTTAACCATTTCAGTATTAGTGTTGTTGTATAATTGTTGACCTCCAGAATCAAGAGCGTCTGTGCTTTGCATCTCACAAACTCCTTCAAACGGCACCGCGCCTTCACTGCGTGAGGATTGTCTTCTGAGGCGCAAATCATTTATTAAATGAAGAAAAGATTGACGCAGCTTCTCTTATCGCAGAAAATTTCGTTTTACTGTTGATATTTGGCACCAGTTAATCAGGAAGTGATCATTTTGTTCTCTTTGACTCGTTGGATGGAAACGCTGCTTAATTCGCACATCTTTTATGCGATAATCCAGTTTTGCGCATAAAGTTCATTCGCATTTTTGGATGGAAACATAGGCTAGCTGGTATGTTTGAACCTGATCTGCCTGTTTGTGTTACTTTATAAAGAAGTCTGATCTCGCTGTTTCTTTTTGTTTAATTGACCCTGTGCAAAAATATTATAACTGTCTGTTTACATCTGATCCAGTTAGAAACACATTTATCCTAATTAAAAATATCCATTATCATACCTGCACATGAAATCAACAACAGAAAAACGTTTTTAGATTGGAAGAAAGTATATGAGCTGGCTATTCCATTTCAAATAAATTTAACTCACAAACAGCTAGCCTAACATTACTTCCCCATATTAATAATGTATATTAATTACTTACATACATGGAATGTGCATGTAATACTAGCACAGATGAAGTATAGCGTTAACTGTATAAAGAGCGAATTGATCTCATTAAGTTAACTGATGTCGTCGGTGCCTCGTTAACTTACGCAGCGGCTAAATGTTCCTCAGCAAACAAACCTTATAATAAACTATAAAGCGTATTTAAAATATTCTGTTATGATGTGTTATTATTATTCGTCTTACTTGAAACCATGCTCTTGTTTTCGGCTCGTCATTGATTTGAAAATAGCTTGAGCGTTGCCGGCAAAATTCAAAAACTTCTTTAGACAAATGAGATGTCAATCAGCATCAGGAACTGCCAGTAGCAAATACAATTTTGGGGTGGCACCCGGGGTGGCCAGTCGGATGTCAGGGGTGTTCAGTGCCACCCCGGCCACCCCTCTGGCTCCGCCACTGTGTATTCGGGGAAATTTTCATACCCTTTGGTTTTGAGTGTGGTCCTGAAAAATCTCAGTTTCAAGGGCTATTTGACCCTTCCTAAGGGGTAGAATTGGGATTGGGCCTTAATGTGTTTTTGTGTTTGTTTTGACGTCATGTTTACCTATTTATTGGTTGATTGTGGTGATTACAGGGGTTTTACAGGTGTGAGGTTTGTAGGTCTAGTGTTTGACTATATCTGGGATACTTTTGCATTTCCTGTGTGACCTGATGAAGACCTTGTAGGTCGAAATGTTGACCAATTAAATTGCCTTTAGGGAGCTACATGTAAAGTGGTGATTCTGTTTACTTTTTCTATTTTCTTTGGCTTCATAGAGCACCTTCGTTTAAGATTCTCTTAAATGTACGCAAACTGATTTTTTTCAATAAATAGGTTCTTTTCATTGCCTTTAAAGTGAAATAACTGATCATAAACATAGGAGGATGAGAAAAATAGTCATTTTAGAAGAACATTTAAGACTTCACTTAGAGGCTTTTGCATCTGAACTGGCCTAGATCCTATTGATCAAGCAACTTTGTATGTACAGTATGTGGACAAAAACAGCAGGAAATACTGTCAAGGTAAAGAATAGTGTGACTTATCCATTGCAGTGACCAGCACATCTTCTGCTGCAGAAGCCCAATCAAAGGGTAATTGGCCAGGCTATTGTTGGTGAGGCCAGACAGCAGCGAGGTGAAGGCCCTCCATTAGCCTCCCTCTAGTCCTCTCATTGAGCCTACATCACAGTGCCGGTTTGTTTTATCGCTGAGGGGGAAACGCGGCCTCGCTCTGGACCCGACGGGATACGCAAGCCTGGGATGGTCTCCTTCATTAATGGAGTGGCTGCCTCCATACGAAACAGGTTTTGTTTGAAAGATCCACCAGTTGCTGAATGCGCCTCTATTAAAAGAGACAAGGTCATTCATCTTGCTGCGGAGAGGAAAGCACGTCAAGCAACAATGAGGCACCGCGGATGCTGATTACTAGCCGAACAACCTGCTTCATTCTCTGAGGTGGAAACGCGGAGAGCGAGACGCACATAAACTAGAATTAATGTCACTCTGCCCATTAGTATTGTGTACGGATGCATGTTTGAAAGAAAGTCAGACAATGACATTCCTTCCTCGTCTTTTGTAACATCAAGGACGAGCAGGAGCTTTTCTTTCATCGATGCAAACTTGAGTAGATCACGACGGAATGAAAATATTGTTATTTTCTTGTGAGAGAACTCTCAGTGAAACTTTTTTTGCAACTTTAAAGCTTGCTTTGAAAATTGTCTTATTTTCCTAACACACATATTTGCACTTCTCTTCTCTAGCTTGCTAATCTATTGTCTAACAAACCTGGTCCTGTGTACTATGCTTTTTGACAAATTGCTAGTTTTTAAAGCTGATTTTGGGTAAGAGGAGTGGGTTCCAAATGCAATAACACTTTATTTTGATGGTCCATTTGAGTATTAGTAGACTGTCTGCATAATATCTGCTGATACTGCTCCTTCAACAGACATTTAACTGACTACAAGAAGTAGACATAAGATGTAGTCTGGCTGAATGGTTGCTGGAATGCCCTGTAATGAGTCTGGTGGGTACTTCAGCTAATGACCCTAACAGTTAGTTAGTACATGTTCATTGTTAGTCTGTGTTACCTCAGTGTTAATAAGCACAGCTTTGGAGATTAATAATGCATTAGTAAATGCTGAACTATCATTAATAAGTGCTTTCCAAGTATTGTTCATTCATTCATTCATTCATTCATTTTTTTTCAGCTTAGTCCCTTTATTAATCTGTGGTCGCCACAGCGGAATGAACCACCAACTTATACAGCATATGTTTTACGCAGCAGATGCCCTTCCAGCTGCAACCCCGTACTGGGAAACCCAGAGGAAACCCACACCAACACGGGGAGAACATGCAAATCCACACAGAAATGCCAACTGACCCAGCTCGAACGAGGCTCGAACCAGCGACCTTCTTGCTGTGAGGTGATTTTGATACCCACTGCACCACCGCATCGCTACAAGTATTGTTCATTCATAGTAAATACATTAACTTACTAATGGAAACCTATTATAAAGAGTGACGAGTTACTTACAGTATATAACCACATACAGGGGTTCATCAAAATGAAGTGCAACAGTTTTTAACATTTTCAAGAGGCAATATACATTTAACACAGAACTATGAGGTGATCATTTTGACCAATTTTATAATTTAACAACTTTGTTAAATTAAAACCTATATATCTATAGTACTCTGACTTTTTCATAAATGTTTGCATAATTTATTCGAACATAGTTATTTTATTAAAATTACAAAACACTAAAGAGTTCTGAGTATTTCTACCTTGAATGGCCAGAATGGTCAAAATGACCACATATATTTCTGCATCCGTTACTTTTTCTTGTGCTTTTCAATATGTGTGCTTCTGTTTCCTAGCAACTTTCTGCTAACAAAAACATAATTTTCTGATAGCAAAACCATTACTTTACACCAGACATCTCCTTCAAAATAACATTTTTATGTAACATAAAAATATCACATTTTTTGGGTATTGACATAATAAATTATGCCGACAGTCATTCAAAACTTAATTCTAAAATCTCAAAAGAACCTTCGAATGTAAATATGAGGTCACAAAAATTCAATTCTATACAGTTTTAAATGAACAGCCAGAATGACCTTATGGCCTTTCTAACAGTCACAGAATTCTGGTTGTTCCAGTGTTAATGGGTCTACTTAAACTGTTTACTAATGCTCTAATTGAACTTTACTTGTATTTGCAAAGTAAATTATATAATCAACAGCATGTCAAAAGAATGTAAAGTCTGTTTTCACAGAAAGTCTAATAAGGTCATCAAAAAAGCTGATTTTTTTTTCATTTTCAAGATATGCACTTAATTTAATGGCTCTACTAAGCCTATTAACTCGAATGAAAGTTTACATGTACAGTTGAAGTCAGAATTATTAGCCCCCCTTTGAATTTTTTTTTCTTTTTAAAATATTTCCTAAATGATGTTTAACAGAGCAAAGAAATTTTCACAGTATGTCTGAAAATTTTTTTTTCTTCTGGAGAAAGTCTTATTTGTTTTATTTCGGCTAGAATAAAATCAGTTTTACAATTTTTAAAAACCATTTTAAGGTCAAAATTATTAGCCCCTTTAAGCTAATTTTTGTTTTGATAGTCTACAAAACAAATCATCGTTATACAATAGCTTGCCTAATTAGCCTGCCACTTTAAGCTTTAAAGAAGTATCTTGAAAAATATCTAGCAAAATAGTATGTACTGTCATCATGGCAAAGATAAAAAAAAATCAGTTATTAGAAATGAGTTATTAAAACTATTATGTTTAGAAATGTGTTGAAAAAAAATTTCTCTCTGTTAAACAGAAATTGGAGAAAAAAATAAACAGGGGGGCTAATAATTCTGACTTCAACTGTAAGTGTCAAGGGGACCATCAACATACAGAAACCCACTGGTTTACCATTTTCAATTATATTGGTCATAAAAATGAATGTGATATGATCCTCAGTGCTATAGCTAGTAGTGTCAAGCATGTCCGCTCTCGACCTGATGCTAGTCCCCACATTTATTAAATCTAGTTAATCAATAAGAAATTTAAATTAGATGTTACAGTTTTTCTCAGTGGCTTTGATGCATTTCTCACAACACTATTTACATTTGCACAACAGTTAATGCATTCCTAAAACAATTAGTACAATCTGCAAAACCTAGTTGATAACCTAAAAGCGTGTCACTTGCTCAATATGGAGAGCTCATTCCTCATGTCAATGTCATTCATGTCAATCAAAGTGTCAGTGTCATGAAGATGAAAAGTCCTCACACCATTGTTTATGAACAAGAAAGTCGAATGGCTTTGTCATGTTTTCATTATGACAGTTTACTCTGTACATTTTTTCCAATGCAAAAAAGTCAGATTTTGGTGACACTTCCTGAAAATGCTTAAGACAGCACTATATACTATTTGCACAGCAATTTAAAAGCTAAAGTAAAGTTAGACATCACTGCATTTAGTGAAGTATCTGAGTACAAGACACTGAATATGTATGTTTCACATTTTAGATGCTCTTTGCAATTCTAATTTATTCACAGCATTGTGCAAAAGAATAAATAAACACTTGTTTACAACAAACATAAACTTCCTTTGGGTAGAGCTGTGCACAACTGTAAACAATATTGCAGTACATATTGGAACTGAACCTACAACATACACAGGTCTGTAAATTATTCATGAAATTGTTAATTTTAGAAGACATTTTCAGGAAAGAAAAAGTTTACTTTTTTTTAAATAAAATTAGCTTGACAGATTTTGACAACTAGTTCAACATTTTTGTATGTAATGACTCAAGTAATGAAATGAGGACTAGTAATTTTATATGGAATGACTATTCAGCATTTACAAGTTTAGTTGACACATGACATGATAAGCAAATGATAATGTTATAAAACAGCAGAGCGTTATATGAAAGCAATTGATGCATGTCCAAAAGCATTTGCAATTTGTTGGAAGGAATAAGAAACTGCTACTGTAATTGCTACAAATGACTAATTGTTTTGAGAAATGCATTAACTGTTGTGCAAATGTAAATAGTGTTGTGAGAAATGCACCCAAGCGACTGAGAAAAACTGTAATTGTGCTTTCTATAATTTGATTGGCTTCCATTGAATAGGGTATTCTTGTGTGACTAAAGGCACTCACTAAAAGTCAGTATTAATAGAATTTAAGAAAGATGAAATATGGGACAAAGTTATTTTTTTTTTTCATAATAAGTGACACTAAAAAAGAGCTGAAAATGAGACATCTGCTCACCCTACATATAAACCTTGAAAACACCTTGAAAGAGTCTCTTGGGTGTCTTTGTAACCATTTTATTCTTGCAATTGTGTGCATGTTGTTTGCGCCACATGACTGTGCAACTAACATTCACAAAACAAAACAAAACAAAACAAAACAAAACAAAACAAAACAAAAAAAAATAAAATAAAATAAAATAAAATAAAAAATAAAATAAAATAAAATAGAAAATCTACTCTTATAGACTCAAATTTAATACAGCATTTCACACACAGTCAAGTATCCAAGTGCTGGTGATGAAATGAAGCAGAACAGGTCTGGGCCTGGCCTGCTCTTGGATGAAAGACCCCCTGCTTGCTGATGGAAATGGTGTCAAGGGGCCAACAGGGGGCATTCATTCATTCAGTGCTTTGAAATCCAATGTTTCGGAGCTGTGAAAAGTTGCAGCTCTCAAGAAAGCTTGCAAAAGTCCTGAACTGTCTTTGGCCCCGTTTACACTAGTACGTTTTAGTTTTAAAACGGCGTTTTAGAATTAAAACGATCCGCGTCCACACTAGCGTTTCACCCATCGTTTCTGAACAGCTCTCCGTCTACACTAAAACGCTGAAAACGCACATCACGTGACCACACACACTCTCTGGCATGCGCTGCAGCGTGCTTAGAGCGCACACACACCCACATGAGAGCTGCTCAAGTCGGACTGTGCATCACGGATCTACCGCTGGATCTAATCTCACTATATTTGTTAAACGTGATATTTAATTCATCTTGTTGTCTATATCTGACGATATATTCCCCGACTTTGGTCTTTTGAATCTATTATAGTTCTCAGGTAACGTGCTTTGGTTGAGCGCAAAGATAAGTTAGGTTAAATATTAATTAATATAACCGCGGACACCGATTCTGCACATCTGACTGATTGCTTGCCTTTATTTTCTCTATTGTATAAACTTATTGTGCGTTATACTTTTATAATGGCCGTTATTGATCATTAAAACGGATATTCAGTGAAAGAGAGGATATGATTCATATTTTCAATGAATATGAAAGGAGGCAGTGATGTTATAGGCTCCGTTTTGTTATAAATATGCTTGAAGATGACGGTCATATCATGCAGCTACAGGACGCCTCAACATTTTTGATGTCTGTTGTTGCTTATCAAAGTGAAAATATACAGTTCCTCACATCATGTTTTCATTTTATTGTCAAGATAGTGAAACAGCATAGCCAGGGTGATGTAGTTAGGTCAAATATTAATTAATATAACCGCGGACACCGATTCTGCACATCTGACTGATTGCTTGCCTTTATTTTCTCTATTGTATAAACTTATTGTGCATTATACTTTTATAATGGCCGTTATTGATCATTAAAACGGATATTCAGTAAAAGAGAGTGTATGTTTCGTATTTTCAATGAATATGAAAGGAGGCAGTGATGTTATAGGCTCCGTTTTGTTATATGCCTGAAGATGACGCTCATATTATGCAGCTACGACGCCTCAACATTTTTGATGTCTGTTAAGTTGCTAATATCAAAGTGAAAATAGGCAGTTCCTCAAATCATGTTTTCATTTTATTGTTAAGAAAGTGAAACCGCATAGCCAGGGTGATGTGAATGACTTTATACACACTCGGGAGTTTGTTTTCCTAATCAAACTTGCGAAGTCTGAACTTACACGGAGAGAATGTAAGACTGAACTGTGTGAAGGCTACTTAATATTGAGGAAAAAGCCCCAATCAGAGAGGTGAATGTCTGCAGCCCCGCCTCCGTTTTCAGATGTCTCCGTTTTCCCTCATCCACACTGAGACGGAGCAGCAGCGGTTCAGAATGAAAACGGACTCTTCAGCGTTTCCAAAAAGCTCCGTTTTCGGGGCTCAAAAACTCCGGCTTAGTGTGGACGGATGGCGTAACCGTAACAAAACTTACGCGTTTTAAAACTAAAACGTATTAGTGTAAACGGGGCCTTTGTTAAACATTTTAAAAACTTTTGTTAAAAAGTATTATCAAGTCTTAGTCATTGCACCTATAGAAAGATACATTAATATATAGTCTATTTACTTCCCTACAGTAAATACGTGCAATGAATTGATGTGATCTCAACAGAGAGAAAGTTTGATGGACGGGTGAAGTTTTTGTTTCAGTAACACAATAATACATGTTTAACTGTATATTTGATTATATATTGAGTTGTTTTGAACTAAAACAAATCATAGTAATTATTAAATGTTCAACAAGCCACTTTGTTTTGGCTGGCTTTATTTTGATATAAAGAATATGTACTGTACTGTATTCTTGAAACTACACACTGCTTTTGTATTTAATTCAACCAAACAGATATTCAATAAATTATGCTTTTTTTGTGTTACACAGAAGAAAGTCTAAAATGTTTTGGAGCAACATTTAAATAAATAATAAGATTTTTATTTTTTTTGTATGAACTATTGCTTTAAAATTGTATGAAGATATTAGATAACACATCAAACCAAGTCGAATTTATTCTTAAAGGCAGCACATGTACAGATTCCATCAAAACATTTCACAGAAAGAATTTTGTTAGGTTTCAAATAATAGATAAATAGATACACTATTAAATAAAGACCAAAAGCGTTTGACACTTTGTTGTTTTCTCAAAGAAGGCAAGCTGAAAATGACTATATTTATAAACTAAACTGAAGGAATTTGTATTCAGAAAGTTAAATCATCTTAAAGTAATTGCAAAAATGTTTGAAAAAGGTGAGTTCAATAATTAAACAAGTTTGTGAGGTAAAAAACACTCTGCTTTTCAACCAAAAATAAATAAATAAAAGTATTGAGTGCTAATTATTTTAGTGCCATCGTTTGTAAAACCTTCGAAGTGCCAAAAGAAGTGTGAAGCAATTTATTGTAGGATAATTTTGTACAAAGTTTCATGGT
Source organism: Danio kyathit (assembly GCA_903798195.1). NCBI lineage: Eukaryota > Metazoa > Chordata > Actinopteri > Cypriniformes > Danionidae > Danio > Danio kyathit. The sequence goes on along the minus strand of LR812519.1, from coordinate 47,575,913 downwards.
TGGAAAAAAAAAAAAGTGTAAATCAAAAAATGTAAAACACGTGTAAAATTATTGCAGTGCACGCACGCACACGCACGCACACACACACACACACACACAATGGAACTGAACTCAACTGATAAAGACAAAGTCCGCCATTCTCCAATTCTCGTACAGCTCTTCTAATGAAAAATGGTTGCTGCAAACAAACAGCTTTGCTGTATCGGCCCTGACAGCATCGCAGTGAAAAACATGCAACAAATCCCGTGGATCATGGAAACAAACACATACGACCCTTCATGAACGGCTAAATACTGCGTGCCCAGTCATTGGGTCTCACAGCTTGGCAGGTCTGCCTTGCCTTCGAAAAGCACGTGCTCTTATGAATAATTAAGAAGCAGGGTCTTCTCATAGGATAAGAAAAGTCAGTTATGAATAATAATGAGAAACCGATGCGTCATCAGTCCACTATAGCAGATTCGTGCATCGTCACTGATTTCGATCCAGCCACAAAAATTATTTAAAAACTGGAAGATGAAATTAGTGACAAAAGCTCAAAATTACCCAGTTTTCCCCAAAATTAAAGCTGACAGGGGCTAATGTTGTCTTAACTGATGCTCAACACACACAAATCTGTTAAAATAATAAAAAAAAAGTACTCCAGGGTTTCTTGAACCTTTGAACATGTTCTCATTTTTTATTCACACTCATTATCTTTCGATATGTGACGTCTTTGATTTTGTTGTTTTGTTTTTGCGTGTTATGATTTTACAGGAGCTTTCAATTTATTGATTTACTCGATACCATGACTGCACGGTGGAGCAGTGGGTAGCACATTCGCCTCACAGCAAGAAGGTCACTGGTTCGAGCCTCGGCTGGGTCAGTTGGCATTTCTGTGTGGAGTTTGCATGTTCTCCCCGTGTTTGTGTGGGTTTCCTCCGGGTGCTCCGGTTTCCCCCACAGTCCAAGGACATGTGGTACAGGTGAATTGGGTAGGCTAAATTGTCCATAGTGTATTTGTGTAAATGAGTGTGTATGGATGTTTCCCAGTGATGGGTTGCATTTGGAAGGGCATCCGCTGCATAAAACATATGCTGGATAAGTTGGCGGTTCATTCCGCTGTGGCGACCCCAGATTAATAAAGGGACTAAGCCGAAAAGAAAATGAATGAATGAATACTCGATACCATTTGCATAAACTTTATCCAATATTTCCCCCCTACATAAAAAAAAAATTACTTGCTTCCAGATGCAACCGACAAACCTTATACTGACGATTCTTTCCCCCTCAACAGACTTACAGCATAACTCATCGGCAACACACAAGAATACACTACAGCATCAAAAAAGTGCTGTCGCCATCTCAATTTAATGATGAGAGCAAGTGTCTGTCACTGACAGAAGGTGATAGAGCACCATAGAGGGCTGAAGAAGAATGAGATACAAATGATGGACAGGTCATTCTACAGAGAAACAGAACAGAATAAATGTATCCATCTTTTTTTTACTGCTTGTCCTTCTACTCCTTCTTGATGTGTATAAAAGTGACCTACACGTCAGAAGAAAGAACAAAATATTGCATACAGCAGATGGTTTCAAAGTGTAGAAAAGCAGCTCTCACTAGAATATTGATATAAAATCATGTTGAGTTACAGGAGGGATGTTGCTAAGGGAGGAGCAAAAGTGCATTTCACTAGCAATTGGAGAAGACGTTTAAAGCCCAATATGATCAGCTTGCCGCATAATGACCTTGCAAGTCTCACCCTTTACTAGTGATTTGATTTGCACATCATGTTAAAACTGCATTTCTCCTGCCATATAAAGGGCTCTTCATGTCAGCAGAGCTCTATAATGGCATTTGTTAGATGGCAGTGAGTGCGGTTTGATGAACACTTACACACAGAAGAGCAGTTATTTTAAACTAGAGAAACATTCAATCAATGAACAGCCACGGCAGGGCCTTTATTCGAGTCTTATATTGCACACTTAAGCAAATTAAGGTTAATTATCGCTTGGCTCTCGGCAATACCTGATTGCGATTGGTTAATTGCGTCATCCAGGGGATTGTTAGCCCTAGAAAATAATTGATTAAAAAAAAGTGATGATATAGTAGGTGCATCCCAAATTGCATATGCTTATGCACTGTTCTACACTCACCGGCCACTTTATTAGGTACACATGTTCACGGCTTGTTAACGCAAATTTCTAGTCAGCCAATCACATGACAGAAACGTAATGCATTTAGGCATGTAGACAAGGTGAAGAAAGAATGGGGAAGAAAGGTGATTTAAGTGACTTTGAACGTGGCATGGTTGTTGGTGCCAGACGGGCTGGTCTGAGTATTTCAGAAACTGCTGATCTACTGGGAGTTTCACACACAACCATCTCTAGGGTTTACAGAGAATGGTCCGGAAAAGAGAAAATATCCAGTGAGCGGCAGTTCTGTGGGTGCAAATGCCTTGTTGATGCCAGAGGTCAGAGGAGAATGACCAGACTGGTTCGAGCTGATAGAAAGGCAACAGTAACTCAAATAACCACTCGTTACAACTGAGGTACTGCATGCAGAAGAGCATCTCTGAACACACAACACGTCCAACCTTGAGGCAGATGAGCTACAGCAGCAGAAGACCACACTGGGTGCCACTCCTGTCAGCTAAGAACAGGAAACAGAGGCTACAGTTTGCACAGTCTCACCAAAATTTAACAATAGAAGATTGGTAAAACATTGCCTGGTCTGATGAGTCTCGATTTCTGCTGCTACATTCGGATGGTAGGGTTAGAATTTGGCGTCAACAACATGAAAGCATGGATCCATCCTGCCTTGTATCAACGGTTCAGGCTAGTGGTGGTGGTGTAATGGTGTGGGGGATATTTACTTGGCAAACTTTGGGCCCATTAGTAATAATTAAGCATCATGTCAAAGCCACAACCTACCTGAGTATTGTTGCTGACCATGTCCATCCCTTTATAACCACAGTGTACCCATCTTCTGATGGCTACTTCCAGCAGGATATTGTGACATGTTATAAAGCGTGAATCATCTCAGACTGGTTTCTTGAACATGACAATGAGTTCACTGTACTCAAATGGCCTCCAGCCACCAGATTTCAATCCAATAGAGCACCTTTGGGATGTGGAATGAGAGATTGGCATTATAGATTTGCAGCTGACAAATCTGCAGCAACTGCGTGATGCTATCATGTCAATATGGACCAAAATCTCAGAGGAATATTTATTGTATCTTGTTAAATCTATGCCATGAAGCATTAAGGCAGTTCTAAAGGCAAAAGTGGGCCACCGCGGTACAAGTAAGGTGTACCTAATAAAGTGGCCGGTGAGAGTATGTCATTTTGTAGTATGAATAGTGAAAGAAGTGCATTTACAAGGAAAATCCTAGAAATAATAATTGCACTTTAAATACCTGGACGCACGTATTCAACCGATAAATAGAAAGTGTGTAATGTTGAACACTTTGTGCAATCAACGAAGCTAGTGAGTTTGGTTTAATTTATTTATTTTGTATTGTGCAAGCAAAATTCTACTATGTAAGTGATTGTGTCTAAATTCAATGGTTTGAATTTAAATTTAGTAAATAAAACATTAGTGTTCCATTTGGGACAACACTAAACTCATGCACTGCACGGTTGAGAGTGTGAGTGCATAATGTATAAATGCATAGGGTATAAATAATATTGGTGCTACTGTACTGTATATGCTTGCTGTGAACTGTTTTATTCATGGAAGCTTTGTGTTTGGTGTGCAACATATTAAAATGATATTTAATGTTAATCTATTTAATTAGACCATCGAGATATCACAGAGAGTGGCTCTATCTTGTTTTATACAAACACAACTGCTGTCATCTTTCATCTCTGTAACAGTTATAGATGAAAACTAATTCTTAGAATTACAGTATGGACAATGCTGTAGCTGTGCTTGTTATCTTTTCAGTATACTATAATGGATTATAAGACAAACATTGTGCTATTCTGAGTTTGCTTCATGCAGTTGAGTAGGCTTGACAAACCACTAGTAGAAGAAACTTTCTTTTCCTCTCCATATGCATTAGCCACCTTCTTATAAAAACCCCATATGGGACACATCAGTGACCTGACATGAGATGCCAATCAGAACATTCTGATGCAAATAAAGCTTTCACTTTGCACTAATTATGGAAATAAAAGCCTTTCAATCCGTTGTCCAGACACATTTAATTGCTGTTTGTTAATCGGTACAACATACTGTAGGTAATCTTTCTTTCAAGAAGAGAGTCTCAAAAGCTGCAGAACATACTCAAACATACCTCTTCACATGCAAAAGTGTGTTTTTTTCTACATCTTTACATTGGAGTTTTTCACAATAATTTTCCATGTATCCACAAAACAGTGCATTTTTTTATTTATCTGAAAACTTTTTCCAACTGCATGCCTTATTTTTTTTATTATCTAGCCACAATATTACATAATAAAATGACACATTTGATGTGTGGAGTTTGCATGTCACAGTGTTCACATGGGTTTTCCTTCTGGTACTCTGGTTTCCCCACAGTCCAAAGACAGGTGGTATAGGTGAATAGGATTAACTAAATTGGTCATAGTGAATGAATATGTTTGTGAATGGGAGAGAGTGAAATTGCCGTTTCTTTCTGACCCCTGATTAATCAGGGACTAAGCCGAAGGATAGTAAGTGAATGAGTGAGTGATGACACATTTGACTAGATTTGGCTGATTGTCTTTAATATTAGCTGAAACGTACAGGACGTTTTTATAGTAAAGTAACATCTTATATGTCAAAAGATCAAGCGAATTAAAATTTGAGAGATTGTTTGGATGCACAACCTCTGAACTCAGTAGCAGGAAATGTGAAAATAACTGATTCTTTTAGAAATTGACAATTGACAGGTCAGTGTACAGTGCTAGATGCTGAGTGGATTTTTTCCTTTCAATCTTGTGATCTATTTTTTTTTTTGTCTCAATCTAACAGGAGAGCCATTGAACCAGAAAACCTATGACCTTAGGTTGACTCTCTATTTTTTCATGTTCTCATAATATGCCATTTACTTTCTGGTCAAAGAAAAAAAAAAATCATAGCTTTATTCAAAATAAATAAAGAAAAACAGATTCACTTATGCTCCTAAAGACGTATTTCAGACACTTACACACGGCAGGTACCCCGCATTATATTTGATGGACACTTCTCTGCCAAATTTAATACTGAAAGCTTTTTCTTCCATCGTAATTAGCAGACAGTCATAACTGAACACCAGCAAAGTCAAAGATGGAGAGGGTACAATGGAAACAGACACATAAACAAGCCGTGCCATTTTAACGGTAATTCGTTTGAAATTATAAGCCATTTCAAGCATTCGAAGCCTCACAGCATCACGCAGACAGCTTGAGTGGAACCCCATTATCTGTCCATTAAAAACAATCTGCTTTGAAATCAATTTTTCATTTGGCGAGATTCTGTTTGTTTGAAAAGGTGACGTCTCAGGCAAACAGCAATTTGCACAGTTTAGGCATTGTTGTGGCAGTAAGACACAGTAATGTGCACTGACAGGGCAATAAAAGTGAATTACATGCCTTGTAGTGCAAATCACAGATTAGCTCAACACTATTTTACCAGGTTTGTCATTTGATGGGATTTTTAGGTTATGTTCTCCAAAAAAGAAAACTTGTTTTGTCTTTCTTTAAAAACCCTGATTAGATGGTGACCTGTGTACAAAACCAAAATAGTTTACAAAATGACAATATTCTTTAAAACTATATTATATACATGTGCAAAATGCCTAACATTTAATATGGGTACACAAAAAGTCCAAAAAGTTTATTTACTGTATTTCTATGCTCTCATAACATTTAAAATGTTATAGTATGTATAGCGGTATGGTGTCGCCTCACAGTAAGAAGGTTGCTGGTTCGAGCCCCAGTTGGGTTAGTTGGCATTTGCATGTTCTCCCCGTGTACGCGCGGGTTTCCTCCGGGTTCTCTGGTTTCCCAACCTAATGACCCACCTCGTAAAAATTAGATGTTACAAAACACCAACATGGTGCAGCTGGATATCAACTTCGGTATAAAAAATAATGGCCCTTGAAGTAAGTATATAGTATAGCGTATGTGTATGTATTTATTTTTTCATTCACCTTTAGAACACAAATCAGCAATTTTAGAAACTTTTTTTTAACTTAATAGCTCTAAAACATTTTTAAAGAAATCAGGAGACAACTGAATCTGTAAGTACTGAATAAAATATTTATTTACAGTTTTTGTGTTCTGAAGTTGAATGAAATTGTTATGGGTTTTGGGCAAATAAATTATTCTATTTGTTTATTTTTTTTATTTAAGGATATATAACCTTAAAGAAACATACCCATTTATTCTTTTTTTTTTCAGTCATTATATTGGAACATTACATAATGTCGTAAAGTTCACTGAACATTCTAAAACTAGTAACATTAAAAAAACAAGATATATAAATATATAAATCCAACAAAAATATTTTAGAAAACATTACATTACAGAAAACAAAAAAACATTTCATTGATGTTACTAAAAGAATGTGTTCATAGCTCACATTCATCTTTATTTAGCTTGTTAAATGCTTTGGGTATATACTGCAGTCTATAATTCACAGCAAACATCATAGTGTTATTGGTGTAAACCATGGTACTGTTACCTCTCTTATCGAGTATGGTTTATATATATTGTTTACATTGTAACTTGTGTCATTATATTCAAATCATTTTAGTTTTATAGTTTATTACTGTAATCTGACAACTGCATTTGCTAACAGAAAACTACACTTGACTTGAAATGTTAACACTAAAATGAAAATGGAATATTTATTTTAACCAAAAAAAAAGAGTGTATTCTACTAATTTTAGAATGATCGGTATGTTTTGTATACAGTAATGTGTCCCACCTGAAATTTAGATTGCTAAAAAAAGTTTGAAACCATCCCAGAACTATCCACCTCAAAGCAACTGTAGAAATCCTGATGCTTATCATTTACTGACTGACTCCAGAAGCAGAAACTAAAGACAGCACCACACGTAAAAACAACATTCTGCACAAAGCATCCACTGAGATTCTCAGCTGCAAAATCCAGTGTACAGCGAGCGGGAGCAGATCCCACCACTCCAAGAGACAATAACTGGACGCAGAACTGCGCATCCAATAAAGCCCCTTGTCTTCAAAACAACGTGACAGCCACAAAACAAACAGAAAATAAAGAAGCAATATGAATTCCACTGACAAAGCACCTTGAAATCCCATTGTTCCGCTCTGCTGATAAACAAGCATGGGATGAGCGCAAACATTAATTTTGGGCTTTCGAGTCCTAGAGACGGAGGATTACATAAAGGACTCAAATAGACCCTAAGAACAACATTGTTGATATAAAAAAACACACACATACACACACACAAAAAACACCAACAATGAAAACAAGACATAAAGTCCGAAGTCTAAGCAACATGCCTTCCTTATCTGCCAAAGACCAGGTATATTTTAAAAAAGCTATTAAAAAGAAGTCCAATAATGGACTGTCTCTCTAAATAATGACTTAATTAGCAAGTAGCTCCGTAGCCAAGCCAACAGATGGAGCTGGAACAGGACAAATAGAAGTCGTCTGGAAACCAGAATATAGAAAGCTGCAATCAGCACCTCAAAGAAAGCAGAATAAACCTCGATTTTTCAGGCGAGAAGAGCATTCTAAGCACGAGGCGCTAAGCGGAGAGTCAAGCGGTTTGGAGGAGGAGGCCGGGTCAGCAGAGAGTTGCCACGGCTGGGGTTAGTGCCAGAGTGCCTGACCTTTTAAAACTAGCCAAATATTCCCATAGAGAGGGATGCTGGGCTCCGTTTCCCCTCCCCTGCATGCTGAGAGGAACAAGAGAGGGGTGTTGGAGATCAGTGTGTCTGTGACAAAAACACACCACAGAGCATCTTATTCGCTCTGATGAGGGGTTGCAAGCCTGAACGTTTGTCAAATCATTAACAGCTGCATTCATCTTTCACTAATTACGACATTATCATAAATGTATAAATGGTGCCTGGGTGACAACGCATAATGCTACCAAATGCAGACGGCAACAATAGACCTGGGAAAACATAACTAACATCAATTTATGCATCAATACAAGACCCACTTTTTCAACAAACAACCCATAATGAAGCAGAAAACACATTATTATACTAGTAAATTAATGTATTGTCTGGTGAGACATCGTACTCGATTAAAGTGGAGGCAGATGCATTTAAAAATATCGCATTGAATGGATAGTTCATCCCAAAATTGAAATTATGTCACCATTTTTTTGTGCCTCATGTGGTTTTAAATCTTTGCTTTGTGAGTTTCTTTCTTCTGTTGAACATAAAGATATTTTGAAAAATGCTGATTGATGGTACAACATAAATTGAATTGAAGGTTGTTGTTTTTTTACTATAAAAGTCCCCATTGACTTTTTTGGAAATGAACAGAAACCATTCGATTTAATTCAATTTATGTTTGTTTATATAACACGTTTACAATGTAGATTGTGTCAAAGCAGCTTAACATAGAAGATTATAGTAAATTGAAACTGTGTCAGTCCAGTTTTCAGAGTTGAATTTCAATTTAGTTCCTTTCAGTTTGGTTTAAGTTAAGTTTAAGTTTTAAGTTTGGTTTTCTAAATATCTTTTTTTGTTTTTAACAGAAGAAAGAAACTCAAATAGGACTTATACAAGTTAAGGATGAGAAAATAGTGACAGAATTTTCATTTCTGAGTGAAATATCCCTTTAGTAGTTCAATAAGTCATTGAATGATCTGCTCAACTAATTTGTTCAGAAAATATATGAATTATACAGCATATATTAAAAAACAAACAAACATATTTTTGCATGTATTAAATCAGATCTGGGCATCACGGTGGTGCAGTGGGTACTGTAGCACGATCACCTCACAGCAAGAAGGTCACAGCTGGGTCAGTTAGCATTTCTGTGTGGAGTTTGCATGTTCTCATGTGTTCGCGTGGGTTTCCTCCGGGTGCTCCGGTTTCCCCCACAAGCCTCTCAGAATTAAAGGTACGTGAGCTGTCACTGGAGTGGTACCTTTTCAAATGGTACAAATTTGTACCTAAAAGGTCCATATTAATACCCTTGGGGTACATATTAGTGCCTAAAAACTACAAAAGTGTTCCTTTTAAATTTTTTAGGTACTAATAAATACTTTTGCAGTACCAATATGGTCACTTTAAGTACAAATGTGTACCTTTTGAAAAGGTACCACCCCAGTGACAGCTCGCGTACCTTTATTTCTGACAGTGTAGTGTATGAGTGTGAATGAGTGTGTATGGATGTTTCCTAGTGAGGGGTTGCACCTGGAAGGGCATCCGCTGCGTAAAACATATGCTGGATAAGTTGGCGGTTCATTCTGCTGTGGTGATCCCAGATTAATAAAGCGACAAAGCCGAACAGAAAATTAATGAATGAATGAATGAATCAGATGTGCCATGATTTTGTTAGGAAATATTCAAAGCAAATAATAACCTGTAATAACGTGACTAGAATTTTCATTTTGGGTGAACTATCTCTTTAAAGAATAATAAAAATTGTTATTTTTAAGTGTTTCAAATACTGAATAAACACCATGCTATTCAAACAGAAACATTAACATTCATCAGCAGGATGTTGACAATGATTATGTATGAAATATAAAAACCTACCATCACATACCATCTGTCATTTAATTTAACAGAACTTTTTTAAATGCTTAAAAATGAAAACAACCTCCAGCGGTAACACAGCAACAAGCTTGGCAGGAAATAAAAAAAGTTAAAATTTAAACCTCACAGCATGCAAAATGTCATGTAAAATGATCATAATAACCATCAAACTGAAGCTCACTGGTGAATTTCTAAATCCAGTGAGCTGCTGCCATGTGACTGGCCGATTAGAGGACACTTTAAAAGGGTCATCGAAAAAGTTTTACTTCTGCTATGCAGCACAGAGAAACTTTACAGAGTGTCAGAGGGCAGATCTGAGATGAACATACTGAAGTTTTAGCATTCAGGGAAGATTTATATAAAGGTCAAAGCAACTGCATCTATAAATATTAATTTCCAGGTATTCTTCGGACAGGTCATAAGGTTTACCGAGGTGTAAAATCATGAAACTTTACAGCATGTTGAAGATGAGCATATACACAACCTGACAAAGGTATTGTTGCTTTTCCAAGTTTTTAGAAAAACAAATAATAACTTGACTTCTAGTTGATCATTTGGTATCAGACGTGGCTTATATGAAAAGCAAAGGCCTATAGATTAGGCTTATTTTGCCAAAATAAAATATGATCATACCTTGATTATTAATTATTTAATTAGGACAGTAAGGTCTGACTTTGCTTAGACAAAAGTCTTGTCATTTAGCAGAAATAATGTACAGTATAGAATATAAAGCCATGGTGCAGTGAAAAAAAAGTATTAATATTGTGTATAACTCACATGAGCTTGGAGGACTGCATCCATACATCTCTGCAATGACTCAAATAACTTATTAATAAAGTCATCTGGAATGACAAAGAAAGCGTTCCTGCAGGACTCCCCGAGTCAATCAAGATTCTTTGGATTCATCTTCAATGCCTCCTCCTTCACCTTACACCATGAGTGACCAACCCTGTTCCTGGCGATCGACCATCCTGCAGATTTCAGCTCCAACCCTGATCAAACACACCTGAACCAATTAATTAGAACCTGAGGAGCACTTAATAATTACAGGCAGGTGTGTTTGATATGGGCTGCAACTGAAAACTGCAGGAAGGTCGTTCTCCAGGAATAGGGTTGAGCACCCCTGCCTTACACCAAACATGTTAAATAATGTTCATGTCTGGTGACTGGGCCTGCCAATCCTGGCCAAACCATGATTTTTTTCCCTCACCAAACCAGACTGATTTCTGTGAGAATCTTGGGGTCCATGGGGGTTCCAATAGGTCTTCTGCAGTATTTGTGAGGACTGGGACACAGTTCAATGGATGATTCATCAGATAAATCTGCCACTTTTACAATTGGGATTGATGACAAGACTTTTGTATTATTATTTCACCAAGGGCAAAACCAAAGAAAAAATGCATATGTACTTTCATGTTTAACTTCATTAGCGCAAAATGCTTTGTTTTTTCCAAAACTAAAAACTTTTTTACTGCTAAAAAGCAAATATAAAATAACCAACAGCTTTATAAAGCTTTTTAAATGGGAAAAATCCATCATCAATATTGATGCTTTGGTCTCTGAGGGATTAAAAGAAAATATGATGATTAATGAATGAAGCAGCAGCTGAATGTGTTTCTTTGGAGATAAGAGAAGAGATAAGCGAGAGCGTGAGAGGGAGGAGGGAGAGAAATGAGAAATAAAAACACAGAGCGTACAGTAGTAATACATATTTTTAAGCGGCCAGACGCTCTCTGTAGTGCCCTCACGTACTGTAGCACGGCATTCATTTTCACCACACAAAGCAATCCTTTGCCGGTGTAACTTGTAATTATTTTATTATTTGTTGTCGAGGATGGTGAGGCAGAACATTCACTTCTACCCTCGCCATGGATTTAAATCCCATTTAAATGGGATGGCGACCAGCCAGGTTCATTAGACAGGAAAAAGCGCCCTCTTTTGCACCACATTGCAATGTGGGTTTATTTTACACCCATCAACTTGCGATTCATTCTCACTCTCCTTAAACAAAGCACCATGAGAAACATTGTATTTAACGGCAGTTATAATCACCACATTCAAACCAAAGCCCACTTTCACTGATACAACGTAGAAATTTCCCATTGCAATACTTAATTATCATTCCTCATCTGCAAAGTAGTTTACTTTGAACCTTAGGAGAGCATTCTAATGAAGCAGGATTAAATAATATGGTTTGTATTCAAATTCACATCATTTTCATGAAGCGCTTGGTGCACAGCCAGTGAGGTAAAAAAGCTTATCGGTTATATTTTCTCTAAGGGTATAAATTTGTCAGTATCGTGGAGAGTGTAACTTGAAGACCTGCTCACATCATTTTTTAGACAGATCTGTGCCAACTGTAATGAGAATCAACAGCTGGAAAATATTTGATGAAAATAAAAATGTGCAGGGACTCTAAAATACGGTGGTAATTCTGGCACAAGATGTAATGTGATCTACAGTACTTCCAGGAGATGTGTGCTAATTAGTGGTCCACCTTGTCATCGCATAAAACCCTCTCAATGAATGAAGGATTTATTAGCTGCAATTGCAGGGACATTGACTATATATGGTTATGAAAGCAATTAAATCCAGACCTTCTACTATCAGATGAAAAAAGTCTGTCCGCACATGACTATGTATACGTCTTATTTACTATGTGTGTTATCATTTATAAAATAATGCATGGTGTGGCAGACAAGCAGTGGTGTAAAGTAACAAATTACAAATACTCAAATGACTGTATTTGAGTAGTTTTTCTCAGAAATTGTAATTTACCAAGTCGTTTTAAAAACTTTTACTTTCTCATTTTTAGTGCTGTATTGGTACTTTTACTCCACTACTTTCCTTAAACCTGCAGTCACTACTTTATTATTTCAGTCCAATGATTTCTGTCCAATCAAATAGCACATAAAAAGTAAATCTCATCATACCGAACAACCTCAGGACATGGGCGCTTGATAAATGCAGCAAACCATTTGGAAACATTAAAGTTTCCATGAAGATGTCCAAAATCTTCACACCCAATGACCCAGAGGCTGTTTAGACTGCATGTGATGATGAGAAGATGAAAGGTGTTTACTGTATGATAACCTGAATGGCCTTAAACAATAATTAAATGCACTACAGAATGTTACGTTTGCACACACACACACACACAAACTATATGTAAATGCATAAGCTTTGGCGACGCAGTGGCGCAGTAGGTAGTGCTGGCGCCTCACAGCAAGAGGGTCGCTGGTTCGAGGCTCGGGTGGGTCAGTTGGCGCTTCTGTGTGGAGTTTGCATGTTCTCCCTGCGTTTGCGTGGGTTTCCTCCGGGTGCTCCGGTTTCCCCCACAGTCAAAAGACATGCGGTACAGGTGAATTGGGTAAGCTAAAAATTGTCCGTAGTGTATGAGTGTGTATGGATGTTTCCCAGAGATGGGTTGCAGCTGGAAGGACATCCGCTGCATAAAACATGCTGGATAGGTTGGCAGTTTATTCCGCTGTGGCGACCCCGGATTAATAAAGGGACTAAGCCGAAAAGAAAATGAATGAATGAATGCATAAGCTTTTTACAGTGTAATACTCACTACTCTTGAGTACTTTTAAAAGGGCTCATTTTTACTTATACTTTGAGTAATATTTACAAAAGATATTTTTACTCTACTTGTACTACATTTTTGGTCAAGTAATGGTACTTTTACTTGAGTATAATTTTTCAGCACTCTTTCCACCACTGTGGACAACCAATACATTTCTGAATAAAAAATTCACATTAAAGGCTAAGATGCAAAACTTCAGTTTGAAACACTGAAAAAACGTGTAAATGTATAATCATTTTCATTATTCTAGCCAATTTTCACACACAAAAATCATTGTTCTTAGGTCACACACACAGGCACGTACACGAAAATTCTTAATTTTTTTACTAGTTTGCAAATTTTAAGTGTTATTTATCATTATTTGACATGTTTGACGTGTTTTTTGCAAAAAATAAATAAATTCAGACATGACGGTTATGTTCCTTATGGATTACCACTGGCTACTTGCCAATTTAAAATAATTGAAAAATTTTTTAGACAGAGCTGTATATCACATCTGTGTGTCTTTGTGTTTTGTACAACAAGCATTAAAACCTGGAAACCTTCAAATAAAACATTACACTTTTAATTACAAATCTAATAGACCTTTTTCTTTATTGCTGCATGGAGGGTGGCATAGTGACCAGTGCGTTCCGGTAGAGCTTCCGTTAAGAATTGTCATAAGCCAGAGCAGCGTGATATATATGAGTGTCAATACGGTTTTGGGTGGCTTAAGAGGTGTTTTTGTGATGCAAAACTTTAATTTTGAAAGAAAGACGTGTTAAAGCCTTTATGCTTCTGTCAGATGCGGTTCAAGTGCAAGAGAAAAACATTCTCCAAATTCAGTGTCTGCTATCAGATAAGATGTTGATATATAGCGTCAGTGTTCCCGACCTGTCAGCTGTTATACTGTACTTCGCAGCTCCTTAATGCACACACACACACACACACACAATACATCACTGCATTATAAAGAGCAAAACATATTACTGGCATGAAACAAACAGGTATGTAAGCCATGCAATTTCCAAAAATTACCAATAAAAGTATGTTACTGGACACTATGCTGGCCGATTTGCATGTTGATTCTAATCGGGAGCGGTTTATGTTTCATTTAGTTAGTATGTATTGTGTAGTATTTACCATATGTTTTTCTGTCATTTCAAAATGGCACTTTATTTTCACGTTGTGCCACGTCTTTCAATCAATGTTTTAGTGGGACAGTACAGGCTATGTATGTATCATACATTTTGATGAATTTACTTTAGCGATGATGATGCTCCATTTAAACGGCACAAGATGCCGTGTGACAACAAAGGAAACATACCTCGCAGCAGTTCTTTTCATTCCCTTTAGATCGCATTTTTAAAATAATCAGTCCAGGAGGTGGTACTGATCAACACCAGTATTAGTTCAAAGATATTAAAAGCAAGTAAAATAGATTAAAACTTACCATTAAAGTGACCATTTCTGTGAGGCAAAACAAAGACAACCCAACGTGGTTATAGCGTGATTTATTAACTAGTCTACCATACATTGAACAAAAACACAGAAAAGAAAGATAAAAGAAATCTAACTCAGTCTCACACACCTATTAAGAACCACCAAATATGTAAACACCTTAAAAAGGCACAGCGTAAACGCATGACTAATATCTGTTTTTCTGGGTCTTCCTCTGATGCTTGGAAGATGAAGTCTTGCTGTTTGCGTGGAGTTTGCTGCGCAGATCGGAGGATACACAATGCAAATTTTAAGCTAAGTTATAATTTGCAGGAAAATAAGAAACGTGGACTCAGGCGAGTCACGAGGTACAGAAACAGGGCTTCCTTTGTGTCGGCAAACTTCTGCGAGGACTTGGGGGTGTAACAGGTATTTAAGGGTTTTGGTCAGGTAACTCCCAGTCTCTCATGACTGACCAATGACGTGAGAGAAAAAGTCGCATGGGAAACTTTCTTTGTCCCTCCTTGCTGGTCTGTACCGTCCCAAGACAGACAGACAGACAAAACTTTAACTCATGGTTTGAAATTACACCAAGCATACAAGTTATCATCCTGTGTCCTAGATCATGAGCTGTTGAATTATGTATGGAGTAGAATGACACCAAACATGACACTTTTGGAAATACATAAAACATAATTCATGCATTCTTAGTTTGTCTAATGTCTTGAAAGGGCATATACAAGTGTAAGAATTAAGAGAGAATTAAGGAAGAGAATACATAGGTTACAAACACATTACATGTACTTTGGGTTAAATTTTGAGATTTCTATGAGTCCATTTCAATAGTGTGTGTCTTTGGATGTGTGTGTGGGGGTCCTAGGATGGAGGTTTTTTTCTTTGGAATGTCTTTAAAGATGGGACAGGCTGGTCTTGGCCAGCATGTTGGTAGATAAGACTTTCACGGACAGACTTGCTGGCATCAGGTGTCATACACGTAGAACAAACCCAAACCCTTTTAGGGGTAACAATAGAATTTCATGTTACACTATAATTTCAAAGCTGTCCGAATGTGACTCTCATCAGCTGGCGACAGGAAGTTCGAAGCATCCTGGATGATGGATAATTTTGCGTTCTAAGAAAAAGGTCTATATAATGGCCAATCCAGACAAACTGCAGAACACTGAGCGATAAACAATACAGTACAAATATTGCGCACCCTTGGTTAATGTAATGAACTTAATAGGATTTATTTGTTAAATAGTAATAGAAGGTGCATTGGACAGTAACAAATGGATGTGGAGGTAGGCTGTTCTGCCATCTTAAGCAACATTCCAAACCATAGGGACACATTCATTCAGAAAAGCACTGTGAATGGCATAAGGGAGTAAGGGTACTAAGATAGATCACTTCACAAGAAGTGAAGAGGGAAATTAACCTAGCAGTCATTGCACATCACTACCCTACATAAAGAATACACAGAGTCTCCACTGTTATTATTGAGTTTAATTAGTCCCAGTTGGAAGTTGTATACAGCTGTTTGTGGATATAATGCAGGCAAGATGAGATTGTTAAAATAAAAATAGCATGATTATAGTTCAATAAGATGAAGTACACATCTAATATAAAGACATTATGTTGATAGATTTTTTTTACATGAAAGCTTGCAGCAGACATTTGTAAAGCTTTTGCTTTTTTTTTTAGAAAATGCTACAAAAATGTTGTTTTTTTAAATTATTATACAAACATATGCCAGAGTAATTGATGGTTCATTTCACTGAGGTGACCACTGATAAATCAGGGACAAAGCTGAAGGATAGTTAAAGAGTGAGTGAGTGTATTATATAAACATGTATTTTATATTTATTTACAAAAATATGTCTCAAGAATGGCGACACAGTGGCACGTGGTTAGCATTGTTGCCTCACAGCAACAAGGTGGCTGATTTTAATCCCAGCTCAGTTGGCATTTCTGTGTGGAGTATGTATGTTTTCCCCATGTTTGCGTAGGTTTCCACCGGGTGCTCCGGTTTTCCCCACAGTTCAAAGGCATGCAGAATTGAATAAACTAAATTTGCCGTAGGCAACCCAGTGGCGCAGTGGGTAGTGCTGTTGCCTCACAGCAAGAACGTCGCTGGGTCGCAGGTTCGAACCTCGGCTGGGCTGGGTCAGTTGGCGTTTCTGTGTGGAGTTTGCATGTTCTCCCTGGGTTCGCGTGGGTTTCCTCCGGGTGCTCCGGTTTCCCCCACAGTCCAAAGACATGCAGAACAGGTGAATTGGGTAAACTAAATTGTCCATAGTGTATGAGTGTGAATGTGTGTGTGGAAGTTCCCAGAGATGGGTTGCGGCTGGAAGGGCATCCGCTGCGTAAAATCGTGCTGGATAAGTTGGCGGTTCATTCCGCTGTGGCGACCCCGCAAGGGACAAAGCCGACAAGAAAATGAATGAATGAATGAATGAAATTTGCCGTAATGTATGTATGTGTATGAGTGTGTAGGGATGTTTCCCGGTACTGGGAAGAAAAATGAATGAACGAATGAAGGTCTCAAGAACCTAATGCCTAAACCCTACATTTTGTCTGTGATGACATTTCATGGTGTTCCAAAATAAACACACAGTGTCAAGTGAAATTTACTTCAGTGTGCAGGGGGTGTGAAGCAGTGAACACTGCATGGGAACCCTGTTACCTGGAAAACAGTTACAGTGGCCATATACACACTAAGCTTCTATAGGGACAACAGCCACCTTTAAATAGATACATATTTGTATCATGTGCGTCTATTAACAACAGTAACTTTCAGATGGCTTGAATGTTTGGTTGAATCTGCTATCTGCTATTTTGACCAGTTTAATATTACAGCACCAAGCCCTTGTTACACTGCAATTTGAACTTAACCATGGATGACAGAGGTGTCATGTTTTGTTGACTTAGAAGGCTGCTTTGCAGAGCAAACTCTTGAAGTGTTGCCATGTCCACTTATTATAAGCGTCTTTGGGCTTGTTGTTTGGACTTTGCTCGTAAATCAATCTAGTTTATATGGTCATTGGAATGGGCAGATGTGGGTAGCAATGGTTTAAATAAAGAATTTGGATTTATTTCAGATTTATAGGTTTGCTTGTTTTTGCAACAAGATCTGGCAACATGAATAAGCTCTTTGACTCCTTGCTCGGCAACACTTTATAATAACTTTCATAAATGAACCCATAACAAGTTGTTTATAATGTTTAACATACTGTATCATTGGATACTCTATATTAATGTAACTGCAAGATAATGTGAAATCTGATGTTTACTAATTAACTTTTTGAAAATAATCATAAACAAATCATTAGTGCAATTAGTGCAAATTAAATGCTTACAAATGTCCTGGATGTTTCATTTGAGTAAAATTATTTTTCACATCATCTAACACAGGGGTGCCCAAACTCGGTCCTGGAGGGCCGCTGTCCTGCAAAGTTTAGTTCCAACCCCAATCAGACACTCATACACTATGGCCAATTTAGTTCATCCAATTCACCTATACCGCATGCCTTTGTACTGTGGGGGAAATCGGGGCACCCGGAGGATACCCACGCCAACACAGGGCGAACATGCAAACTTCACACAATAATACCAACTGATCCAGCTGGGACTCGAACAAGCGACCTTCTTGCTGTGAGGCGACAGTGCTGACCACTGAGCACCCAAAAACCAATTTATGTCTGCTTAATACTACAAGTGTATTTAACTGAATAACAACTGTGACTAAGCATTACAACTTTTCGAAAAATGAGAAAAAATATTTAATCACACTTTAAGCTCAGTGGAGCTGCAATGCTCTTTCAATGAGTGAAACCTCTTTGCAGTGGGCTGGGGTTGGGGGGGGAAGCTTAAACACCAATCAAAATATGACCTTGCCTATACTGATATTTTAGCTGCTTATTCACTCTAGGAAGACAATAGAGTTGGGGAATTTCATTTCTAAATACCATGTTTTATAATTACAATCCATTTTAGCATAATGGCAATCTGAGGGAGTGGATTAGTGCTAGCCTCATGGACCCTAATGGTGCTGGGCCTGCATGTACTACTTGCACATAATAATAATATGCCCATAATAATAATAATAATAATAATAATAATAATAATAATAATAATAATAATAATAATAATAATAATAATAATAATAATAATAATAATAATTATTATTATTATTATTATTATTATTATTATGAATTAATTCATGTTTGCAAATGTATATAAATGTTTAGTTAGACAAAGCTAATGGATGGATGAATGAATGATGAATCAAACTGAATCATTAATGAATAATATGTCAATATGTACACAAAAAAATGTTTTTTGCTCGTTCAAACTACTTATTTAAAATGAGCTGAAACAACACAATTGTTGAGATTTCATTGGGACAACTTAATTGTTTTTTTATGTTCAATTCACATAAATTTGTTAAAAGTTAACTTGAATAAATTGTGTTAACATGAATAAATTGTGTGGAACCTAACATTTTTACAGTGTACTGCATAGTATGATTTAAAAACTTGATTTGAAAACTTTTTAATGACATTTTATGATATATTTTTTTATCCCTTTAATTAGTTTAACCAGTTTAATGACACATACACATTTGAAAGCACACTACAATGTTAAACACTACACTACAAAACTGTTAATTAGCGTATACTATCAGTATCCATACATCTGTAGGTTAAAAATGATTAATAGACTGGTGTGCAATCAAGGCTCGACAATAACTTTTTGCTAGCTACTCGCCATTTTCACAAGCCACAATTTTGTTGTTGGGAATATATTTTTATGCATACATTGACTTTTGCATGCTAAAATTACTTCATTTAAAAATTGTGTTATGTCCACATGACTTCATTTCACTATTTATGTGGGTTGTGTATGACTTCAAGGAAATCGATACTTATTATTTCACATGCCTTTTCAGGGCTCAACATTAAGGATGTACCAAAATTTCCTCCATAGCCACCTTGAAAAAACAAACAAACAAACAAACAAACAAACAAACAAACAAACAAACAAACAAACAAACAAATAAATAAAATATTTAAAAAATAATAATAAATAAATAAATAAAAATAAATAAATAAATAAATAAATAAATAAATAAATATTTCTTAGCCAAAAATTTTAAATATGGAAATTTTCAAAAAACTAGCAAAATATATATTATAATATTCATGCAGTTTAATTATTCAACAACACTTTCTTAAAAAAAAAAAAAACCTATTTGTCATGTATCTAAAACTATTGCACAGTAGTCTGCCCTGGCTAAAGGTCTCAGATCCCCATTTAACTATACATAAATTGGAAGGTTTCCTCCGGGTGCCCGGTTCCCCCACAAATCAAAGACATGCGGTACAGGTGAATTGGAAAAGCTAATTGTCCATAGTGTATGTGTGTGAATGAGTGTGTATTGATGTTTCCCCAGTGATGAGTTGGCAGCTGGAATGAATGAATGAATGATGAATGAATGAATATGAATGAATATATGTGCAATAATGACAGGATTATCACTCACACTCAGGTTAACATTAGGCCCATTAACCAATCTGATCAAGAATGTTTAAAGCAAAACCTGCAATTGCTAGTGGGAGCATTGCTAGTGGTCTATCTAACCCACTACAGGTGAAATCTACCCGCATTTGGCTGGTTGGCGGGTGTTAATATGAAACCCTGTGCGCAATAATACAAGAACTGAACATGAAATATTTAAGCATTTAAATTATTCTGTTTCATTAGTAAGTATTTACAAGCACATTACCTCATGCTTGTAGCAATGTAAATACTTTTTTTTTTCTACAAAACCTGAATGAACTATCAGCCATTTTCTTAATACTCTCTTGTCAATGCTGAAATTCAGGCTCAATTTTAACTTCAAGAAAAACTCCTCACCGATCCAAAGATCAGCCAATATACTGTAACATGCCAGAGACGTCTATGTAAAATTAACAGCAGCTGAAAAACTGGAATTTGTCTTAATCACTGCCAACAGCCCGTGAAGATCGCAACTCGGTGCCAAGTCTCATAAACATCTGTTGAAACTGAATAATTTTCTCCACAGAAAAAAGAAAGAAGGAAAAGAAAGAAATGTCTAAACACATGCTTGTCTAATTTCCTTATTTTATTTATTTTTTAATTTGAGAGCAAACTCTGACCTGCATGACAAGCAGGCAAGAATCCAAAGCAGGCGTGAAATATTACATGTGGTGCTGTCAAAAAGCAACATTTGGCACTGCGCACATGAGAGACAGCAAGATGTGAGGCGAGAGACTGCCAAATAAAGCCCCGGGGTATAAAACTCCGTCAGCGAAGTGCTCGTGCCATAATCACGTCACTGTTGCGACGTCTTCACGATAACAGAGAGAGGGAGAGAAAGACCGCAGGGTTTTCGTCCTGCAAGTAATGAGGTCACATCTTCCTGTTATGCCCCAATCGAATCTCCTTTAAGAGGGGGAAGGAGGGGGTTTGGGGGGATTATGACATAATTAAAAAATAATCCTCAATGGCAAGAGACAGATAAGAATGCTGTGGAAAACATATTTCAGTAATGTGCAAGTGGGACAGGATGACAGGCAATCTGATGACATATCGCATGAAAGAGTCTGGGAAAATATGTGAGTACAAAGTGACACACACATGATGCATGATGGGTAGTGATCATTTTAGTACCACCTTTTGATACATTACAAAAATAAAAAACAATCTATAAATTAAGAGTTTTCTGTATTTTCAACGCAATCTCACGGCATTTCGTAACTTTTTGATTTAGTGGCTAATTCGTATGAATTCGTACGATCTAATTCGTACAAATTAGTACGATTTGCTCATCACCCAATGACGGTTGGGGTTAGGGGTGGGGTTAGGTGCCACGCCTCCTTTTTAAAATCGTACATTTTCGTACGACTGAACTCTTCGTATGACTGAATTAGCCACTAAACTGACAAAACGTAAAATACTTACGTTTCTTCGTGAGATCAGGCTGGTATTTTACGATTCATGTTTTTATTAATAGTATTATTTTTATTATTATTTATGCTATTGTGCAACCTTGAACTTTCCAGCAATGACTTTTGATGTCAAATTATTTTAAAAAGTGACTTTAATTGAAATTATAGGTTCTTGTAGGATGTTATATATGGCCTGGTGTTGTAAACTACAGTAAAAAAAAACTGATGATAAACTGTCAGTACTTTTTCAGTTATTTTATAGACTTATAGTAGCTCATTATTTAATATTTCTTATCCAATGTATTGTTTAAAACGGCTAAAATGTTAATTAAATAAAAAATACCTGTTCAAAACCATTTGAGAAACTGATTGCAACAAACCATTTAAGTTCAAAAACGAATCCTTATGAATTCTGTGAACTTAATCCATTTGAGTAAACGAAGCAATTTGAGCACAGTAAAACCCAATAAATGAAGAGAACTCAACCCCACTGAGTACTTTAAAACCCAATAAGTTAAGGCAACTCAAACCGTTTGAGGAAACCGATTGCAACAAAGCATTTAAGTTAAAAAAAACTAACCTATATGAGTACTGTGAACTTACTCCATTTAAGCTGAAGTAATGAGATATTTCATTAACTCATTACCTTCAACACTGAGTTCAAAACTCTTTTCAAAAGA
Organism: Danio kyathit; assembly: GCA_903798195.1. NCBI lineage: Eukaryota > Metazoa > Chordata > Actinopteri > Cypriniformes > Danionidae > Danio > Danio kyathit. The sequence goes on along the minus strand of LR812519.1, from coordinate 47,553,578 downwards.
GTAGAATTAACCTTCAGTAAATTTTGAGTTAACTGGACTCCTTTCATTTGATAAAGTTTGACTGTTTTACAGTGTGTGAAAAAGGTAATGTTGACACCAATTGATGGATTACATTGCTCTGCATTCACAGGCTGCTTGTTTAATACATACATACATTGTACTTGATATGCTTGACTGAAATAATTCAATAAATATGTCTTAAAATACCTCCTTGTTATGTAATTTCTTGTTTACACATGTTAGTTTTTGCTTTATGTTAAAATCTATTTGTGTTGAGGTAATAGAACAAATTAAGACCTAGCAACTGTATAGAAACTCAAATGGTTTGAGGAAACAGATTGCTGCAAACCATTTAAGTTGACTAACTTTATTCATTTGAGTTCAGTTAACTTAAATCATTTGCCACAATCGGTTTCCTCAAACCGTTTGAGTAGCTATACAAATGCTTGGACTCAATTTGTTTAATTAAACTGAACTCATACAGATTTGATAACAGAACTTAAAATGTTTAAGTTACAAATACTCTAAATGTTTGACGATATCAAATTAAATAGTATAAGTGTATATGATTCAGTACATATAAGTTTACTGTTCTCAAACCATTTAGTTTCATAACTCAAACAGTTTTCCGCAATCAGTTTCCTCAAACGGTTTGAGTTTACTTAAACTATCAGGTTTTACAGTGTGGCAATTCCCATGTATGCAGTATATACATATTTGTTTAAAGACACATTTATATTATGTTAGGGAAAATAATTATGTTATGTAAATACCTGATTTTAAACACTCTGGCTTTTCAACAGAACCCCCCCCCCCCCCCCCCCCACCACCACCACCACCAAAACAGTGTTGCATATTTTGCTGACTTATGTACTTACATTTTCTCAAATGCTTCAAAAATGTTCAAATCACGAGAAATCCAAAGAAATAAGCAATGATAGTTATTAACACAGACCGCGTCATTGTGTCACCATGCTTAAGACATCACCCTCAATTTTTGGTTTGGTTTTACAAAAACAGGGAAACAGAAAAAAACACTTTAATATGTTGTGTGTTTAATTAGACTGCATAAAGCAGCATTAACAGAACATTAACATGTGTTTGGTGTGATAAATCTTTGAAAATTGCATATTGTGCTCTTTATCGGTCAGAAAAAAGTAATACTATCAAAAAGTTTAGTTGGAGACTCATTCCTTAGATGGTCTTTAACTGTGCGCAGATGGTCTTTAACCATTTTCTCGTTAGCGAAGCATTCAGTTTGTTTCTGCAATTATTTCATTTAAATTGTGAAAGCGTCATGGTGTGATTGCAACTTACAAAGACTCTAATTGGTTTAATGCATGTTATGTCAATACAAACCCATAACTCATTAAGAGAATAAGGGCAACAGACCATGCGCTTGGTGCACAGACTGTTTTTCCACTGCTTAAAATAGAAAAAAGTGTATTTGGACAAGCCATTAGTGGTTTTGCGCCACTTCAGACTTTGAGATTAGATTGTTAAAATACAGCAAATTGTGTCCCACATATTTAAAATGAATGAATGAATGAAAACATATAATATAGATATTAACAAGAAAAATGTTTAGAAATAATTTTAAAATTTAAAAGTAAAACTTTCAATTAAAAATAATGTAGTGAGTACTTGCTTGTTGTTTTTAGGAGACATGTTTTCAAAGGCTGGACTGTTTTACCTTGACTTGCCATATTACAAATGAAATGCTTGTGCTGGAACAACACAAAAAAAAACAGCAAATGACAAAGATGCAATAAAGAAGATGCATCTGCAGTATAAAGGAAACTTTCACAATATTACTTGGGAACTGTCTAACCTGCATGACACCATCTTAAGGAAAGAAAGCAAGAAAGAAAGCAAGAAAGCAAGAAAGAAAGAAAGAAAGAAAGAAAGAAAGAAAGAAAGAAAGAAAGAAAGAAAGAAAGAAAGAAAGAAAGAAAGAAAGAAAAGAAAGAAAGAAAGAAAGAAAAAAGAAAGAAGTATTTGGTTCAGCAGTCTGATAATCACAGTACCATATCTAGTCACAGACAAAAAACAGAAAGAAAAAAGGAATGTGTAGAGGGAGAATTTACCACAGTTTTGCCTCAGCTCGAGTATCTATTTTGGCCATTTTCCTTAACGCTCCATTCATGCTTGCTGCAAGCCTCTGCGAGTGGGAGAGATGCTGCTCACGGTCCATTGGCCAAACCGGACAGGCCTTTTGCGTTGTGAAGAGCCCCACAGCAAAACAAAAAACAACCACAGCTATGATTACACACAGAGGAGCGCTAGACAACACACAGTTTGCCATGACGGCTACAGGACACTTGTGTTACGCTCCAGTTTCCCGTCTCTGTCAGCAAATATCTACCTGCCACACTCAATTATAGCCACTGTATGTTAGCGCAGGCAGTGTACACATCTCTGCACACTGGGTAAAAACAGCAAAAAAAAAACATCCTAGATCCACACTTGGGACACTCATCAATTCGCATGTAGCTCCTCACGCGCTAGCACAATTATCCTTGACATCCGCTGGGGGAAAACAAACCTTTCAAGGTCTGTTTAAGTACAATCACAGCACCTAATTGAATATGTCAAGACTGACGGATGGCAGTCGGCAGATGAATGGAAAACATGAGGGAGTCAACCCAGACAATGTGACTCTCCTTGTGTTTTCTTACACGTGTGCGTAACGTGTTTGGTTGAGCTCAGTCATCCCTTGCGATCGCTGCTGCTCGACCATGGTGTTTATTTGCGGAGAGACGGCTTTGCTGTGGGCAAAACATTTTACATTATTTATATCTCTAGCATCAGATAGATAGTAAATATTTGTTGAGAATACACATTAATGAACGGCCCAATCTATCCGGAGGGCTCGTCCACACTTAAATCAGCCTGATGAAATGCGTAACATCAAAAATAAATAAATAAATAACTGATAAAAAGCCTCTTGGAAATCTACAATCTTATTCTCAAGTTGTGAACAGACCGTTATAATCAAATTATAACAAATTCGTCTATGTGACCGCACCGAAAACTGCGAATGTTAAAATCCCAAACGGATCCTTTATGATGTGGCAGTCTGCAGGCGGGAAAACTCACAACTCATCAGCGCTGAGCTCAGAGTAAATTACTGTGAATATGCCGTTTCTTTGTGGGCATCCGAAATGCAATGACATTTCCTATCCAGGCCTAGCTCAAAATGAATGCTCTCCTTCAGCTATCTTTTTTTTGTTGCCTCCTGTAGCGAACACACCAGCATTTATCCTGAGATTACAGGGGGAGAAGGAGATCCTAGCTCTGGGGTTTGGACCAGGATGGTTTCAGAAGATTGTTTTGTGGATTGTTCAGGAACAACGGTGCTGTAATTCCCATGGGGTAACGGATGGCTTTGCTTAAATTCACAGAGCCTAGGACAAAAAAAAAGAGGTTCTGCACCTTTGACAATGGCCTGCTGTATAGGTAACAATCTGCAAAATATCTTTTAAACCCATGCTGATTTGCTTGAAATAGTGAAATGTATGAAAGTGTGTGTAAACGCAACAGATTTACCCTTTCCATGACTCACAGCCCAGAATGAAGCATGGTTATAATCCAAATAAATATTTAGTGATGTTTTCCATATATGAAAATCTGGATATATCTAGGTATGCAGTAGCTGAATAACAATGGAAAATACATACAGTATCGGGAGACTCAAGCATTGTTACCTAATGAGAGAAACCTGAAAATCAGACCAATTGGAGTAATACACCAGCTCTGACAATCCTCATTGGATCATTAATATGCAAGCACCGGACAGCATTTGATTGGCTATTTCCTACTGAGACTACAGTAATGATATTTTCCCCTTGTTTATTAAGTTTATCTAAGCTTGAATTCAAGAGTTCGCCCTTGCCGATGATTGGTTATAAAGCGTGTTTGGCATGCTGTCCCGGGAGAGAGCCCTGAGCTCGTGAGATTCTCGAGCCCGGGGCTTCCTCGCGTTGCAGGGCAAGAGGGGAGTCTGAGCTCAGGTAGGTCTTGAGAACTCCCCCTGCTTGATTATGAATTGGCTGTGGAGATTGTATGCTGAATTTATTGCTTGTCTATAATGACAATTTAGTTTGTCAATTTATTTATGTTACATGTTTTGGTCTGTGGGAGAAAACCGGAGTGCCCGGGGAAAACCATGCTAACTCCGCACAGAAACGCCGACCTGGCCAGGTAAGGTCTGAGCCGGTGATGCTCTTGCTGTACGGCAATGATGCTAACCATTGTGCCTCCGTGCTGCCCTGATAAGGAAGGGGGAGGAGTAGGGGTGGAAGGGGGGATTCTTCAAGACGAAGATGGCTAAGGTAAGATGCTTTGGTTATTTATAGTGATTTAGGAACCTTCTGATTGGTGGATTGTGCGTTAGCTAACGAGGATCAGCTGCTATCAATCATAAGCGCGTGCTCCTCTTGAAATTAGTTTATAAATAAACTTCACTAAAACATACAATACTGTGTACATTACGTTGGAATCTTATTTTGAAAACGGTACAGGCTTTAAGAAAGAGTAAGCGATTCTGGGAAGCGATAAAAGCCAATGAAGCAGCTCATCTGTTTACAGTGTGTCAGAATGCAATTGTGGGATATATGAATTATAAATGTATTCAAAGCCACCCCAAACAGACATAAGGTCTTTTTAACTATCTCTGTTAGTTTAATGTGTATATTGTGAAAATTGCTGTGTATTTTTGGAATGAGGCAAATAAACAGATGAATATAAGTCTTTAATCCACGTTTATGCATTGTGTCATATCACTCAGCTCTTGCAGTGATTTTTTGGATTGAAAGGATGAAAATATGCACCAAAGCATGCACACCAATCTAAATGGGTGCTCAGCCAAACAACAAAAAGAGCAAAAATATATTCAAAAAGACGGCAACAAAAAATAGAAAAATACACATTAGTAAATTACACAACTTACATATTTAAAACGAGAACACAAAAATAAATGTACAAAAAATAGTTTTTGTATTTTCGTTTGAATATGCAGTTTTCTATTTTTTGTTGTGAGATTATGTAAAAGATCATGTGATCCAGAAGTGTATAAAAAGAGCAACATGCTGTGATGAATACTGTCTGATGAAGAGCCGGTGTCCTCGAAATGTTACATGCTTTATGTTAGCCTTTTAATTTAATAAATTGGTATTTTTTGGATCTCTGGTGTTGCCTCCTTTTTGAATATATTTGTGGAGTAAAAAGGATGCCAATACACATTCAAACCAGTTGTTTTATGTGGAGATTGATATAAATTGACTTAACAAATGACTTATTGAACAATTAAAATGGTTAGATGAAAATAATACCACCATTTACTCATTTTCCACTTGTTCCAAACCTGTTTGAGTTTCTTTCTTCTGTTGAACATAAAGGAAGATATACTGAAGAATGTTGGAAGAAAAAAACTGCCATTGACTTATATTGTATTTATTTATTTTTGTTTCTATGGTGGCAACTTTTCCCCAACATTCTTCAAAACATTTTTGCGTGAACTATCCCTTTAAGTAAAGTCATTATTTAACTGAATCACCTGTGTGTGTAAGAGCTGCTTCCCGACCATAGTGTTTATTTGTGGAGAGATGGCTTTGCTGTGGGCAAAACATGTTGCTTTATATCTCTAGCATTAGATAGATACATATTTGTTGAGAATACACATTAATGAAACTTATATTGTATTCATTTATTTTTGTCCCTATGGTCGCAGCTTTTCCCCAACATTCTTCAAAATATCTTTACAATGTATACAAAGGTTTAAAACCACTTAAGAGTGAGTAAACAGTGAGTAAATTTTCATTTGTGTGTGAACTATCCCTTTAAGTAAAGTCATTATTTAACTGAATAGATCTGTGTTTGGCCAAATTGGTTGAACGAATGATTCAATGGCTCATTCATAAATATTCTGAGAAAGAAGAAACAGAAAGTGCTGCTGGACTGTTATACCAGTATGTTCCGACATTTCAAAGAACTGGAACTAATTGTTTTATACTTTTACCTTGACAATGTCAATATAACCTACATGTATAGCTATACGGGATCACATACTTCAGGGCTCAGGATGTTTTTTTTCCTTAATTTAATGTTCCTGGAAAACCATAAATTGATGTAAAGCTGTTACAATTGATGTTGTAACAAAATAAAGAGCAGTGTTTTAATGTTTCCCTCTTTAATCTTCGCATTTGGCCCCGAGACTCAGACAACCATCGGCCCACGCTTGTACCAGCTTAAATTAAATTTGTCATTTTGCAGACAGTTTTATCTGAAGAGACAGTAAGCCAATTGCAGAGACGTTCTTTCAGGAGCAATTTTAGGCAAAGTGTTTTGCTCAGAACCGCCACAATAACAGAGCAAATGTGTGACCGCACTCTGTTCACCCTCAAGTAGCACTGGTATATTTCATATATATTAATACTGTGATTCAGCAAGGATCCATTCAATTTATCAAAGTGGCAGTAAAGCCATTTATAATCTCACAAAAGATTCATATTTCAAATAAATGCTGCTAGTTTAAACTGTGCATTCATTCAAAATACTAAAAAAAAGAAATATATGTATATAAGTAATGACTTTATCTTAAGTAGTAATGAGCTTTACCATCACACAAATGAATTAAAATTTTAAAATAGTCAAGTAGAGAACATAAGTATATTTAATAATATTCCTTTTAATTATTTGTATTGTTTGCACTGATTTCTTTTAGCGTTTGTAAGAGAGTTTGACCAATTATTTGCCAGCTTTTATCATCTTTTAATGATATAGGTTGTTTAATTTACCAACCTTTGTCGTATTTGCTGATCTTCTCATATTTGTCGTAGTTGCCGACCTTTTCATCAATAAGGCACTCTCAAACTGGAGGTTTTTGTATACCAGAAAAATAGACTTTATTCTCCATAATGTAGCCGAGAAAGTGCAGAGCAGACCTCAGAGCATTCTGAAGTCTCTTCTGGACAGTTCCTAAAGTGTCTGTGTTTTTACCAGATTTATACAGATTTTTGCCCCACCCCTAGGTGTCTCTTTTTTAACTCCTGACCATCCTTGGAGAAGTTTTTACTCTAGGTGGTCCTTTTATTCTTGGCTCTCTGCCAGCTTGCTAAGGTCTACGCAAGCATCTCTTTTGACACCAGAGATGACCTTTATAGATGCAACTTATGCAAAAGAACTAAGTTTTTACATACATTGTCATGATGGTACATTAACTTGATAATATGTTACTCACTCTAGCTTCGGACACATATAGCTTCTTATGATTATTTAACATATATAATCAGTGCTTTACATATTCAGTTACTCTACACAATCAGTTATTTCATAGTGTTGCTCCTGTGCAGGTTTCTCATCGTACACAGATATACTGTACCAAAAAGTATTTTTACCACAGGCTGGCATGTTTGCTGCAAACACCCCATAATTTTTGAGAAGAGAAAATTAACTGCTTTACACTTAGAAAATACTTCACACTGAGAGAATAAAATCTTCTTCACCTTCTGGCTTCCAACAGCTAAAAACTTTTCTCGGTTATCTGTTATGAATGAGTAACTGAAATTGATTAGATCTTTAACAGAAAAGAATGTATAGCTGAATATGTAGTGCAAGAGAAAAGAAAACATCAACAAAAAGACCAGACATTACTTCTGAATCCTTTTCTCTTAGAAGAATAAAAAAAAAATGCATAAGAATTCACTGCATTTGCACAAGGCTATATGTGAATCAATAAAAAACTCTTTTATTACAAATAATGACCAGCGCTTTTGTTTGTATTTTTTTGTGAAGTGCACAGGACTTTTATTAAACTAAAATGTATATATATATATATATATATATATATATATATATATATATATATATATATATATATATATATATATATATATATATATATATATATATATATATATATATATATATACACACATGTACATATGCATTATAAATGTGCAGCATGTAAGTAAAATAAGAATGTGGTGCAAAATGTACACGCCATACATTGAAATGACAAAATTTCATCAAATCACTGGAGTCATCTGTTAAAGCCCCAGTTGCACTCAAGGTTATATTAGTTTTAGATTTTTCATTAGTTTTAGTTTTTATTTAGTTTTGACTTTTTGTTGTCAAATTCAGTTAGTTTTAATTAGAGAATCACTTATGTGCAGTATTATCAGTTCACTGCTTCTCAAATCTGATCTATGTGTAGCCTACTGTTCTAATAACCGAATAACATGGGAAATTGGTCTATTTCGAGTCAAGAGGGAGGTGTCAAGCATGTTAAAAAGTAAGTAGTTTGTGGATAAGAGCCTACTGGAAACGTGAATCATTTCAAATTATTCAGTTTATTTGGTGAACTAGTTCAACCGGTTCACTTAGAAGATCTGGTTCAAAAGTTTTGTTTCCGATCTGGAACACTAATACAGAAATAAAACCCATTATTTGGCTCTGCTTGAGTCGTATTTAATGTGGTCACCATGCTGCTGTCATGTCCACTTCTTGCTTTTGTCGCAGGCTTGATCTGGCCAATGGCATCAGGATTACAGACTCTGAGGTGCTGTACGGCTCAAACACCCGGCAGCATGAAGTAAATAGATTCACTTCTAAAAGGCATATGTAATAAACACATTTACAAAGATGTTTTTGCTAAAATTTTAGTTAGTTTCAGTTAGTTTTGTATGAACACAATACAGTTTCAGTGAGTTCTAGTTAAAAAATAAAAAAAACTCTTGTTTTTATTTCAGTTAACGAAAATCTTTTTCAATTATAGTTTTCGTTTTTTCGTTCGTTTTCGTTAACTTTAATAACGTTCATTGCACCTGAGTGGCATTTCCATTTGTTATACAGTGGAAGAACGATAATTTGTCAGAACAGTAGTTGGTCAAACTACCAAGACCCTGAATGGACATCAATGATTGACAAGAAATCAGTATATTTGCTAAATGAATGAATGAATATAACATGACTGGTTCATGCTCATTATTTATTAATTGATTGATTAACCAACTGATTGATGGTGATTTATAATAATATATTCTATAAGAAATAAAACACACAGTAATAAATAAGTACAGATACCAGTAAAAGTACTGGAAGCTTGTTACCCAGTTTCTGTAGTGTAATTTACATGAGTTACTTTGAAATTATATACAGTTGAAGTCAGAATTATTATCCCCCTTTAATTGTTTTTTCTTTTTCCAATATTTTCAAAATGATGTTTAACAAAGCAAGGAAATTTTCATAGTATGTCTGATAATATTTTTTCTTCTGAAGCAAGTCTTCTTTGTTTTATTTCGACTGGAATAACAGCAGTTTTTATTTATTTTTTAAAATCATTTTAAGATCAAAATTATTAGCCCCTTTAAGCTATATTTGTTTTTGATAGTCTACAGAACAAACCATCATTATACAATAACTTGCCTAATTACCCTAACCTGCCTAGTTAACCTAATTAACCTAGTTAAGCCTTTAAATGTCACTTTAAGCTGTATAGAAGTGTCTTGAAAAATATCTAGTAAAATATTATTTACTGTCATCATGGCAAAGATAAAATAAATCAGTTATTAGAAATGAGTTATTAAAACTATTATGTTTAGAAATGCATTAAAGCAAATCTTCTCTCCGTTAAACAGAAATTGGGGAAAAAAAATAACAGGGGGGCTAATAATTCTGACTTCAACTGTATATTAAGTCAAAATATGCCAGAGCAAAGTTCAAGTAAATATAAATGACAGTGAATCATGACCTACAGGTAACTATATGGACATTGGTTGGTTGGTTGGTTGAATAGTCTCATTATATATATCATAGAATGATTCATTCATTCTTATTTTACAGGGTAGACACTGTAAGCCACACATCAGAACTGAAAAAAATACAACCATCATTCCCATTTAAACTACTTTAGAAAGCAATGCACCATCCAACCTTTAAGTTAATTAAGGCTAAGCTCAAAATCCTGTAACATCTCTGAAACCTTTCCACTGCACTAAAATTTCTTTGCTGTGAAAGTTGTTTACATTTTTATAGAAGCATATTTTATTTGGTAGCATGGTCACTTTCAAAAATGTTTCATAAGACATGCTTCCATCCGAATCATTGCTATGCTGAAAGCTTCGGCATAATCTGACCTCTCTTAACACATCCTTAAATGCAACAACTTCATGGTTACATTGTTATGGTAAACGTTCAGTGAAGCACTCAAGGCCAACTGTCTGCAACACACAAAGTCTAATTTGTTTTCCCTTGTATTCTTTACAAGATTCGACACATAATGAATGGTCTCTTACTAGGATATAATGAGATGCGAAAAAAATGGCAGCAAAACACGACACTGACGCCCCGTGAAGCAAACAAGTCAATCATAAGGATTTCAAAATTACTACGAGTGAATAGACTTAGCATAGTTTAAATGATCGTACTGTGCTCAACTGTTTATCCCCATTACTGAACAATCATTTGCATTTTACAAGTTCACAAGTGCTTTTTACATGCCAAGATAGCTATAGGTTCCCATTTCATCTTTTGGCTGGCAAAATAAATTGCAAATAAGGCAGATTTTACAGAGTGACCAGAGGTGAGATGTCACTGAGAAAAGTGGCAACACACACACACACGCACACACATTTTGTTCAGGCAGAAAGCACTTTGATTCCTTTTAGGTCTTTGTTATGCCAATAAAAATCTTTTTCAAAAGGCATGCTGTTTATATTGTTGTGTACCAACTGAACTGAAGGGTTTTCAAAGAATTGTTTGTCCACCTTTTCAGAGAAGGCCCTGAATAAAGCCTGTTTTTGAAATAGTCTCTCTGGAGAGCAAATCAAATGTACAAACTGTACTCCTCCTCACACTCCTGTAACTTCCAGGTGTTTCATGATAATCTTTTCATTACTACTCACTGCATAAAATGGATGCAACATTAGTTCAAGATAGAGCATGTTAAAATTCTCGAGCTGCACGTAAATGCCATTTATTGGGTCTAATTAAGATGAATGGCTCGAGCATTAGACCTTCATCAGGATGATCACGAAAACCAGAATGATCATGAAAGCTTAATGCCATTCTTGGAACTGGACTGAAATCATCCACTTGAAATTCCATATAGACAGAGCTTATATTATCCAAAGATACATGTACTCTTATTATGCATGTAGTTTGAATAGGCAGAATGGTTTGGCACAGATGAGACTGCCCTCAAAGTAAAAGAGGAGAAGATGATGAATGCAAGGCATTACAGTAAGGCGCTCTACTCTTATTAATAATGTAAAATCAATAAAATATTTAAGTTAGTATGATTAAGACTGCAAAATGTTCATTTGTATGCATGCTATTTTGATTTATTTTCATGTACTTTTAAAAATATGATTCTTTTGTGGCATCTTGATTCTACAAAAACCCTTAATCATCAGGGAACCCATTAAAGGGGTAGTTTTAAATATGATAATTTACTCACTATTCAATCATTCTCAAGTGGTTCCAAACCTTCTTTTATGATACACTAAAGAAGATCTTTTGCAGAAAGTTGAAAATCTGTAATACTAAATACCAAATACTGATGCTGTTTTGATTACTAGTCACATTAATAAGCTCTACACAAATTCAAAACAGATAAAAAAGAATATCATCAACTTTATGCTTATATAAGGCTGCATGATGAATTGAAATGAAATCAAAATTGTTATTCAGAAAAGGTTGTGATTCTGATGTGCATCTTGTCAGGGAAACATGGCTCTGCATTCAAATTAAAGAGCAGATGATTTAACTGTTCTATTAATTAAACATCGAATAAACAAGCAACTATAGAAATAATCTCATATATGATTTGTTTCAAACACTCAAATAAAGTTATGAGGTTTGGAGCAAAAAGCAAATATTAACTGGTATTTTCACATGCTTTCAGATGTAGCAGCAACACAAAGCCATAGTACATGCAAATTGAACAACCATTTAACCAATGGGTTGATTAAAATGTCTGCATATCCCTTAGGGCTGGACAATAATTCGATATCAATATATATTGCGATATAATTTTTTTCAATAACGATGATATGATTTTTAAACCCATTTCCGATATTTCAATATAAATTTGCATATATATATATATATATATATAAATATATATATTATTATTTATATAAGATCTTATACATGTATCACTTGTCACTGAATGACGTTCAGTGCTCAGCCGTCAGAAAGAGCGTGATCTGACGTCACTTACGTGATGACGAACAACACAGACACCCTGCCAGCGCTCAGCACAGCAGTTGGTTAAGCTGCGCCGCAGAAAGTTTTAGCTACAAAATGAGTGCTCTGAATACAGATGCGAATGAACAAGCTTCCACAAGTAAGAATGCAGACAAAATAGTTGATAAGAAAGGAAAGACTAATGCAGTGGTCGATAAACTTAGTTTCGGTGTTCTGCAAAGTGTGCCAGAGAGTGTAGCTGACGAGCGGCGGCAACACATCAAATCTGTTTCACCATTTGAAGCAGTTCCACCCAATAAAACATACTGAGAGTCAGAAGATTAGGCAACATAAAAGTTTAAGCCAACCTGTGGCCTCACTTCACTTATCAACAAGTCCATATACATCTATAAATCACTCGCATATACACCTATACTATTGAATGTTCAAAACATGTATGAAATTTGCACAGATACATATAAACTTGATGCATGCATACACCCACATTTGCATATAAACTCGCTGATCCTTGCATATACTCCCACACTAACACACGCACAAACAAACTTGATCTTGCATAAACACCAAAATTAACACTCACATACACAAACTCGCTGCATGCTGGCATATAGCACTCGCGCACTTACAAAATAAAACTCACAAACATATTTATCAGGAATCAGGTTATTGCAAAGCTGATGAAGTAGAAAGAATGTGATCAATAGAGCTAATAAATCTGTTAAATAATGAAAACGTGTTATATAAAATATGAGTCTATATAAATAGACTATTTAAAATATATAAGAGATATTTATGTTCAACCTTTCAATTTAATTAGGTAATTACATAAACAAATATAAATAGACAGATAAAACCCTTAAAGCACGTTCAAGATGAAAAGCAATTAGAATTATGAATATACTCGAACAACTCTTCTATTGTAAATATTAATGTAGCCTTTACTCTTTATGATTTTTTATTATTATAATTATTATTCTTTTTCTATGTTTTTTTACGATGTGGATGTCATAATTGTAAGATTTTGGTATTATTTTGATTGTTAAATATTCAGCATATACAAAAAAAAAAACACTGATAAAAGTTTCTGTTCATCACGTTGGTCAAGCTAACCTCCAAAAACTGTATATATTATAAGCTGAGTCTGAGAGTTTTATTTATTTGATAGTTTATTTCACATTTCTTGTTTGTATAGGCTAAATACAAATAAAAAGTGAACATTTTTTGTACTGTTTTTATTTTAAAAAAAAGTTATAAGAGTCTGGAGGTATTATCAACTTTGCAAATTCACTTTGCAGACATTTGTAAGTACAGACATCCATTGTGTGCGTTCTTGGCAGTTTTTCCTTTCTTTTTAATATTGTCCATATCGATATCGTAATTATATCGTATCGACCGAAATAAAAAAATATATCGTGATATAAATTTTTGCCATATCGTCCAGCCCTAATATCCCTTGAACCCTAACATTGTGTCCTAACTACACATGGCGTGACAAGATCCCAGCAACAAGCAATTTGTCTGTCCACACCAGATAAGACGTGGCAAAGACATTTAAATACCAGCCGATCAGAAGCACAGAATAGTGCACTGCACTCCCAACAAAATGGATAACATTATTAAAACTACTGTACATGCTGGGTGACTGAAGAAGTTGGTGTGCATGGAATCAGTTCTAAGGTGCATGTTTAAACTATATGTTTGCTAGTTATTTTATTTTCAAGATGTAAGCAATCTGCTGATGCATTTAGCATGGCAAAAAACAAATAAAAAATTACGTAAATTGGTATTTAAACTCACAATGGTAGCATTCAAAGTTGAATAATGCACATAATCAGTACCTGAGGTGACCATTGTCATAGTGGTTTATGCTGTTGTTCAGTCATAATGTTAAATAAATAGAAATCGTTTCAAAAATAGAAATTTCACAAGTCACTGTCATGGATGGTTAGGACAAAAACTCCTTTTAACGTGGAAATATAGTAAGTAAATAAGTAATGTGTATTCATATAGTGCATTTATTTTGTATGACCCAACACACAAAGCGCTTCATAATCATAAGCATCACAAGCATCCACTAGGATGATGCGATGGCAGCCACAGGACAACAGTGCAAGTGCGCTCACCACACACCAGCTATAGATGGAGAGGAGAGACAGTGATACAGCCAATTCGGTGAATGGGGATGACAGGGAGGCTATGATGGGAATTTGGCCAGGACACCGGGGTTACACCCTTAGCCTTACTCTTTACAAGAAGTGCCATGGGATTTTTAATGACCACAGAGAGACACGACCTCGGTTTAACATCTCATCCGAAAGACAGCGCTTACTGATGTTATAGTGTCCCCTTCACTATACTGGGGCATTAGGACTCACACAGACTGTAGGTTGAGCACCCCCTGCTGGCCTCACTAACACCACTTCCAGCAGCAACCTAGCCTTCCCATGTGGTCTCCCATCAAGGTACTGACCAGGCTCAGCCCTGCTTAAATTCAGTGAGTAACCAGTCTTGGGCTGCAGGGTAATATGGCTGTGAAGTCATATATATAGCTATGCAAATATAGCTATTATCATGTGTTGCAGTGGTACAACACTATGACAATAGTGATTGTAGTTATGACAATAAATTAAAACCAAGAAAACCAAACTAGAAAACATGGTTCAATTAAAAACCTAAAGGTTCCTTGGTCAAACCACAATTGTGTTTCTTTGCAAAGAACTGCATTTTAAAGCATGCAGTTAAGTAAATTTCAGAGTTCCCACTCTTAGGCAAATGTCAAAGACTTTCACTGACTAAAAAGAAAAATGTCCATGCCCCATAATCAACAGAAAAACAAAGGGCTGTTATGCTTTGCATAATATTAAAATTGTTTTATCTTGAATATAATTTGTCATTATTTATTAGTAATTTACCTCAGATTTTCAAAATAAACAAAAAGAAACAAGATCCCCCAGTCTTTGAAGTGGGCTTTTTTTTAGCCAAATCTCTTGTAAGTTACATTTCCCTGACATATTTACCTTAGTGAATACAGCTTAGCGACTGCATTCGACTTAAGTGACTGGCAGTTGACGAGCGGAAAAAGATCAAAATAGCACTTAAAATAGCCTAACAAATATAAGAGGCAAAACATCTGAAACAATGTGATAAAAAAACAGGGTGCAAAACACATATTTTGATAAATAGAATCAAAAGCAACAAACAAAGGTCCCCGATAATCCCCGACTTGGACAAAAATAATATACAATTACCTGACTTTCAATTAGTTCTATGACCCATGGGAACCCTGAAAATAGATCACACATTTAAAGTTCAAAACATTTACCAAAGCGCTCAATAGAAACATCAACACTTGATGAAATTTTATGACAGTTCATCACTTAAAGCAATATGACCCAAATCCTCTCAGGACTTATATTACAGTTTTCCATCACAAGCAAATGGGAGTGTGACTCTAGCACTCAATCATTACAGTCAAAACTATTTATCACATATACATACTGTTCATCTTGCTCTTTTCAATAAAATATTTTTCACCGTGACTATATTTTGAAACCCAATATGATGGTTTACAGTGAAACAAAAAAAAAAACAATACTAACGTCAACACACGGATCACTCAAAGAAACAATGGCCTCAGGAAATGAATACATTTTCGAGCTGCGCACCTGTCATTGTAAATACAATCAGCCTTTCAAAACGGTGTCTAACAACGTCTGCTTCAACAAACACCATTTAGCTTTCCACCCAAGCAAGCTTGACATTGTTCGCCTATACGTTGCTTCTCACAAAATTCACACCCACATACAAACATGAAATCAGAATAAACAAAACGCTCTCTCTCGAGAGAAGACAGGCAGCTCTGTGCTTTTCATTGGCGTGTCAGACAGACTGGGCACGGTTTATGTGGTTTCATCCTGTTTTTATGCGCTTTGAACTTCTCGCAGAGATGCACTTTCCACCTTGCAGCCTTTTCTTTTAACGTATCCCTTGCAAAGCAGTAAAGTAGACCTTCAGAACCAATAAAACCGTCACTTGCGCTGCTGAATATGGATTTGTTTGAATATGGATTCTTTCGTTGACTCAGCCTGAGCAGCGAAGGCGGTCTGTGTGGATGGATCGATATAAACTACTGTGTGCATAAAACAAGTATTTATGATCATTACCGCATGGCTTGCGTGGGTAGAAGTCGGCTAAAAGTAAAACAGATACTCTCCTCCTCCTCCTCCTCCTCCCCCCCATTTCACAAACCTTCTCCTTATTTCTCAGCTTCTCTATAAGCTCATTTCTTAGAAGCGAATGAACTCTTAAGCAGTTATTGGCTTGGACCTCCATAATGCCGGCAATCCTGAGTGAATCACCAGTGCTTTCTCACGAATGGGAATGTTAGCAGGTGGCCACAGACGACAGCTTATATCTCATCTCAGAGACCTTTTGCAGACTATTTGCGGCAATTTATCTGCAGATGAATCTTAATTCATCATGGCCCTCCATTACAAAGTGAAGCAGGCGTCACTTCATCGAAGAAGAGGCTGAAATTGCAGCTCTGATTGAACGCACTGATTATTTATTCTTTTTTTTATGTGTATGATGTTTAAATATCATTCTCCATGCAGATGATAGACCTGAAGAGATGATAACATCATTTCGCATTTCCAGTAGGTGTGACTGCAGACACACGCTCACGCATTTACCTCATGTGCAAAAGCAGATCAAAACAGCATGATAAAAAATTAATCATCTCTGTCGGATGCTGCCGATGAGAATGTTTGCATACATTTGCCTCAGTCCTGTGAATGCATGTCAGCGTGTGAAGAAAAGAGTGGGAGATTGTGTTTTAGTGGTATTGGAGATTAAAATTAGAAACTATTATTAAATAATTGATGTCATCTTAACAATAATAATAATAATAATAATAATAATAATTCCTTACATTTATATAGAAATTTTCTGGACACTCAAAGCACTTTTTGGGGGGAATCTCCTCATCCACCACCAGTGTGCAGCATCCACCTGGATGACGTGACGGCAGCCACATTGCACTAGGGCTGGGCGATATTGCAAAATATGTATCAAGATATCATGTTTCATATCATTCAATATCAATAATTATTGAATATTTTTTAACAATACATTTATGAATATTAGTATTTTTTAAACCACTTTATTTTATTTTACCAACATTACTAAGGCAAATAGTTTTAATAGTCAAAACAAAAATATTGAAACTAAAATATTGAATAAAATAAACATAAGTGTTAAAGAGACTCTTAAACTTGATAAATAAAATGCTACAAAGTGTGTGCAATGGTAAAGCGTAAATACTGAACAATCAAAGCAAACTATAAGGTAGATCAACATCTGTAAGGTGTGAATAATAATGATACAGTAAACCTCAAACTCTGTAAACAAAATTAATTATGATAATCAAATCTGAGCTTTCAAGTAAAGGAACCAAACTTTACAAATTGTGAAGTTGAATGACTACATCACCCCCATGCAAAAAAAAAATCTTTCAGATGGGGAGCTAGTGGCTGGGGTGCACAAGAAAAGAAACTAAAAAGCCACTCTGGCGACATCCTTACATCCTTTTTTATTTAAAATCTCCTCACTGCTGATAAACGGCACTCATTTTCACATGTGTTGTTATTTTGACCTGAAGTGACAAGCGCAAACGCTCTGTTTTTCTTGACCAAAAGATTTGCACTCCCGCTCCCCTGGCTAACTAGGCGACCATCAAGCGTTTTCTCAGAGGATGACAAAGGAACCATTGTTGCCGTTCCGATGCAAGTTTTTGGAGAATAGTAATAAGACCTGCAATGTTTGAGTGCGCTGTGTTTGTTTGAGGTAATTAGTCTGCGATTGTACTGTAATGTGTATATTCCATGTCAAGCAGATTGGTTAGTTCTACTTATATGAATCGTGGTGCGCTCGATGAAAAGTTCATGTTCATGTTTTCAACTAGGTGCGCATGTGTCATGTGTGTATGTCTGCGCCGCATGCGCAGCATGTGCACATCGCTCCAATGTGCGCGTCGGGCAAGTCGCGTGCCTCCACTGGAAATGACAAACTTACAGCCTAAGATTGCTTCCAAGGCACATTCTCAGCTGCCACATTTTAATAAAACCATAGCCTTCATAACGAATTTTTTTTTAATTGATATTGACAATGGTGTTTGATCAATAAATATCGGTAACGCTTTTATCGCCCAGCCCTACATTGCACCAGATACTGTGTTTCTAAATGTCTTTATTCAAATTTCTGCCATGTTTCATCTGGTGAAAACAGCCAAACTTCGTATCTCGTCATGTAGTGTGTTGTTAGGACTTGGGGTCACAAGTAATCTGCTTACAGGGTTACAGATAACCTGCTCACCAAATGTTTATGTTCGTAGTATTTGCTTTACGCTACTGTCCACCAGAGGTCGCATTTTGGTCACGGACACATACTTTGAGAGCCCTCATGACTGAATGAATGAAATACGCTGTTTTCCACCAAGGCAACCTGGGGTGCTGTAATATAATTGGCTAAACTGACATTGGGTGGATTAAATGACCAAAACAAAGACAGACATTCCAACACACAACACACATTTTCAAAGCAGAATATCTCACTTCAGCATTGTTTTTCAGACAAGCAAGAATGTTCACTTAGCATGTTTCTTAATTAACTGCAAATATATTATGATATTTTTATGCTTTAGAAGAGTCAAAATTTTACATACAGCACCTTTAAAGCAAAACTAAGAAGTGACCTTGAAACTTAGAAAACTGTAGCTCTTTCTATAATTCTTCATTGTAGATGTTTTGTTTTTGTATATGAACACGCACGCAGATCAGCGGGCGATGTTGCTATCATCAAAGGCAATCTTGTATCATCAAATGCCTGCGGGTCAATGAGGCTTTATGGGATTACCGCCCCCAGATTAGACCTCATGCTTAAAAATCATTTGCAGGCATCAGCTAATTAAATGTGGAAGAGCCGGTGAGGTCATTCAAAGGCATATTCCATCCTCCTCGTTTCGGCTAATGTTAATTACCTATCGTTCCAGTGCTCACTCCATGAAGCCTTTCTTTAATCACACATAGACAAAGGGATGATGGTAATTACACTTCATTTTTGACCTAATCAAAATGTAGGATTTTTTTGTTAGTGAGTAAAGAGTCTGTCTTTAGCATCACATGCATTTGAATTATAGGTCTAGGCAGTATAAAAAAAAAGCTGTTGACTAAGCTGAAAGAGAGACTGAGGAGAAAGAAATAGAGAGAGAGAAAGAGAGAGAGAGTGTCTGCTTGGAAAAGAGGGTTTGTGATCGACAGTGTTCCTACACTAAGTGCTCATATGTAATGATGCTAAAATAGCAGCAATTTTCAAGTTCACACATCAGATTGAAACTGGGAAATGGGAAAGCGAGAGAGGCTGTGTGAGAGTGTGCGAGGATGAAAGAGAGAAAGAGAAACCCAAAATGACATTCTGAAGAAGACTTTTTTCCTCCATTCAGAAATCCAACCACCTCCTCTGGTGCAGCCGACATGTCTGAGGCTAAAAACGAAACGAAAACCACTCCGGTACTGCCTGCTGCCCGCTCCAATTAAAGGAAACAAAACTTATCTGAGGACATTCCTTCTTCCAAAGGCCACGGTCAGAGTCTGGGTGGAAGGTTTGCAATGTGCTAATTCAAACATGATGTTCACATTCAGCTCCAACTTCGACTCCTCCTTGCGGGTATCTGTTGACATGTGTAAGACAGCACCTACAGAGCTGTCGACTCAAACCGGGGGGAGTCGCAGGCTGACTTTGCATCCAGTTCCTCTCGCTTTCTCATTTTCTGTATCTCTCTTTCTGTGCAGCAGTAACATGGTGTATGTGTTTCCAGGGGAATTTCAATTTTATATTTTTTTATGTTATTTTTGCTGTATTGGATTTCAGACACAATATTCTACAGACACTAGTTTGTTATTTGCTATTACAATACAGTTGTAGATTTCAGAATGTGCGTAATTATGTTTCTCAAAATAATCTCAGAATTCTCGAACTATTTCATATTGTCATTGTGACATATTTGATAACATATTTTAAATTCTACACTGAAAATATCTTAAAATTGTTATATTTCTCTCCATTCTATCACAATATTAATTATATCTCAAAATTGCAATGTTATCAATTGTTACTTTGTCATAATGGGATTGTATATTTCACAATGATGATACTGTATAGATCACTACAATAATTATGAGCCAAACATTTCAATTAAAAATTATTCTAACAGTTTTACTAGGGTTTACTCACTTTTTTAAGTAAAGACAACTTATTGCTTTTAATTAATAATTATATTGTCACAATCACCAGCGATCTAATTCTTGTAGATCACTGGTAAATACGCAGATTGCCACAGAACTTCAAAGCCACCATTATATGGACCACATATCCAGTTATGCACCGCTCACACGCACCTGTTCCAGGTTCCATTGATTACACACACACACATACACACACACACAGCCAGAAGATCATTATGAACTGATTACATGGACTTTATACACAGCACACCTCTGGGATGAGTCTTGTTTAACTGTTCTGTGACATTACAACACGTTTCCCTTGCCTTGCTATGCCATGTTTTGACCCTCGATTAGTTTTGTTTATGTTGCTTGCTGCCTGTAATGACCATTTGCCTGTTTATTGACCACGACTCTGGATTGCTCGTATACATCTTCATACGGCTGATCATTGCTTGCCTGACCATTCTCATATTAATCCTGCATTTGGATCTGCACGTCCGTTTTCAGCGTCTCCTTCACATTAAATAAATACTTGAAGTAAGTAAACACACAGTAAACTAAAACTGTTATTTTAATTTCAACTTCTGCAGCTTTCATTTATTTTTCTGTTTATTTTATAATTAAACTTATCCAAACATTCGCCAGCAATTTTTAGATTTCCCACAACTGTAACTTTTGCATAGTTGTTCATTGCCACGGTTGCATTGTCATGGTTTTATATCAGGAACTGGAAAATAGACGCACAGGCAGGACAATGAATGGTGACAATACCATACCGGACAATGATCTGATACAACTTAGGGGTATAAATAACAAGACATGACTAACTGATAACAAACAGGGGTGCAACACAGGTGGAACTAATAGACACTAACAAACGGCGGGAAAACAGAACAAAGGAATCACATAACATAAAGCACGTCATGAATTTGCCAAGTATGATGCGATTATTGTCACCCTTTGTCACCAATTCTGTTCATATTTTTTATGGACACAGACGATGTTGATCTGATGGCTTCATTGAACATGGACCTTCAGCATGCACTAGGGCGGTTTTCTGCCGAGTGTGATACGGCCGGGATGAGAGTCTCTAAGTCCGAGGCCATGGTGCTCCAAAAAGGTGGTTTGCCATCTCCAGGATGAAGGAAAATCCTTACCCCAGGTGGAGGAGTTTAAGTATCTTGGGGTTTTGTTCACGAGTGACAGAAGGATGGAACGTGAGATTGACAGGCGGATTGATGCAGCGGCAACAGTAATGCGTTTGATGTGGTAAAGAAGAAGCTGAGCCGAAAGGCAAAGCTCTCAATTTATAGGTCAATCTATGTTCCTACTCTCACCTATGGTCATGAGCTTTGGGTCATGATCAAAGGACAAGATCTCGGATACAAGCGGACGGCAATGTGGCATGGTGCACCCTTACAGATGTTATAGAAAGGTCCACATTGAGAGAAGCCCACTGAGGTGGCTCGAGCATCTGTTTCAGATGCCTCATGGACGCCTAGCTAGGGAGGTGTTCCAGGCATGTCCCACCGGGAGGAAGCCTCAAGGAATGTCTTTTGGTTTGCCTGGGAATGCCTCGGGATCCCCCCGGAGGAGCTGGAGGAAGTGTCTGGGGAGAGGGAAGTTTGGGGTTCTCTCCTAAGACTGCTGCCCCCGTGACCCGGACCCAGGAAAAGTGAATGAAAATAAGATGAGATGATGCAATCCTGGATTAACATCTATGTTAATCCTGGGACAAAATTTTTGTGTGAAAATGTAATCCATATCGATTCCCTACCCTAAACCCAACCATAACTGTAAATTATTCTCAAAATCAGAGGGGAATAATATATGGATAACAATCATGTAGAAGTGCATAAACCTAACCATGAGGCTAAACTTATCAAATTGTAAACGTATCCCTTAATTCTGATTGGCTGATTGGAATGTTGTTCCAGGATCAACATAGATGTTAATCCAGGAACTTGTCCTACTTGGTGAAATCAGGATGGCGCATAACAAAAGACACATGGAACAGAACACATGAGAACTGAAACAAATGAAAATCTAAAAATGCAATTTTAAATCATTAATGATGATATAAATCTCAAAACTGGACCCATCTTGTGTTACAGTAACTATCTTTATGTATTGACATTAAAATTGCGAATTTAAAGTTAGATTTTATATCTCACAAAGGAGTGATCTATGCAACTTTCTATCTTATAACTTCTTATCTCGGATTTAACTTTCCATTTGTTACTCTGAGACAGAAACAAATTCAATAATACAGCATATGAGCGACACCCGGATTGAAGACACATCTCTCATTAATCTAAGAGGAATGCTCTGAGTGCCGCAGACTAATCAAATAAGCATGAAAATAGATCGAGCCCACTCCCTATCAGACTTATTGCTGTCACTGATTCCACTGAAAGCTAAGATAAATGGTCTGTGCTTTGTAGTGCAGACTACAAAGACCGCAACTCAATTTCGCATATTTGTAACTTAATCAGAAATAAGGTATTATGGATCCACTTAAGGTGCACGACGAGATCAAAGAGCTGAGGCGGAACTCACAGATGCACATGAAGACACTTGTATAATCTTGAGCAGATGTGCAGAGTCACACACACATACACATACACACACTTTGAGACAAAAGAGTGATCTGTCTGGCACTTCTTGCATTGCTTTTTTCTTCACATCTGACCTCAGATGTTGTTTGGGCCGTAATAACCATTAATCTCACTCCTGTCCCTAGGGTTGGGTAATGATCTCTGCTGGACCTTGCTGAAGAGCTCGAGTCAAGGACACAATCTTAGTCCTTTTTATTGCCAACGGGTAACTCCTTATTTTAGGGCTGAAGATACTCTTCAATGCTGATCTACAAGCAGTGGTTGTGACTGACAAATCTTAATCAAAAGTATGACAGGAAAATGTGCAAATTTCAGTTCAGTCCCTGACCTCTGCTGTCCAGGTGAATGAGATGAGGAAGTATCATTTAATTAGTTGTTGAATATTTCTTCCAAACATGAAAATTCTGCTATTATTCATACAGTATTATCCTAAACAAAGAGGTTTGCAAGAATAATGTAAAAACAATCTAGTTTGGATGAATTGCTTAAAGAAACCGTTCACCCCCCCCCCCCCCCCAAAAAAAAAAAAAAAAAAAAAAAAAAATAAATAAATAAATAAATAAATAAATAAATAAATAAATTTAAAAAAATTAAAAATTATTCTTAATTTACTCATCCTCAAGTTATCCTCTGTGTTTTTGACTTTCTTCTTTCTGATGAACACATTTGGAGTAGATCTAAATGTTTATTCTAGCTCTTCAATCCTGCATAATTGTATCAGGTATTTTTGTTAAGCTTCCAAAAGGGTATAAATCCACCATAAAAATAGCCCACACAGTGACAGGGGGTTAATATGTGTCTTATGAAGCTTATCTGTTTTTTTTTTTTTGTAACAAAAATATTACACATTTTTAACAAACTCAAATCTTGCCGAAACAACTTCCACTATTTAAAGCGCATTAGTAGTGAAAGCTCCAGGAATACACACATCTCATGGGAACCCACACTCTAGAACTAGTTGGATTGGGATTAAGGTTTCCACTTTCATTTAGTTACCAGCGTTTAGGGCTTCATTTCATGTGTCATGCAACATGTCGGAGAAAATTGTCAAAAAAATGCTTTTTAGCAGCAACCGGAAGACAGTAATTTCAGTGAAGACAGTTTAATTTTTTGGCTGCACTATTTCTTTAACACTCTTTGCTCTTTTGGAGTAAAAAGTGACTGGGGTGGGAGTGGTGGGGATGTCTAGGTGTCGGGGGTGAGGTGTTTTGGGCAGTCGCTGTGATCGGATACTATACCAAAGTCAGCAATCCTGGGGTGTTATAGACTGTGGGGATTACAGGAGTTTTCTGGGAGAAATAACAAAACGGGAGGGTGGTGAGAGATAGGTCTGAATTACGAGAGACTCCGGAGAAAAAACGGGAGTGTTGGCAGGTATGGCCATGGTGAATTTGCTATTTACATGGCGGACTTTTTAAGTAAAAAAAAACTAAATGCTTCACTAGCAAGAAAACAGTTAAACAGACCATCTTCGCGAGGATAAAGAATGAGCCTCCTCCATTCTGCCTCTTTACATTCTCTTTACTTAACTTTTACTCTTTACTTTACTCCTTCACTTTAGTGGATAAGGAAATGGTGTTGTACGCACTCCACAAAAGACATCTATTAACCTACATATTTAATTTAGTTTATAAAAATATAAATATGCATATACATGTTAAGCGCAAAGATTTGTTTCAAAACTATTTCTAAATTCAGTTCTAATTTCCAACAAACAAATAAATGAACAATAATAACGAAGTGTGGTCAAAAAACTGAGTTATAGGCTATCGAAACACACATCCTATTCTTATACCCCATATTGTGATGTAGACGTCTCCAAAACCCGACAGGTGGACAAATCTGAAGATTTTTATTAAATAAAATATAAATATGCATATAATAAATAATTCTGATAATAATAATATTATACAAATGCAAATTGTCATGAAGAAACTGAAAAAGCCCCCTGACATGAAGAAGGCATGGTGGCAGTGGTTTTTATATTTATGTAGAAAATCATAATTTTGTAACATTTTAATCCATTCTTTTTTCATATGTAAAGATATTTGTGTACTGCTGTACATCCTGTGTGTATTAAACACTGTGGAAGCATTTTGGACTTGCATAGACGCATAACTAACGTGCTCTGTGCTGGACTTTAGATCAGCTATTAGTTTCTCAATGACACAGTCTATTTCAGTTCCTCAAAACAGCAATGGATTTAAACAACATGGTGCAAAACGTGAAAACAAATCACATCATACACATCTTGTGCTTTATTGCGCCGGGTGTATGATAGGGCCCGTAATGTTTTTCTTTTTCAAATATATATATATTTTCCCCAAACAAGTAATCCAACTTTTTTGTCTTTATTTTTTTTTGTCTAGTTTCTACCCTTACAGAAAATTCACATGAATTTCACATGTGAAATTCACATGTGACCACATGTGAAATTTCACATGTGAAACACAGGAACCACATGTGAAATGCACATGTAATCACATGGGAAAACGTGTGTATTTGGAACGCTTTCGTGTGGATTCACATGTGAACCACATGTGATCACATGGGAAAACGTGTGTATTTGGAACGCTTTCGTGTGGATTCACATGTGAACCACATGTGATCACATGGGAAAACGTGTGTATTTGGAACGCTTTCGTGTGGATTCACATGTGAACCACATGTGATCACATGGGAAAACGTGTGTATGTGGAACGCTTTCGTGTGGATTCACATGTGAACCACATGTGATCACATGGGAAAACGTGTGTATTTGGTACGCTTTCGTGTGGATTCACATGTGAACCACATGTGATCACATGGGAAAACGTGTGTATTTGGAACGCTTTCGTGTGGATTCACATGTGAACCACATGTGATCACATGGGAAAACGTGTGTATTTGGAACGCTTTCGTGTGGATTCACATGTGAACCACATGGGAAAACGTGTGTATTTGGAACGCTTTCGTGTGGATTCACATGTGAACCACATGTGATCACATGGGAAAACGTGTGTATTTGGAACGCTTTTGTGTGGATTCACATGTGAACCACATGTGATCACATAGGAAAACGTGTGTATTTGGAACGCTTTCGTGTGGATTCACATGTGAACCACATGTGATCACATGGGAAAACGTGTGTATTTGGAACGCTTTCGTGTGGATTCACATGTGAACCACATGTGATCACATGGGAAAACGTGTGTATTTGGAACGCTTTCGTGTGGATTCACATGTGAACCACATGTGATCACATGGGAAAACGTGTGTATTTGGAACGCTTTCGTGTGGATTCACATGTGAACCACATGTGATCACATGGGAAAACGTGTGTATTTGGAACGCTTTCGTGTGGATTCACATGTGAACCACATGTGATCACATGGGAAAACGTGTGTATTTGGAACGCTTTCGTGTGGATTCACATGTGAACCACATGTGATCACATGGGAAAACGTGTGTATTTGGAACGCTTTCGTGTGGATTCACATGTGAACCACATGTGATCACATGGGAAAACGTGTGTATTTGGAACGCTTTCGTGTGGATTCACATGTGAACCACATGTAATCACATGGGAAAACGTGTGTATTTGGAACGCTTTCGTGTGGATTCACATGTGATCACATGGGAAAACGTGTGTATTTGGAACGCTTTCGTGTGGATTCACATGTGAACCACATGTGATCACATGGGAAAACGTGTGTATTTGGAACGCTTTTGTGTGGATTCACATGTGAACCACATGTGATCACATAGGAAAACGTGTGTATTTGGAACGCTTTCGTGTGGATTCACATGTGAACCACATGTGATCACATGGGAAAACGTGTGTATTTGGAACGCTTTCGTGTGGATTCACATGTGAACCACATGTGATCACATGGGAAAACGTGTATATTTGGAACGCTTTCGTGTGGATTAACATGTGAACCACATGTGATCACATGGGAAAACGTGTGTATTTGGAACGCTTTCGTGTGGATTCACATGTGAACCACATGTAATCACATGGGAAAACGTGTGTATTTGGAACGCTTTCGTGTGGATTCACATGTGAACCACATGGGAAAACGTGTGTATTTGGAACGCTTTCGTGTGGATTCACATGTGAACCACATGTGATCACATGGGAAAACGTGTGTATTTGGAACGCTTTTGTGTGGATTCACATGTGAACCACATGTGATCACATAGGAAAACGTGTGTATTTGGAACGCTTTCGTGTGGATTCACATGTGAACCACATGTGATCACATGGGAAAACGTGTGTATTTGGAACGCTTTCGTGTGGATTCACATGTGAACCACATGTGATCACATGGGAAAACGTGTGTATTTGGAACGCTTTCGTGTGGATTCACATGTGAACCACATGTGATCACATGGGAAAACGTGTGTATTTGGAACGCTTTCGTGTGGATTCACATGTGAACCACATGTGATCACATGGGAAAACGTGTGTATTTGGAACGCTTTCGTGTGGATTCACATGAGAAACCACATGTGAAACACGTGCATTTTCATGTGAACCACACGTGATCACATGGGAAAATGTGTGTATTTGGAACGCTTTTGTGTGAATTCACATGTGAACCACATGTGCATTCACAAGTGATCACATGGGAAAACGAAATTTTGATTGTGAACATTTGATCACACGTGAAACGTGCATTACCATGTAAACTCCTGTGGCTTTTCTTCTGTGCACTTAACACCATAAAATCTGTGCATTAGTGTGAACATAAATTATTCTTAAACTGCAATATAAATACAAACAATTTATTGTCAATTATATTAAATAACAACAATTATTTACTGAAATACCTTGAAGGGAAAACTGTCACTACTATAATGTGAATACAAAAAGGGGCGGCTTGGTGGCTCCGTGGTTAGCACTGTCACCTCACAGCAAGAAGGTCACTGGTTCGAGTCCCATCTGGGCCAGGTATGAAGCTTGCATGTTCACCCCATGTTTGCATGGGTTTCCTTCGGGTGCTCTGGTCAATTAGATGAAATTCTGCATGGAAGAGCATCTGGTGAAAAAAGGCATGTACCACAGTAAATGCTAGTTCATTCCGCTGTGATGACCCCTGATAAAAAGGAAATAAGCCAAGGGAAAGTGAGTTGTGCTTTTGACGAGTTTGTCCTCTTGGTTCAAGTTAATGACTTGATTTCGTAATCTAGAAAAAAAAAACACAAAACTTATTTTTAATAAAAGAAACTATCAAATGCATACATGTGAATGCAAAATGAATTCATAGTATTTAGATCACATTTTTTCACATTAGCAGAGATAGGAAGTAATCAAGTACAAATACTTTGTTGCTGTACTTAAGTAAATTTTTCTAGTATTAGTATTATACTCCACTGTTTACTTTTTCTGAAACATTTTCTTTTACTTCTTACATTTTAATACAAATATAAGTACTTTCTACTCCTTACATTTTTAAATCAGGCTCGTTACTTTGGCTTTAATGTACTTTGTGGAGCAGAAGTAGCTTTAGTATAATGCAAAAAAAATGTAGTCAAATAAATTTGTTTTTTTTTTTTATCAAAAGAAAAACACTGAAATATGTTTTTGATAAAATAAAGTGTTAAATTTAAGACATTTATTAGTTATAAATTTATAGGCATACATAATTACATTTTAGAGTATACAAACAAGTATGACAGCTGCTGTTCTTAACAGCTGTAAAGTTATGTTTTGTGTTCAGCTGATGATACACAGGGCTGAGCAGTCAACTTTTTTAAACAGTGTTATTGGACAATATTGTAGAGTGATATTGCTTGGCTACTTTGCAGCAGAAAATTGGCAACAACTTTTTACAAAAAAAATTAGAAATGTAAGTTATTTTGTATAAATGTATACATGATGTGAGGTGTAGTTACCACCGTGAAACTAAAACAGGTAGTAGTAGTGAATGCTTTTTTACTTAAGTACATATTTCAGGCTGTACTTCTTTACTTTTACTTTAGTACAAAAGTGTAGTCAGTACTTCAACTTTTACCATTTAAACACGAGTATCTGTACTTCTACTTGAGTAAAGGATGCGTGTACAGTATGTTTGCCATCTCTACACATTAAAGATAGCAAATGCTTCAAAAATTACCTGTTAAGACATTAACTTCGTGCACTGGAAGAACTCCTTACTAGCCTCTGTATTGGGTGTATTTTCTCTTTTTAGACACTAGCCGCGTTTCCACTATCATGCCTAAAGCGAGCGAGCCAGGGCCAGTCCATTTTCACTTCCTCTCCCAAAGTGATGTAATCGATAACCTATCATGAAACAACAGATGTAAAGAACAGAAAAATTGTATACAGGGTGAATCAAAAGGAATACCACAACTTTGATAATCAAGAACTCTGCAAAGAAGAAAAGGAGAGCTAAGCTCTTTCTGTTGTCGATTTAAGGAAGCTCTGAAGTTTCATTTGGTTACTCATGTGGTCGCTAGGAGCGCTGTTGTCATCATGTTTCTTTGATTAAATACAGATTTTCAAAGTTATGGTATTCTTTTTGAATCACCCATATTTCCAAAAAGACGTGAAATGCAGTCACAGACTGTTAACTGCTATAAGACAAAGTACCTATAAGGATTCAGTAGGCTGAGAAGGTACAACTAGGGTGTGGCTAGTAATAGTTTTTGCTTTGATTAGCAAAAATAAATTTTTTTTAAAAGAAATACCTTCCAAGCAATCAAAATACAATCTTCTCAGACTATGGTACAAAAAAGACAAAACTGTATAATTGAGACACACTTAACTGTCAACTTCCTTGAATTGTAGCATTGTCATTTGAAGATGGTCAAGTCTCCAATGTGTCAGGCTTCTTCTTTAAAATAACCGTAATCTTTATATTTCACAAGCTGTACTTTATAACTCCTGCACATCATTGATTTCTGTACAAAAGCAGAAAGAAACAATTAACCACTGTGACACATTTTGGTAACACCAATATTAATCTATAGAAATATCTTATCTTAAAGCTTCATTAACACAAGCAAACAGAGAGAGAGAGAGAGAGAGAGAGAGAGAGAGAGAGAGAGAGAGAGAGAGAGAGAGAGAGAGAGAGAGAGAGAGTCAGACAAAACTAAAAATTATATTATATCTATGTTCATTAACATTTATATCCTGGATACTATAATCTTCATAAAAAAGTAAGATTAAGTTAACATGCAATAATGAAGACTGAACCAATGATCCTGAAAGTTTTGAATCACAGGGATAAAGTTTTACAATAAATTAGAAATTAACTTTACATTGTGAAACGTATTATAAATGAATTTTAAAAATGTGTTTTTTAGTGTATTTTAAAGAAAATAAATACAGCCTCACGTCTTTCAATATTGTTTAAATAATCTTACCATTCTAAAACTTTTGAATGCTTGAGTCTCTCAAGAATAAGACAAAGAAAAGATGAACCAATGTTCCTGGAAACGATGGACAAGCCTTTAAAATAGTGACAGATCTACAGAACTGTTATTAAGTACTTTTTTTGCAATGAAATACATAAATTAAACAAGAAGCTTCTGCTCACTTTAAATCTATTATTTTATCTATTTCATTATTCACATTTAGGACATTTAAATTTAAAACCAAGCACAATAGTCATTTACATTAGGTTTATAAAACCCTATTCAATTAAACTTTAGCTAATGTGTTTAAAGAGAAATCAGGATTGATACAAAATACATAACTAATACAGTTGCATCAATTACGTCATTTGCAGTGTTAAGCAAGTGAATGAGCTTGGATATCTTTTGGCATGCGTTTGACTGGTATCACTCACTGCTTGGTCAAATATTCTGAACATATTCAGTTTTTTATATTTGCAGAACCAACTGTTAAGGTTACGTTAAGTTTTTTTTACACATCCTAAATTATTAAGTTGTGAGGACAGTATAATAATATGCACTTACCGCTGAATTAGATGATAAGGTCAAAATGGTCCAGCTTCTCCAGAAAACGTAGCCCTCTCTTTTGTACCAATTGTGGATTTTGGGATGATTGGCCATGTCTTTGTATTTTAACTGCGGTATTTTCATGAAAAATATCAACCAACACGTATTTTATCTTCATTTCGCAGCCGAAATAAGGAGACAAAACGGACAAAACACTGCTAAACGACCGTTGAGAAACTGCGTTTGTTTGTGGATCCTTGTTGTCAGGACAACGCGCGCGTTACCGTGAATACTCTTCTGTGGTGAACGCGCGCGCAAGTTCACCACAGTCGCGTCAGAGTGCTCGTGGTCGCAAAATTCAAAAGCAAAATCGTAAAATGTGTGAGCACGCATTCAAAGCGAGCGCTGTCGATCTTCTTCGTGCTCGAGAAAGAGTAATATAACAGTAGCATGTAACTGCTTCATTTAAGAGGGTTTGAAAAAAACAGACTCGACTCTAGGAGTCGATTCCTGTCCTGGAGTCGATTCCGGCACTAGGTCCATTGAGAGTCGAGGAATCGACTCTTTTGGAGTCGACTCCCATTCCCTACAGACTGATTCAAAATTCAGTTTTTTTGTCATTGTACTCATGTACACAATATTAAGTCTCATTACATTTTTTTTTCTTTTCATAAATCATGTTTTACCCAATAAACAACATAAAAACATTATATTTAAAAAAGACTAAAAATATATTTGCAAATAAACTCTTTAAATTCTATTTCTTGTTTCCAAAAAAACATCCCTGAAATAAAAGCACAAAAAATTGTAGCAAGTACAGCACAGTACAGTATTGCCACAGCATTGGGATATTAGATTATCAGCGCAATGCACGAGTGTAGTGAAGTTGTACGTTAATGTACTGCAAATTTGTTGAACTTCACTGTAATTTTAGAATTCATTATTTTGCAGTTGTGCTTCAGTTTACTGCAGTTATTTTTTGTAAGGGTTTGTTTAGGCTATATTGTTTTGTAAAGTATGAAATGTAAAAGTAACACAAAAATACAGTATATGTTAAGGTTTACAAAAATAATAATAAATATGTATAATGGGTTGAAAAAACACATGCCTGTTTTAATGGGAATGTTACAATCTTGCAAAGTCACATTAATTTCGCGTGTTTAACATGATCACGTTTTTCACATGGGAATGCATGTTTTACACAAAAACATTCTAAATTCAGACATCCTGCATGTGCACTTCACATGTGGTTCCCATTTTTCACATGCCATTTTTAAATGTTTTTACAACCATCCACAGTATAGTGTGGGTCATCAGGAAATATGGTTTCCAGATGGTGATGCTGTCCACATGTGGGTTCATGTGATCACATGCTGTCCACATGTGGTCACATGAACTTCACATGTGTCCACATTTGGTCACATTGACTTCAGATGTGGTCAAAGGTGATCACATGTTGTCCACATGTGGCCACATGAATTTCGCATGTTGTCCACGTGGTCACATGAACTTCACATGTGGTCGTGAGCTTCACATGTGGTCAAATGAGCATCACATGTTGTCCACATGTGGTCACATAAACTTCACATGTGGTCGGTCACATAAGCTTCACATGTGGCCACATGAGCTTCACATGTCCACATGTGGTCACATAAACTTCACATGTGGTCACATAAACTTCACATGTGGTCACATGAGCTTCACATGTGGTCACATGAGCTTCACATGTTGTCCACATGTGATCACATAAACTTCACATGTGGCCACATGAACTTCACATGTGGTCACATAAACGTCACATGTGGCCACATGAGCTTCACATGTGGTCACATGTGATCACATGTAATCACATGTAATCACATGTGGTCACATGTGATCACATGTGAAATTCATGTGACTTTTCTGTAAGGGTAGTCCTAAGTATATATATATATATATATATATATATATATATATATATATATATATATATATATATATATATATATATATATATATATATATATATATATATATATATATATATATATATATTTGTTTACAGAAATAATAAGTGAAAAATAAGTGAGTTTTTCCTTAAAACAATCAAAACAATCTGCCAATGGGCAAAGTAAAATAATCTTGTTTTTGTGTTTGAAATAAAATTATTTTACTTACCCAGATGGCAGACCATTTTGCTTGTAAAAGAAAAAAAAAATAGCAAAATGTTGATTTATTTCTGAAAACAAAACATATTTAATAATTTGTAAATATCTGGACTAGAAACAAGACAAAAACACTAAGTAAGCGTGTTTTGCAGTGCAGTCACTCCAGTAACAACTAGCAAAACATGTGCATTTGTTTCAAAGCTTTGTCAGTTTAAACTTGATTTTCTGAGTGGACAGACACAAAGTGAGTGAATATAGAGCCAGGTATTACACTGCAAGAATATTAAACTTCTCATTAATGTCAACTGTCAAATGCTGTGATGGAATCTGCAAAAAACAGAGCTTTTTTGGTTGTCCTGCTTCAGATTTGGGAGCAAAATGCAAACAAATGCGTCCTCTATTACACGCTAAACATCACCTGCTAAATCAAATAATGTACTGATAGGAGGCAAATATAATATTGCATTATTTCAATTCTGTGTTGGCCTCTAAATATTTGCAATGGCATTAAAGTGCAGCATCTCGATTCCCCGACTGTTATTGCCCAGCTCAGCCTGTGTGTTGAGAGCTTGTTTTGTTGATTATCCAGAAGCTGGTATTTGCTGTCACAGAGCAAACAAACAAGACTGTGATGAAGTCTTTAAACATATATTTGTCTATTCATTTATTCATTTCATCCAGACATGTTTGTTTACTCGAGCACCATCTGATCAGCCGGTCTTTGAGAAAGCGTTAAAAATTGAGACCTTTGTCTTGGGATTACTTCCAATTTCAATCAGTTTCACTCATTTTAATTTGCTTTCTGTTAATTTCATTTGCTGGCTCATTGCGCAAATAACCGCAGAGAGGATGATACTGATGATATTGCTTCCAGACAAAGACGCCCGTTTGTCACATTATCAAACGTGTCAAGGTGTTTTGAATGGAAAATCTGACCCAGAGACGACGGAGGGGAATGATCCATTGAGTTGTCAAATCTGCTGGATGAGATCTCTGTTTGTCTCTGCTGGGCGTCGCGCTGTCCAAATTCACACCACGTACAACACTGGCATCAATCTGCACTGTTTTTTTTTTTTTTTTTCTGCTGGGATGGAGAGACTTCAGAGGAGAAGTGTGATGTAAACATGCAAGGGAAAGGAGGGAGAACAAACAGAGAAGGGAGATGAGGTGTGATGCTCTCAGACAGCCTGCAGTGACATGACTCTGTCCACTCCTACAGACGTCCAGTTCTACAATGCTAGTGCTTTATCTGTATCTTGGCAGGGAGGACCACATGGGTTACATGTGCGTAAATGCACTGATGCAAGAGAACTGCAATGCATCAATACTGTCAACAAATACAGTCGTCAGATAAAGGCTAATTACAGTGAACCTGTTGGAAAGCATTTTGCTAGCCTTCAAAGACCAGGAGTCTGAGTACAAGGGAATGCCATAGACTGTAAAAGATATGGACATAGTATCCGTGAGGTCACCCATAGTTTTCTGAAGAGCGCAAATGAAGCTATGAGTAGGAGTGGACAACCGTTGCCATTTTGTTTGCGCTGACCGGGGGTTACAAAAAAAGGGTAAAGAGGCGGAGCATGAGCGAAGCTACATTTAGCATTTTGCTCAGATGGCTTTTGCTTGGGAGAAACAGTTAATACTTCATTACCTCGTTTGTGTTCAGACCACATGTGCTTGGCTGTGTACTATATCAATAAAGTGTCTGGTCTTTTAAACTGTTGTAATACATTGAGCTAATAAACATTGTTCTTATGATGTTTTTCTACAGGAGGAAAACGCAAATTGCTTCCAAATACTTCAAATATAGTGTGTGTTAGTAAACGCAAGGCTATTTATGAAATCTAGATGCCGTATGACGTTTCAGATGACTGTTTTATTGCCTACAGCTAATCAATCTGTCAGATTCTGGAGTGCATTCAAGTTCTAAAGATAAATGATCTTAAATAAAACAAATACATTTATAGATATGGTATATAAGTATGAATGGTTTGTGAACACAATTAAGTGCACACAGCATGCCTTATTATCTGATAATTGTATAAAAATAATTCGAAAAGTCAATTGACTGTGTATAGCCACATAAAATAAAACAAAAATACGATGTACTGTATATGCCGATTTTAGCGGCTAATCAGCCGGAATCAGCTAAGGTGAAGTGATGGCAACCAGAAAATGTAAATGTAAATTTGGCCATTTTAACAGTGGGGTCAATAGAAATGTGCTCTATTATAGAGCCAGGACTAGCTGAATATCAATAAATTGCAGTTTTAGTTACTTCCATATTAGCTTCACGAGGGAGAGCGGGATGTTGCTGCTTAGGGAATGCACATGCTTAAAACAATAAAAAATAAATAACATGAAATAAATTATCATGTTTTTTTATGCATCAGTAAGATGGAAAAGGTCTCTGGGAAATCAGCTGTATTCAAAATATTACATTTGCTGTTTGTTTAAACTACTTATTTAAAATGAGCTGAAACAACACAATTCTTGTTTTTTGGGACAACTTAATAATTTTATGTTTAATCCGCTTCAATTTGTAAAAAAAAAATACTAAGTTAACTTAATTCCTTTGTGTTGTCTCAACACAAATTGATTGTGTGGAACCCAACATTTTGTACAGTGTGTGTCAGAAGTATGGTAAGAAACAAAGAGGGACCACAAATGTAAAAACACAAATGTATTTACTGAATATAACATTATCTTAAACACAATTGCTAATGCATATTATTTGCAAATTGTTCTGTTAATGTCTAATCTGACATTTTTCATAATAGGTAGAAAACATGCTTCTAAATTAATATTAAGTAAATTATTTCCAGATATGCTATTTCAGGGCTGCTCAATCCTGTTCCTAGGGATCTACCTTCCTGCAGAGTTCAAGTGCAACCTTGATCAAACACACTTGTCTTTAATTATCAAGTGCTCTTTCAGATCCTACTTGGATGGTTTAGTTGTGTTTGATCAGGGTTGGAGCTGAACTCTGCAGGAATGTAGATCTCCAGGAACAGAATTGAGCACCCCTGCGTATTTGCCTTCTGATTGAAAATTTAAGTTGGATTATAAACTTGCTTGTTTACTTAAAGACATGAATTAATATTTCATCAGGTAATAAATAATTAATTTAAATTGTTTTAAATAAATAATTTTTTAGAAAAATACATTTAAAGAATTTTTTTGATTATTACAAAAATCACTCTATTAACCCTTTCATGTGTGAGTTTTAAATACTCCAGCTTACCCTTCTGTGTGAGGTTTTTTTTGGGAGCGTTACTTTCTATTGCATTCTAAAGTTCCCATGGTGATGCGTCAAGTTTATCACATTACCCACCAGCCCCAATGATTTATGTATACAGTATATCATATTTAGTTTCTTTATGCCCTTTTCTGTAAATATTGACAAATCTTCTTATTATTTTGTGAAATTTGATACTCTGATTCTCAAATATGTGATAGAACATATATTTTGTCTTTTTAAACAGATTAATAATGATCGTATTATTTGTTATATGACGGCTAATAGATGCCGTTGTTGTTCTAGAAGGAATACAGCTGTGATCGGATGTTAACGAGAAGTATTAATATTATTCATTAAATTACACATTAATTGTATTTTATTAGTTAGATAGAATATGACTGAGGATAATCACGTCAATATAGCATAATCTAATAAAATAACAAATGATATTTTTACATTACTGTAAGGGTTGGGTTTAGGGTTGAGGTAGGGGTATCCGCTAACAAAATACAATTAATACGTAATTTAATAAATAATATTAATACTTCTCTTTAACTTGCTGAAATACATGAAGGTCATCAGCTGTTTATCTGGTAGTGGAATAGAGAAAATATTCTAGTAACATAAACAGTGTGTATCTTACGTGAATGAATATATTGAAAAATAATAATTATTGCCGTCTCCATAGACATCCGTGCATATTTTACAAACTTTACATAGCAACCTTAAACTTAAATAACTTGTAGTTATGTGTATTTTAATGTCTGAAACCTAAAATTAATGATATTTGTTTGAAAGCATGGATAATTTGTGATTCATGACAAGCGCTGCATACCTCTTGCTGTGCCTCAGCGCACATCATAAGATGAGAAATTTAGCAGTTGATGACGTTCGTTCTGAATGTTCTAATCACACCAGTGTGATCGTATGCTTTAGGGACCAGCCAAAGCTAATCACACCGGTGTGATCATACGCTTGAAAGGGTTAAACATTTTGTTATTTTGAACCTTCTGTTGTTCAAAGTATCTTGAAAAAAAGTAGGTAACAATTTATAATATGTATTCATTTATGTTTAATGATTACACAGATAATAACAATTTATGACCCATTAAGAACTAATGCATTAATGATGAGTTATTAAAGAGTCT
This sequence comes from Danio kyathit, assembly GCA_903798195.1. NCBI lineage: Eukaryota > Metazoa > Chordata > Actinopteri > Cypriniformes > Danionidae > Danio > Danio kyathit. The sequence goes on along the minus strand of LR812519.1, from coordinate 47,516,042 downwards.
ATCTGATTAATATTTAATACTAATGCTATTAATAATGTTGTATATATTATTTCCGTATCAACATGGGATATTACATGTGTAATGTTATGTGCTAATTACCTCAATGGGTCAGTGTTAGGTAACTTTCAGTTGATCATTAGCTAACGATTCACATAAAAACATCAATATGTTGATGTTTTTGCTCTTAATACATGACTATTAAATCATCATTATTATTAATAAAAAAATAACCAAAAATATGATTTAAATTTTATTGATCTTATATTGCCTAGTTTAGAATAAAAGACTAGGAAATCTACTAATTTTGCATCAACATAGAAACTCATTTTTAATTCTCACCATGCAATACATTTAAACAACGTTATAAAACTGCGCAAAGAGAAGCCAATGACATGTAGTAATATTTCTGGTATCAGTTTTTTTCAACTTCACTATAGACCACCATTTTTGCCTCGCATCATTATTTGTCCCCCAAACCCTGAAATGGCATCTTCCATCAAGCTTGTTGGGGATTGAGTGGCAAGCGGTATATCTTCATGCTAAGCACATCGGTGAGGCTTATAAGTCTGTCTAACGGCGGTGGGAGAGCAGAGATCAGGAAGTGAGATTTTCTGGTCTGGATATTGACAGTTGTGAGGGGCTCGTTGCTCCGAGATGACTGCAACACTGAGGGATTAGGGAATGAGAGGAAGAAGCACAGCCGACAGAGACAGAAACAAGCCTTTTCTCCTTCCATCAGCACACACACGCATCCCTGCATCTCAGTTAACACACACACATGCACACACACACACACACACACACACACACACACACACACACACACACACACACACACACACACACACACACACCACACCTCAGGGCTTGCAAATGAATTTGAGTGATGAATAACAGGGCCAGTCAGAAAAAACAACAGAGGATTTACAAGAGGTGTCACCATGCCGAGGTAAAAAGCAGTCACTGGAACGGAGAGTGTTTTGTGTGCGGGTGAATGAGGGAAAGGAAAATGGAATAAGTATAGTGTTTACTAAAGGAAGGTTAGTATCAAAGTGCAATGAACGCAATAGGTCACCTCCAATTATCTTTATAAATCTGTATGGGAACACTGAACTCTAAATGCAGGAATGTATGAAAAAAAAACATATGTCAATCTTACCTTGCAGTATAATTTGCAGTGACAACATCCACCGAAGCGCCAAAAACACCAGCACTCTTCTAAAAAATGCTCATGCTTCTCCAACTGTCAGAGATTTTTTTTTAAAGGTGTATAATCCACATTGGCATTTAAAAAACATGTCTGCTTGAATACAGACAAAATACAGAATGCAGTTTTGCCAACTAAAGGTCTGCATTCAGGGGTGGCTCAGTGGTTAGCACTGTCGCTTCACAGCAATAAGGTTGCTGGTGTGAGTCCCGGCTGGGTCAGTTGGCATTTCTGTGTGAAGATTGCATGTTCTCATCGAGTTTGTGTGGGTTTCTTCCGGGTGCTCCGGTTTCCCCCACAGTTCAAAGACATGCGCTAAAGGTGAATTGAATAAACTACGGCCCCGTTTACACTAATACGTTTTCGTTTTAAAACGCATAAGATTTGCTACGGTTACGCCTTCCGTTCACACTACCCTGGAGTTTTCGAGCGCCGAAAACAGAGCATTTTGAAAACACTGAAGAGGCCGTTTTTATTTTAAAACACTGTTGCTCCGTGTCAGTGTGGATGGGGGGAAAACTGAGACATCTGAAAACTAAGGCATGGCTGCAGACATTCGACTATCTGATTGGCGCATTTTCTTAATATTAAGTACACAAAGTTAATTCTTCGTCCTTTCCTTGTAAGTTCAGACTTTGCAAGATTGATATGGAAAACAAACTCCAGAGGACAAGCCGGGTAAATCTTCAAAGGGAGCAGTGTACTTTATAACCTCATTCACATCTCCCTGGCTACGTTATTGTTTCACTATCTTAACAATAAAATAAAAACATGATATAAGGACCTGTCAATTTTCACTTTGATATTGACAACTTAACAGACACCAAACATGTTGAGGCATCGTGTAGCTGCATATTTATATGACCACCATCTTTACTGTATGCATATTTATAACAAAACTGTCTCTTTTCATTTTCAGTGAAAATACGAAACATACCCTCTCTTTTGCTGAATATCAGTTTTAATAATCAATAATGGCCATTATAAAAGTATAACGTACAATAAGTTTATACAATATAGGAAATAAAGGCAAGCAATCAGTCAAATATGTAGAATCAGTTTACATGGATACATAAATTAATATATTAACTTATATTTTCCCTCATGGCGACACAGTGGCGCAGTAGGTAGTGCTGTCACCTCACAGCAAGAAGGTCACTGGTTCGAGCCTCAGCTGGGTCAGTTGGCGTTTCTGTGTGGAGTTTGCATGTTCTCCTCCGGGTGCTCCGGTTTCCCCCACAGTCCAAAGACATGTGGTACAGGTCAAATGGGTAGGCTAAATTGTCCGTAGTGTATGAGTGTGAATGAGTGTGTGTGGATGTTTCCCAGAGATGGGTTGCGGCCGGAAGGGCATCCGCTGCATAAAAACGTGCTGGATAAGTTGGCTGTTCTTTCCGCTGTGGCGACCCTGGATTAACAAAGGGACTAAGCCGAAAAGAAAATGAATGAATGAATCTTTGCCCTCAGCCAAAACACATTACCTGAGAACAAGTAATAGATTAAAAGACCAAATATGTCGTTAGTCATAGACAACAAGATGATTTAAATATCACGTTTAACAAATATAGTGAGATTAGATCCAGTGGTAGATCCTTGATGAACAGTCCGACGTGCACAACTCTCACTTGGGGTTCTGTGCTCAAAACACCTGCTGCAATGCATGCCAGAGTGTGTGTGTTGTCACGTGATGTGCGTTTTCAGTGGGGTAATGTGGACAGAGAGCTGTTCAGAAACGATAGGTGAAACGCCAGTGTGGACGTGGATAATTTTCATTCTAACACGTCGTTGTAAAACTAAAATGTATTAGCGTAAACAGGGCCTAAATTGGCCGTAGTGTATGAGTGTGTGTCTGTGAATGAGTGTGTATGGATGTTTCCCAGTTCTGGGTTGCAACTGGAAGGCATCCACTGCGTAAAATATATGCCGGAATATTTGGCGGTTCATTCCACTGTGGCAAGTGGCAAGCATAGAGACTATGCTGAAGGAAAATGAATGAATGAAGTTCTGCATTCATATTTTAAGGGCCTGTTTACATCTGGTCACTTCACATGTTTTCTCTGATAGCTGTTTGATTTATGTAAATGTTTCTATTTACATTTCACCACATAAATGTGTCCCTGCTAAATGTATATGTTTCCAACATTCAAATCCTATGCTATATGCTGATTTAACTAGGTTACATTGACAAAATTATCAGATGCATTGCATTTTATTGATTATTATTTGTTACAGAAATGTAAGCTACACATCTTTTTCAGCATACATATGATTTAATAAGTAGGATGCAGGAGATTTTTGTAGTCGTTCTCCAGTACAATATAGCAAGCACACAAGGCAGGCTCCACGATTACTGTTATTACAGGCTAAATAAAACATATATTTTTGTTGTACAAACACATGCGAAGCATTATTTAAAACTGTAAAAAAATTATTAGATTAATTTGCAATTACTGTATAATCTCCCCCTCAAAAAAAAAATCTGCATTTGTAAACAAAAGAAACGCTATACTTTTCTATTATTTTTCCTCTCTATTCATGGAAGTGCTACAGGCATGTAATGCATCTTTTCTGCTAATACCAACATGGGCTCATTCTGAAAACATATATACATTTCTGGAGATTGCGAATTATGTAGCCCGAAGTACATATGGCTGCATTTCGTCTTTAAAACTAACACTATAGGATGGCATGGCGCCGTTCCGTATAGATTGCTTTCCCGCTGTTACCAATTCAAGAGTTCACACTTAGCTGATGATTGATTTTAAAGCTTGTTTGGCATGCTGTCCCAGGAGAGAGTTCATAACATCCCTCCCATTTGCAAGGCGAAAGGGGGGTTTGAGCTCAGGTAGATCTCGAGAACTCCCCATGCTGTAGTAGCTAATGAACAGATAGTGATTGCTCTTAAGAGATAACTTCTTACTAGGAGCATGTCTATGGTGTCGTCAATTAACTTAAGTTGCATGTTTTTGGACGGTGGGAGGAGACCGGGGAACCCGGGGGAAACCCAAGTGAGCACGGGGAGAACGTGTAAACTCCGCATAGAAACGTTGGCTGGCTTGGTAAGGACTAGAACCAGTGACGTTCTTGCTGTGAGGCAACAGTGCTAACCACTGGGCCATCGTGCCACCCATCTATGAAAGGAGGAGGAGTAGGGGTGGAAGGGGGGATTCTTCAAAACGAAGATGGCTGTCATATGGAACCTAGGGTATTTATAGTGGCTTAGGTATCATCTGATTGGTGAGTCATAAGTTGAATAATGCGGGGCTGGCTGCAAGCAATCATAAGCATGTGATCCTCTCAAAATTCGTTTATAAATAAACTTCACTTATTCCAGGTAGCTCGCCATATACGTCGGCGGATTTGAAATGCATAGAGGAGTTGACCACGACGACAGGGTTTGAGTCGCCGAAGAATGATTCCAGAAAGTGGGTAAGACAAAAACCGAAACCAAAAAATAAAATAATCAAGTAAATAACAGGGTGAGAATGTGGCAAAATCTGAAAATGTGGTAAAAAAAACAGACGAGTGCTTTTCATTTTCTGGATTGCTTTTTAAAACTGTTGGTTGGGTTTAGGGAAGTGGGTGGGCGGGACAATTGGTGCTGTTGAAAACACTATTGGTTGGGTTTAGGGAAGGAGGAGGGTAGGTTAGTCGATCGGTCAGTCAGTCAGTTGACAGCAGCTTCTGGTGGATTAACGTGAGAACAGCACTCGCGAGAGAAATTTGAGATCTCAAAAAGCGTACACAGCGACATCTGGTGGATTTGCAAAAACAAAAACTGCAAAAAATTCGTAGCTCCTGGGACGTTTTTGGCGGCCTCCAGAAATGTATACGTATATTGGAACATTTTCAGAAAGAGATTGGGTTGGTTAATACTACCATTTGATATCACTGAAATTTAGAATGAAATGAAAAAATAAAATAAAATTAAACATTTCAAATCGCATGGTGATGCGTTGCATTTGCGCTGTCATATCTGACGTAATTATAGCTTATAAAATGCTCTCATTTGTTTATTGTTTTTACATTTCAGGAGAAATAAAATTTGCATATGTGACTTTAACACCAGATGCGTTTAGACCTGTCCAGTTTCGTCAGGACTGCATCCTAGACCACCTCTTGAAGTGGTTTAAGTGATCAGATTTATATCCATCTTAAACGCATTTCGGAGGGCATTTACACTTTTCCTTTTCACAATCGAATATATGACCAATAAAAATCCATGAAGTGAACAGGTATTAATGAGTCTAAATGCTTCATTAGTGTAAATTCACCTGATTCCACACACAAACAGGAATGTTAGGAATCTACTTGTGGAATGTAGATGTTAATTTAAACAGTGCTGACTACGAAAGGTATGCAATCTTCGTCTCTCGGCTGCGCAGTTTCTCCAGAAAGACGAATATCCTGGTAGTTGGAGACAATAGGCTAGACTTAGCTCATTAACAGCCACTGACCTTTCCAGCCCTCGTCTATAAGCCAAGTGTATTGCATGCTGCCTGTGTGTGTGCATGTGTGTGAGTGTGCATGCAAGAGAGGGCATAAATCAGGTGACTTCTTCCCTCATTTCCGCATTTCCAATGTTGATATTGTGATCCTAGATGTCACTCACGTAATTGAACTTATCAACATACAAATCCTCCAGGAATATTCATGAGGAATGAGGCATATTTGTGGGTATGTGCGTTTATGTCATTAAAAGTGCCATTTTTCTTACCAGCATTTGAATAGAGAGTCGCCTCACATGCAAACAAAGGACGAATACAAAATATTTCTGATTAACATGTCAGCCGGCACAGCAATTAACACGTACAGTTGGCTATTTGTTTTAAAAACTTATTTCGTCTTTGTACTTTAGTTGCACTTTGTAATTTGAAAGATTAATATGCAAAGACGGTTTTAAGTGCCATTAGGCTTCTGCGATTAAAATGTGTAAACACTGTGTATTTGTGCCAGAAATTCTGATGATAATCCTCAAGTAAGTGAAAGTGTCCTGAAAATGCTATGAATAATAAACATGATGAATACCCAGCAAGCATTTTTTTGTTTTTGAAAGATTTCTAATATACGTCTAATAGACGTCTAAACATAAAGCAAGGCTAAAATTGGGCTGTCAGTGAAAATCTAATAGACGTCTAAGGGTGCTTTCACATCTGTAGTTTGGTTCATTTGGTCCGGACCAAGGGCAACAAATTATACATTGTAGCATTTTCTGCCGACTTTGGGTCCTTTTCACACCACACTGATTGCTTTGGTCTGAACCAGTTGAAAAGAACCAAAAGGCAGTTATCTGACAAACCCCACATCACTCATTGGCCAGATAAACGTATTTCCAAAACTGCTTATCGATTGGTCAGAATTCAGTTGCGGGAAAATGCCAATGCAACTCCCGCAAGTAAACAAACCGCCAGACTCAAAATATCGCTTTTGACTATGGAGCTACGACTGCGCTGGCTGATTGTATCCCTGCTCATAGTATACTATATAGTTTGTATACATAACTTTAGACAAACTATACTTTTCGAGAATGAATTGCTGCTGTGGCTGAAAAACAATGTTTTAATGCATTGCAAACGGCAAAGGCACATCGTAACTTACGTCACTTCAGGAGAAGGCGTGAATTAATTTAGCTAAACTGCGACATGGTCATCTTCCGAAAACATTACTAAAGATCCATCAGGTAATGTTTTTTCCCCTCTCTCTCTCTTTTGGTAAAGCGCTGTCAACAAATGTTTTTCCTCCACATTCCATAATGCACAGCACATCGGACTATGGCAGCTGGATTAGTCCAAAAAGGCGCAGTACTTTTTGCAGTTGGGTCTGTTTTAGTTCGGATATTCTCATATTCTCACCACAAACCAACCGCTCCAGGGTTCGTTTGAAAGCGTACCGAGACCACCTCTTCAAGGAGGTCTCGATACACTTTTTTGGTCCAGTTTTGGTGCGCACTCGAGTACGATTGCTACATTCACACCTGCCCAAACGAACCACACCAAAAGGAAAAACGAACTCTAGTGGAATTCAACCGAACTAAATAAGGCAGGTGTGAAAGCACTCTAAGACTAGGCCAAAACTAAACCAGTCTTCAAATAAACAGAAATGAATGACTACTAGTGGTGTAACAGATCACAAATCTTAAAGATTAGACCATTTTTCGGATCAGCCAAAAAGGGGAGGAGAATATAATTTGCTTTTCATTTATTACAAAACAGTACTGCAAGACACTTTTGGTTTTACAAAACAGAACTTAGAACCTGTAAGTTTATTACAAATAAAATTATGAAATAATCAGCTGAATAAAAATAAACTGTAAAATATTCAGTACTGTAAAAAAATAAACTGTTACTACTGCTGTTGCTGATAAATGTACAAATTAATATTATACTTTGTACAACCCATATTTATTTTAAGTCTCATTTTCAATAAATGATTCAGTTATTCACTCATAAAATGTCATGTTTCATTGCTGAATGGATCATTTTTGAAGAATTATTCAGTGGCATATTTTTGAAGGCTGTTTTTCGCCACCTTTTGGATAAATAATGTAATTGCTGCCTACAACTTTCATTTTTGAGCACATGACGGTGATTTTAATCTTTACCATAAACATCAGTGGTTTTATCTAAACTACAAACTGTTGTCCCAGTACTTCTGTGTTATTTGACTGCAAGTAACTTCATAACTAACTCAAAAGATTGAAGACTGAATCTCTTTCTGGATTTTTGCATTTTTCAAACACAGATTTGAATGCAGCGATTCGAAGGATTAATAAACATACGCAAATCACCATCATTTATAACTTATGTTGTGTGGGTGTTGAGATCCTGATCTTTTTAATGAATAATCATGCAGCTTACACTGAATGCAGTAGTGAAGTCTAAACAATATTGACAGAAAACACTTTTAACCTAAGAAACCCACCACATATAATAACCAAATAACATAATTCATACATGTGACTTGAATGACACGAGAGGCGATCTCTCTGCAATCGTAAAAAATTTAGGATTAATCTACAAGTAAAAAAAAATGTATTAATCCGTTGGTCATGTGTGTTCCGAACAGTAGGTTATGATCTGTATGAATCATGGATCAACCGTGATCCCTTACACTCCTAATGAATACACACATAAAGTCTGTCTAATCTGTCTATTTGGGCTATTCTTAGATGTCTATTAGATTTTCACTGACAGCCCAAGTTTAGTCCTTTTTTAGCCAAGCTGTCTACATTTAGATGTCTATTAGACGTCTATTAAACATACAATTGTTTGCTGGATAGTCTGTTTTCTTTGTTTGAGCCACTGTAAATATGATCTAACAACAAATTTGGTGACACGGTGGCTCAGTGGTTAGCCCTGTCACTTTACAGCAAGAAGGTTGCTTGTTCGAGTCCCGGCTAGGGTCAATTGGCATTTCTGCATGGAGTTTGCATGTTCTCCCCGTGTTGGCGTGGGTTTCCTCCAGGTGCTTCCTCCAGGTTTCCCCCACAGTCCAAAGACATGCGCTATAGGTGAATTGAATAAACTAAATTGGCTGTTATGTGTGTGTGAATGAGTGTGTATTGATGTTTTCCAGTGGGTTGCAGCTGGAAGGGCATCTGCTGTGTAAAACGAATGCTGGATAAGTTGTCAGTTCATTCCGCAGTGGTGACCCCTGATGAATAAAAGGACTAAGTCGAAGGAAAATGAATGAATGAATAACAACAAATTGACTAACTAAATTAAAATTAAATTTAATACTAAATTATTAACAAAATTTGACATTTTTTACTAAATGTACACACTTCTTAACCATACACAACATAGCAGAGGATGATCCATCATATATAACACTGAGGAATTTCTATAGATGAGGAAATAGAGAACGACCACGATCTATAAAATATTTACCCCAGCAAATATTGACAAAGCTAATAGTCCAGAGCTATTCCTGATCAGACTTTCATATGGAAAAGCAAACACTGCCACATCTCTCAGAAAGCTTCCTACCAGAAGCCATCACTCTTTAAGAAACCGTCGTAATGACATGAATCTTCTCTAATCATCTGCGAAGATGAATTTTTCCTAAATGCAAATTGTGAAGCGCATTTACATTTATGTGTCACAACAGCCCATTTCCCTGCACGGCGAACCGTAATCGTCAAGGCACATTCTGACAAGGATTTCAAGTTAAATACTATACAGGTAGGCATATAACTCGAGTGAGTTAACCCACCAAATCTCTGCTTCTCAATTTTTAATATTCTATTTCCTAATTAACGTAAAATAAATATAAAACGCGCACACCTATGTCCCTCAGCAGATGGCAGAACCTGGACCCATCTGCACTCATCTGAAAGCAGCCTTAAAAGAAGACGAGACAGAATGAGACAGAGGGCTTCCAGTTCCACCCGCGCGCACATACACACACTCGCTAATTACTTTCATAATGACTTCAGACTTAATTCACACCATGCAGTCATTCACACCGGTTGCCATGGAACTAACAGAGTACGGTTATATAAAGAAACGGAAAGCACAATACAGGAAAAAAGTTCACTGGGAGGCTTTTGTGCACCAACATGGGGCTTAAAGTCAGAATGTTGCGATGTTCACTTTTAATAAGCCCTGTCTAAAATCCATAGTTAAGAGTATTTCACTTATACCTTTTCAGAACACCTGTTCAAGTGCTTGCTAATGCAAATATCCAATCACACAGTCAAATGGTAGGACATTTGGACATGTAGATGTGGTCAATCCAATTGGCTAAAGTTCAAATCTTCAGTGACTTTGAAAGAGGAACGTTACTAGTGCCAGACATGCTGCTCTGAGTATTTCAGAAATGTGCAGCAGATCTGTATGCCTTGCTGATGCCAGAGGTCAGAAGAGAATTGCCAGATTGCCTCTGGCTGATAAAAGGCAACAGTCATTCAACCAACCAAGGAATGCAGAAGAGCACATTAAACCAAGTCAAATTTACACTTGTGTTAGAGACTATTCATGTAAACATGCTTTTTTCATTCCAATGTTCTATTTTAAGATTGTTTCTCAATGGATGTGTGTTACCGTAATGCTCGTGTCTCACATCTTTTGCAGCACCTTGCACATGAGCACTGTGTTTTTAATGTGCTATGTCAAATTAAAGGTGTAGTATGTAGCATTAACAGTTCAACCTAGTGGTTGAACTAGGTATTGCGGTCCAAATTCAAAATATTGGATAAGGTTTTTCTTTTTCACCCAACCCATCCTCCTCCAACATTAGGAAGACGTAGGTTGCCAGACTGATGACACCAACAAGATCACAAGCATGCCTGAAGATCAAACCTTACACTGTAATCATGTGATCAATGATGGTGTTAAGGCTAGACCCTCTTCACACAATTAAAAAGCACCTTGGGTGTAGTGCTGGGTGATTTTGGGAAAAGATCTAATTGCGATTTCGATTTGATTAGCGATTTAATTTTGTAGTCAAGCTTCAGCTCAATATTCTGTATCGCAGCGTACTACTGCTAAAATACAGTGAGTGTTTAAAAAAAGGAACTTCAACTTTTATTCAAATTTGTTTATAAATATTCAAAAATTAAACACTAGTTTTTCTCTAGAGCAAACAGTAGTGTGTTATGGCGTTAGTTATTTCCTGATGCCTTCGCGATGTTTTTTCATATGGTGTAACAGCTGCAAACAACCCTGAATTTGCTGTTGCTTGCTACTAGATTGAGCGTCACTGGCAACACTTTTAGTTGACTTTTTAGCAAGACACTCCTCATATAGCTGTCTGTGGTGGTTTTTCAGGTGCTGGTTGTTGTGTTTCCTCATGCTGCGGCAACAATTCTGTGACAGCTCTTACAAATGACCTGTTTTTGTTCAGTGTTTGTGACTTTGAAACCAAAATATTCCCATATTACCGACATGCTGTTTTTCTTTGATATGAATTTGTTTATTAATGCTTGTGAAGTGGCAGATGCCATCATCATACACAGACAGCAGTCATGCATTTGCTCTGGGTGGAGGGAATATAATACATATACATATACATACATATATATATATATATATATATATATATATATATATATATATATATATATATATATATATATATATATATATATATATATATATATATATATATATATATATATATATATATATATATATATATATATATAACGCAGTGGCGCAGTAGGTAGTGCTGTTGCCTCACAGCAAGAACGTCGCTGGGTCGCTGGGTCGCAGGTTCGATCCTCGGCTGGGCTGGGTCAGTTGGCGTTTCTGTGTGGAGTTTGCATGTTCTCCCTGCGTTTGCGTGGGTTTCCTCTGGGGCATCTGCTGCGTAAAATCATGCTGGATAAGTTGGCGGTTCATTCTGCTGTGGCGACCCCGCAAGGGACAAAGCCGACAAGAAAATGAATGAATATACATATATATATATATATATATATATATATATATATATATATATATATATATATATATATATAATATCACAGCCTTTAGCGATTAGCTAATCGCAACGTTTCAAAACGCGATTGCGATTCGATTTTGATTAATCTCACAGCTCTATTTGGGTGTATGACTATACACACAAAAATGTGCTTTTGTATATGTTCAGGGCTTTTATGATCACCAGCCACTGTGGCTAGTAGTTTTCTAACGTTACTAGCCACTTGCCATTTTCACTAGCCACAATTTTGTTGTTGGGAAAATATATTTCATATGCATAAATTTGACTTTGGCATGCTAAAATGACTTCATTAAGATTTTGTGTTTTTTCCACTTGCCTCCTCATACATTTTACTTTTTTTGTGTGTATGAGCTTACTCAATGACCATGAGCAAATGGGTTATGCTTTCATAAAAAAGTGTCGCATTGTAATAAGTTTTCTTTCACAGGACTTTTCAGGGCTCAACACAATAAGGATTTACCTTTTTTTTTTCTCTGGCCACACCAAACTATTTATTTCCTTGCCACAAATTTTAAATAATATGTCAAAACAAGCAAAATATTGCTGCATACATACAGTTTTTATTCAACAAAACAGTTGACGTTTAAAAATATATATTCTCACGCATCTAAAACTATGCACAGTGGTCTGTTCTGGCTTAAGATCGACCAGTTAACTATGCATACAACAACATATTAAAGCAATATTATTGTAAAGGATGATTATTAAACTATATTAACAAAAATAACAGCAAGCAAAAGAAAGCGGGTGAAAAACATTTCAAGCGCGATAATGAAAGGATGATGCCGCGCACACGGTTAATATTAGGCCAATTAATAATCTGTTTAAAGAATGGTTAAAGCGAAAGCGACAACAACGGCTGTTTACAAAGAATCCCGAGCCCTTGAAGGACTGTGGGTGCACGAGCATCGCACTAGTTTCATTTCCAGGCACGGTTGCTTCGAGTGGGAAAATGGCACAGGAGCTTTTAAACACTCGCGTGCATCAAATCATCTTTGCGCGAGACACTAAAACCCTCGTCAGTGAGTGAGAAAAGCCTGTCACACCGTGCGAGTGACCCTCTCATTCGTTATTCACCTGCTTTCTTCTGCTCGCGGGAAAAGCTGTTGTCATTCGTGCTGCTTCTCGATTCTAAGATCACATTTGTACGCATATTGACAAACGGTCATAAACTAAACAGTCTAAGCTATAGTGACGAGCCAGCACCGGCAAATTAATAATGAGTTTCAACCAGCCAAAGTGGCTAGTGGGAGTGGCTGGTTGGCGGATGTTAATGTAAAGCCCTGTATATGTTCATTACATTACATTAAAGCTAAGGTTTGAATTTGTAATATATGAATTGTTAACAATTAAAAACCACCTCATGTGAATCTGCATCTTACTTCGGAGGCCGCTTCTTTCCTCTAGAGGTCACATTTTGATCATAGCCACATGCATATTGAGGCAGCCTTCACGACTGAAATCAACTGAGCCGTGTTTTCCACCAAGTTAACCCAGGGTGGCAAAATATAATTGGGTAAACTGACAGTGGGCAGAGTTAAACATACCAAAACAAAAGCAGATAATATTCTGGCATGGAATGCACCTTTTCAAAGGATAATAACTGACTTTAGCATTGTATTTCAGATAAGCAATATGTTCACTTAGCATGTTTTTTTAAATAACTGCAAACATATTATGGTGTTTATAAAATCATCATTCATAAATACAACAGGACCATTGATCAATATTAATTCCAAAGCACTGGAACAATCAGAAGAACTCACAGAACAGAAGCAAGTTGTCATGACAAGGGTTTTAATCGATGGCATATATTTTTTGAATGGCCCCTTAGTTTGTTTATATCTTATCCCTAAGTTAATATATTCACTTGTCTGTATCCACGCAAGAAGATTAACCTGCATTAAGGAAGATCTTAACACAAGCCTCCATGTTCAGAGAGGAGATCAACATCAGAGAGATGAGCTCACAACATGGAGTGAGATCATGTAATATTACAGACCTTAAAGTACAATACTATCTGAAACATTCTGGCCAATTTATAACACCTACATTATTAAAATCAACAGGTTCTTCTTCTTATATAGCACCTACACTTTTGAACAGCTTTTCTAGCATACTTCAGGTGACAGGCCCTTTGTCAGGTTAAATTTAAATTAAAAAAAACACCATTTTGACCAAGCAAACAGATAACACACAACCACAATCTTAGAATTCAAATATTGTATATCCATATCGATATCATTTCTGATACCGTTTATTGACACTGGTTCTTATTGATACTATTATTGATACTAGTTTCTATAATTTAATGCAAAAAAGATGTGAAAATATGTTGAAAATGTGTTGAAAATATGCTATTTTATCAATGCTTAAACTTTATAACAGTATACAAATACTTGCAAGCAAACAGACATAGGGTGAATAAAGTGTGGAGATATAAATAGTTAAATATGTCACATCGCTTGAGTTGGACGGAATATTTAGTTAGTAAATGTAAAATATATTACTAATGTTGCTAGATTTCAATGCTTTTTTGCATCCTGCACAATCTCATTTAAGGGTTCTTCTTATCCCGAGGTTACAATGGATCCACACCCAGCTCAGAAGATTGACCTGTATTTAGGACAATCACAGTACAGCTCTTCTTGAGATGAGCCCACATGATAAATTCTCAGAAAACACCTTGATTATAGGATGTGTCCTTTACATTGATTCTCATGGCCAGTTTGAACGCACCTGACATCCGGGACCAGCGATCACCTTCACCTTCACCAAGAAGGACGCTAATCGTGCTCACGAGACTGCTGAGAAGCCAGTCCTTGCTTCTTAATTTGTCTGGCCAGAGAAAAACTGATCCCTCACTAAAGTCTGAGATCTCCCAAGGTTTCTTTTTCTCCATTTCTGTCACTTAGTGGAGTTTGGGTTCCTAGCCACTGTCACCTTTGGTTTGTTTAGTTGAGCTGCCCTACAATGAATCACGTCCTTCAAAGGTATAAAGAAAAAAAAACAAAACACACTATTCTATGGACCTGAATCTGAACTGGATCTGATGTGTTGAATTGTTTTACAATTATGATAATGACAACAGAGGTATTTGTACTGAACTAAACTGGTTTTAATTTACCAAGAACTACACCAGGATTCTATCACCGTTCTCCTGTCTGCCTGATATGTTAGAAAGTTCTTCAATCTAAAAATTTGTTATTGCTTTCCCCTCCTCTGGTTTTCACCCTTGTCAATCTTGACACTATACAATATAAAAAAGTGATATTGAAATTAAGAATAAGATGACATCTGATGTGCTATTATTGCCTGTTCATCTCTGTAAAGCTTTATTGTATAAAACACTATAGACGTAAAGATGACTTTACTTGACCTTGCAGCAGATGGGCTATAGAAGCTGAAGACCACTCTGGGTGCACTCCTGTCAGCTTATAATAGAAACCAAGACTACAATTTGCATGAGCTCCCCATACAGTAATTGTACAACAAAAGAATAGAGGTTGACATTCAGAGGTGGTCAAAATTTGTCTGAAATGACATGAACTCATAGATCCAATACACTATATATTTGATCAACCGTTTAGACTGCTGGTTCAATTTCAATTCAATTCATCTTTATTTCTATAGCGCTTTTACAATGTAGACTGTGTCAAGGAAGCTTAACATAGAAGTTTTAGTAAATTGAAACTGTGTCAGTCCAGTTTTCAGAGTTGAAATTCAGTTGAGTTCATTTCAGTGTGGTTTAATTTTCACTGCTGAAAGTCCAAACAGTGAAGAGCAAATCCATCGATGCGCAGCTCCACAAGTGGTGATGTAATAGTGTGAGTGATTTTTTCCTTACACATAGACTACCTAAATACTGTTGATTACCAAACTTGAGGTTATACAATAAGTAAGCGATAATCAATAGATTGACATCTTTTTTATGATGTTAAACGCACAATGCGGAGGCAAAGAAGCACCCTATGAAAAGTGCATTTAAATACCTTTAACACATGGCAAGCAGTTCATTATCCTGCTTATTTCATGATCATTTGCTGTTATAGACAAGTTATAACTAGTTTTGCTCTTTTCAGCGCAATATTTGACTGAATTTGTTTCAGTTATGACATGTTAGATCTTGCAGAATAGAATCAACTGTCGCAGAACTTCTGATTAATTTGTCTATTGGGAAATGACTAGGAAAATGAACATGAGTAAAAGGTTAAAGTACTTGCACTACAAACAGTTGAGTTTATTACAATGCATAAACACAAGTCTGTAACATCGAGCAGCATGATGACCTGTTTATTTATGGCTAAAAAATAGGCTGGAAGACTTGATCCAATATGGTTCCAACGACGACACTTGCTCATACATTAAATTGTAAAGTCAATAACGTGAAGTTAAAATTTTTACAAATATTTTGGAGCATACAGTAGTTGCGAGTTGGCTGATCAACATCGGCTCCCTGTCAAACCACATGTCTGTGTCCTTGGGATTATACAGATGAAGCAAAGGTCTGTCAACTGTGACTGCACAGTTATGGTTACTACTAATTAGGGGTGTGAACCTACATTGGTCACACGGTTCGGTTCGGATTATCATCTCACAGATTCGGTTCAATTCGATATCTCGGTGTATCATGGTGCATTTATGATGCTTTCCATAAACAATTTGATATTTTACTTTGCAACACAATAATTCTTGTATTAAAATGTATAATTTATAAATATATTTATATTTATATATTGTTTATAATACAATTTTGTCCTTTAGTACAAGCAATCAGATATATGTATTGTATCTGTAATTTAAACTGCTCAAAGAAAACACTGTTTTTGAATGTCAAACAAAACTAAAGTACACGAACAGAACAACAAGAGCATTTATAGCAAATAAACAAATGTAAATATTATCCCGCTTGCTTTTTGAGCGAGTTCGTAAACGGTTATGATTGATCACAAGCCCAACAGAAAAGGCTGTGATTGGCTCTAACAGTCAACGCTGCTCTGGCGCTGTTCAACAAACAGTGACATGGACACTGATGTTAAACGGCCGCGGCGATCAGCTGATCCATTATAGATGGCGACGCGGTGGAGAAAACTCGCTCTGCAGACGCACTCATGTCTGGATCCACAAGTAACGTTATTGTTGTAACAGCCGAGAGAGGAGATGAAATGCTACCTCACGAATTCGCCAGCAGGTCAAAGGGGCCACAGAGAGCAAGATAGAGATTACAGCTTTCATTTCTTCCTAGCTGGGTTCTGATGTACTTCCCTGTCAGTGAAAGACTGTCCAGCAAACTCACAAGCAGTGAATTGTCCACAGTTATCTGCTTTGTAAGTAGTTTTACTCTTGGTCGTCTCCCTCGCCATAGTAGGCTACCGCCATGTAACGCATATGTGATAAATGACGTCAGTACATAATAACCGGTAATGATTATTACTTAATCGATACCGAATTGTTTGTGTTTGCATCGCAGTGCATCGAAGAAACAATTAATTTTGACACCCTACTACAAATGCTTCAGGGCAGCGTAATAATTTCGAACTACGATCAAACTGACTTGTGCATTAAACAACTTTATTGCACACCTTCCAGCCAATCAGAATCAAGAATTTCAACAGATCATGGAATAACTATTATAAAATTCTATAATGTTTAATTAACTGAACTCCATTTATTTATAGTCTGTTTCTTTGTTTGCTATAAAATAGCTTATTATTTAACAGCATAAAACTTAATGTCATTGACGAAAATCCTCGGAACATTAAGTACAAGGTCACCATGTTACAACATTAAATTAAATCCACGCTTTAAACACTGAGGTTAGTTGCTGCTCCCTGCATCTGCAAGAAAAGCCACAGGAGATGTGTTGTCTGTCTGAAATTGTTTCCCGCTCCCCTGTGAACTCGCTGTCTGCCCTTTTGAAGTGACTTTAGGCTTTAAAAAATACAAGCAAATGTTCTTATTGAGGTGCAGGATACATTATAAAATGCTCTCGTGGGAATGCCATTTTCCCTGACCTACTGGTTCGATGAAAGTTGACCGCTGCACTTTGTACCAACCCACCTACGCAACCACCTACACACACACACACACATACAGACATGCACGTACAATCTTGAATACTATAGACCAGATGTGTGTGTGTGTCTGCCAGAGGCACAGCACGAAAGAGTGTCTGTTGCTTTGGATACAGAGTGAGTGTAAACCCTCCTCCTGCTGCCCCATCATTGTCTCTCATGACTCTCTCAGAGACCCGGAGAGTCCTTCATCACGAGTCCTTCAGCTGAAGACGTGTCTCACCTTTCTCACACGGCTCTGTCATGGCTGGAATTTAATGGATCACAGTCTAATCCAGCATATCAAATGCAAAGCAAGTACTGTAGCGGTGCTCAGGAAGCACATGCTCTACAGCTAGAGAAAGTCTTAAGGAATATCTGCAGTGCAGAAGCAGATGCTGCTCCGTGGACTGAAGAAATAGCCAGAGGCTGACTATAATGAGAGTTTTAGATGTTCCTTTAATGGGTACATCATATCCCCTTAAAATGTGCTTTTGTAATTGTATTTTATTACACATAATTAAGGATTATAAGAGTGCTGAATATTAGGTCTAAATATCATCAAAATTGTGATTACTTGCAGCTTTTGTGCAAACGCAGCCATGATTCATACTCAGATAAACACATCTGAGAAATATATGTATACTGTTTACAAAAACTGGTCAATCCATTATGTTTTATGAGTATTGTTAACTAATTTGAATGTTTGTGCTATTCCAACCAAAGTCAAAGGTGAATAAAGCAACACACAAAAGCATTTTTGTTCCTGAACAAATCAGCATTTATGAAAAAAAAACTGAATGACCCACATAAACCTTAACTATTTAATAGGTGAAAATCAGCAAGTAAAAATAAAATGTATTTGTCACTTCTTGCTTTATTTCATATGGCAGTGACAACATGGTGAATTAAATATATCTTTCTGATCACACTTAACAATGTAGAGATTTATTTTTGTATCATTTGCTATTGTTAAGTAATTTCCTCCTGTATATAAAGTACACTCATCGGCCACTTTATTAGGTACACACTTTATTAGGTACACCTGTCCAACTGTTCAGCGCTGTCCAACTGCTAACGCAAACTTCGAATCAGCCAGTAACATGGCAGCAGCTCAATGCATTTAGGCATGTAGACATGGTCAGGATAATCTGTTCTGATAATGCACCATGTCATAAAGCGCAAATCTCAGACTGGTTTCTTGAACATGACAATGAGTTCACTGTACCTAAATGGCCTCCACAGTCACCAGACCTCAATCCAATGGAGCTCCTATGGAATGAGGTGGAATGGGAGACGTCATGGATGTGCAGCTGACAAATCTGCAGCAACTGCGTGATGCTATCATGTCAATATGGACCAAAATCTCTGAGGAATACTTCCAGTACCTTGTTGATTCTATACCACAAAGGATTAAGGCAGTTCTGAAGGCAAAAGGGCTCCAACCTGATAATAGTAAAGTGTACCTAATGGCTCGTTTCCACTGAAAGATACAGTACGGTACGGTACGGTACGGGTCACCTTTATCAAGCTTGCATTTCCACTATCAAGGGTACCCTTTGGTGGGTGTGGTGTACGACAGAAAGTTTCAGACGACGTCATGTTTACTCAAGGAAATGTCACAGTAACACCGTACAGGTCTTTCACATATCATATGAGAAGCACTTCTCACAACATAAATGCTTTATACACATAAATACTTGTAAATAAATGTTTTACTATTTATTTACTATTTATTATTATTTTTATTTACATAAAATAAATAAATAAATGCAACATATATGAACACATACAGACCCTTACAGTCTCTGATATGTTACCAATTACAGAAAACTACACACAGCATATATTTAGTCCTTATTTAGGTAAAAAAAACACACAAAATATAGCCTACAGTCAGTGCAAACCACTTATCTGTGTCTGTAATCTTCAGCAGCACGTGTAGTCTCTTGTCTAAAGTAATTCTGTCATTCAGAGTTCATAATAGTCCAAAAGGCGATGATAATAGTTAAACATGGCAGTTTGTTCATGTTTTAGGTTTCAGAAGCATCATTTGCTGCTGTTTTGTCAGGCTTCTCCTTTGTTTTTTCGCTCTTGACTCTCACGTTTGTCCATATCTGAATGGATCGGATATCAGAGCGCTTCAATGATCACGCGCACGTTAAAAATAGGAGCTCAAAAGTTTGTTTTTTTCAAATATAAACGCGATCGCGAGCTCTCTGGACAAAGTGAAACCGCTCGCACTTTTAGAAGAGCTCGTAAAACAACAACAGAACATGCAGAATTTGTTCTTCTTGGCTTTGTGGCTGTTCATCAAGACAACGACAAGGTTTGTTTGAGCTCAGGTCAACCATGGCTCGTTATTATATGCATAAAGTATTATGACAATGTCTCAGCTGTGTATTTAAAAACATGGCGATTCCATTGTTTTGATTTTGGCTAGCTCCACAAGCTCGTGACGTATCTTTGTAACCAATCAGCAATCAGCTGTGCGTGTAGCTCCACCTTTTGCGAGGACAGAGGAGAGGGTCTGGCCCTTAAGTCATGGCCCATCGGTTTTTAATATTTAACACGGGGCTCTGTTTACTTACACCGTGCTCCTATAAAGGGCCTCTGAAATTCAGATGAGAAGAGAGAGGGGGTATGAGGTGGCACGGCACATTAAAAATGGGGGGTGGGGGTGGGGGGTAAGTGGGAATAGAACACAGCCAGGAACTATGTTTCTAACTACAGCTCCAGAGGTGTAGTTGCAAGTGCACAAATTTGCAACGCAGTTTGGAAACGGCAAATCAACCAACTATGTTTGTAACGACGGAACTTGCGACCTTAGTTGGCTAATGATTGGTTTGGGGAAACGCACCCCAGAATGATACTATTGTGTGAAACCACATTCCTCTGCACAACAACAGTATTATTGAAAAAAAATGGGCTTGCTTTGACAAATGGAATGGCAGGAAAGACTTCTTGGCCAATTAGATTCAAGGACATGAAAAAAAAAAACTATATGTCCATTAAGTATACAAATATTACAACTACACCTTCTACTTCTACTACTAAACAGGTAACAACACTATAAGATATCATGATAAGTTTTTTTTTACTAGAATATTTAAACTGAGAGTTTAAAATATGTACTAAAGCTGTAAATCGAATGCAGCCTTCCACCACCAAACCAACGCATGCACGTCCTTGCCTAGAACAACATCAGTAAAATGCACAGATGTTGTGATTCTATTAGCCCTTGCAGTTATCAGAAGACGTCCTCCTGCTCTAAGCATGGCTAATTTTTAATGTGCCGTGCCACCTCATTCCCCCTCTCTCTTCTTCTCATCAGAATTTCAGAGGCCCTTTATAGGAGCATGGTGTAAGTAAACAGAGCCCCGTGTTAAATATTAAAAACTGATGGGCCGTGACTGAAGGGCCAGACCCTCTCCTCTGTCCTCGCTTGAGACCCGCGCGCTAAGAAAGTGAAACATAAATCAGCCAACAGCCAAATACAGACAGACTGCACGAAACCCCAGGGACAAGACCCTATGAACAAACCACAAGCTCTCTCTGATGAGTGAGTGACAGCGATCTGAGCAGCAAGGCTGACAGGTTCATGCAGAAATATACCTCATTATTTCCCACCCCGAGATGCAGCAATTACCTATTTTTATTTTATTTTTATTTTTTTTCTGCATATAGACATGTCAACCACTGCCTTAGCAAAAGGCAACTGCCAATGTTTCAGAAGGCTTCAAATGCTGTTGTTATGAACATCAAGGCAGATGGGAATGAGATATTCCTTTTGAAGACTGCGACTGTAGTATGCATGGTATGGATTTATCAGTCAAATGTACAAAGTATACACCCTTGTGAAATTTCATCTAATGTCATTGTTTCCACTACCACTGTATTAGCCGCCAATGCCACCCATCACCCCCCCAACCCAATATAGCGCCAAATCACAAAAACATAGGCTTATTCTGAAAACGTAGCCCTATAAACATTTCTCGTGATCATGAATTATGTAGCTAGAAGTATGTATGGTTGCATTTAATCTTTAAAACAAACGCTACACGGTGGTATGAAGCTGTTGCTTTTCGCGCTTACCAGCTGACCGCTTACCCCTATATGGACTGCTTTCCCGCTGTTACCAGTTTGTTCAGTTAGCTCACCATGTACGTCGGCAGACCTGAGACGTAGAAAGGAGTTGACCACGACGACAGGGTTCAAGTCTGGCGAAAAAACGATTCCAGAAAGTGGGTAAGACAAAAACAGAAGCCAAAAAAATAAAATAAACAAGTAAATAACAGGGTGAGAATGTGGTAAAATCTGAAAATGGGGCAAAAATCAGGCGAGGGCTTTTCTTTTTCTGGATTGCTTTTTTTAAGACATCGGTTGGGTTTAGGGAGGTGGGTGGGCAGGTCGATCTGTGCTTTTGAAAACACCATTGGTTGGGTTTAGGGATGGAGGAGGGTGGGTCAGTCGATCGGTCAGTCAGTCAGTCATTAGTCAACCAGTCGACAACAGCCTGTGGTGAATTTACGCAAGAAGAGCAGGTGCGAATGGCACTCTTGAGAGAAATTTGAGATATCAAAAGTAGTATCAAAAGTAGGGGTGTCAAAAATTAATTGTTTCTTTGGTGCACTGCAATGCAGACGCGGACAATTCGGTATCGTTTTAGTAATAATCATAACCGGTTATTGTGTACTGACGTCATTTATCTCATATCGGCTATGTCGCCGTAGCTTACTATGGCGAGGGAGGCGAGCGCGAGTATTTAAAACACTCCAACTACTTAAAAACGCAGAAACTCTGCACAATTTTACTGCGTGTGTGTTTGCTGGACAGTCTTTCGCTGACCCTTAAAGCAGAAGCCCCTATTTCACTGGAATATTTCACCCCTATTTCTCTCCCTCTCTCTCACTGTGGCCCATTTGACCTGCTGGCGTGACTTTTCCTCTCCTCTCGGCTGTTACAGCAATACTTCTGGACAAAGACACGAGCGTGTGTCTGCAGAGTTTTCTCCTCCATGTCTATCATGGATCAGCTGTGATCGCCGCTACCGTTTATCAGTGTCACTCATCTGTGAAGAGCGCCGGCATCTAAGAGCCAATCGCAGCCCTTTCTGTTGAGCGCGAGACCAATCATAGGGGTGTAAGGACGAACTTGGTAGACAAGGCTCAGAAAGCGAGCGGGATATTTATATTTGTTTATTTGCTATAAATGCTTGTGTTGTTTAAAGTTACAGTTTATACTGTATATCTGTTTATATTAAAGGACAAAATTGTATTACAAATAGTATATAAATATATATATACATTTTAATACAAGAATTGCTGTGCTGTGAAGAAAATATAAAACTGTGTAAGGAAAGCATCGTCAATGCACCGTGATGCACCGAGATATCGAATTAAACAGAATATATGGCAGGATAATCGTAACTGAACCGAACCGTAAGACCAGTGTATGTCTGTGTTGGTTCCTTCCTAGGTTCTAGGTTTATACTTTGTTCATTTGTTAATTAACTACTCTTTCATTATTTTTTCTGGCTGATTTTTGCCACATTGACTTCAATTATAACAACATTTTTTGATTCCAAAGCCATGACACCAATTAATCATGCATTCTTGATTGTTGGTGTTTTTCCCTGTTGGAAAAAAGGTAAAACTTTTGATTTTTCATAATAATGGAAGTCAATGGAGCAAAAAGTCACAAACATAATGAAAGGGTTGTACATTTTCTAAAGATTGATACACTAAAGAGGGTATTGCTACATTTTTGAAACTTTTCAAAGCATTTTTCCCAAAATATGTGTCAAAATAAGATTTGTCAACAAAAATTATTAAATTTTCTGAAGCACAGAGAAAGTTGTGGCCAAATTAACACTCAAAATCACCTCAGAGTGGATGAAAACATCCCAAACAGCACATAATTGCCTCGTGGTATTTATCTCATTTACATGATGGCATGCTATTTCTGTCTGCTCTATGTATATTGTGTGTGGTGAAATTCAGCTCCAATGCACAAGCTCACACAAGCGAGCACAAGAGAGAGAGTGCACATTGTAAAATATGTTGTGTCAACCAGAAGGAAATAAGAAAAAAAAAAATCTGCGGAGCTAGGTGACAGCAAATAAACCCTGCTTTTAGGCACATCCAGTGAGTGACCACGTCATATGATGCTATCACAATGCACATTCAGATGAATGCGTTGTATCAATTTCAAAACTTTTATCAGATGCCAAAGATACACGTCATTATAAGCATACTCTCATAAGCGTTTCCCTCTCTGTTTCTCTCTCTCGCACACACACATACACTGAATGGCATCATTTTCATCAACATGTTCAAATAGTCATTTTTCATTTTATTCTGAATTAAATGAAAAAAGTGTGGCTAAATTCTTTACAAATATTTTTGGCTACTTGATGCATCAGATTTATAATGGCCCATCTGATTTACAGTGAGAATACAGAACATTTGGTGAACACTCTCAGGATGGCGCCGCGGATGGCTGCCTCGGTGTGGAGCTCTCCAGTGTTTGTACTATTTCTGTTAGTCTGTCCTGTTTTATGTTTATCAAACTTGATCAGTTATACCAGGGACGAGCTGCTGAACATTCGGCAGTACACACCAACTAACCACCAACTGGTTTTTGATTTCTCGGGCGTTTTGCGGAACATTTTCATCGGCGGAGCAGCTGCACTGTGGAAGCAATACAAGACCCGCATGCGTGGGAAGAGAGCCGGGGCGCTCGTCAGGCTGAGACAGTGCGGCTTCAGAACGGCGCTGCCTAGCATCCATCTAGCGAATCTCCGCTCCCTTCCTAACAAAATGGACGAACTACTTCTACTGTCACGCAAAAACAAGAACTTTAACAACTCTGCTGCGCTGTGTTTCACAGAAACCTGGCTGAACGAAGCCATTCCGGACAGCGCATTACACCTACCGGACTTTCAGCTGTACAGAGCAGATCGCGATTCGGAGTCAACGGGCAAAACGCGCGGTGGTGGGACATGCTTTTACATCAACAGGAGGTGGTGTATGGATGTAACTGTGTTAAAGAAGATGTGCTGTCCTGATGTGGAAGTGCTTTTCATTAACTGTAAGCCCTTTTATGCACCGCGGGAATTTTCCTCGTTCATTCTCGTCTGTGTTTACATTCCACCGCAAGCACACGTGAGTACTGCGTTACAACAGCTGTCTGATCTGATCACAGAGACTGAACAACGACACCCAGACTCTGTTTTTATCATTCTCGGTGACTTTAATCAGGCAAAACTCACACATGAGCTGCCTAAATTCAAACAGCACATCACATGCCCCACCAGAGACATTTTGGACCATTGCTACACCACAATAAAGGATGCATATCGCTCCGTCACCAGAGCAGCTCTAGGACACTCCGACCACTGCCTGGTTCATCTTATACCAACTTACAGGCAAAAACTTAAAACTACTAAGCCAGTATTAAGGACTGTTAAGAGATGGACCAACGACTCAGAGCAGGTCTTACAAGCCTGTTTTGAATGCATGGACTGGAGTGTTTTTGAAGCTGCAGCCACCGACCTAGATGAGCTCACCGACACTGTAACATCATACATCAGTTTCTGTGAGGAGTTATGCATCCCTACCAGGACCTACTTATCATTTAACAATGATAAACCATGGTTCACACCAAAACTTAGACAGCTTCGTCATGCAAAAGAGAATGCCTACAGGAGTGGGGACAGGATCTTGTACAATCAGGCCAGGAACACACTGACAAAGCAGATTGGTGTGGCTAAGAAGAGCTATGCCAAAAAGCTGCAAAACCAGTTTTCTGCCAACGACCCTGCATCAGTGTGGAAAGGCCTGAAAGACCTCACTAATTATAAAACACCATCTCCCAGTATCGACAGCAACAAACATCTTGCAAACGAGCTGAATACATTCTACTGCAGATTTGACACCTCTGACCAGACACCTCACACCCGCCCGGACCATCTCCCTAAACACCCATCAACACCTCCAGCCATCTCCCTCTCCCCCCCTGCACTTCAGATCAGTGAGGATAATGGGCGTCAGATCCTCAGTAAACACTCATCAACACCTCCAGCCATCTCCCTCTCCCCCCCTGCACTTCAGATCAGTGAGGATAATGGGCGTCAGATCCTCAGTAAACACCCATCAACACCTCCAGCCATCTCTCTCTCCCCCCCTGCACTTCAGATCAGTGAGGATAATGGGCGTCAGATCCTCAGTAAACAGCCATCAACACCTACAGCCATCTCTCTCTCCACCCCGGCACTTCAGATCAGTGAGGATAATGTGCGTCAGATCTTCAGAAAACAGAAGAGACGTAAAGCACCAGGTCCAGACGGTGTTTCCCCAGCCTGTCTGAGAATCTGCGCCAACCAGCTGGTTCCTATTTTCACACAGATCTTCAACAGATCACTGGAACAGCGCAAAGTTCCATCCTGTTTCAAATGCTCCACCATTATCCCAATACCAAAGAAACCAAAGGTCACAGGACTCAATGACTACAGACCTGTTGCCTTAACATCTGTGGCCATGAAGTCATTCGAAAGACTGGTGCTAGCTTATCTGAAGGACATCACTGGACCTTTGCTGGACCCCCTGCAGTTTGCCTACAGAGCAAACCGGTCAGTGGATGATGCAGTCAACATGGGACTGCATTATACCCTACAACATCTGGACAAACCAGGGAACTACGCAAGGATACTGCTTGTGGACTTCAGTTCTGCCTTTAACACCATTGTCCCATCACTGCTCGAGAACAAACTGACCCAGCTGTCTGTACCCAGCTCTGTCAGTCAATGGATCAACAGCTTTCTGACAGATAGACAACAGCTAGTCAGAATGGGCAAAATCACATCCGACAGCCGCACCATCAGCACTGGCGCCCCCCAGGGATGTGTTCTCTCCCCACTGCTCTTCTCCCTGTACACCAATGACTGCACCACAAAAGACCCCTCCATTAAGCTCTTGAAGTTTGCGGATGACACTACTGTTATCGGCCTCATCCGGAACGGTGACGAGTCTGCATACAGACAGGAGGTGGAGCGATTGGCTTTATGGTGCAGATACAACAACCTGGAGCTGAACACGCTCAAAACAGTGGAGATGATAGTGGACTTTAGGAGAAACCCCCCTGCACTCCCCCCACTCACCATCATGAACAGCACTGTGGCTGCAGTAGAGTCATTCAGGTTCCTGGGCACCACCATCTCTCAGGATCTGAAGTGGGACATACATATAGACTCTATTGTGAAGAAAGCCCAGCAGAGGCTGTACTTCCTTCGTCAGCTGAGGAAGTTCAACCTGCCAAAGGAGCTGCTCGTGCAGTTCTACTCAGCTGTCATCCAATCCATCCTCTGCACTTCAATCACCGTCTGGTTCAGCTCAGCTGCCAAAACTGACCTCCGTAGACTACAGCGAATAGTCCGGACTGCTGAACGAATCACTGACACTACCCTTCCTACACTTCAAGAACTGTACTCTTCCAGAGTGAGTAAAAGGGCTCGCAAAATCACTCTGGACGAATCACACCCAGCACACTATCTGTTCGAACTGTTGCCATCTGGTCGGCGCTACAGAGCACCAAGCACAAAAACAGCCAGACACAGGAAAAGTTTCTTTCCTCAAGCCATCTACCTCATGAACAGTTAAATATTCCCCTACTGTGCAATAAACGTGCAATACTTTCTCATACGCACTTGTACACAGCACCTTACAACCTGTATATTTATAACAAATGTGTACATAAAATTCAACATCCAGATCTTTTTGACTAACTGCATCTCTGTTTAATGTTTATCGCCTTTTTCTTTTCTCGTATTTAATTTTGTGTTGCCACTTGTCACTTTATGTATACTGGAAGCTTCTGTTGCCAAAACAAATTCCTTGTGTGTGTGAAGCACACTTGGCAATAAAACTGATTCTGATTCTAAACACAAATTTGGTGAACAAATGCAAATTAATAACTTTTCATAATAATATATAAGACCAGTACAGACTAGAATGCATATAAATATAATTTATTGCTCTAAGCCAGGGGTGCCCAAAGTTTTTCCTATAAAGGGCCAAAAACCAAACTCGATTGAAGGCTGTGGGCCGAATATATAGCAAACCGTATTACAATAAACTTGCCAAAGGGATTTTCAATTTTTTTTGCTAATATTTAAAAACAAAATCTAGAAAATGTTGCTTTAAATCAAATTAACAATATCATTTCAACAGTTTATATTGAAATCATTACTGTACAAACACAAACAATGCCATTTATAACTCAATGGAGTTCAATACTGAATACACTAGTCGAGCTGCTCCTGTCTTCACCTTAATTTGCTCATAGATGACTTGTGCATTGTCCTCGATCTGTCAAGTGACAGTATTTACATTATACAAGTCTGATTCGTTTACAACATTTAATTGAATAATTTAATTACATTTTTTGTAGCTCAGCGATAAAACAAAGAAACAAAAGGTTAAGTTAAAATCGAAATTAAGATCTCTGTCAAAGGTATATATGTTAAGATATGTTGCAAATATTGCTCCAAATTTTGAGAAAAGGTACCATAAAATCTATAATTTTACGTTAAAAGACCTCCCCCCTCGGCCAAAGGTGTAAACCTAGGGGAGAACTGAATGTAGTACATAATCTAGCTTTATTTTTCATTACATTTAACTGTGAAATTATCACCAGACAGGGAAGAAAGAATTGCAGCACTCAGTCTAGAGGCTTCGGAGAGAGTATCTCATCAAATTTCCCCTCATCTGTAGCTCCTAAGAAGGTGGAATTTAGTAAGTGTCTGCCAGTGAAACTCTCTCATGCAAATTACCCACATCATAGAAATGAAGGAAGTCAATCTTCCTCAGACAAGCCTTAAACTCCTCTACTACCCTTGGCAATCACACACAAACTAGCAAAACAGACTTGTTTATGATTTGCTGGTGGAGGAAATGCAATCTGGACATTTACAAGGTGTTTTTGATTCAGGACCAATTCTGAGGCCTTGTGATGCACTTTGTCCAGTGTGGGCTGAATCAGCTGTTGCCATTTTTATGAAAGCAGTTGAGGGGAGCATGAATGTGATCGTCGCACTGTCAGCAGGAGTTATGTCTGGATCATCTCAGACAAAGAGTGGGGAGTATTGCTTAACTGCTGCACTATATCCAACACTCACTAGACAAAGGTCACCCGCATAATCATATTCATGCACCACTGCACCACCTTTTGGGTGTGAATGAAGGTGTCTTCAGCATATAAGGGCACAATACCCTATAGCCATGTGCTGCACAAAGAGTACCAAATGAAGTAGAACTGATTATTCCTAATTTCTATTTTTATGCTGAGCCTTTTTTATGTGCCCAGGTCCAATATATTGTATGAGATATGCTAATTTAAAAACAGATCCCTTATGAAACTAGGCTTTTATTATAGCAATTGACTATGGTTTTATAATAGTATTGAATTATGTGAAATTTTGATGACCATTAATCACAGTTGTTTAATTTGGAAGTTGATTGGACAAAACTGTGTGTATGTATAATGTGTCCAAAATTAAAATAAGATCCAAATCCCAGTGATTTTGAGGCGCACCACAATGTGATGTTGGAGTGTGGTTTTCCAGGCCTACCGAATTGATTGACAGGAGCGTCTCCATAGTAACATGCGTAAACACATCCACAAAACAGGATTTGCAAAGAAACTGGGCTTAAAAGATCAGTTCAATGCTCTGTGATCAGCTGCACCTCAAGAATGAGTTTTACAACCTTACAATGTTTTAAAAACAGTGCATGTGTGTAATAAAGAAAAGACTTTGTGATTCACAATCGCTGGAATCACCACAGTCAGTACAACTATATACAAGGATGCTTCAAACACACAACAGGAGTCCCGGATTGACTTAACTATAAGTTAACTACTTGTATCCTGTTACATTTGACGCAAGTAGATGTGCAAAAGCAGTGCAAAGTTAAAAGTGTGTGTGTGTGTGTGTGTGTGTGTGTGTGTGTGTGTGTGTGTGTGTGTGTGTGTTGCGTGCACTCAAAAAAATGAAATGTTGAGTTTACTTAATTTTTTCTTGTCAACGGGTTCCACAAAATATATTTATGAAAGTTGAAAATAAATATTTCAAAGCTAATTGAATTAATCGCCTTATTTTAGGTTGAAACAATTAGTTTGAATCAAGCCAACTATTATCAATTGATTTTGCTGAACATGAGACATTCGAGTTGAACTAACTTAAATCAGTTATGTTATAAGGACTAACTAAATTTGTTTAGAAGTTGCATATTATATTTTTGTCTATTGAAAGTAAACAAATTAGTTTACAACAAATCAATTAATTTATGCTTAATCAATCAAAACTAAATTATTACACTCTATTACATTTTTACTAGTTAGGTTTAATTAACTTTAGTTTGTCAACAGGTTCCACACAATATACTTAAGTAAACTCAACTAACTTTTGTTAGTTCTTTTATTCACCAACACAAAATTCCATTAACATTACTGACACAAGTAACAGTTGTGCACTGTCTAAAATGCAGTAAAAAAATTACATTAGTTGAGAACATATGATCCAACAATACAACAGTTGTCACAGTATTAGAAAATAATGTGAATGACTTACATATTCCAAAATGGCATTACTTTGTTCAAACCTGAGTGGTCAAATTAAACCATCACAAAATAAAATAAAATTAACATGTCAGAATAGCAACAGTGTTGGTTTAAAAATAATAATAATAAAAAGACACACTGTAAAAGTTGGTTATCTTGACCTTTAAAAAAAAAAACATTAAATACTCTGGTCACTTTACATGGAGAGGAAACATGTCAGCCTGAACAGTGGTGTGTGTCAAGTGTATCTGCAGTAAATTTGTTTTAAATACAAACAAGACCAAGTTAAATTTCACAAAATCATAATAGCTCAGTGTTGGTTTACTCATAAATTTAGTTTTTGATCATATGTACCTTGGTTGAACGTTTGGTAGCATCCAGCTGGAGGAAGATTTTCAACTATATAGTAGGTGTTAGAAAATTATGAATACTTAACATAGCCTAACAAGCCAACAGGATTTTATTTAGTTTTATCCTGAGTGGTCAACTTTGACAAATTAAACAGTTACTGATGAAGTTTTCAAAACAAAACAAAAATTATAAAAAAATAAATAAATAAATAAAACATTTTTGTTAACAAGTTTGTTATCTTGCCCTTTTCAAAAAAAGGAAATAACTCTGGACACTTTACATGACAGAGAAACATGTCACCCAGAACAGTAGTACGTGTCACACACAAAAATAAAAACAAATAAAAGTGTCAAGTGTTTTTCAAATGAAATGGTTTTAAGTCTAAAGTGCCTTCATGAACAAACTCTGCTTTGTTGGTTCTGATGTTGTCATGATACTGGAATTCAGTACCAATCTGTAGTGGAATTTTAAAAACGTCCATTTACCACTCACATTAGAGCGCTGTAGTGCACATTTTTACATGCCACTGATTTGCCATTGTGTTCACATGCTCAACAGAAATGACTGTAATTGGCCGTGAAGGTCATCAGTTCACCAAACTCACTTCACCAAAATGTGTTTACTCAGTGTAACCACAGATACAGAGACACTGGAGCATTTTAAAGCCTTTTAAAGATAATCAGTTATTGCTGACATACAAGTGATCTGCTGATGGATTGACTGATCTACGCATCTTTGAAATGCTCCAGTGTCCTTGTATCTCTGTTTGCACTCTGTAAGAAGAGTGGTGAACTGATGACCTTCATGGCCAATCACAGTAATTTCTGTTGAGCATGTGAACACAATGGTCAATGCAAAGTGTTTAAGAACGTGCTCAATAGGCCTCAAATGTTAGCAGGAAATTGACATTTTTTAAATTTCAATACTGATTGGTACAGAAATTGCAGTATTGTGACACCACTAGTTGGTTCACTCATACAGTTTGTTTTTGAGCATCTGTACCTTGGTTGAGAGTCTGGTAGCATCCAGCTGAAGGAAGATTTTCTGAAGCACCTCAAAAAAAAATTTTCAGTTCCTGAGGATAACTGAGGTTCAATGCATATATTACACCCATTAAGAGTGCGCATGCAGAAGCAATGTCTCCCAAGTCGTGAAGCACTTCAATGCCCTCAATCACTATTCCAACATCCACTGGAGGGGTGGTGGCATCACCTCCCTCAGAATTAATGCTGTAGATGCCAAAGACAACTTGTTTAAGATCCTTCTCAGCAACACCACCATCTGAATCCTGTCCACACACACAAAAAAACAACCATGAAATTAACAGTCAATTCCATAATTCCCAATAGCTTATTTGATAAATAACTTTTGGCCCAAACTCCTCACAATTTCTTCACTCACTGGAAACTGAAGTATACCTGCATTAAGTCTGGTGATGTCTATGCATTCCAAACTTAAAAAGCAAATACTAATGCAACCAAGTATTAAAAAGTTAAGGTTTGATTCATGATTATTATTCTGTCCAATTACTTTTGGTCCCTTAACAAGTGGGATGTACATATGCAAACTGTTGTAATTCCTAGAGCGTTGATCTGATTTATATGTTAATACCCTCAAATTAAAGTTGACAGTCTGCAGTTAAAGCATATCTTGTTCGTTTCATTTAAAATCCACTGTGTTGGTGTATAAAGCCAACATGTTGTTTCAATGTACCAATATTTATGGACCTGACTGTACAACGGCAGTGAAAGGTGATGGTTTTTTTATTATTAAAAAGCATACAAATGAATTCAAATAGCCATGGATCCTGATTACACACTGAGGTCTTGTAAAGTGAAATGATCGCTCAGTGCAATTTTTTTTTTTTTTTTTACATATTTTTAGCTTTAAACCACAGCCTAATCAAACAGTTCTTGATGTATGCACGGATTTAGTCTGATTGTAGTCCTTTTATTTGCAGGAGCTGGTGATGCAATTTTCAATATCTATAAAATGGTGAATTTTGCTAAAAGATCACAAGTTTGCACCCTGTGTTTGACCAGGCGGTGGATTAAAGCTAATATTGTAAAACAAAAAAAAATTATAATAATTAAAAAATAATAATAATAAGTATCCTGGAGTTCCCAGAGATGGGTTGCGGCTGGAAGGGCATCCGCTGCGTAAAATCGTGCTGGATAAGTTGGCGGTTCATTCCGCTGTGGCGACCCCGCAAGGGACAAAGCCGACAAGAAAATGAATGAAGTATCCTGGAGGGCCGATGTCCTGCATGGTTTAGTTCCAACCCAATAAGACAAACCTGTGCTAGCTATTCAAGCTCTTACTAGGCTTTCTAGAAACATCTGTGCAGGGGTGTTGAAGCAAGTTTAAGATAAAATCTGCTGGACATCGGCCCTCCAGGACAGAGTTTGGCCACCCCTGGTCTAGACCAAATTTGCCATTCCTACAAGCCGTATCACACAATGCTAAATGGATATTGTGAGATTCTTAACAGCTGTAGTATACAGTTACTGCAGCATTAATATGTACTACCTACCAGATATTCTTTAAAGAGACTTCTCGGCTCTTCGTTCAGGTAGATACAAAGTGCCTTGAGAAGGCACTCCCTCTTCTTTTCAACAGTTTCATTCTAAATAGAAAAAGCAGTAGTCAACATACATACAACAAACCTATTATACTTCTATAAATGTTTAATTGGTGAAATGTATCTATGGGTTAAGTAGGCACATGCACTATGTCTATTTATTTATAGAAACTAAATTAGGCAAATTGTAAATTACAGAGTTGCTGTTAAATCTCACTAGCTTTTTACAATACAACCAAAATAATTTATTATTCATATAGAACAGGCTTCACCAATCTCGTTCCTGGAGGTCCGGTGCCCTGCAGGGTTTAGTTCCAACTTGCCTCAACACACCTGCCTGGGTGTTTCAAGTATACCTAGTAAGACCTTGATTAGCTTTTCAGGTGTGTTTGATTAGGGTTGGAGGTAAAACCTACAGGACACCGGACCTCCAGGAACAAGTTTGGTGATCCCTGATATAGAACATACTTGCAGATGTTATTGGTTTCTGACAAAAAGCAACTCAAGACTGGACGACAAAAATGACTTATTCCTAAATGTGTTGTACAGTAGAGAAATGATACCTGTGCAGTCGGAGCAAAAGTGAGGTCAATTTTATTCCCTTTTGCTCCACCAGTTTTCTTCATCACTCTGATGAGCTGATCGGTGTGGTGGTCAAGTTGAGAAAAAAACTTTGTGATGAGTTGAACAGTCGTAATCCTCAGAAATTCTGCTTCCACCTTTAAATAAATGTACACAAACATGTTATACTATCCATGGCTTATACTAATACGTTTACTGCTATAGCAGCACTACTATTACATTTGACTTTAATGCTACTAATTTATTTAATTCTCCTAACCCCATCAATCCGAGGCTGTGCTCTAAATCTGGTTAAACTCCCCACCCTAAAAACCATGTTACAGTATTCTGAACTGAATTCCACGCAGTTATTTGATACATTATATAACATTGATTACCAATGTTTTAAGCAGTAGTTTATACCTCAGGCGCAGTGAAGAGTCCTGGCCATCTGTTCTGGAACTCTGCAATCATGGGTTTGTCTCTGACTACCTCCTGTCTCCTATATGGAAAGGTCTTGGCCATCTTCTCCCTGATAACTGCCTTGTTGTGTCTTTTTTTTACCTCCGCCAACAAAGCCACTCTTTCACCTTCAAGGCTGTCCTGGGTCTCTCCAGCAGGATAGGGGGGGCAGAAATTTACTTCTGCCCTTCTGGGTTTTTTTACATTATAGGCTGGCTGGCACTTATCTTCAGGCTTGTGCTTGAGGGAATTAATGGTCATCTCTGGGCACTTAAAATCTCTTAGTTTTGTCCTATAGTTGGCCATTTTGTACTGGAGGCTAACTTTCCAACCATAGTAACCAGTAACAGATCCTTGTTCCCTCAAACATGGGTGAGCTTTGATTAAAGCTTCAGCAACAGATTCTATTTCTAAATTTGAAGGATATTCCTCGAACTTGATCATTTGCTCAGCCAGACTTTCCAAGATGTCAGATTTAAGCTTATGGCTGGGTTTAAAGAAAACTTTGCTTGACAAGAAGGACTGGTTTGCACTTTGAAGTTGGATCTCCACATCATATGGGAATGTAGGTATTTGAAATTCTTGAGGCCACTGTGATCGAGCAGTTGCTGAGTCAGGGGAGGAGAGAATTATTGTGTCATTAGAGGAAAAAGATGTGTCTTCACCACTCAGGTTCACACAAACTTGACTGACATCCGAAGCATCTGACAATGAGATAACTTTAACTGTACTCTTGTCCTGTACATCACCAATTTGATTAAGGTTAACAAAGTCATTATCAAAGTCACTGTCCATGTATTGGAGTCTAATGTCCCCCTCGATATCAAACTGACGTTTGATCTCATTTGAAAGATCCTCCACAGACTTTGGCATGCCTGATTGTATGGTCAGCTTTTCAGAATTGTTGGCACCAAAGACAATCCACAGTTTCACTGGTGTAGCCATCATGCAAATGATTCAACCTTAAATAGCAAAATTAATAAAGCCATTAAGTGCATATAAAAAAAAATTTAATTTGAAAGTCAGAAAGTTCTTTGATAAAAACCTGAAGGAAGTCAAAGCAAACATGGCCTATATTCACAAAAGGAAAGTATCTCCATCCAGCTTTCTATTTTTATGAGATTTAAATGTCCCATAAAATTTTTCTCTTAAAATGTACAACTTTTGAACATACAAGTGATGTTTTCATGGGATTTAAGATGCAGACTTATGTGACTGAAATATTCCTTTTCATTGCCAAGTTCAGAGAATTCACAAACTTGACATCTGAATGTGGCCAATGATGATGTTTGCTGAGATGAGTCTCTGTTATGGACTCTACAAAGGTGTGATCTAAGTGCATTCCATGTCTTGAATGTACATGGACAACTAGTATATGGACAAGGATATGGGTGCCTACGCCCATATTGAGAATGCTTTAACTTATAATGTTTAAGTAACTGAGTTCTAGTTACGGCCTTTGAACTGCAACCTTTACACTGCCACATTCAATATATGTAACAAACAAAATAGCAAAAATATATATAATAATAAATAAAATAAAAAAAATATAAAAATAAATTAAATAAATAAAAAATATATATAAAAAAATAAGTAATAAAATTGAATTAAATTGTGATTTCAGGTCAAAAGAACTTCACTATTTTTTTAGAAGTGTTTTGCAGATAACATACCATTTAAAAGCACTGTGGCACCGAATAAAAAACGCTTGCCTGTAACAGTCAGAACGTGAAATTAAAAACATTTATTGGATGTTAAAAACTGAATTTATCAATTGCTATTAACAATTACAAGTAAAAAAAAAAAGATACAGAAGCAATATACTCAGAACTAACACATGAATTGGTCATGGAAGAAACAATTTAGATTAATAGATGTTGCAGATGATACTTACCAATTGTGAGTAAAAAACCTTCACCAATCATTGAGAATCTAATATAAAAAAAATACAAGAATAAAAATTAAAAATGCAGAAAACAGAAAAATATCACCAATAACAATTTGTAATTTTTTTAAACTTAAATTGAAATAAAACTTTCAAATCAAGTATTAACCACTGCTATTTTTAATAACAGTTAATTGTGTTAATAAATATTTTTAATAGCAGATTTTCATCTAGTTTTAGTGAGTCTTTTTGCTGTGAAAAGAATTAACACCTAGTGTTTGGAGTAAATTTTGGGATTCAAAGGAGATAAAAAAAACAAACAGTGGAAGTGTTTTTTTAAATTAGCAAAAATACTGTATTTTAATGCTTTAGTACAATCAAAAGTAAAAACAAGATACAAAAACAAAACCTTTAACACTATTCAGAACAATGAACGGGATTATGTAATAATTACATTAAACGTGTTGAATAATTTCCAAACAATTACATATATTATTATAAATTACACGTTCATTATATAAAAAAATAAACACACCTGAATATCTTTAAAATTTGAGTTAAACTAGTGTTGTCCTAGTGACATGTTAGGATGTGCACTTCAGTGATTAAATGTCAGCAGGAAATTGACGTTTTTAAATTCCACTACAGATTGTACTAAAATCCAGTATCTTGACAACACTAGAGTGAACAAGGACAAATATGTCTGCGAGGAGGAACAGAAAACCTGCAGCGGATGCAGCCGCACCTAGCAATTACAGAGCTCGGATTGGAGGGAGGAGCATACATTCGCGCTACTCCAGGCTTTAATCACATGAACGAGTGTTTGAAATAATTCATTCTGTGAGATGTATTAGTCGGTTTATTAGTCACGTAGAAACAATAAAAACTAATTCAATCCTCTGTTCTGCTTGTTAATATGTGTGTGGTAAACATTTTTATTAATACTCTAACATATCCCTTTAAATAAACTACGTATTTAGATATTAAACATTGAATAGGGTCAAACGGAGGGTTCAGAAATCTACCATAGTATCGAAAAATGTACTTTTCTTTTGCCGAAATAATAAAAATAAAGAGCTGACCGACCTGCACCACATGGCTAAGTTTGCTAGCTAACATCAGCATGTCTAAGACACCGAATCACTAAAGAATAAACACCTATCTTATCACAAATAAAATAGATCGATACAGATGAAAAAACAAATAACCTCCTACCTTTTCAAGTTGTCAAAAGTAAGACTTCCCTCCGTCAAAACCAACCGATGAAAAACTGCAGCAAAACGGTCAGATTCAAATGTCTTTGCGCATGCGTAATCTCAGGCGATCTTTTTCATTGGAGATTCTTGGCAGTTGGCGTCGCATTACTGCCACCATGTGGTAGTAAGAAATGTTCACTTAACATAAATGGTTTGTGATTAAACAACACATTAGTATTTTGTATAGTTAAGTTAAGACATAATTACGTGGACCTTAATAGAAAAAAACATTTAAAGTCAACAAAGACAATAAATATAAGTAAACCAAATATAAATATATTATGTAAAGTCCACAACCTCCCTTGTTCATTTTTTTGAGTGTGTGTGTACTGTGAACTTTGTATTGGCATTTCTGTGTGACTCATCACTTCAGAAAGGCTTGAATAAACTCAACCACAAATACATCAAAAAACCTTACTTGGTATTTTGGTTAATAAACTAGATCTCTGCTTCATCTGTTTCTGTCACTGACTGCTGTTTATCTGACACAATGCAGGAGAAGCAGACTTGCATGTGGGAACGGTGGTTGAGAGGAACCTGATCATTTGCATGTAACGGCTGAGGCTACAAAAATAGCTACGCTTTCCTCTGACCTCAAAATTGGCATATTCTGCATTGTATAATAAGTAATCTGATGGGTATTTTGAGCTGAAACCTTACAGACATATTCTGGAGACACCAAAGACTTACACCTTGCAAAGGAAGTAACATATGAGCCCTTTAAAGTTACAATATGTAAGCTTTTCCCATTAAAATATCCCAAAACCACTAAAACAGTGCTCTATATTTTGCTGAATTTAGTACTTACATTATCCCTAATGTTTAGAAGAATGTTAAAATTCAGAGAAATAAGCAATTTAACCCCCAGGGGTCAAAGACCGCGTATATGAGTTTTGAAGCGTTTTCACATGATAACGCCTAAAAAAACTTAAATTACACTTCCAGGTTTGATCATACAGATATGAGCAATACATCAATCGAATCTGTTAGATGTCTACTTTTTTTGTGTACACTCACGATAACAACAAAAGTGTGTGCATTTGCAAAATAAGGAAAATAAACAGTGAAGGCACTTTCACTTTTCTCTCTCCGTGAAGTGTTTTTAGAAACGCGTCAGTAATATGCACTGAAACTCCTCGAAAACTAAACACACAGACTCTGTCGGAGCTCATTATTTTTAATGCGACCATGAGGCTTTGTTATTACAATCGTCCATGTGAGGAGGGCTCCTTGTAAACTATGGTCAGAAAAAAACTGCGTAATCTCCACGAATACATGAGACATACACATGAGAGACATACCTGCATAATGCTTGGAAGTTGAACTTTCCAACTCATTTTGAAAGCAAATGTTGTCTCGCTAGGTAATCTATACATTTCTCCTTCCACTTCCGCCATTAATACAAACAATGACGTAAGTTGCCCACAGCGCGCTGGCTAGAACGTGATGCATGTTATACGTGTTATTAATTTAATCTTTATTAATTTTACCGTAGCTGAACCTGTTAAAATTTGGAAAAAGTTAACTAAGGCTGCAACTATGTGGGAAAATATATATAAAAGGTCTTAAAATATTATTTTGATTATTCTTGTGTTTTGTCATTATGCCAGAGTCATTCAGAAATAATTATTAAATGCTAGATTAATGCACAAGAAATTTTTTATTACAACAGTTTTGCAAACACGTTTTATGCCATTTCAAATATTTCCCTCCATTTCCCAGTAAATATAGGCAATGTATTTTGATGCATTTAAAACAAAACAGATTTATTAAACATAAATTTATTGAAATAATATTTTAGTCACCAACTATATTCAGAAATTGAAAGATAATACAATAAAATTCAACCAAAATATTGAAAAAAAAATTACAACCTACACAATTTTAACTAAATGTAAAAAGAAATGAAAAAAAAAATGTTTTTTTTTTCTAAAAAACACAAGCAAGGACATCAATAATTGTCACATTAATGTAGCACAGTTTGTGCTGAATGCAAATAAAATACATGTTGGCCAATACTATGTAATAAGTAGCTGAAATTAGCACAAATGTCAGGGCATGTCAAAACATCTCAGGGGCCCCAAAATCACCTCAGACCCCTGAGGGTTGAACTATAGTGATACAGATTATAATAATGTTGATTTGGTACAAAACAGGGAAACTACAAAGTTGCTTTAATATAATGCGTGCTTGATTAGACTGCACAGCAAAGCATTTTAAGAAAGGCCTAAAACGTATCTAGTATGATTAAACAGTGTATTCCCTACGTGATCATGACCAGAAGAACCGGAAGAGGTTGATTGTGTTATAATAAAAGCTCTGCTGCTTTCATGCCTGGTTGTGGGCATCTTTACTCAGCAATTGCTTCAGTGGTCTTGTTTGCTTGATGCCTTTCAACCTTCATATTACCACGATAATCTGTTTTAAAAAACTTCGGCTCATCCATGAACATGATTTCTAAAGGAGTCCTGAAGGATGAAGATGACAACTTCCATGAGTCCACACTCAGTCACGGGATCATCAAACTACGCCTTTGTTGTGACTATGTGCAGTGAAAATCACATACTATGCCTTCAATGTAGCACAATTTCCAATCTTAACAATTCCAAAATGTATAACTCCTGCTTTCCACATAAGACCATCAATCAAGCTGTCAAGCTAAAGTGAAAAGGTCATCTGAATTTGCTGTATGACAGGGTAAAAAAACCAAGCAGATTGTGATAGACCACATAGAGTTGAACTACAGCCAAGACCCCCTCTAAAAAAGACTGATAAATGAAAGTTGTGCGCAACACGGCTGGATAGAAGAACATGTGAGACCCGATTACCCACTCCAAAGTCAATTCTCTTCTAGTACAGCAAATAATAAACTCAATTTCCAGCATAATGGGCAGAGTTCCAATCAAAAAAGACCTTATGAGCAGTCAGTTGTGCCTGAAGACAGATTGGAACAAATGAAGGAAGGAAGATATAGGGGGAAAAAAAAGAGTAAGACAAAAGGGAGAGACAAATTGAGAGCAGCTGGCTGGTTTAACTTAAAACCCTATTGGCTGTTAAGACACAGCATGTTATAGTTAGTACGACGAAAAAGGCAGTTATATATTTGAATTAGGCCGTAGCAGCACAGAGCAAAGTATTTAACGTGGCGAATGTGGCTGTTAAGGCAGAGGGAAAGCTCTGAGGGAGATTGATTATTTCTGCAGAGAGTCCTGCAGTCATTTCCCCCACTGAGACACTCTCAGTTCACACTCCAGCGATGACTGATCTCAATCCAGGTGAGGATCTGTTTGATTTGTTTGACAGAAAAAAAAGGCAGCAGACTCAAAAGGGAATATGACCATGTTTTTGCCTCGTAACTCCGCTGAGTGCTTTTGTGTGGCAGTCTCACCGTCTGTACTCCCGTATGATGGATGCCTCATCTGATCAGAACCATCTCTCTATAGAACGGGGAAATAAAATGGCTGAAATCGTTAGATGGAGTGCACAGTGAGCCATTCCGGCGCCCTAACTGAAAATTTAGACTCTGACAGGTTTACTGACAAACCTCTGCAATTCACAGGCAGTGTCCAGGATAGGCGGGACGCTCAATAAAAAGCACATTCGCGCACACACGCAGACAGATGTAAATCTCCTCAGCCTTTGTAATGGCTTCTCAACGTCGATGTCAGATGCTGATGAACGGGCTTGCAAGCTCAGCTAGATGCCAGTAGTTACTGCTTTTGCGTTGCACGCACTGAATGTCAGCAAACTACACATAATTATATATGAATGGACACTAAAGGCACAAAGAATGGTAACTATAGACCATTTTGAGGGATGTAAACAAAAACAATGGTCCCAACGTATTACCAGTTTTACATTTTTAATGTCTATAGCTTCTGAAAACCCAAAAACAGTTACATATTGATGAATAATGTCATGATAGCTGTTTCAACATAAGTCATGATTGAATTGCCTCTTGTAACAGTTGTGAAATAGTTTGATACCAAGCAGAAATGTTCATGAGCTAATGATATCACCACATTAAAATGGTCTATAAAGAAATAAAATGATAACTACATTAGTGTCTACACCAGTGCACAATAACTTTTTGATTTACGATAAGCACGCATGATGGTTACTATAGTATTTTTTACACGTTTTATACATACAGTAGTAAAAACATATATAATAATTGCAGATTTGACAAATGGTTTCATAATAATGCAAAATAAATCAAATATCTTTTATTTACCTTCAGTGGTGTAAAGTAACAAATTACAAATACCCAAACTACTGTAATTGAGTAGTTTCTCTCAGGAATTGTAATTTACTGAGTAGTTTTAAAATTGTGTACTTTTACTTTCCCTTGAGTACATTTTTAGTGCAGTATTGGTAGTTTTACTCCATTTTTTTCCTTCAACTCAAAGTCACTACTTTATTTTTTCTTGTCTATGGGGATTAGAAAAATCAGTCCTGTGATTCCTGTCCAAACAAATCACACATAGAAGTAAAGAGGTAAATTGCATCATAATAAACTACCTCAAGACATGGGTGATTTATAATTGCAGTAAACTATTTGGAAGCATTAAAAATGTCCAAGAAGATCACACGCATTGACCCAGGGACTGTTTAGATGCATGTCACTTATGAAAAAATGATGGATGTTTACTGTATGAAGACCGAAAGGGCCTTAAATGCCTAGCAGGCACAAGACGATGAGATGACAACAAGAGATGACATCAGATTGAAGTTGTACCCCAACGTTGTGGTAATGAAAATCGGGTTGACGTCAGAACTCAATGTCAGGCCGACATCAATGTCCAACGTCCAACCTAAAATCAACCAAATATCAACATCTAATGATGTTACAGCTTGACGTTGTGTGGACGTTACCAATATGACGTCTATCAGACGTTGGATTTTGGCTGCCATACCTGACGAATATAGCTCAGTATTTGATGTTATTATTGGACATCAAAATAATGTTGTCCTTAGACACTGGCTAGACATTGAATTTTGGTCATCTGACATCACAACCTAAATCTAAACTAATATTACGTCTTATGACGTTGTGTGCCTGCTGGGCAATAACTAAATGCACTACAGAATGTTACATTTACACACATCCACAAATTACATGTAAATGCATCAGCTTTTTGCAGAGTAATACCAAATTCCCTTTAAGGCAAGTCATTTCACTCGGCGGCCACCTTTGAAATGCCTCTCGGGCAGTATGCTCGGGCATTCTGTTTGAATGGAGAAACAACAATTTCTCCAAAACTACTTGCCAAGCTTCCGATTACATTTCATATTACGAATAACCAATAAAATTAAACAACAACTGTCTCTTTAGTTTCAATTTCAAATGTTCGTATCACACAAAATCTGCAGATACTCACGTCTGGTTCGAACTCCTCCCCCGGAAAATTGTCATTCTATAGCGATCACTGATTGGTTCCAGTACTAGAAGGCGGGTCTTCATTCGCCATATTGACAGTAACACTTTTCCCCATTCAAAAGTATATGAGTGACATGTCTGGTGTATTCTATAATCTTTGGTAATACTCACTACTTACTACTCTTGAGTACTTTTGAAAGGGCTACTTTTTACTCATACTTTGAGTAATATTTACAACAGATACTTTTACTCTACTTGCGCTACATTTTTAGGCAAGTAATGGTACTTTTACTTAAGTAGGATTTTTCAGTACTCTTTCCACCACTGTTTACCTTTGACTTGTACTGTTTTATTCCTCCATATACATTCCATAATACTGCAGAATCAGATAAGCCACATGCTGAGATGCATTTACCATGAGCAACTCTGAAGAACATTCACTGAACTCCGGCAGAAAATACATCCTCTATCTTTCTCTGTTGCTCTCACTCTATTGCTCATATTGCATAGAAACGTCTATGACCTTGGTGATTCATACAGATGTACCATAAAACTTGTTTACTAATGTTCTGCACTAGAATGTTTACCTACAATAAATGAAAAAAGCCCGACTTCAGCGAGACACTTGAAAAATAATATTACCTCGCAATGTGCCGTTTGAGGAAACTGTGTTTACCACATATTTGTCCAACTGACAGCTTCAGTGAATTCATAACAAACACATCCAGATCTCTAAATAATGACAAGAAATGCTGCATGCTTCTCGAATTCAGTTTTATAGCTCCTTGGGGCAATGCGGTGACCTGGCCGTGGTGCTCAGGGTGAGAGAGAACCTTTCAGAAACCTCTGGGTTTGCAGAAGGACTGGAACGCGTTAGAAATTCTCTTTGTCCAGAGCACAGCGGGTGCATTAGTAATGGATGATTCCAGTTCTCACTCCTGTTTTACAGAGATATCCACGCCGGATACACTGCAGCATTATACAGGGAGCCTCATTAATATTCATCAGCTGAAAGGTACTTTATGGAGTCCAACAAGACATGTCACTTCAACTCTACGTCACGCGCCATCCCAGGATCCCAGGATTACTGCATACTCAAATGTTTCCAAGGAAACAAGAATTGCAATAGAATTGTGATTGGGTGCCAGCGCTGACAGCACTTTCACATTAAGTGGCTGTTGTCTCCCCCTATTAAATGCAGTTCCGGGTGAGAGCGGGATTGGTTAGATAGCTGCATGCTTTCTGCATTATTATTATCTGAGCCGTACATGAGCCCCTAAGAACCACAGTGGTGTGACAAATCCTGCGAGTAAAACTGAAGACCTTTGGTAGGTCAGGAGAGTGACGGGCCTCCTCGGAGTTGGCAAAGTCAGACTCCCTGTCAGATAGAAGAGATAAGGATTTGGCCCTTTAGCAGTGGCAGGAGATTTCAGGTGATATCACTACTATATTATCTCAACGAGAAAATCCTCCCTGAAGTCAGACCAGGGCAAAATCAATAGACTATTGGTGCAGGGAGGAGATAGCTAAACTCCATCCTAGGATGATTTTAGAGAGAAAAGGGATTAGCACAACATAAAGGGATGCAATCTAGGAATAGAGGTAGAGGATGAAAAGATATGCAAAATAATGATGTGTTTTTTTTTACAAGCAAAACAGAATTATTAATGCACATCTGACAGTCGTAAACAACTATAGATATGCTAATGATTTAAATCTACTTGCTTTATGAATTGTTTATTGCGCTCAAAATTATTAATAAGTACAATCATTTATTGAACATTTGTGCCTTTAATTATATTGCTTTTGCACTACATTAAGCCACTTAAGCTACTTCTTCATGGCT
The DNA here is from genome assembly GCA_903798195.1 of Danio kyathit. Classification (NCBI taxonomy): domain Eukaryota; kingdom Metazoa; phylum Chordata; class Actinopteri; order Cypriniformes; family Danionidae; genus Danio; species Danio kyathit. The sequence goes on along the minus strand of LR812519.1, from coordinate 47,471,399 downwards.
TATTGCTTTTGTAATAAAGTAGAATTTTACACTTACTGAATAAAAATATTAATACAAATATTCATTTTTTTAGGTTTTTTTCTGTCAAATATAATTTTTTTAAATATGCTAAATATGCATAATAAACTGTTAGTCTTTTTTAGAAACCGAGTCTTTTGAAGATGCTCTATAATGAAAATCTAGGTACACCAAGGCAGAGTAGAATAATAAGAGATCAGTATATGACAATGGACATACCGTAAGCCTCAGAAACCATTGTTTACTTGTAATTCCATGAGTTTAAAAGCCTGGTGGACAACAGGCCAATCAGAGGACAAAACAAACTGTGATGAGACTGACAAGCCATGCCCTCTGCATTTGCATGTATGACTACTTTAGGTTGTTCATCCGGACCTGACGTCATCAAGAGAACCCAGACTCATGTAGCCCTGAGATCATTAATATGCATGCCTCAGACTGCGTTTGATAAGCAACAATGTTTTCTAGTGAGAAAACAATGATGGTTTCCTTCCACTAGTTATTTTAAAGTTTATATTTAACTTACTAAGTATGTGGGTCTTTTATTTTGAAAACGCAGCAGCAGATTCTTTACTATGCGTTACTGGGCAACGAGATATGTGCTTCAGGTGCAGGATGCAGGATTTTCAGATTACACATTTAGTTTTATTGTATCTTTTGTTCATTTATCGTGTTTATTGTAAAATTTGAAGCGTGTGTTTCAACAAACACGTGTAGACAGCTGAATTGTGTCAAATCACTAAGCTCAACTGTCATCTGTTCATGCAGATGAAATTAATTTCTGGCTGTGTTTTGTTTGACATTATAGCATAAAAATATTAGATCTCTTTATTTGTACAAATACAAATAAAATACATCTCTATCGCTCTTTTGTCAAATTTAATTATAATTTAGTTTTATCCACATTTCGTGAGCAAAATAGGTTAATAGGTTAAATAGGTTAGGTGTGTGAGAGCTGCACGTCAGAGCAGATTAATATTCACAACACAATCCATATATGGTCAATTATGGACCTTCTGATTCTAGGAGTATTTATAGAGTAATAAATGTGCTTATAAATCAATTTCTGTAGATTTTCGGAACTTACCAAAACCATAAACCTACTATGTAGATATCAGAGAACTTATTAAACCAATCCAGTTTTAATCCTTTAATCTAAATATTTTTTTTTAAATAAAAAACACACAATCTAAGTCAATAATCAAATTATTATCAACAATTTCAATATGTATTCCACTCTCTCAACATGCTAATTTGTCAAACAGGTTTGTGATTTCATACAGACATTTTGCTGATGCACTGAACCTTTGCTGCAGTTTCCCCCACCAAAATTGAAATGAGATATTTATAAAACAGAATCAAATACACAAATCAGCCAAGATATTATGCTCCATCATGGGTAAAACAGATCTAACAAGGCCACATATTAAGGGCTGGGTAGATTACATGGCAAGCAAACATTCAGTTTTCATAATTAGGGGATTGGATGGAGTAGAAATGGGCAGGAATAAAAGATTTGAGTGACTGTTAATTCAAGGCAACTGGGTCACGTTATTTCGGAAATGGCCAGGCTTGCAAATTGATCCCTATCAGAAGTAGTCAGAATTTACCAGAAGATGTTGAAGAATTGATACCCAAGGTTCACCAATGTCTGAAGACAACAAAGGCAATCCAATCTGGGCCGGGGACATTTAATGTGGCTTATGACACACAAAATTGAAATGATGGTTATAGAATGAACGTTTTGCAACACACAGTGCAACTGTTTTCACATACTATCCAGGAAAAGTGGTGAATAATTCAAGGTGTTGACCTGGTCACTAAATTCTTCAGATCTTAATCCAGTTGAGCATCTGTTACCCCTTTTTCACCAGTATGAACTGGGTGCTATTTCAGGGAAAGTAATATTGCCGGTTAAAAACTGGTTCATCTGTCGAGACTTGTAAGAACTGTTTTACTTTTCCATGAGCCAGAGAGCCACCGTAGATCCAGATCTGACGTCACTGAATTATGTCTCAGCTTTCCCAGCAATGCAGAAATGCCAAATGTGGCATCTATTTTGTATTGGTATTAATGTTATTGGCTATACGAATGTAGATTGGCATCCAAACACAGCAAATCCAATGAGTTTGTCAAGCCTACCATAGTTAATATTGATGGAGATTACAACCAAGAATGATGTGTCCATGCAGTGTGCTGTAATTTACATAGAGATTACAAATGATAATAACCTGTTTATTACGCACACATCAGGTCATATACAAATTGATCACAAGCGGTAAAAAAGTGTTCAGCATTGTGCGTCTTTAAAAATGACATTCAAACTTTTTGTGAAATGATTCTACTAGTTGTGTGTTTATTAGTCAAGCTGAATCAATGAAAGGAGTCACATCTTCAATTTATTGAGCAACCGATATTTCCCCATGGGATTTCATGGGGTTCTCCTAGTGTATTTGGAGGGGTTTACAGGTTTCCGTGAGAGCGCCCTCTAGCCTCTGAAGAGATTTACTACAGATCACACTGTGCTTTTCTGACAAGATGTGCATGAGAATCACTGCTTTGCTCAGTCATGCTTTGTTGTGTTTTTAATTTGCAATTAAGACCTTTTATACATGGCAGCTTTACTTCACAACTAATGCTGTTTTCATACCAGAGGTGGCACTAAATAGACATGTAAACATTTTGAGTTTTTCATTCACACGTCAAATTTACTTCATTTGTGCATCAAATTCACTTCACATTAGACGCGGATTCGCATCATGGGCGGGCCTTCTGTCTGCCCGGTGACTCTACTGTAGCTTCATTGCTAAATGGCTAATGGATTTTACTGATAAAGTAGCTGTGCTTTACAGTATGTGTTTTATGTGCTTTAGGAAGGCTGAAAAACGCGCATATTCTTTCGGCGTCATGTCTGAGTCTACTAGATCCTTTCAGAGATGCAGCCAGCTCTGTGAGTTCATCAACTCCTCCAGACACTATTCCTGGATTACGGAAGCTTTCAGCGGTGCTTCCAATTGTGCCGAGCCCAGTTTGACGAGCTGTTGTCTGGTGTCGGCAAGAGGATTTCCCCTCGGGACACCAACAACAGGCACTACGTCATAAAAACGCCCCTACAAGAGCAAGCTCCTGGTTGACCTGGTGCGAATGTCCGCTGAAGTTCAGATTTTCCAACTCAAGTGATACACATGTTAAGCTGGTCAAACGTGTAAAACGCTCAACGCGCGCCACTTCATTCGCGCGAATCGCATCATTCGTGCTACCTCATTTGTGTGAATCGTGCTGCAGGATGTCTATTCGTGTTTTTGCATTGAATTACCATGTAAATCACTCATGCTTGACGCTTCATCCACATCTGGTGTGAACGAAGCAGTAGAGGACTCGAAGGATCTTGTAGGTTCCATAGCAGATGCAAATGACTAATTGCTTCAGGTAACAACTATTTATATTCACATTTTTTTTTTTTGTGTTTCAATACTGATAAAATGTTATAACTCTTTGGTAAAGAACAGTCCATTCCCTGGAAAATTCATAATTTCTCCCAGCTTTAAGTGACTCTTTTAGCTCTCTAAATAGGGTGCAGTGTAATGATTAAGAGACCATTTTTATTTTTTTTTTCACTTACAGAGAGGCAATATGGATAGAAGTCACAATGAAAGGTTTTTTTTTCCTCAGAAGACTTGCTATCTGCACTCCTCACGTGTAATAATGGCTGCAGATTTTCCTTTGGAGACAGTATTTCTGTCTGTCTTTTCCAGTGCACTCACCAACAAAAGCTCAGCATGATTCTCTTTTCAATTTCACAAATGCTCCCCTTCAAGCACTGTGAAGGTATCAATGGTTCAACCTTTAGGGAAAAAAGAAAGCAGGGAAAACTATTTTCTACTGAAAGTAAAAAAAAAATAAAAAATTGGCGAATCATGTTTCCTAACCCTTAAATATGGAATCAAGCTGTTTCACATCACAGTATGCTGGCGAGCAATTGCTAACATTGCCTGTCTGAGAGCAAAAGCAGCAAGAAAGATCTCCTGAAACATATATTAGAAAAGACTGAAATAGTTCTGAGACTTTTCTGTGATCTTATTCAAACTAAAGAGTCTAAATAAGTAATTAAAGTATAAATAAGAGTAAGAAATAATAACAAATCAACCATTTACAAAGTAAACAAATCTCATGTAATACTATGAATTAATTCTCAGAATACGACACCTCAAAAGATCTCTGCAACTGTTTCATTAAGTTGCGTTTCTTTCCTGAGCGATCAATAAGACTCCTGCAATAATGCAATAATAATAAGGTTTAAATCCCCAGTGTCTTTGTGCTCCTCTGAGGCTGAACCACAGAACCTGGACAACACCTGCAGACGATACTTCCACTCCTCATGTCCCTGAGAGCTTAACTCTGCTTTATAGGAAATCAATAACAACACAAACTCAGCGGACCATTTTGAGATTTGAAGAGAAGCTGACTGTATGTTCATTGCTGCTCTTTCTGTCTTGGACAGCAAAGAGTAAATAGCCTTTACTCATAATAAAAGTTCAACAAGATTGGAAGTGAACCCATTGACTTCAAGCCTGTCGAAACCGAGTAAAGTGAAACAGACTGATTAAAAGTTCTGCTCTGCTCATCTGTAAATGCTTTCTTTATAGAAATTTGTTGTGCCACCAATGTGATGTATTTGACATTTTTCATCAGGTTGTGTTTGTTTGTTTATTAAATTACTATACACCTTACTTGAAGAGGTGTTCATAAGACAGTCATGGCACCTTTATAATCATGTCATGACACAAAGAATATTTTCATTTAGCGTTATTTGTTCAGTTAGGTCATTTAAAATGCAAAGATTAATTTCAATGTCTTTGTTATGACAACTTGACATTATTAGGACAACATAACCTGTCACAAATCTGTCATCAATGTGTGGCCATTCATACTTGTGGCCATTATAACTGTCAGTACAATTTTTCTGTTCACTTATTTTCACTGAAATAAATTAATTTGTCTTTAAAATGTTACATTAAATGTGCCATTACTCTGTCAAATAATTGTATAACTGTATCATTAATATTTAATGACCTTTTAATGACAAATTCAATTTGTACCACTGTGGCATATTGATGACACTGTTTTAAAATTCAAGACACAATTATAATGCCTACAATTACTACAAAGTTTATGAGATATTTATGACAGGTAATGTTGTCTTGGTTATGTTATGATGGCTTTGGTTATGGCAAGTTGTCATAAAGACATCTCAAACAATGCTCCCTTTGCTTTAGGGTTGTCAAAACTTCGGTACCAATTGGTACTGAAATTTTTAAACAGTCCATTCAACATTTGCACGCTGTGATTCGCTGTGATTGGCCATGAAGGTGCAAAGTGCACCAAGAGCAAACAGATACGGGTTCACGGGTTTCACGGGTTTCAAAGTCACATAGATCAGCTAGTCTATCTATGAGCTGACATAAGAGTGATCCTCTCATGGTCTACTGATCTGAATTGCTCCAGTGTCCATGTCTCTGAGTTTGCACTCTGCGAACAGAGATGGTGAACCAATGACCTTCATGGCTACCATGAGCATGTGAACACAATGGCAAATCAGCTGTATTTAAGAAGTTGCTTAACAGTGCTCAAAAGAAATAGCCGTTTTTTAAATTTATTTTAGTACTGATTTAGTACCGAACTTGACACTTTTTCTAGACCTAATTTGCATCCAATGCTTTCCACACATAGACTTTACTTGGGCATGCCGAGTGGATATATTAACAGCTCGTCACCTTAGAATTATAAGGTTCTATCTAACATTTTTGTCAAAATTGAGTTATTCAAATATTCTTATTAAATGACAACTTACAGTATTTACATTATGGGATGTTTTTTATATAAGTTGTTTACATTTTAAGACTTTTTATTTAAAAACAAAAATGATTTATCTATAAAGTTGAACTCTAGCTTGACTCTATAAGGTTCTTTCTGTGAGCCAATCAGCATTTTTTAATGCACGCACAAGGACCAATCAGGATCAGCTTTCTTTGTCATTTCACCAGACTGCTCCATTGACAGCAGGAAAGACCAGAAAGACAAAATCACACAAAATCAGAGTCGGCTAAAGAATGCCACACCACACAAAATTAAGAAACCTGAAACTGAAAAGATCTGTGTAAATGTGATGATTTAGAAGCATTTTTTTTGACATTGAGCTGAAATGTTAAATTTTACATTGTTGAAAAAGAAACAGTTATTAAAGTCATATATTAAATGTAAAATATTTTTATTTGTATATAAATATATATATATATATATATATATAGTCAGTGAAACAATTTTCAGTGTTTATTAAAGTAATTTCCTCATTGTCTGTTTTCTTTTAAAGTCTTTAAATTTGATATTAAGCTTTGAAGGACAAATACTTAATTTAATTCATAGGGCATATAATTCAACCAATATAATACATATAAAGCATAACATGTATTAAATATTAACATATTAATTTGATAAAATTAACATCTGCACTGGACAAAATACTTAGCCCAGCCTTGTATGCTTAATTTGAAAAAAAAAATAAAATAATCATCCTAAAACATTTAATAAATGTTATAGAAAGCAAACATTTCACTTTCTCAAGCATCAACATATTGTTACAACACCAAATTATATATCTTTTGATTGTATTTCTTGAAAAGTAATGCTTCAGTTAATGATCTGCCAAATAGGACCTTATAATTCCAAGCGGAAAATGACTTTTCAGAATTAGAAGGTTCTATCTGCATTTATCATGGTTTATTTACTCCAATTTGCAAATGTAAGAGAACTTTGATCATTTACATGTAGAGTACATTTAGGGTCTCTGTCATCTTAATGTATGAAAGAGAACTGTTACACACATATTGTTTGCTATATGGAATGCAAAAACTTTGAAGCTCATATCTCAAAATTATTCAGAACGCAGATAGAACCTTATAATTCCACATTGTATTTTGTTTTTTTTTTACTATTATTATCATCTTTTTACACTATATTGTATCCGCCTAATGTAACCAAACATCCGTGATCGATTAGGTAGTGGAAAATCCTCTCTCATTTACCCATTTCGTTCTGTGTGCACGAGACCTGTGAGCCCTCACACAGTCTCACATGCTCGGCAGATCCACAGAAATGTGCCTTTTTGGCACTTAAAAAAATAAACCCGGCCGGGTTTCAAAATGTTTTAAAATGTCCGGGATTCGGCTTTGTTTTCTAAAGCTGTCGTTCGTTCTTTTGCAAGAGCGAGAGAAACATTAAATAATTAATTCTTGAATTTAAACGACTCAGAAAAACTTTACTATATACTCGGAGAGGACGAAATGACTGGTCTAAACTGCCTGCAAAATATATGTACACCATTAGTAATGGTTAATCAACGCATTGCCTTATTTAAATAATCTACACGTTTTAATCTTGTAATTGTTATAATTTTTAGAGATATTGTCTATAATTCCTGCTGTATATTTTATTAATTTGATGATGTCATTTGGCTATATAACCTATATTACCTATATTATATTATCTACCTACCTACCTACCTACCTACCAACTTACCTACTTACTTATACCTATCTACTTACCTACCTACCAACCTATCCATCCATCCTTATACAAATAGCATTCTATAAACCTTCTTTTCAAAAATCTGTATTGTAAATTGTGCATACAACTAAATTGAATTGAATGTAACTGTCTGTTCAACAGCAAAGAGTTCAACAACAAAGCCAGTCTGTATACACTTCCAACTTGATCTTGAAAAGGCAAACACAAAACACAGAGCACTGCACTGGAAAAAAAAAAATCCAAACTAATAGTGTTCAGTGGCCTATTGGAGCAGACTTTATTTTACGATGAAGAAGGAAGTGTGATGTCAAAGGTACAGAGGGTCAGTTAAAAGACCCATCAATTATTTATTTCTGACTCATCCAGGCAGAAGCAGAAGACTCCACATTATTCATTCTTCTCTGAGCGCCATCACTATGTGCATATTTGATTTGGAAGCAATGTGGATTAAAATGAAGGCTTGTGAAATACTACCAAACCATGCTGTCATCATCTAATCTATGTTTTTTTTTTTTTCAGGACATGGCTTGGCGGATGCTTCCCCTAGGATGTTTATGTTGGAAAAAGAAGAAAACAAGTAAACACAGCGAAGCCTGCTGAAGGTCGCCTGGAGCATAAGCAAGCCAGGATGGAAAGCATAATGAATGGATTGTGAATTACAGTAAAGAGTTATCTATGCAGTATGTACTTGGCCTGTGGTTTCAGTGAATCCAGGATGCACAGGGACTAAGAGTGTCAATCCATGTCCATTTACAAGAGCATCACAGAAACAAGTAATAAAACAAAAAGATTGTGTGCGCTGAATGCAAACAGAATATATTTTTCAAACATCCAGTACAAAGCATTCTGAAGATAACAGCTGACAGACCACAAGATAAAAGAAAGTTAGCTGACTGAACTGTAACTCTTTGTGCCTCAATCGATGAAGAGGCATCTAACTCCTCATAAAACTTTATCCATGTGTAGAAAGACTGAAGGGAGGCTGAGATTTCTCCATATTTACTTTTAAATTTAGGCACCGGGGACTGGAGTGGATTGTCTTTGAAGCAGTTTGAGGCTGTATTGTGCAGCTGTATTTAATTATGCTTCCTTAGCCCCATTGCTAATAATGTCCAAAAAAAAAAAAAAAAAAACACTGACTTAGTAAGCAGAGAGTGAACTTTTTATTCATCTAATCCCCCTAGAGCTTGACTATGAATCTTTATGAGACTGTACGAGCCCAATCCATCTGCACCCCCCCTCCTCCTCTGATGGGGAAATCGTCATGTGCATGAGATGCAAAGCTAATGTGAACTCACATTTGTGGACAAAAGCTGAAAAATATACTGTAGCAAGTTGTCTCCCTCATAACATGAAACCCACGAAGCCATTTAAATATGTTAAATTAATATGCAATACATTATATAAAATATATACTAATATATTATAGAAAATATGATTATTAATTGCTTAAAAAGGATATACTAAATTATTACATATAGCCTATTTAACTTCGTCTATAAGTAATCACATTTTCTTTAATATATTAGTATATATTTTATATAATGTATTGGAAATAATTTAACATTACATACACTATATCTTTTAGACAATACATGAAATGAATAATGGCCGACTTTCAAATAGAATTAATACTGTATATATAAAGATATAAAACATTACATTATTCAATTGCAGTCAAATCTGTTTGATTTGGAAAAAATAGCAAGTGATTCTGACCCAATATTGTCATTTGGTATATTCAAAATTAATTATATTCCACAATTAACCACTATAGACTGATTTCATGCGGCTGCCATTTTAAAAGCATAATCAAAGCTGCAGTGGGAAGAAACCCAGAAATATCCCCTGGAGTCATCAGTTCACTGCACTTCACCGATGTTTACCTGAGTGCAAACACCGATGAGTGATCCGCTGATGACTCGACTGATCTTCGCAGCTTCAAAACGCTTTTCCACCATTTTAAAAGCGAAAGCAAGGCTGCGGTGGGAAGAAATCCGAAAGTATCTCCTGGAGTCACGTAGGAACAGCGTCCACGATGGCGTATTGTTGTGTGCCTGGCTGTACTGTATGTCTTATCAGTGAAGAGAAAGTGACACAAATTTAGAATTTCACTGCCTTCCGAGTGACCCAAAGGTCTGTTCTGAATGGAAAGAGAAATTAAAAAGTGATGTCAGACCTCATTTTCAGCTAAGTTAAAGGAAATGGCACCAGTTAGCTAACATTTTCTTTCACAAACACACATTTTAGATGCAATATATCAAACTCAAGTTATGAACTGATTCTTTCACTATATTAGACTTGTCACGATACTGAATTTTGGTACTGAAAAAAATTATAATAATAATTTTAAAAAAAAGTCCATTTCCTGCTAACATTTACAGTTGCAATCAGAATTATTCAACCCCCTGATTTATTAGCCCCCCTGTTTATTTTTTTTCCCCAATTTCTGTTTAATGGAGAGAAAAAATTTTCAACACATTTCTAAACATAATAGTTTTAATAACTCATCTCTAATAACTGATTTTTTTTATATTTGCCATGATGACAGTAAATAATATTTTACTAGATATTTTTCAAGACACTTCCATACAGCTTAAAGTGACATTAATGGCTTAACTAGGTTAATTAGGGCAACTAGGTTAACTAGGCAGGTTAGGGTAATTAGGCAAGTTATTGTATAATGATGGTTTGTTCTGTAGACTATTGAAAAAATATATAGCTTAAAGGGGCTAATAATTTTGACCTTAAAATGGGTTTTAAAAAATTAAAAACTGCTTTTATTCTAGCCGAAATAAAACAAATAAGACTTTCTCCAGAAAAAAAAAATATTATCAGACATACTGTGAAAATTTCCTTGTTCTGTTAAACATCATTTGGGAAATATTTAAAAAAAAAAAAAATTCAAAGGGGTTCAATAATTCTGATTGCAACTGTAAGTGCTGTTGACAGTGTTTTTAAACACCACTGATTTGGCATAGTATTCACTTGTGCTCAACAGAAATCATCAACAGAAGGTCATCAGTTCACTACACTTCAACGATGTTTACCTGAGTGCAAACACAGATGAGCACTCCGATGATGACTCGACTGGTCTTCGTGGCTTTAAAACGCTCCAGTGTCTCTGTATCTGTGTTTGCACTTAATGAAGAGCAGTGAACTGATGACCTTCACGACCTTCTATGGCGATGTTTAAGAATGTGCTCAACAGCGCTTAAATGTGAGGAATTGGACGTTTTTAAAACTTCAGTACTGGGACAACACTATTACAGACAACACGATGGTGTACTACAGGCTAAAGCAGGGAAGCGTCCCTATGGTGTTTACCTGGTGCCATAAACTGAAGCCTAGGAGGACACTTAAGCGTATTACTCTTAAGGAGATTGTGATTTTGTTTGATGCCTAATATGCTTTTAATTATTTAAATTAAACTTAACTGAATGATATTACAGTAAAGTGATGTTTACGTCATATCTGCACATTGAAATTGCGGCAATAGCTGGAGGTTTGTAGTCCAGAGCATGTTCTTGCAATGTTTACAATGCTTCTCACCGCAGCCTCGCTTTTGTTTTTTTTAAATGGTGACCACGCAAAATAAGAGTATAGCGACTATACATTAGATACTAGAACAAATCAGAAGGGTACTCTTAGTGAATAAATGACTGCTGAGGCACTGAAAGTCCCATCTGCGAAATTGTTGAACATATTTTTAAAATAGGCACTACCCTTATAAACAATCATCTGAAAATATCTGAAATATTTGAAATATTTCAATATCTGAAACCTCAACAACTATTCTGAACTACAATGTCTCAAAAATACATTATGTGGCAGTATTTGGCAAACTATAACGAGTTTAGTCTTCCATGTGGAAGGCTTCCAGCAGAGTATACATGGGTGAAGAGGCTGTAATCACTAGAATATTGCATGGCTCTCAGCCAATCAGATTTTAAAAATGCGCATACATACAGTGTATGTGTGTAGACGCATAGTATATATTTTTTGTGTTACTGTTAATAAACTAAATGTCAACAACATAATTTTCCTTCTTTCAGCTCTGCAAGCAAACGCACATTTATATTTTAAGGCCAGTGACTATTGCATATTTACACTAGCCTTTACTCTGGAGCAGACCTCGTGCCGAACTGAAATTAACCTATCTCAGCTTTCTGAATAAACCATGAAGGGTCTAAAACCTGCCGTCAGTCTGGGATTAGCGTCTGGCAGAGGAAGTCTTTACGTGGGTTTCCTATGCTATGGCTCTCCTGTCCCCGTCAGCAAGACCTTCTGAACCCTATCCATTATTCAGGCCTGCAGCAACAGTCTTCACCATGCAGCCGTTTTCCTAGGTCCATCACTTCTGACAGAGGAGCTCCATTCTCATGTATTCAGTGTTCATCTGGTAAAACTGGCAGACTACCAGGGTTTGCAATCTGCATTTGAATGGAGAGAGTAAAGCTAAATGCTCTTCATTGGATTCTAAGACGATGCTAGGAGAGTATGTGGACATTTTGGCTGCTTTTACAACACTGGCAGAATGGACAGTTATGATCTTTTGACATGTTTTTTTTTTTTTGTCCCATCTGCTTACAGTCACAACCAGATGTGCAGGAACAATTAATGGCCTAAACTCACTATGGCTGTCAGCACATCTAGTTTCTAGTCCAAACAAAGTGCGATGGGATAGTTCACTCAATATTTAAAAAATACTCACAAGTATCTAATATCTTTTGAACACAAAATAAGATATTTTGAAGAATTTTGGAAACCAAGAAAAACTAAACATACTATGGAAGACCATGGTGACCAGTTTAAACTTTCATCTTAGAATTTCACAATTGCAATTATTAGTGATGTAGTGCTCGAGACCTTTTTTTTTTTTTTTTTCAAGGACTCAACTCTATTTGTTCTCCATCTTCTCTTGGTCTTGTATATAATGTAGTAGTCTTAAAAATAGAGCAAGCCAATCATGTGCATCATCACAAAATAGTATCATTATTTATGATCAGGATTTATTATTGTGGTTGCCTTTGTGTTTCTTGGTCTTATCATGGTTTTGATAACCTCTGGTCTTGAAAGTGTCATAGTCTCGATAGTCACCAGTCTCTTGGTCTTGATAGTCTTTGGTCTTAGCAGTCTCTAAGGGCGCACTCACACTATGCTATTCGAACCATGCCCAGGTCAGTTTCCCGGATCGTTTGAGAAGTGTGAGTGATCTGAATCGGGCACAGGCACGGTTCACTTGGCCGGCCCTGGCCCCGTTGGAAGAGGTGTGCCAGAATGCGGTTCACTTGGGCTTTGACGCGGTACGCTTGTGTGTGAGTGCAAAATGTGCCTGAGCCCGAAACTGAAAGCGAGACATGACTTTTAAGGGATTGTTTGATATGGATTAATTAACCATTCGTACTGTTCAATGAACGCAAACTGTCGTAGTTTATTAAAGACGCAAACCCCTCACTACACGACAGCTGCACCTTCAGCAAACCTCCTAATTCCTGCAGCACGAGGACTTTATGATTGTTTATGAGCGTCAAAAGTGGTTGATCTGTTCGGCAAAATATTTGACTGCATGTTACCGTATATCAAACGACTTAAACGATATAACTAAAGAAATCTCCACTGTGCTGAGGGAAAGCGCTTACTGAACAGTGCCTAGGCCCGAATGTAATGTAAGTGCGAGCCGTCGGGGGAGACGGCAGGGGGGACAAGCGTGCTTTGGCCCGGTTCAAGGCAACTGTACATAGTGTAAGTACATCCTTAGTCTTGATTTAGCCATGTTCTAAATACAACACAGTTTGCTTGGAATCAGAGCTTTCGCTTTTCGACACATAACTGCCCATCCATTTGATAACTTTGAGTGTGTAAATGTTTTGAAGTGACTCCCATGAGCTCAAAATTGTGACAAAAGTTTCAAAATATTGCAAAAAATATCCTCTTATATATAAACCCATATCTAAAATTACAGCTAATATAAGATATACAGTTTGTGCATATTTATAATTCTAATGGTTGAAAAAAAATACAAGCAACCATTTTTGCAATATTTCGAAATATATGTTGCATATATGACATTTTACATTTGTGAAATCCATATAATGTATGAACATGCATGCCATATATGCAAAGTATTAGATTATTTGATCATGTTATTGTTTGGTTTAAAAATTATCTTACAGATCAAAGTCAATGTGTTCAAGTGGATGGCCTTGTTTCTACTTTCAACGTAACTAAAGGAGTTCCACAGGGTTCAGTACTGGGACCTCTTCTTTTTACTATATATATAACAAATATATATATCAAAATATCACAATTGCAAATGTTCATTATTATGCTGATGATACAGTCATATACAAAGCTTCATCTACATCCAGTCTAGCTCTTTCTCAACTACAGATTGTACTTCAACTTAATTTATTTGAGTTAAAACTAGTTTTAAATGCAGATAAAACAAAACTTATGTTATTTCAAATTCAAAACAAACTAAGCAAAAGCTAGGTTCTATTACTACTATTCATTGTGCAGATATTGAATTAGTGTCCCAGTACAAATATCTTGCAATTTTAATTGATGATACATACACTTTCTTTTAGTTCTCAGCAATTGGTGAAAAAATTAAAAGTGATTTAATTATATAAATCTTTCTTTTGATGCTAAAAAGAAGCTGGTTGGTGCAACATTCATGTCAATATTAGATTACAGTGATGTTATCTATATGCATGCTTCGTCTCAGAGTCTTTATTTATAACTAATTTTAAATCCCTGACTCATCATTGTATGTTTTATACTAGGATAGGCTGCTCTGCTTTGTCCATTTGTAGGCTCAAGCATTGGTATATCTTTGTTTACAAATCTATATTGGGTTTACTCCCATCATATCTACAGAATTACATCTGTAAAAAAAAAAAACTGTCCTTAGCTATGGCCTTTGGTCACAGGATATTTATTTACTGTCTGTTCCTAAAGTGTGGACTGAGATGGGGAAAAAGGCCTTTTAAATACGCAGCACATTTTGTACAGAATAATCTACAAACAAAGTTGCAGTTTAAAGAATAGATTTCACTAAATGCTTTTAAAAAGAGTATAAATGATTTAGAAACTGAAGCACAGGCTTGTAGATGTTTTGAATAGTTTGTTTGTCAGTGCGATTCATGTTAACTGTCAATTGTTTTTTGTTGTCTGTTTGACCCATGTGACATGTACACTGCCTAATTTTGGCCAGGACGCTCTTGTAAAAGAGATTTTTAATCTCAATGTGTCTTTCCTTGTAAAATAAAGGTTATAATAATAATAATAATAATAATAATATGTAAGTTGCATAAATCATTATATACGATGGATTTTTATGTGGGTTAATGTCTTGAGAAAAACAAAAGTATTGCATTTGGTGCATATTTACCATATTTATTTAGGTCTGAATGTAGCCAAAGAGACAAACTAGTGACATGCTGGAATACCACTTGGAACAGGCTGAAACACTTGCATCTGCAGCATTTCCATGCATATGTATTATAAATATCATTAAATATGTAATTTTTTCCAAATTACAAGGTGAATTTATGTTAATTTAGTCCAAAAATAAAATTCCTGACCTAATGGTTTCTGCTGTTGTACACACCTCTAATAAGATTAGGAAAAATTTGTTGAGAATGCTTAATGTGTCCTACAGTTGATGTTCTGATTATCAACAACACTAGACTTACACTCACACATTTAAAGAAAGAGTTGCTTTGCATGAGTAAGGGCTTTAAGAAAGCATCTGTGTTTTTAAGAAAGATTAATATGCACCATTTGCGCTTCCTCTGAAAGATGCTACAACGTCAAAAATGAAAAATGCTCACTTGTACGTGAAATGAACAGACCGAACGCCCCAGCTGTTTACAGGAGTAGCGCGCACTGCAAAAGAAGCTTATCCCAATTGACTTTCATTTAACAAAAAATTAGCCTTAATCACGCATGCTGAAAAGTTCCAGCAACATAACTTTTGACCTTATATCCTGCGATGACACTTGTCCTCCATTCAAATCTGATTATGAGAGGCCACGCTTCAAGAATTAAATTTAAAAGCACCCAATGTTGGACTGGACCGGATTAACCTGATTAGACAAGGATGCAGAAACAGCATGTGTAGGATTTAATTTTTTTGAGTGGGAGTTATTCACATTGGGAAATAAGGTGAATTAGAGCTGGAGCTGAGTGAAATATCGAACGCTCGCCTGCAAGAATGCTGTCCCCGCTATTAACCTGCCCTTTGAAAAGTGCCCATTCTTATGTCCGGTAATTGCGGACGAAACATATTCCTTCAGGTCTTTGATGTCTCTGGCGGGATGAGTGTGAACAATTATCAGATGAGACGTGTAATTATTTCCAGCCGTGATTCGCAAACAAAGCAGAGGTCAGAGCCTTTCTGCTGCACCCTGGCACAGCCGACATTTAATTCTGCTGCTTAAGGGAACAGAAAAGATGAGCAATGCAGACTCTCCACTGCGAGAGGGCAGAAGTGAAGATGAGGACTCTGTTGAACCTGAATGCGCGTTACTGAACTCAAAAAGCCAAATCTGGCCTGAGAGTCAAAGGAGCAACATCCTTTATGCGGAATTAAAGCTTTTCATATCAATACACTCCAAACAATATTATGGCTTTATTTGTTTATGCAAAATACCCACCCTCTTGGTTACTGTTGCTAACACTAGCTGGTGATTTTTGTGAACAGTGCTTTTTTGTGGACTTATGACATTTTAAACGATGTATAAAAAAATATGCAGAACTTTTAGGAAAACAAATTGGAAACAATTATAAATTATAGCATTTGAGTACGGAATTGCAACTATTCCTAATGTTTCTGCAAAATAAATAATACTGTGAATATGTTTATATTTTTATAAATTTATACTTTACATATATAATAATTTAACTTCAGAGCAAACATAGGTATATGCATACCTGTTACCCTTCCGTCTTTCCCGGGATTCTCCCGTATTTTACAATTCTATCCTGCTATCATCCCGCAAACGTATTTTCCTGTATTTCTCTGTATTTTTAATCTTTCTAAGAAGGGTGGCAATAAACATCAAAGAGCCGATCCTCTCTATACGCAAACCATATTGTCAAACCACCAGAGGACACCCCTTGCTCTTAAATGTGAGTCTGTTCTGTGCTTTCATTTCATTTAGGAATGGAAACACTTTGAAATAAATGTACAAACAGCAGAATTCCCTGCCTTTTCATTACAGGTGTCGTTGCCACTCCAATGCAATCCTCAAAACAGTCAGTTCATGTAGCAGTGTGACTGTCAGGCGCCCTCCAAAGTATTAAATAGATGGCGTTTCCCAAATGAATACACACGATTTGAAACGAAGCAAAAGTGGACACTCTGGGTTTTGGGTGAATGTTTGAACAGACATATACACATAATAATAATAATAATAATAATAGCAGCACGGTGGCGCAGTGGGTAGCATGTTCGCCTTGCAGCAAGAAGGTCGCTGGTTCGAGCCTCGGCTGGGTCAGTTGGCAGTTCTGTGTGGAGTTTGCATGTTCTCCATGTGTTTGCGTAGGTTTCCTCCAGGTGCTCCGGTTCCCCCCACAAGTCCAAAGACATGCGGTACAGGTGAATAGGGTAGGCTAAATTGTTCGTAGTGTGAAATGTGTGTGAATGAGTGTGAAAATGAGAATTAAAATTAACTGAGCATAAAAAGTTAGAAAAGCAATCAAATGCTTTAATTATAGATCTGTGCATTTTTAAAGTGACAAATCTGTTATTTAATGTAATAAACGAAAAATCTAAATGAAAGATTCATTTAATCAGCTCTTTAATAGGCTAAAGGTGAATTTGCAAATAATAATAATAATAATAAGAAGAATAAGAATAATAAGAATAATAATAATTAAATATATTACTGGCCGTTTCAACTGTTTATTAACAAAGAATCAGCTCTAGAAATTTATTTTGTTGGGGGGGTTAAGGTTATCCCTTATTTTCACATCCCAGTGTTGACAGGTATGAATATAGGTTGTAATATTTAATTGGTTACAAATAGTTTAAAATCTACAGTTAAAACTATCCAAACATAAAATTACTTATTTACTTAAAAAAGATCAAAAACTTGTCTGACCAAAAATTGCCAACGGCAACATTTTTCTGGAGTAGGACTGGTCAAAACATGTATAAAACAGACTTATAAAAGTGCTAATTGACTGGATGGGCTAAAGTTGCCACTTCATATCAGAGTAAAACCAGAACCATTTCAAATCTTATAAAATAGTATCACACTTATCATTTCAATCCAACCCCACTGATTCAGGAACTCTAAAGCAATTCTTATCAACAAACAGAGCATGCATCCACATTACACTTAATAATGACAAAATCTGACTATAAACTGAACAGTATTGTGAACAACTTTGATGAAGACATATGGAGGAACACATTTGCATGTCGAGATACAGGGGCGATTTTAGGATTTTCTTTATTTTTTTTGGGGGGGGGGGGGGGGGGGGGGGGGGGGGGATTCAGCTCCTTATAAGGTAAAAAAAAAAATTATATATATATATATATATATATATATATATATATATATATAGAGAGAGGAGAGAGAGAGGAGAGAGGAGAGAGAGGAGAGAGAGAGAGAGAGAGAGAGAGAGAGAGAGAGAGAAAGTCTAATATTACATTTATAAGTAGTAATTTAATAGTAATACACTTATAAATGTTTGTTATTATGGGTTGTATACTAGTATTCCACTGTATTACTTAGACAGGCATAGCCATTTGAGTTCTGAATAAGCCAAATAAGTTCAACCCACCTGTTTACTGTAGTAAAAAACACTTTCTATATTCAAGTGCATTTTTTGTTTCCATGTATTAAATAAATAAACTTTTCTAATTAAATGACATACATATAAATATACACTTGTAAACTTACAGGCTAATTCACATATTTCACAATCTGAACAATAATAATATATAAGAAGTATTTTTTGTTAATACTAGACACTTGATGTTTCTATCTCTGTCAGTGACTCAGTGACAGTTAAAACGAGTACATTCTCCTAGTGGTTCTGTCACTGTGTTTAATCCTTTCTGTGCAAGACTGTATGGTATAGTTACCACACAAACAGTGTTTTCAATTGGTAGTTCATTTTGAAATAAAAAATGTTCGTTAAGAGTTACATTTTTCGCTGGAGGAAACAGCTGGGCTGATGAGGTGAACGCCGAGAAAACCCGACTGCTCCTCCGTGACTTTGGGATACAGGTGATACAAGATTATCTATATCAAAGAACTGCAAATAAGCAGATATTATAACAATTTATCAATAAACACACACCGCGTTCTCTCGCTGTCCACAGCTGTGGTTTGCTGATCAAATGAAAAACAAAAGACGGGGAGAAGCCGAGTTCTGCCGCCGTTTTCTTATCAAATTTAAAGGGGACAGAGGCGATAATTTAGTGTACAGTTTCTGAGCTAATAGCAAAATCTATCTGACTAACATCTAGCAGCTAAATGTGTCTGGAAAAATATTTAAAGGTTTTTATTTTCATAAACATTCGCAGATATGAATGCGTCTGAATGTTCTGATTGGCTGGAGTAGACATTTTGCGTCAGCGCATTCTAAATGTGAACGCACTCTTTCCGGCAATTTGCCTTCTGCGTTCACACAGAGCAGCATTCCAGTAAATTACTGGTAATGTTACAACTTCTCTGTCCGGAAAATTGCCGGATTGAATTTATCGGTATTTTCAAAAAGGGTCTGTTCACACATGACCCCTTTCCGGAAAATTGCCGGTAAATTGCAGGTGAAAGGGGTTTATGGCTATTAGAGCAGTATCGTTTTGTTCTGCTATAATAAAATCAAGCAGATCAGGGAAAACAAATTGGCTAATATCATATATATGACAACCTAGCAAAAAGTACTGTAAACAGAAACAGGGAACACATAAAACTAAAGATACATGTGACAAACAATATCTAAAAAGCCATTTGGCTACTGGCTAGCATTACGTTTAGTTTAAGATTGCAAATACAAACACTTTTTCCCTGTGTATAACATGCACCATTGAACCAGTAAGACTAAGAAAATGTATACAGCAAGTCGATTTTGATTTCACAAACTCCATCAACCAAATGTGAATATTCCAATAATGTAGCAACCAAGACTGTGATCACTTCGAGCTGCTCTGGGAGTAATAAAACGAGTTTAGTCATTGTATAAAATAGATGCAGATTTTCCCTTAAGGCATTATGAACTTCCCTGGCTCTAAGTGGAGTTGTATAGCGCAGTCGTCTCAAGCGATAAAGGGAACACAGCTTAATTAAAGCAAACATCTCCTGAGATACAGGACTGAATGGGACATGAACAGGAGAGCCATGCTTTAACAACAGCTCAATCCCTATGTCCCTCGACGGAAATGCTGCAAAGCAGAAACAGCCGAAGAGGAAACTACACGACCTGGACCAGTGTCATCTGAGTCAATGAATTAAATAACGCACCCGCTCCTGCTTTGATCTTTCCTCCTCCAATAAAGCCGGAGGGGCAAAACTTACGAGCAATGTCCCAGATGTTTGAACACCGTGTTAAAATATCAATTTGGCTTTCTACTAGCATGGGACACAAATACCTCTTTGTTTCTGCAGATTAAACAACATGGGGAAAAGAAACCAAAGGGCTATTACTCAAAGGCTGCAGGCATCTTCTATTAATGAGCGCCATCTATCAAATCAGAGTATTTACCCCAGCAACTGCCTTGCATGGAGTGTAAAATGAATTTTAAATTGGCCGCACTACGTTCTGATATAAGACTAGGACTGTTGCGAAAGAAAAAGCATGTACCATCAACCAAGCAGAGGGATTGTTCCCCTTTATATAGGACCTAATACATTTAAAGAAAGAACGAGAGAGGATGAACGAAAACACCATCACCAACAAGCAGCAAAGTGCTTAGAAATGATGATATATGACTTTACACTTACTGTGTGTGTGTGTGTGTGTGTGTGTGTGTGTGTGTGTGTGTGTGTGTGTGTGTGTGTGTGTGTGTGTGTGTGTGTGTGTGTGTGTGTGTGTGTGTGTGTGTGTGTGTGTGTGTGTGTGTGTGTGTGTGTTTGGGAAGAGGGAGGCATTATTATAACTTTTATCCATGGACACGGCATTATGAGCACTGAAATTTTTCAATATGATCACTACTAGAGAGATTAATGCTTCTAGTCTTTTGCTTCTTTTTCTGCACTTACTTTCAATTGTGTCCGAGCTTTCACACAAAAAGGGGAAATAAAATCCCCAATTTCTCTGAGCTCCGAATGCAAATCTTTGGAAGGCCAAATGGAAGTTGTGAAAAAAGAACCTATGGCTGGAAGACTGTTAATATCACTATCAGTGCAGAAA
Organism: Danio kyathit; assembly: GCA_903798195.1. NCBI lineage: Eukaryota > Metazoa > Chordata > Actinopteri > Cypriniformes > Danionidae > Danio > Danio kyathit. The sequence goes on along the minus strand of LR812519.1, from coordinate 47,450,423 downwards.
CTGGGTATAATATAATAACTGCTGGCTCTACTGTCTACTTAAGATGGGAGGAGAATTTCCCACTGGGTTTAAGTAGAACAGCGATGGAAGGAACTAGAATAGGGTTTAATTCTTTCAATGCCCTTCAAAAAATGCATTTGTTAAAGCAAATTATCACAGTTACAGCCTCCACCTCCCTCAAAAAGCCAGAAATAGTTTTTAGGCCAAAGCAGTTTGCGAGATCTATATGAGACACATGCATTTAGCTCCTATTTTTTCATTTAATTACGTGAGTAAATCTAGTTAGTGCCTTGTTGTTCGGCAGCAGCAGCTTTCCCATGGGGACAATGCTTTGCATTTTACTGCTCCTTACACTGTGGAGCTTCAGCCATTCCCCTCAAGGCTTTCATGATAGAACATGGTTTAGTTCAGACCCTTAGGAGTGAATATCTATGAGCACAAGACCTTCAGCTAGAAAATCACCCCATTCTGCAGTCAATCTTATTCTGTTCTGGCTAATGAAGACCTAAAGGTACCATCTCGAGTCCCACATTACAGACTCATCCATTCACCCTCATTGGAAACGAGATGAAATCCAAAACGAATTACGCAGCTCTCTGTGTACTTCAGGGAGCCGAAATACCACTTTTCAGAGGAAATGGGCTGACTGAAAACACATCAGTGCGAACGCACTGGACTGAGGTGGGAGATTTTCTCCCAGGTGGGCCTCATCTGGCTCCAATGCCACACTCCAGGGTTGCTCCCTTCTCCAGAGCTTATATATCCGCAGACAGAACTTTCTGCTTTTGCTCCCAGCGCACATACAGGTCTTTTTTTAATTGGTCTGCACTTGGGCCGCCATCTGCCGAGCCGCAACAGGCACTCTGGGACCGTCCAGTCCTGACCTCACTTCCCACTTTAACAAATGGATCGCCTCAGCGGGCGGCTGGGACTTGCGAGAGGCGTTTATTGCGGTCATTTGCCTCCGGTTTCTTAGCTTAGCCATTTATTTTCTTGGTCCACCGGAACATGTCAGGGTTAGGGCAGCCATCACGGAGCTGGCATAAATCAGACGTTTCCTTGATAACAATGACATTGAAGTGCTATACGACCCTATTTGTCATCCTTAAGGATTTTAATGGAGTAAATCAAACCCATTAAGGCTTAACCTTTGCATGGGACCCGGCCACCATGAGAGCAGCCCTTCGATGAGCTTGAATATACACTTAATAGAGTTGCCATTTGAGGCATTCAAACATATCTTAATCATAGGTTAGGAAGATTTGAACTGTAGTACAAATGCTCTGACATTTGGTAGATTTACATTAAGCAGCTGAAAAACAAATGCAACACAATAAAAATCTACAATTTAAATGCCGCTAACATGCTGAATATTCTAAACAAGGTTTAGCACAAAAGTAAATAGCACTGCCAGTAGTTTTCTTTCAGTGAAAAATGAGTTACACTACTAGAAAGATCTCTCGACCTAAAGCATTTCTGGAAATAACAAGGGATATTTCAGCACTCACAGTTGTGCATGAGCATGCGCTGCTGTCAGCTGATGTCAAAGCCACTGTGTGAATCAATGCACACTATCAAGGGGGTAGGGTGTCATACTGTAAACCAGAGGTGGGAATCAAAGTGTACTCTATATATCTATAACGTACTGTAAAAATAATACATGGGACATGATAACAGACATATCACTGCATAGCAATTACATATAAGAAATGTGTTGTTAGACTATCCTAAAAATAATACATCCCAATATCTTATGAATGCAAAATTTACAAGAAAATGAAGCTAAGTACAGATTTTATCTTTTTTGAAGAGCCCCTATTATGGGTTTTTGAAAATGACCTTCCATGGTTCATCACCAAATATGAAGTGCTAGATCTGGTAAAACGTGAAAGTGCCTTTCCTTCAGACACTAGCAGAGCACGGGGGAATCATGGGACTGATCATGATGTAAAAATGACCATCACTGACACATGGAGATTTGGCTGCGGGGGATAAAGGGTTAAAGTTAATTTTCACAACAATACCACAGTATAGCCAACCTAATGCTGTGCTTGTTACTATCATTTTTCTGATATTTAATACAATAACCTACGCTGCAACGTGGGATTCGTCGGCCGTTTGCTATTAAAGGAAGGAGCAGTAAAGACTATTATGTATGGACATTTTTCAGACTTTGAAAGGGACTTTTTCAGTAACTGTTACAGTTCATATGTACCAGTTTCTTCTTCCTCCGGATCATAACATATAAGTGTAATTAAAATTGTTGCCTCGTTTTGTGTAGTTTGCAAAATATGTACTTAATTGTGTGTTGTAACTTGTAATCGCTTCACGCGGCCTGTAATCACTTATCTATAACAGATCAGTGCTTGTACTGTATCTCTCATATTAAATCTGTATGGGCTATTCACATATTGCGTCCAAAACCACATTGAAAACTCAACGCATGCTTCTTCCGTTACCGATTTAAATTTCATCTCTGAACTCGCGATCCTCTGCCGTTTGTCTCTGCTATGGCAACCATCAGCTGTTCATACGCATGCGTGGCCAATTTTCAAACGAGTTCAACTTTTGCCACTGTGTGGATTAATACTGAATGTGTGTCGCTGTTATTACTTGGCTTAGGTTTAAGAGTAGATTAATATGCTGGTTTTGCATTGCATTGCATGGTTTCCGCTACATTCATTCTTCCATGGCGGGGCGCCACACCAAAATTCATCCCGCCACGGCTATATTACAGCTTCCCATTCAACACATTCAGTCATTGTTGTTGTTGTTTTTAATAGCAGGTTATAATAGCACCAAAACGTATTAAAAGGTAAGTGAATTATAACAGCGAAAGCTTTTCTTTAACCGTAGTAGTGCTGTGCGTTATTTGTTTAACCCTTTACGGTGACATGCTGACTGACTGACAGGTGCGTACGTGAGACGTGAGACCAGCAAACACGGCGTAGCTTTAAGTTAAGATGAACACAGTTTCCATAATTATATGGTATAGATAAAGGTCTATGGTTCTGCATACAATGACTTTATCTGGCTGGAATTTATAGCGGTTTCACTTTACTTCAGGACTGTTCAGCTACTTCAGCTGTTTCACTTTACTTCAGGACGCATTAATGCCGCTCTGTAGGTCTACCGGAGACATTCATAAATATTCCTAGCAAATCTAATAAATGTTGGAGATGTACTCGTCACATAAACGCACTAAATCGCACCTGAGCAGCGTATATTTCAGGGTGTGAAGTTGTGCACGAACAGAGGAAATCAGCGCGCAAGCAGAGATTCGCATGCTCGTATTACATAAATGCGCTCACAACATGTGTCATTGAAATAACACCCATAGGTAGTTGGTACATCCGTGTAAAAAATCTGCCACCACAGCTGGAAAAAATCCTAGAGGAAACACTGCATTGCATTGCATTGCTGCATTGGGCTCTCACATACTCTGTGCTACTTCATAGCCATGGTGGACGCTTCTCTCTGTCTCGTGCTGAACCCAGTTGACCAATCACAACAGACTGGGTCATCAGACCAATCACAGCAGATTATCCTCATGCAAAGGATGGGTTTGGAAACAAATGAATTGCTAAACAAATCATATGGGAGTCGCTGGCATAATTAGGTAAATATAAATGCATATTATAAGAGTTAGAAAGTGTTTTTTGACCTTGCATGCATATCAACCTATTGTTGGAGCCCCCCAAAACCAAAATAGGACCTTTTATAATGCAAATCTTTAAATTAAATGTAACATTTTAAGGTAATGAAACATTTTATGGTCACAATTTTTAATACCTGAAGACTGTTCAGTGCTTAGCAGCAACTGACATTAAACCTAAGCACACTTACATTCATCAATATTTTTATATATCCTCATAAAGACGTATAGTGCTTAATACTTTATACTTTAGTTGCAGTGTTTGCAAGATTTGCCAAAAACCTTCATTTTCTACCACATCTGCGAAGGTCAATATCTTGCAAATAAATGCAGCAATTGACTTTGTAATACTGTCAGCTCTCTGAGATTAGAAAGGAAGCTTTGTGATAAACATATCTGCTAGTTGACTTGCAACATTTGCATTAGCCCTTCTCTCTTAAGGAGATCAGGGTGATGTTGTTGGCTATGCATGTTTGTGTTATCAACCATGTACTTTCACCTGCTCTTTGTTGATTTAGTTTATCCCGTCAATGGATAAAAGTCAAAGTGTGACCAGCATCTGGACTTAAATGTGGCAGGGGCACTTCTTATTTTATACACATTGCTCTCTGCCATCCTTGTAAAAATCAAAAGTAGTTAACGTTTTCTTTATTCATGTGTTGAGCTTCTGTGAAAAGGGGAATCCTTATATTATTAATAAAAATATAAATATTTCGTCACCTTGGAATTATAAGGTTCTATCTGCGTTCTGAATGATTTTGAGATATTGAGCTTCAAAGTTTTTGCATTCCATAGCAAACAGTATGTGTGTAACATTTGTTTTTTAAATAAAAAGTCTTAAAATGTAAACAACTTACAAAAAAAACTTCCCATGATGTAAACAAGTTGTCATTTAATAAGAATATGTCAATAACTCAATTTTGACTAAAATGTCAGATAGAACTTTATAATTCTAAGGTGACGATTTGGAAGCAGTGTATCAATATGCGTATCAAATGGAAAAGGACAGCAATATATTGCCTAATGATATTCAGTTCCACCAATGCTGTAGACACATCTATATACATAGCTATCTGGCTCAAAAAACAATCTGGTATAAAGAGTGTTGTAATGGAAGGGCAACAGAAAGGTGAACGTATTTACTTACAAAACAAGCACTCTCAACAATCTTTCATTTTATTTATCAATTTAATATAATACATTCATTTCATTTACATGGAATCATCAAATTATGTTTCTATAGCAACTGCATACAACAAACAAAAATAATGAATGAGCAGAACAATCATTCGGTGAAGATTTCATTTACATCAAACTGTAAAATTGTCTCTATAGCAACTGCATCCTGAAGACATATTTTTTAAAATATTCAGAACAATAATTATTTGCTTATAGTCTATATTTAACATGTATTTATTGAGTGAATGGCCATATAACATCCCCATAGCAGTCAATCAGTGAGAGCTGATCTGAGCTTGTTTCTCTGCAGGGAAAACGCAATGCATTGTCCAAATTTCAGAACTTTTGTTTAATGACTTTTTTTCTAAATAATGACATATAAAGTTAGATTGTAGCACTTAAAGGGCAAACACTAAATGATACAATAACATATTTATATATTTATTATTCAACAGTGGTGTAATGATACATTGTAATATCAATATATTGTAATCTATGACCCTGGACCACAGAACTATTTTATTATTTTATTTTATTTTATTTTTCTATTTTTCTTATTCATTCATTTATTCATTCATTCATTCATTCATTCATTCATTCATTCATTCATTCATTCATTCATTTATTTATTTTTTTTTATTTTTTTATGGCAGAACTCAAGTATCAAGTAAAAATTATGTTTTTTTTTTTTTTCTACAGTAAATATATCAAAACTAAAGTAGGTTAAGAACTGAATTTTGACAACTTTAAAGCTGATTAACTTAAGTTTAAAGGTGATTTTTTTTTTCAATCCTCAGATTCCAGATTTTCAAATTTGGATCTTGACCAAACACTGTCCCATCCCAACAAAGCATATTTATATTTATATTATTAATTTTATATAAGCTTTCAGTTGATGTATAAATCTCAATTTCAGAATATTTACCATTATGACTGTTTTTGTGGAAAACACAAACAAGAACTCTCGGAGTTGCTTTCAGAAAGTTCATGAGCATCACTGACGTCCTGGATCTTACATCTATGGAACAGCTGAAGAAATAGATGTTCCGGTAATTTATTATTATTATTATCATTTTTTTTGGTTTGTTTGTTTTTTCTTTGTTGTTGTTTACTTTCTTTATTTTCCTCTGAATATGGTCCAGAGAGTAAGGAATGTGTTTAATTACCACACTATTATTTTCTTGAATATTGTGAAATAATGTATTATGGTTTTTCTTTCCCATACTTGTAATAACTCTCTGATTGAGAATTGCCAATAAAAGAGTTAAACTAGAAACAGATGTTCAGGTCGTATTTTCATAAACAAACCACATATTTGATATCCAAACAACTAGTACATTCTGAAAAAAAAATAATAATAATAATTATGTAACCTAATTTGTAACAGTGTTCATCTTCATATTTGAAAAGCTCCTAATGAAGTGATACTGGTAGAACATTGAATGGCTAAAAGACCTCTCAGCCAATCCGATTTGAGAACCAGAACTAACTATCCTAATTACTGTGCACGTTCCAAGCAGGACTTCCGGTTATAGGCTGAATAATGATAGATCAGGTCTAGGCAGAAGGTGCAATTACACACTTCATACCACTTTAAGCTCTGCAATATCTTGGCCATAATGGAGGTCAATTATCTTATCAGAAGTCAGGAGGTGATTTTTTATTTTATTTTTTTAAATAAATGAATGTGAAAGAAAGATTTTATTCACTCACTTGACCTGTCACATTTCCAATATGGTACATCATCAGACACAGCAAAGTGCTGGACCTCCAACTCCACAGAGCATGAAGAGAAATAAGCCCAATTCACAGAACAAGACATGTTCAAGAGGAAGTGGATGGACTGGGCTGCAGATCAGCACCCATTTGTCCAGCCATGGTCCAATCAAACCTGTGAAACTGCAGGACAGCAGCCTCCCTGTAATGAAGGAGCATGTGAAGGGCGCTAGAAAAAAAAAAAAAAAAAGAAGAAGAAAAAAAAACACAAAAACAGGAGAACAGCACTCAGCACGGCTCTTCTGGGAAGATATTAGCAGTAGAAACCCTGTCAGATATATAATAGAATTGCAACTTTGTCAGTTGTACAAGTCATGATATGTTACGTTATCGATCCTTCAATCCCGATGATGTAAGCTCCAGAAATTCAGTATGAAAACGATTCCTCAGAATGCTAACGTATACACTACATATATGACAGCGAGAAGTCAGAAGGTTATCTGACGTGGCCCTGAGGGTTTGTGTAGCATCTTCTTCTCAGCTCTTATGGCTTCTGTCTCTCATGTCTATAAAGCTTTCCCTGCCAACATGTCATGTAATGCCATTGCCCCAGAGCTGTGGAGCCAAATCTGTGAACCGCTGCTGTCTTCATGGATGACTGGGTGCTGCCACTGCTGTAATCACTTTGCATGTAAGATATGCAATGCTAACAGACTCGCAGACACTGTGATAAGCCGGGCCCTCTTTAATACTGGGAAATGGAGCATGTGGAAGTGCAAGACATCCAGACAGCAGGGAGCATCAAGGAAATGAATGAAAGGAAGTGTTATGCATAACTGATGTTTTCAGCATCGCTTTACAATTCTTTTGTGATTGAGCCTATAGCGTGTGGTGTGCAATGGCACAATGTTTCTGATCAACAGGAGTTGTGTATGATAATTTTGTGATTGGTGTTTTAACAATGTGATGCAAAGTGACATCAAAGACAGAGGTGCATATATCTTTTGGTCCGTTTCGCAAAAGAAGCACCTGGATTTGGTTCTCACACTGTTTGCACAGTCATCCTATCATATTCATAAATGAACACATATTATATTTGCATATATGGCAAATATTTTTAGATCCACTCACTTCAAATATTAACACTCGATTGAATGGCCTTTGTCAGCTGATAGATATGGGCCAGTAGGGGCCCTCTGCGCTTACTGGTAGGCTCAGAAGGCTGTTATCATCCATCCCACCTGGTTAATTAGCTATACTAATAGCGAAGACTCCAGATCCAGATCTGTTTTTTTACATTACTGTGATGTTGGGTTAGGGTTACTGTACGTTCACACCGAAAGCAGCGAGAGCGTCAAAGGTCACTCTGGCCGCCCTGGCGACAACGCTGTCTGCCTTGAGCTCCGGCGGCGAGAGCGTCAAAATTCGCTACACATTGATCTCGTATTTAAAGGAGTCGTTACAGCATATTATATCAGTTACACTCCCGCATAAAACATGCTTTCTAGCGTGAAGGTGTTGCACACTTATTATCAAATTCACTTAACTACGGAAGATCGAGTTGCATGTGGTGTGGCTTTGCTCCACGATGTGTCCATATGCCTGAAATATTCTGAAGCAGCAATATTGTTTTGTATTGTCACATGAAATTCCCGCTTTTTTTTAAAGAAAAAAAATATATAACATTGATGCACATCAGTAACTCGCCAGTAACTTTTTAAATCTACGTTCCAGTAAGAAAACATTGCAAATAATTGGAAATCCAGCGACTGCAATAATTAAACCCTTGGGAACAACTGTGGTCGGAACCAAAGTTCACAGTGACTGTGTTCTCTGACTCCTCTCAAGCGGTGGACTTCTACATTCCGATTGCTTGCCCCCGAACCGCGTCATAGCTCATTATCATAAAGTTGACTTGATTTCAACTCTCCTCGACACTCACATGTGCGAAGACGCGCCGCGCTGCTCCTCGCCACTTATCGCCGCCGGCTCCCATTGAAAATGAATGACTTCCGGCTACTTTGACGCTCTCGCCGCTTTCGGTGTGAACGTACAGTTAAGGTAGGGGTAGGGGTGGATGTTACTAAAATACAATCAATGGGAAATTTAATAAATAATATAAACAATTCTTATGGTTAATCAGCTATACTAACAGAGAAGACTCCAGATCCAGATCTGTTTTTACATTACTGTGACGGTGGGGTTTAGGTTTGGGGTAGGGGTCAACGTTAATAAAATACAATTAATGGGAAATTTAACAAATAATGTAAATAATTATCGTGTTTAATCAGCTATACTAATAGAGAAGACTCCTGATCCAGATCTGCTTTTACATTACTGTGACGGTTGGGTTTAGGGTTGGGGTAGATGTTACTAAAATACAATTAATGGGAAATTAAATAAATAATATAAATAATTATTGTAGTTAATCAGCTATACTAACAGAGAAGACTCCAGATCCAGATCTGTTTTTAAATTACTGTGATGGTTGGGTTTAGGATTGGGGTAGGGGTAAGCGTTAATAAAGTACAATTAATGGGAAATTTAATAAATAATATAAATAATTCTCGATAACTTCCGGCCGCAGCCGTATGTGATCTATAGCTATTTAACCATGTGGATGGATGATAACAGTGTTCTGAGACTACTAGTATATATCAGCTGATAAGCACTGATAACGCCCATTCAATTGAGTGATAACATTTAAATCGGCTTTTTAGATCTAAACATGAACTTGTATTTTAAATATGTGATTTGCATAAATTGCCATACAGTATTTCTATATACAGGACTGAATCAGCTGATGCTTTCACATTTGGTTTAACTGCCTGCACGGCTAGCACAAGAGTTTGATTGAGTTTAAACTTTTTTCTTCTTCTTTTTCAGCATGCTCACACTAAGTGATATATGCTTCTACGTATTTATCATGGATATAATCTAAAAGTTCAAATGAATAAAAAGAAAGTCATTTTCTGCTGAAGTTGGATAAACATTTGCAGTGCATCACATATGCTTGTCAAAAAAGGCGAGTGATTAAACACATAAACAGACAGTTTGACCAATTCATACATAATTAATAGTGGCTCACTTTGGTGTGATTATGTACTGTACTAGAGTTTGCATAAATAGTGCACCAGAACGCTTCAGGCAGATTTCAAATAGTTCAAATGTATGACTGCAGCTCCGTCTGTTCACACAGAGACCAATCTTTATTTTATATTCTTCTTCCAGATCACAAGCCTATGTGCTATGTCTCACATCCTTTGAATTACATTTAAATTAATTAAATCTGAGGTAAAACAAATTAAATCCAAAGCGATTTATCCTAAATAAATAAATAAGTAAATAAAATTAATATTAGAATGAAAACAGGCACATTATTTGACAAAGCCAACAACACACATTTTCAACACTTCTGAATAATTATCTTACCAATGATATTGCATGGGAAAACAACTCGGGTAACAAGGTTTCGAAATGTCAACAGAGCTGATACGCAAAAGTGCTTAGCAGCAAATCTGGTCCATATTTATGATTTTAATCGCACCTCTGTACCATTTATGCGCACTCCTAATTATTAAGGAAGTCAGTCACTTTTTACAAACAAAAGGAAAACACAAGAAAAAACTAAATTAGACATTAAATCCAAAACTAGCCTATTATAATGCCGTTAAAGTGCCTGTATAAATGTTATGACAAAATGATGAAAGTAGAAAAAGTCCCTGTATAGAGTAGGTTTATGTTTTATTTATGAATATTTTAGTTAAGTAATATTACACAAACAAGAGTGCTGTCTTCCCGAATATAAGCTTGTAAACATGCAAATGTGATATCATGAAGAAACAAGAAGTTACAGTTTTTCTCAATTGATAAAACAATAAAACCCATTGGCTTAACTAAGTTCTCAGTTGCTTGACCTTATTTCATTTCATTTTCTCTTCTGGTTAGTCCCTTTATTAATCCGGGGTCGCCACAGCGGAATGAACCGCCAACTTATCCAGCACGTTTTTACGCAGCGGATGCCTTTCCAGCCGCAACCAGAGATGGGAAGTAACGAAGTACAAATACTTCGTTACTGTACTTAAGTAGTTTTTTCGGGTATCAGTACTTTACTCCACTACTAATTTTTTTGACTACTTTTTACTTTTACTTCTTACATTTTTACACAAATATCTGTACTTTCTACTTCTTACATTTTTTAAACCACAGTCGTTACTTTCGTTTTTATGTGTTTGGTGGCGCGATCTATATTATTTCTTATCATTGCGCATTAATATGAGCGCATTTTTGATGCAGTCAGTCTCTTTTTCCTCATTGCGCGCCTGCGTGCTGCAGCGCGCGGCTTCTTCAAGCCTATCGCGCACCGTACATGGCCTAGCCCTAAATCATGAAGATTACTATAAGAAAGGCTAGGATTACTGCGCAGTGACAGAGGGAGTCGGCGAATTTAACATGACTGATGTTGCCCTGCTTACACGGTAATAAGACAACTTTTGCTCGTTCGGATCACAGGTAAACGAGACACATTCCAGTCAAAAACATGCTGTTTAAATGATTAAGCCTTTTGTCCACTTCCGATCATACTGCACGGGCTTTCTCTGGTCTTTCATTCTAATACCGCGAAAATAGATAGAGGTAAAGTTGGTTTTATATTCGCACATTCGTTCATTTAGCAGTCTCTGTATTGTTTACCATGTTACTTTGAATATTCGATCGGAATTAGCATGCAAGTATGACTTCAAAACAACAGTAATACTATTTAATTGACTGTGAACAATGTTGTACTTTGATAGTCATTTGCTGCTAATATGATTTCCCTATTTAGAATTTGAAAAGAATTCTTTTCTGAAATTATATTGTTAAGGAGAAAGTCTGAATATCCGAATATAAAACCAACTTTACCTCTATCGAAAATAGTGCTTTTTGTAAAGATTTGTACATTTAGGACTAAAACAATCAAATACTTTATAAAAAATGTGTGCATTGCGGTTTATTTCCTTTATTTCTGATGAGTTTATATTTTCTAATACAGAAATTGTAATGGCTGTGTTCTATTCCCACTTATCCCCCCTATGCCCTATTCATTTAGAACATTCTAACATTCAAAGTTTGAATTATTAAAAATAAAAAAGCATTAAGGTCATCTCTCTTAGGTGTAATTTGCTTTCAGAGTATTTTTACAGTTCAGTTTTAGCGATCTTCATGTTTACAATTGCGCTCCCTTTGCAGTGCACTTTGAAAACTTTGATGTCATTTTGAACACAGCCTCATGACAAAAGCTGTAGGTGACTATTTTTTAAAAGCGGAATTTATGTTACATCTCCAAAGCTTGTGAAAACAAAAAAAAACATAGCATACGTTAATTCTTTAAATTTATAGTAGGTTATTTATTAAGTATCTGTACTGTATATGACATGGGCCTGCTGGTTAGAGCATATCTGCATTGGTTTGCACGTGCTCAAATTAAAACTTTTCAAGACTTTTCAAAAATAAATAAAACAATATCCTACTTAATAATCATCATTAATATTATTATTAAAATAGAATTTTTTTTTCATTTTCTAATAAATATTACATTTCATTTCTTAATAAATAGCCTCATTATTTGTTTATTTATATGATTTATATGATATTATATATGACAAAACTAATATTGGATTTTATTTTAAATGTGTGTTTGTGTAAAACAATATAATTTGCACAAAGAAATGATGGGGTTGTTCTCTAAAAAAGTTACTTCACCCCATTTAGAGCATCATTATGGACGTTTTACGTTATAACTAACGTGGTTCAAACCATGGATCTGCGAGAGAGAAACAAAGGGTTTTGGGAAACACTCGTCACCACATCGTTCTTTTCCCAAACGATGCATGGTACTATGATAGTTCAGCAGCAAGTTACGTCGTTGTTTGGGAAACGCACCCCTGGGCAATTTATGTGTATGTTACCTGTCTTACCTGTGTATGTTGCTTTTAGCATAGAATAAATGTATTACAGTGTTTCTCAGTCACTTTGGCACATTTCTCAGATCAGAACTGAAATTTGTAAAACAGTAGGACAAAGTGCATTTCTCAAAAAAAACCACGTATAAATAGCAAAACACCATGGATTATCTGCAAAAGCCAGTCTCCTGCTCAAAATCCTTCAGTTCATCCCTCAAAACTAAATTTCTGTGACAGTCAACATGTCAGTGGCGTCAGAATGACATGTCCTTGTGTCATTGTATAAGAATAAGACTCAAATTACTTAGTAGTCATGTTGTCAATAATGGTGCACTCTGGAGGGCTCACTGTAAAAAATGATTTTTGGGGCTTGTAAATAAAGAGAGCATAATTCAAGTACATTTTACAAATAAATCATATTTTGTCTTTTTACTTCAAAATGTCACGTTTAATTCAATAAGCTACTTAATATTTCTTTTTAATTAATTGTGCTTAAAAAACAATAGTAAATTGAAATGGATATACCCAAGTAATATTTACTTAGTGTTTCGTAATAATACAAAAAAAGACATACGCGAGTAAAATTTACTTCACAAAGTCAGTAAGTCTATGCGCATGCTCTCTGATTCAAACTTGGCACGGGTGGAGCAGATGAGAGCAGCCGAACATTTCCTCACACAGACTGATGTGATAATTACAAGGTAAGTTACATTATTTGTTTATTGATCAATTTGGATTCGTTTGCAGAAAGGTATAGAGCTCCTGTCTGCAGTTTTGGTGGTTAAAGAGAATGCCTGAAGTGTTATTTGAGTGAGTTAGCTAAAGCTCCGATTAGCATAAGCATATTAGCAAACAACATCTGTGTCTAAAACAACTGAGCTGCATTCTAAATATAATCTAGGGAAAAGTATAATCTACAGTGAACTTTAAGATGATTTTTTTTTACTAATACGAGTGTCCAAGCATATCGGTAAATTGCAATAAGGACATAATTAACCGAACATTAAAGTTACCCTCCCTGCTGTCTGCACTATAAATTCGAGTTATCTTAGATTGGACAGCCTCAGAACTCATTTGAGCCCAGAATGATAAGTTACTTGAGCCCTGAGAGGCCAAAACATGATGTAGAAAGACATATTTAATAATCCATCCACATTAACATATGCAAATATACTCCTTATTAAACTGTATTGGTATATATTCTAGTAACATTACTGAGTGTGTTCAGGCAGCCTCTATACTTGTGAACATTTATTGCTGATAATTGAAGAGTCCAAAATAAATTACCTGATCAAATTTTAAATCAGTAATATCATTGTATGTTTATTTAATTTTCTGACATTAACATTTCTAATATGTTTAACAGATTTCTCTCACCATTCAAGCTCATGCAAGGTAAGTTGGATAGCACATTTATAGATATACTAATGTATTCAACATGTAAGTGTGTGTGTGTGTGTGCTTGGCAAAAATAGTTGATTTGACTACTAAATGGTAAATGTGTTACATTTTATTTCATTTATCTTAGATCAGTAATGAGAACAAAAGCATAACCACAACCTCCCTGTAGCCAGCCTTTCTGCAAAAACTGGACTACATTTACCAGGTAAATGTATAGATTGCACATCCAATTTCCAGCTGCATCCTGACTTATTAGATATGCAGTTATATGTAGATGGAGATTTACACTGTTACTGGTTAATGACCACTAAAGTTTACTTTTGTTTTAATCAGCAAGTTGAAGACAAGTGAGATGCCGTGATCCACTGCTTGCTTTCCGACCTGGGAGAATCATCTCAGGAGCTCATTGAAGACTCCCAGGTACATTAAAAATGTTTAAATTAGTTTTAACTTTGGATATGTAAGGTTCTTTAAGTGTTAAAAACATGTTAGTATTTTTATCCCCCAATTTTGTTACTTTTGGTTAACTTTTAAAAACTTTAATCACTTTATGCAACAGAGCACAGGTCTCTAACATCAATACAATCTATTATATCATAAAGCAAGAGGTAACACTGATAACATTGCAACTAACTTTACAGTATTTTAATCACTTTGCACTTATTTGTGTATTTGACAGAATCGTTGTGAAGATCATTGTACTGGGCAGTACTACAGAAGAGGACGATGCCAACATAGATGACCCCATCATTCTCTCTGAAAGGACTTTTTAAATTTGTTTATTGAGAAGTTTAATTTAAATTAAAGTACTGAATGAAAATGTCTGGTAGTGTTTTTAATTAAGAAACAGTTTAAATATACATTTAAATATATTACTATTTTTAGATTTATTTTTATCCAATATTCCCAGTTATCTTTTTTAGTTATCCTGAGTAAACTTTACTTCAAAATGTTAAATAAAATATGGTGATGAAATTTCATTCAAAAGTTTGAAGTAAAGTTTACTCAGGATAACTAAAAAAGATAACTGGGAATATTGGATAAAAATAAATCTAAAAATAGTAATATATTTAAATGTACAACTTAAGTAAATTTTACAAACAAAAAGTCAATAAAATCTACTTAGAATTTCCCAAGTAAACTTAACTTAACATTTCTAATTAAATGTACTAATAATTATGGTTAGTCTTTTACTTGGCAAAGCTTTGAAGATTTACTAACCTTTTCTGAGTGAAAAATATTTCCAAGCTTTTTTCAAGTAAACCCTACTCCTCATTTTTTACAGTGCTGTTCTGGTGTAAACTATGGCAATATTTTTGCTGTTTGTACTGTAATTTGTTGCCAGATCATGTCATTCTGATGCAGAAAGGAAAAGAGAGCACCACATAGCACAAAGAAAAAACAAAAGTAAAAATATGAACATAGGACAACCTCCTTTTAGACCTTTAATAGAAAAAGTCAAGATTCACCTGGGAGAAATGTAAAAAATGCATTATGACTAAATATTAAGACAACTTGTTTGGGCATTTGAACGATTAAATGTTGTGGGGGTGAGTCTATTCAACAGAGATAAAATAATACATGTTGATCAACATGACATGAGCAACTGATAACATAGGAAACATCAGAGAATTGCACATAATCATTTGCATGGATGAACAAAAGCATTTGCAACTTGTTCATAATGAGAAACTGCTTTCTGATGTGCACAAGTGACACAATGATGATCTGAAGATTGAACAGGGAGTTTTGAGAATTTCAATTCTGATCTGAGAAATGGACCAAAGTGACTGAGAAAAACTGTAACAGAATTAATGTTTATCCATTAAATAAAATAACCACAATACCTGAAAAAAAAAAAAACACTGAAATAGCGGGTTATATATGAGAGCTACTCTCTGAAGAGAATAAGAAGCTTTAGCCTAATGCAAAAAAAAAATAGTTTACAGTCATGTCTGATTCTGTATTTATTTTAGCAAAAGAAAAAATCAACATGAATGGCAGCTGTTATTTTTGATCTAACAGCGGCAAAACTACATGCTGAACACCGAGTTTGTGTCAGGATGATTACCTACCTACAGTATCTCACTTGTTATCCTTCAGCTTCGTCCCTGAATTATCAGGGGTCGCCACAGCAGAATGAACCGCCAATTATTCCAGCATTTGTTTTACGCAGCGGATACCCTTCCAGCTGCACCCCAGTACTGGGAAACACCCATTACACACTCACATTCACACACACACACACACACACACACACACACACACACTTATAAACTACTGCAAATGTAGTTGAATTATTATTTGCCTATACCGCATGTCTTTGGGACTGTGGTTGAAATGAGTACTTTTTACTTTTTTACTTTTGTACATTTTTCAGCCGGTACTTCTGTACTTTTACTTAAGTACAAAAGTGTAGTCAGTACTTCTACTTTTACCAGAGTCGTTTTAAACATGAGTATCTGTACTTCTACTTAAGTAAAGGATGCGTGTACTTTTGCCATCTCTGGCCGCAACCCATCTCTGGGAAACATCTACACACACTCATTCCCACTACGGACAATTTAGCCTACCCAATTCACCTGTACTGTATGTCTTTGGACTGTGGGGGAAACCAGAGCACCCGGAGGAAACCCACGCGAAGAACATGCAAACTCCACACAGAAACGCCAACTGACCCAGCCGAGGCTCGAACCAGTGACCTTCTTGCTGTGAGGCGACAGCACTACCTACTGCGCCGCACCAGTTGCTTGACCTCATTTAGCTAATTGTGCAGTCCGTTGTCAATATCTTGAAGCATTTCACATGATAAAAAACAATATGCATATCTTACTTAGACTTTTCAGCAAAACTTTAAGCACATTCTTATTCTCAAAACACATGCTGCACTTTAATGCACACTAGTAAATACAGTACAAGTAGCAACAATAGAAATAAAGAAAAGATGTCACTGATTAAACACAACCACTCCAAATTGATGTCATGTTTTTCAAATGATGTGACACAACCGATATAAGCAAATAGGCTGTTGAATGTGGGAAGGAGAGTGTCTAAGCAAGTCATGGATTTAGCATGTGGTGTTATAAGTGATGAATCATGTCAGAGCTGGATGAAGCACACTGGAGGTTTCTTCCCCTGTTGCTTCAGGAGAGACAATATTGCATGTGATGTCAACAATGTTGTTCTGTGATGTTCTGGCCTGACCCAGCCCAAAGACAAGAAGAAGCAAATTGATCACGTTTCCACCTTTGATTTATGTCCCTTTTAGTATTGTATACTGTAGTACAGTGCATTGTAGGCTGTATATTGTACAATGAAATTGTTTGGCCATGAACATTGAGATTAAAAATGTACTTCTCCCTGAGAACTATATGTTTTGAACCATGTGTTTTCTGTTTTGTGTTGCATTGTTTACTGACTGCTTGACAGAGTATGTCATTTTGATTACTTAGTTTGTAAAACTGTTTTGAGGCAAAAGTCTGAGGCAAAAAAGTTTTGTTAATAATAGTAGGGATGTCCCGATCAGTTTTTTTTGCCCTCGAGTCTGAGTCTGAGTCATTTGATTTTGAGTATCTACCGATACCAAACATGATTCGATACTTCTATAATACATAAACAAGAAAATAAAGAAAAGCGAGATGTTCCTTATTTTTTGTTTAATTCACTTTATTTTAACATTCAACAATTCTGTTAACAAACAGAGCACTTCTGTGAGGTAGCTTGAACAATCCAGTAATAAATTGCATGAATTCTTCACTTTTGGACTTTAGTGCAACAGTAAATATAAAAAAAAATCTAATATAAAAACAAATAGCACCTCAACTTAAAATACCCGGCACGCAATACCAAATTTACATATCTCACAGTTTGCTATGGCAATGTTGTCATCACCAACTTTATAATACCTCCAGATCACAGACATATCAATACAATATACAAGCAATATATACGTATATACTCGAGTCCTGATCGAGAGGTAACGTCCAATTGCAATCAAGTCTGAAACCGCGTGATCAGGCCTGATTTCTGATCACATGATCGGATCTGGACATCCCTGTTTAATGGTGTAAGAAAATGGAGCAAGGGTTCAGAAATTGTCTTTAAGCAATCAAGAAAAACTGTAATATTGAGTTACAAAAAATATTTAAATGGAGAACAATTGAAACCAACAGTTTAAATTGTTCTGACTTGTTTAGAATTCAAAATGAGTTAAAAAAAAAAATAAATAAAAATAAAATAAAATGGTATGTTCCAGATTTCTTCAACTGCAGTATGAAATTATTAATCTTATATTGCAAACAGTACAAAAACTCACTTCCTGCAATGTATTATTCTCAGTTACTGTTCTTTGTTTAGTAAATGTTACTACTGGCGCATGGATCTGCCCCTCACCTGTTCCTAGACTAACCATTATTATCATACTAACCATTATTGTCAATGTTTTGATCCTTGTTAATTGAACTTGATGTCTGTGTCACCTGTTGATTTGTAAGGTGCTTTGGATAAATCATCTGCTACATGAGTAAATGTGTTACAGAATGCATAAGCAGACTAGAGGAGACCAGTTCTTCATATTTTTTTCACATACTTGTTCTCAAAAAAATTAAATAAAATTATATGAGCCCATTGCCTTGTCCATTTGCTCACATCGGTCAAGGTGCTTCTCTAGAAGGCTCAGTACTACATATAAGCAGACTTCAAATAACACTCAATTCATTCTGTACACCCTCTTTTGCTCCAGAAACACTTTACTTTACTCATTGCATTCCAGTTCCGTCCAATCATATCCACAAACATTTTACATTGCAGTCCATCTACAGTACTGTGAATCTTAAATAACTGACAGACATAATTTGTGTTTGTTGCTAATGTTTTGCTCCTTGTTAATTGAACTTGATGTCTGTGTCACTTGTTGATTTGTAAGGTGCTTTGGATAAATCATCGGCTAAATGATTAAATGTAAATGTGTTACAGAATGCATAAGCAGACTAGAGGAGACCAGTGCTTCATAATTAATCACATACTGTCTCAATGCTGCCTTTAAATATTAATTAAATAAATGTCTGGAACTTTTTATTCTTGTTATGTGGTGTGAATGACAGATTGACAGGTTTTTAAGCCATGTTAACACTGCCGAGGGTGATTTACAAGGACCTCATGTTGTTACATGAAAATGCACTATTTTTCATCTTGTATAAAATTAAAGATGATTCGTAGCTTTTAATGGTCCTGATTCAAGACCGGATTCAGACATAATGCAAGTCAATGGTAACCATCAATATGACAGAGGTCTTATGAGGTAACCATCAATATGACAGAGGTCTTATGTTATTTTAGAGTCTACAGGAAATTGTTAACAGTGTGTTCAAGGACCTGAATGTTGCTCTCAAGACATATCCAGTGTAGGGTGTAATTATTTACATTAGTTACTGTAATTAAATTACTTATTCACTGAAATGTAATTGCTTACTATTTGATTTTTGGTAATTACACTTATTATACTTGCCTGAAATGCTGTAAATAAATTCAACATTTCTACATAAATCAATTCAGTGAAGCAAAGTAATTGCATATTTATATAATAATAATAATAAAAAAAAATAATAATAATAATAATAACTATATATATATATATATATATATATATATATATATATATATATATATATATAATATATATATATATATATATATATATATATATATATATATATATATATATATATAATTATTATTTTTTTTTAGAATAAATTGATTTTAAACTAAAGAAGGATACATTTCACTGACAATTGCAAACAATGGACAATAGACTTAGAAAAAAATGATAATATTATGGCATGTATGGACTATGGTGTCATTACTTTTAACTATTTTGGGGTTTTATACATATACTGTATGTATTTTATAAAGTATTCATTTGTAATTAAAGCTAAGGGCTACATTTGACTCAGATTTAAATAATTAATAGCTTAATATCTATTACCAATGCATTGAGATTTATAGGGACTAAATCCACCCAGGCTCATTATTGATACATACCCCTATATACATTTCTGGAGATCGCAAAATATGTGACAGGAGGTACGTTTTTGTTTTGTTTTGCAGTTTTTGTATTCGCGAATCCACTAGAGGCCACTGTGTATGCTTTTTCAGATCTCAAATTTCTCTCATGAGTGCCATTCGTGCCTGCTGTTCTTGCGTAAATCCACCAGAGGCCACTGTGTACGCTTTTTCAGATCTCAAATTTCTCTCAAGAGTGCCATTCACGCCTGCTGTACTCGCATAAATCCACCAGAGGCCGCTGTTAACTAACTAACTCACTGACCAACCGATCCTTCCCACCTCCTTTCCTAAACCCAACCAATAGTGTTTTCAAAGGCACCAACTGACCCGATTACCCCCCTCCCTTAATCCAACCGATAGTGTTTTTGAAAGCAATCCAGAAAAAGAAAAGCCCTCGCATCTGCCTGATTTTTACCACGTTTTCAGATCTTACCACATTCTCACTCTGTTATTTACTAGTTTATTTTATTTTTTGCCCTTTGTTTTAGTTTTACCTGCTTTCTGGAACAGTTCTTTACCGGCCTCAAACCCTGTCATCGCGATCAACTATTCTCTACATCTCAAGTCTGTTGTCATACATGGCGAGCTGCTGAGCAAACTGGTAACAGCGGAAAAGCTGTCCACATGGAGGTAAGCGGTCAGCTGGTAGTGTGATAAAAAACAGAAGCTGTTGGCGGCGTCATATCGCCCCTTAGCATTTGTTTTAAGGACAAAATGTAGCCATACGTAACTCTAGCTACATAATTCACGCTCTCCAGAAATGTATACGGGAGTAGATTTTCACAATGAGCCTGTGTTGCATTAAATGTAGTATTGATTATTAAATAAATTACATATTGAGTAATTAAATCCCTTACATAAAATGTAATTAGTAATTTGAATACATTTTTAAAGACATTTTAAATACTAAAGACAGTTAGTATTTAGTAATTAATTACTTTTTACAACATTTACTTTTTGCATGTATCTTTCCAGACACACTAAGCCTTCATTGTTTTGTAAATATTACTGTATTAAAGAACTACTGACATCTTTTGTCTAATTACTTACAATACATTTTCGTGTTCTGCATAACAAAGAAAGTTCAACAAGTTTATAATTACACCCGGATGTGTACATCATAATAAATTGCATTATAACTTTCACGAGGTCTTGTTTATGTCTTCTAAAGATAGTATTGTTTCAGTCAAAACTAACATGTCAAAACAGAATATAATAATAGTTTGAATCCTTGTCTCACTACAGTATATGTGACTGAATGCAGACCAAAGCTTAATTAAAGGAAGCTTTGTGCATTCTTTTATACAGAATGTTATGTAAAGAGAGAGAAAGAGAGAGAGATTGACTATATAGGTTATAAAAGAAACTCACTACACATTTATTTTTACGAGTATAGAAAGTTTCCCATCTAATTAGAAGAAAAAACAATTGTGCAGAGCATACGAGTGTGGAAAAGCTTTCTTCTCCAGTTAATTTAATTGCTCTGTCTAGTTAGAGACGATGAATCTTATTATCGTTCTGGAGTCAATAAAAAAAATAAAAAAAACTCAGAAGGAAAAGAGAAACACACGCCTGCATGCACACACTTTGGCCTAATTTTAGCATCCCAAATGGTTGGTTGTTCTTTCTGAATACCATAATATGCTACTATGGTAACAGTCAGATTCTTCTGCATATTTGAGGAAAGTTCTTCAGAAAGCAGTTGGAAACCCTTTGAGCTGCCGAGTCAGTGGGGAAGGAAAGCGTAGACAAAAGATCAGGTATCTCCACACAGAGGGACTTCAGAACGGATGATAGACAAAGACAGATTTTACAGCATTTAACAAGGGGGTCACCATGAGCTTGAGTAAAAAAAAAAAAAACCTAAATAAAACAATAGACGGGAAAAAAAAAAAACGTCTCACAAATTTCACATTGAGACGCAGAGAGGGGCTCTGCTCCTGATTTATACCATTGCTTTCCTTTGTTTGCTTGATGAAAATTACAGGGACTGTTTCTACTGAGCTGAATATGCCATAAAAGCTCTCCGAGGAAGAAAAAAAAAAGAAAAACGCATGCTGGAGATGATTGAGAGCTGGGTGTGTTTCTGTCATTTCCCACCATGTTTATCGTAATAGTTATTGTTCACCAAAAGCGCTGGAATTAAATGGTTGTTTCCATGACAGTGATTTTCTGTAAGCAGCGGAAGGGAGATCTGAAATGAATGGAAATGAGAAAAAGAGGGAACTAGGAATGGGAGGTCTCGGTGCATTTGAGTTTTAATCACCATGAGTCACTGGTCGGCTGATATGAAACATGCATTTGTGGCACAAAAAACAAACAAATAAACAAAAACAGAGAAGTGGATCACAAACTACTAAGTGGGTTAGGTGTAGCAGGGTTCCCATCCATCTTAACGTGATTTAAATCTATTCAAAGTAAAAAAAAAAAAAAATCCTGAATGCAAACGATGTGTGCTTTCATCAAGTTGTTAGAGCAACTGACTGTAGTATTGGTAACCTAGTAACCAACAGTAAACATCTGTTGAATATGCAACATAGGCTAATTCTGAAAACGTAGTCCTACATACGTTTCTGGAGACAGAAAATTATGTAGCTAGGGGTACGTATGGCTGCATTTCATTTTTTAAACGAAGGCTACGGGGTGGTATGACGTCATTCCTTTTCGCGCTTACCAGCTGACTGCTTACCTCCGTGTGGACGGCTTTCCTGATGTAACCAGTTTGTCCCGTTAGCTCATTATGTACGTGTCACAAATCAAAGACGGACTTTGAAGGAATAAACAACGTGAGGAAAGCTGCACTGGAGAAGTCTGAACAAGTTCGACCCAAGCATACACAAGGCAGGCAGTTCTGTACAATTACATAATCTATCACAGTGGTGGGCAAACTTTTTAGACCCGAGGGTCACATCAAGTTTTGCAAACCAAGTGAAGGGCCACATGTCAAATCTTTCAAAAAATAACTTTTATTTATAGTGGCAGTACGCATGGAATAATATGTAATATCGGACAGAATCATGTCACATTAATACAAAACAGTTTCTTTTAATAGTTGTAATTGAGTCAAATTTACAAGTCAAATTAATTTGCACTGCTATTTATATTTACTTATTAATCATCATAAAACAATAAAGTATAATAATACTATCAATAATAATAATAATAATAATGTAATAATTTTTACAGTGGATAATAGAAAAGATATTGTCTGATAGAAAAAATCTCGTATTAACACATTAAAAATAATTCTTAAAGTTTACTATTCAGTCAAATTTATAATAATCTAATGTGCACTGCTTTTAGAATATACAGATCAATCATCATAAAACTTGATGAAACCACAAATCTTTGATAAAAGAACTTTTTAAAGTGGATGTATGCATGGAAAATATATTCTATGACAAAAATTAACACATTTAACCAGCAATTATTATACAATTTGAGTCAAATTCACAACAATCTTATTTGAGCTTGTATTAATATGCTCATATCAATCACAAAACTAGGAGATAAAACGGAGGAAGAATCTGAGGGCGTACTCACACTAGCATGCTTGTTCCCCCTCCCGGCTCCCCCACGACCCGCACACACATTACATTCGGGCCTGAGCCTGCTTACGTCATCGATGATGCGTTGTTCAGTTTAAGAAGCGCTCTCGCAAAAAAAAAAAAAAAAAAAAAGAAGCGCATTTTGCGTGAAAGTGCATTTTAATATCCGAGAGTGTGTTCTAATTCTACTAGTTGTGCAAACTGTACCGCGTGTAATACTGCCATCAAACGGCGTTCACTTGTATTACATCATTAATTTACTAGTTCTGAAACCAAACCATTACTCAGAAGCAGCATTTAAAATCTCCCTCCCGGGCCGGATGAAAGTGTTCAGCGGGCCGCATATGGCCCGCGGGCCGTAGTTTGCCCACCTCTGATCTATCAGCTTAAAGATATCAGCAATAGTTGATATCGAATCGAATAAATAAAGCAGATAAGGATATGGCCGCCGATATATCTGCCATTCCTAATTAAAATAAGCAGATAAACTGTAACCTAAATGAAATGCTTTCCTTTTTGGAAAAAAAAAAGAAATATTAGCATTTCCAATGTCTGGTAATAAAATAAGCAGTGATGTCACATGCAGCATTGATAGCAGAAACATCAATGTATTTCAGCCAATATGGGACGCTCTTGAATCCAAGAAAAAGTTGAAAACCACTGATATAGAAAAGGCGGCACTAGAGTTCAAACGATTTTCAAATTCTCCACCCCGAGAAATAGATCCTGACAGAACTCGACTGCATGAAATCATGACTCCAAAGAGCTTAAAAGGCTTTTAAATTATGAACAAAGGTAATTGGCTACAGAATCTTCAACTCACAAGTTCACCAGCGAAAGTTAATCACGGCCTCATCTTTGATTTCTATGTGCATACCATTTACAATCTATTTGTATGTTAAAAGCCGTCACTTTCACTTTAGCTGAATCAGAGCTTCTTCTTCTTCTTCTTTTTTTTTAGCTTGACCTCAATTTCCAGTTTAATTTCCTGATGATATTTCATGTAAAGTCTGACTTAAGGGAGTATAAAACATATAAAATTTCAGCATCCGCACGGCTAATGTGAACTGTCACAAGGACCGACTGCCATTAAATATGACAGGCTCCTCTGTAGGGCTGCCACCCGTCCCAGCAAAATTCCATCTGCCATCACGCTGCATTAGTGAAGCCACATTACACCAGGTATGACATGAATATTTTACTACTCCAGGTGGGCATATTTGCTGCTCTTGCAGTTCAGTGACTCGATGAACTATTATTTGGCAGACATGACCGTGGAGACCATCAGCGCTTATAAGCGTAAATATTTTTGTCTTCAAAACTTAGAAACCCTCACTGAAGGGTGAAAAATAATGAAATTTTCCCTTAAGCGTAATCTGAATTAAAAATGTATGATGCAAATAATGACATGTCGCTGATAAAATATCCACAGCCGCTAGCATTATCAGGCAAAAGGAGGTGGCTGACAGGGAGACGAGTTAAACACATGTGTTTGTTCACCTGGTGATTAAGCTTAAACAAAGAGCTGTTTTCCCATCACCTCTGTCACACAACGGCCAATCAGAGGCCAGTCAAAAGCAGTGTTTTATTAGCCTGCATCTGCTGTGCAGCTGCTCTCTTCCCATCAGGAGATTCTCTTTTTGGCAGGTGTCAGCGGCCGCCAGATGCATGTGCACCTCCCAGAGACCTGTCGCATCATTAAGCCATCAGCACATCACTGCGGACAGAGAGAAAACAGGCCATGGCAGGGACTAATCCAGCTGCAAACCTGTCCAGATGAATAATACATCGGGCCGCCAGACAAATGTTCAGCTAAGCAGGAGTGGACCAACGCGACTTGCTCCAGAGATTGACTTCCTCCCATAAGGGTTAGTAAGCAGAAAACACTCCTCTTTTGTGCTGAGCTTCAGCATGTTTGTTCAGAGAGGGAGATTCTCATGAGCTGCTTCTCATGTCCGTTTGACCTGCAAAGAGTAGATTTTATCCTCCCGACTTGCAAGTTTTTCTCCTCTCTAGATCTCTCTTGACTGGCTGCAGATCTTTTAGTTTGTACTTCATTGTTTTGCCAATGCTAGTTTCTGTTTTCTTTTGTTCCACTTTCTAGTTCCCAGGGTTACTCATTGATTCAATGATTATGTTCACCTGTGTCTGATTTAAGTAAGTGATAAAGTACATCTAGGTCAGGGGTGTCAAACTCAGTTTCCTGCTTCAACACAATAAAGGTCTTTGCACACAGAAATCTGAAATTTTCGTATGCGTTTTTTTCTTATTCATATGCAAAAAAATTTGTCACGCGCACAAACCTTGCACACTGAGTCCGATGCTTATTAATGAATCCATTCCGAAAAAACACAAAACATTTCGGAGTCAATTAAAGCAATGACACTTTGCTCTCCTCTCTTCTCCAAAGTAAAAGAAGAAAGAGGAACAGGCTACATATTGTGTTCATCCAATACAATGCATAGAGAAAAAATATCAAAGAGCTTTATTATAGAGCTTATACGAGTCGATGTACTGGAGCAATGAACCGAAGTGGACCTAAGGGCAGTACGTCAACTGTATGGACACATTTGGGCATACACACTCACATACACCAAACAGCAGCAGGGCAGATGTGCGCAAGTCAATGAATCCAGCATGGGCTTCTCAACTGTCCGCCACATTCTGTCTTATATTATGCACTGTAAAGTCATACAGTATATCGTCACCTTGGAATTATAAGGTTCTATCTGCGTTCTGAATGATTTTAAGATATTGAGCTTTAAAGTTTTTGCATTCCATGACAAACAGTATGTGTAACAATTTTTTTTTTTTTTAAATAAAAAGTCTTAAAATGTAAACAACTTATAAAAAAATCCCATAATGTAAATAAGTTGTTATTTAATAAGAATATGTCAATAACTAAAAAAAATGTCAGATAGAACCTTATAATTCTAAGGTGATGATATATCATAAAGTTATCTGTGGCTCAAGCGATGGCATTTTGTATGTTGCCTTTTGCTTGCATGGTGGCTCTGAACTGTCAAAACACCTTTTAAAGTAGTTTTTCGAATGTAAAAAAAAAAAAAAAAAAATCAAACCCACTTTGAATTTTTTTATGTCCAACGAAAGTTTCGGAGACGGTGTTTCACACAACGTGAGATCGAATTTATTTTTTAACGGGCGAAAATTATGGATAAAAATTTCAGATTCAGTGTGCAATAACCTTTACCTGTAGGTTTCAAACAAGCCTGATGCACTCAATTAGTATGATCACATGATTTTAATTAGAGTTAAAGTGTGTAGAGCTGTGCAGAAATTAATGGATAATGACAGCAATATTTGCACAACTGCTATTATTACACTGCTCTGTACAACATTTCTATCTCAGTGACAAATATTTATATGTACAGTATATATATATATATATATATATATATATATATATATATATATATATATATATATATATATATATATATGTATATATATATATATATATATATATATATATATATATATATATATATATATATATATATATATAATTTATTTTTTTTTATTTTTTTTTGCACAACATCTGTAGTGTACTGGTCGGCATTACTATTTCTTGTCCTGTCTTGTCTGTCCTGTCTTTTTTGCGCTAAATGTTGCACAAAGCGCAATTAAAAATAGTTAATCTTATTTTATTTAATTCTCTAGATTTTTTTATAGTAGTGAACAGTCTTGTGTTATGTTGTCAATTTATGTTGTTTGATGTAGCACCTTGGTCCTGAAGGAACATTGTTTCGTTGCACTGTGTACTGCACTGTACTGTATATTGTTGAAATGACAATAAAGCCAACTTGACTTGACTTGAACTGAGCAGACTTTGACACATGTGATCTAGGCACTTATTATCGCAGAATAAAGTTTGACAGGTTTATCACCAACCCAACTTTATCTACTCATTACAAGCCTACCTGCCACAAAACGTGAAAACAAAATCTACACAAAACATTGTTCTGAGCCTTAACTTTTAATTCTTTAATTAAACACAAAGCTAACAAAGAAACTAAATGGCTGAATGGAGCATACACTAACATATTAGTCGGTCAAAAAAACACCAAAAACAGTGGTATAACACAAGAATATGGATGTGAATGCATTGATGTCAAAATGATTTGAAGGATGTAGTTGGAGGTTATAGTTTCAGCGGTTATTATGTAAAAATAACATACCTTGGAACCTCATGACTGATCAATTAGAATCAAGTATTCCAGACAGCCATGCAATAATTAATAATAAATAATAATATCATTAGATTTATATAAATTTTTCTTGGCACTCACTGTTCTTTAAAGATTTGGGGTCTCCTCAACCACCTCCTGGATGACACGACGACAGCCATTCTGCGGTAGACCACATACAATAAACCAGCTGTTTTGGTGGAGAGCAGACAAAGTGACGAAGTCAATTAGATGATATGGAAATGGTTAGGAGGACATGATGAACAGATAGCAAGCTTCGCCAGAATCCAAGGGATGCATCCCAACACTTTTTGAAAGACATCTTGGGATTTTTAATGACCACATAGAGTTAAGCCTGTTTCACACCACAAGTGTGAGCAGCATGCGAGTAGAGTGTGAGCAGCGCAAGTTTTTTTGGTGACCATGTTAACAGATTCGAGCTTTCATACTGCACGCAGAAGCAGCACGTCAGCGTGAGCATCGCTGAAGCAGCAGTGCCGCGATAGTTTCGGCGCTGGGTCTATTTTTGCTGCGCTGCTCACGCTCAATTAAAGTGACATTGCATTGATAATGACTAAAACACATTGAATGACAGTAAAAAGTAGCAATTTTACCCAATAAATGCATCAATAATATCAACTGATTTATATATAGTCAATCAAATGACCTTAAACCATTAAAAACGGCAACAAATATTTATTTAGCAAACAAAATGTAAAATAATTTTAGTATCAGTTTTGCTTAAGTTGCACACTAGTGTTGCAGGAGAGGGGAAATAGAAGTGGCCGCTTTAAGACTGCTATTTACAGGAGTTGTAGTCCATAGCGAAGTGTATTGTGGGTAGTGCAGTTCGACACGCATGCTGGATGATGTGAGCTCACTGTGTGCTGTGCAGTTGAAGCAGAGGAAGAAAGTTTCATTCGGCTTTGTTTTATGTTCACTCAAGTTATTTCACCCGGAAGCTGTTTGCACTGTGAACCTGACAACACGAAATTAAGTAAAGAAGGGCATGCATTGATTACTTCTGTCCGTCTCATCCTTAGCACGAGCATGAATTAACGAGCCTTTACTCTGTATCTGGAAAGTTCTGAAGTGGAGAAAGTAACACTAGTTTGATCATGTATAAATATCATTATAACTATATTGTATACATATTATTATAACTAGGCCCACAACATCCTGACATTCAAAAACAAAATGACATGATTTCACAGGCGATTGTCTACTGAGTGCACCAGCTATGAATGACACTCCTCATAGAGCGTAAGAAGCATACAGTGCTGTAGGATCTTTATAATTTGTAAAATAAGGAAACAGCATAGGAGGAAGTTGCCCCGGGCCTTGGTGCAGATGAAAAGTAAAAAAAATGTATATATATATATATATATATATATATATATATATATATATATATAGAGAGAGAGAGAGAGAGAGAGAGAGAGAGAGAGAGAGAGAGAGAGGAGAGAGAGGAGGAGGAGAGAGAGAGAGAGAGAGAGAGAGAAAGGCAACTAGATAGAATAGACAGAAATAGATTGATCTGTGCAGCAGCTGCCGAAGAACTGCGTGCTGCAGACGCAGCTGGTGTGAAAGGCGAACGCCTTTGTGCTGCGTCTGCTCTCCATACGCGCTGCACACGTGCTGCTCACACACTGCTTTCGCTTGCGGTGTGAATCAGGTGTTAGAGTTAAGCCCTTGGTTTAACTCATCTGGTGCTCACTGACAATATACTATCCTCGTTATTATACTGGAACACTAGGACCAACAAAGACAACAGGGTGACCATGCCAGTCACTGTAAAAAGGGAATAAAATTTAACTAAAATTACTAATAAACATTTATTTGATTATTATTTTTTAAAATAATTTAGGTGAAATGCTTTAGAAACATGCTTCATGCTTCATATTCCGCGTGCTTACTAATGTAGCTAACTGATGCTAACAAATGGAATCTTATTCTAAAGTTTTACCAATGAGACTACAGTATATCAGTTGTGCTTCTGATACACTAAAACAGACTAGTTTAAATGTCTCAATTCTGTGTGAATTGGAATACACTGCTCAGGGTCCAGGGCGACGCAGTGGCGCAGTAGGTAGTAAGCAAGGTTCGAGCCTCGGCTGGGTCAGTTGAAATTTCTGTGTGGAGTTTGCATGTTCTTCCTGCGTTCGCGTGGGTTTCCTCCGGGTGCTCTGGTTTCCCCCACAGTCCAAAGACATGCAGTACAGGTGAATTGGGTAAGCTAAATTGTCCCTAGTGTATGAGTGTGAATGAGTGTGTATGTACTGTATGTTTCCCAGAGATGGGTAGCGGCTGGAAGGGCATCCGCTGCGTAAAACATATGCTGGATAAGTTGGGGGTTCGTTCCGCTGTGGCGACCCCAGATTAATAAAGGGACTAAGCCTAAAAAGAAAATGAATGAATGAATGAATGAATGTATGCTCAGGGTCCATGTTATTATGTACAGTTCACAAAGAATCAATGTTTTGCCATTATTACACGGTAGACCATTATAGTCAAGTTGTTCTATGCCAGGCTCAGTATCTGAAGCATGCTTTTCACATAGACACAATGTCATGCTGGAACAGAAAATACATGTCCCATTATATGAAAACTGTTTGTCTAAGCATATTAAATGGCTGTATTTTTAATTTCATATCAACTGGGGAGTAGTTGAAATAATACACCTTTTTAATTAAAAGAGGATGTCCAATTGTACTTTCGTCCATGTAGCATATATAAAAAAAGAACAGACGACAAGAGACACAAAAAGCAAGTGAAATTTGCATTCATTACACAGCATCTTTAAAAAACAAGAGGATTTACTAGGCTTTGCTCATGACTCAAATCTAATTAACGAAGTCACAGTTGAGTAGTGCCAAAAGTCACCTCCGCTTTTATCATTACCATCATTTGCCGAAGAAATTAATTGAAAATACAATTAGCTGTACTTGTAAGTACACAGACATTCCTCAACGACTAAACTCTAAAATTGCTCTAAAAATTGTGCAGACATGCTTCACCAGTGACCCACCTCCTTCATGAGGAATTCACCATGACCTCGCTCTATAAAAAAAGGAACAATCTGTTTAATGAAAATGGACATCAAAGCTCAAAGTGGCAGGGAACAAGTATGAAAAAAAATGATCAAATGGCCATACGTGGAGAGAATATTTCTTAGAGGTACGTATTACTACCAGAAAGTGAAATGACTGCAATAAATGAATATTTTGACATTTAATGTCATGATTTTTGGAACAATTAATCTAATTACTATTGTTTTTTTTACTAACTAATCAGCATGTTTGGATTTAATCAAGTAGAAATGCTAATGTCTTTTGGTTAAAATCAGATTGTCTTTTAAATATTTTTTTTTTTTTTAATCAACATTTTGGATGCAGTAAAATCATTTATTTTAATTTATTTAATTTAATTATTTAACTGTAAGCAGAAAAAAAGAAAGAAAAAGAAAGAGAAGCAAAACAAATCTACAAAGGTTACAAAAAGGTTTATTCTCACCAGATGTTGATAACAACTAAATAAATGCATATATGAAAGCAAAACAAATATAATTATTTTACAAATTAAGCTATATGTAATGAAATGATGCAGAAAAAAAGTATTGAACACATGAAGAAAGGGAGGGGTAGCAAGGCAGTGAAAGCCCAGACAGCAGCTGAAACCTCAGTAGCTATTCAGCAACCCTCTGGTTTTCCTTATTGTAACTTAATATTAGCTACTTCAGTACAACAGCTACAATAATCCAAAACACAGCCAAGGAAACTCAAATGCTTTCAGAGAAAGAAAATCAAGTTGTAGAATGGCCCAGCCAGTCACCTGACTTAAATCCAATAAAAAATAAAACTCAGCTTTGATAGACGAAACCCACAGAACCATCAACATTTTTACACTCGGGTTACACTCTAGGTTAAATGCTACAATTTACACCAGGGGTATCCAACTTAAAATGGCGGAGGGACATTTCAGTGACTGACAATTTGTATGAGGGCCGTTTTAACATTCAAGCACAAGAAAAAAGTGGAAACCTGACATTATTGATGCATCTTAGGACAACAGACATGACGTTTCTATTTCAAGCATTACCTGTCACCAGTGATAATGCAAATTAGCACGTTTATCATTTCACACATCAGCTGAAAGTTAGGCAAACAGTCAGTCATTCTACCACAGAGTATATGCAGTCAAAACTCTAGCTTTTTGTTTCTTGTTTGACATACTGTTCAATTCAACTAGCAGTACAATTTTACTAATGTACATAGTTTTTATGCAAATCTCTTAAATGAGACCATTTGAATCAAATATTAGCAAAATTATCATATTTGTTATGCCACCAGCATAACGTGCAAGTCATGAAGAAGTGTTTGTACAACAAAATACAAGTGGTATAACACTGATGATAATCAAAAGACCCTTAAATATTTACAAATATAGAGCTTTAGTAAAAATAGAGCAGTTACGGACATATATTTCAACGTTTAAATCAGCCACAGAATTAAAACGCATGTGTGTTACTCTTGACCACACACTGAGAGAAAATGAAAGTAAAACTAATCTGAATGCAGTACTTTAAATGTAAACTAGGTGGCGGGTCAAAACCACAAGTGGCTAGACACGACTGCACAACAATGATAGTGGTTCAAAAATATATGTTTTGGCAGGCCAAATCTTGTTATATTTTTGACGTCAGTTGCGGGCCGGCAGTTTGAGACCTCTGTTTTACACTATACATTAGATAATTACATTAGTTAACATGAAATACAAGCCCATATGAGATCATATTTCTAAGAGACATTAGCACAATACAATGAAAAAGAAAAATCTGTCATGTACGGTAGGTTTGTTTCAATTCCTAGAAATCAGGCTCTTTTTTTGAAATGTATATGTGTAAAGGATTTCATTCGAGTACAGAGTGTCTTTTTTGTATTCAGTTGTGATACACCACGTCTCTTTTCCCCCATATTATGCAGACTGAGTAAAGTGGATCAAATGCACCTTCAGTCATTGAGGAACGGCGGGGTCCCTTCCTGAATATTATGCTTAAACAAAACCCTTCCTTTTAAACTTAATGGTGCAGAATCGCCTGCGAATAGGAGATACTCGCATGACCATAAAAGAAATGTCACATTTGCACATACTGGCCATTAGGATTACCAATGGCTTTGTTGTGGCGGGGTGGCAGAGAGCACAAACTGGCCCTGTATCCTTGTGCAATGATTTGTCATGTCAGATGGTAATAAATGGGCCCATCTCTGCAGAACGGCACGTTCATCAGTCTCAGTGCCGGGCACAAGACGCTCTAGTCCAGCCTGTCTGCTTCAAACCACTGCACACCATGGCTCACAATACCTCAGTATTACTCTCAACTAGCCGCCCCCAAGTTCACATTAGGACATGTTACAGGAGGACATTTGTGGGCCATTCTGGAGGGTCACGTGGTTTCTTGATGCTCACTGTTCTTCTGTGAGCTGATGGAATTTGATTTAAGGCTCTGATTCGTGTGCAATGCAGCTAATGGAATCGGCTGATATGGTGTCCACCTATTCTAGCCCTGTTCTGCTCTGTTACATTTGGTTGGTTGCAAAGCCCTGACTCTAGAAAAGCCACCAAGGGTCGGTCTTGGTCCGTGAGTTTCCCTATTTTTGTCTCCAAATGCTGGAACAAAGTGCTTATCACTGTTACAACAGCCAAAGGGATATTGGGCTCAACTCTACATTGACAATTGTGTTGTAACTACTACACCATGCATGTTTGATTGATTTATAGTGGTGTCTAAAATTTCAAGACCAATATTAAAATGCTTCTATTTAGTTTCCATTAGATGCGACAGCTTTTAAACTGAGACTACAATAAATTATTATTTTGATATTCAATTGAATGATTGTTACTGCAATTAATTTAATAACCATTCATTATTTCACAAATTAATCAGTATGTTTTGATTAACTGGGCAGCATGGTGGCATAGTGGGTAGCGCTGTCGCCTCACAGCAGAGGTCACTGGTTCGAGCCCCAGCTGGGTCAGTTGGTTTTCTGTGTGGAGTTTGTATGTTCTCCTCAATTTCGCGTGGCTTTCCTCCGGGTGCTCCGGTTTCCCCCACAAGTCCAAAGACATGCACTACATGAATTGAGTAAGCTAAATTGTCCGTAGTGCATGTGTGTATGTCCTGGTCCTCCATGTTGGGGGTTGAGCATTGAGCTAATGACCCACCTTGTAAAAATTAGATGCTACGAAACACCAACATGGTGCGGCTAAACATCAACTTCGATATAAACGGCCATGGGAGTAAGTAAGTAAGTATGTTTTGATTAACTAAAACATTACCAGTTAAATATATAAACAGTTTGGGTGCCGCAAAATTATTATCATTCATTTAATTATTATTTCAATTATCATTATTTTATTGAAGAAGAACAATATATCCAATGTTACAAAAAATAAATAATTTTAGTTCTGTTTGAAACAATTATTCATTCAGCTGTTTTCTGTTTATTTCCAGGCTAAATGATGCACTTTACACTACAAAAGCTAGTTAACATTGGTTAATTACATTAGTTAACATGAAATGACAATAAAAAACAATTAAATCAAGTTATTATTTAATGAAATATACATACTCTTTCAAATAATGTTAGTTCTGTTTTAAACTATTATTCATTAAACTGTTATATTTCCAGGTTTGAAACAGCCATATCACCCTGCAGCCCAAGACCGGTTACTCACTGAAGCTAAGCAGGGCTCGCACACCGGATGCGCTGCTCAGTGCCGCGACACAGCACGCACATGACATTGGAAGTATCGCACACCAGACGCGCACATTCGCATGTTATGTAAAATGAAACTCTGGTGCTGCAAAAATATGAACAGTCTCCTGAGTCGTAGCTGGGCGCCGCGGACACTGATAGAAATCTGTTTAGAATTCTAAATGCATGGCGCTGTGTGGTGTGGCACATCCGGTGTGCGACCCCCTTGAGCCTTGTCAGTACCTGGATGGATGACCACATGGGAAAACTAGGTTCTTGTAAAGAGTAGGGGTCTAACCTCAGTGTCCTGGCCAAATTCCCACCATCGGCCCTTACCCATCATGGCCTCCCAACAATCCCCATCAACCGAATTGGCTCTATCACTGCTTCTCCACTCCACCTACTGTATAGCTGGTGTGTGGTGAGCGCACTGGCGCCGTTGTCTTGTGGCTGTTGTTGCATCCTTCATGTGGATGCTGCACACTAGTGGTGGTGTGGAGAGACCCTCCTCATGATCATGTAGTGCATTGGGTGTATGGCCATACAGAATAAATGCACTATATACATACACCTTACATTACATAAAATCCAATAAAAATAATCAATTTATTATTTAATGAAACATACCGTTTCAAATAATCCTGGTTCTGTTTTTAACTGTTATCCGTTAAACTGTTATATATCCAGGTTAAATTGTACACTTTACAATATAAAGTCTATTAACATTAGTTAAATATATTATTTAACATGAATTACCAACAAAACTAAACTATTTATTATTCTTTCTTAAATTTAATTCCAACATTTGCCAATACATAAATGACAAGAAATACATACATGACAAAAATCAATGACAATATTGCTACTCGAGGTCACAGAAAGTATTTTTATTAACCTAAAGTTAGCAGAGATTAATAAACTCTGAAACAAATCCATAGGGCATGGGACAATAAACGGTTTTAAGGTTTACCACGGTTTGTAAAACTCACGGTTTTAAAACCCCCCAAAAATTATGCCATTCCTGTTATACCATTCCTAAGGTATATGTAGTTTTATTTTATTTTATTTTTGTTTTTGTTTTTATGTGTGTGTGTTTTTTATGTGTTGTAAATAAATCTGTGTTTTTGAAACTTATGAAGACAGCAGAAGTCAATGATTTATTTGGATTATTTAGTCTAACATGTTTACTGTCCTAGAATATTTGAAATGTTTCTTAAAATAAAATATATTGCATTCAACTGAGTAAAAGCGTTTTCACCCAGACATTTGGGAATAAATATTTTAGAGCAATAACTGTGAAACCGTAATATTTATTATCCAAGGTTATCATACCGTCAGAAACTTATACCGGTCCATGCTGATGTATAGCTCAATGTTATTTACCACATCGACTAATGTTAACTACTGGAACTTTTCTACTGGACCCAAGACAGACAGACAAATAAACAGATCTTCACAACAAGCTGCCAAGCATCTATTATCTGGACAATTACAAATAATACTCAAAATAATTACCTCTTCAAAGTCCTCCTCATTTGCCAACAGACGCAAAAACATTCTAGTTAAGGAGATGCTAGGTCTTTTGAACTCTTGTTAATTGTAGTAGATCATGGTTATGTATAATAAATATGACTGGAGCTACAGCCATGGCTCTTTGCTTTTGCTGTTTTCTATTATTTATCAGCAATATACATCACAGATCGCTTAACAACTGTGTGTAAATACACACTGATGAGTGATGTATGATGCAATATTTACAAAGAGATATTCAAGGCTAACATTTCATCCGTAGAAAAGAAAAATAATAATAATAATAAAATATTGAATCGTTATGTGCTCTAATAGCATTACTGTAGCGCTATTGTGAGTGAGAATTTTGCATTATTCACTCTGCCAGGCTGGCATTAGCAGCTAGGCTGAATTCACCACAGCATGGGACTGTGCTCTTTGTAATTAGCTGATCATTACACAATCAGAGCCATTCAGGACAACTCCTAATCAGCTTGGAGACATGAGGCTGATTGTGCGCAAATAGTAATGATAATAGCTGCCGTTCTTTCAAATCCACCACCAAAAATGGTGGCACATTCATTTTACGCCATAAATAAATAACCTAGGGGCCACAGCTGCATTCGGCCAAGTCAAGGCAGTTTTTATCTTTTTCATAGCCATATTCAATTTGCGAGTTTCTTTCAGAGCTCGGCGCTCGCAAGGCAGTTTATTTCCCAGCTCGATTTCAGTTGACTATGCCAGTGAAAACAGCAGCCAATAAGAACCACACACAATGGGCTCTGCCTTCTCCCGCTCTACTGTGCTGACTGCAAGTTCAGTCATTACATTTGAACAACATCCATCACAGCTGCTTTTACACTCCCACGTGATGCCAGACGCTCCTCTACAGAGATCTTACTCTATTTCTAGAGGACAATAATGGCTTTGTATTGAGCAGCGGCACAATTGGCCTAAATGGAGAATAATTTCCACGTATTTCTCAGCTGCGCAAGACCTTTCGACAGATGACATTAGATTTTTTAGGGGGTTTGGCGTTGAATGTTCTTTAGATGCCATCGTTTCAGGATGAGGGCGAAATCGATAGTCGAAAGCGATACGATAATTGCAGTGGTTTCCCTCCAGTTGACCGCTCTTTCAGATAACCCTTCCTAATTCTGCGAAAGAACCAATGCATCGCGTTAGGGGGTCTCTCTAAAGCTAGCAGATAAAAAGTCATCATGCTGGGACAGTCGTAGGCTTTGGTTATCGGCCTGTTAGATCTCTATGACTTCGCTTCAGTGCTGGTCATTAGAAATGTAGAGTTATAATTGAAGCTAAGCACCTTTATCGGTGCCTACATACTGGAAATGCTTTGCGAAAAAAGTTCACCGGGAGTCTTAAGGCTTTCATTCACCAGCCTTTCAGACATTAGCATGGCGACACAATTAATTAATCCTTGAAGGCCGTACACAATAGAATGCTGTTACGAAGGCTGTAAGGTTGAGAGGTGAGAACATTATCGGTAATCTCCAACAATAGACCTCTAGCGCTCGCATAATGATCGAAAAAATGGGACTAGTCGCTGCATTAGATTCCACTCATGCACGCAGAATGGCGGTTGCCAGAGGTAGAGCTCTGGTAATGAAGCAAATAATAAAGCCAATGTTCCGGTAATGATTGATTAATGGCTACACCTTTTTAAAAAGAGTAGCTGCTGATTTCAATAATAGGAGTACTGATGCATGCTCCTGAATATTTCACAACCTCCCACAGCCAAGGAAATAGACTACCTGAGAAGACTGATAGAACCGAGTGGGGCGTAGATGTATCTCATTATATAAAGGCTGTGAAGGAGGAAAGGCTGATTTTGGAGTGAAAAGAGAGCGGAAAGTTCATCTTTTAATGTGACGTTACTCACTAATCTGCATTCACTGTGTTCGTTAATGGTTTTTAGCTTTGATATGAGATAGATTTGAAATAAAGATGATATATTTGAAGTTAATTTGAAGGATATATTATGGCTTTGCCCACTCATGCTGTGTTATGGCCAGATTTGCTATGACCTCTTCTGATTCAGTCGCCCTTCATTACTTAGTCAGCAAAAAATGAAATAAAATAAAGCCATTACAGATCTGCTGCATCTCTAACGAATGCTAACAACAATGAATCAGCATTTTTAAATGAATGAGCTGTGACTGATTCAATGACTCACACAAACTCAAACATTGCTTTGATTGTGGAATCAATCCATATTATTAAAAGTATCAGCTATGAATGATTCATTTTCTTTTCAGCTTAGTCCCTTTAATAATCTGGGGTCGACACAGCAGAATGAACCGCCAACTTATCCAGCATATGTTTTACGCAGCGGATGCCCTATGATTCAGTTATGAACAATACAAACTCTTATTTTATTCAACTGCTTGTTGACACAAATATATAATGAACTAATCACATGGAAGCAACTCAGTACACTACCTGAAAAAAGTATTGTCATCGATCCCAGTTGTAGGAGCAACAAATAATAACTTGACTTCTAGTTGATCATTCGTAAAAGTGGCAGAAGGTAGATTTTTCAAATGAATCATTTGTTGAACTGCATCCCAATCATCACAAATACTATTTTAAGTAGATACTTTACATTTACAGGACTCCAAACAACTTCTAAACAGTGTTGTGGAACTGGGAAATTAACTATTTTGGCAACTACAAATGTTTCAGTGATTTAGTCTAAAGGTAAATAAATCAGAGCTTGCGTTCACAACAAAACTGATAACAAAAAAAAAAAAAAGTCCAACAACAATTCAACAGCAATAAATATTTTATATACAATTGTACAGCAATATATAATTAATCTATTAACTATTAATTACTTAATTCGTTAATATTAAGTACACTATTAACATCAGGCATTGGGTATTTGTACTGTAGGCTATTTTTAATGATGTAGTGAAGTGCAATACCTGTGGTTATTTAAAATGTATAAAAGATGAGACTAGAGCTATTTTTACAGATGGTACTAATTCTGCTAATGAAATCAATTTACAAATTACATCAGAACTCAAACTTTATTTACTTCCCTCTCAAGCTACTGTCAAGTATCTTTTCTTGCAAAATTTGCAAAATTATTTTTGCATGCGCAGTTCTACCAAATCAGGGGCTGCTGTCACCATCTCAAGAATCTGCGCCACTGCTTTCAGATGTAGGTCTGGAGCCTTGAATAACTATGACATGAAATAATTTAAATAATTAGTGTAGTATAACCATTCTAAAAGCAAAATATCCTGCTTTTCCTGCTTTCACTCCTAAAATATTCACCACGGGGCTACAGTGCATGTCTAAGTGAAAAGTGATGTCTAGAACTCTTTTTACACAAATCTGTTCATTTTTAAAAGCTTTAGTTTAAAGTTGGTGTTATGATCACCAGCAATCCAGCGGCTGCAGATCGTTGGTAAACACGCAGTTCGCTAAATAACTACAAATCTGCCGGTATATGGACTACAAGTTCCGTCATGCACCTCGCACACAGCTGTTCCTGTTTCAGTTTGATTACATATACCCACACACAGCCAGAGGATCGTTACGGACTGATTACAAGAACGACGTGTTTCCTTTGCCTTGTCTTGCCGTGTTTGACCCTTGCTTTGTTGTTTGTTTATTTATGTTGTCTGCTGCCTGCCTTTTGACCATCTGCCTGTTGTATGACCACGACTCTAGATTTGCATGTATACATCTGCTTGCCTATGTGTTGACCATCGCTTGCCTGACCATTCCATGTTGAATGAACCTGCATTTGGATTCGCACCACTGTTGTCAGCGTCACTTCACATTACAGATGGCATGAAATCAAAATTTACTCTTTTTTTTTAATATGTATATAATAGTGCTTGTCATAAATGATGTATTTGTGCGCTCCATTATTTTGTAAAAAAAAATATTTGCCATCAGAATCTTTAATCAAATACCAT
The DNA here is from genome assembly GCA_903798195.1 of Danio kyathit. Lineage (NCBI taxonomy): Eukaryota > Metazoa > Chordata > Actinopteri > Cypriniformes > Danionidae > Danio > Danio kyathit. The sequence goes on along the minus strand of LR812519.1, from coordinate 47,410,497 downwards.
AATGTTCTCTCCCCTCCCTCGAAACAACTTTTCTTCACTTCTGGCCACATGGAATGCCTTAATGGAGGTGCTATCACAAATTTATGGTGGGGCAATCAGTGTGTGTCTTGTTTCTTGTGCGTGAGGGAGTGGTTTGAACAAATTTAGCTCCTCATTCTTGTCATCATTGGGCATCTGAAAACATTCTGGTTGGACAGTAAATCTGGCATTCAAATCTCCCTCCATTTTGTTAGCAATGGCTATCTTCCACAGTGATGCATGCACAGTCCTACATTTTTTTCCTTATTTGAGAAACCATTTTAAGTGGATATATGTCAAAAAAGAGGTAAAAAAGGACATACCGAACCTCTATTTTGGGTGACATGGTGGCTCAATGGTTAGCACCTTCGCCTCACAACAAGAAGGTCGCTGGTTCAAGTCCTGGCAGGGTCCGCTGGCATTTCTGTGTGAAGTTTGCATGTTCTCCCTGTGTATAGGTGAATTGAATAAACTAAATTGTCCATAGTGCATGTGTGTGAATGAGTGTGTATAGATGTTTCACAGTTCTAGGTTGCAGCTGGAAGGGCATCCACTGCGTAAAATATATGCTGGACAATTTGGTGGTTTATTCCAATGTGGCAACCCCTAAAGGGACTAAGCCAAAGGAAAATGAATGAATTCCACGCTGATATTCCATGCTGACTTTTCAACAGTAGAGACCTGAGAACATTATAACAAGCAGATGCAGTAAAGTAGCCAAGTCACAAGAAGTTCTTCTGGGTGAACTATTTATTTTATTTGAGTGCAAAAATTAAGTTCCCTCCACACAGCAGATGCCATGGCTAAAGAAAGAGGTTGACAGAGCTCATCAGTGGTGTAGAGCCTGAGGAAGAGGAAGACAGACCCTTAGTGTTGAAGTGTCAAAGTGGGAACGAGAGATAACCATTTCTCAGCAGGGACCAGTTCTGAGAATCATACTTTTAAGTACAAAAGTCTCTGAAGTAACTGCAGGACCAATTACAGCACAAGTGAGTGCAGTGCATTGTAAATGAGGAGAATAATATCTGTTAGGGTAGACATCAAACAACACTTACAGTAATGTCTGCATTGCTCAAGCTGGGGATGGTTGATGCTCATGACATTCAACTTCATGTACAGTTGAAGTCAAAATGACTAGTCCTGTGAAAACTGAATTATTTTTCAACTCCACCAGAGGCTGCTGTGTAAGCTTGAGATCTCAAATTTCTCTTGCTAGTTCCAATCGCGCCTGCTCTTCTCACGTAAATCCACCAGAGGCTGTTGTCGACTGACTGACTGACTGACTGACTGACCAACCAATCCCCCCACCCTCCTCCTTCCTTAAACCCAACCAATAGTGTTTTAAAAAGCACCAACTGACCAGCATCCACCCACTTCCCTAAACCCAACCGACAGTGTTTTAAAAAGCAACCCAGAAAAAGAAAAGTCCTCGCAGATTTTAGATTTTACCACATTCTCATCCTGTTATTTACTTGTTTATTTTATTTTTTGGCTTTTTTTTTTTGTCTTACCTGCTTTTTGGAACCGACTCAAACCCTGTCGTCACAGTAACTCCGCTCTGCATCTCAAATCCTTCGACGTCATGGCGAGCCACTGGACACACTGGTAACAGCGGAAATGCCGTCCACACGGAGATAAGTGGTCAGCTGGTAAGCGCGAAAAGGAATGGTGCCATACTGCCCCGTAGTTTTCATTTTAAAATGAAATGCAGCCATACGTTCCTCTGGCTACATAATTTTGAATTAATTTATTAAAGAGAAGTTTACTAATAAAGAGAAGTTTATTTTGTCTTTGCCATGATGAGACAACATACTATTTATTTTGCAAGATACCAGTGTTTAGCTTAAAGTACAATTTCAAGGCTTGACTAGGTTAATTAGATTAACTAGGCAAGTTAATTAAGCAAGTCATTGAATATATATCTTAAAAAATATATACACTACCTGACTAAAGTCTAGTCATCAATCCCAGTTGTAAGAGTAACAAATAATAACTTGACTTCTAATTGATCATTTGGATAAGTGTCAGAAGGTAGATTTTTCAGATGAATCATCTGTTAAACTGCATCCCAATCATCCCAAATACTGCAGAAGACCTGTTGGAACCCACCTGGACTTAAGATTCTCACAGAAATCAGTCAAGTTTGGGCAAGGAAAAATCATGGTGTGGAATTACATTCAGTACGGGGGCGTGCAAGAGATCTGCAAAGTGGGCGGCAACATCAACAGCCTGAGGTATTAAGACATTTGTGCTGCCTATTACACTAAAAACCAAAGGAGAGGGCAAATTCTTTAGCAGGATAGTGCTCCTTCTCATACTTGACCCTCCACATCAAAGTACCTAAAAGCAAAGAAGAATTGGCCAGCCCAATCACCAGACATGAACATTATTGAGCATGTCTGGGGTAAGATGAAGAAAGAGGGATTGGAGATGAATACAAAGTATCTTGATGATCTCTGGGAGTCCTGCAAGAATGCTTTCTTTGTCATTTCAGATGACTTTATTAATAAGTTATTTGAGTCATTGCAGAGATGTATGAATAACGTCCTCCAAGCTCATGGGAGTCATACACAAGATTAATTATTTTTCCACTGCACCATGACTTTATATTCTACACTGTACATTATTTCTCTTAAGTGACAAGACATTTGTCTAAGCAAAGTCAGACCTTACTGTCCTAATTAAATAATTAAAAATCAAGGTATGATCATATCTTATTTTGGTAAAATGAGCGTAATACAGAGGTCTTTGCCTTTTAGATAAGCCACTTCTGATACCAAATGATCAACTAGAAGTCTAGCTGTTATTTTGTTGTTTCTTAAACCTGAATAGGTGACACGACTTTTGTCAGGTAGTGTAGGAATTATGAAGAAAATGTCCTTTGTTTCTTAAATAGCTCTTGAAAACATCTCCATCTGTAGTGCATATAAGTGAAACTTTAAAAAGAATGTTTTTGCATTTAAATGCTAACTCATGTTGAACATCTGCCACTGACAATGGTTTTATTAGCTTTATTAACACTTCAGCTCTTGTGAAAAGCCCTCGAATCCTCGTCACCATGACAGCCCCTCTTCTCTCCATAACCGGCTGTGTTGGCACAGGATTGATGGATGCGGCTTTCCAAGCAATATCTGCCAGGCTCCGTGTGCCTGATGAGAGGGCACAAACTTTGATGGGAAGGTCAGCCACTTATGACTATCGACAACCTCCATGAGGCGGCCAACAAGAGGATTGATTCCTGCTCTAAACTTTCACGCCGTGGGGGAGTGGCAGTGACAAAGAGTACATCACTGTCTCTTTTGCCCGCTCCAATCAATCGCATCTACAGCCAGTCCTGAGAGATTCTGCCATTTCCCCTCGCTCCAGAAGCCTCGCCAAGGCAGCAAAAATGTCCAAGGGCATCTGACAGGTTTTATCTGGTCCTTCAGTCAGTGGACCACCAACCCCCAGAGGACCAGCCCACTTGATCACTGTACTATTGCTAACGGCTAGCAAAGTCCTCAACAGTACGTGATAAACTGCGATTGCTCTGTGAAACACAGCAACTGATCCAGAGATTCATCCCTTTAAATCAGACACACTGGGGAAACAGCGGTTTTCTTGTGAAATATGCAAAAGCAATGATTTTATGGCAATAGTGGTTAGAAGCAAATGCACAGGAAGTGTTCATTTAACAAGCGCCCCTGGATAAGAGAAGTCAGCATAATCTTTAAAGCAAGGGAACACATTTATTCTCCGGGTCAATCTCATTAGGGGTAAACTTTGCACTTTTTTAGTCCAAGCAATTAGTCTAGCCAAATAATGCGATGGAATTGCTTTGATTGGGCTTAAGAACATTGATCCCCGAGGCTGATCTTGAGCCCGACCAGCTTAGGGTACATTAGTTGCCTCCTGTGCAGCAAAAGCTATTAGACAATGGATTTTCTCTTCACCTTGATTCATTTATTGCTTAGATAATCCCTGTATTTTGGGGGTGATTTACCCCACCACTTGCTAGTTGTAACGGCTTTTAGCTAATAGCGAACACATGCAATTAAATAGTGTCTTAAGTGATCCCTACTGGAGAAACAAATCACCTAAGTAGTGCCTCAAATTATGTACAATACACTGAGCACTAAACTAGACAACTCTCTAGCATATGGATTGTTGAAGGGTGATACCATCTCAAAGGGAACACTAATGCTATTTTTTACAGCACAGAAGCAATTACTGCCTTTCAGTCAATTACAATACACTTTCAAATGCTTGTCTTTTGAACGAAATTAATACTTGAATTAAAAATGGATACATTCATTTCATCAAACGTGTCAACAAGGACATTTATTACATTACAATAAAACTAATTTCAAATAAAAGCTGCGCCTTTGATATGCCTATTCATTAAAGTATCTTGAAAACCATTCTATCAAAATGTTGTTTTATTACACAGCAGAACTATATCAAGATTTATCATACTATGAAATTTATTCTGAGAACAAAATCAGCATATTGGGATGATTTCTGACAACGTGAGACCCTGTAGACTGAACGAATGAATAATGAAAATTCAGTTGAAATAAATCACATTTTAAAATGTATTTAACTTGAACAGTTATAATTTTTAGCACATGGAAACAACTACAGTTTGTATGTGCAGATAGCATACAAATACAAGGTTTGAAATATACTTGCGGTGGTAGACTGATTGAAACACACCATTTACCCACATCGCATAAATAGTCAGTGTTGGGCAAGCTACTTGAAAAATGTAGTGAGCTAAGCTATTAGTTACTCTAATTAAAAATGTAGTTTAACTACACTAAAAGCTACCCCGAGCTAAGCTAAAAGCTGCATGGCAAAAGCAGCTTAGCTACAGTTAAGCTATTTTTGCAATTTTTATTTTTAAATCGAAGCAGCTTAAATCCAAGTCAATCATATCTTACTGATCAATAAAACTGTCAATGAAACATATGAGACATAATTGTTCAGTTCAGTTATTTACTGCAAATAGTATATATATATATATATATATATATATATATATATATATATATATATATATATATATATATATACACATAGTTGAAGTCAGAATTATTAGCCCTGCTGAATTATTAGCCCCCCTGTTTGTTTTTTTCCCCAATTTCTGTTTAATGGAGAGAATATTTTTTCAACATATTTCTAATCATAATAGTTTTAATAACTCATTTCTAATAACTGATTTATTTTATCTTTGCCATGATGACAGTAAATAATATTTGACTAGATATTTTTCAAGACACTTCTATACAGCTTAAAGTGACATTTAAAGGCTTACCTAGGTTAATTAGGTTAACTAGGCAGGTTAGGGTAATTAGGCAAGTTATTGTATAACGATGGTTTGTTTTGTAGACTATCGAAAAAAACTAAATAGTCAAAATGGGGCTAATAATTTTGACCTTAAAATGGTTTTTAAAAATTTTTAAACTGCTTTCATTCTAGCCGAAATAAAACAAAAAAGACTTTCTCCAGAAGAAAAAATATTATCAGACATACTGTAAAAATTTTCTTGCTCTGTAAAACAACATTTGGGAAATATTGAAAAAAGAAAAAAAAAATCAAAGGGGGGCTAATAATTTTAGACTCCAGTTAGACTTTAACTGTATATATATATATATATATATATATATATATATATATATATATATATATATATATATATATATATATATATATATATATATATATATATATATATATATACATATATATATATAATAAAAGTACCATAACAAATTAATTTGAGTATACTTCACTATTGTGTAGTTCAAAACCATTACACTTACTGTAAATTACTAAAGTATTTTTGAGCACAGCATCAGAATTAAAGTTATTGCATCTTAACATGTACTTCTTGAGGTATGGTCACGAGGAATACTGCTTCAGAAATACTCTCCCTCAGTCATCTTTCCTTCAAGCAAATTTCTTGTGTTAAGCTAATTGGTTGGCGACCCCACTTACCAGAGCGAGAGGTGGCAGTAACGCATCAAAAACTTTGTTATCAATCACCTAAAACAGGAAGAAGAAGAAATCTTCATTCTCGGCATCATATGGATTTACTTTCATCGGCTAGACACTGGCCTCACAGCTCTGTGAATGTCGGTGCCGTCACTTATTGATCCGCAATCAGTAAATGTAGCTTTTGTGGACGATACTGCACTACTTGACAAAAAAAAGATCTTCGCTACTGAAAAGCTATTTGATTTAGAAGGTAGTGACGCTACTGCCACGCTACTGAGAAATGTAGTTAAGCTAGTAGTGTCACTACTTGTAGCGGCTCTACTGCCCAACACTGTAAATACTACTATATGCGACAAACAAAACATAATTTGATTCTTCACAAAATTTGATTTATTATGACACTGATATACAATGTTACTTTTCAATGGTTTAAAGTAAAAAAATAAGACTGTTGAAATAAAAAAAAGAAATCCACTTTATCTCTTACTTTTACTCTTTACTTTTATTCAGGAGCAGTGTTGTGCAAGTTACTTCCAAACTGTAATACATTACAGATTACTTGTTACTGTTATTTAAAAGTAATCCCTTACATTACAATATTACTGTCTCAAAATTGTAATATGTTACATTACTCTTATATCACTTTTTAGTTACTTTCACCAAAATAACTCCAGAATTAGAACTTAACATTCTAAAACGACCAAATGTACTGCAGAGCATTTTACGTCCAGTAGAAAGCGATATGATGTAGCATAATGACTGTGACCTATCCAGGCTACTAACAATATATATAACTGGCAACGTGAAGGCTCAAGACAATGCAGGAGAGGATGACAGTCAGATTCACAAATGATATGTTAAAAGTATGGTAGAGGTAAAGTGCTTATCTGGCAATATCAGTGAATATTCTTTCATTCATTCATTGTCTTGTCGGCTTAGTCCCTTTATTAATCCGGGGTCGCCACAGCGGAATGAACCGCCAACTTATCCAGCACAATTTTACGCAGCGGATGCCCTTCCAGCCGCAACCCATCTCTGGGAAACATCCTCACACTCATTCACACTCATAGACTACGGACAATTTAGCTTACCCAATTCACCTGTACCGCATGTCTTTGGACTGTGGGGGAAACCGGAGCACCCGGAGGAAACCCACGCGAGCACAGGGAAACGCCAACTGACCCATATCTGTGAATAGCTTGGCTATATTCATATTAGACACAACAGGCCTATATGTAAACACCAATGCCATGACAAGATGCAGATTTCTTTTCTCTTCTTATTGTTGCCATTATTGTGTTCACTTTAAATTCAAGTGGCTCACAACACAAAACTGTCATGCACAAAGTGAGCATGATGAACAGCTTTCTCAATATAATGCTTGTGCACCGATTGCCTCTGTGGACAAAACTGCTTGTGAGCTCTCAATATACGCTGCTCGCGTGCAAATTTTCTAACGTTCTCTCAAATATGCACTGCTCACGCACACATTTTCTTGCGCGCTCTCAGTACACTCGCTCAGTGAGATTATATGCAGACTCGCAATTTGTCTTGTGTTCCCTCTTCCTTTTGTGCTTTTTGATATGATTTATATTGGTGCACTGTTTATTAACAATAACCAAAATACTAAAATAAACTTACATATAATTTTTTTTTATCTAATAAACCATAACCTTTTTGGCTGTATGTTATATGATGAGATATTTCCAGTTTTAAACACTAAAAGACAGAGAATAGACGTTGGATGTAAAGAATACGTTTTATTTTAAAAACATTTAAACATCTAAAAGGTGCACCATACTAATCAAATAAAAACATTTAAACTAAAATATAACTAACTCATGCAGAAATGTAACTGATAGAAAATATGGATAAACTTGATAAGGTATTACTGTATAGCCTACTGTACTACTCACTCTTCAAATAAATGTCACTATAAATCCCATTTTATCATGGCAACTAAAATAAAGTGAACTAGTCTCTGCTGTTTTCCACATTGTTGATAAGATTGTGCAGGACATTTTGTCCGTCATCCTCTTCATTTTGAGGAAAAGCTGTTCCACAGGGCCCCTGAACACACATACTGGCATGTACTGCATGTACTATAGTAAAGTACTTCAATTAATCTGTTGTGGTAATACTATAGTTGCTATGGTAACACAAGTGTAATGTATAATAAATGACCCAATGCTGTAGTGTTTTTTTACAACATAGGGTATAATATACTACAATTCACCACACTTTACTGTAGTAAACTTTGTATTTCATTTTATGAATTCACTATTCTTAATACTACAGTATGCTGAAGCATTCATTAACAAGTTGTAAATAATACTAGCCTAAAACAGTAGTATACCTAACTCTCAAAAACACTTGTATTTATTATAGAATTTACCTTAACCTGTAGGTAAATAGTGCAGCAATATACCTGTATAAACCATATCAACATTCTTGGGATAACAATTTAACAGGAGGATCTCTGGAGAGCAGCACAAAAAGAGGAGGAAACACAAGGCACAAATTGTGAGTCTGCATCATCTGACGGAGAGAGCAGATCATTCACACGTGAGCAGCACAGACAGTGTTTGAGTGCACGAGAGGAGTTTTGTTCACCACACCGGCGCGTTCGCTCGCTCGTATTACATGAATGCGCTCTCGACTTGTAATACTTACGACATTTGTCAGTGAAATAACACCAAATGCACGTACGTCCATCTCGCGAATGTCTTCTGTCATTTCCATCTATTTGCCGCTTTTCCGCTGCGCGTTAGGGCTTAATGTTACTGCGAACCAGGCTGAGCCACTAGCCCCGGACCTCAAGCTCAGAGGCTGAAATCATTCCGCGTTCAAAGAAAGAAGTTCCAATAGCCAGAGGGAGATTAATGACAACACACACGTCACTCACCACGAACAGAAAATAGAACTGCGGTATTTTTTATTTGTTAATGTCTTGCGGGCGAAAAGTTTGTTGTAATGCACGCGTTACTGAACATGTACCGAGTAAAATATTACTGAAAATGTAAAAGTAATGCCTTACACTACTGCGTTACTTGAAAAAGTAATATGTTACTGTAATACATTACTTTTGTAACGCATTACTCCCAACACTGTTCAGGAGCCACGTGCACACACTCACAGGTCAAATCTGCTTCTCTCACTTTCAAATTCAAAGCAAACTTGAATGCCAAAGCATTTTAGATATGTATATAAAATAGCCTATGCAATATAGCTTAATGACATTAAATTAATAAAATATACAGCAAATGAGAAATACATGACAGAAAAAGGAATAAAACAGACAATATCTTTAAAAATTATAATAACTACAAGATTAAAATGTGTAGATTGTTTAAAGAAGGCAAATACGTTGATTAACCATTACTAATAGTGTACATATGAAGAGTTCAGATGCAAAAACCTCTAAATGCCATCTGAAATTTTCCTCTAAACTGTATGTTTAGTAATATCACTTTTATGGCAAAGAATAAATCCTTCTCCTGGTCTTTAAAGAAGAATATCTCAACATAGACAAAGGAGGCTGAGAAAAACGTTCATTTTCGATGGAAATTTTAGATGCCACTTTGAGGTTTTTGCATATAGTAAATATTTTCTCAGTTGTTTAGAATCAAGAATGAGCTGTCAGCTGGAAAGCCAAGCGTAAGTTGGCTTAAGTAAAAAGGTAATGCAAAAACGCATCTGATTAATGAACGAGAAAGCAAAGCCAAATCCAGGACATTTTAGAACATTTAGAAACTCTGGACAGACAAATTTTTTAAGTGCCAAAAAGGAGCGTCTCTGTGGGTCTGTAGAGGACGTGAGACTATCTGTGGGAGCGTTGACAGTTCACGTGCTCACAGAACGTAATTGAGATAAGATTTAGCACTATTTAATCGATAGTTGATGTTTGGTTATATTAGGCGGATACAAAATAGTGGAAAAGGATGATAATAATAGTAAATAAAAAAATGTGTCACTAAATATACTTGGGCGGCCATTAATATACCTAAACCTAAGTAAAGTCTATGTGTGGGAAGCACTGAAGTATAATGCCCTTATGTTATTTTTCCCAGTTTGCATAATGTGTACTGTATATAAAAGACCATTTCAGCTGTCTTCTCTACAGACAGTTGTTCAGTTCACAGCAGTTGCTCACCATTTGAACAGTTTTCTGTCAGTCACCATTGCTGTCTGCCGACTATATAGGTGACTATCGACAGTCACCATGAGACGGCCAAAGAAAGGATTGATTCTTGCTCTAAACGTTCATGTTGAGGCAGACTGGCAGTGACAAAAGAGTACATCACTGTCTCTTTTGCCGGTTCCAATCAGTCACATCTACAGCGGCTCCGGAGAGATTCTGCCATTTCGCCCTTCCACAGAAAGCTTGCCAAGGCAGGGCATTTGGACTGGTCTTATCTCACTCTCCCTCTCATAGTCATCTGACCTGTCTTCACATTAATCAGCGGACCACCAACACCCAGTGTAGCTGCCTTATCACCCACTGAGAAGTTTCAGCAGTCACTACATCTGCCATTTTGGCCATTTCTTGTCAAGCCACCATCACAGCCAGGTAACTACTTCTAGTTTTGCCACATATGCAACGGTTGATAATAACAGAGTAGTTTTTCTTCACTCCTGTATTTAAGTAACTGTACAATTTATTTAGGTGGAGTAATAAAAAAAAAAAAAAAAATATATATATATATATATATATATATATATATATATATATATATATATATATATATATATATATATATATTGAACTTGAGAAACTGTCATCTATTTATTGACAGGATGTTCTTGTTAGTTAACCAGTTAAATTGATTCACAAAGGGCATTGAACGATTATTTTATCAATTTGACAAATCCAACAACTCATTGATTCAAATGAGCCAGCCAGAAAGAGTTTACAGTAGTCTAAATGATTTACTGATCCAAATGATCTGGAAAGAACAAGCTCCAAGTAAACAATTCTCTGATTCACATGATTCATTCAGAGTGATTCAGTAAATGATGCCCTAATTCAAATTATTTAGTCAGAGTCAGTCTTTAGTAAGCGATTCACTGATTCAAAGCCAATCTACCAACTCTCAGAGTGAAATCATCCAGCCAGAGCGAGTTACCAGTTAATTATTTTTTGATTCAAATAATCCAGTCAAAGTGAGTCTCATTTCCCCAGTTATTTTTTGCACTTTTACAGGTAAAACTAAAAAGAATAATTTTTATTTATTCATTTATTTCCTTTTCGGCTTAGTCCCTTTATTATTCAGAGGTCACCACAGCGGAATGAACCGCCAACTTATCCAGCATGTTTGACACAGCGGATGTCCTTCCAGCTGCAACCCATACACTCTCATTTACACACATACACTACGAACAATTAGCTTACCCAATTTACCAATGAGAAGCGACGCAGTGGTGCAATAGGTAGTGCTGTTGCCTCACAGCAAGAAGGTTACTGGTTCGAGCCTCAGCTGGGTTAGTTGGCTTATCTGTGTGGAGTTTGCATGTTCTCCCTGCGTTCGCGTGGGTTTCCTTCGGGTGCTCCGGTTTCCCCCACAGTCCAAAGACATGCGGTACAGGTGAATTGGGTGGGCTAAATTGTTCGTAGTGTATGAGTGTGTGTGGATGTTTCCCAGAGATGGGTTGCGGCTGGAAAGGCATCCACTGCGTAAAAACGTGCTGGATAAGTTGGCGGTTCATTCCTCTGTGGCGACCCCAGATTAATAAAGGGACTAAACCAAAAAGAAAATGAACGAATGAATGAATTTACCAATGGCGCATGTCTTTGGACTGTAAGGGAAACCGGAGCACCCAGAGGAAACCCACGTGAACATGGAGAGAACATGCAAATTCCACACAGAAATGTCAACTAACCGAGGCTTGAACCAGCTACCTTTTGGAAGCTCTTTGGACAGAACTGTGTGTAGGTATAGTATGTCCACTGTCATAATGTAGGGATATAAAGACAATAAGTCTCTTTTTTTAATTTCCTGATGTTAAAATAGGACCCAAATCCCTACCATTTTGAGGCTCATCGCAACAAGACGTAGGAGTGCGGCTTCCCCGCCCACCGAATTGACTGACAGTCGCATATTAACATGTCTCCGTAGTAACGCGTATAATCATATCAACAAGACAGAACATGCGCAGAGCATGATTAAAAGATCTGTTCGGCTCTCTGTGATCATCAATCGTCATCAAATGTGAGTTTTACGAGTTTAAAACGTTTTTAAAACAGTGCATGTTTGTAATGAATTACAGCAATTTTACCGTTGTTATCACCACAGCTGCATGTCAGCTCGATTATAAAAGAAGACACTTCAATCCCGGTTTGTAGACGTTAAATAACGTCTATTTTGTACATTAACATAACAGATATCCATGTGTGTGAGTGTGTGTGTGTGTGTGTGTGTGTGTGTGTGTGTGTGTGTGTGTGTGTGTGTGTGTGTGCATGAAGTTTGTAACGACACAGTGTGTGACTCATAGTCCTCATCGACTCATTAACTCCACAACAACTACATCATATAATCATTGGGAAAGTTCTTACTATAGTATTTCTCACAAACATTATGTAAGATCTGCTTCCTTCATGTCTGTCACTGTGCTGTTTATCTGACACAGCCAAGGCGGAGATTGATGCACACTCTGACAGGCACGTGGGAACGGTGGGTGGGGAGAACTAGCGATAAAGCCACAAGCAGCAAAAACAGCTACAAAGATGCTCAGAGCTGAAAATTACACACTTCTGAAAGGTATAACTGAAAACTGAAACTTGCTTGTGTTGCTTCACATGAAAATTAGTTTCGACTTCCCGCCCAACTTAACAAGGGGGCGGAGCCAAGAGTTCCCCCGCTTTGTGTATGGCAACAGACATGCAGACTATTTATTACCAGCAAATCTGACCAGCATTCGGCTGTACATGTACGACTCGGGCACAGACCAAGCACAGACTACTGTTGAGGAATCAATATTCCTAATGTGCCAAAATGTGTCAGAGTGGTAGTTACAAAATCATTTGCGTCTTTGTATAGTTTTACAGCCGCTATGTAACGATGCATGCGTCATCTGTATAGGGATGCAATGATTAACCGGTTTCACTATTAATTTATCACGGTTAATTAATCATAAAGGCCTCTCAACACCGTGTTTCTGCACTGAACAAAACTGTGGCAACTAAACAAAGTTATGCCAACTGTGTGCAAGTTTAAAGTTCTGAGCTTGTACACCGAGACAAATAACCACGCACACTGGATTAACTTTGACTGAGGCTATAACTAGGCAAGTTCGTTATTTCCAATGGAGGGACGCGCACGCGAGGCAGCACGCTCACACTTTCCAGCCGCACCTAGTTGAGATGACAGGGAGCTTCTGTGACCACGGGAAATGCAAACGACTGAAGTTTAAGGAAGACGCAATGAAAAGTACATATGTTTGCAAACCCACCTAAAGTTACAAACAATGGCGTCAATGAGAGCGATCATGTGGTGAATGTTGATCTGCCAGCCGAGATCAATCGAGTGTTTTCGGAGAGAGAGCTGAAAGACTCGGTGGATCAGTTGTTTTTAATGGCCCAAATCTCGATACGTTGCATTCACTGCGTGTTCAGCGCAAATGGCCGCTAAATGTAAAATCTCTGTTGCTCATTCACAGGAAGACGATGAAGGCTCTTGTGTTGAGCCCAATGAGCCTTACATCCAAAAATAGAGCAAGGGTGTTTCTTTGGTGACATAGCTTTGACTAAACGCTGAAAATGGCGGACGTGAAATAACAAACTGAAGATATGGTAACGCGCACCTGTCAATCCATATTGGTGGGCGGGGGGACAGCACTCCTACGTCAAGTTGCGGTCAGTCTCAAAACTGCTCCATTTGGTCCACCGTTTTTATGTTGTTAAATTAAAAAAAAAGGACTGGGTGTATTTATATTACCCCAATATGATGGTACATACACTATATCTACACACATGTCTGTCCAAACAACTTGAAAGGTAGATTTTACACCATAGGTGCCCTTTAAATCTTGAAAAAGCGGTAAAATAGGTGCCCTTTAACAACTCACTGATTGAAATCACCAAGCCAGAGAGAATCTACAGTAAACAATTCATTCATTTTCTTTTCGGCTTAGTCCCTTTATTAATCCGAGGTCGCCACAGCGGAATGAACTGCCAACTTATCCAGCACATTTTTTTTACGCAGCGGATGCCCTTCCAGTCACAACCCATCTCTGGGAAATATCCACACACACTCATTCACTGCAGACAATTTAGCCTACCCAATTCACCTGTACCGCTTGTCTTGGATTGTGGGGGAAACCGGAGCACCTGGAAGAAACCCACGCGAACGCAGGTAGAACATGCAAACTCCACACAGAAATGCCAACTGAACCAGCCGAGGCTTGAATCAGCGACCTTCTTGCTGTGAGGCGACAGCACTACCTATTGAGTAAACAATTCACTGATTCAAATTACTTACTGTAAGAAGGACTTTTAATGGAGTAATGTTTCATTAGGCTATCTGTACTCAAGTATGTGATATGTGTGCTTCGTCCACCACTGCACATAAGGTGCATGAGTGCATAAAGTGACCACTCTGAAATATTTCATATGAATAGCATTGTTCAATCAGAACAGACACTTCTTGTAGTACAAAAAGTCACAAAATACTACAGAATGATTCAAAATGACACAGAACTCGACATTTTCCTCCATTATAGTTTCTCAACGCAAATAATCTAACGGTTGAATGCACATCTAAATTACCTGCATATTTTAAAATCACCTGCACTTTTGTGCAGTTTTGAGAGCAAAGCATGCTGGGTGTTCTCGCTTCAGCATTGACAGATCAGTAATAAGAGCGCTCTTTCTCTCTTTTTAAGTAACATCCCAAGTTGCTCCGGGAAGTGGTTCACGGCGTGCAGGTGTCTGCTCTCAAAAAGAGGTAAGGTGATTGTAATAATTACGCTGTCTAAGCAGAAGACTCTCAGCTAGCAAAGTGCCCAGTATCCCACTGTCTGCTCAAATCGCGTGTCAGAAAAAAAAGGGGTGCCGCATGAACAGCTAGCAACCCTCAAAAGATTTTATCATTCGGTTCTTTACATCACTTTGTGGAGGAGGCTCAAGGACGTTCTCCTGGAGGCGAACGCATTTGGCTTGCAGGAGTTGTTCCTCGTCATTCGCAAAACACAGAGCATAGTAATCATTCACTGTCAAGGTGTGCCAGCAAAACTGCGACTCTGTGTTTGTCTCCGAGTCTGTACGTGTTTGTGTGTGTGTGAGTGTATGTATATGTGTCCAGGAAAGCCAGACAGTCTTCAGGCCATACTAATTGTGTCAGCTGTAGCTTTTCAAAGGGCATGTGGAGGCTAGTCAGTAATTACCCACAAATTCAGCTTCCAGCAGGTAAAAACACAAATTAGAGGCTATTGAAGTTCTATTAGTCGCATGTGATTTTTCACACTTCCAACACTGTGTTCACAGAAGGCAGAACATAAATGTGTCATTGTGACGCTGTTTATTCTGGGTTCAGTACAAGTTAAAAGGGATAGTTCATGTGGTTAAATGTTGAGGCAGTAAAAAATGGAAATAATAGGATGGTTTCGGAGGATTTCAAAGCAGAAACACATCATCATTTATTTTTTAGTAGCATGTGATTTTTCACACTTCCAACACTGAGCTCACAAAAGGAACATAAATGTGTTTCTGTGGCACTTTGACACTGTTTTTTCTGGGCTGAATTCAAGTTTAAAGGGGTCTTCATCCGATAAAATGGAGGATTAAAGGCAGAAATACATCATTTTTATCAATGTTTTTTAAATTAGTATTTTATTTTTATTTTGTTGAATTTAAAGTTACAGCAAAGATGAAAGAAAAGTATGTTGAGTGAATATAAAATAATTCTAACTGTTCAAAACATCTGAATACTGTATATAAAGCCTGCTATTTAAAAAAATGTATGCACTATTTTTCTGTATATCAGTTTTTTGTTCATTTTTTAGGGTTTATGACATTGCAGTGACATTAGCATAAAGATCTAAAACTGCATTTAACTTAAAAAAAGAAAACCCCTACTCAAACAGAAAAAAAAACAGTGCACATAAGGCTTAAGTATGCATTATTTATATTACTATTATTATTATAATTGCATTATCAACATAAAGCCTCATTCACACTACAAGTGACTCGCAGCGGCAAGACCGTTCATTTCAAGGGAGAGTGAACGACTTCTGGCAACCTCTGTCTAAGTGAGCGACAGTGGCCAATGGAGACCAGGTGGGTGTGTCAAGCGATGCAACAAAGTTGAGAATCCTTGAGAATCAGCCAATATGAGCACCAGTAGAGCTCAAGTGATCCTCTCTCAGCTCGCTCAGAGGCGGGTTGCATTCTCCATGCTGTAAACATACACAGAGATTATTGCATACAGCACATTTTCCCTCTAAGTATAATAGTTACACCTACTTAAATGGAGATTAAATGAGGGATGTTGCATATGATTGTTTCTTATGACCATTTAGCGTGGACCTGTCATGGTCAGAAGCAGGAAATAGGTCTATAAATATTATTATTGCTTATTGCAATAAGTATATTACAAGTTTTGCAACTGTAATGCTTAGAACATGACTGTGCCTCTTGCTATGTTCTTTTGCTCATTCACTCTCATCACCATGATTTCTGGGGTATTTTATCTAATTTGCGAGCGTAGCGGAGCCACTTTGAATATGCAGGAGACTTCTGGGAGAGGTCATAAGGTTGGACAATAGATAGGGGCGATCTCTCTACTTGCATCATAACATCTCAAAACACTGGATATACAATGGTTGCAACAAAGAGACCATCACTTGCGTGAGTCACGTCAATAAACGGTTCACACCGCATTTGTTTGTATTTTAGATATTGTGACACTCACGCAGCGATCGCTCACACTCCACGCTTCCATCTCCTGGCATGTTGTAGCTGCTGATGTAGAATATATGGGTGCACACGTGCGTCTCCTCTGCTTGTAAACTCATAAATAAACACTTGCAATTGGTTCATGAGATCAGGCAGATCAGCGAGTATCAAATGTGATTGTTGGCCGATACAGATCTCTGGCCGATCGATCGGAGCAGTGCTAAAAGCAATTCTTTGAAACTAAAAATGTTTAAATAATGAAATGGCCAGTCCTGACCTAAACCTGAATTAGAATTCCTTGGCAACAAAGTTATAAATAAGAAACTCACTACAGTCTGAACTATGGAAGATAATGAAGAAGAGATCAGTGAAGTGTGAGAAATGAGTGAAGTCCTGTGGCCACAGATGTGATCAAAACATTTTAGTTATAATATTTTGTAATTCACTGATGTTCTTTAATGTTTCACAAAATAAATACTAGCACACAAGCCTACTAACTAAACACTTACTTAATTACACTGGGAAAAAGACTTTAATTTTTGCAGACATGTTTTGTGGTCTGATGGAAGTAAAATTTAACTGTTTGGCCATAATGACCAGTGTTACATTGGAGGGAAGCTTACAAGCCTAGAAACACCATCCCAAATGTGAAGTATGGGGGCCGCAGCATCATAGCATCTCAAAACACTGGCTATACATTGGTTGCAACAGAGAGACCATCACTTGCATGAGTGGCGTCCAAAAAAACTGTATAAACAGGGTTCGCACCGCATCTGTATGTATTTTAGCTACTGTGACACTCACGCAGCGATTACTCACACCCCACGCATCATTCATCTCCTGGCATGTTTCAGAGATGTGCTGATATTTTCAGCTGCTTAAAAAAAAGCTTCGGTGGACATGTGGCCTTTCAAATTGCAACTTCCACGGTGAGAGAAATACTGCAGAGTTGCTTCAGACATTCATCTACAGATGCTTAGTTTTGTTGGGGGATCTGGCCATTTTTACAGCTTAAGCGAAAGCACAATGCCCATTCTCTGCTCAGGTAAATATTATGTATGTTTTTTTTTTTTTTTTTTTTCTTGAAACAGCAGCAGAAGACAAATATATTTGTGTCTTGAAACTTTACACGTAAAAAAAAAAAATATTCATTAATAAACAGTTTTCATATTTTGTGATTCAAAGGTGTTTTGCATTTATTTAAGGTAATGAATTGCATTACAAGATGTTGCTCTCTGCAGATTTTTGATGTTGAAAATTCAACACTGCAGTTTAACAAAGTGACTTTTATTGACAGCTTTTGTAGTTTGAAAAAACATATAATACATATTATATATAAAAATAAGTCCATAAAATAGCAAAAAAAGAACTTGCAGGTTATTACTAGGTTACTATACCATAATTTACAACACCATCCAAACTTCAAACTATCAAAAACGTCAAAAAAGGTCACTTTAACAAAAAAGTTATTGTTGAAAAGATCAAAGTTTCATAATGCAATTCAAAAGCATGAACAAACATTTAAAAAGAAACACAAAATACTAGGGATGCACCGATACCATTTTTTTTTTTAACCGATCCGATCCCGATACCAAAATTCTGAGTATCGATCGATACAGATCCGATCCCGATACTGTGCTGTTTTTTTTTTTTTTTACTTAATACAGTTTCTATAGATCTGGTGCTCAAATAATATATCTTCTTTAGTAAAAATAACAGACCTATGGTCTACATTATATGACAGACAACACAATCTAACTAAAAACATGATGCTTGCTATAAACTATAGGCTACATTATTTGAGCATTCGTTATAACATTGATCTGATCTGTTGTGGAGAAACTGAAAGCATGTCTGAACAATTATTTTTTTTAAACAAATTTTGTTTGGTATAATTTGTTGGTTATTTAATGTATTTTTTGTTGGTCAGTTATCTACAAAATAAACAAGAATATTTGAGGTGAAGTTCAAAACAATGTCCGCTTATATGTTTCAGCGCACAAACTGACAAAAATGTCTCTTAAAATATTAATATATATAAAATGACAGTAAAATATTTACAGTTTCAGAGCAGCCTACAGTATATTAGGCTAAATAATTTTCAGTTAATGACAATCCACATTGCATCCGTCAGTTTCACTTGTATTAATTTAATCAACTACTTTGACAACAATAAGCCAGGCTTTACAAACTATTAGCAGCACTTAACGTATTCACATCAAAAGAATAAACTCAGTCGGAAGGATTAGAGAACAGAAACTCCTTATGAGAATAATTTTACGGAGCAGCGCATGTCACATCTGCACAGCCGGTGCGCTTGATGAAGCGCTTGATGCATCACTGAGAACGCAGCCCTCCTGTATCTGCGGACACTTTCAAAACAGCAGCACAAAGGGAAGAAATCAGTGCGTTGAGAATCTGTCCAATGTATTATTGAGCCTTTTCTAATTTAAACTTTCAGCTAGGCCTACCTTGTGTGTGAAGAGCAGGTAATAACCCTCTCTACTCCAGTGTTGCGAATGCGATCTGCTGGTCTAACAGACACAGCGCAACATGATGTAGAAACAGCAATAAACTCCATGTTACGGGTCAAAAGTAACCCATTTAATGCAAAACTAAATGCATTTCTCCACTGATTATTAAAACTAACAGGAACAAATAGTCTTGGAGAGTTTTTTGTGTCGTCATGAACGCGACATGCAGTTTGAATTGTGAATGAATGGAGAATGATTGACAGGCGCAGAGGAGGGAAGCGCTCAACTGAACATGAATTTAACCACATGAATATTCATCTGTACTTCACATTAAACTATAGAATGGCTTCAGAACATTTGGGATATAGCAGGCCTACATGACAACTTTCCAGTGCTAGTAATAGGCTACCTTTGTGGCTTTTGTTGGCTTATAAATTACACAGAATATAGCGCACGCGCAAGATCGGATTTGGATCGGTGCCAGCTGGCAGATACCCGATCCAGATAAAATATGTGGTATCGAACCGATATCCGATCCAAGTATCGGGATCGGTGCATCCCTACAAAATACAGACAACTGCTTATTTACAGATATTTTACAGTCTATATTTACGCACTGTGCACATGTAAGAGAATGAAATCTGATTTAAAGTACAGACATGGCGTGCATGTACCCCCTATGGTCAGACTGAACAATTTGTAGTGATTTCAATCTGACCGAAACAAAAAGTGTCCATGTAAAAGCAGCTACTGATTTACCGCATGAACTCACATGCCAGTGCAATGATAGCTGCGGTTTAATTAGCCTTAATAGAAAATGAATGCTCTCTTGCATGTGCTGTATCTGCCTTTACACAAATGTCATCATTCATGCAAGCCATTTAATATCGGTTCATTAGAAGAGAGCTCTAATTACATGTTCTAATTGAATGCTATCTATTAAAGAGAATCTGAGTTTAATCAGCAAGCAGTTGACTTTATAGCTTAGCTAAACACACAAGCAGAAAAGGAACATCCTGGAAGGCTTAACAAGTCGTCCTGGCCAAAGAAAGAACAACAAAAGTGTTCGGTGATGAAGCACCTTCACGCTACTGAATGCCACTGAGCTTCCATGACGAGGACGTCTCTCAATTAATTCAATGCATGCCGTGAATTTAATTTGTATCCACAATTAATGAGAGCCCAGTAATGCGTCTTTTTTTTCACAGAGTGAGACGTGCTGGAAATGCTTATCGTTAATAAAAGCCAGACTGGTGGAGAGAGAGACACCAATAGAGCTTCCACTTTAGCAGTGCTCTAAAAATACTTTGAAGAAACACAAACGTCTACATATTCAGGAAAATTAATCGCACAGTACAGAGCCACTGAGGTGTTTTCTTGAGTGTCTTTGCTTAAAGGTTTTAAAATAAACACCATGACGAGCAGTCGAGGCTCACATGACTTCCAAGTTCCAAAAAAATACGTATGACAAACTTTAATTTCTTTTATTTTGATTTCATAAAATGTTGCCATATGTGTCTGAATCAACATTAAATGCCCCTGCAGTATAGTTTAGTTCTCTTTGAACACACTTTATAGGACCATTCACTGCCTTTAAAATTATCCTAAAGTATCATGGAATGAAAAATAATTACATTTTTGAAAACCTTTTGCCATGCGCATGTCATTTTAACATGCCTGGGTTTAATGTTACATTACGCAATATACACACTTTATTAGGTACACCTGTCCAACTGCTTGTAAACGCAAATTTTTAATCAGCCAATCACATGGCAGCAACTCAATGCATTTAGGCATGCAGACATGGTCAAGATGATCTGCTGCAGGTCAAACCGAGCATCAGAATGGGAAAGAAAGGTGATTTAAGTGACTTTGAACGTGGCATGGTTGTTGGTGCCAGATGGACTGGTCTGAGTATTTTAGAAACTGCTGATCTACGGGGATTTTCATGCACAACCATCTGTAGGGTTTACAGAGAATGGTCCGAAAAAGAGAAAATATCCATCTCTGAATGCACAACACATCAAACCTTGGGCTACAGCAGCAGGAGAGGCTACAATTTGCACAGGCTCACCAAAATTGGACAATAGAAGATTAGAAAACCTTGCCTGGTCTGATGTCTCGATTTCTGCTGCAACATTCGGATGGTAGGGTCAGAATTTGGCATCAACAAAATGAAAGCATGGATCCGTCTGTAGCAACTGTGTGATGCCATCATGTCAATATGGACCAAAATCTCTGAGGAATATTTCCAGTACCTTGTTGAATCTATGCCACTAATGATTAAGGCAGTTCTGAAGGCAAAAGGGTGTCCAACCCGGTACTAGTAAGGTGTACCTAATAAAGTGGCCGATGAGTGTATTGTACACCTTCAATGTGTCACTTTTTGATAAGAAGCACCAGCACATGGCAATAAATATAATTAAGTGAAAACAGTTTTTTTTTTTTTAATTTTATTTTCTAATTTATTTGTCAAAATTAAAATAAACATTTTTAAATTGCAATATTGCAGTGATAAAAAAAAAACAAACAAAAATAAACATCAACTTTATTTTACTACTAAGTGCACTGAAAGAATTTAAATATTTTGGAGGGGAAAATACAGATTAAATTAGATTAGATTAATTTTCTTTAAAATAAATGTACTAAGTAATTCAGTTCTAATTTATTTCTTTTTTATACACGCAAAGAAATATCATAATATTAAAAATATATTATATATTATTATTATATATTATTTTATATATATATATTAACTCTTAATAAGTTTTTATCATTTAAATTAACTGGGGATGTTATTTGATTTATAACATTTATTTTAATTATTAAAATTAATTCCAGAAAATAAAAAATAATATTTTAAAACATGAATTTTGGGTAAAACAGATACAGCTCCATCTCTGGACCAGGACAAATAAAATAAAAATAGGATAGTATATGTGTTTTAAGGATGCATTAGCATATGCAAATAGTTGAATACACAGCCTTTCAAAGTACTCCATTCACTCTCACAAATAAAGGTACACGAGCTGTCACTAGGGTGGAAGGTACACATTTGTACTTGAAGGGTCCATATTGGTACCTCAAATATATATATATATATATATATATATATATATATATATATATATATATATATATATATATATATATATATATATATATATATATATATATATATATATATATATCAGTACCTACAAATTTTAAGAGGAACACTTTTGTACTTTTTAGGTACTAATATGTACTCTTGAGGTATTAATATGGACCTTTCAGGTACAAATTTATTCCTTTTCAAAAGGTACCACCCCAGTGAATAAAAAAATAAAGTACCTTTATTTCTGAGAGTATATGATAGTGTATGTGAACACTACAGACACTTGACACATACAGTAGAAAGATTCATCATTGTCAGTGTCTGTGCTTTTTGACTACAAATGTAATGGTCAATAAAAACAGCTTAATATTTGTTTAAATTAGAATTGCAGAAATCTTCACATTTCCACAAACAAGCACTCAACAATGTGGATGACTCTTAGTTAGGTAGTTTGCTGATGTTGTTCTGTTTCCTCTTTTTAAACTGTGTTGAAAGTTTGTAGACAAGCATTATAATCCAAGAACAATTCAAAGCACAAGTGCACAATAAAAACAATCAAGCTTCATGAGCACACTATGTGTGTGTGTGTACAGTGCTAATGACTGTTTCTTTCATTCATTCATTCATTTTCTTTCTGGCTTTGTCCCTTTATTAATCTGGGGTCGCCACAGCGGAATGAACCGCTAATTTATCCAGCATATGCTTTTCCGCAGCGGATGTCCTTCCAGCTGTAACCCATCACTGGGAAACATCCATACACACTCATGCAAACTCATACACTAGGGACAATTTTAGCTTAACCAAATCACCTATAGCGCATGTCTTTGTACAGAAATGCCAACTGACCCAGCCGAGGCTCAACCCAGCAACCTTCTTGCTGTGAGGTGACAGCGCTACCCAAAGATTTCTACATCGTCTGTCCTATTAGATTACAAGTATTCTGCTAAAGAGAGCGCAAGAAAAAGGGCTCCAGGCCACTTTATATCCACTTCATATCTGGTTTTGTTTAGAGCCAGTATTCATGAGTGGCAGAAGTGTTGTTCTCTGTCAGTCATTCTGGCCTGTCCTCTACTCTATGCTAATTAGATCTTGCTCGTTTTTGCCTGTTGTGATTGATGGTACTGGATGTTTTTCAAAAGCGACTGCCCAGACAAAATAAAAGTCCACCAGCTGCACATAACCTTCTGTGTGTTTGTGTAGAGAGAGAGGGAGAAAGAGAGCAGCTCGACAATACTGACAGGTACTTATTTCCTCACAAAAGCACTTGAGCAGTTTTGGACAATCTCAAGTCGGACTAAAATGAATCTAACTACTGAATCATTTTATTTTATTTTTTCAGTACAGAATTCAAGCTTTTCATAGACGAAACTGCCTCTCATTGCTACAAGTCCGAAGAAACTGACAATGTTTGTTATGGAGAGTAAGCAGCACGTCTGGCTAGAAATTATCTTTAAACACTTTAAACCATATAAATAGGGTTGCCATCCGTCTTTTAAAATATGGAATCGTCCCATATTTGAGAATGAAACTGCGCGTCCCATTTTGAATCAATACGGGACGGGTGTTGTCCCGTATTTTTTATCATTTTTTTTTAAGTAGCTTTTCATGCAAATCATTCCACACTCATTTTATAAAGATGCCTCATTTCCTACTTTTGATTGGGTAATACTTGATGTCATCGTTAGTTTGATTGGTCTTTGTCCAGTGAGGAGGGCGTGTCTTTTAAGCAGAGTCTGTTAAGTCTTCTTGATGAGTGTAGCCTAGTGGCAGATGCTTGTAATATACAGCACCAACCCAGACCATATATTACTTTAAACTATTACCAATGTTAATAAAAGTCGTTAAAAAAATGTTAAGGGTCGTTGGAAGAAAGATCAAGGTCCCTTAATGCAATTGAAAAGCATAAATGAATTTATTAATGAATAAACATTAATCACAAAATACAGAAATCTGCTAATTTACGGATATTTTGTTTACAGTGTACATAAACTGGATAACAATTAGGTACTTACCCTAATGCAGAGTGTAGTACCTTTTTGACAGGTGTGCGTTTGTTACGATTACCAGTGATCCAGCCTGAGCAGATCGCTGGTAAACACCTATGGACTACAAATCTGCCATTTAGGAACTACAACTCCATACATGCACTCCAATCACACACACATGTTCCTCATCCTGACTGATTGCACACACACCACCGGAGGCTTGTCAAAGACTGATTACACACAGTACATAAGCAGCACACACACACACACTTCAGGGCCGAGTCTTGTATTCTGTTCCAGTTGCAATTCTAAGCGTTTTCTTGTTTTGTTTTTGCCGTGTGTTTACCCTCGCCTTGTTATCCTGTTTATCCCTGCCTGCTGCCAGACTTTTGATTATCTGCCTGTTATATTGACGGCGACTCTGGATTGCCCTCATACATCTGTTTGCTCCTGTTCTGATCATTGCTTGTCTGACCACTCCTTTAATAAATCCTGCATTTGGATCCGCATCCTGTTGTCTGCATCCTATCCTTGGTTACAGCGTTAGGGTCCGCATCGGACTATGGTGAAGGCAATTCGACTGCACAAAGGCAAGTATAACTGGCCTTAAAAATGACCATTTAAAACTTTGGGGTTGGGGCCAGAGAAAATTTTAGCATGGCAAGTAAAAATATTTTTTTACTAAACATTATTAGTTACTATTGCTTATTTATTAGATACTAATACATATTATTGGATACTACTGCTAAACATATCACTCACTTTCCTTTTGCTCTATCAGAAAGGCACAATGGAATGGACTGCCAATTACTCGTCCAATTATTTTCCACAGTGGATGCCCTTCCTGCCACAACCCTCTGGATGTTCCAGTTATTTTTTTGCATACTAGTATTTATTTATCAGGAACTACATTTTAATACATACTAGTCCTTATTTATTAGGTACTTTCTCCTAACTAGAAAGATACTAATACTTCATTTTTAGTATTAGGACCTTAAAAGATACCAGTATTTATTTTTTTAGTACAACTCTGAATTATTGGACACTGATTGCAATTCCTATTCTATTAGTCACAACGACATTTTTACTTTTTACATTTTCGCAATGGAAGATCAAGTTGTTGCATGTGGTGTGGCTTTGCTCCACTTATCTATTATGTCTACATGTCAGAAATATCCTAAAGCAGCAATACTGTTTTGTACTGTCGTTATAGTTAGCAAGAGATTCCTGCTTTTTAAATAAAAAAAACATTAATGCACACAAGTAACTTGCCAGTAATTTTTTTTAAATGTATGTCCCTGTAAGAAAACATTATAAACAACTGGAAATCCAGCGACAGCAATAATTAAACCATTGGGAACAACTGTGGTCAGAACCAAATTTCACAGGACTGTGTTCTCTGGAATTCTCTCAAGCGGTGGACTTCTACTTTGTGATTGCTTGCCGCCAAACCGCGTCATAGCTCATTACTATTAAGCTTATTACCACTCCTTGCCACCGGCTCCAATTGAAAATGAATGACTTCTGGCTACTTTGATGCTATCGCTGCCTTCGATGTGAACACACAGTAATAAATAAGTATTAGCATCATTTTAAAGGCCATAGTGTCAAAAAAAAAAAAAAAAAACTTGAAGCAATATATTATAAGAAATATAATAGTTGTGTTAAAGCCAATCCTTCCAAACACGTCTGGGTCTAGTCCGACCGATTGCAAGGCGTGTTAAGGCTTGACTCGGTAAACAAGCACTGGTTTAGAGTCTGGCCTCCTCTTTTATAGGCCAGGCTCCACCCCTATTTGGAACAACCATTAACAGGTAAGTTTAAAATGTGCAAAACAAGTTTGCTTTTCACATTTCCACAATCAATATAATATTTTCATTAAAGTTCCTTTTGATAAACAAAACACAAAAACATCATATTTCCACCATAAAAATAAATATATAAAACCTCCATTTTTCAGGACAGACAGATATGTGACACCCCTGCAGGACAACACTAATAGTTTTATCAGATTCCACTGTTCTGCGCCGACGCGGTGCGGTAATGACGTCATAAGCGGCTGCCGATCGCTGCTCTGTTTTGCTGGTGCGACTGGGAATTCGACTACCGCCCACTCATTCATCACAAACGCCAGACAATACAACATAAAACACAAAGTATGAAGTGTGTGCGTGTAATATGTATATGTAGTAAGTCCGGGAGTGATAACAGAGTTAAGAGCAAAGTGTGTACTGTAAATGTCCGTGGGCTAGCGAGTTGGTGTGTGCACCCGCTAATCTGCTAGCCAAAGTAGCTAGGGGAATACATTATGGTAGAGGTAAGTGTATGCATATATGTGTATGTGTGCCAGCACTGCCATTCCCAGCGGTGAAGATCATATCTTCACAATAGTATCTAAAAAAAATTAGTACAATTACAGTAGAATAATAATGCATTCAAACTCTACACACACACCATAGACTGAATGTTAAAACGGCTTGCCATATTCATACTAATACTGAGTAGATACACAGGAGATTAAGCTCTTTTTTTTTCCATTAAAAGATCTGCCTTCAAAAGTGCTGCCAGAAGACTGGCATTTCCAATGCTTTTGAGAGTTGCTACTCTTGCTCTAGGTCAAAAATCTGTTGAGTGAGAATCTGTGTCTCACATGAGCTCATCATCAATGGAAACCAACCAATGAAATGCATGAAATGCAGAAGCCTTCTGATGTACAGTACACATGCCATCTGGCCTTACATGGATTTAGCAACACTGTATTACAATACATTGACATGCCGACACAGACGGCATCTGTGTAATTCAAGAAAGCCCTCATTTACCATCATAAGCCAAAGCCATGTAAGATGCCTGTCCATCTAATGGCAGCTCATTTCAGCTGGATATGGGTATTGTAATGGGAACAGAGAAGGCCAGAGCGCAGTACATGCTCACTATTGTGTTCTCCTGTTATTCCTCTATGGGAGTGATGTGTGACCAGCTGTGAGATGGAATGCTATTGGCTGAGATGTCTTGTAGTACAGAGAGGTATTATGCGCTGGGACGTTCTTTTTGATTTATTGCGGGAGGTTGGGATGCTGGTTCAAAAGGCAGTGTGCTATCAGTGTATCTCTGAGCTAAGACCTGATCCTGATGGCTTTCTTACTGAATTCCACTGACAAAAAGCCTTACAGTGAGGGGAGTGTGTTTTACTTTTCATAGACTAAAAGAGGCAAAGGCTGACACCATAATACTGAACCAGAAATGTTACTTTAATCATATCTTTATTTTTGCATGTCTTCAAATGGCTTATAATGGACATGAAATACATCAGTCCCATAGCCAGGAGTGGTTCAGAAAACCCAACCCTCACTGACAAAGGTCCAAAATTCGTCCCATACATTAGCTATTTTGTCCTATTTTGACATAAATAGTGAAAATAATCCATCGAACAAGCGTAATCTTCTGTTAGCTGTCATGACTTCAGCTAATCAGTTTTGTTTACAATTATTTCAATTATTTTTTCACAAGTACAAGATCCAGCAGTGCAAGAAAACATACAATCTGCCATAGGTGAAGTCATCTTTCGCTATTGTATTGTTTTTAAACAGAGAAAACATTTTACAAGGAACTTTTATTCTAAATCTTGGGCCTTATTAAAACAAAAATGACCAATAAAAATGTGTGAAGTACCAAAAGTGGCGGATGTTAACATTAATTTCAATACTAATTTGGCTGTTGTTGTTATTCATGCATTTTCAAATTTACTTTGTTAAAAGAGAGGCTAGGAAAACTGTAAAGCTCAATATTCAAGTGGCAAAATTCTGACTGAGGAAAGTTGAATGTGCTGGTCAATTTGTTATTTGCCTAATAAATGACAATAGGCTCAGGTTACTCATTTAAATTTTTTAACAGATTCCTATTTTTTTTTCTAATGATGTATGATGGAATAAATTTGTATTTTAAAATAAAATAAGTATAAATTTTTTTTATTTTTCATTCTTTATTCTTTATTTTTCATATTCTTTATTCTAAATCTTTAGAAAATGTTTTTAGTACATCAAAAAGTGTGTTTATACCATTCGACAAGCTAATTCAGCTACAAATATTACTTAAAATATCACTAAAATGCAGTATTTAAATCTCATAGTAGAATAATCTCATAAATAGAAAATGAGGCGTATAACTGCAAAAAAAGTCACATTTTAAAAAATAAAAATAAATAAAGTAAGAACCACCCCCTTCTCCAGGCCTGTACATATGTATTTTGCATTACATGTTTAAATCATGCCTAAAGCACTGACTCGTATACAAAGCTATCCATGTGACAAGTTAGTATTTGCAAACAAAAGCATTTAGTAACACTTTGTTTGGACAAACTAACACATTTACGCTAGAAGATGTGGTGGCATAAAGTGTAGTAAAATGAAATATTATGAAAATTAAATAGGAATTTTTGACTGCTATATGAACACCACCAATACTTTAAACAAAGTTTACAACCCTTACAACTGTCACAACCCTAACTCTGTTTCTTAAAGGTCCCAAGTTTTTTTGTTGTTAGTATCAGTATGTTAGTTTAAAAGATATATATAAGCTAATGTGCTCAAAATAGTGACAAAATTCACATTTACAAGATGTAAACCTGATATTAACATTCAAAGACATGAACATTGCATTTTTACATCAAATCATACTTCAGTTTCTCATCAAATCTTATGATCAATCAAATGCTTTATAGTATCTGACATGTCCCGCCCTCTTCAAGACACTTCTCATTTGCTTTTGACTTGATCTCAACCACTCCCACTGGAAGAGCTGTGATGAAAACAAACCCCTATTGGCCGTTTTTTTTATTTTTTATTTTTTTTAAGTGGAGCTACTATACAGTATGTCCCACCATCATGTTTCTGTTGACATTACGTCACATTTCAAATAAAAAAATGCACATTTCAAAGCACTTTACTGAACCTTTAAAACCACCAATTCTGACCCTATTGCACCAACAACAATATTACCTTACTGAACATAGAATATGTTGCTGTTGTTAAAAATAAAAGAAACAGTTTAAATGGGACAAATAAGTTTCTTAAGTGATGTGTAAGAGATCATTTTAGATAATAGATAATCTATTATATTTTTCTTATGGTGAATATTACATACTATCATCATGACAAATATATATATATATATATATATATATATATATATATATATATATATATATATATATATATAATTTATTTATTTTTTTTAGAAATTGGTTGTTAAAACTATTATATTTGAAAATGTGTTGAAAATATATCATCTTCATTAAAGAGGGAAATATTAGAAAAATAATAAAAATTATTTTTAAAATTACTTTAATTATTCAAATATATATATACACTACTTGACAAAAGTCTTGTCGTTGATTCCAGTTGTAAGAGCAACAAATAATAACTTAACTTCTAGTTAAATCTCAGAAGGTAGATTTTTCAGATGACTCATCTGTTGAACTGCATCCCAATCATCACAAATACTGCAGAAGACCTATTGGAACCCGCATGGACCCAGGATTCTCACAGAAAGCAGTCAAATTTGGTGAAGAAAAAATCATGGTTTGGGGTTGCATTCAGTATGGAGGCGTGCAAGAGATCTGCAGAGTGGATTACAACATCAACAGCCTGAGGTATCAAGACATTTGTGCTGCCCATTACACTACAAACCACAGGACAGGGCAAATTCTTCAGCAGGATAGCTCTCCTTCTCATACTTCAGCCTCCACATCAAAATTCCTGAAAGTAAAAAGGTCAAAGTGCTCCAAGATTGGCCAGCCCAGATACCAGATATTAACATTATTGAGCATGTCTGAGGTAAGATGAAGAAGGAGGGATTGGAGATGAATCAAAAGAATCTTGATGAACTCTGGGAGTCCTGCAAAAACGCTTTCTTTGCTATTCCAGATGAAAAAGCAAAGTCAGACCTTACAGTCCTAATTAATTAATTAAAAATCATGGATGATCATATTTTATTTTGGTAAAATAATCCTAATCTAGAGACCTTTGCCTTTCATATAAGCCACTTCTGATACCAAATGATCAACTAGAAGTCAAGTTTTTATTTGTTGCTCCTAAAACTTGGATAGGCGACAAGACTTTTGTCAGGTAGTGTATATACACACGCACACATACATTTTACTCAATACATTACACAATTATCTAAAATTATGCATAATTTTACAACTAAAGAAAATATCCCATGACATAACAAAACTTTCATTTAACCATGAACTTAACTAAAGTAACAAAAGAAAAAAAAAACACCAATTTGAACTCTTACTGTGATAAAAGTATAAGCACCGTTACATACCATTGCCAGACATAACCAATAACAGCTTTAAAAAGTATTTTAAGGAAGCCAACCAAGGTTAAAAAAAATGTCCCTACCATTTCAGAATCTATCATTCTCCAAATAAATGACAAAATCCACTCCACCTCTCTAAAAGACCAAAGAAACAACAACCTTCTGTTGTTCTTGAGGACCCAACGCTGTCAAAGCCCCATTCAAACCTCATTTTGAGCAGCTAATGCTCAAAGACTCCAGCAATGACCCTGATGTCCAGCAGAAGCTGTGCGAGAGATAGACAGATCAGGCTCTTACCTCTGTCGCTGTAGTCATCCACCAGTATGATCTCCGCGATCAGGTGATCCGGTGTTCGGTTGCTGATGCTGTGGAGGGTTCTGAGCAGAGAGGACCAGCCTTCATTGTGGAACGGGATGATGATACTCGTGTTTGGGAGATTTTCAAGATACAGCTTCTGCTTACAGCTACAAAAAAAGAAAGAACGAGTGAGAGAAAGCTATGGAAATATTATCTACTTGTGCTTTATGTACAGTAAAGTAGATGAAATCAAAGAAACAAAGCACAGCGCCCTACATTAATATTGGTAAATCAAAACTTTCATTCAAAATATTTGCAAAAAATGTACTGAAGATGTCGAAGTTTGTTTTTGGATGAGCGTAGAGGCTTATTAAACCCTTACAAACATTTTTGGCAATGTCAGATTAGTTTTAGAGACTTTTTGACCCCAAACCCCAACTACCTGTTACTTCTTCAATTCTCCAGCTGTTATTTGTGAAGATTTTGTGACAAACTATCATCCTTAAAGCACATTTGGACATGAGCCACACATCCTCTTTTAAAATAATTCTTGACACTACCAGTTTACTGGAATTTCTCAGGTGGTGGCCCTGAAGGTAGAAATATGCATATTCAGTGTTTTTGGTCATGTACACAATGATAAAAACACACTGAGATTTTTTCCTCTCTCTCCATTTTGGCCATCAATTATTAAGACCGCATTTTTAGACAATGAAAATATTTATTTTAGAAAATGCTCTCCAAAGTGGATAAATCCAAGTGTATCTGTCTGCTGACTGCAAGACGGTGGTGTAATTTGAAGAGGCGTAACTTGCAGTAATCGTCACAACGAGATGAAGGCAAGATGGCAGAAATACTTACTAGAGAACATTTTCAGGAAATGTTTCATGAGTTTTCTCCAAATTTATCCACAACCTATTCATTTGATATATTATTATATTCATTCATTTAGCAACTCCACCATGCAACTCCACTCGCTGACGACTCATTCACACTCATACACTACGGACAATTTAGCTTACCCAATTCACCTCTACCGCATGTCTTTGGATTGTGGGGAAAACCGGAGCACTCGGAGGCAAACCACGTGAATGCAGGGAGAACATGCAAACTCCACACAGAAACGCCAACTGACCCAGCCGAGGCTCGAACCAGCATCCTTCTTGCTGTGAGGCAACAGCACTACCTACTGCGCCACTGCGTCGCCACACACACACATATGTATATATATATATATATATATATATATATATATATATATATATATATATATATATATATATATATATATATATATGTGATTGATAAATTGTGTTATCTTCTCTCTCATGGCTCGTTTCCACTGACTGGTACAGTACGGTACGGTACGGGTCAGTATGGGTCACCTTTATCAGGCTTGCGTTTCCACTGCTAAAAGGGTACCAATGGTACTCTTTTGGTGGGCGTGGTGTACGACAGAGAGTTACAGTCAATGTCATTTTTGCTCAAGAAAATGTCTACAGTGAAGCTGTACGTGTCGCTCACATATCATATGAGAAGCACTTTTCCCAAAACAGATGCTTTACACATACATATTTCTGTATAAATGTTTATTACTAACTTTTCCATGAACATGAGTTGATTATAACTGCAGATCAATGACAATTATATAAAATAAAGAAATAAATGCAACACATATGAAGTTATGAACACATACAGACCCTTACAGTCTCCAATATGTTACCACTTACAGAAAAACTACACACAGCATACATTTAGTCCTTTTTTAGGTTCAAAACAACACAAAATATAGCCCAGTCAGTGCAAACCTTTCATGATTAATTGTGTCTTTAATCTTCAGCAGCACGTGTAGCCTCTTGTTAGAAAGTAATTCCGTCATTCCGAGTTCATAATAGCCCAAAAGGTGATAATAATAGTTAAACATGGCAGTTTGTTCACGTTTGCTGAAAAAATAATGTGCTCCTTTTTTCCGGCTTCTCCTTTGTTTTTTCGTGTGTCACTCTCATGTTTGTCAGTTTCTGACAGGATCGGGTTTCAAAAGCACATCAATAATCAAGCGCACGTTATTATCATCAGCTCAGGAAGTTTGTTATTTCAAATATAGACGCGCGGCGAGCGCAAGCAAGAAAGCAAAACCGTTCGCGCTTCAGACTGGCTCGTAAAAAAATACGGGGCACAGGGTAAAATCTGCTCTTCTTTTTGGCTTTGTGGCTGTTTATCAAGATGACGACAATGTTCGTTTGAGCCTGGGTCGACCATGGCTCGTTATTATATGTATATATAATTATGCTGTAATCTCTCGGCTGTGTATGGAAAACATGGCGGTTTCTTTGTTTTCATTCTGGCTTGTTGCGTGACGTATCTCTGTAAACCAATAGCGTTCAGCTGCACGTCTAGCTCCGCCTTTTGGTACCCTTTCTCGTGTTTGGTACCCTTTCGAAAGGGTGCCAAAAAAGTGGTACGGTACGGTACGGTTCGGTTCTGTACTCCTTTTGACAGTGGAAACGGCCATTAAAGCATACCGTACCGTACCACTTAGTGGAAACGGGCCATTATGCACCTGACAATTTATCTAAACTTCATCTTACAAGAACTCAATAATGAAAACGATGTTTACTATAAATGTACCACAATCATATTGCACTGCTTGCTTCATCCTTAAATAACTCTTGCACTATATTAAACCTTAAATAACCCTTTTTGCACAGTATTCACCTTTAGCACCTCTCTTGCACAACATTGTTCAGTCTCATGTAAAAGTACTCGTATAGCCTGTCTTATGTGTACAGTATAGTTAAATATCTTACAGTATATGTTAGTTATGCATAGTTTTTTTTAATAGCTCTTATGTCCAGTGTTGTGTTTCTATTTATGACTAATTTATGTAGCACCGACATTTCGTTCCTCTGTATGTTCACACATGTAGCAGAATGACAAGCTTGACTTGACTTGTTTGTAATTGTTTGCCTCATATAGGCACTTTATCACTTTTTTGGTTAAGCAAGGCTTTTTTTTAATGGGCTTTTACCACCATGGGTGAGGTTCTATCACTGATTGGTTCAAGATAATCCTTAATGACAACACTGAGGTAGGTAGAAGAGGTCCAGACATTCCTCCATTAGTGGCCAATCAGTGAATCGGATGACTTAGAATGAGAATTTTTGGTCCCATTTTATTTTAAGTGGCCTAAACTAATTTGTATTTGCATTGAAATTAATTATTGGTTACAATGTACTCATTGTGCAAATACGTTTTTTACAACGTTGACCATCTCTTACACCTTAACCCAACTTTAAACCTACCCATACCACCAAACCTGTCCTTTATCCCACCTCAAGAGGACCAAAAGTGATCTGCAATACATTATGAACTATTATGAATTATTACATTGCATTTTTTTTGGTGCAAGTACATAGTAGCCTAACATAAAGAGGGACCTTTTTTTTGGAAGTCATAGCTTTAAAGGCGGCACTCTTATAGTCATAATCCAACCCACTTTAAGCAAAATGTAATGGAAATGCAAACCAAGCTAAGGAAAACCAAACTGAAACTAGCCCTGAGCTAAATATAACGTACTGCTAAGTGGAAATATATTATTAGAGCAGAGTTTATTATTATTATTATTATTATTTTTTATTAATATTATCATCATCATTATTATTATTATTATTATTATCATCATCATCATCATCATCATTATTATTATTATTAATATTATTATTATTATTTATTATTATTATTATTATTTATTTATAATTTTTTATTTGATCAAAATAATAACAGGGAAAACTATAAAGACATTTTTCACTACCTTCTTTGCTCATATTTACCAAAGATACTGATATTAGCGGAGGGCACTGTCTAACCATTGTAAGACGCTTAACAAACACTTGCATAAGCCTCTTCAGAACAATGATGTGTGAAAATATAAATCTAATCGCTTATTGCACTAGATCTTGCCAAACTGTAAAAACATTATGTGAAAACAAAAGGCCCGATGCGGGCCGCCCCAACACCACGGGCAACGGCGACAGAGCTCAGATCATAAATCAATGTTTTGAGAGGTCCTTCAGTGCCAGCACTCTCATAAAGCATTCCGAAATCTGCATGCTAATTGAGCTCCAACAAAGCCGGCACTGACAGATGAAGTGGCACTTTATGGCTCACACCGGTCTCTCTAATTCAGCACCCTGACAAACTTGACAAGCCGGCCCTAATTCATACACCTCCATATAATAATCATTCTCAGGCCTCTGTATGGTTTATTAATATTTCACTTCCATGACGGTAGAAAAGACGACACGAAATGGAAATACAGTACTGGGAGAAACTA
The DNA here is from genome assembly GCA_903798195.1 of Danio kyathit. Taxonomy (NCBI): domain Eukaryota; kingdom Metazoa; phylum Chordata; class Actinopteri; order Cypriniformes; family Danionidae; genus Danio; species Danio kyathit. Next base: position 47,375,099 of record LR812519.1, on the reverse strand, counting down.
GCATGCTGATGGAATGTGGTCTGGAAAACAGCCAGCATCTAAAACAGCCCTGTCTGACATGTCAGATCAGTCGACTAATGAAATACGGTTCAGGGGGAGAAAAAAAGGCATCTCATTTGCATAGTAATAGTCAGGCAGCATCATGTACATTACCGGAACATTCAACTGTCATAATTCTCTGAATCATTATTAAAGAAAATGTATTTGTATGAACTCACCACATCATAGTATGTTTGGTTTAGAGACTTTTGTTGTTGTCTAAAACCTTAATACAAATAATACAAATGCTTTCCAGTGCTGCATGACTCACTATTAGTTTGTGCTTTTCAATTCCTGTCCTTGAAGCCTTAAATAGATGTTTGTTTTTTTCAACACTGACAATAAAATGAGAGACATGAGTAATGATGGCTAAAATTCAGCACCAAAGCAAATAAATAAAATGCATTCTAAATAAATGAAATAAAAATTACATCATTCAAATCAAAATCTGCAAAATATCTGTTTTTGATCAAATAAATCCAGTCTTGGTGAGTAGAAGAGACTTTTCACAAGCATATGCTGGAGACATGAAACCCAGTCCAGGAGACTTGACAAGCAGAATTCTTTATTAAGGCATGTTGGTTGTTCTGCAGTCAAACAGCGTCTATGAAGAAGTAAATGAGTCTGCAAGTCTAACACAAGTTTGAAACAAGTCTAAAATTAGTCTAAAATGAGTCTGATTTGAGACAGAGTAGTTCCTTTCTACTATGCTTTTTGGAGGGGGCAGAGTTTGTAGGTGAAGGTGACTAAACAAAGCAAGCAAATGAAGTAGGTAGGTACAGTAGGTGAAAAAAACCTGCCCAGCCACTGACCACACAAGTTTATCAACAAAAGAGTTCCTTCGGCCTGTATGGATCCACAAAGACAAAGGTGCAGTCATTGAGGCGCTGCCCAGAGCATTTGCATCGCTTTGAGATCTGCCAATTCTCAGGAAAGCAAGACGTTAAATGTCTCTCACACTCGGGCTGCTAGATTTTCGAATGTAATGACAACTCCAAAAACCAAATAATATAATTTTTCAGTTATATACACTTAACGGCCTCTTTATTAGGTACACCTGTCCAACTGCTAATTAACACAAATTTCTAATCAGCCAATCAAATTGCAGCAACTCAATGCATTTAGGACAGTTGTAGACATGGTCAAGACGATCTGCTGCAGCTCAAACTGAGCATCAAAATAAAAAAGAAAGGTGATTTAAGTGACTTTGAGCGTGGCATGGTTGTTGGTGGTCGGAGTATTTCAGAAACTGCTGATCTACTGAGATTTTCAACCACAACCATATCTAGGGTTTACAGAGAATGGTCCAAAAGAGACAAAATATCCAGTAAGCGGCACTTCTGTGGGTGCAAATGTGTTGTTGAAGAAGGTCAGAGAAGAACGGCCAGACTGGTTTGAGCTGATAGAAAGTCAACAGTAACTCAAATAACCACTTGTTACAACTGAGTTATGCAGAAGAACATCTATGAATGCACAACACATTGAACCTTGAGGTGGAGGGGCTGCAGCAGCAGAAGACCACACCGGGTGTCACTCCTGTCAGCTAAGAACAGGAAACTGAGGCTACAATTTGCACAGGCTCACCAAAATTGAATAGAAGATTAGAAAAACGTTGCCTGGTCTGATGAGTCTCGATTTCTGCTGCGACATTTGGATTGTACCGTCAGAATTTGGCATCAACAAAATGAAAGCATGGATCTACCCTGCCTTGTATCAACGGTTCAGGCAGGTGGTGGTGGTGTAATGGTGTGGGGCATATTTTATTGGTACACTTTGCGCCCATACCAATTGAGCACATTTGCTGACCACGTCCATCCCTTTATGACCACAGTGTACTCATCTTCTGATGGTTACTTCCAGCATGATAACATGCCATGTCATAAAGCACAAATCATCTCAAACTGGTTTCTTGAACATAAAAATTAGTTCATTATACTCAAATGGCCTCCACAGTCACCAGAACATAATCCAATAGAGCACCTTTGAGAGTATTTTCAGTACCTTGTTGAATCTATGCCACAAAGGATTAAGGCAGTTCTGAGGGCAAAGTGGGTCCAACCTTGTACTAGTAAGGTGTATCTAATGAAGTGGCCGGTGAATGTATATATATTTTTGGAACTAGATTATATGCATTCTTATTTCCACACATACAACAGCTTAATGTTTCCATGAAGTCCAAAAATTTTTGTAAAAATTAATTTTCTCCAAGTCTGAATAATTTATTTGACATTAATACAATAAGTAAAATGCTGTGAATATTATTACAATTTAAAATTACAGTTTTTATAATATAACATATTTTAATTTATAATAATCTAATAGGTTTCTACATTGCTGCTGAAATTTCTCAGTGACATTTTTGATTAAAAGTATTACTAAAAACAAAAGTATTATTTTATGTTTGTGAATGTATGGATTTGGATTTTAGCAGTAATCTTAAGATTGTTTTCAACTCAAATTAAACGAATACAAACACATTTCTAGAAAATAAAGATAACAATACACTTTCTGCATGAGCACAATGAGTCTTTAAGTTTGAACTATGTACAGTTTGTTTTTGAGACTGCATTTTTGAAAATTCACAACTGCTTTTCACTTGAGAAAACATGGAATCTGTCCAGTTTCTTCAGCTTGTTTGTTAGCACAAACTAAAGCAGCAGCAGTATCTCTGTATCTCTCTGTTACCTGCATTAAAAGTGAATACCCAGGAATGCTGGCTCGCGCTCTGAGACAGTTATTCACATTCTGTCTGCTGGCAGCTTCCACACTGAGCGCCACAGGCTTTTATAGGGGATGTAAATAAAAGCCCCACACCAGGCACTTCACCGGAACACTGTCTGCAGCGCTTGAAAGAGGTTTACACAACTTTCCAGCTAACAGCAGGAAAGCAACAAGACAAACTTTTCTCACCAAGGTGATGTAGGGAAGATTCTCAAACCTTGTTATGGCACTAAAACACATTTTAACAACTTATTTATTTGAATTATCAAAGCCTAGAAGTGTGGCAAGCCGGTAGCCAATGCTTAGATAATGCTTGCAGTTCACACAAACACTTGACCTGTTCCAAACCTGTTTGTTTATTTATTTATTTGTATTATTATTATTATTATTATTATTATTATTATTATTATTATTATTATTATTATTATTATTATTATTTCTGTTGAACACAAAATAATATATTGTGAAGAATGTTGTAAACCTGTAACTATTGACTTTCATAGTTTTTTCAACTATGGATATCAATGGTAACATGTATACAACATTCTTCAAAATCTATATTTTGTGTGTTCAAAACAACAACAACAACAACAACAACAACAACAACAACAACAACAACAACAACAACAACAACAACAACAAAACTCAAACAGGTTTGGAACAAGTCAATGGTGTGTAAATGATTACATGATTTTCATTTAATACCGCAGTCTCCTAACTTTTTCATTCATTCATTCATTTTCCTTTGGCTTAGTCATCAGGAGTCACCACAGCGGAATTACCCACCAACTTATCTAGCATATGTTTTACACAGCGAATGCCCTTCCAGTTTAACCCAGTACTAGAAAACACCCATACACTCTGACATGCACACACATACCTGTACACTACAGCCAATTTAGTTTAATCAATTCACCTATATTGCATGTCTTTGGACTGTGGGGGAAACCTGAACACCCGGAGGAACACGGGGAGAACGTACAAACTCCCTCTAACTTTTTGATTAACAAATAAAACCAGCCAGTGTTCAAAATCCTTTTACCTTAGACATAATCAAAATTATAAGCTTGTAATAAAGTTTTCCAATTTTAGTGGTAGTGATTTTCTGCAGTGGCCCAGAAATGTACATTTAAAACGCAAAAATAAGTGCACAGCACAATATAATCAAACAAAAACACCATATAATCAAGTCACATCAAAACACTATATAATTTAGAAAGCAACACAATTGAATCCAGCCACAAGATTTTTAGTCTTTACTCAAATTCACATTGTGTGACAGTAAAGCACCCAGAACAAAGACTATAGAATACACAAGACATGTCACTTGTATAGTTTTGAATGGGGAAAAGTGAAACGGTCAATATGGCCGTTACTAGATATAATATCTAGTACAGGAGCAAATCAGCGATCGCTATAGGCTGACATTTCTCCAGGGGAGGGGCTTGGACCAGATGTAAGTGTCTGCAGATTTTGTATGATTCGAACATTTAGAAATGAAACTAAAGAGACAGTCCTTGTGTAATTTTATTGGTGATTTCTAATAGGAAATTTAATCATACGCTTGGAATGAATGCAATTTGAATTTGATGTTTACCCATTTAAACAGAATGCTCAAGCATACTGCCCGAGAGGTGTTTCAAAGATGGCCGCCAAGTGAAATTACTTGTCTTAAAGGGACTTTGACCCAGACTGCCTGCAAAAATAGATCCAAGTAACTGCCCCATAGGGGCTGGGAGCCCTTCCATTGTGTTGTGGCTTGATTTAGTTGTGTTGTGGAGATTCAGTTACGGTGTAAACTTACTGTATGTTTGCTTCTTAAAATTTTGTTCTGGCTGCTCAGTGGTTAGCAATGTCACCTTACAGCAAGAAGGTTGCTGGTTTGAGTCCCGGCTGGGTCAGTTGGCATATCAGGGTGGAGTTTGCATGTTCTCCCCATGTTGGCGTGGGTTTCCTCCGGGGGCTCCGGTTTCCCCCACAGTCCAAAGACATGCGGTACAGGTGAATTGGATGAGCTAAATTGTCTGAATTTTATAAGTGTGTGTGTGAATGAGTGTGTATGTGTGTTTCCCAATACTGGGTTGAGGCGAGAAGGGCATTTGCTGCATAAAACATATGCTGGAGTAGTTGGCGGTTCATTCCACTGTGGTGACCTCTGAAATAGAGACCAAGCCGAAGAAAATTTTGGAAAAAATAAGATTTTGTTCTTTTTAAGCTTGTCTCTATTGTGTTGTGCTGCCGTGAAATTAAGTTTACTTATTTGTCATGTTTGCTTTTTTGTAAATCCAATGCTATCTTACAGCAAGTCGTAACTTTTTGTTTTAGTGGCTAATTTGTAAATTTGTATTAATTTGTACAATCTATATTCATACAATTTAGTACGATTTGCTCATTACTCAATGATGGTTGGGTGCCACATTTCCTTTTAAAATTATACATTTTTGTACAACTGAACTCGTACAAATTCGTACAAATTAGCCACTGAACTGACAAAACGTAAAATACTTATGCTTATTGAAGCATTATTTGGTTGTTTGTCTGCTCCATTGCCACCACCATTCACAAAAGCGTCATAAATTTTAAATGTTGCTGTAACCCTAGCGTTTCCATCTTAAAGAACCGTAACATTTAATTGGGGGCTCGTCCGGGATCTCAAAATAATTATTTGAGATGCTTTAGAAAAATTGAGACCGGAAGTTATGATGAATTGTGTTTGGTGGTGACAATTGTGCTAGTTATAGTGCGTGTAGCGCGTATATTTCAGGAGGTGGAATATCGTACTACTAGTTTACCTTATCTGTGTGATGGAGGTGTTTAGTTTGCAAAACTTTGTTAAAAACCCAACAGTAGAGCAGCTTAATGGATGCAAAAAGCAAGATTTATTGCTGGTGGCTGATCACTACCAGATTAGTGTGAATAAACAGAGTCGTAAGGCAGAATTAAGGGATTGCATACTAGTGAATTTGTATGAAAAGAATGTGCTTCCAGTGGAAAAGGTTAGTGAGAATGTTGATAAAGTAATCCTTGATGACGTGGCAGTTGAACATCTTAATGTGGGTGCTGAGGAGGATCAGCAGGGTCAAGCTGAGGTCAATGCGGAGGCGAAGGCTGGCTTGCCACCGTTTGATCCATTCTCCCCACTGTCTTCTGTGTCGAGAGATGATGCGAGACTAAAAGTCCGTTTGGCACGTTTACAAATGGAAGCTCATGATAAAGAACAAGCCCGGCAGGCTGAAGTTCACTTGCGTTTGGAAATACGCAAACTTGAGATCGAGGCTGAAAAGCAGATCAAGCTGCGGGAACTAGATCTGGAGGCGATGAAGATTTCCTCCTGTTCTGCTCCACCATCTAACGCTACCCCTGCCACTGATGTTTCAACACCGATTGATACTGCTCCACATGCTTTTGATATTGGTAAGCACATTGTTTTGGTACCACAATTCAGAGAATCAGAAGTAGATTCATACTTTACTGCATTTGAGAGAATAGCTACTTCTTTGCACTGGCCTAAGGATGTTTGGTCATTGTTACTGCAATGTAAATTGCTTGGTAAAGCTCAGGAGGTATGCTCAACGTTATCTTTAGAAGATAGTTTGAAGTATGATTGTGTAAAGTCCGCAATTCTAAGAGCTTATGAGCTGGTTCCAGAAGCTTACAGACAGCGTTTCAGAGGCTATAGAAAGAATGGTACACAGACTTTTGTTGAATTTGCACGAGAGAAAAGGCTTTTATTTGATAAATGGTGCACAGCTAGTAAAGTGGATGATATTGAGTCACTGCGAGAACTAATGTTGTTAGAGGAATTAAAAAATTGCTTGCCTGACCGTGTTGTTGTGTATTTAAATGAACAGAAAGTTAATTCCCTTTCACATGCAGCTGTCCTGGCTGATGAGTTCATTTTAACACACAAAAATGTCTTTGCACCTGTACGTTCAGATAAATCACAGATTGCTCAATCTCAGCCCAGTCGTTCTAAAAATGGCACAGTTCGTGAGGACCGCGAGTGTTTTTATTGCCATAAGCAAGGTCATGTCATTTCTGATTGCTTGGTTTTAAAAAGAAAACAACAATCACAAGTAAAAAGCGTAGGGTTTTTAAACACTCACACTGCTTTTAAGGTTCCTGACAATGACAAACACAATGACATTGATGACAAGTACAAACCGTTCATTTTAGAAGGATTTATTTCCTTAACTGAAAATTGTGATGAACAGGTAAAGGTAAAAATACTTAGGGACACTGGTGCGCTGCAGTCTTTTATTGTAGCAGACAAACTACAGTTGTCTGGCGACACCTACTGTGGATCTAATGTCATAGTTCAAGGAATTGAGATGACTTGTATTACAGCACCACTACATCGTATACACTTAACAAGTGATTTGTGCACAGGATTTGTTCGAGTTGCAGTACGTTCGTCACTACCTGTAAAAGGCATTGACTTCATCCTTGGCAATGATTTGGCTGGAGGAAAGGTAACGCCTGTGTTGGAGGTTCTGGATAAGCCAGATGTGAGTATCCAATTAGACTCTTGTTCAGATCCAGAAATTTTTCCCGCGTGCGCAGTCACACGCGCACAGTCGCGCAAGACGGGAAATATAGTTGAGTTGGCTGACTCATTTTTCTCTCCTCTCTTTGCTGGTGAGAAGGTTACTATTGACGATTCATTGGAAAATCAAGCAGGAAAGGTTGATGTGACTGACAGTAATCTGTTACAGTTACCTGTGTCTCGTGAGAGAATTACTATGGCTCAAAAAGAAGACAAGTCTCTTGTGTCACTTATTAATGCTGCTGTTTCAGGTGTTGAAAACAAAAAGATGAAGAGTAAATTTTTCATGGACAAAGAGTTGTTGATGCGAAAATGGTCTCCGAGTGCGGATGATGATCTGGAGTGGGATACAGTTTATCAAATTGTTGTTCCAACTCCTTACCGCCAGCATGTGTTATATCTTGCACATGATCATCAGTTTGCTGGTCATTTAGGGATCACAAAAACCTATGATAGGATTTTAAGACATTTCTTTTGGCCTGGTTTGAAGAGAGATGTGGCTAAGTATTGTCGCGCTTGCCACACATGCCAAGTAGTAGGGAAGCCGAATCAAATAATTCCACCTGCACCTTTGATTCCTATTCCAATAGTGAATGAACCATTTCAGCACATACTCGTGGATTGTGTTGGCCCGTTGCCTAAGACAAGATCAGGTAATCAGTTTTTGCTTACCATAATGTGTGTTGCAACTAGATTTCCAGAGGCCATACCTCTTAGAAAAATCACAGCACCTGTAATCATCAAAGCACTAATCAAGTTTTCTCTACCTTTGGTTTACCCCAGATTATCCAGACGGATCAGGGAACCAATTTTCTCTCCAAACTTTTTAAACAGATTTTACAGTCACTTGCGATCACACACCGAGTGTCAAGCGCATACCATCCTGAAAGCCAGGGTGCGCTTGAACGCTTCCATCAGACGTTAAAGTCTATGTTGCGAAAATATTGTCTGAGTACAGCGAAAGATTGGGATGAAGGTGTTCCTCTGATGCTGTTCGCTACTAGAGAAACTGTACAAGAATCTCTTGGATTCAGTCCTGCCGAATTGCACACCAGGTAAGAGGTCCTTTAAAAGTCTTGAAGGAAAGAATGCTATCGGTTGATTCCAGTTCAAACACGAACATACTGGATTACGTCAGTAAATTTCGTGAACGTTTGCACTCTGCGTGTACCCTCGCTAAAGATGCGCTAACTACTGCACAGAAAGGCATGAAACGTAAATATGATAAGAAAGCGGTTGTGCGATCATTCACTACGGGTGATAAAGTGCTAGTACTTCTACCTGTGTCTGGTTCTTCACTGTCGGCACGTTTTTCAGGTCCCTATGTAGTTCAAAAGAAAATCAGCGAAACCGATTACGTTATTCTGACGCCTGATCGGAAACGTAAAACTCGTGTGTGTCACATAAATATGCTTAAAGCGTATTATGCAAAAGAGACACTTGGAAAGAACTCGTTTGTATCAAACACTGAACCTGTTGTTCCTACTATTACAGTCACGCAGTCATCTTTTGAAGAGAATCGGGATGCTGATGATGATGTAGTACTTCGTCACACTCAACAATGTGTGAGGCTGAAAAATTCAGAGATTTTAAATGATCTCAACTCTTATCTGAAGCATCTGTCTTGTGACCAGAGAGAAGATATTATTGCTTTAATATCTGAATTCAATGGTTTGTTTCGCGACGTTCCAACACAAACAAATGTGTTGAAACATGATATTGATGTGGGTACGGCTCATCCTATTAAGCAGCATGCTTATCGTTCGAACATGAATAAACGATCTCTGATGCGCAAGGAAGTAAACTACTTGTTGGAGAATAATTTGGCAAAACCTAGTCATAGTCCGTGGAGTTCGCCATGTCTGTTAGTACCAAAACCTGATGGTACGTACAGATTTTGTACAGATTTTAGAAAGGTTAACTCTGTTACTGTTCCGGATAGTTACCCGTTACCACGAATGGAAGATTGTGTAGACGACGTTGGTACAGCGCGTTTTGTTACAAAATTGGACATGCTTAAGGGCTACTGGCAAGTTCCGCTTAGTGACAAAGCTTCAGATATTTCTGCATTTGTTACTCCTGACTCGTTTGCACAATATACGTCTATGGCCTTCGGACTTCGAAATGCACCCGCAACGTTTCAACGTCTCGTAAACTTAGTTTTAGGTGATTTACAAAATTGTAGTGCTTACCTTGATGATGTGGTTGTTTATTCCATGACTTGGCGCGAACACATTTCGTTGTTAAAAGCAGTTTTCACAAGGCTGTTAAAGGCATCTCTTACGCTGAACTTGGCCAAGTGCGAATTTGGTCAAGCCACAGTCACATACCTTGGAAAGGAGGTTGGACAGGGCACCGTACGTCCAGTAGAAGCTAAAGTGGTTGCTATATCGCAATTTCCAGTTCCTACCACTCGCCGAGAACTGCGACGGTTCTTGGGAATGTCTGGGTACTATAGAAATTTCTGTAAAAATTTCTCTACTGTAGTTAACCCTTTAACATCTTTGCTTAGTCCTTCTACACCATACGTTTGGTCTGATGCTTGTCAAAATGCTTTTGACTGTGTGAAAACACTGTTGTGTAGCACACCTGTTCTTTCAGCTCCAGATTTCACTGCACCGTTTAAACTGGAAATTGATGCAAGTGCTGTTGGTACTGGTGCTGTACTAATCCAAGAGGATGGAAATGGCATAGATCACCCGATAAGTTACTTTTCTCGAAAGTTTAATAAGCATCAGCTTAATTACTCTACTATTGAGAAAGAAACTCTTGCTTTGTTGTTTGCCTTACAACATTTTGAAGTTTATGTTGGCTCCAGTAACTTGCCTGTGATTGTATATACAGATCACAATCCCCTTGTTTTCTTATCGAGGATGTACAATCATAATCAACGTTTGATGAGATGGTCTTTATTAGTGCAGAATTATAACTTGGAGATTTGTCATAAGAGAGGCATTGACAACGTCATGGCAGACGCCCTTTCTAGAGTTTGAAGTCTCACTGACTTTTGTTACAAACGGGGTTTGTTTTTAAGTGCCGGGGTGTTACGGCTCAGTATCTGTGCCTGTGTTTTGTTTTGGTTTTTCTCCCGCGCTCTTTTTCGCTCTCTCTCCCTCTCTCTCTCTACCTGTCATTTTCTTTAGGTCCGCCCAGTTTCAGCTCCCCATTGGCTCCGCTACATGTCAATCATCATTACCATTACGATGACGTCATCCTCAGCGACCAATCACAAGCGGATTTCTCCCTTTAAAAGGAAGCCGGCACGGCAGAACGCTAGCTTGCTTTTGCATGCTCACTGTTGTGTGTTTGCTGTGTTGTTTGACTGTTTTGCTGGATTGTTTGAGAGTTTGTGCCATGTGTGTTGTAATCATTTGTGCTAAAATCTATCTTTAAAAGAGTGTTCTAATTACGTTTTCTATCTCATTACCAGATCCACAACATCAATGGGATTCGAGGACAGGGTAGATGTCACGTGACCTACATACTGCTACACATAGGAGATTCAAATGTATTATACACACTAGTTTAGGAGTGTGCGCCAATCATTGTAAGTTTTGTTTTATGCTTTGTTTAGTAGTATAGTTTAGATAGGGCGTGAAAACGCTGAAGACTTTTCTTTCTCTTTCTTTTATTAGATAGTTTAGAGATTGTGAGTTTTCCAGTTAGTTGTGTTTTGTTATATTATTTTCTTTTCTTTGGCGCCGCTTTTGTTCCTCTTCCCTCTTTATTACAACCATTTATTTATTCCTTTCTTTTTGTATATACTTTATTTATAATCTATTCACCTTGTAAAAATAAACACTTATTGAAGCATTATTTGGTTGTTTGTCTGCTCCATTGCCACCACCATTCACAAAAGCGTCATAAATTTTAAATGTTGCTGTAACCCTAGCGTTTCCATCTTAAAGAACCGTAACAATTTTTGTACAACTGAACTCGTACAAATTCGTACAAATTAGCCACTGAACTGACAAAACGTAAAATACTTATGTTTTCTCAAGAGAATATGCTGGTTAAATCAGCCACTCCAGTTTCTATTGAAATTTGAACTTGCCATTGATCATCTTTGCATTACGTCCCATCTGTGTACATACAGTATGGAAGAAGTCTAAACTAATAGACATATCATATTTAAATGTATTAAATTGTAATGTTATAAACAATTAGAGATGCCTGATATCACAACTAACTTTAATGCACATTAAATGCCCACAGTCAAAATGGTCATGTAGTTAACATAACAATTTGAGATCAAAGTATATCAACAATCATAATTTGCATGGTTTGGCGTGATATCAGCCACCATTACACTGTAAAAAAATCTTGCTGCCTTCATTTTTTTTTGGAATCAAATGAACTTTTCTAGTCATCTCAACTTACATCAATCAAACTGACTAAAAATATGAAAAAAAAAGTTAAAACCTGATTAACTAAAGAAACATACAAAAATATTTATTGTCTTGACTTTTTGTCATTACATTTTTTTACAATCTCAGTTGGCCAGAACAAAAGTAGCAGACATCTTACTTGTTCAGCTGAACATTCCTTGTAAATATTCTTATTTAGGGCAATGATCCAAGCGTTAGATTCATCCACACCGAAGATCCATGCCAAACCACAAGCCGTGTAAAGATGATTATTCCACATTTAACTGCAATTGCATCTTTAAAACAGCTATGGTGACCAAGAGGCAAAACTTACAGGCTGCAGCTTTAAGCCTGCTCAGGCAAAATAAATAATATTTTAGTTATCGACAAGCCTGTAACGAATGGATCCTCCTGCAGACATTCTTTGGTGAAGGAGTTATAAAGAGATTTGTTCTTGCCAAAGGAAAATCTATGGCAGTGGACACATTCAAGGGAAGGTAATGGCGCAGAGCATTCAGAGGACAATTAACTATCTATCCATCAAGAAGCTCATTTACATGTAAAAGAAGAACTTCAGATGGACAGTAGGCCACACTAACAGTGCTAGAGAGTATTCTTCAGAATTACTTTTCAGTCAAAATATCAGACACTAGTATTCAAAGGTTTGAGTTTATTAGCATGGTTTAGAGTATCTGTATTTATCTATATGCTGTATTTATTTGATTAAAATACAGTAAAACAACAATTAAAAAGTATTACAATGCAAAATAACTGTTCTCATTTCAAAGTATTGAACAATTCTTTCTGGTTCTCAAATCTGATTAGCTGAAAGCTGTGTGATATTCTACTAGTATCAGCACTGATCAGCCTCTTCACCTATGTGTACCATTCCACTCACAGCAAGTGTCAGAAGACTAAACGGTCACACTTTTCAATAGTTCATTAGTTAAAGCATTAACTAACATCAACTACATTTGAACAATACTTGTACAGCATTTATTAATCATAATTTAACATTTACTAATGCATTATTAACATCCAAATTCAGGCTTGTTAACATCTGTTAATGCATCAACTAACAATGAACAAATTTTCTTATTAACTGATGTTAACCCTCAAGGGTCTGAGGTAATTTTGGGGTCCCTAAAAAGTTTTGACATGCCCTGATATTTGTGCTTATTTAAGCTACTTATTACACAGTATTGGCCAACATTTTTTTTGTACTCAGCACAAACTGTGCTACAATAATATGTTAGAAATATTGATGTACATTCCTGCATTTTTTTTAGAAACATAATATCATGCGTGGTTAGTAGGTTTTGGAGAAAAAAAGGTTTCAAAAACCACACTGAATGGGCCTGAACAAGGCTTTTGAGTAACCAGTCTTGTAGGCTAGAATATTTACTTCACAATTACTCATTCATTCATTTCCTTTTCGGCTAAGTCCCTTTATTAATCTGGGGTCGCCACAGCGGAATGAACCATCAACTTATCCAGCATATGTTTTATGGAATGGATGGGCTTCCAGCTGCAACTCATCCCTCTCATTCACACACACACACTACGGACAATTTTAGCTTCCCCAATTCACCTGTATCGCATGTCTTTGGACTGTGGGGGAAACCGGAGCACCGGGAGGAAACCCACGTGAACACAGGGAGAACATGCAAACTCCACACAGAAATGCCACCTGACCCAGCCGAGGCTCGAACTAGCGACCTTCCTGCTGTGAGGCGACAGCACTACCTACTGCGCCACCGCTTCGCCTACTTCACAATTATGTAAACATTATTTTGTTCTCTCATTCAAAGAAAACATTACAATGATTTTCATTTTGTAAAGTCTATTTTGGGTCATCTCAGCTGTATGCGTGGGAGTGACAATGGTCATGAATAATTCACACCTGAAGAGACAAAAGACACTCCCCCACTGGCTAATGTTCACCCATCAAGGGCATTATAAACCAATGTCTAGCTGCAAAAGCTAGCCTAAACTAAATGCTTGTTATAGTACTTGCTGTATTATGACCATGTAAACACTCAGCAACATCATACAGTGCTCAGCATATATAAGTACACCCCTTACAAATCTATCTTTTAAATTAATATTTTTTTAACAGGAAGCTATACAAAAAAAAAAAAAAAAAAAAAAAAAAAATATATATATATATATATATATATATATATATATATATATATATATATATATATATATATATATATATATATATATATATATATGTGCATATACATTAGATTAGCCAGTACTGTAGCCAAATCTGGAACTTATCTAACAAAATAACTTATGATAACGGTCATGAACAAATACTGTAGTAAATGTATTGTTCATTGTTTCTTCATGTTAGTAAATGCAATAACTAACCTTATTACAACCTTATTGTAAAATGTTACCGACTAAACTTATTATAGCTTAACAAATACTGCAGCTGTTAAAGCATATAATGTAATTATTTAAGACTATTTTTAACATGTAGTTGTTTAGATTGCAAATGTGTGGTTTATTTATAATCATAGCACCTATTTGAAAATGTATTTTGATGCTTTCGGGGATTAGACTTCCAGTATGTCAGTGGTTGTTTAGTCTATTATTCCTGCCACACTACAGTGCTGCTTAAGTTTGACAGCATAAATGTGTAAATGAAAATTTAAAAACAACCACAGAGTGTCTCAAAAACCCTTTTGTGTGAAGTTGAGGAACTACTTTCTTCTGCCACAAATTTGCTGAATTGCTCAAGAAACTTACTTTTATCAATATTTGCTGTTTATCTTTTTCAATGTTGACAGTTTATACACACACATATATAATATTTTATTATATATTTCATTTTCATATTGTTTTAATTTCATTATGTCACCTCTCAGTGAGATGACTAAAACAAATTTATTTTAATTAATTATTGTAGTCAAGAGGTGAGATAACATGGAAAATATGTATATTTTTTTTAATTAAAAAAGCTTAAAAAATACAAAGCACTTTTATAAAATATATACTTACTTACTCCCAGAGCCATTTATATCAAAGTTGATATTTAGCCGCACCATATAGGTGTTTCGTTTTATGAGGTAAGTCATTAGCCCAACGCTCAACCCGCAATCTGGAGGACCAGGAAATACACTCATACACTATGGACAATTTAGCTTACCCAATTCACCTATAGCACATGTCTTTGAACTGTGGGGAAAACCGGAGCACTCAGAGGAAACTCGGGCGAACAAGAGGAGAACATGCAAACTCCACACAGAAATGGCAACTGACCCAGCTGGGGCTCGAACCAGTGATCTTCTTGCTATGAGACGACAGCGCTACCCATTGCAACACTGTGTTGCCATTACAATATATATACAATTTAATATAAGCTGTATAATTTGCAATTTGATCTTTGTTATACAATCATTCAATAAAGGTGTTATAAAAATACATGTGTGTTCCTTTAGCACAAATGTGCCTGTTAGGTTAGCGCTAGGTTTAGTAAAACAAATTGCAGCAAAGTTACTTATAGTCTTATAGTTTTCCTTTGGTTTAGTCCCTTATTTATCAGGGGTAGCCACAACGGATTGAACCGCCAACTATTACGGCATGTTTTACGTAGTTGATGCCCTTCCAGCGACAACTCATTACTGGGAAACACTCATAGAATCTCGCATTCACACACACTCATACACTATGGCCAGTTTAGTCTATTCTACTGTGGGGGAAAACAAAGCGAACATGGGGACAACATGTAAACTGGACTCGATCCAGCAACCTTCTTGTTCAGGCGACAGTGCTAACCACTGAGCCATCGCCACCCTACTTATTGTAACCATGGAAGTGACATGACAACAAAGGTGCAGATCCAAACGCAGGCTTTTATTGGAGGGATGGTCAGGCAAGCAATGATCAAGACAGGAGCAAACAGTCTTATGAGGGAAATCCAGAATCGTGGTCAATATAGCAGGCAGATGGTCACAAGGATGGCAGCAGACAGGCAGAAACAGATAAACAAGGCAAGGGTCCAAACACGGCAAAACAAGACAAGGAAACGCTTTGAATTGACACTGTGAACAGGTAACAAGACTCGGCAATGGAGTGAGTGTATGTTCTGCTTATGTAGTGTGTGTAATCAGTTGTTGAGTGGCTTCAGCTGTGGGTGCAATCAGTGAAGATCTGGAACCGGTTGTGTGTGATGTCAGAGTCGTGCATGTATGGGGGATGTAGTCCATATGATGGTGGATTGTAGTCCATGGGTGTTTGTGCATGTAAACCAGCGATCTAAGGGGAGAAGATCGCTGGTGATTGTGACAGAGCCCCCCCTTTAAGGAGTGGCTTCCAGACACTCCTATCATAGTTCAGGCGGGAGGTGGAGCGGAGGCGGAACAGGGGGAGGGATGGAGGGCCAGGACCATGCAGCTGAGGGGTGTCTGAAGCATGAAGCAGCCGAAGGCCCGGAGAGTGGAACTGCGGAGGGCCTAGAGCGTGGAGCTGGGGAAGGCCCGGAGAGTGGAGCTGCGGAGGGCCTGGAGCGTGGAGCTGCAAAAGGCCCGGAGAGTGGAGCTGCGGAGGGCCCGGAGCGTGGAGCTGTTTAAGGCCCGGAGAGTGGAGCTGCGGAGGGCCTGGAGCATGGAGTTGGAGCTGCGGAGGGCCTGGAGCGTGGGGCTGCGGAGGGCCTGGAGCATGGAGTTGGAGCTGCAGAGGGCCTGGAGCATAGAGTTGGAGCTGCGGAGGGCCTGGAGCATGGAGTTGGAGCTGCGGAGGGCCTGGAGCATGGAGTTGGAGCTGCGGTGGGCCTGGAGCATGGAGTTGGAGCTGCGTAAGGCCTGAAGAGTGAAGTTGCTGAGGACATGGAGCGTGGAAGGCCCGGAGAATGGAGCTGGAGCTGCGTAAGGCCTGAAGAGTGAAGCTGCTGAAGGCCTGGAGTGTGGACTTGCAAAAGGCCTGGAGTATGGAGCTGAAGTTGGTCTGGGGCTTAGGTTCAGCAGGCACAGGCAGTTCATATAACCCCCATGGGTCAGGAGGCTTTGGTTCAGGGGGCACTGGCGTCTCAGATAGCCCCAGTGGGTCTGGAGGGTTGGATTCAGGAGGCATAGGCGGTTCATTTAACCCCAGTGGGTCTGGAGGCTTGGGTTCAGGAGGCATAGGCGGTTCATTTAACCCCAGTGGGTCAGGAGGCTTGGGTTCAAGGAGCACTGGCAGTTCATATAACCCCAGTGGGTCAGGAGGCTTTGGGACGTCACACGGCTCTGGCGGTACTGGGAAGTCACGTGTCTCTAGCACGTCACACGACTCTGGCAGCCCTTCCTGAAACTCAGGTGGTAAATCTTGTCCTTTGTGGAACTCAGGTGACGGCTCTGGCCTTTCGTGGGACTCAGGTGACAGCTCTGGCCTTTCGTGGGACTCAGGTGACAGCTCGGGCCTTTCGTGGGACTCAGGTGACTGCTCTGGCCCTTCGTGGGACTCAGGTGACTGCTCTGGCCCTTCGTGGGACTCAGGTGACTGCTCTGGCCCTTCGTGGGACTCAGGTGGGTCTCGTGCCCCTGGCCCTTCAAGGAATTCAGGAGGATCTGGCGCCCGCCCTTCGGGGAATTCAGGAGAATCTGGCGCCCGCCCTTCGGGGAATTCAGAGGTTTCTGATGCTCGCCATTCGAGGGATTCAGAGGGTTTTGGCGCCCGCCATTCGAGGGGTTCAGAGGGTTCTGGCGCCCGCCATTCGAGGGGTTCAGAGGTTTCTGGCGCCCGCCATTCGAGGGGTTCAGAGGTTTCTGGCGCCCGCCATTCGGGGAGTTCAGAGGTTTCTGGCGCCCGCCATTCGGGGAGTTCAGAGGTTTCTGGCGCCCGCCATTCGGGGAGTTCAGAGGTTTCTGGCGCCCGCCATTCGGGGAATACAGAGGGTTCTGGCGGCGTCAATGGCTCTGGCAGCTCTGGCGGCGGCGACTCTGGCAGCTCTGGCGGCGGCGACTCTGGCAGCTCTGGCGGCGGCGACTCTGGCAGCTCTGGCGGCGGCGACTCTGGCAGCTCTGGCGGCGGCGACTCTGGCAGCTCTGGCGGCGGCGACTCTGGCAGCTCTGGCGGCGGCGACTCTGGCAGCTCTGGCAGTGACTGAGGATGTGGCAGCTCTGGCAGTGACTGAGGATGTGGCAGCTCTGGCAGTGACTGAGGATGTGGCAGCTCTGGCAGTGACTGAGGATCTGGCAGCTCTGGCAGTGACTGAGGATCTGGCAGCTCTGGCAGTGACTGAAACTCTGGCAGTGACTGAGGATCTGGCAGCTCTGGCAGCTCTGGCAGTGACAGCTCTGGTGGCTCAGGTGATGGCATTTCAGGAACAGGAACTATAACCGGAACGGACTTGAAACAGGAAGCCATCTTGTGAGCTGGTGGCACATTGGCGCTTACCCATGCGTGAGCTGGAGGGCTGGTGACGGCCACTTTGTGAACTGGAGGACTGGAAGTGGCCATTTTGTCAACAGGAGGACTGGAGGCAGCCATTTTGTCGGCTGGAGAACTGGAGGCGGCCATTTTATCAACTGGAGGACTGAAGGCGGCCATCTTGTGAGCTGGAGGACTGGAAGCGGCCATTTTGTCAACAGGAGGACTGGAGGCGGCCATTTTGTGAACTGGGGAACTGGAAGCAGCCATTTTGTTAGCTGGAGGACTGGAGGTGGCCATCTTGTTAGCTGGAGGACTGGAAGTGGCCATTTTGTCACCTGGAGGACTGGAAGTGGCCATTTTGTCACCTGGAGGACTGGAGGTGGCCATTTTGTGACACGGAGAACTGGAGACAGCCATCTTGTGCTTGACTGGACTGTTGGCGGCCATTTTGTCAACTGGCTGTGGTCTAGGCTGGTGAACAGGGGACAGGAGTATAGGAGATGCCAGCATTATAGTATTATTGGAGGGAACAGCAAGCCCCGTTGCCGGCGGGTCTTGCTGTCTATTGCCCCCCCCCAAAAAACATTTAGGGGTCTCCTCCACCTCGCCTACGGTGAAGGTTGACCCAATGGCTCGTAAAGCCACATCTAGGGCTTGCTGGAAAGACCCCCGAGGACCATAACGGATGAGGGTGGATTTCAGTGGTTCGTTTAGTCCATCATAGAAAAAATCAATAAGTATGCAGTCCAGGAGAGTGGTGTCATTGGCAATGTCCAGAAAAGAGATGATATGGTCCTCGAGGGAATTCATACCTTGCCTTAGCCTGAAGAGACGTCCTGCTGGATCCATGTTTGGCCGAGTCTTCCGTAACCATGGAAGTGACATGACAACAAAGGTGCAGATCCAAACGCAGGCTTTTATTGGAGGGATGGTCAGGCAAGCAATGATCAAGACAGGAGCAAACAGTCTTATGAGGGAAATCCAGAATCGTGGTCAATATAGCAGGCAGATGGTCACAAGGATGGCAGCAGACAGGCAGAAACAGATAAACAAGGCAAGGGTCCAAACACGGCAAAAACAAGACAAGGAAACGCTTTGAATTGACACTGTGAACAGGTAACAAGACTCGGCAATGGAGTGAGTGTATGTTCTGCTTATGTAGTGTGTGTAATCAGTTGTTGAGTGGCTTCAGCTGTGGGTGCAATCAGTGAAGATCTGGAACCGGTTGTGTGTGATGTCAGAGTCGTGCATGTATGGGGGATGTAGTCCATATGATGGTGGATTGTAGTCCATGGGTGTTTGTGCATGTAAACCAGCGATCTAAGGGGAGAAGATCGCTGGTGATTGTGACACTTATAGTCTACTGAACATCAATTCAACTTTTAGATATTTTATGATTATACTGATGATTGAAGGTGTTTGGAATAAAATCATTACACTGTATTTTGTATTTATGCTTTTGAATTGCATTATGGGACCTTGCTCATTCCTCCAACAACTTCAAATTTTATTATAATTTTTTTTTTTAAAGAAGACTTTTATTAACATTTTTAATAGTTTGAGGCAGTGCTTACTGTTTACTTTTTTGTTTTGTTTTTAATGGATCCGGCATTAACTTGTGCGTGGTGAATACTAGGGGTGTCAAAATTAATTGTTTCTTCGGTGCACCGCAATGTAGATGCGGACAATTCGGTATCGGTTCAGTCACAGATCATAACCGGTTATTACATACTGACGTCATTTATCTCATATGCGCTCATAGCTCATATATTGTGGTAGCTGGCTATGGCGGGGGAGGGGAGCATGAGTAATTAAAACACTCCAACTACTTTAAAATGCAGAAACTCTCCACAATTCACTGCGTGTGTGTTTTATGGACAGTCTTTCACTGACACTGAAGTTACAGCAGAAGCCCCTATTTCACTGCTGAAGAAAATGAAAGTAAACTCCATTTCTGCTTCTCTCTCTCTCTCTCTTTGGCTGTTTCTCAACATGCGTTCTTCAGCGGTCTTGCGTCCTCGTGTTTTCGTGTAACGTCATCATCAGCTGCCAAAGTTCAGTTCCAATACTCAAGACCGCAAGAACAGAGGACGCGTGAAAATTCCCGGATGTGTTCTTGATATCGAGGACGCACCGATGCAGACTTGAGCACCGATCTCGCTCTAGAAGTCCCAGAAGTCATTGCGACTGGAGGTGGGAAGCGCAGCATTTTATTTAGATTTATTATTAAAGTTCAGAGATTTAACTTATTTACCTCAGGAGTTTCCCTAAATGAAACTGTGAATATAAACATTAACATGGACATCTTAATAAAGGAATAAACACATTAAGGGTGTTTGTTTGCTGAAATTTGTATTAAAATCTGTTTTATTTATATTGTGCAACGTTTATTTATAATGTTTTTATGCATAGTATATATTTTAAAAAGGGGAAAAACAATATATAGTTGTAAGAATGCTATAATGTTTAAATAATTTTCCATTTAAAACGCGTGAAGGTCACGTGACCATCAGGAAGAACGCAGCATCTCATTTCTCACAGGACGTGTTCTCTGTTCTCGTGGTCTCCCGAGTTTGTTCGTCCGAGGACACCTGGCAAGACCGGTCTCCACAAGAACGCAAGTCCGATCTCTGCGTTCTTGGAATTGAGAAACAGCCTTTGTCTCTCACTCACTGTGGACATTTGACCTGTTGGCATGAGGTAACTTTTCCTCTTCTCTCAGCTGTTACAGAGATACTTCTGGATCCATGGTTCATGGTTCAGCTGTCATCACTGCTGCAGTTTATCAGTGTCACTGATCGGTGAACAGCGCCAGAGCGTTAGAGCTGATCGCAGCCTTTTCTGTTGAGCATGTGACCAATCAAAGGGGAGTAAGAACACGCTCGACAAGGCTCAGAAAGCAAGCGGGATATTTATTTGTTTATTTGCTATAACTGCTCATGACGTCTGTGCATGTACTTGCATTTTTAAAGGTACAGTTCATATATCTGACTGTTTGTATTAAAGGACAAAATTGTATTACAAATAATATATAAATATATTTATACATTTTGATACAAGAATTGTATTGAATCGCACGCACACATGACGGTAGTCACTATGCGCAAGTTAAAGCAAAAGTCACATTTAACTATTGGCCCTCAACAATATTTCCAGCCAATCTGCTTTCTTATGTTTACAATCACTCTCAGTAGTCTCATGGTTGGTGATTGTTTCGCGCGCAGTGAGCAGCGAAAATAAATAATGGCATTGTGGCCAACCTAAATAAAATTTGTATTTTCAAACTGGCAAAGAGGCAGTCAATAATTAATCTGATAATTAGCTTGATCAGGAGATCTCGAGAAGCTGGAACTGCTTCTCTGGATCAGGATAGCGGAAGACAGAAGCAAAGTGATCTCAAGTCAGTCAGAAAACATGACAGAATAGGTAACTGTGGGCTCGTTTTGAAGATTAGACTGAGGGAGTCATTTAACTATTTACTATGGCACATAATAGTGAAATAAACTGAATAGTGATTGTTTTTACGATTTATGTTTGTAGCTACATGTTTTTATTATCCATGACTGACCTATAACGTTACATAGTTGAAGTCAGAATTATTAGCCCCCCTGTTTATTTTCCCCCAATTTCTGTTTAACAGAGAGAAGATTTTTTTCAACACATTTCTAAACATAATAGTTTTAATAACTCATTTCTAATAACTGATTTCTATTATCTTTGTCATGATGACAGTAAATAATATTTGACTAGATAATTTTCAAGACACTTCTATACAGCTTAAAGTGACATTTAAAGGCTTAACTAGGTTAATTAGGTTAACTAGGCAGGTTAGGGTAATTAAACAAGTTATTGTATAATGATGGTTTGTTCTGTAGACTATCGGAAAGAAATATAGCTTAAAGGGGCTAATAATTTTGACCTTAAAATGCTTTTTAAAAATTAAAAACTGTTTTTTATTCTAGCCGAAATAAAACAAATAAGACTTTCTCCAGAAGAAAAAATATTATCAGACATGTGACAATTTCCTTGCTCTGTTAAACATCATTTGGGAAATATTTTAAAGAGAAAAGAAAAATCAAAAGGGGGCTAATAATTCTGACTTCAACTGTATATGGCACAAAATTATTAAATAAATGTTCAGAAATGTGATGCTCTTTTTTTGTGCTATCACTGTTTAATGATGCCATGTTTTGGAAAAACTGAAATTGTGTGGCGCACATCGGTCACGGTAACTTTTATTTCCTGGTTTTGTTCCGAGAATTATTAATTTACAAATAAAGCAGTGGTTTGAAGTGATATTGTCTGGGTTGGTGTTGTAAATCACAGTACAAAACCTGGTAATAAACTGACAGTATTTTTATTTTAAGGACTTATATTCATTTGTACACAATATATAATTTCATACTTCTGAAATGACAACAAGAAGTCATTTTGTTAAACTGCACAAAAGCAGATTTATTTACAGTACAGAGCAGACCTTTTTTATTAAATAAATTAATTTAAAATAAATGGGTTATGCCTGGATTCACTTGCTTTTATATGACAGCAAAATGTATAGAAAAAAAAACCTATCAGCCTTGAAATCACTAAGCTAATTAATCCTAATTAGATTCATTCCTCATTTAGGACAAAATCATTAATTAAAACACATTGCGCAAATGTGGCCTGTCACGGATGGTTAAAACGCTGATGTCTCGCTCAAGCTGTGCAGCTCTGGAGGCGGTGAAGAATCGGCTCTACTCACTTTGGATGTCGGATGTCAGGAAGCGAGCGATCCAGAGCGATATTGTTGCTGACGTAGATGTTGAAGCCGTTCTCTTTGTACACAGAGTCATCACACTCATCCTCAACAAGCGGGTATGGCTTTCCATGCTCTCCTTTTCCTAAAAAAAAAACCCAAAAAAACAGATGCAGTCAGGCATCAGTAAGCATTCAGGGCACGAACAGGATTGTTGGCAAGGTGAGCATGTGTGTACTAACAATGACACACATCGGCACTCCAAAGATAGAAAGCACCACTGCGAGAACTGACAGTTTATTTCATTATTATTATTATTTTATGACTGAACAGCTGAAGCAGCTTAACCAGCGAATGCTGACCAGACACCCTCCAGTACTAAGGCTTAACATGCTGACGGAGTTGCTGGCTCTGCAGAGCACATTATGGTCTTTTCACTACCTCTGCCTGCCAAACTTGATGGAAACCCTACTTTTCATTACTTGAAGGAATTTTTCAAGTGAAAATTTAATTCTGTCATCATCTACTCACTCTCATGCAAAACCAAAAATTGTGTGGGTTTCTTTTCTGGTGCTCTTTTTGTCCATGCAGGATAGTGTATAGTAATTTGTGTTGTCAAATGATTAATCTCAATTACGTGCATCTAAAATTAGCTATTGTTATTACATATTATATGTATATGTACTGTGTATATTATCCACAAAACATCAAAAAAAAATATATAATAATAACAATAATACAGTATATCAAAGCCTGGATTTAACTAAGCAAATAAGTAACTCATCTGGTGAGATCAAATCATAAAAACAACAGTAAAACTCATGGCTTTGTTCAAAACTCACAGCTATGTTAAAAACGCAACAGTATCATGGCTAAGGATAGTGTGGAACCTTCTTTAAGAAAGAAATGTGGTTGGAAAAAAATTGTTTGTGGTTGGAACAAAATCGACTCATCTAGTAAAATCAATTCATACTTAAAGTATGAACAGTACCACCTGCAGGGCTAATGGGGGGTGGATTAGTTCGGACGATTCTACGGGCCCCCAGAAATATTAAAAAGGGCCCACTCGCTCTTTACTTTCGTTCGCGATACCTCCCCTCCCCTCCTTTTCACTTTCATCTGTGTAAAAGGTTGTCAGAGGGGGCCCGTGCCAGCCAGTGGTGCCCCTGCCTACCTGCACAACCTAAAAGGAACTCAAGAGAGTGTAGCTCTAAGACAACCACTAATCAAATTGTGAAAATGATTCAGGGATGCTGACATCATTTTTTACACATGGATTGGACACCACAGAATCCCAGACCTAACCCTATTGAGAATCTTTGGGATGTGCTGGAGAAAACTTTGCAAAGCAGTCCAACTCTTCAATCATCAACCCAAGATATTGGCAATAAATTAATGCAAATCTGGATGGAGATAAATGTTGTGACAATTCAGAAACTTATTGAAACTATGCAACGGAGAATCTGTGCAATATCTAAAGTCAATCCAACTAAATATTCAACCCAAGTTCATTGTGGATACGTACCCAGGTCTACATTTCTAGGCACAGTGAAATATGTACCCGGAGGTATCTCTGCTTGCAGTTTTTGTTTTTGCAAATCCACCAGAGGTCGATGCGTACACTTTTTTTGTTGATCTCAAATTTCTCTTGTACATGCCATCTGTGCGTTCTCTACTCACATAAATCCAACAGAGGGTGCAATATACTGTACACTTCAATCAACTGCCTTGCTGTCGATTGACTGACCCATCCTGCCAACCTATTTCCTAAACCCAACCAATAGTGTTTTCAAAAGTGAAAAAAAAAAGAAAAAGATAAGCCGTCCTGGCCACATTATTTTACCACATTTTTAGATTTTACCATGTCTTCAGCCTGTTATTTATTTATGTATTGTCTTTTTTTTTTGGCTTTTCTTTACCTGGTTTCTGGAACCGTTATTTATCGAACATTCCCTGTTATTCATCGCTTTGCATCCCAAGTTCATCAGCCTACATTGTCCAGCTACTGGGCAAACTGGTAACACCGAAAAAGCAAATACAGAGATAAGCTTTTGGAGGTTGCACAAAAAGGAACAGAAGCTGTCCTTGGTGTCATGCCACCTCGTAGCATTCGTTTAGCAAATGCAGCTAGAAATAGCCCCAGGTACATATTTTTTCAGAAATGTAGACCAGGGTACGTATTCACAATGAGTGACATTTTTTGATGAAAGAATGAATGAATGAATGAATGAATAGCATGAGAATATTCCACGAATGAGAGGATGAGTGTTTTTATTTTATTTCAGTTGCAAAAAACATGTCTAAAGCAGAACATAACATTGCAGTTCTGAGAAGTCATGAAGGAAAATAAGCACTGTAGTAGAAATGGATGCGGCAATGTACCTTTTCATCAGAAATGACTCTACTTGCTATGCTTTTCTTATGTCCTGAGTAGGTAATTGACCGATCAGTGCCACTAATATCTTCCTAAAAACAGCTGCTTGCCTGAACCATTAAGCAACATTTTATCTTCTCCTGAGTGTTTTAAATGCCAAACGAATACTGAAACCACCAAAACAGCTAGTAAACACCAGGAAGACTATTTCCAATGCTTCAATTCTCTAAATATGGTTTAACTATCAAAGAGAATGCTATTCCAGAACTGTTCAAAAAATTGTATCGCTGTAGTTTTAAATGAGCTTGAAACTAAAGGCCTCATTAACATAAACTAATATTTCATTTCTGAGCCAACAATCTTACTACAGGGCGCTGACAGCAATATTTTCTCATTTACGTGCAAAAGAGATCTGATATTGATAATAAATGTTAATTACTTGTGATGTTGCTCCTTTAACGAAACGTTTAGACTGAAAATAGTGCTTTTTTATATAGAGCAGATTTACAAGCATTGCAGCTTAGGTTCTTTTATACTCTTATGAGGAATTTCTTCCTGAGAGACTGGAGTCAAAAGAAAGACGCCATCATACCAATGTAATTAATGCATTCCTACAGATCTTTTGTCTGATCTACAAATAAACACTGTTGCAGAGAAAAGAAAATCCAATGCAAGAGATCCTCTTTGAAGTGCACAAAATAGACTGTTTGCAAAACAAAACAAATGATATGGGGTCTTTGACTTTTTGTCAGATACATCTACTGATATTCTAAAAAATGTTGGGGAAAAAAGACCATCATTAAAAGAGGGTTTCTCTGCCTTTTAGTCTAATAACTTTACTGATATTTTCATAGTTTGATAACATCAGCACAATTAACAGAAACAAATAACACACAGACAGACAGCTAAACAAACTAAATAAATAAATAAATGAATGAATAAATGTAATAAAAAAAAGATAAAATAAATAAATGAATAATTGAGCAATGTGATTAAATAAATAATTATATATATATATATATATATATATATATATATATATATATATATATATATATATATATATATATATATATATATATATATATATATATATATATATATATATATATATATATATATATACAGTTGAAGTCAGAATTATTAGCCCCCCTTTGAATGTTTTTCTCTTTTTTAAATATTTCCAAATTATGTTTAACAGAGCAAAGAAATTTTCACAGTATGTCTGATAATATTTTTTCTTCTAGAGAAAGACTTATTTGTTTAATTTCGACTAGAATAAAAGCAGTTTTTAATTTTTTTAAACACCATTTTAAGGACAAAATTATTAGCCTCTTTAAGCTATTTTTTTTTCGATAGTCTACAGAACAAACCATCGTTATAAAATAACTTGCCTAATTACCCTAACCTGCCTAGTTAACCTAATTAACCTAGTTAAGCCTTTTAATGTCACTTTAAGCTGTATAGAAGTGTCTTGAAAAATATCTAGTAAAATATTATTCACTGTCATCATGGCAAAGATAAAATAAATCAGTTATTAGAGATGAGTTATTAAAACTATTATGATTAGAGAAGTGTTGAAAAAAATCTTCTCTCTGTTAAACAGAAAACGTGGAAAAAAAATAAACAGGGGGGCTAATAATTCTGACTTCAACTGTATATATATATATATATATATATATATTGATAAATATGCAGACAGCCAAACAAACTGAATAAATGAATGAATGAATAGATAAACAAACTAAATTAATTAATTAACTAAAAATAAATAAATAAACAAACTGAATAATTAAATTAATTAATTAATTACACATAAATAAATAAAAATAAACAAACAAACTGAATAAATAAATAAATTAATTAATTAAAAATAAATAAATAAATGAACGGATAACCATGTGAATGATGTAAATAAATAAATAAATAAATAAATAAAGGTGGCTATGCAGACAGCTAAACAAACTGAATGAATGAATACATGAATGAATAAATGAATGAATTAATGGATGAATGAAAGAACTGAATAAATTAATTAATAAATTAATTAAGTAATACAAAAATATAAAAAAATAAACAAACACAAAAAGGTGGCTATTTTGATGTCACAAAATAGATAAATAATATATAATAAAAAATAAATAAACTAACTGAATTAATACATTAATTAATTTTAAAAATAAATTAAAAAAAAACGGATGAACAATGTAAATAAATAAAAATAAATAAATAAATAAATAAAGGTGACTACGCAGACAGCTAAACAAACTAAATAATTGAATGAATAAAGGAACGAATGAACGAACTGAATAAATAAACTAATAAAAAATAAATAAATAAAAAATAAATTAATTAAAATAAATGGATTAATGAACAATGTGAATAAATAAATTCATAAAAATAAATAAATAAAGGTGGCTATACAGACAGCTAAACAAACTGAATGAATAATGAATGAATGAATGAATGAATGAATGAATGAATGAATGAATGAATGAATAAATACATTAATTAATAAAAAAAATTAAAATAAATAGATGAATTAACTATGTGAATAACTAAATAAATTTACTTAAAAATAATAAACAAATAAACAAATACAAAAATAAATACAGGTGGTTATGCAAACAGCTAAACAAACTGAATGAATGAATGAATGAATGAATGAATGTGTCAAGGTTGTGGGTGGGGAGAAGGAGGCGAGGACCCAAATGCAGACTCTGATATTTATTTATAGTAAAAATAAAATAAAAAGGCAAAAATAAACAACCCCGAGGGGGAAAAACACTAATGAATAAAAATAAACAAACAACACAAACTGGACAGGGCAGGCTGGCGGGGATCTGGACAGGACAAGGCAGGATAGGATGAAACACGATGTACAACGACGATGTGCGAAGACGAACTGGCACAGGACAGCAGACATGAGGAGATCTTAAGGAGGAGTAAATTAACACAAACAGGTGAACATGATAAACTAATAATGGGTTAACAAGGAGGGTAGGGCTAGACAATAGAAGACTAGAACACATGACACAGACACAAGCACGCGGCGCATGTAAACATGAGTCACGTGCTAAACACAACACCAACAGAAGACTGAACGCGAGACACAAGCACACGATAGATGTAAACATCTTACCGTGCGCTCACACATAAGCACCGCGCATGCTTCATCTCAGCGCCAACCGAAACCAAAACCAACCAGACTGAGACGCTGAGAATGAAACAGCGCGATGCAGACAGAACAACACAAACACGAGTACGCGCACGTCACAAGCGCATGCAGACCATACGCATCAAGCGGGAACGCGCACGGTCTGCACGCACCAACGACGGCGCGCACACAGAGACGCACACAATGACAGAACACAAGTGCCCGACCCGAGAAAACTCAAGCCGAGCGCAACAGGGCATGACAAGACAGAGCTAGTGTCTGGACTCTGCCACCAAAACAAGAGTTAACAAGACTAGAGTGGCAGAACCCTGACAGAATGAATGAATGAATGAATGAATGAATGAATGAATGAATGAATGAATGAATGAATGAATGAACGAAGTGAAAATAAATAAATGAAGTAATTAAAAATAAATAAATAAAAATAAACAAACAAACAAACACAAAATTCAATGAAGATGGCTATTTTGATGTCACAAAAAGTGGTCTTCACTTCTTTGTAAAATGCATGTATTGAATTTTTCACATTTTGATATCACCTGACATAATGTCTCATTCACATAATTGATTTATTTTTTTCCTGACATTATTAGAAAAATAATCATTTGACAAATATTAAAATACTCCACTTAAGGATCACAATGTATCCCCGGAATACTAATATTTGTCACTATTTATGCCTTCCCACTATCCTTCAAACCTCTATGTTAAACCCTTTTGTCTGCAAAAATGTTTTAATCATTTAAAAAAAATAATCATCATCCCTTTTAAAACTGTTTTTAATTAGTGCATGTTAGAAATATACTATATACAACATACGGAGGGATTTCATTCATATGTTGATATTCATTTTGTTCCACAAAAGTCATTGCATATATTAATGTATACACTCTTAATGCACTGTACATGAAATCACTTATTTAATTGTGATTGAATTTCCCCAAATTAATTAAGATTTAATTTGGTGCGTACACCGAAACGGGACATCTTTGACCCAAATACAACATTGGAAATTGATGTTATCATTAACACATGCTTTCTCGCAAGTCCTTGCCAGCTCTGCTAATGAGGAGCATGGAGAAATAAATAATTCAGCACAACAGATAATTGTGTTTCTGTCTGCATCAGTGTATGCATATATGTATGTATATAAATATGCGTGTGTGTATACATGTCTGCGAGCCTTGTTCATTAAACACATCCCTTAGTGCACTTCAGCAAAAGTCATCTCTCTGTGACATGTGCATAATTACAATAACTTCACACCCACTCCTCTCGCATTTTCTGGCACGATAACAGAGTTAAACAGAACATTTAAATCATAAAGCAAAATTACAGATTTTAATACTCCTACGCACGAGCCCTCAGTGTAACTGTGTACACGTGTTTGCCTCTTAAAAGCATTGTACACCAGCTCCGTGCAGAGTTTATTATTGTTATCAGAACTTTTGGGGCAAAGCTTCAGAAAGCATTGTGGGTTTGATCATTGACAGGCGAGGAAAACTTACTATTTAAGCTCGTAGGAATTCAATAAGATAAATACTGGTTCTGCACTGGATCAGCTGGACCTCTGATTTTTGTACTCACAAATTTTATAATTAGATGTAGACCAGGGGTGTCCAAACTCAGTCCTGGAGGGCCGGTGTCCTGCAGATTTTAGCTCTAACCTGCCTCAACACACCTGCAGGGATGTTTCTAGAAAGCCTAGTAAGTGCTTGATTAGATAGCCCAGGTGTGTCTGATTAGGGTTGGAACTAAACTTTGCAGGACACCGGCCCTCCAGGATCGAGTTTGGACACCCCTGGTGTAGACTATGTAACGTTGTTAAATTTTATACAACAGGATGTTCATCTTTGTATATACAGTTTAAGAATTTTTGATGCAATGTTCCTCACATGTTTCGAGTGTTGAGTTGCGACTGGAAGGGCATCCGCTGTGTAAAACATATGCTGGATAAGTTGGTGGTTCATTCCGCTGTGGTGATCCCTGATTAATAAAGGGACTAAGCCAAAAAGAAAATGAATGAATGAATCTTCCTCACATGCTGGGTTAAAGGTAAAACCTAGCAAATGGTGTCACAGATTTGACACAGAGGGAAATGTGTGTTCTCGTATCTAAGAAAGCACACTGCTAAACATATGTAGTGGATTATAATAGTGGATTGGTCAGTAAAAAGGAAAACTAATATTCTGTATCTTTAATTTAGTATTCGGGTAATAAAATAAAATAAAATAAAACAGAAATTAAATTAAATTAAATTAAATTGAATTATAAAATAAAATAAAATAATAAAATGAAATGAAATAAAATAAAATAAATTAAAAATTAAATTAAATTAAATTAAATTAAATTAAATTAAATTAAATTAAATTAAATTAAATTAAATTAAATTAAATTAAATTAAACATGTAACGACGCAGGTGTGGCAATTCCAAATGCAGCTTTATTTTAGTGATGTGACGTTAAGCACCAAGGCTTCGAAGCATGTATCAAACAGTGAAACAGTGTACCGGAGCTTGATTCGTTTAGCCATAATCACGTGATCAGTGACGTCAGAAGCTTAATATTCGCCTATACCCACGTGACTGCTTCAAATTTTGATTTAAAGGTTTAAACACCCCCGTGGGTTAGTAAGTGTAAAGCAAGAGATTAAGTGTCGAATGCCGGGCAAATGCCTCACACTCCACAGAGCAATCGCCTCCCATGCAGGAATCGTCGGTTCGATCCATGCTCGGAATGAGGGTGTGAGTGTAGGATTGGTTGGAATGGATAAATGTAAATACTTGTGAAAATCTTGGATTTTACTATAGTCACCTGTGGTGTAATGTAACATACCTTATATGTAAAAAAACTACAGTAATTGGGTTATTTGTTTATATTACTATTGCCGTATTACTACACGAATGAGTTGATCAGTTATGAACATTTGACATTTTTACAACGCAGTGCAGTGTTTTTTCAAAACAAGAACAAAACATAAATATCAATGGCAAACCGAAAACAGTAGTCCAAGAGACAGGCAAAGGTTGGGGAAGGTAGAAAACTATCACAATCCAAAAAACAGACAGATTGAAAACATGGAAGCAAGGAACATGGAACACAGAACAATACTGAGCAAGGAATGAATGTCTATGTGGTGCTTAAATAGTCCAAGTAATCAGTAGGGACGATCTGCAGCTGTGTGTGTAAATTCAAGAGGTGATCTAGAACTGGTGTGTGAGTACCAGGTATGATGAGATTTGTAGTTCGGTAAAGTGTTAAATTTGTAGTTCTCCAGCGATCTCTAGCGAACTGCACATAACACATCTTATTTTTTAAAGGGCACCTATGGTGAAAAATCTACTTTTTAAGCTGTTTGGACAGACATATGTGTAGGTATAGTGTATAGACTGTCAAATTGGGGATGATATAAACACACCCAGTTCTTTTTTTTTCAATTTAACAACATAAAAACGGTGGACCAATTGGAGCGGTTTTGAGACCGACTGCAACTTGACGTAGGAGTGCGGTCCCCCCGCCCACCGAATTGATTGACAGCTGCGTTTTAACATGTCTCCGTAATAATGCTTATAATCATATCAACGAGACAGGACGTGCGCAAAACAACCGGGAATAAAAGGTTTGTTCAGTTTGCTAGGATCATCAATCATCATCAAATGTGATCAAGAGTGAGTTTTACAAGTTTAAAATGTTTTAAAACAGTGCATGTTTATAATGAATTACAGCAATTTACTTCAGCTTTACTTCATCAGCACAGCCGCATGTCAGAACCATTATAAAAGAAGACGCTTCAATCCCGATTTATGGACGGTAAATCAGGTTTATTTTGTACATTAACATAACAGATATCCATACAGCAGTGGATATTAACCTGGATCCTCTTACACTTGCATGCAAAAAGAGTGCAAAGCTAAACGCGCGTGCTGTCTGTGTGTGTGCGTGCGTGTCTGCACTGTGTGTGTGTGTGTGTCTGTGTGTGTGTGTGAACTTTGCACACAACATTGTGTGTGACTCGTCGTTGCAACTCCACAACAAATGCATCAAATACTCATTGGTAAAGTTCTTACTGTAGTATTTCTCACAAACGTTACGTGAGATCTTCTTCCTTTATGTCTGTCTGTTGTCTGAGGCAGCCGAGGGAGGAGATTAAGGCATGCTGACAGGCACGTGGAAACGGTGGGCAGGAAGGACTAGCCTTAAAGGCGCAGTACACAAAAAAATGCAACCTGCTGCTCAAAGCTATAAATTAGTAACTTATGAAAGGTATAATAAATAATCTGATGTGTGTTTTGAGCTGAAACTTTACAAACACTGAAACTTTACAGACACATTCTGGAGACACAAAAGACTTATATTAAATCTAGAAAAGGTGGTAACCTAGGTGCCCTTTAAATAATTTACATAATATTTTACACAATAAAATGTATATTTTTATATATAAAATTTAATGCTAGATATATTCGTTTATGCAACATTTCTGTCTGGTTCTAGAATGTGATTGGCTGATAGCCATGCGGTATTCTGCAATATCAGAACTCGTACAGCCTCCTCACTCTTCTGTATTGCTCCACTCACATTGAGAGATTAAACTCAAAGCAGATGATTAAACTCACTACAGTTTGACAGAAAATGCAGCTGTTGGACAACATAATGTACTTTTGAAGCTTTTTTTGTTCGAGAATGTAGTTGTTTAGTTTGAAACTATGCAGTTTATTTATAAGGATAGTGCCTATTTTAAATATTTATAATTTCTGAGATACAGCACATCAGCATCCATCAGCCTGTCATTGAGCAGAGCAAAGACGGTTGACGTTGTCTATCCTCAAGATGGTGACAGAAACCGAATAATAAGTCCTTAGAGGAGAAAAGATGAGCGTATTTTCAAACTACAGCTGATCAAAACATTATATAATTGATGACATTCTAAGTCGATCTCTCTCTTTTGTATGTTGCAGTGCTGTCTTTATACCATAGTAATTGTAGTGTATTGAGTGTGAGATAGGACTCACACATATCAGGAATATATGTATTTTGTGTTGGCCACTATTTGCATAACCCATCTGTTTGTTTCTAATGAGTCTCCTGTTTTTGTTACTTCAGACTAGTTCAGTAAAAAGAAAGAAAGAGAAATGCCCGCATCTGTTTAGCGTTTTTTCTTATCGCAAACATAAGAGTAATCTGGTAGTAGTTGCATTGCTTTGGCTTTTTCAGGGTTAATTATTGTGATATCCTGATTGCATCAGAGAAATACTGGGAAATCTCTGAAGACTGATGGTATTCCATGCCGTTCAGCCTTACCTTATCTTAATCTTAAAATGTCAGCAAAATCACCTGCTTTGTCATCACTTTAGACATTACACTAGAGAATCATTCAAATACAAGCTCTAAAGTGATGTTGGTTAATTAGTAGCAGCTTCTGCTGTTCTGAAGTCAGCTGCAGATGTGAATGAATGGTGGAAGAAAGTAGTTCCTCAAACAAAAGGATTTTTAGACTGTGTTTGATTTTCTTTTTTATATACATGATTCCATCGAAATGTTGTAAATGCAATATCACTCGAGTAGCAGTGCGATATGGCTGTATATCGCCACTGGTGGGACACTAAGGCACTCGGCCAGCAGCCTTGCAACGTACACCTCCCACCAGTGCCAATATACAGTCATATCGCACTGCTACTCATGTCATATTGCTTATGTAAATATAGAAATATTTTTTTCTGACCTGCACTTACTATAAAAGATTAAGTGATCCTACTACTAATAATATATTTTTAAATACTTGAAAAATGTTCCCCCGCTGATAGCCAATGTCTAATTAGTTATGTTTTTCAGATTCAAATTTGAGCAATCGCCCTTATATAACACACTTTAAAATAGTACAGCCAGTCCTGAAGTGTCTGTGTCTGTGTGTGCGTGCGTGTGTGTGTGTTTGTGCGTGTGTGTGTGTGTGTGTGTGTGTGCGTGTGTGTGTGTGTGGGAGAGAGACTGGGTTTCTACATTAGAAATGTAATATGCACCACAATTTCCTTGTCACAGTGTTATTCAAAATGACTGCTGGCTTTAAAGGACCATCTGTCAGTTTGGGTTGACCAGAGTCACAACGGCCCCTTTGCATATGCGTATGTATCAAAGAAAATGATAAAAAATTATAATAATTAAAAATTCTCCAAACCTATCTACAATGTAATTTGTTGGCCCTGTCCAAACTGATTTGGTCACATCCATTACTCTTCCCTGGCATGCATGTACTACCAACTCCAGTGAACTAGATTCCTCGAAAATTAGCGGGTGGCTTTTTATAATGGAGGCTGCCATCATAAGATTTGTCACCAACAGATGGTGCACACTGAAAGCCCTCTGACAGAAACGTGACGGGTCAACACCGAACAGTTGGGCCGAGTGGGCCATATGCAGGAGGACGTGGTCCTGTCTGTGGCTGCCAGAAAAGCCATCCTCCCCTAATCTGACAAATCTCTCTGCCTAATATAGTGGAATTCATTTTTTTTTTCTTCCAATAGTCTATAAAACAAGCCTCTTTCGGTACACCTCTTATATTTATCCGCAGCCAAAGAGCTTTCACCTGAAGGACACAGTTATTTGCTTCTCAGAGAACTTGCACTTAGCATCTGGGATTTAAGAGTATTCCTTAGTTAAAAATTATTTCTAATGTAAAAGTACTGCCATGTCAAAATGCACTGAGCAAAACAGAAATGCAGGCACCTAAGAGGCATTTAGGTAGTAAAGTGTAAGTGCAGAACTGCTAAAGCAACATTTTTATTTTTTTGAAGTTTGCAGTTTTCATGGCAAAATAATAATAATAATAATAATAATAATAATAATAACAATAATAATAATAATAATAATAATAATAACAATAATAATAATAAATAATAATAACAGCAGCAACAACTATGTATCTTAGTTGTTGAAAGCCTTTATATGTTAATTTATTACTGTATTAAAAAAAAGATATATATATATATAGTCTCCAGTAAATGATTCAAATGATCCAGACAGAGTGAGTCTCCAACTAACATTTATATTGTTTAAATGATCCAGTAAGAGCGAGTCTCCAGTTAAAAGTTAAAAGATTCAAATTATACAGTCAGGGTGAGTCTTCAATTAACATTTAAACAATTAAATGATCTAATCAGAGTGAGTCTCCAACTAACATTTAAATTATTCAAATGATCCAGTAAGAGAAAGTCCCCCGTTTACATTAAATGACTGAAATGATTCAGTCAGAGTAAGTCTCCAGTTAAAATTTAAAAGATTCAAATCATACAGTCAGGGTGAGTCTTCAATTAACATTTAAACAATTAAATGATCCAATCAGAGTGAGTCTCCAACTAACATTTAAATTATTCAAATGATCCAGTAAGAGAAAGTCCCCCGTTTACATTAAATGACTGAAATGATTCAGTCAGAGTAAGTCTCCAGTTAAAATTTAAAAGATTCAAATCATACAGTCAGGGTGAGTCTTCAGTTAACATTTAAACAATTAAATGATCCAGTCAGAGTTAGTCTCCAACTAACATTTAAATGATTCAAATGATCCAGTAAGAGAGAGTCTCTTGTTTACATTGAAATGATTCAAATGATCCAGTAAGAAAGAGTCTCTAGTTTAAATGTAAATGATTCAATTGATCCAGTAAATGTGAGTCTCCAGTAAACATTTTAATGATTGAAATGATCTAGTCCAGGGGTTTTCAAACTTTGGCTGTTTCTCAATTCCAAGAACGCAAAGAACAGACTTGTGTTTTTGTGAAGAGCGGTCTTGCCAGGTCACCTCAGAAGAACGAACTCGGGAGACCACGAGAACACAGAATGCGTCCTCTGAGATATGAAATGTTGCGTTCTTCCTGATGGTCACATGACCTTCACACATTTTTAATAGAATTTTTTTTTAAACATTACAGCATTCATACAACGATTTACTGTTTTTTCCGCCCCTTTTCAATATATACAACATGCACAAAAGCCTTACAAATATACTTTGCACATTACAAACAAAACAGATTTTAATACGAATTTCAGCAAATAAACACCCTTAATGTGTTTATGCCTTTATTAAGAATTTCATGTGAATGTTTACTTTCACTGTCTTATTTAAGGAAACTCCTGAGAC
This sequence comes from Danio kyathit, assembly GCA_903798195.1. Lineage (NCBI taxonomy): Eukaryota > Metazoa > Chordata > Actinopteri > Cypriniformes > Danionidae > Danio > Danio kyathit. Next base: position 47,338,645 of record LR812519.1, on the reverse strand, counting down.
AATTAAGTTATATCTCTGAACTTTATTAATACATCTATATAAAATGCTGTGCTTCCCAAATCCTTTAACCTGTCGCAATGACTTCCAGGACTACTAGATCGAGTTCGGTGTTCAAGTCTGCATTGGTGCGTCCTCGATATCAAGAACACATTCAGGAACTTTGACACATCCTCCATTCTAGCAGTCTTGAGTTTTGAAACTGAACTTTGGCTGCTGCTGATGACATTACACAAGAACACGATGACGCAAGATCGCTGAAAAACGCATATTGAGAATCAGCCTCTGTCTTGCAGGTCCGGTGTCCTGCAGATTTGAATTCCAACTTGCCTCAACACACCTGCAAGGATGTTTCTAGAAAACCTAGTAAGAGCTTGATTAGCTAGCCCAGGTGTGTCTGATTGGGGTTGGGACTGAAGCTGCGGTCACACTGGACTTTTCTCCCCATAGACTTCCATTAATGCACACACGAATGCGTCAGACCGAAAATGCAAGGTCATGCGTCAAGTTTCGCAGGTCGCTGCGGTGCAAAGTTCAAGCTTGGTGAACTCTGACCTGCGAAATCGCATCACTTGACCTTGAATCGAGGATCAAAACATGACCATTCTGGACAGGAATTTAAAACATGGACCAATCGCTCGCTTTTTTTAATGTCTAATCATCTTGTTTAATCCCGCCCCCTTTCGCAGCATCGTACGACAGAATTTCGCAAGCTCAAACTCTAGTGTGACTGCAGCTTAAACTTTGAAGGACACCGGCCCTCCAGGACTGAGGTTGAGAACCCCTGATCTAGTCAGAGTGATTTTGTCTGTACTTGCGCTCTTGTGTACAAGCATCAATCATTGCCGAAGTACTGATTCAATTCAAATTTTAATGTACTTGTCATTTTGTCATTGGACGCATCAAAACAAACTTGTGAAGCACAGGTATCCCAGATCCATTGCTACCCAACCCATAAGAGTTAATGGCAGATGAAAAAACCCACAAGTTTTAAAAAATAGTCACAAAATTAAGTTTTAAGAGTTTTTTAGGTAATGTAGCTATTTTAAACTCGATACAGCATTTTTGAAAATTTGCTTTAGTGTATTCAAAGTCAAACTTGGAGACTCTGACACAAGTCCAAACTTTGTGTAGTTGGTATTGGGAAACAGTCATAGTGAGTCTCCAGTTAGTAGGCACATTGGATTCCGTTGTTTATTTTCATTCGAATCAATGAGTCAATAGGTGTGTTCGACTTGAAGCACTGCTGCACAGACCGATTGGTGCAAGACATCACACTCCCAAGAGAGCAATTCAAAAGCTCTTGTCGGCTCTATAATTGTGTCAAATTACTGTGATGCCATGCACCAATTGACTTAGTGATTCAATTGATAGGTGAGTGTCCAGTCAATTGTCATTGAGTCATTGATCTGGTCAGAGTGAGTCTCTAGTTAATAATTTACTGAATTTACAAACTGATTCAAAATCAGTCAAAACATTTTACATCCAGCTTGAGTATCCTGCATAAATGGCTGAAATTTAAGACCACAAACCAAATGTTATGATTTATTAATGTAAATAAAAATTCAATTTAGATCACAGTTGTTTGTGAAGTAAATAAAAAATAACTTTTTAAGCCCACTTTGTGAAATGCCTGTGACGTCAAATGCAATTTTAAAATAATACATATATTATAATATATTATATTTAATTATTTTCTATTGGTTTCCACACTTGAATTATGATTAATTAGAACTTACAATAAGTACTTTTGAATTTTAACAGTTAACCCAGCTAGCAAAATTCATGTGGCTCAAATCCGGCCCACACCAGACACTTACATCCGGCCCACATACCGCATGGAATGATGTCAATTGGGCGGTCCACTCCTGTTTGCCAGATCTGGACCACAATTAAGCCATAGCAATCACATTAACAGTCACATTAGCCAGAGTTTACTGTGCTGAATATTTGCCAAAAGTGGCCCACATATGTTTTAAGATAACTGGGCCACATTTGCCATATTTTATCTAGGCCACTTTAGGCTCACAGCTGCATTAGCTAGAGCTTACTGTGTTAAATATTGCCAAAAGTGGCCCATACTAGCTAGAGCTTACTGTGTTGAATATTGCCAAAAGTGGCCCATACTAGCTAGAGCTTACTGTGTTGAACATTGCCAAAAGTGGCCCATACTGTATATGTCTTAAGATAACTGGGCCACATTTGCAACTACACATGTGAGCCACTGTGGGTTTAGACCTAGATTACCCTTAAATGACTAGGCCACATTTTTTCCAACTATGGCCCACATTTGTCATCCATCATTTGGGCTAAATTTACCATTTTCTACATAGGCCACATTAGGCTCACATTCAGATTACATTTTACCATAAGCGCCAAATCTTTGCCTTAAATTGCCCATATATGAATTGGAATCTTTGGCCCCCTTTTTGTCATTGTACAGGTGGGCCACTTCAGGCTCACATTCATTTTGTCTGGACCGAAGGACAACCACCAGTGTCGCATAACTGCCTAAAGTGGCCCACATTCGTATACTATCTGGGAAGTGCATAAATAATCAAATATTTTTGTTCTTTGACTTGAGTGAAATTAAAAGGAATACTTAATAATTCTACTGAAGTAATAATTTCAATAGAGTATCGAATTTTATCCACCACTGATTGCTCTATAAATTGTAAACAAGTCTAAGAATTTGTCCACTCCCGGCTAGCCAAAAAAAAAAAAAACATATCAAGCACCTTGGGTCATCCTTGAAAACCTGAAATTGTTGCATAAAATAAACACAAAAGCAAGCACCTTGACAGCCATTTATATCCTTAACTGCCCAGGACCTAATGCAGCTAAAATTTAACGCCACAAAAAGACACCCTTACATTATTAACCAGCCGTAAATTCAGATGGATCAATAAAGTCTCTTTAGCCACAGGGGCAACCAGTTGATTTACTGGGACAGCTTGGCAGGGTTTCTCAAATAATGTCCTATCCTAAATGAAAGCCATAAAGAAAACGTCATCATCATCAAATCATCCCTCTGTAGTCTGGCTGATGTCCTTTGTGCTGTGATAATGTGAGGTTTCCATATGCTTTCAGTGGAGTGAGTATCAATTATAGGAAAGGTCTAGTCCAGGGGTTTCATTTATAAATGTGGCGTTTGCACAAAACGGGAATATAAACATGTGTACGCCACTTCCTACGCAAAGGTTGGGATCTACTGTATAATAAAAAAGGGGGAGGGGAAAAAAACTTGATAGGACAAAGTGGGCAGCTGTAAATGAACTCAATGTAAACATATTTAACTTTAATTTACTTTAACTTTAAATGTAATCATTATTAAAGTAATTAAAATTTATTCTGGCATATATTCACTTTTAGGTAGGTTTCTATGCTTCAGTGGTAGCATACATAGTGGTAAAAAATAAATAAATAAAATAAATAATAATCCAATATAGCTGCTTAACCTGGAGAATGATGCATATAATCAATAGGAAACTAGAAGAGGTGTGAGTGTGTGGTGCATGACTGGATCTTGTAGTCCATATACCGGCGGATTTGTAGTTCTATGCGATCTGTGAGTTTACCAGCGATCTGTAAGGACTAGATCACTGGTGATTGTAACAATAAGTAAATAGCACTCTTCCGCCTAACCAGCTTTACTGAGGTGAAGTTTGTTAAAAAATGAACGAATGTGCGACCATAAATCAGTGACAACTTGTGACATGCTCCCACTCTAACGATACTTTTAATATTGGGTCTGAAATAGCATGTAGGAATGACTTCAAAACAACAATACAACTATTTAATGGACTGTGAACAAGGTTGTATTTTATAGTCATTATTTATATGATTATATGATTTTACTATTTAGAATTTGCAAACAATACTTTTCTGAAATTATATTACTAAGGAAAAAGTCAGAATGTGCGAATATAAAACCAACTTTATCCCAACGCCAGTATTGGGGAAATATAATTCCTGCACCCTGTTGGCCTGTCCACAATTAAACTGGACAAAGTGCATGTCTCCACAGAGTTTTCTAACTATGACGTGATCTAGTGTTATAAGGTTGTCTATGGTCATCTATTCGGTCAGCTTTCATGACCTTAGGATACGTGGCTTTAGACTGCAGGGGAGGGACGTGCAATTTCAAAGCTATTTTGCTAATGTTAGCATTTTGACAGATAACCTACTGTACCTTTAATTAAATCATTCCAACATATGAACCAAGCATAGCGTTTACAGGAAAACTATATTAAATGGTCAGACATATAAGTCACAAGCCTCATATTTGATTTAATCTTTTGACATGTGCTGACTGAATGAATATAAAGTTTGCTGCTGTTGTAAAACCCTAACTATCCTCCTTTTCTGTGTTTTAAATAGCAGACAGTTTGCACCAGTGAGCTTTTTGACATTAAAACAGGTGAAATGGTGAAATGGTAGTAGTTGTTATTGCCAGGAGGAGGCACTGGAGAGAACAGAAAGTGTGTGGTGGAAGGTACTGTAGGAGAATTTTTCCACACATATTTATTGTGTGGAATGCCAGAGGAACTTTGGGCGAATTTCAGCTAGTTTAGTGACAGCAACCATTGGCGACCAAAGCAACAAAGTTGAGAATCTTTCAATTTTGTACAAATGAAGAGCAACTTTTGTGAGCAACAGCCAATACAAGCAGTAGATCTCACGTGATCCTCTGCCAGCTCCTCCACCATCCAGCTGTAGACCTACTGTACACCAACCAACGTTTGCAGCAGATAAATAGCCGCAATGACAGAGCACATACTCTTGTCTGGTCCATCTTTGAAACAAGCATTTTATGCACTGAATCCATTCATATTTAGTGTTTTACCTCCACAATGTCTATTTTTTAGCGGCAAGATAACTTATTCCCTGTTAGAGAATATCATCACAAGTGTTACCCAAGCAAGACAACTTTAAGTTGGGAAAGCTCACTAATGACTTAAGAGATATGTTCTCCTTGTGCCAGTTGTCAAAATGTACATCTTGTGGACTAGCTCACATAAATTACTGATCGAACGTAAAAAGCAGTGTGAGCTGAGCACATGGATACTGTCCGGTTCTCAAGTCTTTCATCTTTGCATGTAAAATGTTTTAGTGGTTGTCTTGTGGGCACTTCCCAGCAGGTACACAATGTCATAAGACGTTAATATTAGGTTAGATTTAGGTTGTGATGTCAGGTGACCAAAATTCAATGTCTAGCCAGCGCCTAAGGACAACGTTATTTTGACGTCCAATAATGAGCATCAGCTCTGCTTATTTGCCACTACAGTAATTTTTGCAGACATTTTCATACCCATCTGCAATATATATTTTATTAATTGTGCTCTCTTGCAAATTTGCCCTGTTTGGTAAATCTAGCTCTTACTATTTATCTACAGTATTTTGGGTTCTAATCAGTAGATGATAAGTGCAGAACGCTTAGTCCCCAAATTAAAATGTCTATACATGCTATAGAAACAGGTTTGGGTATGGGTATGAAACCTGATTAAAATAAGTTAAAGTAACATAAAATATTTGATGTATTGACTTTCTGTCATTGAATTGTTTACAGTGTGTGAAAGTTGTGTCAAAAGGGAGGCCCATTGTCTTTCACTTTGAAAACCCATGGTCTACTTTCAAATATTGAGTAAATTTAACATCCGTACCAACACGTTGCCCGTCTTTCCTGATGCTCTCAAAGTCATGCCAGTCTCTTCTCCTCAATCCGTCTGTCCAGGTATAAATGTGACCGTCATTTAAGCCCAGTGGGAAGCCCTGATGAGAAGATACAGATACAGAAATCAAGGTAAAACTTCCACACAGAATGCATTTGAAAATCAATTTAGATCTGAAATGCATTAAAAACACAATGAAAAACAACAGTAACAACATCATTATCCGAGGCAATTTAACTTTAATATGAAACGTCTCCAAGAACTCCCCGAGGTAACTTGCTCATGCCTGAATTGCCTTATAATGCAATAATTAAAACTTCAATCAAAGCAAACGCACATTAAATAGTCTGAAATCACAGTAGCCGGCAACTTAAATAACCAGAAAGCTTTCCAATAGCTCTGATCCACAAACAAAAGGCAAGATTATGCTTTAGATTTGATCAGCTGCATTAAAAAAGTCATTTATTCGTGCTTATACATAAACTTGAATTGGGATCTTTTCGGATGTGCATGATGTGCATTTCCCAACTGGACATCCATCTAGGATTTGAGGATTTGTTAAACTCGGTGGAGCAGAATTGGTGCCAAACATCTTTTCCATGATTACCAGCACAGCATGTCATGCTTTTTTTTTTTTTTTGCTTGGTGGACCCTTCTAATTTGGGAATGAAAAAGCATCTCCAAATAATCATGTGGAGTGATAAGAGGTGTGCGGTGGACAGTGCTTGTTTAAGTGCATCAATGTGCTCTTCTGTTGTTTCCCCACCTCTTCTATTTGCGCAACAGGCGTTTACGGGATGTAAAAAGTGTAGCACTAGAAGGTCTAAGAGGCCCCATTTGATCTACAATTTACCCATTCTCACAGATAGACCCCTGATAACAGCTCTTTTCACCGGCGGCGGGTGCTAATGCAGTGGGGATGCTGGAGCACGAATAGTTTTGATGAAAGCTTTGAGAGATGGATTCTGGATGCCATGCTTGGGAAATATGGGCAGAATACGTCTGCATGCCTTTTAGTGCTTTGTCTTTGCGCAGGCATCACCATGGAAATGCTTAGGATGAGCAAATTAGAAATGGCAGAGGCTATTCAGTCAAAATTAATCCGATGAAAAAGACAGAGATTTTTTTTTTTTTAGGGAAATGATTTAGAGTGCTACTTAGCAGAGTGGATTATGGGAGGCAGGTGCTCGGATTGCCGTAGCAGCTCTGAGGATTTGGTGCGGGGTTCTTTTTTTACACTGTGTTTGTGAATAATTTAAAAACAAAAGCATTGCTTTATTAGGGCCTTGGAGAGTTTCTGTGGAAAAAAAAAAAAAAAAACTTAAGAATGCAATTCCAGCCTTGCAGTTGGGAATTTCACAAAGAATGTGACATCGACTTGACAATCGCAAAAGAGAAAACTGCTGGAAGCAATGTTGGATATCACTCATCCACAGGGACGCGCACGCTTCTGATGACAAGACTTTGTGCAGAGCACAGGTGGAGCTTGCTGAGGTTATTAATGTAATGGTTGACTAAAGTTTGTTGGAAGTAATTTACATGTAGGTCTTGTCCCAAATGATTGTATTGGAAATATCTATATTTGCTTCCTTTTCAGCATTTCCGGATATATGGGATTATATTTTGCTGCCCATTTCAGACGACACATTCACACACACTTAAAAAATTACATTTGCAGTTTTTTCAAACTTCTTTAAAATAAGCTGAAACAACACAATTGTTGAGGGTTTTTGGGCAACATCTTAATTACGTTATGTTTAATCTACTTCAATCTGTAAAAACTAATAAGTTAACTTAATTCATTCATGTTGCCCCAACACAAACTGATTGTGTGGAACCCAGCATTTTTTTACAGTCCAGAGTGCAATAAGCTATACCCTTTTTACTATATTTTACTCCAGATTCAGGTTTATGAAATCAGTGGTTTATTTATTATCTGAATCTGAATCTTTTAAATTGAAAGAATATTTTAATTTGAAAAAAAAAAAACACAATCTCTCAGTTACATTTTGATCAATTGAGTGTGGATATCTAACCCACAAGCTAGCAAAATGAGTAGTCTAAGAAACAGACATTTACATACAGGTAGGTCTTGTCCCAAATGATTGTATTGGAAATATGTATATTTGCTTCCATTTCAGCATTACCGAAAATATGGGACTATATTTTGCTGCCCATTTCAGATGACACATTCACACAGTGCAATACGCTACCATTTTTACCATATTTTAATCCAGATTCAGGTTTATGAAATAAGTGGTTTATTTATTATCTGAATCTTTTATTTTGAAAAATCTTTTATTTTGAAAAACCATATTCTCTTGGTTACATTTCGGTCATTTGAGTGTCGAAATTTAACCCACAAGCTAGCAAAATAAGTAGGTTAAGAAACAGACACTTACATATAGGTCTTTTCCCAATTGATTGTATTGGAAATACGTACATTTGCTTCCATTTCAGCATCACCGGAAATATGGGACTATATTTTGCTGCCCATTTCAGATGACACATTCACACAGTGCAATAAGCTACAATTTTTACCATATTTGAACTCTGAAAACTGAACTGACACTGTTTCAATTCACTATAACCTTCTATGTGAAGCTGCTTTGACGCAACCTACATTGTAAAAGCGCGATACAAATAAAGATGAATTGAATTGAATTGAATATTTTATTCCAGATTCGGCTTTATTAAACCAGTGGACCCCCAACCCCTAAATCATTAATGATTTCCTTTTTATTATTATCCAAATCAGAAGGATCTTTTATTTTGAAAAATCTTTTATTTAAAAAAAAAAAGGAATTATGTTGAATAACCGATTATTTTGCGTTTAAATGAAGCATTTTGCAGGATCGGAATGTAAGGATTTTTTTTTACTTTTTGTTGATTTTTTCTGATAAACACTCTATTTTCCTCGTGTTCTTTACTTGCATTGATAGTGACATGATAGTATCATCCATGGAACTACTGAACTGAAAAAAGGTTCTTTATAGTGGAGAAAACACTTAAAAGAGGTTATTTTAAGTATTTTTAAGTTTACTAAATCATTCTGGATGGAACCAAAAATAGTTTGTCTATGGCAGGGGTGCTCAATCCTGTTCCTGGAGATCTACCTTCCTGCACATTTCTGTTGCAACCCATATCAAACACACCTGCCTGTAATTATCAAGTGCTGTTCAGGTCCTAATTAATTGGTTCAGGTGTGTTTGATCAGGGTTGGAGCTGAACTATGCAGGAAGGTAGATCTCCAGGAACAGGATTGAGCACCCCTGGTCTATGGCATTACTGCATATGCCAGCTCTTAAAATAACTATATATTGAAGAAATTGTATTCTTACAGATGTGTGTTGTTATTTTCATTGATAACATTTCTCTTTTTTTTTGTCAAATTGCAAAGCTGTGAAGACAAATTATGAGTGCAAATAACAGCAGTGTTATTTGGTAAAGCTAGAACAACATGGTAACATAATTGTTTCACAATTAAGCCAGCAAAGACATGATGTTCCATGCACCTGAACGAAGGTTATTTAAAAAGTGCTTCTTTTTTGAGAAGAGCTACAATTGACAGATGTAAACACGCAGTACAAATGTGGCGAATACCCAAGTGAAGCTAAATATCTCAAACCTACAATCTTCTATTTTGCTTTGAAAGGACACAAAGCTATTTACTTCTCCATGTCCAGTATTAAAGTAAAACTCACTCTTATTAAGCAACAGTATTCAGTTACTCTGTTCATCATTGATGGCCTACATAAGGAGCCAAACAATGCTGCCTGTCCTCGAGAAATAGACATTTCAAAAACACACAAAAAATAGACGCAGTATGTAGAAAACAGCACAGCAATCCACTGTTCCAAAACAGTGTGGTTAGCAGCAATCTGCCAGACACAGGAGAGCTCTGAAAATATGGTGTTTTGGAGACTTTCAAAGAAGAAATGGACATACTGTTTTAAAGCCTCTCGTTATTCCATACGCCCACATTCAGAAATACAGCTATAGCTCGGAACGAGAGATCATTCAGGTCACACATATGCTCGATTCATTCATGTAATGCTTTATTTAATTCATGCTTTAATTTGATCATCTCCTTCTTTCATTTTTTTCTCTTGCTCTTTCTGATCCCAATGTTATTTATTCTCTTATTATATGGCATGTGATTAGGCATTGTATCAAATTCTTGTATTAACATGATATATACACTGTAAAAAGTATCTGTTAATTAACAGTTTCCACATTTTGAGATTCACAAGTGTTTTTGGTTTATTTGCGGTTGTGAATTGCATTATTTATGACCTTGATCTCTGCCCTGCTGACTTTAGATGTTGGAAATTTAACTCTATAGTTTAACAAAGTGACTTTTATTGACATTTTAGTAGTTTGAAATAGTATAATGAATAAAATAATAACATATAGAGAAATAAGTTTGTAAAATGAAAGAAAAAAGTACTGGCAGTTTATTACAAGATTTTTGTAGCGTAATATACAACACTAAACCAGACAATATTTAACTTTAAACTATAAAAAAATGTTAATAAAGTCACTTTTTCTGAACTTTGAAGGTTAAATGTTGTTGGAAGAAAAAGCATTCTCTCATAAGGCAATTCAAAAAAATGAAAAAAAAACAAATAAAAACACGAGTCACTAAATATGGAAAACTCCTAATTTACGGATATTTTTACAGTAGATTTATAATGATATTTTATTAAGCTACATACAAGGGTTACTTGAAAGGGCATATTAACACAAACAACTCTACATTTCTGCATATTTCTTCATTGTATATAAACATTCAGAGTGATTCAATTCAATTGCCAAAGCTTTACATAAAGTACTGTAAGTAACACCATTGACCTCATTCTTTCACAAATGAGCGGGCGCAGCCATTGGAACCTTATTGGCTTTAGATTTCTGCTCTTATTCACTTCAATTAAATTTTAGCCATAAAAACAGCTCATTAGGCTGCTTGATTTTGCAAACTTGTATTTTATTATTATCATTACTTTTCTTATTATATCGTTTTTTTAAATATTGTCATAAACAAAATAGTTTGTGGAGCAAGTAGCTTGACCGTTTAATTATGTTTAATATTCTTATAATTTCCCCATAATTTCATTGTTTTAAACGTTTTATTTATACATTGTAAAACACATTACAAAAATATACAAAAAGGACAACATAAACATGTAACAATAAGCAAATATACTAAAGAGTATTTTGAGCAAAACAAAACAAAAATAATAAAAAAATAAAATAAAAATAAAATAAATAAAATGAAAACCACTTGTGCAATCTTACATACAGAAAATACAGGTCTACAATGTGCTGACCAGAACTAGTATCCAGTACCAAGCTGTGAGCAGCGGGGTGGGGACTCAATCAGAAGAAGCAGGGTCAAGCTGAAAAGTTTGGACAAGTTTGCGAAGGGGTTCCCACAATTTAATGAAAATAGTGCTAGGTCGGTGAAGAGAGTACCTAATTTTCTCTAATTTCATAAATTAAAGAACATTTCTTATTCAACAAATGTGGATAAGGAGGGTAAGGGCTCTTTCAGTTCAGAAGAATGAATCGCCTAGCCAGAAGGGTTAAGACAAAGTCTACAAAATGAGAGGGTAAAGTGTGGCCGGGTGGGATAACCCCAAATAAACCAATAATTGGACAAGGTGGAATATCAACGGTGGTAATAGCAGAAAAAGAGAGGAAAAATTGCCTCCAAAAATAGAGCAGGGAACAGTTAGGACTTTTGATTTTAATGCATAATTAAAAGTTAACTAATAAACTAGCATAGCCTAAGATGAATAACAGCTTTACAGATGCAGAAAAAGTTAAATAACAAGGCTTTATAATAATTCTATAATACAATTCCTTAACATTAACGGTGAAAAATAGATACATTTGTTAAAAAGTTAATTAGTTAAGAAAAAAACTCTACTTTAAAAGCTTCAATAAATAAAACTGTTAGAACTTTTGATATTAATGTATAATTAAATGTTACTAATAAATTAACATTGCTGAAGATGAATACCTGCTTTACGTTTGCTGAAAAAATTAAATAAGAAGGCATTATAATAATTATATAATACAAATATCGAACATTTACATTGAGAAAATTGTTAAAAAAATTAACTAGTTAAGAAAAAAACTTTATCTTTAAAGCTTCATTAAATGAAACAGTTAGAACTTTGATTTTAATGTCTAATTAAAAGTTAACTAATAAAATTAACATTGCTGAAGATGAATAAATGCTTTACAAGTAGAACAGATCTATAAACAGATCTATAAACAGTCAGAACCTTTCCAATCATATCTTGGGAGGGTTTTATGACAGATGTTTATGTCTGATTATAAAGATCCCAATAAATCTTCAGGTATTTGGTGCTGTGATGAAAACCATTGCATGTACAACAATCTGAATATGCTTAAAATGCATTTTGTTTAAATAATAAAATATTTGTACAGTACTTATGTGGGCATAAGTACTGTAAAAATATTTTATTATTTTAAAAAAATTAAAAATATTAAAAATATTAAAATATGTAAAAATGTAAAAAAAATGTAAATGTAAAAATGTAAAAATATTTTATTATTTTAAAAAAATCATGTTCTTTATCATAATAAATTGTATTTTTGAATATTGACACGTCTGATATTAAACACTATTTGACAAATAGATGCATGGAAAGCGCGAGTGACTAATTAAGTCAATCTCTCTCTCTCTTTTCCCCCTTTTTGCCACACAGGAGTTTCTGGCAGGCCATCAAGTTCTGCTTTCCTCACATTGATTACAGTAAATTTAGCAATTACTGACTAGGCATAGACTGAAGTGGGGAAGCTCACGGCACAATGTGCTGCCTAATTAAAAGTGGTCAACAAAGCGTGGTGGTGGTGGGTTCGCCTTCAAAAGTGTCACTGCCTTCAATATCAATTCATAAGGCTGCTCCAAAACAGAACCATGTTCTCCAAGAACAAAAACAAATCAAACCCAAGAAACAGTGAGCTGATAGCAGACAACAGAACTTTCTAAAACTGATTTTTTTCATATTTGTTTTTTTTTCTAATTGGTCATCATTATTATCATCATCATTATTATATTAGTGTAATCTATGCTGACACATATTTTAAGTGAAAACAAATTTAAAACATCAAAGGGATACTGTAATTCCCTTTTGTTGTGTACTGATATTGTTATACACTGTACAGTACATATTCTAAAAGAACACATAACCTCAAAATGTGTTTAAAATAATAATAATATAGTTGGTTGCAACTACTGTACTACAACTACCACAAATAATAATAATAATAATAATAATAATAATAATAATAATAATAATAATAATAATAATAATAATAATAATAATAATAAAAGCGACACGGTGGCGCAGTGTTTCCCCACAAGTCCAAAGACATGTGGTACAGGTGAATTGGGTATGCTAAAATTGACCGTAGTGTGTAAGTGTGTGTGTGTGTGTGTGTGAATGGATGTTTCCCAGTGATGGGTTGCAGCTGGAAGGGCATCCGCTGCGTAAAAACCTATGCTGGATAAGTTGGCTGTTCATTCCGCTGTGGCGACCCCAGATTAATAAAGGGACTAAGCCAACAAAAAAATGAATGAATGAATAATAATAATAATAACAATAATACATTTAATTGTAACGAATAAGATTAATAATAATAGCAAAACATGCAACTACTGTGTGTTTTTGCCTATAGACCATTTCAATGTGGCGATGTCACAGGCCCATGAACATTTCCTGCTTGTTGTCAAACTATTTCAGAACTGTAACAAGAGGCAATTCAATCATATCTTAATGTTAAAACAGCTGCCATAACACTATTTATCAATATGTGGACCTTTTTGGATTATCTGAAGCTATAAAAATTCCAAATGTAAAACAGGAAATAGGTTAGGACAATTGTTATTGTTTACATCCCTCAAAATGGTCTATTTGTTCTGTTTAACAGTTTCTTAATGATATATTGCACATTTCAAAGTTGGATAAGAGTAATAGCTAAGTATTTTCCCTAAATCATTGGTGAATTTTATATCCAAAATGTAGGCTACACTTATATATATACAGGGAGTGCAGAATTCTTAGGCAAATGAGTATTTTGACCACATCATCCTCTTTATGCATGTTGTCTTACTCCAAGCTGTGTAGGCTCGAAAGCCTACTACCAATTAAGCATATTAAGTGATGTGCATCTCTGTAATGAGAAGGGGTGTGGTCTAATGACATCAACACCCTATATCAGGTGTGCATAATTATTAGACAACTTCCTTTCCTTTGGCAAAATGGGTCAAAAGAAGGACTTGACAGGCTCCGAAAAGTCAAAAATAGTGAGATATCTTGCAGAGGGTTGCAGCACTCTTAAAATTGCCAAGCTTCTGAAGCGTGATCATCGAACAATCAAGCGTTTCATTCAAAATAGTCAACAGGGTCGCAAGAAGCGTGTGGAAAAACCAAGGCGCAAAATAACTGCCCATGAACTGAGAAAAGTCAAGCGTGCAGCTGCCAAGATGTCAAGATGCAACTTGCCACCAGTTTTGCCATATTTCAGAGCTGCAACATCACTGGAGTGCCCAAAAGCACAAGGTGTGCAACACTCAGAGACATGGCCAAGGTAAGAAAGGCTGAAAAACGACTGAACTGAACAAGATACACAAGCTGAAACGTCAAGACTGGGCCAAGAAATATCTCAAGACTGATTTTTCTAAGGTTTTATGGACTGATGAAATGAGAGTGAGTCTTCATGGGCCAGATGGATGGGCCCGTGGCTGGATCGGTAAAGGGCAGAGAGCTCCAGTCCGACTCAGACGCCAGCAAGGTGGAGGTGGAGTACTGGTTTGGGCTGGTATCATCAAAGATGTAGATATACTTATATATATATATATATATATATATATATATATATATATATATATATATATATATATATATATATATATATATATATTCATTCATTCATTTTCTTTTCGGCTTAGTCCCTTTATTAATCTGGGGTCGCCACAGCGGAATGAACTGCCAACTTATCCAGCATATGTTTTACACAGCTGATGCTCTTCCAGTTGCAATACACTACGGACAATTTAGCCTACCCAAATCACCTGTACAGCATGTCTTTGGACTGTGGGGGAAACCGGAGCCCCCGGAGGAAACCCACATGAACACGGGGAGAATATGCAAACTCTGCACAGAAACGCCAACTGACCCAGCCGAGGCTCGAACCAGCGACCTTCTTGCTGTGAGGTGACAGCACTACCTTCTTGCCCACCGCGTCACCCATATATGTTGCCTACATAAAGAGACATTCTATAAAACCAGCAGTAAAACAAAGCAGTGAAGTCTAGAGAATGACACTAAAACGAAAAGATCTCTGTAAGAATGTAAGATTGTATAAACAATATAATCTGCCCTTAATGTATGTGCTCTATTTTTAATCAAATAATTATATTTGAACTTCATCACTCCATATTTAACCAAAAATGTCAATTATTTGTATTTTCTAAAATTTGCTGCAACTTGATGTGATTAACTGTAATTCATTATAATGCAACTAAGCAGGTTTAAGAAAATATATTTTTTTACAGAACAAGTTTTTATTTAACCTCTAAATAATTTGATTTAGGCTTGATGTTAAGAACAAATGTTTTATATTTTCTAACCTTTTACTTCATAGTTCATAGTACATAGTTCTGAATGCTTTTAAAAAATTGTATTAATAATATTTATACATGTTTTTAGGGCTATTTTAAAATATCATTCATTAATACAAATAGGTCTACAAGCACCCTGATAAAAAGCATTGCCACCCGATCTGCCTCGAGCCGATTTGCATCAGTGGTGCATAATTAATGAAAAGAAATCACATCTATTTAAGCATAGTCTGAACAAACAAATCCTATAAACTGCATCTACAGTCTAGCGGCAGTTACTTATTTAAACTACTTATTTCAAATTAGTTGAAAGAGCACACTTCTTGAGCTTTTTTTTGGTGGTGGTGGGGGGGGGGGTCAACTTATTTGTTTTATGTTTAATCAACATAAAATTGTAAAAAAAACTATTAAGCTAATTTAATTGATTTGCATTGGGATGACATGAAGGGATTGCGTGGATCCCAGCTTTTTTACAGTGTGAGGTAGTTGCTAGCTACTCACAACTAAAGTGCAAAGTTGCTAAAGCATTATAGCATTTATTGAATTCACTAAAAATCATGCTAATATGCTTGGTTTAGTGTTGCCACCCCTCATAATTTTCATGCCACCCCAGAAATAATTTTCTTGATCCACCCATGTTGACAAATCCATTTCAAGCTGCATACCCTAGAGAGGTCAGATTGAAATGAGTTTCCATAAATGCAATTTATATAGGATAAAAAAAAAAAAAACTGTAAAAATCTACATTAATTAACAGCTACTCAGAGCTGGTGTGAATGTTTTCAGTTTCCCATGCTTTTTTTTTTTTTTTTTAAATATGGGACCTTGATCTTTGCACTGATAACTTTTGATGTTGAAAATTTAATCAAGGTGAATGTGGCATTTTGTCTGAGTTGAACATGTAAATTACAGTACAAAAAATCCACTTTGTCAAACTGCACATTTAAACGTACAACATTAAGAGCTGACAGAGCAGAGGTCAAGGTCCAATAAAGCTAAGTCGAAAGAAAACACTGCTGAATCACAAGCTAAGGACATTTGGTAATCAACAGATAACCTAAGATGTCCTTTTGGTTATTTGCAGAAAGAAAATCGGAAATAGTTTGCTCTCTGTTTTAATTAACACATCTTACAACTCCACACCTACTGTACGGTATCAACATTTCTAACCAATGTGCTTCAAACAAGAAATGTGACAGTCTAAACACTTAAAATATAAGCCCAGAAGACACTGTATAAATGTCTATGACGCCACCATAAGTCTATGAAGGCTTTCCCATAGGCTCACTTCTATATTAAATGTGACTTGTTTGTGTTCTGGCTACATGTGCATGTACATGCATGCTTAATACTGTATATTTTATTTTATTAAAAACATAATGATTGTTAAGCATAATTATTTTTTTTCTACAGGAAGAAAATGTTAGTTCTATGTATTTCAAATATAGTCAGTGTTATTAAATGTTAGGCTATTTTGAATTGTAGATGACTGCTTTATAGCTTACAGTTAACCAATCTTTTAGATTCTGGAGTGGATTAAGGTTTTAAATAAAATTACAATTAATAAATACTGAATTTTAATAAATCAAATACATGTATCAATAAAATTATATAAGAATATCACTCAGGGGAGGCCAGACTTGATCACAATTAACTCCAACATGCTACAGTATTTGATAAATTTAAGAAATATTAATAAAACCCAATAGACTGTACAAAGCCATATAAAACAAATGCGTAAGTATCACAGAGATACCAGTTTATTGGCTGGAATTAGTTAAGGAGACGTAACAGTGAGCAGGATATATGTCACTTACGGGACCACACCCTTAATTATGCAGAATTTTAATGCTTTATAGAAGTTAAACAGCTAAGTTATATAAGAATTTTTTGTTTTTTTTTGGCTATACCAATACGATATCATGGCAATTAGAAACTTTTTGATTTAGTGGCTAATTTGTACAATCTTATTCATACAATTTAGTACAATTTGCTCATTCCCCAATGACAGATGATTAGGGGCGGGGTTGGGTGCCAAGCCTCCTTTTTAAAATTGTACCTTTTCGTACGACAGAACCAGGGTCACCAGGCTGTAAACTATTTTTTTTCTGCTGTAAATTTGGGCATTTTAACATGGGGGAGCCATCTTCAAATGGCCAGTCAATCAATTGGAGTTTCATTGATTTCCTTATTGGCTCTGAGGGAGACCAGGATGTTTCTGCTTAGATAAAAGTTGCGAAGAGAAAGCCAACTGATGAATGGCAATGTACTGTCACAGTCAGTCTTCTCCACACAATTCTTTAAATGTTGCACCAGGAATTGAATAAAGGTGCGCATGCCAGCTGTCTACATTCTAGCCACAATAATAAACACAATAATCCAACGAATTGGCAACCCATTTTAGGGATGTAAAATAACATCTGTATTGCTAACCACGCTACTGTTATTGTTTTTGTTTGACACCAAAACAAATGCATAAATGGCATGGAAAAAAAGAGCGCCGCAGGATGTGCAAATGACGAACAGTTCCAGTACAATAAGTGGACTGTCACTTACATAAGATTCTATTGGAATAATCAGGTTTGCTCTCAAATTCATTGCAGTTTTTATTTTGATACTATTCTAAAAGTTACTGTAAATTTGACTTTAGTTTTAGTTAGTGTCATTAATGGTTTTGTCAGTTGTAGGGTGCTTTCACACCTGTGGATCGATTTTTTTGTTGCGAAACAGGGATTAAAATTGTTACAATGTTGCACTTTTGTTCTTGGTGCGGTTCACTTTCACACGACAAAGTTTCTTAATGGACCAAAATAGCTAAAACAAGTCACGTGCGAGTTTCACTGTTTATTTTGCAGAGTCCCGCTCAACTGCCATGCGTCCTCTTATTTTAATTTATGATGATGAGCAATAAGACATAATCAGCGAAAAGCTGTGCTTTAATTTTGAATAGTGACATCCACAGACGTCATCACCAAAAATAAATCAGAGGTAAGACTTTCTCATACACAGCTGTTGGCTAGAATTATGCATTATATGCTTTACATTATAGAGAAATAACAGATAAACCAAGACTGCTGTTCGGTCAGTTTTTCTAATGGATAAACAGCTCTCATTAATAGTTAACATGCTTTCACTTTCATATTTGACATGAAACGAATGACATCATGCCCTACTCATAATTCTCTCTATATATAGCCGTATATATGTCTATTACATATAAATAATACACTGTGATATAGCCTGGATCGGGTTGTTTTGCTTTCTCGCTCCAGAGTTTGTTTCAATTGAGCCGAGACCACCTCATTCAGGCGATCTCAGATCAATTGTTTTGGCGCCGATCCGAGCAGGATTGCGGGTTTTACATATGCCACACGCACCACACTAACTGGGGAAACGAGTCTAGGTGTGAAAGCACCCTTAGTTTAGTTTTTATTTTGTGAACACATTTTTATTAATTTTGAAATATTCAGTTTCTGTTTTAATAATTTTTGTTTAGCAGGGTTAACAGGACACGTCCAGTGTCGATCAGAGCAAAGTTTAGTGTTTGCACAGCTTACACTGTAGATTAACTCATCTGCAAACATCTTAGGAATAAAAATGAAATAATTGTTTGAATAGACACTGAACATAATTCACTATCAACTTATGAACTATCAAAATATGAATAATTTAGACAAACGGCAACGCAGTGGCGCAGTAGGTAGTGCTGTCACCTCACAGCAAGAAGGTCGCTGGTTCGACCCTCAGCTGGGTCATTTGGCGTTTCTGTGTGAAGTTTGCATGTTCTCCCTGCGTTCGCGTGGGTTTCCTCCGGGTGCTCCGGTTTCCCCCACAGTCCAAAGACATGCAGTACAGGTGAATTGGGTAGGCTAAATTGTCTGTAGTGTATGAGTGTGAATGAGTGTGTATGGATGTTTCCCAGAGATGGATTGCGGCATGAAGGGCATCCGCTGCGTGAAAACATGCTGGATAAGTTGGCGGTTCATTCCGCTGTGGCGACCCTGGATTAATAAAGGGACTAAGCCGAAAAGAAAATGAATGAATGAATGAATGAATGAATGAATTTAAATAAACTTTGTCATATTAATGTAGTTAAATATGCTTAATTTATATATTTCTTTGGAAGATCGTTTTCAGTTTCTCTGTAAAAGCGCCATCTACAGGTATTCTCAAACAGCTGCAGTTCCAATTTTTCAAAGTGCTTATGCATTTTGAAACTATTATTATTTTTGCTAATTATAAATTTATTTCAGTTGTTAGTTTCAGTTAGTCTATTTTTTTTCATTTATTGTTAGTTTAGTTTAGTTTAGTTAACAAAAAAAAATGTCCAATAGATTTAGTTTTCCTTTACTAAAATAACACTGTTTGGACTGACACCCCAAACAAGGCTTTGCTGTCAGTTGCAACGTACACTATACTTCTTCACCAATTCTATACTTGCATTCAAACTCCCAGTCTGTAAATGAGGTGTGCAAGATAAAGGCTTTTCTGTCAACCCTACATTTGGCAAGCTTGTTTCCCCTGCAATTCTCTGCTGTTTTTCTCCTCCCTTTTCTCATCGCCCTCTTTTTTTTCCAACAGATAAGCAAGCAGATGCTTTATACACTGCCAGAGCCACTCTCTAATTATGTCGTTTAGCAGTACTGTCCAAAATCCCCATTGCCGGAACTCTTTTTCACAGCTTCTTCCTTTAGAGCTGGTTTTCAATGTCCTGAGTTCTGTCTGTCAGCCGCGGCTGCTCTGCTGGCATTGTGATTGCTGGTGCTTTGTTTGTTCAATACAATCTTTTTCTGAATGGCCTACAGTAGGCGTCAGCAGAGGTGAGACCGAACTAAGTGAAGTTCCATAAACAGGCGCAGCCGATGATGACAAGGACGGTTAAAATGAGCTTTTTTGTGCAGCCGTCAGGAGCTATTCCAGAAGTGAATGCATGCCAGAAGGCTATGCATCTAAACAGCACATACAGACAAGACTTGAGTCTAAGTATTAGAGCTGAACGATATGATAAAACCTCATAATCACAATAAAAAATCATCTAAAATCCTGATAATGATATATATCAGTACAATTCCTGTAAATTAATTCATTCAAAAAAGTACAATTTAAATGCTTAACTAAGTTAATTAAGTTAGGGTTATTAGGCAAGTAATTGTATAACGATTGTTCTATACATAATTGAAAACAATACTGCTTTAGAGGGCTAATAATATTGACCCTAAAATGTAAGTATAAGTATTTTATTCTAGCCGAAATAAACAAACAAGACTTTCTTCATAAGAAACAAAATTTTAGGAAATATTGTGAAAAATTCCTTGCTCTCTCTATATATATAGTTACCAGCCACTTTATTAGATTGATAAATTGAAATATCGTTGTATTGTTTTTTCGAGAATAACAGTATTTTGTTATTAGCGTAACTAGCGGTACAATACTAATAGTCATAGGCCTTTAATCTCATGCAAAAGATACATTATAATCCTCAACATTGACATATAATAGACTTAATATTGTATATCTTGCGGTGTGACTATTATGAATGATCCATCCTGAATCATTGATACAAGGCAGGATAAATCCATGCTTTCATGTTGTTGGCTCCAAATTCTGACCCTACCATCCGAATGTCGCAGCAGAAATCGAGACTCATCAGACCAGGCAATGTTTTTCCTTCTATTGTCCAATGTTGGTGAGCTTATACTAATTGTAGCTTCAGTTTCCTGTTCTTAGCTGACAGTGGCACCCGATGTGGTCTTCTGCTGCTGTAGCCCATCCACCTCAGGGTTGGACGTGTTGTGTGTTCAGAGATGCTCTTCTGCATAACTCAGTTGTAACGAGTGATTATTTGAGTTACTGTTGCCTAAATATCAGCTGATATCAGGCATTTGTGCCCATAGAACTGCCGCTCACTGGATATTTTCTCTTTTTTCCAGCCATTCTCTGTAAACCCTAGAGATGGTTTTGCGTAAAAATCCCAGTAGATCAGCAGTTTCTGAAATACTTAGACCAGCCCGTCTGGCACCAACAACCATGCACGGTTTCATTTTTACATTTTAAACTCATTCACATGCGATCACATTTCTCACTTTATTATATATATATATATATATATATATATATATATATATATATATATATATATATATATATATATATAATATATATATATATATATATATATATAAACACAGTTGAAGTCAGAATTATTAGCCCCCCTTTGAATTTTTTTTTATTTTTTAAATATTTAACAGTGCAAGGAAATTTTCATAGTATGTCTGATAATATATTTTCTTCAGGAAAAAGTCTTATTTGCTTTATTTTGACTAGAATAAAAGCAGTTTTAATTTTTTAAACACCATTTTAAGGACAAAATTATTAGCCCCTCTTTAAGCTATATATTTTTTTCCATAGATAGTCTACAGAATAAACCATCAATATACAATGACTTGCCTAATTACTCTAACCTGCCTAGTTAACCTAATTAACCTAGTTAAGCCCTTAAATGTCACTTTAAGCTGTATAGAAGTATCTTGAAAAATATCTAGTAGAATATTATTTACTGTCATCATAGCAAAGATAAAATAAATCAGTTATTAGAAATGAGTTATTAAAACTATTATGTTTAGAAATGTGTTGAGAAAATCTTCCCTTCGTTAAACAGAAATTAGGGGAAAAAATAAACAGGGGGCCAATAATTCAGGGGGGCTAATAATTCTGACTTCAACTCTAAATATATATATATATATATAATATATATATATATATATATATATATATATATATATATATATATATATATATATATATATATATATATATATATATATATATATATATATATATATATATATATATATATATATATATATATATATATATATATATATGAGTTCAGATGCGGCAACCCAGTGGCGCAGTAGGTAGTGCTGTTGCCTCACAGCAAGAACGTCGCTGGGTCGCAGGTTCGAACCTCGGCTGGGCTGGGTCAGTTGGCGTTTCTGTGTGGAGTTTGCATGTTCTCCCTGGGTTCGCGTGGGTTTCCTCCGGGTGCTCCGGTTTCCCCCACAGTCCAAAGACATGCAGTACAGGTGAATTGGGTAAGCTAAATTGTCCATAGTGTATGAGTGTGAATGTGTGTGTGGAAGTTCCCAGAGATGGGTTGCGGCTGGAAGGGCATCCGCTGCGTAAAATCGTGCTGGATAAGTTGGCGGTTCATTGTCCCCGCAAGGGACAAAGCCGACAAGAAAATGAATGAATGAATGAATGAGTTCAGATGCAAAAAAAAAAAAAAGTGACATCTGAAATTTCCATCGGAAAAGAACATTTTTATCAGCCTCCTTTGTTTATGTTGAGATATTTCACTTTGAAGACCGGGAAAAGGACTTATTCTTTGCCATAAAAGTGATATTACTGAACATTCACACAGGAGCCTGATAAAAAATTGCTAATTTTAGAGGAAAATTTCAGACGGCATTTAGAGGTTTTTGCATCTGAACTCTTCATATATTAGTTAAATGATGGATTAATAATGTAGAAATATAAAATATAATATAAAACACAACATAAGCATAAAATGCAAATTCTAAACATCGTGCTTTAAAAACTGCACCTTTCTGACGATATTGTTATTTATGTTTCTGTCTGCATCCCTGGAATTGCTTGTAATATTGCGCTGATGTAAATGATAAAAAAAAAAAAAAACGACATTACCAATAAGGTATTTTGTAAATGATAGAGCAAAATATGAAACAATAGACTTTTTATTTTGTCCTTACAATATATATATTGTAATATTGCACAGCCCTACTGAATATCATCAGCAATGCTCTATATTATGCACCAACATTCAGTTCTCCAAAGTTGTTTCTAAAAGAAGAGAACAAAAATTGCTGGATGTCCACTGCAGGATACATCATTATCTGAGAACACGGGACCATTTTCAGTATAGGTACAGCTAATGAGAACATCTGCACATCAGAGCATTGCTTCACATCACAAGCGGAACATTTCGCCGGCTGCGACCGTTCGACCCGTGATGAGTTCAAACGACGGCGGGGAAAAGACATGAACCATGAAGACAGGAAGCATTGTGTTCTGATCAACCACATCATTTGGCCCTGTGTCTGCCGCTGAAGATCAGAGAGCGCAACTTGTGCACCTGTGAAATAAATAAGCCCCGTGACAATGGTATGCAGAAGGATGATGGCAATAATGGAAACGCTTGGCGAATCTGACATCAGTTCTGTTTATAGTCATAAATAGGTCATGAACAGTAGAGCAGCCGGTAAGAGCCAGAGCTTCAGTAATTATGCATAAGTATTTTTTTTTACTTACACAATGTGAGATTCAAAAATACCAGGGTAAAGGAATCGTGGAAATAAAGCAAGCTAGTTTTATTTTCTATGTTTATTGTTTATGTTTAATTTAAAAGATTGCGGTTTCCAAAAATATTGTTCTGAACTTTGGTTCTTAAAAGAAAAAAATAATGGAATACTTGTAAAATTTCCACATTACACAAACAAAAGTTTATTATTATTATTATTATTATTATTATTATTATTATTATTATTATTATTATTTAATAATAATAATAATAATAATAATAATAATATTGATAACCAGCTTAAAAAATGAGATTTATTAAAATCCAAAATTGGAAATAATATTTGACATTACTTTGTCTGCTGGATGGCATATATACAGCATATATATATAAATATTTTTTTTTTTTCAACCTAACAATTGTTTCTTATTTCATGAGCACATTGTGTCTGTTTTTAAATAAGCTTACATATAATTTATGTTTGGATATAATAAGCATCACTCACATTTCACTCTCGTTTTCATATCAAGGATTAAATATAATTATTATAACTATTTATTATAATACAATAATAACTACTCAAAATATAATACATTACAGTGTGGATTTCATAACTTGTATTTTTAACAGATTCTTTTAAATAGACAATTGAATCACTAAACATTAAATATAGTTAGATTTTTTGTGTGTGTGTGTGAGTGTGTGTGTGTGTGTTTGTGTGTGTGTGTGTGTGTGTGTGTGTGTGTGTGTGTGTGTGTGTGTGTGTGTGTGTGTGTGTGTGTGTGTGTGTACACTACTATTATATGCATTGAGAGAGTAAGCTGTTTATGTAGATTTTATAAAAAGGAAACAAATATAATTTTATAATGTTTATAATTTTAAAAACTTTGAAATGTTTGGTAACACTTTATTTTGATGGTCTATTTGAGTATTAGTAGACTGTCTGCTTAATATCTGTTGATACTGCTCCTTCAACAGACATTTAAATGACTATAAGAAACTTTGCAAGTACATTTTAACTACAAGTTAACTTAAACTAATCCTAACATTTACCCCAACCCCAACCTAACAGTCTACTTAAAATCTAATGAGAACTAGTTGGCATGTAGATGCAATGCAACTTAAATTTAACAAACGAAGTTACGAAGTATGCTATCCATATCAGATGCAGAAAAGCTAGTTCATGCTTTTATGACTTCTTGGCTGGACTACTGTAATGCTCTGTTTGCTGGCTGCCCAGCATTCTCTATTAACAAACTTCAGCTAGTGCAAAATGCAGCTGCCAGAGTTCTTACCAGGTCTAGAAAATATGTTCATATCACCCCAATTTTATCCTCCTTACACTGGCTGCCTGTTAAGTTTCGTATTGAATATAAAATATTGCTTCTTACCTATAAAGCCTTAAATAATGTAGCTTCTGTTTATCTAACCAACCTTCAGTCTCGCTACAATCCAACCCACTCTTTACGATCTCAAAACTCTGGGCTTCTGGTAGTACCTAGAATAGCAAAGTCGAGTAAAGGAGGTCGAGCCTTCTCATTTATGGACCCTAAACTCTGGAACAGCCTTCCTGATAATGTCCGAGGCTCAGACACACTCTAGCAGTTCAAAACTAGATTAAAGACCTATCTTTTTAGCAAAGCAAACACTCAATGCATCACTTAGCGGTATGATGCATGAGTGTGCCCCACGCAGGTTTTTTGCATCTCATTTATATACACTATGAACAGCAGCTACGCTAATTATTCTCTTTATTCTCTATTTCCACCTGGGAATACTCATCCCGAGGCCCTCAGACTATGCAGCATCTCTGATGCAATCCAAAACCAGTGACAAGATGATCCCAAGGTTTTCATAATCCTGGACCAGGCCGTATCCTAAGCAGCTGCTGTGGTGGTCATGGAGGAGTGGAGAGCATGAGACTACGCTGAAGTCCAGCATTCTCCAGCCTCCGGCGCCTAGACTGCAGCTCTGCACAAGACGTTTGGCCATAGGAGAAAGGGTCGTGCCCAACTGAGCCTGGTTTCTCTTGAGGTTTTTTTAATTCTTCACTTACGCCAATTGGTGAAGTTTTTTCCTTGCCGCTGTCGCCACTGGCTTGCACGGTTCGGGATCTGTAGAGCTGTGCATCGATGGAATTGCTCTTCAGTGTTTGGACTCTCAGTAGTGATCATTAAGCCACACTGAACTGAGCTAAACTGAACTGAACTTAAACTCTGAAAACTGAACTGACACTGTTTCAATTTGCTATAATCTTCTATGTGAAGCTGCTTTGACACAATCTACATTGTAAAAGCGCTTTACAAATAAAGGTGAATTGAATTGAATTGAATACTGGTATAAAAACAGTGAGAAGAAAGTAAACAAAAAATACATTTTTAATATTTAAGTGTATACATTTATGTAACATTCAATCATTCATTTTCTTTTTGGCTTAGTCCCTTTAATAATCCGGGGTCACCACAGTGGAATGAACCGCCAACTTATCCAGCACATGTTTCACGCAGCGGATGCCCTTCCAGCTGCAACCCATCACTGGGACGGTACATCCATACACACTCATTCACACTCATACACTACAGACAATTTAGCCTACCCAATTCATCTGTACCGTATGTCTTTGGACTGTGGGGGAAACCGGAGCACCCGGAGGAAACCCATGCGAACGCGGGGATAACTTGCAAACTCAAACACAGAAATGCCAACTGACCAGCCAAGACTCGAACCTGTGACCTTCTTGCTGTGAGGCGACAGCACTACCTACTGTGCCACCGCGTCGCCTTAAATGTAACATATTTAACCTATAGTACATAGATACAAATATTTACTCAGATTTAAACAAATAAGTTTGTAAGTTTTGCAAAGTATTGCAAATAAAAGTGCAAGTGTGTCATAAAACAAATTGTACAAAAGGCAAACTAAATGAAATAAAATACAAACAAATAAATAAATAAATAAATGTAGAAGGGCACAGATTGGACACTTGTGCCATTATATTATTTAAGACTTTAAGAGACTTTTTTCGGCTTTATATCGAACATAAGAAATTTGGAGAGATATGTTGAATGTGTGTAGGAATACGTTACGTCATTTTAGTTCACCCAATAGCCGATCGCGAGCGATGTTATGCAAAATAAAGTGTGGTGCTGCTGCGTATGTTTTTAATATTTTTTGCTTTTATTCATACTGTTGTTGTGTATTTATTATCGTTTTCAGCTATTTGTCATGTATGAATTATACAGAGCTATTCTTTTAAGGAAATGTGGAGGTTATTTTTTTTTTTTTGTTCTTACTGTCGTTGGGAATTGTATTGCTTTTAATAAGATTTGTGCATCATGATTTATACATGTGCACTTATTCTTGTGCTTACGCTCACAATAAATATAGAAGAGTACATTTGTGGGGACCTCCATGTTGGACGGGCCGGCACTGCTTCTACAAGAGCTGACTGGAGCCAGGAGTCCTGGAGTCCAATGGATGGGTGATGCAACAGGACAACAACCCAAAACATAGAAGTAAATCAACAACAGAATGGATTCAACATGTAGCATGTAGTGAAGTGCTGTGCAGGTAAACCTCACTCCTCTGACCTCTAAAGTTGCTCTAGCGACAGATGCTAAAGGGCATGGTCTTTAGCCTCCTTGTTAGAGTAACCGGCTCACATGCAGAAAGTTGCTGTTTTGATCCCAGCTCGGAGCGGGTTTGGGTAGTGTAGGACCAGAGGAGTTACATCGGTGCCATGACCAGGATGGGAGTGAGGGCTTACATTGGTGCCATGACCTGGATGGGAGTGAGGTTTAGGGGGCTGAGTGTAGCGGTGGCCAGCTAGTGAAGTGCTGTGCAGGTAAACCTCACTCCTCTGACCTCTAAAGGTGCTCTAGCGACAGACGCTAGAGGCAATTGTCTTTAGCCTGCTTGTTAGAGCAACTGGCTCACATGTGTAGAGTCGCTGGTTCGCTCCCAGCTCAGAGTGGGTTTGGGTAGTGTAGGGCCGGCGGGGTTTCATTGGTGCCATGACCTGGATGGGAGAGAGGTTTAGGGGGGTGAGTGTAGCGGAGGCAAGCTGGTGAAGTGCTGTGCAGGTAAACCTCACTCCTCTGACCTCTAAAGGTGCTCTAGCGACAGACACTAGAGGTCATGGTCTTTAGCCTCATTGGTAGAGCAACTGACTCCCATGCTGAAGGTAGCTGGTTCGATCCCAGCTCGGAGTGCATTGAGTGGTGTAGGACTGGCAGGGTTACAAACAGAAGAAAATACACCTTCTGGAGTGGCCCAGTTAGAGTGCTGACCTCAACCCCATTGAGATGCTTTGGCATGACCTTAAGAAAGTGATTCCCACCAGACATCAAGAAAATTGCTGAATTAAAACAGTTTTTTAAAAGAGGAATGGTCCAAAAACCTTCCTGATTGTTGTGCAGGTCTGATCTGCAAGTACAGGAAACATTTGGTTGACCCCAGTTAATAAACAGTTAATAATCACATATTACTTTCCATCCTGCACTGGAAATGTTTACATGTTGTGTTCAATTAAAACATAAAAAATGTGGGGTATTAGTTTAAGCAGGCTGTATTTGTGTATTACTGTGACTCTGATAAAGATCAGAACACATTTTCTGCCCAATTTATGCATAAATCTAAGTGATCCCAAAGGATTCACATTTGCCTGGTGCACTTGCCTGGTTACTGTCAATGTTGGTTTAATTTCTTTTGTTGCTGTCAACTGTAAGGACCTTCAGAATAAGTGAAACATTCTCTCAAAGCAATACACGAAACTATTATGATCAAGACCTTCCTTGAACTACGTCAACTGAGAGTTTCCTTGAAAATAACTGCACATCTTGGAGCATTACATATACTGTATTACAGTGTTTGAGTGCAAAAACAATTGAAAATTTGGCCTGATCGAAATTCAGAGAGTCTCTGTGTTGGAAAAAAAAGACGCAGTGAAACACTCTGATGGTTCATGCGTCACATGCTGCTGAGCTTGATTTTTACATTAACCTCCAGTGCCCTGATGGGAGAAGGACTCCAGATCTGATGGTGTTCAGCATGAGCAACATCCACCTCCTCTGGAGAGAGATTAAACATCTGCTGAAACTACACACTCACACCTAGTGTAGCTCATATTATTCAATTTCTGAAACACTCCTGATGGTCACAGCACGTCTGTAACTTGATTAATTCCAGGGCTTTTAAACTTTATTTCTTTTTATGACTCCATTCATTTGGGCAGGACTCATTTACCCAGAACCATCTTCATGAAATTAGAAACTCTAAATATCATTTTCTCTCCTCTGTGGCCTCTTATTCTCTTTTACTTTCTTTGTTATACTCTGTCTCTTTGAAGAGCTTTCACATTTCTTTCAAATACTGCTCTACCATAACTCTATATAAAGGGGGAGATTGGAGAATGTAATACCTATATTGGAAAACCAGAAAATAGTTCACAGACTCCTCTCAGACAGCATATCACAGTTCACAAACTGTGAACAGATACATTAAAAGTAAAACAAAACTGACAAGTGTTGGCTGACATTACATACTGTAATACAAGATTATAATGTATAATATGTAAATAAACAATATATTTATTTTTTTATATTTATATATTATATTTTTTTATTAAACAGTGGTTTATTATTCATTAAATTATAATTAATTATTATAATTATAATGATAGTATGCTTTTATACAGTGCATCCGGAAAGTATTCAGTGCTTCACTTTTTCCACATAAATTCATTTATTTCTTCAAACACTACACACAATACACCGGTCCATATAAGGTCCCAGGGTTGACAGTGCATGTCAAAGCACAAACCAAGCATGAAGACAAAGGAATTGTCTGTAGACCTCCGAGACATGATTGTCTCAAGGCACAAGCCTGGGGAAGGTTACAGAAAAGTTTCTGCTGCTCTGAAAGTTCCAATGAGCACAGTGGCCTCCATCATCTGTAAGTGGAAGATGTTGGAAACCACCAGGACTCTTCCTAGAGCTGGCCGGCCATCTAAGCTGTGATGGGGGGAGAAGAGCCTTAGTCAGGGAGGTGATCAATAACCTGATGGTCACTTTGTCTGAGCTCCAGCGTTCTTTTGTGGAGAGAGGAGAACCTTACAGAAGGACAACCATTTGTGCAGCAATCCACAAATCAGGCCTATATGGTAGAGTGGCCATACTGAAGCCACTCCCTGCCTGGAATTTGCCAAAAGGCATCTGAAGGACTCTCGCACCATAAGAACCTAAATTCTCTGGTCTGATGAGACTAAAATTGAACTCTTTGAAGTGAATGCCAAGCATTGCTTTGGAGAAAACCAGGCCCCGCTCATCACCAGGCTAATACCATCCCTACAGTGAAGCATGGTGGTGGCAGGATCAAGCTGTGGGGATGTTTTTCAGCAGCAGGAAATGAAAGATTAGTCAGGATAGAGGGAAAAATGAATGCAGCAATGTACAGAGACATCCCGAATGAAAACCTGCTTCAGAATGCTGTTGATCTCAGACTGGGGTGACGGTTCATCTTCCAGCAGGACAATGACCCAAAGCACGCCGCCAAAATATCAATGGAGTGGCTTCACAAAAACTCTGTGAATGTCCTTGAGTGGCCCAGCCAGAGCCCAGATCTAAATCCTATTAAACATCTCTATAGAGATCTGAAAATGGCTGCACACAGTCACTTCCCATCTAACCTGATAGAGCTTGAGAGGTACTACAAAGAGGAATGGGCAACAATTCCAAAAGACAGGTGTGCCAAGCTGGTGGTATTATATTCAAAAAGACTTGAGGCTGTAATTGCTGCCAAAGGTGCATTAACAAAGTATTGAGCAAAGGGTGTGAATACTTGTGTACATGTGATTTTTCAGGTTTTTTATTTTTAATAAATTTGCAACAATTTCAAAAAATCTTTTTTCACTGTCATTATGGGGTATTGTGTGTAGAATTTTGAGGAGATAAATGAATTTAATCCATTTTAGAATAAGGCTGTAACTTAAAATAATGTGGAAAAAGTGAAGTGATATGAATACTTTCCGGATGCACTGGATATAATATGTCACTCACATGAAAACAAAATGTATGCAAACACGCAAATTGCACAAAGCAGTTTTGATTTAATTAGTAAATCTAATTATAAAATGGTGCTGCTAAAGTTTGTTTTTTGAAATATAATTATGCAGTGGCATTTATAGCTTTATTTTAATGGCAGATTTAAATATAATCAAATAATTATACTTAATAGGCCTGCTTGATTAATCAGTTTTAAACCACATAAAACTGTAGTAAACTGTCTTTTGCTACATTGTATATATTTTATTCTACTATTAATATTTTATTAAAACTCGAAAACAAAAAAATATTCTGCGAATTTCCAGAGCCTACAGATAAACAGAGAAAGTTAATTTTCAGATGTGAAAATGTGCAATGCTCAGTTTGGCCACCAAAATGAAGGACATCCCACCTTCCGTTCGAAATACCCAATTATCACCTATTATAGACATGTGATTATTTGGGGGAGGGGTATGTTTACTTGTTCACTCGGGTCAGATTCACTTGTTCAGTACACCAACCCGTCGTTTGGCAATACCACCTGCATTTGACCAGATAATTGACATCACATCACATTGTGTCCTTCCAATAAGGGTTGTCACGGTACCAAAATTACAGTGTTCAGTACCAATACAATTTAAAATACAATGTTCTCGGTACCAACTTTGGTATCAAAGCAAAACTCATTCATTCTGTAACTGAAGGAGGCTTCCACGGAGGTGCAAATCCAAATGCAGATTTATTTACAATGATCTTAAATCAGGCAAGGGTCAACAACAGGAGCAATCAGGTGCATATAGATGATCAAAAAGTCATCATTGATAAACAGGTAGGTACTCATAAAGTTACAGGTTCATTTGAACTAACAAAACAAACAAATGAACAACACTCAGCAATGTGAGCAAATGTGGTGTATAAATAGTCTGTGTAATGAGTCCTTGAGCAGCTTCAGCTGTGAGCGTTTGCAATCAGACGAGAGTAGGAACTGGTGTGTGTGCGTGGTGCATGCTGTGATTTATAGTCCATTTGGTGGCAGAGTTGTAGTTCTCCAGCGATCCGCAGTAGCTAGATTGCTGGTGACTGTTACACATTCTTTCATTCATTTTCCTTCGGCCTACTCCCTTATTTATGAGGGGTCACCACAGCAGAATAACCCGTCACCTATTCTGGAATATGTTTTACGGAGTGGATGCCTTTCCAGCTGCAACCCAGCACTGGGAAACCAAAGCAAAACTCAAACAATACAAATCAATATCTCACCATCTAAATTAACCAATATCTAAATGGTTTAAAGGGTTATATGTCTTTTTTGTTTGTTTGTTTGTTTGTTTGCTTGTTTGTTTGCTTTTTCAAACATATCTAAACTCTACTATACACTACTTTCAATGTTGTCCTCCATTCTTTGCTAAGGGTGTGAGTGTTTATAACTGCCCTCAGGTTAACATTGCAGTAGCAGAGATTGGTGTCATGATAATCTTTGTACTGTAATTAAAGCAAATTGGAAATAACGTGTTTTAAATTTAATAAGCAACAACAATAACAACACTAATAGGGCAGGACACATCAGATTTTGTTGTAGATTTGAAATATGTAATTTTAAATGTAAGTTTAGCAAACGGTTTTCAAGATTTCCGGATGCCCATGTTTATTTAAATAGGACTTGGATGAACTGCATGGAAAAATGGCCGCTGAATGAACAGACTTTCTTTAAAAAGGACTTTGGTATTTCTACCTTGAATGGTCATATTGGTCAAATTGGCCGCATGCATTTCAGCATCTGCTACTTTTTCCTCTGCCTTTGAATATGTGTGTCTCTGTTGCCTAGCAATTTTCTGCTATAGCAAAGACACAACTTTCTGACAGCAAAGACATAACTTTACATCAGATGTGTTTTTCAAGTTTTCAAAAACAAGAAGTTCACTGCAGAATAAATTAAGGTACATACTTTCACTGGCACTCCAGTAACTCATAAACAATTATAAGCTATATTACAAAGATTATTGTATTTTTAGCATAATGATATAATAAAACATTCAAAGCTTAATTAAAAAAATAGAAGTAGAAGCTTCCAATGTAAATATAACATGTCTTATATGAATAGTCAGAATAACTACTACGGTCATTCTAGTAGTTATAGGTAGTTTGATTGTGAGTGGAGACCTTAGATTTACCAATCAATTTTAGCTTAACTTGCCACTAAAAAGACACTCATAAAAAATAAAATACATAATAAATACACACACACACACACAGAAAATTACAACCCAGGCTCATTCTGAAAACGTATCTCTATATACATTACTGGAGACAGCAAAATACGTCCCAGGGGGTATGTTTTTTTGCAGTTTTTGTTTTTGCGAATACACAAGAGGCCGCTGTGTATGCTTTTTGAGATCTCAAATTTCTCTTGCGAGTGCCATTCATGCCTGCTGTTTTCGCCACCAGTGGCTGCTGTTGACTGACTGTTTGACTGACTGATCGACTGACTGATCGACTGACCCACCTTCCTCCTTCCCTAAACCCAACCAATTTTATTGATTGACACTCAGCCCTCAGGTCAACTCCTCTCTGCGTCTCAAGTCCGTCGACGTACATGGCGAGCTAACTGGACAAACTGGTAACAGCGGAAAAGCTGTCCGTACGGAGGCAAGCGGTCAGCTGGTAAGCGCGAAAAGGAACAGCGTCATACCACCCCGTAGCATTCGTTTAAAAAATGGCTGGTTTCAGATCAGCACTTTAATGCAGGTTGTATCATTGTATAAAAACGAATGCATGCAGAAGACAGAGAGCGCGGCTTCCCTGACTCCACTTTCTGTGATCACATCATTACCTCTGACAGTAATGGCTGCTGCATAGAATATCAACACAGACTGATATGTTGAATGATTTTGATTAGAGGCAAATATGCCACACTGTGAGCTTTGAAAATCTAATTAGCTCAACTGAATGTGGAGTTCAACAACAGCTGAAAAGCTCTTTCTCTGCACGTTTAAACACGCTGTGTTCAGCCTCTTCTCGACTTTTCTGTTTCTGTTTCTTTCTTTTTTTCTATTCAAGTGTCTCACTGTTCCAACTCTTTTGGCTTCAAGCTGCACAGCATCTGCGATCTGAGCGCAAGGACCCTAATATGGTGCTTTCTTGTTATTACAAAGCACTTTATTACTTTCTGCTGCTTGGTTTTTATTTCTAAAAAGCCTTTGCCCACAAATAAAACAGCTTTGTGGCAGGAGCACCTTTGGCGACTCAGAAATGAAAGTGCATTCATTACATCTTAACAGTGGTTTATTGCAAAATGAAGCTGGTTTATAATTGCTTTTCTTTGCAATGCATTATTCATGTTCAGGGTTTCAAAAATTAAATATACATGTGCATACAGACACAACTCATGCATGCTTGCATGCAGAGAAACACAAGTACATATAAGCAATGCTAACACTATAGGCCCTATCATACACCCGGCGCAATAAAGCGCAAGATGTGTTTGGCATGATTTGTTGCTATTTTTAGACAAGCGCAACCCTAACTTTTCTGTTTTTCACCACTTTGTTTAAATAGCAAATTCATTTGTGCCAGTTTGTGGACTCATGGGTGTGCAGGCCTAAAAGGGGGTGTGTTAAGGCGCATTGTTGGCGTGTTGCTATTTCAAGAAACTGAAATAGACAGTGCCACTGACCAACTAAAAGCTGGTATAAATAAAGTAAAATAAAGTCCAGTGCAGAGCATGTTAGTTATGTGCCTATGCAGGTCCAAAACATGGACACATTGGGAGAAAATCACAAGACATTGTCTCAGAAAAATAATTCCAGAAATTTAATTCTGCATAATATTGGCATCAAATTCAAAACATATACTCAGGAGATGTGTCTGACATTTTTGTGTTGCTCCAGGACAAATTTCACATATTTGTTTATGAAATATTAAAATGTTTAGTGCGGTGCATTTTTTTTACTTAAGCATCTATAGCTTGTTTTCATTTTGAACATTATAAACTCTAGATGATGGATAATAAAGCCCAGAGTGTCTTCTTTCCAAAGATACATAAACTGTGAATGTAGACCAAATCATTCAGCAACTGTTAATGTTTTAGCTTGGGAAGATCATTTTGAGAAAGTCCCTCTGACGGTGAGAGAAAGAATGACACCGACAAAGCCTCGGAAAACGTTTTACAGTAATCTCATTTTGCATGCTATCTTCATCAAATTTGAAATATACACTCATGAGACACTTGGCTTTCAAGTCATATTTTTTCTAGGACATTACATTAATTTTTTTCCTGTGTTTGTATAACACAATATAATTTTTTTTTTCTCATGACTTCATAATGTATAACTTTTTATATTTTTAACATGTAACTTCACCTTTTCCCACAGTAGAGCTCAAAGTGTCTTCTTTCCATTGATACATAATTTGTGTTTGTAGCTTACTGGAGTCAGGAACTGTTACTATTTAAAGTTAGGTAGGTCAAAATCCCGAAAATTGAGTGATGGCTTAATACACACAGGATGTACAGCAATACACAAATATCTTTACATATGAAACAATTAAATTAAAGGATTAAAATATTACAAAAATTATTATTTTCCACATAAATATAAAACCCACTACCTTTATGTCTTCTTCATGTCAGGGGGCTTTTTTGTTGTAATAAAAACAAGTTTAGATTTGTCCACTTGTTGGGTTTTGAAGATGTATGTATGACCACATGGGCATAAGAATAGGACATGTGTTTGGATATAACTCAGTTTTTTGACCACACTTCATTATTATTGTTCATTTATTAGTTTGCTGGAAATTAGAACTGAATTTAGAAATAGTTTTGAAACAAATCTTTGCGCTTCACAAACAAAATTAAATATGTAGGCTAATGGATGTCTTCAGTGGAGTGCGAACAACACTGTTTCCTCATCCACAAAAGTAAAGGAGTAAAGTAAAGAGTAAAGTAAAGAGAAAGTAAAGAGGCCGAATGGAGGAGGCTCATTCTTTATCCCTGTGCTGCAGATAGTTTGTTTAACTGTTTTCTCGCTAGTAAAGCATTCAGTTTTTTCACTTACGAAGTCTGCCATGTAAATGGCAAATGCGCCATAGCGTGACACAACTAACGCTTGAAGGGAATATGAAATGCCACTCTGATTGGTTTAATGCACGTTATGTTCAAAACATACCCATAACTCATTAAGAGAATAAGCAGAACCATGTTAGAACATGCACCAGAGAAAGTGTATTTGTCTTTAAAATAGCAAAAGTGGATTCAGACATACCCTTAATGCTTTTGCACCGTGTGCTTTAGACTTTGCGCCTAGATCATTAAAATAAAGCCCAATGAGTTTTGTCAAAGATTGACATTTGTAACAAAAGTGACATACAAAGAGTTTCCACAACTTTATATTGAAACCCTAAATAAACATGCAATTTATTTATTTGTCATTGCTTTCATAACTTTATTTTCTGCTGGGTAAATAATAATAATCTGAAGGTGTATTCATTATGAAATGTATTTGCACTACAATAACACCAACTAGTTAGCATTTAATGCATTAAATAACATTAACTAACAATGAGGAATACATTCATTACATTTTTATTAATTGTTGATAACTGTTATGTATTGTTGCATGTGTTTCTTTTTGTTGTGGTTCCTTTCTCTCCGCATCTCTCCATTGTCTTTCCGACAGGTCTCATTATGAGTGCACAGGTGCAGTGAATCCATTGTGTTGGTGGAGTCCTTCTAAACCGGGCTGGATGATCGTTCAGAGTCTTTTCTCTCCAGGCTTGTTTTTTGTTTCCTTGTGAGAACTTATGTTGTATTTGCTCGGCGACATTGTTGAATTTCACGCTGAGTGGTGTTTTTCATGTTTTTTCATGTTTCATGTTTTGTGAAAGGTAAGTGAATAATGTTTAATTTGTTTTTGCGCAGAAAAAAATAATTAAAAAAAGTTTTGTGCAGGTATGAGGAT
This sequence comes from Danio kyathit, assembly GCA_903798195.1. Classification (NCBI taxonomy): domain Eukaryota; kingdom Metazoa; phylum Chordata; class Actinopteri; order Cypriniformes; family Danionidae; genus Danio; species Danio kyathit. Next base: position 47,302,004 of record LR812519.1, on the reverse strand, counting down.
TTAAAACGTAGTTAGTGGTTGAGATTTTGTTTGTTATTTTTGCTTTCCCTCCGCAAGATTTGTATGTCTTCCTTAAATCTAAATGTCAAAAAAAAAATACTTTACATTATTTCTTTGGTCAATCGTCTACCTTTTGTTGTTTTCTTTTTTAATGGGAGATGAGACTCCGGACTCCACATTAATTTTAGAGGTGTCCTATTTAATTTAATTTAATTTAATTTAATTTAATTTAATTTAATTTAATTTAATTTAATTTAATTTAATTTAATTTAATTTAATTTAATTGTATTTTATTTTATTTTATTTTATTTTATTTTATTTATTTTATTTTATTTAATCCTTTTCCATGTTTAATAGTAACTACTGTAACAATATAGAATAATAGATACAAACAGGATTTTCATGAGAACTGTAAAATCAACTTCATATTAAAATACTTTTTGGAAGATTGTGTCATTCTGAAAACTGGAGTAATACTGCTGAACATTCAGCTTTGTCATCAGAAGAATAATTAAATGTATTATAACATTAAACGTATTTTAAAATGTTATACAATTTTACTATTTCACAATATTACTGTTGCAAGTATGACAATTTTAGTACCCACGCTTTGATCAATCAATCAATCAATCAATCAATCAATCAATCAATCAGAAAAAGAGAAAAAACTCAGGAGATTAATCCCAAAGTAATCTGATAGCTGAAACTACAGGTTAAAATTTAGTATAGCTCACAGGTTAGTGCTGAACAACAAAAACAAAGCCTTTCATTCAGGGTTTAGCATGTGTATCTATTAATGAAATATCAAGATAGACAGACATACAAACACTTTTATTTATCTTTTATTTTTGTGTGTTTAAAAAGAGAGATATTCTTTGGCTGAGCATGTGTATGGCCTTGGTTGAACAAAGCAGCGCAGCAGGAGATCAGCACAATGAGGTCCAGAGTTTCTCCACAATCACAGTGGGAACGAAGAGCCCTGAGGACACACTCAGTAATGAGCACTCTGCAGTGGCTTTGGAGTCTCCATATGTAACCTCAAATCACCTCGATTGATCGTGGTACAGTACATGCACACATACTTCAAGCTAATCATCAAAAGCATTCATGATGGAACTCTTCTGAAGATGGAAATCCACCATGCTGACAGAAATTCACTAGTTTGTTCAATGTGCACTATAGTCTTCAATCTATTTGAGACAAAATGGTGAAACAGCATTGGGACGAGCTTTAATTTGCCAAACTATTTTGCTTTTAAAGCAAATGGAGTCATCGCATTCTACTTAAAACAAATCTATACTTATACAAAATAAAAAGATATGCCAAATAAGGAGGAAAACAAGATACATTTAAAACAGGTATACTTCAATGTCAACATCACAGTGTGTTTAATGGTAAAAGACCTCAAAATGCTGATATATATCTTATAACAGGTTATTAACTGGTTAATAGTAAGTTTCCTATATTAGATGTTATGAAGTAATGATTGCATTACTTTAGTGTAATTTGCATTGAAATTATGGTGTCCAGTAATTTTATGAATGACAATGTGCACCTTCCCTAAATTAGTAGGCATTTTGTCTACACATAGACATCACCTATGTACTACAGTATATAACTGCAGGTTATCTACTGTATGTTTATGTATAATATCTTTAACTGATATAGTTATTAGTAATTATGTATTAGTTATTAATAATATAAAAGGTAAACATAATATATATGTTATAGTAACTAATAACCTTAACTTTTCCTCTGACTTTGATTGTAATGCAATAATGTTCAACTTTTTAAAAGCTAAGAAACAATAATTACTGTGAAAAGTGCAATACATATAAACTTGAAATCATCACGTGACTGTCATTACCACCTGTTGTTGTTTTAGTGTATCACAAAAATATAAAACAGATTTTGGTACTGTTTTGATCACTAGCAGAGCTGCCCTCGCAGGCTGCTGGAGAACAATCCCTGTCATTCGAACTACATATCCCATCGTGCCCTGCACTAACACACCAGTTCCAGATCACTGTAATCACTCATTACTTTGACTATTTAAGCATATACAAATCACTAAATGGCCTAGGACCTCAATATATTACAGATATGCTCATTGAATACAAACCTAACAGGTAACTTAGATCATTGTAATCAAGTAGAAATTCCAAGAGTTCAGTCTAAGCAGGATGAATCTGCCTTCAGCTACTATGCTCCCCCCTGCTGGAATCAGCTTCCAGAATTGATCAGATGTGCTCCAACATTAGGCACATTAAAATCAAGACTTAAAACACATCTGTTTAGCTGTGCCTTTACTAAATGATCACTGCGCTACATCAGACAGATCACACTAGCGTGTCTTTCTTTTTTTTTTCATTCCTTTAAAACCTGTTTTAATTCAAATTAATCTGCTTTTAATAATTTAAATACTTTGTTGTTTTTATTTTCTTATACTTATATTTTATTTTTAGTTTATTCTTGCTTATGTAAAGCCATTTGAATTACTTTTGTGTATTGGTCTATATAAATAAAATTGCTTTGCCTAAGCACCACAGACACACTCATTCTTTGCACAGTATTGTTCCATGTTCCAGAGTTCCTTGTATTCATGTTTTGCTCTGTCTGGTTTTTTAAATCATTGTTTTTTTTGGATTTTGATCATTTCTGCATGCCCCAATCTTTGCCTGTGATATCGACAACTCTCTAAATTATCTACATGCTACTGTCTGCGCCTGTTTGACCCCTGCCTGTCTGACCATTCTCATAATAAAGCAGCACATCGAACTCCATCTCTGTTGCCACGCCAGCATCATTACAAGTACTACAGTAGGTTATTTTTTTAACATTGCATCAGATAATGAAATAAATAATAACAATTTACTGTAAATTTAAATGAAACCCAATACAGAAAGACAACTCATATTTTGGTAAAAAAAAATGGTAATTTCTACTTCAAGACTGTCAATATGATCTCTTTGGACTCCACTGTACAAAGGCACAAAATACATATTTATGCCAGTGTTAATTCTTTATTTTTTTTTTTGTTTGCTGTGCACAGTGGAACAATGAGAGGACAAGTGAAGGTTATTAAAGGGAGATCAAAGCAGCGTTTGCAGCAAGATATTTTGTCTCAGTTTGAGCTGCTTCCTGTTTGCTCAGACACTTCGCTAACACTCCAACCGTGTGGGGAAAAAAAGCAGCACGTCATATCATCTTTTGATGCTTCAAAGCACCGGATGTGGGAAGAAAAAAAAAAAACTTGACAATCTAGCATCATACTGTAAGCAGAAAAAGATTTGTTTGTTTCTGTATATCTGTTTGTTTTATCCATTATTGAACAGAAACGCAGGGTCAGCTCAAGCCTGAAGGAAACTTTCCACAAATGAAAACAGCCTTCGCTCTCTGATATCACATTTGTAGGAGAAGTCTTTGATGAGTTTGTGAGATGTTTAGAGAGAGAGAGAGCTTTAACCCAGCACACAAATGCAAGTGTAACTGGAATTTTCATGCAGGATATCACCCAATTTACAGCTTTTCTCTCTCACAGTCTCACCTTCAGTGTCTGTGTAAGGTGCTAGTTTATGTTTCACAGTAAAAAAAAAAAACACTTGCTTTATTTTAACATCTTGTTGACTGGTAGCACGGCTCTCTGTGCTCTTGGCAAGGCCACAGCGGTGGTGTCCATAATGATTAGTGAAGAAACAAACTCTCGTGGTTTCAGAGGTGTTACAGACAGTCAAGAGGGAATGGAAAATATTTAAGCTTTAGCTGCAGTTACAGTACTGCAGTTTCATCATCCGTAGGCATCCATGGACTATTCACATACTCTACACTGTTAAAAATGTTCCAGAGTGGTGGGTAATGTACACAATGTGGACATTAATTTAATAACAAATGTAATTATTTACTCAATTGATTAGCTCAATTGACCAATGCATTCAGGAATTCTAGTGCGATCCAAGACCCACGACGAGATGATCCCAAGGTTTCCATAATCTTGGACCAGGCCGTATCCTGAACAGCTGCTGTGGTGGTGATGGAGGAGTGGTGAGCATGAGAATGATTTCTGTGACGCTCCAGGGACAGACGAGTCTCTTCTCCAGCCTCTAGTGCCTTTACTGCAGCTGTGCACAAGACGTTTGGCCATAGGAGAAATATTCGTGCCCAACTGAGCCTGATTTCTCTCGAGGTTTTTTAATTCTACACTTTCACCAATTGGTGAAGTTTTTTTTCCTCATCGCTGTCGCTACTGGCTTGAATGGTTCGAGACCTGTAGAGCTGCGCATCGATGCATTTGCTCTTCAGTGTTTGGACTCTCAGTAGTGATTATTACACCACAGTGAACTGAGCTAAACTGAACTGAACTTAATCTCTGAAAACTGAACTGACACTGTTTCAATTTACTATAATCTTCTATGTGAAGCTGCTTTGACAAAATCTACACTGTAAAAGCGCTATACAAATAAAGGTGAATTGAATTGAATTGATGAATGGGGAACTGAATGCTTGGTTCACTCGATTTGTTCAAAATGATGATTCATTCAACAAGGGATCACTGCTGTGTCCTGCACAATTTTGTTTATGTTGTCTAAAATATGACAAACTATTAACTTATTATTTCAACATAGGCTCATTCTGAAAACGTAGCCCTATATACATTTCTGAAGATCGTGAATTATCTAGCCAGAAGTACGTATGGCTGCATTTCGTCTTTAAAACAAATGCTACGGGGCGGTATAACACTGTTCCCTTTCGCGCTTACCAGCTGACCGCTTACCTCCATATGGACGGCTTTCCTGCTGCTACCAGTTTGGCCAATAGCTTGCAATGTATATCGGCGGACTTGACCACGACGATGGGGTTTGAGTCTGCCGAAGAGCGGTTTCAGAAAGAGAGTAAGAAAAAAACAGAAGCCAAAAAATAAAATAAACAAGTAAATAGCAAGTTGAGAGTGTGGTAAAATCTGAAAACGTGGTAAAAATCAGGCGTGGTAAAAACTGTCAGTTGGGTTTAGGGAAGTGGGTGGACGGGTCAATCTGTGCTTTTGAAAACATTATTAGGTCAGTCGAACGGTCAGTCAGTCAGTCTGTCAGTCAGTCAGACGACATCAGCCTCTGGTGGATTTATGAGAAAACAGCATGCACAAAGAGCACTGGCAAGAGAGAAAAAGCATACACAATGGCCTCTGGTGGATTTGGGAAACAAAAACTGCAAAAAATGTACCTCCTCAGACATATTTGATGGTCTTCAGAAATGTATATAGGGGTATGTTTTCAGAATACGCCTGGATTGTATTATTTAATGAAGCCTTCAATATCATATTTGCACTTTTGCCATTTGGGGCCTAAACCTTATGTCTTTGTGTGATACAAGCAAACAAGCAAAAAAGCAAACGTATTGCCCACTAGTATACAGTATAAATAATTTGTATGTTCAAGGGTTTAGTTCTATTTTCTTTTCTTTTTTGCCTTCACTTTTTCACCCATGACAGCCAAACATACTCCATGCTGCTTTAATGAGCTTAAGCAATTAATGCTGCAAACAACCAAACTACAGTGTCTGCTAATAATAACTAGAACAAGATCATGTGTTGATGTGGACACTAATAAAGTTTTTAGATTTATCTTTATATTTAACCTATGCAAGCATGATTAAACTAGAAACGTCTAGCCTGATTTTTAGGCTATTGAAATGCTCATGTCTCTTTTTAAATTTCCCAATATCAACAATGTGACTTGTTAACTTTACATACGAAATAAATATTAAATATGGAACTTTGAAAACTGTAACTGTTACAGCTGTCAAGATTATGATAGTTGATCATAGCTGTATATTTAGGTGAAGCTGAAGCTGATCACAGTCATTATGCATCGACTATAACTGGATTTATGGTGAAACTCAAATCACTTACTTACTAGAACAATAGCCTTGTCCTAGGGATGTGAAGAGATACTTACTCCATGAGACGAGATGAGACATAAGATTGAGTTCACGAGAACGAGATGAGATTTTTATACTTTTTTTTTGAATGTTTAATAATGAAATATATGAATGGAAAATATAAAAGTATTGTATTCAACTGAAAAAAATCCCAAAATGCAAAACTATTTAGGAGCTTTTTTAAAATCAACTTGTAATGAATGTTTTTTTACTTCTACTTTAATGAGTTCTATGCTGTAAAGGACATGCAAACACTGCAAAATCTTTTACTAATATATGAATGGAAATAGCGTTTACATAAAATGTAAAATATTAGCAAAATCTTTGCTAAAATATGAATGGAAAATATATTTTTATTCATTTTATTTTAAATGAACTTGCAATGAATGTTATTTTACCTCTATTTTAATGAATTATGCCATCAAGGACATGCAAACACTGTTTTAATGGAATTTGATACCGCACGCCAATACTGAATGGACTCAGAGGAGATGTGTGTGTCTGTGGTGCTTTTCTGACTCTGTAGGTGCAGAGAATAGTGTCAAACAGTCATGTGTGTACAGCTTATCCTGTCATAAAATGCAGATAAAGTCCTATACGACAGTAATAGTTTGATTACAGAGTTTACATGTCTGTACAACACTTAATAGTTATATTAAAACACTATTTAATGTTTTAATTCGATTTGATGATTATGACTTTAAGCATATCTAAAGTGCTATTCCAGTTAATTCTAATTTTAAATTAGTTAATTTGTGTGGCTGCAGTTGTAGCAGCCTTTACTTTTGGGTGCGACAACCTTTGAACTTCAGTGAAAAAAGTGATTACGTCACACCAGCCCAAGCAAACGAGTGACGCACAACACCAAGGCAGTCCGGGTTACCAGGTGTGTGCAAAGCACTTGATTTGCGGTTCAAATCCAGTCCATGCTCCATCACATCACAACTCACGAGACAACTTTTCACCTCAATGAGAAATTTCATGGCGATTTAGTCTTGCAAGATCTCGTAGCACGAGATCTCGTCACACCCCTACCTTGTCCTAAACTTAAATTGATTGACAGTTCCTGTGATTATAAAATAAGTAATATTTGTTCAATTTATATATGCACTTTATTTTGCAAAATTTAAATGACGAGTGCTTTTTATGCTTTGTGAAGCTCTAATATGTGATAAAGGATGTATGACCATACATGGGTTCCTACAAAAATCATGCATTGTATACATTAGAATTAACAGTTAAGTGCCGTGGGATCACTGACAAGACCATGTTTTTCCTGAAATCCAGTTTGCCAAGTAATACAATCTGAGTTAAAACAGCTTGTCAGCTTAGTTAAAATAAAAGCTGATTCATGGACTAACAAAGGGGTTTTGAGCTCAGAAACTTGCAGTATTTTATAGCACAATGCATTTGATAAGATGAGAAAATCAAGAACTGTATTCATTCAGCTGATTCATTAAAACTATGTATCGCCTATTTCCATTGAATGCTATTTCAAAGTACATTCAAAGTTTCCAAAATGCTGTGTCGAGTTTCTTTGCAGGTGTTTTGTTTTTTCTGAATGCCACCTTAATGGACAAGAAGCTAAAAGAGGCGTGCAAAAACGTTAATCATAAAGTACACACAAAACAAAGGTTTACACATGGAGCTCCAACATGGGACTTGACAGTTGTAAGCACTCACTTTCACGACTTCCCGCGCAGCCCAAACTCGTCACCGCTACCAAACCAACCAATCACAGAGCTTGCAGTACATGTCGCAATGAAGTTACATTTTTTGAGAAATGCGCAGGTATGCGACCAAGCAAAGGCGGCACCAGACCATATGCGCAAGCTCGATTCAGAAGTATAAATCAGCCTTAAAAGAGTGGGTTTACGTGACTCCACATGCAGTAGAGGTGTGAACCTACACTAGTCTCATCGTTCAGGGGTGCGTTTCCCAAAACCATCGTTAGCCAACGAACATTCGCAAACTGCGTCGCAAACTTGAGCTCTTGAAACGACACCTCTGGAGCTGTAGTTAAAAGCATAGTTCCTGGCTGTGTTCTATTCCCACATATCCTCCCTATGCCCTATTCATTTAGAACATTCTAACATTCAAAGCTGGAATTATTAAAAATAAAAAAGCATTAAGTTCTTCTCTCTTAGGTGTAATTTGCTTTCAAAGTAGTTTTACAGTTCAGTTTTAGCGATCTTCATGTTTACAATTGTTCGCACTTCGCAGTGCACTTTGAAAACATTGATATCATTTTGGACACAGCCTCATGGCGAAAGCTATAGGTATATTTAAAAGCGCAAATTATGTTACAGTACGTCTCCAAAGCTTGTGAAAATAAAAAACATAGCATACGTTAATTCTTTTATTTTATAGTGGGTTATTTATTAAGTTTCTCTGCTGTATATGACATGGGCCTGTTGGTTAGAACTTTCTGCTGTGGTTTGCATGTGAAATTGTATTTTTTTTAATAAATAAAAAATATCCTAAATAATAATAATGATAATAATAATCATCATCATCATCATTAATATTACTATTAAAGTAAATATATTTATAATAAATCGCCTTATTATTTATTTATTTATATGATTTATATATGATATTAGAATAGTGTTAGCTTTTGTAAGTGATTTTATGTTTTAGAATAGAATATAATGTTCAACTTCTAAATAATATTAGTAAAGCAAACACAGGCCCTATATGTTTATAAATATTTCAATGAATATGGAAAATGAGTGCATGTTTTTACCAAAACTAATATTGGATTTTATTTTAAATGCGTGTTTGTGTAAAACAATATAATTTGCACAAAGAAATGATGGGGTTCTTCTCTGAACTCCACCCCGTTTAGAGCATCAAAATGGGCGTTTTGCGTCATAACTAACGTAGTTCAAGCGATGGATCTGCGACAGAGAAACTACGGGTTTTGGGAAACACTCGTCACTACATAGTTCTTTTGCCAAACGATGCATCGCACTATGATAGTTCAGCCGCGAGTTCCGTCATTGTTTGGTTACGATTATCATGCCATCAATTGGGTTCAATTCAATATCTCGGTGCATGACGGTGCATTGACGATGCTTTCCATACACAATTTTATATTTATCACAGCACAGCACATCTTGTATTAAAATGTATAAATATATTTATATACTATTTGTCATACAATTTTGTCCTTTAATACAAACAGTCAGATATATAAACTGTACCTTTAAACAACACGAGCATTTATAGCAAATAAACAAATATAAATATCCCGCTCACTTTCTGAGCCTGAGTCTAGCAAGTTCTTTCTTACACACCTTTGATTGGTCACGCGCTCAACTGAAAGGGCTGCGATTGGCTCTACGCATTGGCGCTCTTCACAGAGGAGTAAAGCCTGGTTTAAAAACTGATAAACGGCAGCGGCTGATCCATTACGCCCCATTCACACGGGGCGTCAGCTTCAACGCTTCCCATTCAATTTGAATGGTTGACGTTGAACTGCATTGTGGAAGCGTCAGCCAATCAGATCGCTGTATGCAAATACACCAGCTCAGACAGTGGCCTATTGCTGACTAATTTGATTGGCTGATGCTGCTATGATGATCGCGTCAGCCCCAACTTCAGACACGCCCTCTGTCAAGCGTTGACACTGAAGCCCCGTGTGAATGGGGCGTTATAGACGTAGTGGAGAAAACTCTGCGGACACGTGCTCATGTCTGTATCCAGAAGTATCGCTGTAACAGCCGAGAGTAGAGGAAAAGTGACGCCAGCAGGTCAAATGGGCCACAGTGAGAGAGAGAAATGGAGTTTACTTTTATTCTCTCAATCGCAGTGAAATAGGGGCTTCTGCTGTGTCATTGAAAGACTGTCCGGCAAACACACACGCAGTGAAATTGTGCAGAGTTTCTGTGTTTTTAAGTAGTTGGAGCGTTGTAAATACTCCCGCTCGCTCCCTCGCCATAGTAAGCTACCGCGACATAGCACATTTGAGATAATAACCGGTTATGATTATTACTGAACTGATACCGAATTGTCCGCGTCTGCATCGCAGTGCACAGAAGAAACAATTAATTTTGACACCCCTAACACGCAGCCTTCGAAAAATTAGATTGATTATAGGTTCTGAATAATTTCCATTACTTTTCGATTACTCACTCAGCCCTAACTCATCCTCAAGTGGTTATAAATCTTTATGAATTTCTGACTTTAAAGAAAGCTGAAAACCTGTAACCATTAGTGGTGTAACAGATCACAAATCTCATGGTTCGGATCACACTACGGTTTTTAAGTCACAGATTGGACCATTTTTCTGATCAGCAAAAAAGGGAGACCACCAATATCATTTGCTTTCCATTTATACAAAAATATTACAGCAAAAATCATTGGTTTTAACAAATATAACTTAGAACCTGTAATTTTAATAAAAATAAAAATCAAGAAAGAACCAGCTGAAAAAAAAGAAAAATATTCAATGCAAAAAATTATCTTTGCTGCTGTTGCTGATAATGCTAAATACAGAAATTTTGTACATATCTAACATCTTGTACAACAAATCATATTTATTTTCAATTAATGATTCACCAATTCACTCATAAAACTTCATGCTTCATTATAGGTGTATCATTTTTGAAAACCTAGTCAGTGACATGATTTTGATGATTGTTTGTCGCCACCCACTGGTTCCACAATGTAATTGCTACAACATTTACCAGCGTCAAGTTCCATTAAACGGTGATTTTAATCTTTACCATAAACTTCAATGTTTATATCTGAACTATAAACTGTCCCCCAGTACTTCTGTGTTATTTAATTGTAACTAACAGAAATATTGTAAAAATTGAAAGCAAACACAGATTTGAATGCAGCGTTTTGAATGATTAATAAACATAAGCAAATCATTATCATTTATCATTCATATTGTGCAGATTTGAATTGGGATCACAATCTTTTAATGTTTAATTGTGCCACGTTACACTGAATGCATTAATGCATGCTAAACAAACAGAGACAGAAAACACCTTTAATCAATAATCTAAGAAAGCATTTAAGTAGGTCCCACCACGACTTTTTCCATCATTGTTACATTTTACAGGGAAGCCAAAATGCTTTCATACACGTGATCTAAATGACGCGGGAGGCGATCTCTCTGCAATTGTTATAAATGTTGGATTAAACTACAAGTTCAAAAAAGTTATTAATCCACAGGTTACGTGCGTTCCGAATTGTTGGTTGTGATCTGTACAGATCATAGATCAACCGTGATCCGTTACACCCCTAACCATTGACTTCCATAGTAGGAAGAACAAATGAAAGTCAATGGCTATAGCTTTCCAACATTTTTCAACATTTATCAAATCAATGATCACAGAATTTTTATTTTTGGGTGAACTACCCCTTTAAACCACAACGAAAGTCCTCTCTTTACAGTGTTATGTTGTCTTAGTCTTCTATTTTAACGATACTGTTATTACATTTTCAAAGCATCCAGGTCAGGTTTTGAAATCCTTTTAGTGACGACGCCCTTTTGTGCCAGTGAATCTGAGGATAATCAGTCAGTGTGAAACCTCCAACTCAGTCTAAATGGCTATTTACACCACAGGTGACAGACGATGAGTGATGCAGCACTGGCATATACAGGTCAGCTAGACAGTTGTCCCAGCATGCCTTGCTCATGACTCAGGATCCCCAGCTGTCCCAGGCTGTCAGAAGGCCATCAAATCCACCTGAGAAAATCACTAGTGTCTGTAGACCTTGAATTTATTTGACCTTCTCCAGAATGCACGACATATATGATGTGTGGAAATGTAAAATCGCGGTGAAGAAAGGAACTTACAGTATAATGCTGCCTAACCGTTCTGTATTGTTAGTGAAATATAGTTTTGTTGAAATTAAAACATGTTAATGATGTATTTGTGTTATGAACTAATGTGGTTGTGCGTGTGCCATGTGTTTTACTCTCTCACTCTGTCAATTTCTTAGGCTTTGTTGCCATTCGTCCATACCAACATCAATCATTATTAACCAGCGTGATGTCCCTCCCTTGCTGCCAGTTAATTTTCCCACTAGAGTTTAATAGAAGGCAGAGTGGACAGTATGCCTTTTAAGCTCCTATCTGTTGTTCTGTTTGCTGTCTGTTCTAGCGTGTTGATGTTTGGTCTCTTGACAAGTACAGTGTGCTACCGTTACCCCAGTTGTTATGCTATTTCACCTTTTGTATCTCATTCTATGAACCCTGATTGAGGGTTTCGCATTTCCCCATGGAAATTGAGGACTGATAAGATGTCACGTGACCTACATGGTGCAACACGCAGAAACAATACTGTACAGACACAGCAGACTTAAAGAGAGTGCCATTCCTTGTAAGTTTTTTTATTGTATTTGCCAATGCTGAAAATGTGTTCCTTTTTCTTCATTTTTAATTGGCTAACAACAGTTGTTCATTGTAAGCTAGTTTTAGGTTTTGTTGTATTGTTTTATTTCCTTTAATGCTCTTTGCCTCCCTTTTTTTTCTTAGTTTATTTAATTAATTATTAATTTAATGTCTTGATCATATATATATATATATATATATATATATATATATATATATATATATATATATATATATATATATATATATATATATATATATACCACATATAATATATTAGCAATATCACACTACCAGTGTGATATGGCTGCATATCGGCACTGGTGGGAGGTGTACGTTGACTCGAGGCCGCAGGCTGAGTGCCTTAGTGTTCCACCGGTGACCATATACAGCCATATCACACTGCTACGAGTGTGATACATGCGTTTATACAACAGTTCGAAAGCATAACCGTGTATTAAAAAAATAAAATAAAACGGAGAGTCTCAAAAAATTGTTTGTACGAGAAACTACTTTCTTCCACCATTCATTCACATCTGCAGCTGACCGTCACAACAGCAGAAACCCTTACTAATTCACCAACGTCACTTCAGAGCTAGTATGTGACTGACTCTCTAGCGTAATGTTTAAAGCAGGGGTGCCCAAACTTTTTCTTATGAAGGGCAAAAAACCAAACTTGATTGAGCCTAGTGGGCCGAAGATAAATATACTTGCCATGGGTAATTTTCTAATTTATTTAATAATGTTTCAAAAAAGACTAGAAAACATTGCTTTATATTATCAAATGCATTTTTTTTTTTACATTTAATAATGAACTTATTACAATAATAACTAAATAATCTCATTTATAACAGAATTACACTAGTTTTTGCCTTGATTAGCTGGCTGATGGCTTCTGCATAGTGCTCTATCAATCGATTGAGAGTACTTACATTTTTAAAAATCAGATTCATTTACAACATTTGATTGAAACATTTTAATTTCCTTTTGCTTGTAGCTTAGCAATAAATCAAACAAAAAAGGTTATGTCAAATTAGAAATGATGATGTCTGTGTTAAAGGCATTCGCCCCAACCCTCTCCATCATACTCACTTCTTCTCTCAGAAGGGATGGTGGGCCAGGTTACAATGGGCCAACTTTGGCCCGTGGGCCCTACTTTGGGCATCTCTGGTCTAAAGTGATGACAAAACAGGTGATTTTGCTGACATTTTAAGATTATAAGGTTGAACAACATGAAATGCCATCAGTCTACAGAGATTTCCCAGCATTTCTCTGTTGCGATCAGGAGATCACAATAATTAACCCCAAAAAAGCCAAAGCCAAGCAAACACTAGAAGATTATTATGGTATAAATACAGCACAAAAAAATACAAAAGAGAGAGATTGACAAGAGTTTAGGATCCAACATCTTGTGGCAGAATGTCAACCGTCTTTACTCTGCTCAGTATGACAGGCTGATGGATGCCGACGCACTGTATCTCAGAAATTTTAAATATTTAAAATGGCCACTATCCTTATAAATGAAATACATTGCAATCTAAACCACTACATTATCACCTGAAAAAGCCTTAAAAGTACATTATGTTGTCCAACAGCTGCAATATTTGTCAAACTGCAGTGAGTTTATTGATCTGCTTTTTCTCTATGTGGGCAGAGTAATACACGGTATATTTATTTATTTTATTGCATCTAATTATTTATATTAAATTATGTTTTGCCATTTCTGTATCATTTGTTCTATTGCCACCAACAATAAAATACCAAAATGGCTTGCAAACTGAATGTTATTTCTTTTACCATTCAATCTATGATCTGATGTAATAAGAGCCATCAATAAATTTACAAAATGGAGAAAACAAAATATTTACAATCAAAACTCAATCAATTCCATTGAAGATTTACAACAAGACAAGCCAAGTACTGTATAATACATGCATACATGATTGATTATTATGTCATTGGATATATGCATCATTCCAACAAAAAAGTAAAATAGCTAGAGCTACACTATGATGCAAAACACCCTATACTGTTGCGCGTCACAAAGTAATACTCAAATATTTATATTTTCAACAATTCTGAAAGAGCCTCTGCAGTTTCTAACCTAAAACTTCATGTTTGATGGTTGCAGACATTAATGTTTATTTAACATCACCTCCATTTGTTCAAGTTCAAGGCAAATGCCTTGAAGAAATACATCCAATTCAGTCCTGTCACATACATATCATGCAGTTCATGCTCCAGGCTTATGAGTGTCTGAAGTAAAAAAAAAAAAAAAAAAAAAAAAAAAAAGCAAAAGCAAACCTTCATGAAATAGAATTCACAGCATTAATCAGCAATGAATCTTACTATTGCAGACTACACACACTGATAGAAGTTTTAGACACTATCTAAATATTTAATATATCAAGTAAAGCAATTATACTAAAATCTTTAAAGAAAACCACTGACAATAAAACTGGAGATGAATTATCAGGATTACCTATTACCATCACCTTCATATTTTACAATTTAGACAAAGCAATTTCACAATCTGAGACACTTGCCCTATTCATACTCTAATATTTAACGTAAGTCATCCATATTACAGTATCAAACTGAAAGTGGGAATTTAAAATCCAGAAATAGGACAAAACCCCGAGGTAGAGAAAGCACTCACCCCTGTTATCTTCTTTAATAACTCAACCTGAGAAACGCACAATGCTCGCAGGGCCTGAGACCCTGTGATTAATGACACCTTGCTTGGCCTTACTATAACGACATCCCATCTTTAGGCCTTAAAGTCTTTTCCAAGGTTATTGTTCCTGTTCTGAATAACGCTTGTTACAGAACAGTGCTCTTTTCAGATGCCTGCCTTACAATTCCATACTGAAAAAAGAGGTCATATTTGCTGACTTCTGAAGTCAGACTCAAAAAGACCTTTTAATATTAAAAAGAAAGACTGTTTTAAATATTAAAAAGTGTGCATTTTTCACACATGCTACACTTTTAGACAAGTTGACAATATGCAAATGATTAAATGGAAGCACTAAAGTACATGGCAGTTGTCACAATCAGACATATTTGGCAACATAAATAAAATGTATTAATGTATGCAGGACCAGGTTACAAAAATTAACAGTGATCAATGCAAAAATGTAATCAAACTTAACAAAAATGACCCCAAAAATCCAACAAAATTTTTTACCAACGTCATTGGTAACCAATAGCCATTGACACCCACATTAAGAAAAAAATACTATGAACTAGGGTTGGGTCGATAGACGATGCCATCGTGTACTTGCCACGATGTACTTAGTAATTTATCTTAAACTTAGCGAAAATCTCATTTACTCTTGGTTGGTTCCTGTTGGTTGTCAACACTATTATAATGACACAGATCACTCCACCTATTCATGCCAGAGTCCTGCGGTAAAAGTGATTGACAGGTGGTAATTTGTGTGTAACTTTATTTATATATGATTTGGTTATGGGTAAAACAAAAACCATGCGGGTCGGGTAGTTGAACGGTAGGCTACAAATAATGAATTCAGTATGAATTAATAAATTATTTATAAATAATTAATTCACCGCCCCCTATGATGACGATGCCATCTTACATCAGGATGTTTCACATTAAACATCGTATGATGCCAAATTGGTCGACATCGCCCAACCCTACCATGAACTTAATGGATACTGGTTTCTGATATTTTTCAAAATACCTTCTATTAAATTCAACAGGAAAACAAAACTTAAACAGGTTTGGAAGAAGTGGAGAATGATTAAAAAATTAAAAAAAAAATGACTGAACTATCCCTTTAAATTAAACTATTAAGGCTTTATCAAATGAAGTCAATTGCAAAAATGAATTAAAAGTATCAATCTAAAGTAGGGCTGTGCGATTAATTGAAATCGAATCGCAAGTGCAATTTGAAACGAGGCTGCGATATGAAATATACTGTATATATATTATTATTTAATTATTTAATTTCCCCTGCCCAGAGCAAATGCGTGACTTCCGTCTGAGTGTGACTGTCTAACTAGCCAATTGAGTGAGCACACTTTCGTTCTGCCCAGTCAGAATTGCACAACCGAACTATGCGGAATGCGGACAAGTGGGATAATGGGGTCTGTTGCTTCAGAACCATTAATAGATGAATTAATATCAAAGAAAAACAGTATAGATAATATGAGAATATTTTGGTTTCAAAGTCGCAGTCACCGAACAAAAACAGGTCATTTTTAAGAGCTGTCGCAGAACTGTTGCCACGGCTTGCAGATTATTTAGCTGAAGCTTGACTACAAAATTAAATTGCAAATCAAATGGCAATCGCAATATCTGTCAAAAAATAAATAAATAAATACATTTTAAAAATCGCAATTAGGTATTTTACCCAAATGGCACAGCCCTAATCTGAAGCATTACATTTCACACTTTCATTACATTAGATCAGCACAGATGGTTCAGACTCAGCAAGCCAATCCCACACTTTTCTGTTGCACTTGTGAATGCAGCAGCCAATCAGAAGCATGAGCTGAAAACATGAGAATTGTAATAACTGCACACTTAATGACTGAAATTTGCAGGATCACTTATTCTCCTAAACAACACTATAGCTCTGAAACAATGTCTGCAATGCATGTATTTTTCAGCTTCAGTGATTATAATCATAAGTCACATTAGACTAACATCATGGACATGTTTTGTTATGACAGCCCATTTCTCGAAACACCAAAACAAAATGAAAAAGCTGTAAAGAACTGCGACTGTATGTTTAAAATTTTCATATAGCTTAGTTCTTAACTGATTGAATTTCTTTTTGTAATTCTGGAGAATGTGCCGGTGAGCAATTACAGTACAGCCAATGGCAGTGCTGTACTTCTGGCAGATCTTCTGTAAAAAGATAATAATCGTGCTGAAGATAAAAACCCATCCAGTTTTACTGTTGTTATTCCATGTAATTCAATTTCCCCTAAAGCCTTACAGCGTCTATAAACCACAAATCTTCATCTCTGAAGCAGAAAGTGAATACAAAGTACTTTGCGATCTCTGATCTGTGCTCCAAAACTTTAACACCTCACATGCATTTATACCGCACAGCGGGAAAGGTTTTTATACGTTTAAAAATATTGAAAATATTCCTGTAAAATATACAGAGTGGAATGATTATACACCCTTTTAGTGGTCCTAATGATATTAAAGGGATAGTTCACCCAAATATTTAAATTCACTTGCTATTTACTCACCATTGATTGGTGATTCTAAACCTTTATGAGTTTCTTTGTGTTAAAAACTAAAGTAGATATTTTAACAAAGCTGAAACCCTGTAACAAAAGCGATGGAAAAACAAATACTATGGAAGTAAATGGTTACAGGTTTCCAGCTTTCTTCAAAATATCTTCATTATTTTACTTTCAGCAAATTCTGAGCTTTCCCAGTGATGGGTTGCAGCTGGAAGGGCATCCGCTGCATAAAACATATGCTGGATAAGTTGACGGTTCATTCCACTGTGGCGACCCCTGAGAAATTAGGGACTAAGTGAAAGAAAAATGAATGAATTAAATTCTAAGCTGATTCCCACAGCTATACTGAAGTCCACTGAACGCGAGTGTGTCCACCGGTCGTTCTGCAGCACTTCGCTGAACCGGTTCTCCGTTAATAAGAAGAGCCGATTCATTTCTGGCTGCCGGAGGGCTCATTTCCTGATCATATTATACCACTTCCTCCCGACGGCTTTGACTCAGCACAATTCTAAATATATTCCCTCACACACAGGCAAAAAAATGACCCCGGGCTGAGGGTGATCACTCACACAACCAGTTAAAGGACTGTGGAGCTTTAATGAGGGCCTTTAATTAATGGTTGGCAAGCATCCAGCGGAGAGGTGGAGGAGAGCGGGTTAAAAGGGTGTAAAGGAGTCAACACCTTAGGACATTATTCCCCTCTTCTGAGATCATACATACGTCCCTCGATACCATGTTAGAAACTGGTGCAATAAACGACAGCACTGAACACAAATACAGCACAGAAATGTGTTCTAGCATCCCTATATATTTTTTCACCTTAATCATAAACAATGGTATTTTCTATTTTTTTTATATGTGATGCATTCATTCATTTTTCTTCCACTTAGTCCCTAATTTCTCAGGGGTCGCCACAGTGGAATGAACCGCCAACTATTCCAGCATATGTTTTATGCAGCAGATGCCCTTCCAGCTGCACCCCAGTACTAGGAAACACTCATATACTCTCGCATTCACACACACACACACACACACACACACTCATACACTACGGCCAATTTAGTTCATCCAATTCACCTACAGTATAGCGCATGTATTTGGACTGTGAGGGAAACCGAAGCACCCAGAGGAAACTGACACGTACATGGGGAGAACATGCAATCTACACACAGAAATGCCAACTGACCCAGCTGGAACTCAAACCAGCGACCTTCTTGCTGTGAGGCGCATGTAAATTATATTAAAAATATATAATATTACAATGAAATAACAACAAATAATAACAATAAATAAGTCAAACAGATATTGCATTATTTATTTTAAATCATTTTAGTTATTTTATAAAGAAAAAAATTAAATAAAATGGAAAGCCCTTTGAAATGACTGAAATGTCTGTCTTCTAGGGCTGCACGATATTGGAAAAATCTGATATCACGATATTTTATTTTTTCTGTGATAAAATTTGTGATGTAAATACAGTTTCACAAGATAGTTGAATAGCACTATTTGACAGTTTTCTGGGGAGTATAAGAGTATTCAGGTACAGAAATTGAATAAACACAGTTAAAAAAAAAGCTTTTCTTACTTTGCTTTATCTCATTTCCAGCCCAAATACCTAAAAGTTCTTAAATAAAATAAAACTATTGTTTTGTTTTACAATTCAGGCTAAATTAGGAGTTTAAAAAGAAGTTAAATAATCTTGTTTTCACTTCAAAATGTAGATATTTGAACTAGAAAAAAAGTCTTCTAGGCCGAAAAAAGACAAGATATTTTTTTTGTTTTTTGTTGCATAAATCATATAAATACAGTGATTAAATACAATTCTGTAGCTCCTGGTCAACAACAATCCAGAGTTAACATTGCATATCTTTGCAATGTGACTACTGCGGATGTGCACATTGCGATATTGATGCTGAAGCAATATATTGTGCAGCCCTACCGTCTTGTTTGGTTTGGTACCGGTTTGGTACCGTCTTGTTTTATATATATATACATGGTTTCCGCTTCATTCATTCTTCCATGGCGGGGCGCCACACCAAAATTCATCCCGCCACGGCTATATTACAGCTTCCCATTCAAAACATTCAGTCATTGTTGTTGTTTTTAATAGCAGGGTATAATAGCACCAAAACGTATTAAAAGGTAAGTGAATTTTTAACCCTTTACGGTGACATGCTGACTGACTGACAGGTGCGTGCGTGAGGCGTGAGACCAGCAAACACGGCGTAGCTTTAAGTTAAGATGAACACAGTTTCCATAATTATACTGTATAGATAAAGGTCTATGGTTCTGCATACAATGACTTTATCTGGCTGGAATTTATAGCGGTTTCACTTTACTTCAGGACTGTTCAGCTACTTCAGCTGTTTCACTTTACTTCAGGACGCATTAATGCCGCTCTGTAGGTCTACCGGAGACATTCATAAATATTCCTAGTGAATCTAATAAATGTTGGAGATGTACTCGTCACATAAACGCACTAAATCGCACTTGAGCTGCGTATATTTCAGGGTGTGAAGTTGTGCACGAACAGAGGAAATCAGCGCGCAAGCAGAGATTCGCACGCTCGTATTACATAAATGCGCTCACAACATATTTCATTGAAATACCACCCATAGGTAGTTGGTACATCCGTGTAAAAGTCCTGCCGCCACAGCTGAAAAAAATCCTAGAGGAAACACTGATATATATATATATATATATATATATATATATATATATATATATATATATATATATATATATATATATATATATATATATATATATATATATATATATATATATATATATTTGGTGACACTTTTTTAATATTATCATACTTTTACACTTTTTTTGTATCCGGCCAATAGCCAAACATCCACGATCGATTAACCAGTAGAAAATGTCCTCTTGCCCTACACATTTCCTACTTCTACTTGTGTGTGCCCAACACCTGTCAACACTCCCACAGACAATCTCACATGCTCTGCAGAGACCCACAGAGTAAAAATTAGTACTTAAAAATGCGTCCGTCCGGGGTTTCGTAATCTCCTAAAATGTCGCCATTCGACTTTTCGTTTCACTTTCTAAAATCGCCGTTAATTGTATGCGTTTTTGCATTACATTTTTATTTTAAGCCTGATTTACTTTTGCTTGGCTTCGCAGCTGACAGTGTGTGCACAGCCTTTAGAGTGAGAGAAAAAAAATAAAAAATAAACAAATAATTCATTCTTTGAAAATTTTAAAGAAACAGTGTATAAATACATAAACATATTGATAAATGTAGGTTACCATGTGCCGTGCGTAAACGGTTTGTTTCAAGCAGGCCTTAAAAACACAAGCAAATTATAAACTTTCACTCTATTAAATGTTGCAGTGACTCTACAAATCTGTATAAAAAACTATAATAATTCTTACTTAATATTTGCCTTGTTTGTAGTCCAAATATCTTTAAAAAATATTCTCAAATCAAGAAGCATTTTTAAGTAGAATTAAGATACTGTGCAGCTCTACATCATATTTTTATTATTTTTATTAAAACATAAAGCATAATTAAAAACTTAAAATAAAAATTACTATTTTTTTAAGTGGTTGTAAACAATTTATTTGGGCTGAATTTAAACAAATAAATTAAGTTGAACATAACTAAGTTTATATATTTAAATTTTAAATTCAACACATATAATTTATTTGCAACAAGTTAGCAGACATAATTTTCAGTGTAACACCAAATATTGAAATTATGGCTTCAGGTCTTATGTATGTATTTAATGTGTCAGAGAGAAATTCCAATATTAGCTGCCAAAAGTTCTTTAATTTTGAACAAAACCAAAACTTTTGAGATAAAATTTCACTAATTTTAATGAAATTTGTGTGCTCCTTTCAATTGAATTACTGAATGCTTTAAACAGATCAAAGATGAAGGAATATTATCTGAAACAGACTGCCAGTGGTGTTTTCTAATGGCTCTGCAGCCACTTTATAAGAGTCACTAATCTGGGTCTCTGTTTAAATCAGAGACACGAGCGATCGCGATAAACCACCGGGGCCAATTAGTTATGATGTTAAACCACAGACACTTAGGACTCATCCAATTTAAGAAACAAATAAATTCCGAGGGCACTTACTTCGGTGGAGTGCTCTCAGCAGCCTGTTGATGCTGATTAAATATCGGCGCATGGCGAGGGAGGCACGCCGCATTTATTACCCTGCCTTTGAGTTCCTCTCTGCTTAGAGGATACATTTTTAAAGTAAATGACTCTATGCTCAAGGGACTCCTCTGTTGCCTTGGAACATTAGAAACAACAACTGCCTGTACATGGGCACGGCATGCTACAAAAAACATCAGAGAAATGGAAATGAGAGGGATGAATCTGGGTCATACACTTTCAGGAAACAGGGCTCTAGTTCAAAGCGGGGAACGGAGGGGGGTGGCTCAGTCTTTCTTTAAATGACATTAGAAAAAATTGTGAACAGAGGGACATTTGACCAACATGCTTAGCAGTAGCCCAAGTGCAAGACGATTTCTTACAACTTTCAAAAAGAAAAAATAAGACAAAAATAAAAGAAAAAATAAAACAATGAAAATAAAAATACATATGAAAAATTATATATATATATATATATATATATATATATATATATATATATATATATATATATATATATATATATATATATATATATATTATTAGTAGTAGTAGTAGTAATAGGATTATTACGATATTGCAGATCTCTGTTACAATTTACTCAAGGTCATTTCAAACCCTATTAAACCTTAAGGGCTCTATTTTAATGACCTAGGCGCAAAGTCTAAAGCACATGGTGCAAAAGCATTAAGGGCATGTCCAAATACACCTTTGGTATTTTAAGGACGGAGTTATGAGTGTATTTTAAGCATGACGCGCATTAAACCAATCAGAGTCTCATCTCCCATTCCCTTTAAGAGTCAGTTCCGTCGCGCCATGGTGCATTTGCTATTTACATGGCAGACTTTGTAAATGGAAAAACTGAACACTTCACTAGCGAGAAAACAGTTAAAGAAACCATCTGCAGCGCAAGGATAAAGAACGATACTCCTCCATTCGGCCTCTTTACTTTCTCATTACTTTATTTTTACTCTTTACTTTACTCCTTTACTTTCGTGGATGAGGAAACAGTGTTGTACACACTCCCCTGAAGACATCCATTAGCCTACATATTTAATTTTAAGTGCAAAGGTTTGTTTCAAAACTTTTTCTAAATTCAGTTCTAATTTCCAGCAAACTAATAAATGAACAATAATAACATATGCTGCCCCATATGCTGATGCATCTCCAAAACCCGACAGGTAGACAAATCTAAACGTGTTTATATTAAAACAAATATAAATATGCATATAATAAATAGCCCTGCTAATAATAATAACATTATACAAATGTAAATTTTCATGAATAAACTGAAAAAAGCCCCCCTAGATGAAGGCATGGAGGTAGTTGTTTTTATATTTTATACATATATAATTATTATATAATTATATAATTAATTTTATATTTAATAATATATATATATATATATATATATATATATATATATATATATATATATATATATATATATATATATATATATATATATATATATATATACATATATATTAATTTTTTTATTTATTTTTTTTTTTCAAATGTAAAGATATTTGTGTATTGCTGTACATCCTGTGTGTATTAAGCAACGTATAAGTGTATAGATCTGTATAAGCACATAACTAACGTGCTCTGCACTGGACTTTAGAGCAGCTTTCAGTTGGTCAGTGGCACAGTCCATTTCAGTTCCTCAAAATAGCAACGCACCAACAATGTACCTTAACACACCACTTTGTTTTTGATTGGAACACCCATGAGTCCACAAAGTGGGACAAATGGATTTGCTATTTAAACAACGTGGCGCAAAACGTGAAAATTAGGGTTGCGCTGGTCTGAAAATACCAACAAATTGCGCCAAACACGTCTTCTACCTTATTGCGCCGGGTGTATGGTAGGGCCTTAAGACTTATTTTCTTCACTGGAACTCTAAATAATTTTTTTGATGACTAAATATAGGGATAGGACTAAGAGTCATGGGAATGGAGCGAGTCTGGTGGTGCGAGTGTTAATGAGGAACTCAGAAAAGATTAAAGAAAGAGTGACAACAGTGGAAGATGAGAGACCAAGTCTGCTGTTTTGTTTCTGGTTGTGCTGCAGACATGCCGCCTCCTTCTTCCCGTTATATGAGTGATTAACTGTGTTACTGTACTGTTCTATATTATGTATAAAGTATACACTCAAAAAATATTTTTGCTGTTTGCTGAAACATAACTATTGATATTATTTTAGACAACTTAATTGTTTTATGTTCAAGCCACTTAAATTTGCAAAAACTATTAAGTTAACTTAATTGGTTTGTTTTAAGACAGCATGAATGGTTTATGTGGAAACTAGCGTGTATTATTTCTACAGCTGAATCAGTCTCCCTATAAAACTGTGGCTATTTTTTTATTTGAAATCACTTGCAGAAACATTAATGTAGACTCCAAAAAATAATAGGTTATTAAAACACAAATTTGGGTAAAATAAGATAACATTATTCAAAAAGGTAATGATTCGCACTCATCGAGTAATTGCTTCTTTCTGTTTTTATTTTTACATTCTTTGGGTGATTCAAAAACACAAACGTTTTGGCACAATGCCTTCCTCAGTGTGTCAAAATATGAAATAAAAAACAAATGGTTATCAAGTGCCCATATTATGAATTATGAAAGATTTATAGTTTTGGATCGAGAGTCAAGTACTTGACTTGAAATCAAGTTGATAAAAAACTGCCACGGTTTTGTAATATGCATTTATTTTTATCTACACAAGATATTGAACCAATAATTAAATAAATAAATGAATAAATAAAAAATAAATAAATAAATAAATAAATAAAAAATAAAAAATAAATAAATAAATAAACAAATAAATAAATAAATCCTGGTCTGATGATCCAGTATTGTGGTTGTTCTACTGCATCCAGCACATGTTGAAAAGCGAACACCCATTGCATTTACTGGATTATAAATTACCAAGTGTTGAAGATTGTATACAGTGTATGAAAAAACGACATGCATTCAGTTTGACCTTATCAATTCAAGCTCTGATGAATAAGAATCCATTATCAAAAAAAATAACAATGAATCCTGCATTATATGCATTTAGGTTAGGGTATTGTAGCAGTCATCAGTAAAATGACGGGGACACAACACAACACTGGGTCTATACTGCTGTGGTAATGCTATAATAAAATGTACTTTAACCATTGATTCTCTGTAGCCTCATCCTTTGCCAGTAAAAACCGGGCGGGAGACACGCAATTTCCGGGAGATTATGATTCGTTTGCGGGCACTCCCAAGTCTCTCAAAAGTTCCGGTAGTCTCCCACAAATGCATGGAAACTCCCGGAACTTTCAAGAGAGATGTCAGCATCTCTATATAGTATATTTTAGCTGCAGTGACGCGAGCGCAGAACTGAAATGACATGCTGTTGTGTAAATAAGATATTACATACAGCTATTTAGCTTGTTTATTAAAAAAAGTTGTGATCTGTTGCTATATAGATAATATAATTAACGTGACTTTAAGGGGGGCGGGTACAACGGTTAGGAGGGCGGGGCGCCCCCCTTATATAATGGTAGGGGAAACACTGGACTCCAAAAATCACAAGTGTTTTCAACTGTGGCTCCTGGTCAACTATAATCTCAATCATGCGATGTGAGTATTGCAGATGGAAATATTGCGATATTGATGCTGAAACAATATATTGTGCAGCCCTATAACAAGGTACTATCTTTATGGAAATACTTTGATTACTAATCATTTGTTGCTATCATTAACTCAAGTCAATGTTTATTTATAAAGCGCATTTTATAAAACAACAAGTGCTTACACACATAAACCATCTAAAACAAAGGACAAATACAACAGACATAAGACTCTCAATATGGTATTAAAAACCAAACAGTAAAAATGGGTTTTAAGACTAGATTTAAAAACAGAAAGGGTTGTGGCTTGCCTAACATGAATAGGGAAATAATTCCAGAGTTTGGGGGCCACCACTGCAAAGGCAAGGCCCCCCTGGTTTTTAACCTTGTGATTGGACAGCCAAAAGTAGCTCATCAGCACATCTAGATGCCCTTGATGGAGTGTATAATTGAATTAATGAAGACAAGTATCTTGGTGCTAGTCCATTTAGGCATTTAAATACCAAAACTAGAATCCTAAACTGTACAAGAAGCCTCAACTGGAAAAAAAATTGCTTTAATTACTGAATTAATCTGTTTATCCACACAATTAAACTCATTCTTCTTTTGTTCCATACACTGTAAAACCCAAAAAGTTAAGGTAACTCAAACCATTTGAGGTAACCAATTGCAACAAACCATTTAAGTTCAAAAACTAATCCTAATGAGTACTGTGAACTTAATCCATTTGAGGGAATGAAGCAATTTGAGCACAGTAAAACCCAATAAATAAAGAGAACTCAAACCAACTGAGTATTGTAAAACTCAACAAGTTAAGGCAACTCAAACCATTTGAGGAAACTGATTGAAACCACTTGAGTTAAAAAAAACCCTAATGAGTACTTTGAACTTAATCCATTTGAGTAAACGAAGCAATTTAAGCACAGTAAACCCAATAAATGAAGAGAACTCAACCCAACTGAGTACTGTAAAACCCAATAAGTTAAGGCAACTCAAACCGTTTGAGGAAACAGATTGCAACAAAGCATTTGAGTTAAAAAAACTAATCTATATGAGTACTATATGAGATATCAAGACAAGATAGCGGCGCGTACACATTGCGAGGCTCGGTGTCTCTCCTGTTTGTGCAGTTTTGCAGTATTTTTCCTGCTCATTTCGGGTCTGTTCGTGCAGAACAATAGTGCCTTTACATCATACACCTGACAGGAGAACTTGGATATTGGTTTGTGCATTCCGGACAGTTTTATCAGCAATGTTCGACTCATTCCTGAGATCGCCAAAACACCCGAGGCTGAGCGCTCTGCCCGGCCAGGCGGAAGTTCTCGAAGGCGGCGTCGCGATTGTAAACAAAGACGGGGGAAGGGCGGCGGGCTAAGAGCTAAGCTAAAGCTAACACCACACCGGCTCTCTTTACCCAGCATCTTCCTCCCCAATGTACGGTCATTGGTGAACAAAATGGATGAGATTCGACTGCGCATCAACCACAGCAAAAGATTATGGAACTGTAATGTCATGATTTTCACAGAAACATGGCTAAACAGTGGGATACCAGACAACGCTGTATCTTTAACTGAGCATCACACACTCCGAGCAGACAGAACGGCGGATGACTCCGGTAAGACCAGAGGTGGAGGATTATGCATTTATATTAACAAAGCTTGGTGCACAAACTCGGTCATCATTGGGAGACATTGCTCTGTTAACCTGGAATTTCCAATGGTTAAATGCAGACCCTTTTATCTGCCACCCGAGTTCACCTCCACCATTATAACTACTGCTTATATTCCTCCCGATGCTGATGCCAAGCTTGCTATGAATGAACTTCATGCAGCCATCAGCAAACAACAGACTGCTCACCCGAAGGCTGCTTTTATTGTTGCGGGGGATTTTAATCATTCAAACTTAAAGACAGTGCTCCCCAAATTCCATCAAAACATTTTCTGTCACACACGGGGAAACAAGACTTTGGACCAGGTATACACAAACATGGCTGAAGCCTACGCTGTAACCCCCCTCCCCCACCTGGGTCAATCAGATCACCTTTCTTTGTTCCTCATTCCCAAATACTCACCCCTCATCAACCGTGTGAAGCCATCAGTGAGGACTATCAAAGTGTGGCCAGCGGGGGTAGACTCCACACTCCAGGACAGGTTTCAACACACTGACTGGAGTATGTTTGCTTCCCAGGCCACCTGTGGCTCTCACACAGACATTGACAGCTACACTTCCTCTGTTCTGGAATACATCAACACCACCATAGACAGTGTTACAACCCAGAAACAGATCACCACATACCCAAATCAAAAGCCATGGATGAACAAGGAGGTGCGCCTCCTGCTGAAGGCACGCAACACTGACTTCAGATCAGGGGATGCACAGGCCTACAGCACTTCCAGGGCTAATCTGAAGAGGGGCATCAAAAAGGCCAAGCACTGTTACAAGCTAAAGCTAGAGGAGCACTTTTCCAACTCTGATCCTCAGCACATGTGGCAGGGCATACAGGCCATCAGCAACTACAAACCCAGCCATTCCACACCCACAGCCACAAACGTCTCCTTCCTGAACGAGCTTAATGACTTTTATGCCCGCTTTGAAAGAGACAATAAAGAACCCTACACCAGGATAACTTCCTCAACCGACGACTGACGTATCACACTCACCTCTTCAGAAGTCTACACCGCACTGAGTCGGATCAATGTGCGTAAGGCTGCTGGACCAGACGGTATTCCTGGGCGCGTCCTCAAAGCATGTGTAGAGCAGCTCGCTGGGGTATTCACAGACATTTTCAACCTGTCCCTTAACCTAGCAGCTGTGCCAACATGCTTTAAAACCACCTCTATTGTGCCAGTGCCGAAACACTCCAGCCCAACATGCCTGAATGACTACCGAGGGGTTGGTCCTGGCACATCTGAAAGACTCTCTGCCATCCACACTGGACCCACATCAGTTTGCCTACCGTGGCAATAGGAGCACAGAAGATGCAGTCTCCATAGCACTGCACTCTGTACTCACACACCTGGACAATAAGAACACTTATGCACGAATGCTGTTTGTTGACTTCAGCTCAGCATTCAACACTGTCATACCCTCAAAGTTAATGATCAAATTAGAGACCTGGATATCGACACGTCTCTCTGCAACTGGGTTATGGACTTTCTGACTAACAGATCTCAGAATGTTAGATCAGACCACATCTGCTCCACCACCGTCACACTCAACACTGGTGTACCACAGGGCTGTGTGCTGAGCCCCTTCCTCTACTCCCTTTTTGCCATCGACTGTAGGCCTGTGAACAGATCTAACACTATCATCAAATTTGCAGATGACACCACAGTGATTGGTCTAATCAGCAACAATGATGAGACTGCCTACAGGGAGGAGATACAGCATCTGGCCACTTGGTGCACCGACAATAATCTGCTCCTTAACACCGACAAGACCAAGGAGCTCATTGTGGACTTCAGGAAGGGACGAACAGGCTCACATGAGCACTATTTAACATTTGCACATTTAAAAATTGCACATATTTATTGCACTACATTGCACTGATTCATTTATTTGAACTGTACATACCCACTGCACATGTGCATTTGTAATTATGTACACACCCACTGTACATATACATTTTTAATTATTTTTATCTATCTGCACACTTCTGATTATTAATAGCAACCTGTACATATATCTATCTATTGTAAATCTCTGTTCATAGCTAATACAACCTGTATATAATGTTCATAGTACATCCATTTGTAAATATCACCATAGTTGTTCTATAACTGCACTTCAGCCACAGCCATATCACCCTGCAGCCCAAGACCGGTTACTCACTGAAGCTAAGCAGGGCTGAGCCTGGTCAGTACCTGGATGGGAGACCACATGGGAAAACTAGGTTGCTGTTGGAAGTGGTGTTAGAGAGGCCAACAGGGGGCGCTCAACCTGTGGTTTGTGTGAGTCCTAATGCCCCAGTAAAAGTGAAGGGGACACTATACTGTCAGTGGGCGCCGTCTTTCGGATGAGACGTTAAACCGAGGTCCTGACTCTCTGTGGTCATTAAAAATCCCATGGCACTTCTCGTAAAGAGTAGGGGTGTAACCCCGGTGTCCTGGCCAAAGTCCCTCAATTGACACTTACCCATCATGGCCTCCTAATCATCCTTATCCACTGAATTGGCTCTATCACTGTCTCTTCACTCTACCGATAGCTAGTATGTGGTGAGCGCACTGGCGCCATTGTCCTGTGGCTGCCATCGCATCATCCAAGTGGATGCTACACACTGGTGGTGGTGTGGAGAGACCCCCCTCATGATTGTGAAGCGCTTTGGGTGTATGGCCATACACAATAAATGCGCTATATAAATACACATTACATTACATTACACTTTATAACTTATACCTGTATCCTGCACTTGCTGCTATTGCACTCCAGGTTCGACCTAAACTCCATTTTGTTTCCTTGTACTTGTACATGTGTAATGACAATAAAGTTGAATCTAATCTAATCTAATCTACTGTGAACTTACTCCATTTAAGTTAAGTAATGAGGTATTTAATTAACTCATTACCTTCAACACTATGTTCAAAACTCTTTTCAAATGAGTAGAATTAAATTTGTGTACATTTTGAGTTAACTACACTCAATTCATTTGATAAAGTTGACTGTTGGGTTTTACAGTGTACATGTATGACTTAGAGGCCACAAAATAATTTATTTTGAAGATTAAAAGAAATAAAAAAGAAACTCTGAGACATTTCTGAAAAGACCTGCAGAAGAAAGCATGCCGTACAGGTTTTGATCTACATGAACTGACACCAGCGGGTGAGAACAAAACTTTCACTAAATTAGGCTGCATGATGGCACTGTCTTTCCTCTGTGGAGCTGCTTTACAGCTAAATGGAATGGTACTGAATTGAATCAACATTGAACTGACTCAAGCTGAATAATAAGACTGCTGCCTTTTGTTGAATTGAACTTGTTTTAGACAGATTAACTTCACACTGTTTTTGATCTGAGCTAAACTAATACGAATGTCTGACTTGTGATAATTAATCGCAGTATTGTCTTTCAGAGCTATTTTAAAAGAGAATATGATTTTTCTCTATAATTGATTGCACTGCTTTCTCGTTGATCTCTGTGAAGCTGCTTTGACACAATATGTATTGTATTACATACAGAAATAATAGTTGCTTGACATGAAAGTGAGCAAATCATGACAATTTTAATTTTTGGGAACGAACTCCATGACTGAATGGAGAAAAATGGTCTTGTAAAACAACAAAGAAGTTAATCCAGATCACCTGAAATCATTCCAAATGTTTTATTTCCACATACTCTCCAAATATAACTTGGCCAGCTCAAGTATATACTGTAATTTCGAAGGATTCACAGTCTGTCATTGTCCAAGCGTGTAATTTCAGTGCTGGAAATGTGCATTTGTTCCTTAATAAACCATAACCAGATAATCTCCACAATGTTACATAACGTTTAAATCGTTTTAAGAGGTTCGAGGCGAGGTTAATACTGTCATATGCCGTTCTGTGGAGAGAGATCCAGGTTACTGTTCATTATTTTACATAACAAGAAACTCCACATTTTAGAACTGTAGCACACTTGCTCGACATATTCCAGTTTATATAATATGAAAACCTACATTGTTTACACTGGGCCCGCAGATTTGGTGAAAAGCCTTGAGATAATCTTAGCTTGTTCATTATGCTATCAGCCACTCAGAAGCGAAATGACAAAAAATGTCATCGCCTGAGCCATAATTACATTTCTAAACCCTGTGCAGGAAAGATAAACACGGATGGTGTGTCTATATTAATATAGCTACTGGGGGAGAGTCATCCATAAGAGAGCAGCACAAACATGCAAATGAAAGGTAATACGGTGACACCAACAAATGCACATCATTTTAGGGGCTGCTTAGCATTATAGCTTCTCTGGTAACATGCGTTTTCTAACAGAATAAGATGTTAAGAGTGTTGGTATTTTTCTAACTTAGTCAGCGATGAGATGTTTTACAGTATCAAAGGCAATAGGAAACCACTTACTTTCTCTGACTGGCAGGTGGCTGCTTTCAAATGTT
Organism: Danio kyathit; assembly: GCA_903798195.1. Lineage (NCBI taxonomy): Eukaryota > Metazoa > Chordata > Actinopteri > Cypriniformes > Danionidae > Danio > Danio kyathit. The sequence goes on along the minus strand of LR812519.1, from coordinate 47,270,667 downwards.
AACATTCAATTTTGCATACTGTATTTGCAGTGTTAAAAACAGTGTGACAGAACTCATGAAGGACAATGCATTTCTCAGATAAGTAAAAGTGATAAATAAAAATAGTTTGTCAGGTAAAAAAAAATGTCAATCATGCATGCATTTCTGTGGAACATCAATAAGTTTGGTTACTAATGACAATGAAAGGAGAATGAAATCAATGAAAGAAAGTTATACTGATGCTCAATGTACATATGTTTTAAGGGTGCTGTAAGTAGGTTTTTTATCTTCTAAAGCATAAAAATATCATAATATGTTTGCAGATGTTTAAGAAACATGCTAAGTGAGCATACTTGTTTATCTAAAAAACAATGCTAAAGTCAGATATTCTGCATTACGTGCTAGATTGTCTGTCTTGTTTTTGGTTCTTTTAACCTGCCCACTGTCAGTTTAACCAATTATATTTCAGCACCCATATTACGAATGTAAACATTGAGTGAGCAGGCTACATTGTAACCTTGTGTCCTAACAATACGCTACATGACGAGATCTGCAGTGATATGCAATTTGGCTGTTTGCAATACAGCCATTCAGAAGCACAGAATAGTGCACTTACTGCACTCAACGAAATGGTTCATTCGAAAATGGTATATACACATATACAGTTGAAGTCAGAATTATTAGCTCCCCTGAATTATTAGCCTTCCTGTTTATTTTTTTCCCCGTTTTCTGTTTAACAGAGAGAAGATTTTTTTCAACACATTTCTAATCATAATAGTTTTAATAACTCATCTCTAATAACTGATTTATTTTATCTTTGTCATGATGACAGTAAATCATATTTTACCAGATATATTTCAAGAGACTTCTATACAGCTTAAAGGACATTTGAAGGCTTAACTAGGTTAATTAAGTTAACTAGGCAGGTTAGGGTAATTAGGCAAGTTATTGTATAAAGATGGTTTGTTCTGTAGACTATTGAAAAAAAATATTGCTAAAGGGGCTAATAATATTGACCTTAAAATGGTTTTTAAAAAATAAAAAACTGCTTTTATTCTAGCCGAAATAAAACAAATAAGACTTTTTCTAGAAGAATAAATATTATTAGACATACTGTGAAAATTTCTTTGCTCTGTTAACGTCATTTGGGAAATATTTAAGTGCAAAAGATTCAGTGCACAAATATTTACACAAATACACATTTTTATTTTTATTTTTTTGTGTGTGTGTGAGAGACTTGAAAACTATTGAATTTGAAAACTATAGTTCTACAGTACATAATTAGGTCTGTATTACATATTGATACTATATTACATCTGTATAATATAGTAATATTACATATTAGGTCTGTCTGTGTACTATTCAAACTGTCATAAGTATGTCACTGTAATTACCATATTGCCAGTAAACTGTAGAACTTGAGCAAAATTACCCACATCACTATGACTGGTAACTTACTTGTAACTTTTGTCATTTTTAATTTTATTATTTACAAGAGCACAGCACATATTTATATATTTACAGTAACAAAATAACACGTTCAGCAGCTTGGATGGCGTCTGGATGTTTGTTATCAGTATATCATTGCAAAAAAACATTTCCAACTTTTTACTTCTAAGCAAAGAACAAAACCAAAAAAATAAAAGCTTTGCCATCAGTTTATTTGGGCAAGTTTCTTTGTTCTTTAAGAATATATCTCAAGAATTCAGAAGAATAAAAAAAAAATCAATGCTATTGATTCCAGTGTTCTGGTCGCAACCTTAATCACGGATTGACCCAGTGATATACACCAAGCACAGTCTTTTTGCTTTGAAATGCCAGCAAAGGGCTGGTGGAATTATGAAACAAAGAGAGCGTGAATTTTGTTTAGTTTTCCTGAGAAACAGAATAAATTATTGAGAACACAACATCGCCTTGATGTTCAGCGTGAACTTGTTGTATAATTCAACACCCTAAAAAGTGCGTACACTTTCCAAGCTTGACTCGCGGTGCTGGGGCGATCCTCTATAGACCAGGAGACAACAGAGCGAGCGAGCGAACGAGCTGTCAATCAACAGTGACACACAGAGGGCCGTGTCACCACAAAGAGACAGCTGTGCCAATCTCATCTCTGAATGTCAGTGATTGGAATCTCCAGGCTCACAAAAGGAGCAGCCAAATGAGGCTTTTCTGCAAAATCTACCTCGATTGTCATTCCCAGTGATGTGCGCTTCTAAGGAGGTGCGCTCCTCAAGGTCTCTGATTGTCAGCTTCGTGCCACACAATTTTACTTTCTTGCTTTGTGAATCAGAGCAAAGGAGAACAAGAGACATGTGACGAGAGGCGTCAGAACTTATGAGCAACTTTTTCTGTAAATGCCATATTGAGGGCGCAAAACTTCTCAAAGAGCAAAATAAGAAAAAGTATCTTACCTAAAACATCTTATTCATGTGAGAATTCAATAAAGGCGCTCACGCTTGGTGGAACATCAAGCCTGTGTGCTCGCACCGGTTAGCGAAGCGAAACAAACACACACACACAGCAGTGGTTCTCATTAGGGGTCCGACATTTCTTAGCCAGCCACAAAAGTTAGTGTTTAAACCCACGCGTGCTTGCTCTAACTGATCATCTGCTATCTGACATGACACATCAGGGAGAGATGACGGCGGTCTTGAATGAGCAGTTCAATAGTACTGCAGATTAGCTCGCATTTTTTTGCTGTAGCGTCACTGCCTGGAAATTTGAGGAACAAGACGCATCGCAAATAACATCAATGAGAAGTGGAGAAACAATAACACTTGTAAACAAATCAGTCACAAAGTGGCTGTCAGACTGGGTAGAGGGGATTGCATTAAGTGCTGGGGTTGTCATGCTGATTTGAGAAAAGGATGACAGGAAAGCGCCACTGCTGTATTTGTCTTGATTTGTTGTTGGGTTTTTTTGGAAGGGTGATGATGAGGCTGTCATGGTTTGACTTTATTATGTTCTCTAGTTTCAACATCTCATGGACAGGGATGGTTTGTAAGATTTAATAAAGAACATCATCGAAATATTTACAACAATGACATGGTTTGATCATGGTTGGTAGAAATCACAGTTCAACATGTAAACCTCCATCACAGACTCAATGTACTTTGCTGTCAACTGCCGTAATGAACAGTGGACATTGTAAAATAAAATAAAATAAAATAAATTAAAATAAAAAAAAATAATAATAAAAAAATGAAATAAAATAAAATAAAAAAATAGAATAAAATAAAATGAAATAAGAATAGAATAAAATAAAATAAAATTAAATTAAATTAAAAATAGAATAAAATAAAATAAAATAAAATAAATAAAATAAAAAATAAGAATAAAATAAAATAAAATAAAAACTAGAATAAAATACAATAAAAAAATAAAAACTAGAATAAAATAAAATAAGAATAGATTAAAATAAAATAAAGTAAAATAAAATAAAATAAAAAATTAAATAAAATAAAATAGAATAAAATAAAATAAAAAATAGAATAAAATAAAATAAGAATAGAATAAAATAAAATAAAAAATAAGAATAAAATAAGAATAAAATAAAAAATAGAACAAAATACAATAAAATATAAGAAAATAAAAAATAGAATAAAATAAAATAAAATAAAATAAATTAAGAATAAAATAAAATAAAACATAAAATAAAATAAAATAAGAATATAATAAAAAATAAATAAAATAAATAAATAATAAAATAAATAAAATAAATAAATAAATAAAATAAAATAAAATAAAATAAAATAAGAATAAAATAAGAATAAAATAAATAAAAAATTGAATAAAATAAAATTAAATTAAATTAAATTAAATTAAATTAAATTAAATTAAATTAAATTAAATATGAATCTGTGAATCTCTAAATCACACCCTAAACCCTAAACCCAGAGAATTGCCTATTCAAAAATATATAGTCACTTTGGGTTGTATTTTCTCCTTTACTACTACAGCAATGATGATAAACTACAATTTTATTATTATTATTATTATTATTATTATTATTATTATTATTATTATTATTATTATTATTATTATTATATTGTAAAAATAGCTCTGTTAGTTTATCAATCAGTCTGACTGCACTGTGCTCTTCACTTATTTTCCCTCTACCTGCTATGTGCCCTTATTTGTATATAGTATTTTTGTATTTTTTATCTCTCTCTCTCTTAATTACTACAATTATTTGTATTTGTTGTATATTCAGTCAAGACAAGTCAAGTCAATGTTTATTTATAAAGCGCTTTTTAAAAACAACAAATGCTCGCCAAACTGCTGTACACACATACACCATTTAAAACAAAGGACAAATACAACAGACAAAAGACTCTCATATGGTATTAAACGCCAAAGAGTAAAAATGGGTTTAAATACTAGATTTATAAACAGAAAGGGTTGTGGCCTGCCTAACATGGAGAGGCAAATTATTCCAGAGTTTAGGGACCACCACTGCAAAGGCACAGTCCCCCTGGTTTTAAACATTGTGCGTGGAACAGCCAAAATTAGCTGATCAGCACATCCACATTTACATTCTTATTGTAGTGTTTCATTATTTGTATGCAGACAGGGTCTTAGAATGACAATTTTAATTCTCTGTATGTCTGTACATGTGGCAGACTTGACAATAAAGCTGACTTTGACTTTGATAATGATAATAATAAATAAATTAATTAATTATTTAAGAGTGAAAAGGTATGCATTTTAAAGAATGTTTTTTTTATATTTTGTAAGAATCTTCTGGGGTGGAAATGTAAGGGCTCTGAATGTTAGGAACAGTACATGTTTTAGGGCTGGGTAATATGACAAAAAACATCATACTGTGATGCAAGTCATTTGATATCCTGATAACAATATATAGTACCATTATTGATAATTCATACAATTAATAGTATATATTGACCACATTAACGACAATTTATTTTAAAGTATATATTCAGAAATGGACTCATATTATTTGTGATCTTATTTCTCGCTTTATTTAGAACTTTAGGGCAAATGTTTGATTATAATTGTAGAAATATAAAGTACATATTAATAAAATATACAACATTTAAAAAAAAAATCATTACAGCTCAATACAGGTACAGTGCATCCAGAAAGTATTCAAAGCTCTTCACTTTTTCCACATTTTTTTTTTTAATGTTACAGCCTTATTCCAAAATGAATTAAATTCATTTATTTGCTCAAAATTCTATACACACAATACCCATAATGACAATTTGAAAAAAGATTTTTTTTTAAATTGTTGCAAATTTATTAAATTAAAACCGGAAAAATCACATGTACATAAGTTTTCACAGCCTTTGCTGTGAAGCTCTAAATTGAGCTCAGGTACATTCTGTTTCCACTGATCATTCTTGAGATGTTTCAGCAGCTTAATTGGAGTTCTCCTGTGGTAAATTCAGTTGACTGGACATGATTTGAAAAGGCATACACCTGTCTATATAAGGTCCCAGGATTAACAGTGCATGTCAAAGCACAAACCAAGCATGAGGACAAAGGAATTGTCTGTAGACCTCTGAGACAGGATTGTCTCGAGGCACAAGGCTGGGGAAGGTTACAGAAAAATTTATGCTGTTCTGAAAGTTCCAATGAGCACAGTGGCCTCCATCATCCGTAAGTGGAAGATTTTTGGAACCAGCATCTGAAGGACTCTCAGACCATAAGAAACTAAATTCTCTGGTCTGATGAGACTAAAATTGAACTCTTTGGAATGAATGCCAGGCGTTACGTTTGGAGAAAACCAGGCACCGCTCATCACCAGGCTAATACCATCCCTACAGTGAAGCATGGTGGTGGCAGCATCATGCTGTTGGGATGTTTTTCAGCAGCAGGAACTGGAAGACTAATCAGGATAGAAGGAAAGATGAATGCAGCAATGTACAGAGACATCCTGAATGAAAACCTGCTTCAGAGTGCTCTTGACCTCAGACTGGGGTGACGGTTCATCTTTCAGCAGGACAATGACTTAAAGCACACCCCCAAAATATCAATGGAGTGGCTTCACAACAACTCGGTCAATGTCCTTGAGTGGCCCAGCCAGAGCCCAGACCTAAATCCTATTGAACATATCTGGAGAGATCTGAAAATGACTATACACCGTCGCTTCCCATCCAACCTGATAGAGCTTGAGAGGTACTGCAAAGAGGATTCTGCAAAAATTCCCAAAGACAGGTGTGCCAAGCTTGTGGCATCATATTCAAAAAGACTTGAGGCTGTAATTGCTGCCAAAGGTGTATCAAGAAAGTATTGAGCAAAGGCTGTAAATATTTATGTACAGTACATGTGATTTTTCAGGTTTTTTATTTTTAATAAATTTGCAACAATTTAAAAAAATCTTTTTTTACATTGTCATTATGCGGTATTGTGTGGAATTTTGAGGACATAAATGAATTTAATCTATTTTGTGAATTCCAAAATGTGGAAAAAGTGAAGTGATATGAATACTTTCTGGATGCACTGTATATTGTTATATATTGTTATATGAATGCCAAATGTTGTACTTTTAAGACTGCAACTTTCTCACGATGCTGTAATTCATGTTTCTGTCTCCATCCCTGCAAAGGCATGTAATACTGAACTAATATAAATTAAGAAAAAGTACCATAAACGATGTATTTTGTGACACAAACACAATTGTTTTGTTTATACTAATATATATATATATATATATATATATATATATATATATATATATATATATATATATATATATATATATATATATATATATATATATATATATATATATATATATGTATATATATATATATATATATATGTATATATATATATATATATATATATATATATATATATATATATATATATATATATATATATATATATATATATATATATATATATATATATATATATATGCCACATTGCACAGCCCTACAGTACATTGTATAACTAATATTGTACAACTAAACCACATGAATGAAAAAAGGAAGAACAAAAAGCATATTGCATGGCAAACACATAACTAACATTTTATTTTTACATTTTAGTGGATGCTGCCATTGATTTCTGGCTCAGGATCCCAATTAATGTTTACATGGACAACAGAAAGCAGTTTTTATGTAATTGATGTGCAGTTTATTTATGCACACAGTTCAGTCAATAAACATCTTGGTTCACAATGTAATTTCTTTGCCATGCTGCTGTAAACAGTTCATATGAGCAATATTTTGCTATGTTTTCAGTTCTCTGTTGTTTTGTTTTATTTTTTGTTTGACTGATTTGTAAAGATGTTAATTAAATTAGCATATTTGGAAAATAGAGATTCTGCTGCAGGTCAGCTTTTAACAGAATTATCATTTTAAATCTACAAACCATACTATGAAGAAACGATGTAGGGCTTAACCGATATGGCATACTGAGAAATCAATCTGGCTGATTGACCAATATGAGGATGATAAAAAAAACAAAAACAAAAAAAATAAATCATGGGTAACACTTTACAATAAGGTTTTATTAGTAATGTTAACATATTTATTTATTAAAGTAAACAAACAATGAAAAATACATGTATTACAGTAGTTATTCGCATTTATTAATGGTAGTTAAATGAAACAACATTGTTCATTGTTAGTTTGTTAACTCACATTAATGTTAACGAGCATGGATTTGGATTTTAATAATGACTTAGTAAATATTGAATTATTATTAATAAGTAGGGATGTTGCGACGCAGTGGAGCAGTAGGTAGTGCTGTCGCCTCACAGCAAGAAGGTCAGTGGTTCTAGCCTCGGCTCGGTCAGTTGGCGTTTCTGTGTGGAGTTTGCATGTTCTCCCTGCGTTCGAGTGGATTTCCTCCGGGTGCTCCAGTTTCCCCCACAGTCCAAAGACATGCGGTACAGGTGAATTGGGTAGGCTAAATTGTCCATAGTGTATGAGTGTGAATGAGTGTGTGTGGATATTTCCCAGAGATGGGTTGCGGCTAGAAGAGCATCCGCTGCGTAAAAATGTCCTGGATAAGTTGGCGGTTCATTCCGCTGTGGCGACCCCGGATTAATAAAGGGACTAAGCCAAAAAGAAAATGAATGAATGAATGAATGAATGAATGAATGCATGAATGAATGAATGAATGAAGTAGGGATGTCCAGATCCGATCATGTAATCGGAAATCACAGTTTCAGACTCGATCAAAATCGGACCAGTCAGGACTCGAATAAATATGTATATATATTTTTTTATTCTCATTATATTTTAACACATCTATAGTATGCAGTGGCACAGAGTTAGACCTCTTTTTTGACTTCACACAGAAACAGCAACACGTGCGGCATGACATCACTTTGTTGCAGAAGTGCTATTGGTTAAATGCCGGCAATATAGAACACAGAAGCGGCTTGAAGCGAAAAGTGCGAGTATGTCTGCAGTCTGGAGGTATTATAAGGTTGATGACGACAGCATTGCCATAGCAAACTGTGAGATATGTAAACTTGGGATTGCCTGCTGGGTATTTAAGTTGATGTGCTATTTGTTTTTTTATATTAGATTTTTTTTTATTTTTACTGTTGCACTGTTGCAGTCCAAAAGTGAAGAATTAATGTTATTTATAACTTGACTGTTCAAGCTACCTCACAGAAATGCTCTGTTTGTTAACAGAGTTGATGAATGTTAAAATAAGGTGAATTAAATAAAAAAGAACATCCTGGATCTGTTTCTTCACTCTTCTTTATTTTATTTTTTTTTTTTGTTTAATGTATTATAGAAGTATCAGAATGGGTTTTGCTATCGGTAGATACTCAAAATCAAATGACTCCGACTCAGACTTGAGGGCAAAAAAACCTGATCAGGACATCCTTATGTCTTACAAGTTATTAGTTCATGTTAGTAAATACATAAACTAACGTTAACTAATGAAACCTTATTGGTTCTGCATCAATTGCAGAATAAACACTTATGTACTTAAATATGCATACATATTTATTAGACCCTAAATGTAAAAAAATATAGCATATAGAGCAGCCTTTCATTCTTGTTGCAGAAACATCTACAAAAAATATTTAGAAAACCCAAACAAATGTATACAAATGAGGTAACCTATAAATTAACAAAATTCAAACAACACCAAATATATGAATTATTTTTTAGTGCACAATTTGCTTTGTCTGCTATAACATTAACAGAAAAACAAATAGTGAAACACAAAAACAAAAAATTCAAACAATTAGGTACTTCAATAAACAAATGCTTTGGTAATGCATTTTGATAATGCAAATATGATCATATCACCCCAATTTTATCCTCCTTACACTGGCTGCCTGTTAAGTTTCGTATTGATTATAAAATATCGCTTTTTACCTACAGTATAAAGCCTTAAATAATATAGCTCCTGTTTATCTAACCAACCTTCTGTCTCACTACAATCCAACCCGCTCTTTAAGATCTCAAAACTCTGGGCTTCTGGTAGTACCAGAATAGCAAAGTCGAGTAAAGGAGGTCGAGCCTTCTCATTTATGGTTCTTAAACTCTGCAATGGCCTTCCTGATAATGTCCGAGGCTCAGACACACTCTCGCAATTCAAAACTAGATTAAAGACCTATCTTTTTAGCAAAGCATATACTCAGTGCATCACTTAGCGGTATGATGCATGATGTGCCCCACGCAGGTTTTTTGCATCTCGTTTATATACACTATGAACAGCAGCTACGCTAATTATTCTCTTTATTCTCTATTTTCACCTGGAGGTACTCATCCCGAGGCCCTCAGACTATGCAGTGCCACTGATGCGATCCAAGACCAGCGACAAGATGATCACAAGGTTTTCATAATCCTGGACCAGGCCGTATCCTGAATAGCTACTGTTGTGGCCATAGAGAAGTGGAAAGCATGAAAGTGATTCCTGTGACGCTCCAAGGACAGACGAGTCTTCGCTGAGGTTCAGCTTTCTCCAGCTCCCGGCGCCTAGACTGCAGCTCTGCACAAGACGTTTGGCCACAGGAGAAATGGTCGTGCCCAACTGAGCCTGGTTTCTCTCAAGGTTTTTTTTTAAATCTTCACTTTTGCCAATTGGTGAAGTTTTTTCCTCGCCGTTGTTGCCACTGGCTTGTATGGTTCAGGATCTTTAGAGCTGCGCATCGATAGAATTGCTATTCAGTGTTTGGACTCTCAGTAGTGATTATTAACCCACACTGAACTGAGCTAAACTGAACTGAACTTAAACTCTGAAAACTGAACTGACACTGTTTCAATTTGCTATAATCTTCTATGTGAAGCTGCTTTGACACAATCTACATTGTAAAATCGCTATACAAATAAAGGTGAATTGAATTGAATTGCATAATGTTAAAAGCAGTTTTACAGCAAGATTCTTTAATTATAGTATTGGATAATTGATTATAATAAATACTTATGTCTTTGATATGTTTTGTTTTCCTTGTGTATGTTTCATTGTAAAAAATAAAGTCTGAAGGCGTATAATTACATGCTTGTTGATCTGAGGAAGACTTAATCATGGGGTTTTTACTTGTTTGTGAGGTAAACAGATTATAATTTTTTGTTTGAATTTGTTCAAGTTAGTTCTAGTTTACTGTTTAACAGCATTGCACCATATTAAAAAGTATTGTTCAATTTAATGTTTGTTAGATCCTTGAAATCTGAGTGGCTTTTCAAAAGAATCATAAATGCACAATACAGAAAACATCGGCCACACAGAAAGACTTAAAGCAACTTTTTTTCAGCCGTCACCGATATATTGGTTAAACACTAAGAGAAAAAATGCTCAACACAGGTGGAGAGCTGTGTTTAATACTGTTTGCGATTGTTGAGAAGCATCAAATTATGACGAATAAGGCATTTAATAATGATTAGTGTTATAATAATGATTGTATTATTGTATACTATTGAGAAATCACTGAATAAAAATGTGCAGATGTGTATCACTGATGTAAAAGATTTGATTTGCGATGTTGAGCTTGTTTTATCTAAGAGTCAGCTTACTGTATTTATAAGGTATAATTCACCAAAAAAAAAAGTCAATTCCATCTTCATTGCATAACATAATCGCTGTGAAATTACACTTGAGCTAATGCACTTGGGTGTCCTGCAAATAAAGCCTAAGTCTGTGTGTGTGTGTGCTCAGAACTGTTTTCTCAGGCTGTGAATGAAGTTAAATAGATAATAAAGTTGTAAATAACTTTCAATGTTTTGCACTGACCAATCTTTTGCTTCGTAAGGCATCAGTTCAGTGCATTGTCAGGAGCCGGGGGTAGTAATAATGATTTGCTTTGTTGCATTATTTAAATCACTATATTGTGTTTTAGCAGTATGCCTAATACAAACATTTTAGATTTACTCTGTCATTCCAAAACAAAGTTGTGTGTGCTACTTTTCTGTACATCTAATGAAGGCCTGTATTCAGCATGACTTTTCTGCATATAATATATAATTTTCTGCATATAATCACACATTTACAGAGTCTCGGGGGCAATATAACTACTACAGTATAATGTTGAATATAATAGAAGAGGGAAACTGATCATGAAGAATGTCTGATTTTATCATGGAAAATTGTCTATTTATGTGTAGTCAATGACAGAATGTAAGAATATGCATCTAACATAATTAAGAATCCAACTTCAGAATTATGAATAGTTGTATTCTGATGTCATCACTGTCCTGTGTATAGAGGACCAGGACCAATTTGAAGTCTATTTAAGTTCACCACCCTAGTCTATGCAACATTTTGCATATTGAGTTACGTATTGAAACATGACTTGAGTGTATTGTTACACCCATAATAATGAAGCAAATACAAGTAAACTGACTGCCACAAACCTCAGTAAATTAAAAAATTGGTTCCTATAAAGTTTGCTTTTAAAGAGAAACTTCTATAAATGCGCATGTAATATTTTGACCTTATTTTATGTCAAACAACAAAAAATCAAGAATCTTGGTGTTATTCTGGTGTCAGACATGATTTTCAGTAAAAAGCACAAGTCAAAGCACTCAGTAAATCAGCATACTATAAGCTCAATAACATTGCAATAATTAGATGCTTTGTTTCCAGTGAGAACTTAGAGTAACTTGTTTATGATTTTATCACCAGCATGATGGATTACTGTAATGGACTCCTCATTGGCCTTCCCAAAAAGACAGTAAGACAATTGCAGCTCATCCAGAATGCTGCGGCTAGGATTCTGACCAGAACCAGGAAATCAGAGCACATTACACCTGTCCTCAGGTCTTTACACTGGCTCCCAGTTACATTCAGAATAGATTATAAAGTATTATTGCTTATCTATAAATCATTAAATGACCTAGGATCTCAATACATTATAGATGTATGAATAGATATGCTAACTAAATACAAACGAACAGATCGCTCAGATCTTTAGGATCAAATAAATTAGAAATGTTCAGTCAAAGCAGGGTGAATCTGCCTTCAGCTATTATGCCCGCTGCTGATAGAATCAGTTCCAGAGATGATCAGATGTGCTTCAACATTAGACACATTCAAATCAAGGCTTAAAACACATCTGTTTAGCTGTGCCTTTACTGAATGAGCACTGTGCTACGTCCGACAGATCACACTATTATGTCTTTCTTTTCTATTTCATTTGTTTTAATCTGTTTATATCGGTTTTTAATATTTTTTATTCTTTGTTCTTTTTATTTTTTTACACTTGTTTATTTTATTTCTGTTTTATGTAAAGCACTTGTGTATGAAATGTGCTATATAAATAAACTTGCCTTGCAATAAAGTCAAGAGTTAAAATAAATTAAGCATGAAATTCTGATATTTTTCCAATGCCAAGAGCTATGATGTTAGTGAATCTAGCCCTAAGAATGCTAGAAACACATTTTATGAAAAAGCACCTGAATCACCTGGCTTTTACAACTCAGGTTACCAAATCATAAACAAATGTGACCACAGATTTCACAAGAAAAAAAAATGTTTTCCATCTAAATGCACGCTTCCAGGGGGTCCTCCTGCGCCAGCCGACAAGTGCCATTAAGATAAAAAATGTCCATCTAAAACAGCAGATAAAGTTGATAAAAATCTAACATCTTTCTTCCTTTCTCAAGAGCAGGGTACAGCCTAGCAAATGTGTTTTTTATTGCCTTTTATTTATTATTCATGCTCTCTATTCGTGAGGTCACAATTCAATGATTTTCCAGACAAGAATAAAACACAAGGCCCCCAAAAAAGTTCAGTATTAGCTCGGAGCAGAACTGAGACCAACAACACAGATTTATATCAATAAAGCTGCAACATCAAAGCATCAAATATTCAAGTTTTGAGGAGGAATGAAGATATCTGCAATCTCTATAGCATTACATGGACTGACAGGTCACTACAGGAGAACATTAAAGACTTTCATTACGCAATTATCAGCTCATGTCACCATTAGTGCTAAAAGAGACCTGCGAGATTGAAAGATAGGGTCACTCAAAGCATCGTCAAGTTTTTTTTTTTTCCACCACAGTTAACAACCCTCTTTAGACGTAACCTTTAAGGTGAAGACCATTGAAATCTCTCTTAAAAGTAATGATCCTAAATGAGCAGTGGCATGAAAGGCATGAGAAATGTCCTCTGAACAGAGTTAAAAGAACTACTACTAGTACTTTGAACATGCACGAATGCAGACAATGATCATCTCAGGAGAACAGAAAGAAACTCAGCAGGCACCTTGATGTCAAAATGAAATTAAAAAATGTCAAAAAAGATGTCCAAGAAATGCAAATCGATGTCAGTTGACTAGCTTGTCAAAACGACCCAATATTGGCACCAAAAAACATCAAAAATTAACCGCAGGACAGTCTTAAAATCAATTTTTGATGTGTTTTTTTTTATGCCAGTGTTACAGAAGATGTCAATTTGATATATTGACATCAAGGTAGCTAGCTTTCTTTAATAAGTTATGTGGTTTGTAATGTAGTGACAACAAGGGTCGGATCCATTCATTCATTCATTTTCCTTTGGCTTTGTCAGGTGTCTGTGTTGTTGTGTTCCATGTGCTTCTATTTACATCATGTGATTCCTTTGTTCAGTTTTCCCGCCTGTCGTTATGTTCACTAGTTCCACCTATGCCTCTCCCCTGTGTGTTATCAGTTCAATCATGTCCTGTGTATTTAAGCTCCTGGTTTCTGTTCAGTCCTTGTCCGGTATTATATTGTCTACAACCCTTGATTCCTGTGCACCTATGGTCCAGTGTCTCCAGTGAGTGTTTTGTTAATAAATACGTGCATATTTTGCTATTTCCCGAGTTTTGTGTGTTTGTGAAGAGAGAGAACATGACAGGCGTAGTCTCTATTTCAGAGATTGCCAAAGCAAAAGAAACCGCCAACTATTCCGACATATGTTTAACGCAGCAGATGTCCTTCCAGCCGCAACCCAGTACTGGAAAACACCCATACACACTGATTCACACATACTCATACCCTACGGTCAATTAAGTTTATTCAATTCACTTATAGCGCATATCTGTGGGGGAAACCAGAACACCCTGAGGAAACCCACACAAACACTGGGAGAACATGCAAATTCCACACAGGAATGCCAACTGGTCCAGTCGGGACTCGAACCAGAAACCTTCTTGCCATGAGGTGACAGTGCTAACCACCGAGCCACCGTGCCACCAAGGTCGGATCCAAATGCAGCTTTTATTTATCATACTCAAACAAGCAAGGTTCAACAGGGACAGACGGAAGCATGCAGATAATCCAAAATGGTGAACTTTATAAAGGCGAATGCTGCAAACCAAACAGCTAGACAATCCAGGAGATGTTTAGCAATGCTCACTACAGGGAAACAAGATTCAGCATGGATGTGTGTGTGAGTGATTTGTATATAGTCCAAGTAATCAGTTCTGATCAGCTTCAGCTGTATGAGTATGTAATCAGGAGGTGAACTGAAACTGATGTGTGACTACAGGGCATAACGGGACTTGTAGTTCAGCTGAATAACAGTAAGTGTTCTCTGCTGGTGGTCATAACACTTACATGCATTTTGTGCATACAAAAATCCACTGTAAATTTTGTCAACTTTCAGATATATATATACATTTTTTTTTATTTTATACTACTTTTTGTGTCGTTATTTTGGCAATCATTAGCTGTTTCCATCCACCTATTTTTATGCGCATATCCAAAATGTGCATAAAAATGGGTGGATGAAAACATAGCTTTGATCGCCAAAATAACAAAACAAAAAGTAATGGAAACGTCAAGAGGTACATAAATTTTGAAAAAAAAATCTATGCGCATAACTGAATATGATAAACTTTTTATTCATTAAGAAACAATGCTGATAAACTATGATGGAAACACTTTTACCAAACTAAGTCCAGTATGCGCATTAAAAAAAAAAATTTAAGAGATCATGTTATAATAAAAATGGGTGAATGGGCAAATCAGGAGGCTGACCACATTGTAAAGCATCTGAAATGTTGTTTTGGTCATTCTAAAATGCCTAACCATCTCAGAATTAGTGCTATTATATTATTAATTACCTGTCCGCATGTTGGCATTGTCTTCTGAGATGCAAGTAATTTATTAAATAAGGAAAATATTCACACAGCTTTTCCTACAGATGTGGCCATTAAAAATGTGCATTTTTGTTCATTTCGTTCTGTGGTTAGCCACGCCATGCTGTTAAACTCTCCTTAAAATTTAAATAAATAAGTTGTGCTTCACAGAACAACCACCAATTATTCTGTTGCTCCAAATTTTAAACCTTATTTTAAAGTATGCAGGTTTACATTTAAACCATTATTTTGATAATGTATTTATTTTATATTTAAGATAGATAAACAGGATAAATTTTATCCTGTCTCTCCCAAACTTAATTTAAAACTTACTATTTTAAATAAAAATGAAAGTTAAAGCGCACTGAGTCGTCAGATTGAGGGTTGTGGCAGCATCTAGTTAACTTGCGTCTGCTACGGAGTCTATGAATCTGTGACTTATCTCTGTGTTTCTCAACATACAGTACTGTACGTGCCTCTCGTTTCTCACGGCCACTCCACAGGCGTGTTGAACGACAATCAAACAGACAGTGCTCCTCTGACATGAATGGAGGTGGTCACTGCACGAATCATGCCAGTCAGTTACAGGTAGTGACTGACTGGCACAGTAAATTCAATTTTTACTTTTGATATCTGGCGCCAGTTAATCAGGAACTTACGATTTTGTTCTTTTTGACTCGTTGGATAGAAACACTGGTTTATTTGCATGTCTTTTATGTAATATTCCAGTTTTGGGCATAAATTTAGGTCACATCTTTGGATGGAAACATAGCTAATGTGTGGACGTCAAATTGACGTCAAGATTTTGACAAATCGATCTGCATTGTGTTTTTTGATGTCAATGTAATTTGATATAGTTTTAACATCAATGTGCCTGCTAGAAAGTACACTCATTTGAAACAAAAAGGGAAGACAAATGATTTCAAGTTAGAAACATGTTGCGCAGAGTGAATGAGGGTATTTGCGCCCGCTCTAATTCCTTTCCTAACAAACTATCATCCAGCAGCAACAGGGAACCTCAGGAAACATCCATCAGTCGGCTGGGAAAAAAGGTAAACTTGGCAGATGCATCTGGCTGTGATCGGCCATTAATCTTAAGAGCGAAGTGTAATTAGGATGGACTTTATGAGCTTGTGTGATGTCATAAATAACAAGAAAGCCGAGGAGCGGCAGCCTGAGGAGAAAAGAACTTGTCTTCTAATGACCCGGAGAGCTTGTGAGAACAGCCAGGTGTCAACGAGGGCTTTGATGCATGTGTCTGCTGTGCTTTATTTCCACATAATGAACAGTTGGCAACACGGCAGATGTAGACCTGTAGACCACGGGGCCCTGTGTGGCTAAATATTTATGGATAAGCTATTGAGTACAGCAAAGGTAATTTAACTGTACGCCGCACTTAATTCAACTTTCTTCTCAGCGATTCCAAGGATAAATTAGCTTAATAACAGCACTACGCGTGGCGAAGGCTGCAGCCAGCTTTGCGATCAATAGAGAGCTGAAGTGTAATTTGAGGAACACAAAGCCACATTCTCCAAAGGATCAATTGCTGGTGCTGCATGCGACTTCAAGGCAGTTATGCAGCCGTGGCTCCAGCACACAACACAGATACAGTAGCAGACTGTTAACAGGCAAAGTAAAATAAAAAAGAGTGACTTGAAATGGCATCAGCAATGCATCTGATGTGCTGTACGTTAGAGTGAAATGAAATGTTAAGCAGGCAATAATGTGTGGCTGGATTTTTATCCTAAAATTTTCTACCAGATCAGGAATTGCAAAACTTGCCAGTATTTGTCATCATTTATTAAAAAATAGGGGGTATGAACCTACACTGGTCTCATGGTTCGGTTCGGTTAAGATTATCATGTCATCGATTCTGGTAAATTCGATATCTCCATGCATCACGGTGCACTGACGATGCTTTCCATACAAACTTTTATTATTTTATAATTTATATAATTTACTTTACAAAACAATAGTTATTTTATTAAAATCTATCGTTTATAAATATATTTATATATTATTTTGTAATACAGTTTTGTCCTTTAATACAAGCAGTCAGACAAATTCATATGTCTGACTGCTTGTATTAAAGGACAAAACTGTATTACAAAATAATATATAAATATAAATACCTTTAATATTAACTGCTCAAAGATTTACTCAATTTATCAAACAAAACTCAACTACATGTGTAGAACAACATGAGCATTTACAGCAAATAAATATCCCGCTTTTGTTTTTGAGCAGTGTTGAGTGAGTTCTTAAACACTATGATTGGTTAGCGCTCAACAGAATAGGTTGCAATTGGTTTAGCAAACAGTGACATGGACACTGTTGTTAATTGGCTGTAGCGATCATAGCTGACCCATTATAGACAGAGTTTACAGCTTTTATTTTCTCCCTAGCTGGGTTCTGATGAACTTCCCGGTCAGTGAAAGACTGTCCAGCAAACTCAGAAGCAGTGAATTGTTCACATTTATCTGCTTTCTATCTAGATGAAGCATTTTTTACTTGCGTCATAGTAAGCTACCACCATATAATGCATATGCGATAAATTACATCAGTACGTAATAACTGGTTATGATTATTACTGAACTGATACCAAATTGCTCGTGTCTGCATTATGATGCACCGAAGAAACAATTAATACTGACACTAGGCATGGGACGATAACTGTTTTAAAGGTATACTGCGGTTTGAAAAAGTCAAGGTTTTAAGACCACCCAAATTTTCTGTTATATAGTTTCTACAGTATATATGTTCAATATATCTCCAGCAGAAAAGATTTCCAAAGATGCCATTTTAAATTGTAAAGAAATCTGTGTTTTTAAAACTAATGAAGACAGCAGAACATTCAAATGCATTTGATTTATTTACCCTGTTGTTTTTACTGTTCCAAAATATGCTAAATGTTTCTTAAAATAAAATATATTGTGTTCAAAGGGGAAAAAAGTTTTAGTTTTTTACCCAGATATTTAAAAAGAATATATTTTAGAGCAGTAATTGCAATATGTCAAATCGTGATATTTTTATCCAATGTTATCACCCTTTCAGAATCATATACTGGCACATGCCTTATTGACACCCTGTTAAAATTAAATTAAATTATCCATGAAAACAAAAAAAAAAAATGTCCTCAAGGTTTTTGCATCTGAAGTACACACATACACACAAGTTGGTTTTGTGATTCATGAGGACTCTACGTATAAAGGTTTAATATAATTTATATTGGGGAAAAAATGCTTATTATATGGCCTTACCCTACCCCTGAGATTGTACAGTATAATAAGAAAGAAAAAAAGAAAGAAAATTATTTTATAGTTTTTGTTTATATGTTTGAAATTGTCTATTTCAGTGATTTAAATAAAAGTATAAGTAAACTTAACAACTTGAGTTGTTTCTGCTTAGTCATTTGAAGTTTATGTTTGTAATACTCCATTTGAAGTTCACTCTTTGAACTCAAACAATGTAGTGCTGAATTAAGCCAAGCTTTCAACGTGCAAGCTTTAATTGGAAATCTTTAAGCAGTAAACAACAGCAGATTTCTTATTGCACACTCTAGGTTAACACATCTACACAAACTAATGAGGTAGCAAATCAAAGACACCTCAGTACCTGGAACACAATAGAGAAAAGAGGGAAAACAATGAAGAGTTTGAGTGCAAATGTCTTTTAGTAGAAAATTTGCTCCAGCCTGTCACTAAACAGCAAATTACTATATCTAACAACAGAAGTAATGATGAAACTGTAAGGAAAACAACACTGAATATTATATAGAAGCACTAGTATCAAGATGTTTTAATAGGTTTTGATTACAGGGAAACAAGAGTGGTGTGTGTGTATATAGTCCAAGTAATCAGTTCTGATCAGCTTCAGCTGTGTGTGTAATCAGGAGGTGAACTGAAACAGGCGTGTGACTGCAGTGCATGACGGGATTTGTAGTTCAGGTGAATATTCTCCAGCAGCCTGCAAGGGCAACACTGCTGGGGGTCATAACACCCACGGTACATGCATTGTGTGGACACATAATTCACTGTAATTTTTTATATTATATTATATTATATTATATTATATTATATTATATTATATTATATTACATTATATTATATTATATTATATTATATTGTATTATATTATATTATATTATATTATATTATATTATATTATATTATATTATATTATATTACATTATATTTTATTATTACTACTTTTTGGTGTCGTTATTTTGGCGATCAATGTGTGAATGTCAAATTGACGTCAAGATTTTGACATAAAAACAAATTGCATTTTTGACATGTAGTGTAGTGTTTGTCTACTTTATTAGGTTTTTCATAATTATACAGCTTTGAAACTTTGTACTCAAAGAGTTCCTAAGCACAACAAATCCCATGTCAAAAGCAAGTTTGACTTTTCATTTCTACAAGCTGGAATTTAGTACTAATTATAGAATGTATTTTTTTTTTTTTTACCCAAATTGACTCCATATAGATACAGTGCTTGCTTTTTTAGAATTTACTTCACAACATAATCATTTTTATCAGTGCACAGAAATAAGAGCAGCCTAATAAATAAATAATAAAAACAATGTTGGGTCAAGTAGTCTATTAAAAGTAGACAAAAACAAACTCTAGCAAGGACACATACACAACTTTAGCTTGCTGAACTCTCTGTTAGCAGTGATGCCACTAATAACAGTTTGCTCTCTCTCTGTTGTAACATATAACTCTCCTCCCCCATTCCACCCATCCGTTTCTCTACGCCACAAACACTGGCCTAAGATACCCGAAGATAAATTGCCGCAGTGGGCAGCAAGTTGCTCCTAACTTTACAGACTAATATCTGTCTCAGTTTTCTCTACAGTGGTGAGATTGGTCTCAAGCTGTTCCCTTGCTAGTTCTATCATCTGTCTGGCTGTGCAGTACAGCAGCTGAACCTGTGCTCATCCTTCTGATGAATTCAACATCTAGCACAGAGCAAAGACACATCCAGCCTCTAATAGGGATTCATTGACAACACCTAGCAAACATTCATCACAGTCAGAGCCTATTTTCCCTATTAAGAGATCAAAGATGTTCTGTAGGGCGTTAATTAAATTGGATAATGATTCAAAATGACTTGAAAATATCCTAATAAGCATCAAGGTCTTTCTTGTTAGTAGGCCCAGCTGACTTTTTTTTTAATTATTATTATTATTATTATTATTCCTTGTGCAATAAATTAAAGGAAGAGAACGGGAGAGCGAGACAAAGGGAGAGAGTTCATTTTTAAAGGAGAATAAATGAATTTGAAAATGTATTTCGGAGACCCTCTAACAAGCCTGGAGGATTTCGCGCAATATTAAAAGATACTAATCAAGTTCATTTGAAATGGTAAGAAGGTAAAACATTCACTGGAGTTCATGAAATGACTTTTAAACAGTCTCTCGCTGTTGAAATGAGATCTGGAAATACCAATTATTCATAGAAAAACTGAACCGTTTCCCACAGGTCCACTGTGGATTTGACTCTCCAGTTCCGTTTTATTGAACTTAACTTTATGCTTTATGTACATTTAATAAAATATTGCAGCAGCAATCAAAACTGCCACACTATATTACTCATCTTTTCTTTTTTAGGCATGTCATTTGATCATATTTATATTGTTCTAAACTTACTAAACTTCTATCTATTCAAACAAAATCAATTTCCATAGTCAGACAGACAATAACAAGCAATTGTAAATATACATCATGCAAAAGTTTGGCCACCCCTGATCATTTTCATAATTGCAAGCCATGGCCTGCTGGCCTTTCAAATCAGCAATTTCATTTGGATATAGTTTATACCCTATGTAAAAAAGCAACATTTCAGTTCTGACATAACATGTATTTAATCAACAGATGCGATGCAATTTAGGTCATAACCTCAACAGAATATTGATAGAATATCAATCTTTTGTACAGCCACCTTTTACTGAAATTACAGCCTGTAGACACTTCTTATAGTCAAGGATAAATTCTCTAAATTCTTGCTAAAGGCATTTTGGGCTATTCTTCTTTGCAAAATTTCTTCAGTACAGTCAGGTTTGATGGGTGCTAAGCATGAACGGCCCTTTTCAAATAAAATCGATTTTCAATTATGTCCATTCTAAATTATTGTATCATGTCTGGGCATGAATTCCTTGGTAGATCTGGAACTGGGCTTTGGGTCATTGTCCTGCTGAAACATCCAACCCTGCCGTAACTTCAACCTCTTGACTGATTCCTGAACATTATTCTTCATAATCTGCTGATACTGGGTGGAATCCATGCGACCTTTAACTCTGACAAGGTTTCCAAGTACCTGTGCTTGCCACACATCCATACAGCATGATGGACCCTCCACCATATTTGACAGTAGGGAGCATGTTCTTCTCCTGGAATGCTGTGTTCTTTTTTCTGCCATGCAAAGCGCCTATGGTTGTCCACAGTAAATTTATCCAAAATGATTCAGGCTTGTCCTCATGAGCCTTTGCATACCTCAAATGACTCTTCTTGTTGTCAGAATGTAGAAGAGTCTTCTTCTGCATCAACCTTCCATTAAGCTGTTCTTTGTGAAGAATGCGCTGAACTGTGTAATGATGTACAATGACATTATTAGCAGCAAGACGTTCCCGGAGCTCTTGGTGGTCTGTGGTCTGTGGTTGGTCTGGGACCATTATAACCGTTCTTCGCCTTTGCCTTTCAGATATTTTTCTTGGTCTAGCACATCTTTCCTTCACAAGAACTGTTCCTGTGGCCTTCCATTTTCTTACTATATTTCTGACTGTGGAGATGTGTGATTTTAAACCTTTGTAATAGCTTTTTGCATCCTTCTAATTCATGTTGATGAATTATCCTAGTTTTTAGGTCATTAGGAAGTTCTTTTGAGGTTCACATGTTGCTACTTTCAGGTTCACAATAAGATAAAGCACAACTAGCAAACAGGTAGTGTTGCACGATGTACCGATATTAAAAACTATTGCGATACTCTGGCTCTCAATATGATATGATTCTACGTTTTTTTTAGTACCGGTACTTTTGAGTGACAGATGTAGTTCTAAATGCTCGTCAATAGGGGGCAGTGTGGGCCATGCGCTGGTTCTACGGCACACCGAGTGTGTTTGTTGAGCTGTTGAACTGAGGGTTGTCCTCTCACAAACTCTCTTCATTGTGACAAAACAATACAATTACCCCTGTGCAGTACAGACCCTTAGATTTCCATAAATATATGTTGTCTTTTAGATTTTGTACGGAAATTTGGATCATTTTTACCAAATTGTTACATTTGAGTCTAAAATTGTCATATGTTGTGACACAAATGTTATTTGATATAAAATGAAACTGGATAATCCTATGGTGACTTCACCGTAAATCTTTACAATCAGATTTGGTATTTGTGCAGATCCATTTTTTATAAGGTTGTAAGTAAATCATGTCCCAAAAAATGTGTTATGATAAGATATATTCACATATCAGTATGATCACACATAACTTGGACAGTCACACCACAGGACAAAAATGTAAGTAGAGGTCTGTAAACATCATCTAAAGCTATGGGATGCTGTAATAGTATCTTGTCAGATGAACAACATAAAGGTATATCTGTGCAGATCAAGCAACATCCCTAGGTCCTTTGAGAACCAGACCAAAAAGTGATGTGCACTTCTGTCTATAGTGCATTGTTTTGTTTAAACAAAGCTATTTTATATATGTTAAAACAGCTTGGCTGGAGTGCTGACAAAATGAGTTTTTATTATATGTTTTACTTTTAGTGCTTGTTTTACTGTTTTAAAAATGGTTCTACTTTGTTTCAGCTGGCAGCAAACACTTAGCGCTTATTGATAAGTAATATTCTGAAAGAAAAAAAAAATGGTGTAGTACACTGCTTCAATCTTTCGCTTTCAAGACTGTACTTAGTAATTTTAGCCAACACCTCAGATACTGCTGGTTGGTTCCTGTTGGTCATGCAGTTTTTTCCAAGCTTGTCGACGCCATTATAACGTCACAGATCACTTTGCCTATTCATGCCAGAGTCCAGGGGAAAAAGTGATTGACGTGGTAATTAGTGTGTAACTTATCTTTATTTATTTATGATTTGGTTATTGGTAAAACAAAGATCATGCGAGTAAGGTAGTTGAACCGTTAGGCTACAAATTATTAATTTGTTATGAATTACTTAATTATTCATACATAATTAATTCACCGCTGCCTACAATGCCATAGTCCATCGCCCAAATTGGTCAACATCGCCCAACCCTATTATCTAGCGTTCACTAGAAACCGAATGGAATTTCACTGTGATCTTCTCTTATAAAGAAAGAGCACATAATTATGCACCCACAGAGGACTGCCCAAATTTTTGCATTAAACTGTATATTAAAAAAATAAATTTTACTGCAGTTGAGAATCAATTGAACTCACTTTGATTATGAGGTGAGAAAACACAGTAGAGATATGATTGCTCTACAAAAAATAAAAGCTCAAAAGAGCATGTAAGTCAATTAAATGCACAGAAATGAGATTGATTGTAAATCACCCCTTCTAACAATAGAAGAAGTGCATTGCTTCGCATGACCCTTTCAACCTTAACCTTGAGGCTCGATGATGAATAAACAGCTAGCATACAATCATTAAAAAAAAAAAAAGACATAACCTTGAATCCCACATTCACACACAGGCTATGAAAAGCTCCTTTAATTTTCTATCTGCAAATGCAACTGACTGCTTTCTGGTTTAAACAAGATCTGCAGCCAAATGGAACATTTTCCTGCCAAAGCATGAATGAATAAACTATGCTCTGAATTTCTGTAACTCATCAAAACTTCTTCAATAGTCTGGTTCTCCATAGTTTCTCATAATTAGGGGAATTGATTACAATGCATGCCAGAAAATCTTAAACATTAAATCTCTGGTCAGCCAATATGTGACTCAAATAAAACATCTGATGGTGGGAAAATCATCAGTTGTGCATTAGCAACACATTTCGCATGAATCGCCCACTATCCCTCAGGTCTGATGATAGCATCCTTTAGTGGGCTACACCATTAAACCGGCCGTCCAATTTTACAGTATTTTTTGCCAATGACAAATATCCCCTTACACTGCGGATTTTTATGCCGTAAATCTCCACACGCTCAGAGAGGAGCCATAAAATATAACAGACCTCACTTTCCTTAGATAACAATCACTCGGGTAGAGGAGTCAGTGAAATCTGCCAGTTCAAATGGCCATAACTCAAAGCAAAGAGCTCTCCGATCACCTCGGGACAAATAAAGAGAAGATTAACACACTGCTGCACACAGACACTAACATAATGTACAGCAGCACTGACATACATAATGATGCATACGTCTTACAGTTACAACTTTTGCCTCTAATCAAACTAACTACCTTCTAGATTCCTGTTTTGTTGCACGCTCAATTTTATGAATTATTTTAAGATGCTTACTCTTTGTGAAAGGTAAAATTTTTTGTTACAATTACTAAAATGTGCATTTTTAAATTAAACAGTACAGCACATAGAAATACCTATTTGTAGGTCTGAGCTATAGTTTCTCATTTACAGCCTAATATATATAAAAAATTATATGATCATTTAGTCGTGACAGCATATGTTTTAGGTCATTGTAACTTAATTTTATAAGTTTTAAGTTAGTTTAACATAATAAAAGTTCAATGGACTCATAAGTGTAATGTGATGGGACGCTGACAACAGAGGTGCGGATCCAAACGCAGGTTTATTAGAAAGGTCAGGCAAGCAACGGTCACAATTAGGAGCAAACAGATGTATGCAGCCAAATCCAAAGTTGTGGTCATTAAACAGGCAAACGGTCAGTACAGGCGGCAAGGTATCAAAACGAGAAACAAAGCAGAAATCAAACACAGAAGGACACGTCCAGGAAAACTCGTTGTAGTGTTCAGAAAGACAGATAAACAAGACTCAGCCACAATGTATTTGTGTGTTTGCAATCAAAGGTGAACCGGAACAGCTGTTAAAGTAAAGGAATGATGGAATTAGTAGTTTATTTGGTGGCAGATTTGTAGTTCTCCAGCGATCTACATGGGCAAGATCGCTAATGATTGTGACAATAAGGTTCATTTGATTCAGCTTAAAATTTTATTACAACCAAGTATTTTACAGTGTAGCTTCCAGGACAAAAATCAGGCTACATAGGTCGTATTATAAGGGTTCAATCAAAAGATTCAATTAAAATCTCTTCTAAAAGGAAGGTAACATGCAAACTCCACACAGAAATGGCCCCAAACCAGCGGCCACCATAATTATACTAAATATGCACATGTAGTATATATATATATATACTACATATATATACTACATATATACTGTACACACACACAAACACACATGTAGTATGTACTGTATGTATATATATATATATATATATATATATATATATATATATATATATATATATATATATATATATATATATATATACAGTATATAGCATTGCCCTTTAGAGGCTACAGAAGTTAATTTAACTGTGATCTTTACATTAAAAACATTTTCCCCCTCCGGCTCTTAATGCACAGTTTTTTCTTCTGGAGCATCCCTGACCATATGAACCTTCTGTTGTAGTTGCACATGAGTCCTTCAGTTGGCTTCAGTTTGAAAAGATGGATTTTAAAGTCATACAGTCATTTAAAAAAAGGTTCAAATACACAAAAATGCTAAAAAGCTAAATATTTTGTGGAAAGGGAAGGATTTTTTGAAGTCAATTTAACTCCATGAACATACAAGGGTTCATGAACAACTATCATAAAAAAATTATTAAATAAAAAAAGCTATGGATCATTCAAGTAAAAACACAGAATTCACAGAAGTGTGCATAAACTTTTGAACAGTATAATTTTTTAAAATTCTAAAACCATTAACTATTAAAACTATCTTGTAGACTAAAGTGGTCCCTCACCATAATGCGGTTTACCTTTCGCTGTCTCGCAGGTTTGTTTTAGTGCAATTTGACTTGCTTTTTTTTACAGCACATTGTGTTCTGTGTCCTGATTAGCGCATTGTGTTCTGCGCCTTGATAGGCTGCAGTCCATTGACAATCAATCTCCTGCTTGCCGTGTCTCCTGTACAGTATAGAATACGTTCAGCTGGCCAAATGTACATAAACCTTTGATCGCTAGCAGTGTGACTCTGAAATGCTGTACTGTATGTTTGCAAGTTTTCTCCATAATGTTGACGAAACATTCTGCACCGTCAAAGGCACCCACGGTAGCACCAAAAAGGCAGAGAAAGATGCTAACCATCACACAAAAAGTTGGACTGCTGGACATGCTAAAGGAAGGTAGAACTTACGGAAGTGTTTAAACAACAATTCAATTCAATTCATCTTTATTTGTATAGCGCTTAAACAATGTAGATTGTGTCAAAGCAGGTTCACATGGAAGATTATAGTGAATTGAAACAGAGTCAGTTCAGTTTTCAGAGATTAAGTTCAGTTCAGTTTAGCTCAGTTCAGTGTGGGTTAATAATCACTACTGGGAGTCCAAACACTGAATAGCAAATCCATCGATGCGCAGCTCTACAACAGAGAAAAGTGTGAAAAGCGAAGCTATATTTCACCTATTGTGGGCTATTTTTAGAATGTAATTCCTGTGTTTAACGAAGGACCTCTGTATATGTAAATGTTGTTTATGTCAAATATCTTATGCATGTCTTCAGTAATTATCTCACTAAATAAATAATATGCAATTTATTATGATACCTCTTATTTGGGTAAAATATTAAACAATTTATCAATTCAATGTGGTGCCAAAACTCCAACTCAATAAATTCAAGTGTTTCAATTACTTTCATGGCCACAGATGTATACAAAATCAAGCACCTGGACATGCAGACTGCTTACTGCAAGCCTAAGAAGCCTATGCCATTTAATTCACTTGGGAAATATTCTTACTACTAAATATAATGGAATACAATGCAATTGGAAACTCAAGCCACACAATTGTAGGCAATATATATAAAAAAGTGTGAGGTCTGTGCATGCTGAGGCATAGTGTCCTTTAAACTTCATGTGGCCTTCAAATATAATCAAAAACACGTATAGAGAGCTTCAAAGAATGGGCTCCCAATTGCGAGCAGCTGCATCCAAGTCTTATATCACAAAGTGCAATGCAAAGTGTCAGATACTGCAGTGTAAAGCATGCTGCCACTGGACCCTAGAGCAGTGGAGACGTGTTCTCTGGAGTGACAAATCACGCTTCTCTGTCGGGCAATCTGATGGATGAGTCTGGGTTTAGTGTTTGCCAGGTGAACAGTAGTTGACTGACTGCATTGCGCCAAGTGTAAAATTTGGCTGGAGGAAGGATTATGGTGTGGTTGTTTGTCAGGGTTTTGGGCTAGGCCCCTTAGTTTCTAGTTAAGGGATTTTTTTAATGCTTCAGCATACCAGGACATTTTGGACAGTTTCATGTTCCCTACTTTGTGGGAACAGTTTGAGAATGGCCTCTGCCTGTTCCAACAAGACTGCGCACCAGTGTACAAAGCCATTTAGACCATATCAGCCAACACTCCCGTTTTTCCCGGAAGTTTCCCGTATTTCAGACCCATCTCCCGCCACCCTCCCATTTTGTTGTTTCTCCTGGAAAACTCTCAGAATTTCACCCTCCAATTTTTGCATGTCAGTTCACGCGTCCTTTTAATTGTGACTCATATCTGATTCATGCGTTTATACTTGCCATACAATTTACGACGTCGCGCATACAAACAGGCGGGTTCTAGCATCTGCGCCACACTAGCCACGATGGAAGAAATTGTCTTGCTTTCAGCTCTGCAAAATATGCGAAATTCGCCCAACTTTTTTAAATGATTTT
Source organism: Danio kyathit (assembly GCA_903798195.1). Taxonomy (NCBI): domain Eukaryota; kingdom Metazoa; phylum Chordata; class Actinopteri; order Cypriniformes; family Danionidae; genus Danio; species Danio kyathit. Next base: position 47,242,360 of record LR812519.1, on the reverse strand, counting down.
GAGGCGGAGTAGAAGAGAAAGGGTCGTCTTCGCAGCTTGCGCCTATGGTTTATATATGGTGTCAGAGGAATTTGTGGGTACGAGAGAGATATCAGATCTGGTGGGAGCAAATTTTTGGCGGGCTTTAATGAGGAGCAGTGGGTCCGAAATTTTAAGATGAGCGCACACACACGCTCTTCCTTCTATGTCATTAAACCTCGGAGAAGTACCACATTGTCGCAAGTTTAATGACATGCAAAACAGAATCAATAAATCTGATCTGCCTGTTTACATGAAAGTCACATTGTCACATATCCAATTTATATCCAAGTTATTTCCACATATGAAGGAGGCTTGAAACAGATCTCTGAATATCCAGGCTGATCTCACGAGAAAACGTAAGTGTTTTACGTTTTGTCATTTTAGTGGCTAATTCGTACGAAATTGTACGATTTTAAAAAGGAGGCGTGGCACCTAACCCCACCCCTAAACCCAATCGTCATTGGGGGATGAGCAAATTGTACTAAATTGTATGAATTAGATCTTACGAATTCATACGAATTAGCCACTAAATCAAAAAGTTACAAATTGCCATGAGATTGTGTTGGAATATCCGAATGCATGCGTTTTTTTGTTGTTTACACGGTCATAGAACAGATTTAATCTGTGTCACATACGAGCAAAAAGTCTAAATTAGATCACATTTAACTGGCAGTGTAAATGGGGCCATAGATAATTGAGTTAGGTGTGGAGGAAGTTGACTGTCCTGCACGGAGTCCTGACCTTAACCTGATAAACACCTTTGGATGAATTAGAACTGCAAACCAGGTCAAATACTCTTCTGGAACAAATATTGGTCAAAAATGCCCATAAATGCACTCTTAAACATTGCGTAAAGCCTTCCCAGAAGAGCTGAAGCTATTACCTCAGCAAAAGGTGGGCCAACAAGAGCGGGATTAAAATAAAATTAAAAATGTATTATACATTTGTAAAGTTAGAACATAGTCCTGAATACAATGTCAAATAAATAATTAGATATTAACAAAAATATACAATAATTATTTAAAAATTCATTAGCCTAAATTACAGATAAAAGGGGGCTATTTTAGAGCAGATAAACACTTTTTCATAAACTATCAAAATGTGCATTAATTCAATTCATTCTAATCAGTAGACACCAAGCAATCATGCACATAACCATTATAAGCATGAGTGTGTGCGTACTTGTGTGTATGTGTGTCACTCTCATGGCTAAAGACCAGAAAGAGAAAGTAAGAGCCCTTCAGAGGCTTTCAATCTCTTGTAATAGTGTTATTATCTTAATGGAGGTGCCAAATACACAAGACTGGAAAGGTCCATGTCCCTTTGTTTTGTGAGCCTGAGAGTAAGTGGTTTTATATTACCCTGCTCTGCTATATGGCTGCCGCTCAATATGAAATGCGCATTACTCTCGGGAGCCACGGCGAACAGCCCGAGACATTGCTCCATCCTCACCTCATGAGGCACATCAGAGTAATCAAGTTTAAATTGTCTCTTTCTCAAGAGGGTCACACCGCTGTTCATATTAGGGGCACAGGCCATCAAGTGCGACTGCAGGTGGTAATGACGGAGACCAGAATGTTTAACATGAAAGCAAAGCGAGGGTATGAAAAAGGTGGGTTTGTGCATTAGTGCACAAGTCCAAACTCTAGACAACAGTTTCTATTAGTAGCCAAGGCAATTCCATTTCAGTCAGTCTGACCAAGACTTGAGATGGACATGAGTTAAAGCATGTGTTCATACTTGTAGTTCGGTTATAATTGGTTCTTTTAGTCAGGACCAAAAATAAAAAATACTACATTTAGCCCTGGTTTGTTAAGTGTCTGTTTTGTCATTTGTAAGACTTAACCTAAAAGTTCAGGAATTTTTGAATCCAGTGACAGCTAAAAATATCAAAGTAAAAACCTGTATTACCTGCTCTAATCGTGGTCTATATGTTAAAATGTCCATGCCAAAAGATATATAAAGGGAAGTCATCACGTCAGTTAAAGTTGTGAATTAGTGAACATAAATCAAGTATAGGGCAACAAGATATATAACTTTGGCAGTAGCAAGACATTTTATATATTTCGGACATGACGTTAAACAACTAGAATGTATAGGAATTGAGGAAGTATTTGAGTCACATAGAGGAGGTAATCTGACTAAAAGATTATTACAAAGAGAAGAGTTCTGGGTAACACTTTATTTTGATGGTCCATTTGAGTATTAGTAGACTGTCTGCTTAATATCTGTTGATACTGACATTTAACAGTCCTTCAACAGACATTTAACTGACTATAAGAAACTTTGCAAGTACCTGTCAACTTACACTAACCCTAACCCCAACCCCAACCCAACAATCTACTTATAATCTAATGATAATTAGTTGCAATGTAACTTAAATTCAACAAACGGACCATCAAAATAAAGTGTGACCGAGTTCTGGATTCAAATAATAAAATCACTTACACCAAGAGGAATAAATGAGCAATTGGACCTTTCTGTGTTTCATTAATGGTTTGTTGTTTATCTATAATATTGTGAATCGTGGATTTTGAGTACAGTGCATCCAGAAAGTATTCATAGCGCTTCACTTCTTCCACATGTTTTTATGTTATAGCCTTATTCCAAAATGGAATAAATTCATTTATTTCCTCAAAATTCTACATACAATACCATTCTACATCCATACCATAAAATTTGAAAGTGTTGCAAATTTATTAAAAATGAAAAAACCTGAAAAATCACATGTACATAAGGTCTAAATTGAGCTCAGGTACATTCTGTTTCCACTGATCATTCTTGAGATGTTTAAGTAGCTTAATTGGAGTTCACCTGTGGTAATTTCAGTTGATTGGACATGATTTGAAAAGGTACCTTTTCTGTACACCTACATAGGTGTCTTTCTATAGACACCTGTCTATATAAGGTCCCAGGGTTGAGAGTGCATGTCAAAGCGCAAATCAAGCATGAAGACAAAGGAATTGCTGTAGAGGATTGTCTCGAGGCACAAGGCTGGGGAAGGTTACAGAAAAAATCCTGCTGCTCTGAAAGTTTCAATGAGCACAGTGGCCTCCGTCATTCATAAGTGGAAGATGTTTGGAACCACAAGGACTCTTCCTAGAGCTGGCCGGCCATCTAAGCTGAGTGATTGGGGGGGAAGGGTCTTAGTCAGGGAGATGATCAATAACCCGATGGCCACTCTGTCTGAGCTCCAGTGTTTTTCTGTGGAGAGAGGAGAACCTTATAGCAGGGGTTCCCAAACTTTTCAGCCCGCGACCCCCAAAATAACAATGCCAGTGACTCGCGACCCCCAATATCCTCTGAGGTGGTTATAAATACAGAAACCTTGCATGCAATGGCGCACACACACCAACAGACCCAAGTCTTATCTTCGTTTATTTTTTTTATGTATGTCAGTGCTGTAAATGTGCCAGAAAGTTTAACTTGGTGTTATAAAATCAATCTGCTGCATCTGACACTATAGAGGTGTCTTTAATATTATGTGATTAACAGGGGTCGCAATCCAATAGAACTAGTCACTATAAGCTATATAGTAACTATATAGTATATAGCAGAGGTGGGCAAACTACGGCCCGCGGGCCAGATGCGGCCCGCTGAACACTTTCATCCGGCCCGCGAGGGAGTTTTTAAAATGCTGCTTCTGAGTGGTTTGGTTTCAGAACTAGTAAATTAATGATGCATTACAAGTAAACGCCATTTGGTGGCAGTATTGCACGCGGTACAGTTAGCGCAACCAGTAGAATTAGAACACACTCGCGGATATTAAAATGCACTTTCACGCAAAATGCGCCCTCAGATTCTTCTTCCGTTTTATCTCATAGTTTTATGATTGATATGAGCATATTAATACAAGCTTAAATAAGATTGTTGTGAATTTGACTCAAATTGTATAATAATTGCTGGTTAAATGTGTTAATTTTTGTCATAGAATATATTTTCCATGCATACATCCACTTTAAAATGTTCTTTTATCAAAGATTTGTGGTTTCATCAAGTTTTATGATGATTGATCTCTATATTCTAAAAGCAGTGCAAATTAGATTAATGTACATTTGACTATATAGTAAACTTTAAGAATTATTTTTAATGTGTTAGAAAAAATCTCGTATTAACAAACAATATCTTTTCTATTCTCCACTGTAAAAATTATTACATTATTATTATTATAGATAGTATTATTATACTTTATTGTTTTATGATGATTAATAAGTAAATATAAATAGCAGTGCAAATTAATTTGACTCAATTATAACTATTAAAATAATCTGTTTTGTCTTAATGTGACAGGATTCTGTCCGATATTACATATTATTCCATGCATACTGCCACTATAAATAAAAGGTATTTTTTGAAGGATTTGACATGTGGCCCTTCACTTGGTTTGCAAAACTTGATGTGGCCCTCGGGTCTAAAAAGTTTGCCCACCACTGGTATATAGTAACTATAAATGACAATTTTTTTTTTGTCTTCTGTAGGTTATGGATAATATTTGGCAATTCATATGGTTTAATAAAAATAAATAGATCACCAGGCGACCCACCCTTCATTGTCCCGTGACCCCTCCGGGGGTCCCGACCCCCACCTTGAGAACCACTGCCTTACAGAAGGACAACCATCTGTGCAGCAATCCACAAATCAGGCCTGTATGGTAGAGTGGCCAGATGGAAGTCACTCCCCACCTGGAATTTGCCAAAGGGCATCTGAAGGACTCTCAGACCATAAAAAAACAAAATTCTCTGGTCTGATGAGACTAAAATTGAACTCTTTGGAATGAATGCCAGGCGTTACGTTTGAAGAAAACCAGGCACCACTCATCACCAGGCTAATACCATCCCTACAGTGAAGCATGGTGGTGGCAGCATCATGCTGTGGGGATGTTTTTCAGCAGAAGGAACTGGGAGACTAACCAGGATAGAGTGAAAGATGAATGCACCAATGTACAGAGACATCCTGAATGAAAACCTGCTTCAGAGTACTCTTGACCTCAGACTGGGGTGACGGTTCATCTTCCAGCAGGACAATGACCCGAAGCACAATGCCAAAATATCAAAGGAGTGGCTTCACAACAACTCGGTAAATGTCCTTGAGTGGCCAAGCCAGAGCCCAGACCTAAATCCTATTGAACATCTCTGGAGAGATCTAAAAATGACTGTACACCGTTGCTTCCCATCCAACCTGATAGAGCTTGAGACATACTGCAAAGAGGAATGGGCCAAGCTTGTGGCATCATATTCAAAAAGACTTGAGGCTGTAATTGCTGCCAAAGGTGCATCAACAAAGTATTGAGCAAAGGCTGTAAATACTTTTGTACATGTGATTTTTCAGGTTTTTTATTTTTAATAAATTTGCAACAATTTCAAAAAATCTTTTTTCACATTGTGTTTATGGGCTATTGTGTGTAGAATTTTGAGGAAATAAATTAAATTTTGAATTTAATCCATTTTGGAATAAGGCTATAACATAAAAACATGTGTAAAAAGTGAAGTGCTATGAATACTTTCCGGATGCACTGTATATAAATAATGAGATGAAAATGTATTTTTAATGTTTTGGACTGTTGGAATTTCATTGCATTGACGTAGACATGAATAAGTGAATGATGATAATTGATATGCTATTTTCCTGTGCAATGGAGATAATGTTTTTAAAGGTGAAGGAAAATATTTTTGTGCAGTTTATTACAGTATATTGAAACAAAAATTAGATGTTTTTAACTATTGAGTGGTCGTCTAACTAATGACGTAATGTGATTGACCGTGGGACAAAAGGGTGGAGTGAGAGGATTGTGTCATGCACTGAGGAAGGCATTGTGAGGAAACATCTGTGTTTTGCATCCACTAAGAATGTAAAATAAAGCTATACAAAGTAATTATTTAATGAGTGCAAGTCATGACCTTCTGAATAATAATATTAACTAGATTAATGCAACAAAAATGTAAAAACTGTGAGCGTGCAGTGCAAGCATCATTACTGAAGACTTAACCTAAAGACATGCAAAAATTTATAATAAATTATAACTTGTATGGCATATATTTTCCAACAGCATTTACATAATACCCAAAATACTGTGTGAGGTGGACGGAATGCACTTTTTCAGATTATAAAATGTGTAAGGAGTCAGATCAGCAACAGTAATTACCCTGTCAACAAGGAAAATGTTTCTGACTGTTATGTTGAACTGAAATGGGCAACACTGTGACTTGCAAGACAAAAACATGTCAGATCACATGGTTTGTTTAGCTTAGTTTAGATGTCTACTGTCAATGTTTAATTTATATTTTGATGTTTATATGGAAGTGGACATAGATGTGGCCTGCTTCTCTGGTACACCGGGGTTCAGCTTATATTCGTTCTTATTTAAAGGGCACCTATGATGAAAATCATATTTTTGAAGCTGTTTGGACAGAAATGTTTGTAGGTATAGGGTGTCCACAGTAATATTGTAGTGATATAAAGACAATAAATCTCTTTTTTAAATTTCCTGACGTTAAAATAGGATCCAAATCCCTCCCATTTTGACACAGCTCCCGACTCAACATTTAGATTGACAGCCGCATATTAACATGTATCCGTAGTAACGCGTATAATCATATCAACAAGACAGGACGTGCACAAAGCAACTGGGATTAAAAGATCTGTTCAGCCCTCTGTGATTATCTGCAACTCAGTAAAATTGCTGTAATTCATCGCCACAGCTGCATGTCAGTACAATTATAAAAGAAGATGCTTCAATCTCGGATTGTGGACGTTAAATCAGGTTTATTTTGTACATTAACATAACGGATATCCAAACAGTTGTGTATATTAACGTGTATCCTGTCACAATCGCCATGCAGAACCAGTGCAGTTAAACATGCGGGCTGCATGGTTGTGTGCATGAACTTTGTAACGACATTGTGTGTGACTCATCGTTGCAGAAAGGCTTGAATTAACTCCACAACAAATACATCAAGTAATCATTGGGAAAGTTCTTACTGTAGTATTTCTCACAAACATTTTGTGATATCTGCTTCCTTCATGTATGTCGCTGTGCTGTTTATCTGACGCAGCAGGAGGTGGCTCTGACAGGCACATGGGAATGGTGGGCGGGGAATACCAGCTCATTTGCATTAAAGGCACAGGCAACAAAACCAGCTACAGTACAGTGTATTCAGAGTTGAGAATCCAAATATCCAAAAAGGTATAATAAATAATCTGATGGGTGTTTTGAGCTGAAACTTTACAGACACATTCTGGAGACTTATATTAAATCTTGAAAAAAAGAGTGAAATATGTGTCCTTTAAATAAAACACACTAGCAGCGCACCAAAGGTAGTTTCAATCAAACCAAAACTATCAATTATGAACACATCCTGAGTCTAGTCTCAAATACATTTCAGCATGCTGCAACCAAAGCAAAAATTCAGACTTTTTTTTTCTTTGCACTAACAGAAACCCAATTATCTTTACCCTTTTTCAGAGAAGAACGCAATTACAAGGAAACAATGCAATGCTGATGACTTTCGATAACAGAATGTCATGGGATCATAGAGAAAGGAAAATATGGACTATGAGATTTGAAGGCCGGACACTATCACTGCAAGGTGGAATATTCAATTACATCTTCTCCCCTGGGACTGATCATTTGTCTGACTAAAACCCCCTCCCCTTCATGACAGCACAATTTCATTTATATTTAGTGCAATGGAAATTATGAGGTGAAAAACACTCGTTCTATTTCTGGCTAACACGGCTGCCATTGACTTGTGTATAATCAAAGCCATTTCATTTCCAAACTGAACCTTGACCTCGTACCACGCTGAATGGTGCTGCTAATCGAGAAGTGCTTTTTATGCTTCCAGACAAGAATTGAAAAGTCTTACATTTATTCTAGCCTCTCAACAATACCATTTCTGTGATCCCTCCGTGTTCCCAGTCCACAATTCAGTTCAAATCATCTGGTGCACTCTTCACCCATGCTCTCACTGTTAGCTTGACGTGTGCATTACCATAATGTATCTCTCCAGGATGACACTGAGGGTAATTGCAATTACTACATCTCTCTTCCCCTTGTCACTTTGCTGGCAAATGGAAAGCGACAATAATATTCCTTCGCCCAGAATGAAAAACACAATCGGCTTAAAAAGTTGATCCAGGAAAGCTTTAAGACTTCGAGGTCACCTTGCCCTCCACCTCCATTGTGCCTCCACTTCAGGTAAGTTAACAACGGCAAAGCTCTTGTTATCCACTATGCTATCAGCGACAGCGCTGTACGCCCCGCTGTTGTCAACACACCAAAGTGCAGAGGCACGGCGAGATAGGATTGCATATACAGCCTCTTCATAATGCTCATGGGCAATGTCATGCTCAATGGTGGGCTCTTGTTAGGAGCTGAGGGAAGGTTATCAGTCCTGACACACGCTTATCAGCACACGTCCATCTCGTAGCACTGGCGCCGCGCATACCACCCACCGAAGTACACAGATGCTGTTTACCCGCGCCAGGAGTGGGCCGCCACAGCTAATTCAACATGATTGTCTCCCAAAGGACAGAAAGCCGAGATTTTGACAGGGAAGGAGGGACAGAGCTCAACACACATCTTCCCTGAAGAAAGGGACCCACTGCACTACGTCTGCGCTTCCCGTCGCTGTTTTGTTAAACCTCGGTTAACGTCGCTGGGGGAGGATTTTTTGGGATTCCAAGCTTGATTCAATCATGGGTAATTGCTATCGGATAATAAAAGAGGACACACAAGGCGGGTTTATTCACCGGGATTCTTGGGGGCTTATTGACACAATATCTCTGCTGTCAATTATCTCTCCCGCTCTGACAGGTGCACAATAACAGGCACTGGGATCTTTCTATCGAGCCGGTAAACTCAAGCTCCTTCTGAGACAGGAAAGTGTATGACATGAGGGGATTGAGTCTGATTCCAGACTGCTCTCATGCTTGTGTGCCCTCCCCAGCCTTATTCCTCACGGAGCGCACTCTCAATCCTCTAATTATATTCTCCTAAAACTGCTGGATAATCAATAGTCCATCTGATTTACTTCATCAAATATTCAGACGGCAGAGTTTACAGATCGAGTCCACTATCTGAGACACTCCCGAGCTTCTAGGCCTACCAGCTTTAATTGCATTAAATCGTCTACAAATTCCCACCGAGCAAGCGGGCTTGTTTTGCCTGGAGAACGGCTCATTGAGGAAATCAGCAGAGAGTAGGTCAGTAGAGACCAAGACCGAAAGGACAGCACCCCGCATGAGGTGCTGCTCTGATATTTTTGGCCCTGTCAACAATGTGGTGCCTGCTCGCTGATTTGACTTTAATGAAGAGACTGGATTTGTGCAGTTGTGCTCGCCCAGGGCTAAAGTCATGCAACCCCGGCAAAACAAATGAGAAAGGAGCAATTACGAGACGCAATAAACAGACTCAGCATTTTCCCTTAAGCGCTAGAACTACATCACAGCTGCAGAGACCAAAAGCGAGTAGGTACCCGAGGGCGGAATCAAATGAACCAACAGCACCCCTCGGCAGCTGGTGAGGGCTGCACACATACAGTACGTCGAGAGAAGGGAAATCAGTAGACGGGAACATTAGTCCTGTAATGTTGACTAGAAGGAATTGCCACAATGTTTTCTTCCATGAGGGATGATGCTGGTTATAAAGCAGTCCTAAATCCTTAGGGGACATTTTGGACAACTTAGTTGTCAAATAAGGTAACCAGTGAAATCCATAGGGGGGCAGTGGGTTCTACTTCACTTTGGTGTAAATGCATGCCAGTTCAGAGCAAGTGCCAATCTGTGGCGGAGCCCCAGTAGAAGCAGGAGATGTACTGTATGTAAGGGAGCACAAGTGATTTTGCCACATGCAAGATGCTTTTAAGGGACTAAACATGCCTCAATGACATCTGGCAAAGAGAATCACTGATGGCACTCTCATCCTAAGCAGCAGCCAGTTGCAAAGCAAATGAGCTTATCCTTGTTGTTCTCTGAGAGTAAAGCAAGATTAAGGAATTCAACCTAAGAAAATGATGCTATAATCCCAAATCTCTTGTAGATCAAACATTCAATAGGAACTGAATTGTTCTCTACTTCTCCTTGAGAGCATTAGTGGAAGATCAACAATAAATATTCAATATTAGCATGAGACAGAGCTTCATCCTCTTCATTTCTGCACGCCTTGCAAGAAAATGTTCTTTCATTTCTGACTTGGTGATTTATGTTTCCCTGAAGGCAAAACTGCTGACTTCCTAAGTGCTCCTAAATGCATAATCTTGTGGGAGGCAAACATACAATAATGTTAACTATTCATTAACAACTGAACAAGGCGCATAACGATTTGGTTTTGTATTCTTAAAGTTTAATTAGAGTACTGTAGGGTTAGTTAGAGAAGCCCAAATGTCAAAAGTCACACGGTGGTAACTTATACATGTGTATACACTTATTAAATGCATACAGACTATACACTAAATACAGTATATGGCCAAACACAACAATTCCGACTATTTCTAACAAACTTTTCAATTTTTAAACAAACTAACGTGAGGTATAATTAAAAGCCATTTTTATAAGACCTAGGTTGTATGGAAAACAGAAATTATGATTTACAACAGTTCACAGCATTGCAAAAAAAAAAAAAATCAAAGAAATCAACGTTGCCAGCCACACACACCAGTTAAAAATGCACTTCACTTATGAACTGAACTTTATTTCACAAAAATAACTTCTGAAACAACGTAAAACGAACATTTGCATAACACAGATTTGCTAAAGCTGTGCACAAGACTGTTATTTACCGTGGTTATGCAGCACCAGGGTCTGACTGACAACAATTTAAACACGGAGTCACACAGATGTCAAAGTTACTGACCTGCTCTCCAGGCTCATGCGACTTCATGAGGCTCTTCTCTCTGTACATTGACCAAAGGCCGACGTTTGGCAGGAAAATTAAAGCCACCATGAACAGAAATGCCATCTGCAGAACGCGCTTTTGCCTTCTCTTCATTTTGAAGACGCACACGAGGCACAATCCAGCGCTAGATGAACGTGAGTCTGCCGTGTGTGCACTCGAGCTCCGCTTCTCCCCTCGCAAAAGACGACAAACTTTCACCTGCAAGGAAGACAGAGTCGCCGCGTCACATAAACAAACACTCCAAAATGAAACGGAGCAGCATATTCAAACGCGCATTAATCCTAGGCTCGAATGCAACACTCGCACTCTTAACTGACATACGCAATTAGCGTAACATTAACTGAACACTCTGGAGAACATGCATAGATTAATAATTGAAGACAATTTTGTAACAAACAGTACATCTAAGACACACACAAAAAAATATAAGACGAGCCCGTTTTTTATCAGTCACGCGAGACGGAACGCGCGCAAGACATGAAAACGACTTACAGTAGAGGGATATTTGCATGTTGAGACATGTATGTTGCAAGTAATCCTCTCTTCTTGGCTGAAGACACGCGAGAGAGTAAGATAATTGGTGGACAACGACGAGCGCTGCGTTTTTATCTCAGGCAATGCACTCGAGATACAATTTGGAATCGTTTCGTGCTCTTCATTAAAAGCCTCGCGCGCGCGTACCACCTACTGAAGGTTTACGGATATTTCTCGTTCCTCCTTGGGCGACTTCTCGTTACCCCAAGATTTTAGATATTGCGGTTATAAACCACGTGCGCTGCGCATTAACGTGGAAACATCCTTGCAAGCCGGGCGATGTTTTCCGATGTGTGGGACATAGCAGAGAGAAGCAGCGGTCTGGAGGCTACACACCAAACACGAGCGCGCACAGTGAGGGGAGAGCGATCCTTCGGTTTGGTTTGAGCTGTTGAACTGGAGCTCCGCTTGTTCTTCAACACGCAAATGCAGGAGTTCGACTCCATACACACTGAAATACACATTGTTTGATGTTTAAGTTGCAATAGTGGGAACTTGGATATTTGTTTTAGGGGGGTTCAAATAAATAAAATTCAAATAAACTGAAAATTAAATTAAGTTAAACAAATATATACATAATTTATTTCTTTGTATTTTTTAAAGGAATATATGTATTTTATGAATATATTAAATTGGTAATATTGCTACAATGAAGATAAGTAAAATGTTAATAACAATTATAAAGTATTACCCATTAACCTACAATTATTGATTACATAAATGTGTGTTATAGGCTAAATAGCAGGATAATGGTGTGCTAAATTGCAATATTAGGAGCTAAAGAATTCTGTTACTGTTAAAGTGAGGAAGCCATACCATCTGAAACACTTAATTTTAAATGTTATTGATCTAAAATAAGTCTCTTCTACTTATTAAAGCTTCATTAAATGACAAAAGAAGATCAAAAAAGACTAGCCCATAAAAGCAGAACTACTGTGAAGTATATATTGAAATATTAATTAACTTGATAACTGAGTTTTATGCAATCATTACTTCAGATTACAGAGTTATCAGATTTTAAAGAAACTTTATGCTGTTATCATGCTGATTGGTATATTTAAAAATGAATATTTCATAATAAATATTTAACAAGTAAAGCACTTTTAGTCACATTATATCACCATTATCTTATCTGGAAGTTTGGAACTATGAAGCATTTTATCACATGATATTTTTTTGCTGCGATTTACTGTGTGTGTATTGTCAAATCTAATTATTATTTTAGTGTTTTGTTTTTGGAGCCTGAAAAAAGTTCTGATAAACTCTAATACAAATCAAATGACTAAAAAATGTTTAGTAATCATACATTTATTGTGCCTCATCATTTACAATCACACGCAATGTAAGTCAAACCAGCTGATGATTTTTTAACTTTGTGTAAGATGCACCCATTTCTTTGAAGGTGTTTATTTATTATTGAATGCTGCTGTACTTGATGGGAAGGAAAGGCAGACAGATGGGGGTGTGGTAGGGGTACACTTTCACCAAAGGCACTGCAGCACAACATATGGAGACAGCATTCACGAGGGATCACCTCATGTTTCTAAGTGAATTGCAGATCTTCATGAATTTTGTCAATGCCAGGTTGGATCTAGTCCTGAATATTTAAATGCATTAATATACAATCTAACAAAGGTGTTTTCCCTTGCCACTATATAAATAAAATATACAGAGAGAAACTTTTGTGATTGTTTGAGTTTCCAACACAACCAACAGAGGGGGCCAACAGGCATGACCTACTCTGAACTGCTGATCCACAATAAGTATATATTTGTTTCAGCACCATGGACAGCAGTTTTTTTCCAATGTGAAAATACTACCAGTCTCATAAAAAAAAAATACACCCTGTATTCAAAAAGGCAAATTTAATTCAGCATAAATCAGCATGTGTGATCCTGGACCACAAAACCAGTCATTTCAGGGTTTCTGCTGGGTCTTAAAAAGTCTTAAATCTTAAAATCCAAATGTTAGGCATTAAAAAGTCTTAAATTTACTGCAATACTGTGTTGTAGATCTTAAATCTTTTTTAAACAGGCCTCAACTTTCCTTTGTTCATGTATTGCTACCCAATCTGGCCAAAACCCATACAATCACCAACGATTCATCTCAATAAAAGTTTAAACTTTCTATTTTAAAAGGTAATTTTTACCTATAGTTATCATAATGGTTTAATTATTTATTAAATAAAGTATTATTATTATTATTATTTACTGCTGAGGACACCGACCTGGAGAGATTGTTGTTTATTATAGTTTTTAAAACTTTTGAAAGATTTGTTGATTTTTTATTTATTTATTTTTTTTAAAGAAAGTTTATGTTGGGAAAAAAAGTGTATGGATACAAGTAGAGCCTGCTTGTTTTAACACAATATTTAAATTTTTTAGCTAAGAAATAAAATCAAACATATTTTAATTGTTTATTATTAATGTATTATTGTATTATTAAATGTATTAAATTATATATATTTTTTTTTTAATAGGTCAAATAAAAATATTTTCCATCTTGGCCATTTGAAAAATTCCTTAGCCTTTATCACTTTATAAGTCTAAAATTTCATTCAAAATGGTGTTAAAAATGTCTTTAACCCCCGGTTTCACAAACATGGTTTAAAGCTAGTTATGGATTAAATTGCATGTTTGAGCTGTCTTAACTGAAAATAACTTGCAGTGAGATGTCTTAAAACATGTCAGTGACATTTTTTGTCTACAGGTGCACACTAGTAATGTATTTTTTTAAGGCTGTTTTAAAAAAATGTGGCATAAATAGCCTAATTTAACTAAGGTCTAGTCCTGGCTTAAGCTAAGCCCTGTTTGTGAAACTGGGCCTAAAAGTCTTAAATTTAACTCTGTGAAACCTACAGAAACCCTGCTTTTGGTGCACAAATATATGTTTGGCAATATCTAAAAATACATTGTATGGGTCAAAATTATAGACTTTTCTTCTATGCCACAAATAATTAGAATATTAACTAAAGATCATGTTTTATGAAGATATTTTGTAAGTTTTCTACTGTGAATCTATCAAAACTCAATTTATGTCTAGTAATATGCATTTCTAAACATTTTATTTAGACAGCTTTACCCTTGTGCACTGTTCAAATTTACTACCCTTTTGTTATGTTAGAGATGAAAACATCCACTGAGTTAAACTGCTGTAAAATGCACCATCAGTCCTAATCAAAACTACTAAATTGTTTAGAAAATTACAGGATTTTAACTCTTTAATTGCCAAGTTCACAAAGGATGTCACTAATTTGGGGGGTGGGGGGCATTTTCAATATAAAAAGGAATCTTTTATCACAGCCTTGAACATGTGAATGATTAGTAACAACATTGGCTTTGATCCATTGTTAGATTTTCATTTATTTCCTCCCTAATTTACTGTTTTTGCCCCAGTGACTTCCATTATAACCACATTTGATGATGCATAAATACACAGTCTTTGTTTTTGTTTACTCCATGTAGTTCTGAGAGCTGCATATTTAGATTTTCTCACACACATCAAGGTAAGTGCGCAAAGGTCATTCTCACACTCTCACACACTCAGACACACATATACACATTTTATTTTGCTGTTATACTCCATATAAAATCCAGGAACCAGAAGCTTTTTTTTGCACAGGCCTATCTAAAGGGTTAATGGTGCCAACTGATGATCAACAGTAAAAATTACAAACTTTACGTCTTCCCAACCTTTTTCATTTATTTATTTCTTTTTCAAAATGCATGATTATATGGTGCCATGGTTTTGTAATCAAAAAATGGGGTTTTAATGGAAGTCAACAGGGCAAAACAGCCACCAACAGTAAATTAGGGAGATAAAAAATGAAAATTAATAAAACAAATAATGCATCAAAGACAATGTTGTTTCACATCTCCAAGACTTTGATAAAAGGTAAAAAAAATCCACTCCATATTTACTTTTTTATTTTCAAAATACGTCATTTTGTGTGTTTTTTTTTCTAAATCAGTAGCATCATTTCTAAACTTGGCAACTCAAGAGTTAAAATCCTGTTATTTTTCTAAGCAATTTAGTAGTTTTAATCAGGACAGAGGTTGATTAACAGATTTATGCAAAAACAAATTGGAAAAAAATATTAATCTGATGCATATTTTCGTCCCTAACATGACAAAAGGGTAGTCTATTTTTAAAAATTCAAAGCACTTTCTCAAAACGTGTCAAGATAAGATTTGTCACCAAAATTCATTCTGCTAGCTGAAACACAGAAAAAGTTATGGTCAAATTAAGACTCAAAATCACCCCAGAGTGCATGAAAACATTCCCAAAATAAGGATTAAAAACTATTTTCTCAATATTTTTTTTTTTTTTTTGAAAGAAGATGAGTAAAAATTGTTTTATTTCAGAAAAGGATTGTCCTATTCTAACAAACCACACATCAATAAAAAGATTATTTTTTTTTTCAGATTTAATGTAATGTATATATCTCAATTTTCAAGTTATTACTGGTTTTGTGGTCCAGGGTCACATATACTAAATGTAAACCAAATATAAAAGTAACACTGTAAAAACTAACAAAAATACCAAAGAAAAAAGCACTGTAAGAACTGGAGAAAATAATTAGTTCAAGACAGAAACTTGCTTCATGCCCCTCTTTGTCTTAATTATCACAGTGCAGCACATCAGTCAAATCATTGGATTCAGCATATTTACTGTGACAGAAGACTGAGGCATTCCAATCTTCCATATAGATTAAACTCTGCCTATGGCTTTGAAATGGAGAGAGAAAGGCAGAAAATAAAGGCTTTTATGATATTCACAATTTGAGAAATGAAATATCAGCACCACAGAAAAATGTATATAATAAATACAAAAATGTTATAATAAATAAATACAAAAATGAGTTATGATAAAATCAATCTATTTGCATTTCATAAACAATAATGGAAACAATTCCCTTATCTACAGTTACAATGTGACTGAATACAACCTAAAGAATTTGAACATTTAATTATGCGTATGCTAGGCCATGGTGCTGTATGTGTACCTATGGAGGGCGATCAGCGACAAAATTCTTTAAATAAATTAAACGTGTGAATTTTGCAATAGTCTGACTGTATTATGGAGGCACATTTTAACACACTTTGACCATGTTAAGGTGGCTTTTTTTAAGGAAAGATATCTCATCAATTAAGAGACAACATTTCTTTTCCATTGACAGGTTTTTACAGCAATCCACATTCTTGGTTCATTATGGTAAGGTAAGCCTTAGCGCATTGACCAGAATGAATTACAAACCTTTTAGGCCTTCCTAGGAACAAATACAAAGATGGTCAGAGAAAGTGTAGATGGAATCCTATGTAAAGATGAACACAGGCAGACTCTGATCACTCATGTTTTGACAATTGTGAATCTCTTCAAGACAAAGTCAGTGAGAGAGATCCCTTTATACACACAGAAACGTCTAGTTGTGTCATGAATAGGATGATAACCTGTCAATCTCACTCTCACTTTGGCTTTCTCCCTTCTGTATCAGGGGTCACCACAGTGGGATGATGTAAATAATATATACAGTTGAAGTCAGAATTATTAGCCCCCCCTTTGAATTTTTTTTATTTTTTAAATATATCCTAAATAATTTTTAACAGAGCAAGGAAATTTTAACAGTATGTCTGATAATATTATTTCTTCTGGAGAAAGTCTTATTTGTTTTATTTCGGTTGAAATAAAAGCAGTTTTTAATTTTTTAGAAACCATTTTAAGGTCAGAATTATTAGCCCCTTTAAGCTCTATATATATATATATATATATATATATATATATATATATATATATATATATATATATATATATATATATATATATATATATATATATATATATATATATATATATATATATATATATATTTTTTTTTTTTTTTTTTTTTTTTTTTTTTCGATAGTCTACAGAACAAACCATTGTTATACAATAACTTGCCTAATTACCATATCCTGCCTAGTTAACCTAATTAACCTAGTTAAGCCTTCAAATGTCACTTTAAGCTGTATAAAAGTGTCTTGAATAATATCTACTGTAGTGAAATATTATTTACTGTCATCATGGCAAAGATAAAATAAATCAGTTATTAGAAATGAGTTATTGAAACTATTATGTTTAGAAATGTGTTGAAAAAAATCTTCTTTCCGTTAAACAGAAATTGGGAAAAAAAATAAACAGGGGGCTAATATTTCTGACTTCAACTGTATATATAACCCCATATCAGAAAAAGTTGGGACAGTATGGAAAACGCAAATAAAAATATAAAGTAATGATTTCTAAATTTACTTTGACTTGTATTTGATGCAGATGATACAGCAAACATTATTTAATGTGTTCCTCATAATTTTTATCGTTTTTTTGTTTGTTTTGTTTTAATAAACATGTATTCCAATTTTGGTTGCTGCAGGACATTTCAAAAAAAAGTTGGATCAGTAAAGCATTTACCACTAATGTTGCCTTACCTTTTAACAACAATTAAAAGTCCTTTAGGAACTGAAGACACCAAGTGGTGAAGTGTTTTAGGTGTAATTTTGTTCCATTCTTCTTGCAAACAAGTCTTAACAGTATGGGATCTGTGTTGTCAAATTGCGCACCACACATTGTCTATTCGAGACAGGTCAGGACTGCAGGCAGGCCAGTCAAGTACCTGTATCCTCTTCCTCTGCAGCCATGGCTTTGTAATGTGTGCAGAATGTGGTTTTGCATTATCTTGTTGAAATATGCATGGGCGTCCATGGTAAAAAAGGCAGCATATCATGCTAAAAAAAATTCTGTGTAGTTTTCAGTTTTAATAGTGAATAGTAAAAGTTACGTTTGCCAAGGGCACTGACACAACCCCATACCATGACAGACCCTGGCTTTTGGACAGTCTGGATGATCCTTTTCTTCTTTGGTCTGGAGCACACAGCGTCTGTTTCTCCCAAAAAATACCTAAAAATGCTGTTTCATCTGACCACAGTACGTTTTCACTGTGTGATGGTCCATCCCAGATGCCTCTGAGCTTGGAGAAATCGACGGCCCTTCTGGACACTGTTAACATAGGGCTTCCTTTTGGCACAGTACAGTTTTAACTGGCATTTGTGGATGTAACTACGTATTGTGGTACTTGATAAAGATTTCCCAAAGTAGTTCTGAGCCCATGTGGTGATATCACTTAGAGATGAATGATGATTCTTGATGCAATAACGCCTGAGGGATTGGACATCACGATAGTTCAGCTTAGGCTTGTGCCCCTGTCCTTTACACACAGAAATTCCTCCAGATTCCTTGAATCTTTTAACGATGATATGCACTGTTCTCCAATCTTTCTTTGAGAAACATTGTTTTTAAACATTTCAATAATTTTCTCAAATCAGAATTATTAGCCCCCCTTTTATTTATTTTTTTCTTCTTTGAATATTTCCCAAATTATGTTTAACAGAGCAAGGTAATTTTCACAGTACATCTGATAATATTTTTTTTTTCTTCTGGAGAAAGTCTTATTTGTTTTATTTTGGCTAGAATAAAAGCAGTTGAAATTTTTTTAAAAACCATTTTAAGGTCAAAATTATTATGTTTAGAAATGTGTTGAAAAAAATCTTCTCTACAATAAACAGAAATTGGGGGGAAAAATAAACAAGGGGTCTAATAATTCTAACTTCAACTATATTTGTTGGCAAACTGGCGATCCTTCGCCAACTTTGCACCTAAAGGACCAGACCTTTCTTTGATGCTGCTTTTGTACCAAATCATAATTACAAATCACCTGTTGACATCACCTGTTTCAAATCACATCATTATTTAACCAATTTACCTGATTACTAGCCCTAAACCGCTCCAGTCCTAACTTTTTTGGAATCTGTTGCAGGTCTGAATGATAAGAAAGGATGTACATTTACAAATGAAAAAAAGTTGACAAGACAAAACATGAAATATTTTGTGTTCATATTGTCTGCAATGAAATACAAGCCCCCCCAAAAAATTGGAGATCACTACTTTCTCTTTTTTATTTGCATTTTCCATTTCCATGGTTCTTTATTATGACATATAAAGTGCCTATACACTCAAAAAAATATTTTTGCTACTTGTTCAGACTACTTATATAAAATAAGCTGAAACACCATTTTTGAGATTTTTAACTTAATCGATTTGTGTCGGGACAACATGAATGAATTGTGTGGAACCCTGCATTTTTACACAGTATGTTCACAACAGAAAATATTTGGAGGGTCGTTAAATTTAGGTGCAAATCAACAAAAATGCTGGAGGCACCTAGTAACTAATAAATAAAAAAAACTTAGAAAAAATAAATAAATAAATAAAACACTGACATTCAAATATTGTACAAAGACAAATCTGCCTTTGAGTTCATGCACGCTATCAGATGAGAATATTTTGAAAAACTGCCCAGTTGTCTGTGTGCATACAAGTATACTATGGTGTCATTATACACCTTATTCAAATAAAGAACTGCAACACACTAGCTTCATGAACAAGGCCCAGCTATATTAATCATCAGTCTAGCAGGTTTATCTTGAACTAAAAGGTGTTATAGGATCAACATATGGCTGTGTGAAATGCATCAGCTGGACTTGCTCATTCCCGCATGAGTAATTTCTAACACTGGATGTGTGACAGCTCGCTACTATTTGCAACAGCGGGTTTTAGTCAGCCTCTCAAAGCCACAAATGCATGCTCACAGGGAGTGTTGTTAGCTCTAAGGTCAAACCAAAGGGTCCGCTACCACATTACCCCTGGAGAAAATTGGGGTCAAATGCCAAGGTCTTACATTCGGTTTACAACGCAACTGTCATGTTACCGGATTTGACTTTACAGGCCTCTGGGTACAAGCTTTTGTTTTTATTCCACTCCGCAACTCAGAGTTTGACTGTCTGCTGTGCGCCTTTTCAAAAAAAAAATAAATAATGATAATGATAAAATTAATTAGTCCAACCCATCAACCAGCCCCGGATCCCCAAGTGAACTGTCTTCCTCACCGAATTAATGCACCATAAAGCAAGTGACATAAATAAATGGTTGGGATGAATATTGGATGACAGCCACACACAAATCATAGAGCGAATATAGTTGCCATCAAATGTATTCAGCATCAGTTAAAACTGACAAAGTGACAAATAATGGGCATGCTAATATTCAGCAGTCATGTGTGCAGATGCTGTGGAGGACAAGCACAATGAGTTATTCTAATCACAACGCAATGAGCTAAATGCCATGCCTGCAGCTAATTGTGAAATGTGACAAATGAGTGTTCATCTGAGGAGAAACAGACAAATTGTTTGCCCGAGGAAGAGCGTACGTTTGAAGGATTTTAGGGGGGAAGATTTGAGTAAAATCACAAATAGAGTTTTGAGCAAATAACGACACACACACACTGAAACTTGTGTTGGGTAAGTTACTTCTGAAAATTAATGAATTACTGAGAACTAATTATATCATTAAAAATGTATTACACATTTAAATTTAATTACTTAATCTGAAAAGTAACTTAATTAACGAAGTAACTAACCAAGTAATTCAATACGTAATTCAATTATGTGACTAGAAAAAAAAATTACATAAAATATATAAAAATGAGCAATATAACACTCGTAGCAGTGCGATGTGGCTGTATATCGGCACTGGTGGGAGACGTGCGTTGGCACGAGCCATCAGGTTGAGTGCCTTAGTGTCCCACCAGTGATGATATACAGCCACATCGTACTGAGTGTAATATTGCATTTATACAACAAGTTGACGGCATAATTGTGTATATAAAAATTAAAATCAAACACGGAGACTTTTAAAATCCTTTTGTAAGAGGAACTATTTTCTTCCACTATTGATTCACATCTGCAGCAGACGTCAGAACAATGTCACTTTAGAGCTTGTATTTTATTGATTATCTAGCGTAATATCTAAAGTGATGACAAAACTGGTGAATTTTGCTGACATTTTAAGATTATAAGGTTGAACAGCATGAAATGCCATCAGTCTACAGGGATTTCCCAGTATTTATCTGTTGCAATCGGGAGATCACAATAATTAACCCCGAAAAAGCCAAAGCAACGCAAACACTACCAGATTACTGTTGTGTTTGTAAGGAAAATGCTAAACACATGCAGGCATTTCTTCTTTCTTTCTTTTTACTGAACTAGTCTGCAGTAACGAAAACAGGAGACTCATTGGAAACAAACAGCTGGCCAACCAAAATGTAACTCAGTGTTATACATAGAGTGGCCAACACTAAATGCATACATTTCTAATATGTGAGTCCCATCTCACACTCAATACACTACAATTACTATGTTTTATAATGATTTCAGTGTTTCCCCTACCATTATATAAGGGGGGCGCCCCGCCCTCCCAATGGCTGTACACGCCCCCCTTGAAGTCACATTAATTGTATTATCTATATAGCGCCAGAACTTTTTTAATACAAGCTAAATAGCTGTATGTAATATCTTATTTACACAACAGCATGTCATTTCTGTTCTGCGCTCACGTCACTGCAGCTGAAATATCAGCCTGATCTCACGTGGAAACGTAAGTATTTTACGCTTTGTCAGTTTAGTGGCTAATTCGTACGAATTCGTACGTGTTCAGTCGTACGAAAATGTACGACTTTAAAAAGGAGGCGTGGCACCTAACCCCACCCCTAACCCTAACCGTCATTGGGTGATGAGCAAATCGTACTAATTTGTACGAATTAGATCGTACAAATTCATATGAATTAGCCACTAAATCAAAAAGTTACGAATTGCTGTGAGATTGCGTTGAAAATATATACACAGATGCAGACATCCAAAGTTGCCCGCAAACGAATGATAATCTCCCGGAAATCGCGAGTCTCCCGCCGGGTCCTGCATCCCTCCCCGCTCTTCAGATACGTCGCGCACATCCCATGCTGTGATCTGTGATGCAGGATCTCCTCTATTTAGTGTCTAGTTATGACCTCTCTCGGAGGCTCTGCGTGTCTTCGGCAAATTCATACTTGCTCCGTGATCCCCCAAAATGAATTAAAATACCCGGAAATCATGGCGACAAGAGAGAATGAGCAAGTAAACAGATTGTGAGAGGCACAGTGATGGTCTAAACATTACATTTGATAGAGTAAATGAATGGAGCAGTAAAGATATCGCAAGTGCAAATCCCCCCTCTCTCTCTCATTGAGTGATCTGCTGTCAATAGTTGGAGACGAGAAAAATATTTGAATGGTTCTGGATGTATATAGGCATTTTTTTTTTTTTTACATATAACAACTGACAGTTCTGTGTTTTTGACAATATTACAAATTCACTAAAAGCTGGCTAGAATTATTAGATAAAACTTTTTTTTTTACAAATATTTAATCATTTAACTTCTTGTAATACACTCATTGCTTTAAGAAGTAGATTATAGGCCTGTTTCCTTTTAGTAAACAAGTATTAGATTTATAGATGTGCATTTGAACTAATTTTCATCTTTCATCATTTGCGATGTTTCCAAATTGCATTATTTGTCATTTTTCTGTGGCGGTTCATTCTGCTTTTTGGTGACCCTTGATAAATAAGGCACTAAGCTGAAGTAAAATGAATAAATTAATTATTTTCTGTAAAGCTGCTTCTGGCCATGACATGTTCACATCTAACTTTTTATAAGAAACATGTTTAATAAATGTCTCAATAAATGGGCCAGACATTTCTGATTTTCCATACCAAGAGGGTCAGAAAATGTTCTTCCAGAAGCCCATAAAGATACATTGCAGTGACAAAAGCTGCACAGTTTGTGAATAAAAATGATATAAAATAAATGTTAATTAATAATTTACAAACGGTTGTACAGGTCAAATAGTTGTTCAGTTATTTACTGCTGTCATTAAAAGACCATGACTCCTTGTGTCAGTGTGAGTCTGAACAGCCACGCTGCGTTGCGCCGCGTCACCCAATCACCAACACTGGATTTGATCAGCTGTAGTTTACAATTACGCAAGGGTTTTCCTCCTCTAAGGGCTTACTATGTGGTCTCTGTCGGCATCTTGTGGATGGACAACGTCAACCGTCTTTGGTCTGCTCAATGACAGACAGTCCTCACTGCAGCCTGCAGCTTGATGACACACTGGACTAGGCCTACTATGTAATGGATGATCGCCTACACCTCTCCCTACCCTAAACCCAATCATCACAGTAGAATGGGCGTTACCTTAGTGGGTGTTACTAGGTCTACTACGTATTATAAATATTTAAAATAGGCACCATGCTTATAAATAAACTGCATAGTTGAAATCTAAACAACTACATTCTCGACTTAAAAAGCCTCAAAAGTACATTATGTTGTCCAACAGCAGCAATATTTGTCAAATTGTAGAGTGTCCTCTGCTTGTTGCTGTATGTGGGCAGAGCAATACACAACAGTGAAGGGTGGTGAGGCTGGACGAGTGCTGTTATTTGCAGAATATTGCACAATTACAAGCCAATCAAATTCATGAACCAGACAGAATTGTTTGTATAAATAATAATATATAATAGTAAATATTAAATAATAATAATACATCATATGTATTAAAACACAAAATGTTTCAAAGTAATGACACCATGTTTCATATACTCAATTTTTAATTCATTGTTTATTAAGCATATACTTGATAAATCTAACTGCTTTTCATAATAAAAATAGAATTATTATTCAAAATACATTTGTATAACAAAAAGGTACAATTGGTACCTACAATTGGTAAAATGTTCTCTTTTTTTGTTTTTAATTCTCAGGTTAGGCGACGCAGTGGCGCAGTAGGTAGTGCTGTCGTCTCACAGCAAGAACGTTGCTGGGTCGCAGGTTCGAACCTCGACTGGGCTGGGTCAGTTGGTGTTTCTGTGTGGAGTTTGCATGTTCTCTCTGCGTTCGCGTGGGTTTCCTCCGGGTGCTCCGGTTTCCCCACAGTCCAAAGACATGCGGTACAGGTGAATTGGGTAAGCTGAATTGTCCGTAGTGTGTGGATGTTTCCCAGAGATGGGTTGTGGCTGGAAGGGCATCCGCTGCATAAAATCGTGCTGGATAAGTTGGCGGTTCATTCCGCTGTGGAGACCCCAGATTAATAAAGGGACTAAGCCGACAAGAAAATGAATGAATTCCCAGGTTCTGCAAATTTTCATTGTCAATCTTAAGCCAATTGTAATCGTTTAGTTTTTTTTTGATCAATCTGGAATTTCCTCAACCAACGCAGAGCCCAAGGGATCAGAGTGAGTGCGCGTTCTTCAGCGATCTTGTGTCCTTTTGTTCGCGTGTAACATCATCATCAGAAGTTCAGTTCCAAAACTCAAGATCGTAAGAATGGAGGACGCGTGAACGTTCCCGGATGTGTTCTTGATACCGAGGATTCATAGATGCCGACAAGAGCACAAAACCCCCTCTAGTAGTCCCAGAAGTCATTGATAAAATGCATGATAAAATCTGTGTTATAGTATATTCGCAAGGCTTTTGTACATGTTATATAAATTGAAAAGGGGGGAAATATTAAACCGTTGTATGAATGGTGTAATGTTAAAATAATTTTCCGTTAAAAATGCATGAAGGTCATGTGACCATAAGAAAGAATGTAGCATCTCATTTCTCAGAGGACGTGTTCTGTGTTCTCGTGGTCTCCCGAGTTCGTTCTTCAGAGGTGACCTGGCAGGACCACTCTCCACGAGAACGCAAATCCGTTGTCTGCATTCTTGGAATTGAGAAACAGCCCAGGTTCTCCCCTCTCACAAACACCCTCAACTGAATTCTATCAGTCCCGCACCTCCACCTCATCACCAATCATCACCCGAGCACCATAAAATCCCCAGTCATTCTGCACTCGATGTCCAGCCTCCTTGCCTCAATGAAGGACTGCACTCTTCTTAGGATCAGAGTCTAAAACTATATCTAACTTTACTCACCTCTCTCTATTGCTTGTGATCTCCAGTGTCTGTGTCTCATTCCTAGCATTGGCTCCCTGTCTGGTCTCCATTTGGTCTCTGTGTATAGTCCTTCTCATTCCCGTCCCCTGTCTGGTATTCGTCAAATCTCCATATCTGGCTATCTGTGTTCCTGCTTCCCTGTCTTCATCCATCCGGTCAAACCATCTCCATCCTGCAACGGTTTTCATGTGTCTCTGTTTCAGCTGCCATCCTTAATATAATAAACTGATTATATACTGACCAGCCTGGTTCCCATATTCTCTATGACCAACATAGGCTCATTCTGAAAACGTAGTCCTATATACGTTTCTGGAGATTGTGAATTATGTAGCCAGAAGTACGTATCACTGCATTTCATCTTTAAAAATGAACGCTATGGGGCGGTATGTCGCCGTTGCTTTTAATGTCCTCTGTATGGATGGCTTTCCGCTGTTACCAGTTTGTCCCGTTAGCTTGCCATGCATGGCGGCGGACTTGAGAGTTGACCATGACGACGGGGTTCAAGTCTGGTAAAGAACGGTTCCAGAAAGCGGGTAAGACAAAAACAGAAGCCAAAAAATTAAATAAACAAGTAAATAACAGGGTGATAATGTGGTAAAACCTGAAAACGTGGTGAAAAAGTAGGCGAGGGTTTTTTTTTTTTTTTCGAGGGCTTTCTCTTTTTTGCTGGTTGAGTTTAGGGAAGTGGGTGGACAGGTCAATCAATACAATTGGTTGGGATTGGGGAAGGAGGAGGGTGGGTCAGTTGATCGGTCAGTCATTCAGTCAGTCAAACAGTCAGCCGACAGCGGCCTCTGGTGGGTTCACGCGAGAACAGCAGACGAAAATGGCACTCGCGAGAGAAATTTGAGATCTCAAAAAGCGTACACAGCGGCCTCTGGTGGATTCGCGAAAACAGAAACTGCAAAAAAAAAAAAAAAAAAAGCTCTTAGCCTAGGACGTATTTGGCGCTCTCCAGGAATGTACTGTATATAGAGATACATTTTCATAATGAACCTGGGTTGTCTATGACACCTTGCTTTTCTACATTAATTTATCCAGAACTGTAGACTTTATTTACAGTATTTAGGGCAATTCAATTATAAGTAACTGTATTTAATTTACCGAAAAATAAAAAAGTAATCCCTTACATTACTTTATTAGTGGAAAAGTAATTTAATTGCAATAACTAGTTACTTTGCATACCCAACACTAAATAAAACCTGCATTTTGACAAAAATAAATCTAAAAGATGTACTTAAAATAAGATAAAGTGCCATTGACCATGGAAATTCTGTTCAGTATAGGTGCATTTCAATTCAAAGGAAGTGTACAATTTGAAGTGCACTGCAGATGGCTTTGGTTATATATACAGTACCCACATCTGTACATCACGTGAAACCACTGCTACTTTCCCCTGTGTAGAAACCTTGTCTGCTTGTCTACTTAATACCTCTTACTGCATTCACAGCATTTCATAATTACCATAATTATTATATGGCAACCCAGATATTATACTCAGAGTGGTTCACATTCCTCAGACTAGAAATTATGCATTTCTGCACCATCGCTGTATTAACAAGCAAGCAATAGACAAAACCACAGTACACTCATTTGCAGTCATCATGCTAATGCCAAATTTCAAACTTGTTTAACAGGACATTAACAGTAGTCCTATATTAGTTTTATTACTGTATATTAGTAGCATGTAAATGCCTTGTCCAAGAAAAACAATTTCACAGATCAAATAAAATGATAAACTTCCCCCAACTATTTGCATTCACACATATAACTGTATATATATAGAAACATAATTATGTGTGTGTGCTTTGACTTAGCCTTGTGTGTATTTTACAGCTGACATTAAAGAGAACTTAGTTTAATACTCACAAGATGCACATATGACAGCCAGCTTTCTGTTTGTGTCCTTTCAGTTTGTGTGCGAAGAAACTTTAAAGTGGCTCCAAAAAGGCTCCAAAACATCTGCAAAAGTTATGCAAAAAGTCATACTATGCAAAAATCACTTTATAAGGGGTTTAAACACAGCTGTGTGGCAACAATGTGTGAATATAGCCAGCTTATAATGGTAGAAATGTATTATTATTATTATTATTATTATTATTATTACACTTGGTAAAAAGCACAGAGCCCAAAAACAACCAGACACAGGAAAAGTTTCTTTTCTCAGGCCATCTACCTTATGAACAGTTAAACATTCCCCTACTCTGCATTAAACATTCATTCATTTTCTTTTCGGCTTAGTCCCTTTATTAATCTGGGGTCACCACAGCGGAATAAACCGCCAACTTATCCAGCATATGTTTTACTCAGCGGATGCCCTTCCAGCTGCAACCCATCACTAGGAAACACTTATACACTCTCATTTACACACACACTATGGACAATTTTAGCTTACCCAATTCATCTGTACCGCATGTCTTTGGACTTGTGGGGGACAGTGGTGGAAAGAGTACTGAAAAATCATACTCAGGTAAAAGTACCATTACTTGCCAAAAAATGTAGTGCAAGTAAAGTAAAAGTATTTGCTGTAAATATTACTCAAAGTCTGAGTAAAAAGTAGCCCTTTTAAAAGTACTCAAGAGTAATGAGTAGTGAGTATTATGCTGTCAAAAGCTGATATGTTTACATGTAATTTGTGCATGTGTGTCTAAACGTAACATTCTGTAGTGCATTTAGTTATTGCCCAGAAGGCACACAACATCATGAGACATTAATATTAGGCTAGATTTAGGTTGTAATGTCAGGTGACCAAAATTAATTGTAGCAGCTAAGGACAACGTTATTTTGATGTCCAATAATGATGTCAAATGATGTTGATATTTGGTTGATTTTAGTTTGTTAGAAAGTGACCAAAATCCAACATTGAGCCAACATCTTAAACCTGCGTCATATATGATGTCAAATACGGACATTTATTCATCAGGTACGGCAACCAAAATCCAACGTCTGATAGATGTCATAGGGGTAACGTTCACACAATGTCAAGCTGTAACATCATTAGACGTTGACATTTGGTTGGTTTTAGGTTGGACATTGGACATTGACATTGGCCTGACCTTAAGTTCTGACGTCAACCCGATTTTCATTTCCAAACAAAATGCAAAGTCCCCATGACGTTAGGGTTCAATGTCAATCTGATGTCATGTTGACGTCCTGTGCCTGCTGGGTGTTTAAGGCCATTTCGGTCATCATACAGTAAACATCCCTCATCTTCTCATCAGTGACATGCATCTAGTCTCTGGGTCAATGCATGTAATGATTTTGAACATCTTCATGGGCACTTTTAATACTTCCAAACAGTTTGCTGTAATTATAAAGTGCATGTCTTGAGGTAGTTCATTATGATGCGATTTACCTTCTACGGTATGTGCAATTTGATTGGACAGGAATCACAGGACTGATTTTTCTAATCCCCATGGACAAGAAATAATAAAGTAGTGACTGCTGGTTGAAAGAAAGTAGTGGAGTAAAAGTACAGATACTGCACTAAAAATTTACTCAAGGGAGAGTAAAAGTACACATTTTTAAAACTACTTAGTTAATTACAATTCCTGAGAAAAATTACTCAATTACAGTAATTTGAGTATTTGTAATTAGTTACTTTACACCACTGGTGGGGGAAACCGAAGCACCCGGAGGAAACCCACACGAACGCGGAGAGAACATGCAAACTCCACACAGAAATGCCAACTGACCCAGCCGAGGCTTGAACCATCGACCTTCTTGCTGTGAGGCAACAGCACTACCTACCCCGCCACTGCATCACCTGCAATAAACATGTGCAATACTTTCTCATACGCACTTGTACACAGCACCTTATAACAATGTATAATGCAATACTTTCTCATGCGCATTTGTACACAGCACCTAATAACTTGTACATTTATAACAAATCTGTACATACAATTCATCATCCAGAGCTCTTTTGTCTAAGTGCATCTCTGTCTAATGTTTGTCGTCTTTTCTCATATTTATTTTCGTGTTGTCACTTGTCACTTTATGTACACTGGAAGCTTCTGTAGCCTAAACAAATTCCTTGTGTGTGTAAAGCACACTTTGCGATAAAACTGATTCTGATTTCTGATAAAAACATTCCTCCTTTGTACATGCCATCTGTCACGGTCACACAATGAGGACAAGGAGGGTTATCTCTTTTCATCAATTTATTCAAACAAGCAGTGCACTAATAAGCAGGATAAGCAGGTAAGTGAAAGTCTTTGCAATGGAGCTTATGAATAGTTGTTTACATTGTAAACAGAGAGCTTTAAGCAGACATAGAGTGTAAAGTCACTTCCCTTAATGATAGCTTTGTTCATCCACAGGTTTGAAAGGAACATCCACATGTTGAACGATCATTGGAGAGGGGAAACATCCACCGAGGAAGGCGAAACAAGGAGAAGGTAAGGTGAACCGTCAAACTGACTGGCTGGAATCGTTGGGTTTATATGGGGAGTCTTGATGATGGATGCAGGTGTGTCTAATCAGAACTCAGGTGAATGTCCTCGGGCGTGATGTCCAGATGGCAGGAGATGGGGAGTGATGATTGGTGCTGAGGGAACGTGATGGTGAGAGAGAGTGGTAGGTGGAGCAGCAGGAACGAGCCAGGGATGTGACACCATCAGAGTGGTAAAGTCCACCCCCCACCGTTAGTAACAATCTCTCCCTCATTAACATAGGATGTTATGCTGCGTCCCAATTCGCATACTTATACTACGACCTAAAAGTATGTACTTTTTTTGTGGAGGAAAAATATATACTTTTGAGTGTGTAACAGAAAAGTATGCAAGCTTTGGGACATACTACTTCCTCGTTACACAGATCGTTGTGTTGCTTAGTTAAGAGCCCTGTCAATCATCCACATTTCTGTCGTATTTAATTTCCTACCTTATTGGAGAAGCAGCAGCAGGATAATCTCCCATTCACGAGTCTTTCATGCAGAGAAATCTCCTCAGGTCTTTGGATAATTCTGCATTCAGATGGTAATGTCCAAACACGTCTTTCTATAAGTGCAGTATTGTTGTTGCAGATGAAATATAACACAGACAATGGTATTTAAATATTCTCCAGTGGGCTAGATATTAATTAACAGTCATACAAACATCTTTACCGAAGCCTCTCTGCTTGATGGTTGGTCTCGTGCGTCCATCATGTTTGTAGTTTGTTTACACTTTTTTACCCGCGTTTTGTAGTTCTAATCGAATTCACATCCAACGCGCAATGTACTGTGGGCAATATCAGCGGTTAGAGTATGGGCGCTTCTACAGATAAAATTTTGACCGGAAATAGTAAATCATCTGGGAATTTTTGGCATACTCTTTTTAACATACTACGATTTGGGACATACTAATTCTATTTTCACATACTATTTAGGACGGATAGTACGCGGATTGGGACCCATCATTAGTCTTGTTTTTGAATCTGCCACTATTCTTACACATAGGCATTTGTAGCTCCGCCTTTTTTGAAAAGAGGACTGGGAGCACAATCTCATTTGTTTTTAAAGTGACAGTCACCAAAATGACACAATTAGAAGTTACAAAAAATATGTGTGGGGTATTGTGACCTGAAACTACATACACACTCTAGGGATATCAGAGACTTATTTTTGTATATCTTGTAAAATAATAGCATAATAGGTCCCCTTTAAAGGAATAGCTTACCCAAAAATGTTAATTTACTGTGACCATTAAGCCATCCTTGGTGTATATGACATTTTTTTCTTTCAGACAAACATACTCAGGGTACATACTTACTGGCTCTTTAATGCTGTATAATGGTCTTGGATAGTTGTTTGAATTTTGAAGCTTCCAAAGAAGTATAACTCGGTCATAAAATTAACTCATATACAATCAGGGGGGTAACGCAAGTCATTTGAAGTGAAGCGTTGTGATTTTGTTACAGAAATTTTTGAATTTTTTAAATGATAATTTCAATCACTGACTTCCAGCGATGTATGTTACAGTATGTGTGACTGACAAAAACAACAAATGACGGGCATACACATATGTACGCCATTGTAAGATGAATGTACTGTGTAAAGCCAGGCCAGCTGGTTTTCTTGCTCATCGTAGTCTTCTGTCATAAACGGTGTGGTAAGTGGTTCTTACAAGACATGCGCATTCATGAAGCTTTAGCTATGAATGTGTCTTATGGTGTGCGTCATATGTCATCATAAACATTAACTGCTCAACACATTCAGGCACCACGAAAGTCAGCGATTGGAGTTTGAAATTAAAAAATTATTTTAAAAATTGAACCCCCGTGGCAGCGTAGGGGTTAGTTTCATGACAGATTTCAGCGCTTTTGGAAGCTCAAAATAAAAGTCACTATCTGACACCATTATACAGCATTAAAGAGCCAGGATCATTTTAAAACTACTCTGGCTGTGTTTGACTGTACAGAAAAAAGTCACATACACCAAAGATAACTTATGGGTGAGTAAAGTATTGGGTTTCATTCTACTATTCTTTTAAGTACCGGAAGCATGAGCTGTAAAGGCCACGCCTTCTTCTGGAGAGGAGGGTGGGAAATAACAGCTTATTTGCATTTAAAGAGATAAACAAACAGCATGTTTTTGCTTAAACCAAAGCAGGGCTTTTACAGCAAGGTATAAAAATGATCTGTGAGGTGTTTGAAGCTGAAATTTCACAGACACATTCTGGTACACCTGGGACTTACATTACATCTTGTAAAAAGCCCATAATAGGACCACTTTAAGTCGGAAACTCACAATAATGGTAATATGCTGTGAATGCAATTTCCATCCATTTTCCAATGTGGAAGGAAGCAATTTCCTTAGAATGTGCAACCTATAGGGATGTAGAGAAAAATACAACACTATTACTGTATCATTCATTTATTCATTTTCTTTTCGGCTTAGTTCCTTTTATTAATCAGTGGTCGCCACAGCTGAATGAATCGTCAACTTATCCAGCATATGTTTTACGCAGCGGATGCCTTTCCAGCTGCAACCTAACACTGGGAAACACCCATACACACTTATATACACATATAAACTAAGGACAATTTAGTTTATTTAATTCACCTATAGCGCATGTCTTTGGACTGTGGGGGAAACCGGAGCACCTGGAGGAAACCCATGCGAACAAGGGGAGAACATGCAAACTCCACACAGAAACAGCAACTGACCCAGCCAGGGCTCGAACCAGCTACCTTTTTGCTGTGAGGCGATCGTGCTATCCACTGAGCCACCATGCTGTCCTATTTCTGTATCACTATTTCTAAATTAATTCCCTTCCAGCTGCAACTCAGTACTGGGAAACACATATACACTCTCATTCACACACACACACACACTACTGTCATTTTAGTTTATCTAATTCACCTATAGAGCATGTCTTTGGACTGTGGGGGAAATCGGAGCACCTGGAGAAAACCAATATAGGGGGAACATGCAAACTCCACACAGAAATGTAAACTGGCCCAGCCGGGACTTCGAATTCTTGCGGTGAGACGACAGTGCTAACCACTCAGCCACCTTTATGTACTTTGGTTGAATTATTCGTATTGCTGTGCCAAATGCCTGTACATTGTAATGGACTGATTTTTTTCTTACTTAAAGCTTTAAGAGATAGCGCCCAAAAAAAAAAAAAAAAAAACTTAATTGTTTACTTATATCCAAGCGCTTCCATCTGTTGAACATAAAACAAGATATTTTGAAAAATGTTGGGATAATCCATAGTAGGAAGGAAAAAGTCAAAGTCAATGTCTGTTTTTTCTCCAACATTCTTCAGTAGATCTTCTTTAGTGCTCAACACAAGAAAGAAAACATGTTTGAAACAAGTGAACTCAGTTAGGAGGGGAAATACTTAATTAAATGACTTGAGATACAATACATTTCAGGACATTGTACTTTTGTCTTTCAACATTCACTACCGTTTTATTTTAGTTTTTCATGTTTTTTTTTAAAGAAAATTATTCTGTTCATCAAGACGGCATTTATAAATGTAAATTTTTTTTTGAATTGTTAAATATTTATTACAATTTTAATAATTTCTTTCTTATTGTATGTTTCAAATTAAATTATTAATCCAGTCATTATTGCTTTTATTACTATTACCTTAAATAACAATAATATTAATAACAATAAGAATAATAAATAATATTCGAGTGATTTCTGAAGGATGATGTGACTATGAAGACTGGAGTAATGAAGCTGAAAATTCATCTTTAAAATCACTGGAATAAATTATTAAATAAATTATAAACTACTTTTCAACAGTTATTTTATAGTGCAATAACAATTCACAATTTTACAATTGTTACTGTATTTTGGATCAAATAAATGCAGCCTTGGTGAGCAGAATAAACTTACTGTAAAACTTTTAAAAATCCTACTGACTCCAAACCTTTGACCGGTAGTGTACATTTGAATGTTTATTCATGTTCATATCTTACTATTACTATAGTAAATTGTCTGACCTCATCTCCTCCACATTATACTGGATGATTTAGATTAGGGTTGGGCCGATAGATGATGCCATCGTCCATCGCCGATGGCCGATAGACATCATGATGCTGAGCCGACATCGCGATCCATCACCCTGCCCCCATCGCAAACCCGCTCGTGAAAAATACACACTCAGGCCCCATTTACACTACACTTTTACAATGGCATTTTAGAATGAAAATGACCCACGTCCACACTGGCGTTTCATCTAGCATTTCTGAACAGCCCTCTGTCTACTGAAAACGCACATCACGTGACCACACCCACCCACCCACCCACACACACACACACACACACACACACGCACTGTCATGCGCTCGTCTGAGCTCCAGAGAACAGTGTACGTCGGACAGTTTATCAAGGATGATAGTGGATCGCGTCTCACTATAGTTGTTAAACGTGATATTTAATTAATCTTGTCTCTATCCAGGGCTTAATTTGTGCCGGAACACGCCGGATCCGTCACCTCATTTTACCGATCTCCCTCCTCAACCGCCCTCCTCCCCTGTCCACTGTTCATTTTCACTTTGTTCCGCGACTCCCCAACCCTCTTCACTTTCGTCTGCGACACCTCAGCGACGCTCACTTTTGTCCGTGAGCAACCCCCGCGCTGCTCACTTTCAACCCTCCGCCATCCACCGCACCAAACAAATGACTGACACGGATCACTCTGCCTACTCACGCCAGAGTCCTGCGGAAAAAGTGATGGACAGGTGGTAATTTGTGTGTAACTTATCTTTATTTGTTTATGATTTGGTTATGGGTAAAACAAAGACCAGGTAGTTGAAACGGTAGGCTACAAATAATTAATTCGTTATGAATTAATTAATTATTCATAAATAATTTGTTCACCTCCGCCTATGAAGACGATGTCATCGTCCATCGCGATGTTTCACATTAGACATCGTACAACGCTAAATTGGTCAACATCGCCCAACCCTAATTCAGATCCAGCCTTTACTAACTACAACTTGATCAATATGGAAATGTGATTGGAGGACAGCTAAAAGACCATAAAGTAAAAGTGAAATGCAGGGCAAAACTATTTTAATTTTCATAAATTCAAGTTGGAAAATGAAAAACAGAGCTGAAATATGGGATTGTCCCAAGATGTTCAGTTTGATTAAAGCAAACCCTGGTGAAGCTGTTTTGTTATTTTTATTTCAACAAGTGTAAACATTGCAATGAAAACCCTGGTGCACACCAAACAAGCCAATCGAGACTGCTGAAAAGATGGACCTAAAGTAAACAAATATTACATCTCAGACTATCACAAGTATTGAGTTAACACTGACTACACAAGCAAAGAACAGCAGAAAAAATTCAGACAGTATTAATCAACATGGAACATCTAAAACGTCCAAGAAATCTACTTAAATGCAAACAATACGTTAAACAGCTGCACATTTGAGTAACACTTTGATTTATATATCAGAAAAATCATCAGGGGGAACCAAGGCGGAACACAAACTTTGTTCATTAGACGGCCCTTTGAAGTGGAAATAGGCCTTGACAGACTGTACGAATTCATAAATCATTTCACAAAGGGCTGAGCGATTTCATAACATTCATTCGCCTGGCTAGAAGAAGGTCACATTTAATAGGGACTGTGGCAGCGTAGTTACTAAAGTGTTAACATCAATAAAAAGAAATGTTAATGGATGCATGGCCTCACGCAAACTCACGGAATCTAGAGAGGCGAGCGACTCCGTGAACATTCGGTGCAACCTTTCTAGCAGGTGTACATGGCCGAGGTCTCTTCACATCACTATGTTCTCCACACTGAACAGAGGAAATGACTGCCAAGAGCAGAGAGAATGGAGCCCTACTTAATCCCTCTTGACTGGGAACAAGGATTTCCTCTTACACTTGTTAACCGGACACTGCTCGACACAATGCTTCACAGCACATATCTAAAATTCCCATCTAACAAATACACTGCCGACTTAACTCTAATGCTTTATGAGCCTAGTCTGCGAGCAGAGTTGCGAAGTCTGCTTATAACACGTGTATATATAGTATATTGAAGTCATAACCAGGGCCAGACGGAATCTTCGGACGTTTTTTTGCTATTTCTGCGGAGAATTTTGGTAAAAATCTGCGGATTTCTGCGGAATTATTTTGGGAGTATCATAACTAAAACCTTAATATGTTAAATAAAAATAATATCTTTTTAACTTGTATTTAATGTTTTAAATGCAAATCCAATTAGATTAACTTTAATTAGTTAACTTTAAGTAAATAAACAGAATTAATGATGGGCTAAAAATCTGCGGAAATCTGCGGAAAATCTGCAGAAAATCTGCGGAATTCTGCGCGCGCAGATTCCGTGTGGGCCTAGTCATAACTATTAGCCTTCCTGTGAATTTATTATTATTATTTTTTATATTTTCCAAGTGATGTTTAACAGACAGATATTTTATTAGATTTTTAAACAATAATTTTAATAACTAATTTATTTTGTCTTTGTCATGATGACAGTACAAAATATTTTGCAAGATACTAGTCTTCAGCTTAAATTTTAAGGTTATAGGCAAGCCTTTGGACAACAGTGGCTTGTTTTTTTTTTTGTTTTGCCAATTGGTAAAAAATAGCTTCTTAAGAGGGCTAATAATATTCACCTTAAAATGTTTTTTTTATTATTATTAGAAAACACTTTTAATCCAGCCAAATTAAAATAAATATTGTTTTTCTCGACAATATAAATGGAAGTTTGGATTAACCTAAAATACTGCAGTGACGAATGGTCTTTCTACTGAAGCGCAAGAAGTTTGAAGGTCATCTTCGGGCCAGACATATTCTTGCAGATGTTAGTAAAATGCCAGTGAGGAGACAGCATCAACCAGCCAAGCATGTCAAAGGACACTGGATGAGTGCAGGAGGGCTAGCCTGTCAACAAAATACAATTGCATCTCATTCTATCACTAAATGGATCGCCACAGACTGCAGTTCTATATTGTTACGAGACTACATGAAGTGTACAACATTGAAAAAAAGTGAGTAGGTTTGCAGAGGGCACTTCCATTGTACTTACTGGAGACCACTGGACATCAGTAAGTAACCAAATCTAGCTTAGTATAATAGTGCAGCTCATCAATGACAACCGACATCTTAAAAATAATAAATTATAAATCTAAAATAAAAGAACAAGAAAATCTATTTCCTTAAGCTAGATTTCCATGCAGTTACAGTTAAATCCTACATTTTAAATGTGCGATTAAATCAGAGACCATGATTGTGATTATATTGTTGTATTATATATTTGACCACAATTTTTTTTATTCTAATTTGAATTATTTAAAAAAAAAAAATTCTGAACTGCTGTTTAACAGAGCAAATATTTTTTCAACACATTTTTAAACATTGTTTTTGTTTGTTTTTCCTTTGAGATAGTAAATAAAATGTTTGTAGTTATTCTGCAATATAATAGTATTCAGCTTGAAGTGCAATCTAAAGGTTACATTTAATTTAATTTAACATAATGTGATTAAATTAACTTTGCTAGTTAACCTAATTAACTTAAGTTAAGTTTCACATATTGTATTTTAATAGGAACTACAGTGGACAAATTCCCTTGTTGTGTGTTAAACATCACTTGGAAAACATAAAACTAAAACAACAACAACCAAAAACAATTTGATATAGTTGCACTCTGAGGTAATTTGGGCATATTTCAAAATAATATGTTTGCTTGTTTACAAAATAGTAATGTCACCTTAAGCTGTATAGAAGTGTCTTGAAAAATATCTAGTAAAATATTATTTACTGTCATCATGGTAAATATAAAATAAATCAGTTATTAGAAATGAATTATTAAAACTATTATGTTTAGAAATGTGTTGAAAAAAATCATCTCTCTGTTAAACAGAAATTAGGGGAAAAAAATAAACCGGGGGGCTAATAATTCAGGGGGGTTAATAATTCTGACTTCAACTGTGTGTATGTATGTAACGGTTCACAAAAATCACGGTTCGGTTCGATACGACACAGTGGTGTCACGGTTCGGTATGTTTTCGATACAGCAAAAAAAAAAAAAAGAAAAAAGCCAGAGGATTTCTCTGATTGAAATCTTTTTATTGTATGAAAACTAACATAAAAAAGCATTATCTCTCTTTTTTTTTTTTACTTTGAACTAGGGATGTCAGTTTCTACAAAATCCCGTGATCAATGATCATTTAAATTAACGATCAATTAATCTATTAATCGCTCATTCTTATAAAAGATCCGTTTAAGTCTAGGCTACCAGCCTGTGTTGAGGCTACTGAAAAATGAGCCGAATATGCAATGCATTATGATCCTTGCTTAATCGTCACAACGAAAAAATCCCAAACTAGGCTACAGGCTGAGTAACCTATACATCAGAGGTAAATGCGGCACACGCTTCTGTTACAGCTTCCGTGAAGAACGAAAGCGAAAGCAACTAAACACTGTTATGCCATAAAATTATTTCATTTTTAACAATCAATTAAATTACACAGCGGTTTTATACCAAAAGTTGATAATAATATAAAATATACTACATTTTAATGGTAAAATAATGATTTAAACGACGGCTGTTATTTCTTTCAGCATTCAAACATTAAATAACTAATGCAGCAAGTGAAATAAAAACGAATATGAAACAACACATAGCAGGATTTAAAGCATATAAAGGACTATTGTATTTAGCAAAATGCTGCTCTTTTTATCTCTGTATTTTTTATCATTTTATTTTTGTTATTTTTAATATTTTTTTGTCTTCATTATTAAAGCTATTGACAAATTCCTGCTTGACATTTTAGAAAATATTTTGCGTAGCTACCCAGTATATATTAAAGATCACTAGAACAAAAAAACAAACACAAAAACATGTTACATGGCCCCATAAATGTCCAACTTATATTTAACTGAATCGTATAAGTGATGAAAATTGCTCGTTCATTTTTAATAAAACATTTGGTATTTTTTTGAGTAAAAACAATATCGACATTTAAGAATCATTTTATTAATTCACTCATTCCTTTGACTTGTTTATTGGCGCATATATAGGCTATAATTTAAATCAAACAACAGTAAATTGGACCTCTACAATGCCACTAAGCTTTCAAACAAAAGTCCAAAAAATTAAAGAAAGATTGGACTTTATCCGGTGACGGCCGACACTGAGCTCAGTAAAGTGTCTTTTGATAAGTTATTAATAATCTGTTCAATAATTCGTTAAAGCCAAAATGAATGGTAAATTAATATAGGCTATTTAAAAAAAAAATTATAGCCTATATAATAAATATAGGCCTATCATATTTTTAAATAAAATAAAATAGGCTATTTTCTGAAAAATGCGCCTGTCTGTGTTTATCATTCCATCGAATTAATTTGATCGCAACACCTGTTATTCAGAACAGAACATTTGAGCTGGTTTCAGTTCTTTTCATTTTCTTTTTTCTGTAGTTTCATTTTTACAAATAATTTTATTTAATTTGTTTGTTAATTAAATTTTGTTATTTAGCCTATTTTTTATGCAACAAAGTTGCAAATTAATGTGCTATGAGATGTGGCTGTGTATGGTAGTGCCAGCGCACGTGAACTGCTGCTGAGAGAGAGAGAGCGCAATAGAAACAATTAAATTTTCGCATGCTGATTTATGTTAAATTGCGAATACATGACTATAATCGCATTGCAATTTTAAAAATTATTGTATTTTTTCCTTTAGGAGGGAAAGTCTATTTTAATTCATGCTAAAGACACGTGGTGCTGAAGTCCGAAAGTGCCGGTGATGTGAACAGCTGAAGCTGTCAAATTATTTTTAGTTTAGCCTATTTATTATTAATGATGATGATTAAAAATAATAATGCTATTTATTTTATTCAATAATGTAATTAAAACATGTAATATATCTACATTAATGCGAAACAAGCTAAATATCATCTTTAAAGTCGTCATATGTCTCAGCTCTCTGCAATATCTTTGCCTATATCCTCCTCAATACATGATATCCTCTATTAAATCAAATAATTTGACCACAATCTTGCAGAACAGGCTTAACAAAATTCGCAGCACTGAACATGTTCCCAGACTGAAAGTGATTGATGATGAGAAAACTGAGAAACCTGTGAGAACGGAGATGTTCACCGCATGTAGCCGTGACGAGCGGCTTTATTAAATGAAAGCATATTTGTGCCAGTCTGTCAAGATTGCTTAAAACACCTTAATATTTTAGAGTAAATAGTTAAAGTTTGCATCACCAATAATTGATCTTACCCACGCGTGACCCACTTATACTTAAATATCATGCGAACTATTTTTTGATTACCTGACTCGCGGATTAACGGCAGCACATGTGGATATAACCGAGATCTGCTTGATTTGACCGTCAACTGGGCAATGGGCTTATGAAGGAATAATGAAACGAGACTCTATTACATTTAACATTTTCTTAAAACCCGAAATTTCCACTACCGATTAAGCATTAAGGTCTACAGGGAAACCAAAGTGCTCCCAAACGCCAGACCCGCTGTTGGTTATAGGAGGATTACATTAATGTTACTAGCCCTTTAGCTGTAGTGCAGTCAGTCCGCGGCGCGTTTCCACCCTTTCGTCCGCAACAAACCCTGCATCATCTCAGCGCCCCTCGGCCTTCGCTTTTGTCCGCGACAAACCCCGCATCATCTCAACACTCAGCTCCGCCGGCTTTTTTGGATTGAAAGCGGCATAACTTTCGGTTTGAGCGCCAGTAGCTTACTCCGACACTGAGTGCAGTGTGTGCCTGACTAGAGTAGTGTTTGGAGGTGGGCGGGGAAGGCAGATGTTGCCTGTCACGTCATTTGGGATTTATTCTCTTTTATCTTTTTAGATATTAGTCTGAATCGTTCGGTTCGTATGCGTACCGAACCGAAAGCCTCGTACCGAACGGTTCGATACGAATACGCGTATCGTTACACCCTTAATGTATATGTATGTATGTATATATATATATATATATATATATATATATATATATATATATATATATATATATATATATATATATATATATATATATATATATATAATGTTATATATTATAAACATTTTATATTTATAATAATAATAATAATATAATAACAATAATAATATAATTTATAATTTAATAATACATAATTGATAATATATACACAAGATGATGATAATTAACAATCTAATCAGTTTAAACTTGCTTTTTGAAGCTCTGGTTTTGGAAGAGCTGGCAACGCTGCACCAGAGAGCTCTGCTTCATTTCACAGGAACAGCGATCTAGATTTTGGATGATATTTCAGACTGACTTGGAACCAGAGAACACAGAGGCAAGCTGATTAAGAAAGTGTCAATCACCAAAATGAGATTAAATGCACACGTCATTAACAATATACGACAGAGATTTGATTTGGGTGACAGCTGAGCATCTGTGCCTGGAGATGAGGTGAGTGGGCCGAATCGGCACTGCTGCTGTTGCAGTTCTTTGAGCACAGGTCTACCATAAGAGATGAAAGCTGAGGATAAAGCAGACAGTTGCCGTTCAAATGGAGGCTGCAGCCGCCTGTACGCGCAGTGATAAGGAAAAGGACAGCGTGAGAGCCCTCCAGAGCCTGCTGGAAAAGAACACCCAGGTTCAGCTTCAATCGAAAAATAAATCTCCTGACTGAGTTTTTAGACAGCATAGCGATGGTGCTCAAACAGGGGAGAGAGAGGAGTGACAGTGCAGAACATTTGACCAGAGATCATAATCTGACCCAAATGATTCTCTGGGTAACTTTAGATTGTATCATTTATTTACCTGTGAATGTGTGTGTGTGTGTGTGTGTGTGTGTGTGTGTGTGTGTGTGTGTGTGTGTGTGTGTGTGTGTGTGTGTGTGTGTGTGTGTGTGCGTGTGTGTGCGTGTGTGTGTGCGTGTGTGCGTGTGTGCGTGTGTATGTACTGTATGTATGAATGAATGAATGAATGAATGATGCATGAATGAAATGTTTACCTGAGGTTATGAAGTTTTGTGAATGCATGAATGAATGAATGATTTTTTTTACCTCAGGTTATGCAGGTTTGTGAATGAATGAATGAACGAATCAATGAATGAATGAATGAATGAATGAATGAATGAATGAATGAATGAATGAATGAATGAATGAATGAATGAAATGGTTACCTCAGGTTGTGCAGTTTTGTGAATGTACTGTATGAAAGAATGGAAAAATGAATATGTGTATATGAATAAATTGATGATGTATGAAGAATGAATGAATAAATGAAATGTTTACCTGGCGTTTTGCAGTTTTTTTCAATGAATGAATGAATTAATTAATGATTTTTTTACCTCAGGTTATGCAGGTTTGTGAATAAATGAGTAAGTGAGTATGTATATGAATGAATGATGTATGAAGTATGAATGAATGAATGGATGAATGCAATGTTTACCTCAGGTTGTGCAGTTTTGTGAATGTACGAAAGAATGGATGAATGGATATATGTATATGAATGAATGAATGAACGAATGATGTATGAAGAATGAATGAAATATTTACGTCAGGTTATGCAGTTTTGAATGAATGAAATATTTACACCAGGTTATGCAGTTTTGTGAATGAATAAATTAAATATTTATGTCCGGTTATGCAGTTTTGTGAATGATTGAATTAAAT
The DNA here is from genome assembly GCA_903798195.1 of Danio kyathit. Taxonomy (NCBI): domain Eukaryota; kingdom Metazoa; phylum Chordata; class Actinopteri; order Cypriniformes; family Danionidae; genus Danio; species Danio kyathit. The sequence goes on along the minus strand of LR812519.1, from coordinate 47,199,918 downwards.
ATTTATGCCAGGTTATGCAATTTTGTAAATTATTGAATGAATGAATGCGTGAGTATGTATATGAATGAATTATGCATGAAGAATGAATGAATGAATGAATGAATGAATGAATGAATGAATGAATGAAATGTTTACCTCAGGTTGAGCAGTTTTGTTAATGTATAAAATAATAAATAAATGATTTTTTTTACCTCAGGTTATGCAGTTTTGTGAATGAATGAATGAGTGAGTGTATGTATATGAATGAATTAATGAATGATGTTCGAAGAATGAATAAAATAATGAATGAATGAATGAATCAATTGATTAAATATTCACCTCAGGTTATGCAGTTTTGTGAATAAATGAATTAATGTATGTATGTATATGAATGAATGATGTTCGAAGAATGAATGAATGAATGAATGAATAAATGAATGAATGAATGAATGAAATGTTTACCTCAGATTGTGCAGTTCTGTCAGTGTATAAAAGAATGAATGATTTTTTTATTTTACCTCAGGTTATGCAGTTTTGTGAATGAATGAATGAATGAATGAATGAGTGTATGTATGTATGCATGTATGTATGTATGTATGTATGTATGTATGTATGTGTGTATATTAATTAATGATTGAATGATGGTCGAATAATGAATGAATGAATGATGAATTAATGAATTAATTAAATATTTACCTCAGGTTATGCAGTTTTGTGAATGAATGAATTAATGTATGTATGTATATGAATGAATGAATGATGTTCGAAGAATGAATGAATGAATGAATGAATGAATGAATGAATGAATGAATGAATGAATGAAATGTTTACCTCAGGTTGAGCAGTTTTGTCAATGTATAAAAGAATGAATGATTTTTTTATTTTACCTCAGGTTATGCAGTTTTATGAATGAATGAATGAATGAGTGTATGTATGTATGTGTGTATATGAATTAATTATTGAATGATGGTCGAAGAATGAATGAATGATGAATTAATGAATTAATTAATTATCTAAATATTTACCTCAGGTTATGCAGTTTTGTGAATGAATGAATTAATGTATGTATGTATATGAATGAATGAATGATGTTCGAAGAATGATAGAATGAATGAATAAATGAATGAATGAATGAATGAATGAATGAATGAATGAATGAATGAATGAATGAATGAATGAATGAATGAAATGTTTACCTCAGGTTGAGCAGTTTTGTCAATGTATAAAAGAATAAATGATTTTTTATTTTACCTCAGGTTATGCAGTTTTGTGAATGAATGAATGAATGAATGAATGAATGAGTGTATGTATGCAAGTGTGTATATGAATGAATGAATGAATGATGGTCGAATAATGAATGAATGAATAATGAATGAATTAATTAATTATTTAAATATGTACCCCAGGTTATGCAGTTTTGTGAATGAATGAATGAATGTATGTATGCATATGAATGAATGATGTTCGAATAATGAATGAATGAATGAATGAATTAAATATTTACCTCAGGTTATACAGTTTTGTGAATGAATGAATTAATGTATGTATGTATATGAATGAATGAATGGATGAATGAATGAATGAATGAATGAATGAATGAATGAATGAATGATGTACAAATAATGAATGAATGAATGAATGAATGAATGAATGAATGAATGAATGAATGAATGAATGAATGAATGAAATGTTTACCTCAGGTTGTACAGTTTTGTCAATGTATAAAAGAATAAATGAATTTTTTTTTTTTTTACCTCAGGTTTTGCAGTTTTGTGAATGAATGGTTGAATGAATGAATGAATTAATTAAATGTTTATCCAGGTTGAGCAGTTTTGTCAATGTATAAAATAATAAATAAATGACTTTTTTATTTTACCTCAAGTTATGCAGTTTTGTAAATGAATGGATGAATGAATGAATTAATTAATGATTGAATGAATTAAATATTTACCTCAGGTTATACAGTTTTGTGAATGAATGAATTAATGTATGTATGTATATGAATGAATGAATGAATGAATGAATGAATGAATGAATGAATGAATGATGTTCAAATAATGAATGAATGAATGAATGAATGAATTAAATGTTTACCTCAGGTTGTGCAGTTTTGTCAATGTATAAAATAATAAATGAATTTTTTTTATTTTACCTCAGGTTATGCAGTTTTGTGAATGAATGGATGAATGAATGAATGAATGAATGAGTGTGTGTATGTATGTATGTATATGAATGAATTAATGAATGATGTTCGAAGAATGAATGAATTAAATATTTACCTCAGGTTATGCAGTTTTGTGAATGAATTAATTAATGTATGTATGTATATGAATGAATGAACGAATAAATGAATGAATGAATGAATGAATGAATGAATGAATGAATGAATGAATGAATGAATGAATGAAATGTTTACCTCAGGTTGTGCAGTTTTGTCAATGTATAAAATAATAAATGAATTTTTTTTTTAATTTTACCTCAGGTTATGCAGTTTTGTGAATGAATGAATGAATGAATGAATGAATGAATGAGTGTGTGTATGTATGTATGTATATGAATGAATTAATGAATGATGTTCGAAGAATGAATGAATTAAATATTTACCTCAGGTTATGCAGTTTTGTGAATGAATTAATTAATGTATGTATGTATATGAATGAATGAATGAACAAATGAATGAATGAATGAATGAATGATGTTCGAAGAATGAATGAATGAAATATTTACCTAAAGTTATGCAGTTTTGTGAATGTATGAATAAATTAATTAACAAATTATTTTTTTTTACCTCAGGTTATGCAGTTTTGGGTTTGATATCACCAACACTTAAAGGGACAGTTCACCAAAAGATGAAAATTATTTAATCATTTAGACACCCTTCACTTGTTTAAAACGTCACGTTTGTGTTTTTTATGTTGAACACAACAGATAATATTTTGAATAATGTAAATCAGTTATGATTGATTAATATAGTATGTTTTTTATGATTGATTAATATAGAATGTTAGTTAATAGATCATGGGCAACCCAGTGGCGCAGTAGGTAGTGCTGTTGCCTCACAGCAAGAACGTCGCTGGGTCACAGGTTCGAACCTCGGCTGGGCTGGGTCAGTTGGCGTTTCTGTGTGGAGTTTGCATGTTCTCCCTGGGTTCGCGTGGGTTTCCTCCGGGTGCTCCGGTTTCCCCCACAGTCTAAAGACATGCAGTACAGGTGAATTGGGTAAGCTAAATTGTCCATAGTGTATGAGTGTGAATGTGTGTGTGGAAGTTCCCAGAGATGGGTTGCGGCTGGAAGGGCATCCGCTGCGTAAAATCGTGCTGGATAAGTTGGCGGTTCATTCCGCTGTGGCGACCCCGCAAGGGACAAAGCCGACAAGAAAATGAATGAATTAATAGATCATTTCTAACATTCTTCAAAATATCTTCATATTTATAAATACAAAATATTTAAATATCTAACATATGTTTTAAAAATAAAAACTCAAAACAATTTGAAACAAGTTAAGGGTAAGTTTTAGTAAACAATCTCTTTAACACAAACACACGCATGTACATCACATATATTTTTTATATTGGAATCATTTAATGAATATTTATCTATTTATCCATTTCTTAGTGTAAATACATTCATTAATAATAATAATTAATATTTATTAATTCATGTAATCATTCATTATAATCAATTTTTTAAAATGTCATATTTATTTATAATTTGTATTGATTGATTGTCTATATCAGTGTTTCTCAACTGGTGGGTCGCGACCCAAAAGTGGGTCGCGGGAACATTTTCAGTGGGTCGCGGAGTGTGTGGTCAAAAAAACAACAAAAGTTTCATTTTTTAACTTATTTTGCTTATACCGGACTTTTATTTTGAAATGCGCGCGCGACAACCGTACTGACTACTTCCCGATAAACATTATGATGATCCGTGGATGAGCAATCCCTTTGGAATCGACGTGGAAAGCGTCACGTTGCCGAGCAACAAAGAGAATCAGCTTGTGGAGCCGTCATGTGATAAGACGCTGAAAAAGAAATTCAGTGAAGTAAAGCCTCTCCCAGTTTTGGTGCCGCAAAGTGCTTTCTGAGTATTCGTCCCTTGCCATTCGTGTGATCAAATCCATCCTACAATTCAGCACTACGTATTTGTGTGAAAGTGGCTTCTCTTCCTTGGTGCAGCTTAAGTCAAAGCAAAGGAACAGGTTGGACATAGAGCACGATCTTCGGGTCTACCATCACCCCAGACTTTAAAACTCTTATCAGGAGTAAAGCACATACTCAGTTATCTCATTAGCTTCCCAAATTACTGTTAAGTGAAACAGATGCTTATAATTGCTGTCATATTAGATGTAAAAATTGTTATGATTGTTTTAATAATTTTACTGTAATTTGCTGATTTGTTCTGTTCAACAGGATCAGTGTTAATGTTTTATTAACAGTTCAGTTTAGTTCATGGTAACTGAACCTTTTCTTACCCTTACTTTGTAATATTTCTATAATTTGATACATTTTGTTAAATGACAGCAATAAAATATTGTTTATTTGTAAATATTGGTGACTTGTGATTTATCTGTCACTATTTGTGTATGTTAACAAATAAATACAAATTAATTATAATTCCTAAAATTATATTATAGTTCCTAAAAGTTTGGGTCGCGGCTTGATGACCATGTAAAAATGTGGGTCCCATGGCCAAACCAGTTGAGAACCACTGGTCTATATAATACTAACAATTGTTTCTTTATTGTTTCTTTTTTGTAGTTTGTTTATAACTATAACTCCATTGCTTTTTTTTTTTTTTAATTCACTTTCTTTTCAAAGAGAAGGCAGTGATTTATTTATTTTTATTTTTTCTGAAGTCTGAGTCTCCAAAGTTTTGTGCCTGAAATTAGTATCAAACTTCTGGTGTTTCAGATTTATTACACCTATAGTGGAGAATCAATTTAACACCCGCTCTATAAATTACACAGAGGAGCCTAGCTTTCAATCAGCCAGAATGGTCAATTCTGAAAATGGAGGCAGAGAAGAAGGGCTAATTCACCCAAAGTCCACCTTAGTTCTCCAAAGATATATAACTTTGATAAACATTCACCACTCAGCAGGAAAACTACTGAGCACACAGAGGGGGAAGATACATTAGAAGCTTCAAAAGAGATCACATGTCCTTGACTGTCAAACATGTACAAGAGTGGTACAATGGGAAATGTCTGCTGGGACTTTAACATAGCTGCCCGTTAAAAGAAAAAAAAACACAGGGCCTTCTATTGTTAACATCGAAAATGCAGACTTTTCTCTTTTATCTGTTGGAAACAATTCAAGTTTTGCTTTTGTGAAGGTCAGATCAGTCATTCCGACTACTCCATGCTGACTTAGCAAAACTCGAGCACTTCTTCTTGAATGATAAGATAGTGATGGAAAAAGTACACTACCAATCTATTAGTCATTTTATCATTTATATATATATTTATTTTTTCATGAATTGGAAAAAAAGACCAAACAACTTAAATTTGGTAAGTGAAAACAAACGCACACACACACACACACACCCACACACACACACACATAGTGATCTGAGCGCTTGAACGCTGTCCCCAAAAGTGCTTTGAAGTGCCATATTAACATGCATCTTGCTGATAAAGGTTTTTAAGCAAGTAGAGAGTGTAACAATTTAGGGGAGACTGTGGCTTCAGGCTTAGCCTGAGGACATCGGCAACCTTCTGATCCAGTTTGTTGAAATCAAGAGGTTAGGGTTCCAAGGTTCCCTAGTGAGAATCTGGAGTTAAAATTGAAAAACGCAGGCTGTATACAGTAGTGCTCTGTGCCATCCTAATGGTGAAATGTCCTTTGGAAACATTACTGAGATATCGCCTGACTATTGATTAAAAGTGTCTGCTAAATAATGGTCCGTTTCCACTGAGTGGTACGGTTCGGTTCGGTACGTCTTTTGACAGTGGAAACGGCCATAAAAGTGTACCGAATTGTACCGTACCACTTTTTCGGCACCCTTTTGAAAGGGTACCAAACACAAGAAAGGGTACCAAAAGCTGAACGCTATTGGTTTACAGAGATACGTCATTTGCTCACGCAACAAGCCAGAATGAAAACAAAGACACCACCGTGTTTTTAATACACAGCAGAGAGTTTACGGCGTAATTACTAAATATATCAAATGAACCTTGTCGTCGTCTTGATGAACAGCCACAAAGCCAAAAGAAAGAGCAGATTTTACCCTGTGCCCTGTAGTTTTTTACGAGCCAGTCTGAAGCGTGAGCGGTTTTGCTTTCTTGCTTGCGCTCGCCGCGCATCTATATTTGAAATAACAAACTTCTTGAGCTGATGATAATAACGTGCTCTTGATTATTGATGTGCTTTTGAAACCCGATCCTGACAGAAACTGACAAACGCGAGAGTGACGCGCGAAAAAAACAAAGGAGAAGCCGGAAAAAAGGAGCACATTATTTTTTTCAGCAAACGTGAACAAACTGCCATGTTTATTATTATTATCACCTTTTGGACTATTATGAACTCGGAATGACGAAATTACTTTCTAACAAGTGGCTACACGTGCTGCTGAAGATTAAAGACACATTTAATCATGAGAGGTTTGCACTGACTGGGCTATATTTTGTGTTGTTTTGAACCTAAAAAAGGTACTAAATGTATCCTGTGTGTAGTTTTTTCTGTAATTGGTAACATATTGGAGACTGTAAGGGTCTGTATGTGTTCATATATGTTGCATTTATTTCTTTATTTTATATAATTGCAGACGTTACAGTAGGCTATTTCGCACTGTCATTGATCTGCAGTTATAATCAACTCATGTTCATAGAAAAGTTAGTAATAAACATTTATACAGAAGTATTTATGTGTATAAAGCATCTGTTTTGTGAGAAGTGCTTCTCATATGATATGTGAGCGACCCATACAGCTTTACAGTAGACATTTTCTCGAGCGAAAATGAGTTGACCGAAACTTTCTGTCGTACACCACACCCACCAAAAGAGTACATTTGGTACCCTTTTAGCAGTAGAAACGCAAGCCTGATATAGGTGACCTGTACTGACCTGTACCGTACCGTACTGTACCAGTCAGTGGAAATATGCCATAAAGGTTGGTGATTTTATAAAAGTTATTTAGCAAGCTGATTTATTGCTGGTTTAATGTGGTTATAAAGAATGCTAATGGTGCTTTTTAAATAGTGTGACAAAACAGTACCAGTCTATATTCAAAGTACGCAAGTAGCACAAACCTTCCATACCCATAGGATCCCAAAATGATTATACGAGTTCCAATTCTGGCAGCTTTTTAGTCAAACAGTGTTACTGTATGTCTTAAATCAATATAAACATGTAAACAATCAAATGTGATGTCTTAATATGACTTTCAAGACAGCTAATCATTTTCCAAGATTAGCAAGCTAAATAATTGTATTTGTCCTACATTACTTATTTATTTTTTATTTGTATTACTGACTTCTGTCAAATACTATAGAATACAGAGGACAAGTCCCTTGTATAGTTTTGAATGGGGAAAAGTGTAACGGTCAGTATGGTGAATGAAGCCCCGCATTCTAGTACACAAGCCAACCATTAATTGCTATAGACTGATAACTCTTTGGGGCAGGGCTCGGACTAGACATGAGTTGCAGACATGAGTTCCTGCAGATTTTGTGTGATTCAATTGTTTAGAAATGAAACTAAAGACACAGTAGTTGCTTAATTTTATTGGGGATTCCTAACATGAAATTTAAACGTAAGCTTGGCAAGCAATTTGGCAAGCATACTGTCCGAGAGGGGTTTCAAAGATGGTCGCCGATAGACATGACTTGCTTTAAAGGGACTTTGCTACTGTATTACAGTTTCAACCCACTCTGGTATCTGTGAAGCTGCTCTGAAACAACATATTAAGAAGTTGGGGGTTGTTTTTTTTTTTTTGGAAGGGTACCTTGCGTATCAAGACTATAACAGAAATAATGCCTCTTAAAGAAATATGAAGTAGAAATCCAATCCACTAGAATAGTTACGTTGTGGAAACAAATTCACATTTATTTTAGACTATGGGGGCCGTCATTATTGTGTGAAATGTGATGTTAAATGGAAGCACTTGGTGAGCCGTTGGCACTGCCTGCTGCTGTTTTAACAATACTCAGAATGTATAATACTGATATGACGCCAAAATGTGCCCCTTTTGGTATTCACTACAATAGTCTTTTTTTTCCCTAATAGGACGTAATAGTAAAACGTTAAATGCTTCCGGATTTTGAGTGAACTCAACATTGAGAAAGGGCAGAGAAAAGAAACGCTAGACAATAAATGTGCCAACACTTCTTTGAGGCAGCATTGATCATAATTTGAGGAAAATGGACACTTTCTGACCGCAGTAAAACTGACCAATCACCAGGTCACTTCATGAATAAGCTTGAACTTTCTCCTTCAGAGTATGTATTTTCACATCCTGTTGTTTCTCAGTGCTAATTTTACTCAATATCTGAGAGCATTTTGACTATTTGTGGAGATGTTGCAACATTTAGTTTAACTGCGCTCTTATACCAGTAAGATTCCTTTCAGTAGCTCTACTTTAATAAAAGCTTTAAAATCATCAGGCATCTTCTCATGCTTTTTTATTCTTATCACTAGGAAAACAGCGAAGATATATGCTGCGTCCCAATTCGCATACTTATACTACCCCCTAAAAGTTATACTTTTTTTGTGGAGGAAAAATATATACTTTTGAGTGTGTAACAGAAAAGTATGCAAGCTTCGGGACATACTACTTCCTCGTTAAACAGATCGTTGTGTTGCTTAGTTAAGAGCCCTGTCAATCATCCACATTTCTGTCGTATTTAATTTCCTACCTTATTGGAGAAGCAGCAGCAGGATAATCTCCCATTCAGTCTTTCATGCAAAGAAATCTCCTCAGGTCTTTGGATAATTCTGCATTCAGACGGTAATGTCCAAACACGTCTTTATATAAGTTCAGTATTGTTGTTGCAGATGAAATATAACACAGACAATGGTATTTAAATATTCTCCAGTGGGCTAGTTATTAATTAACAGTCATACAAACATCTTTACCGAAGCCTCTCTTCTTGACGGTTGGTCTCGCACGTCCATCATGTTTGTAGTTTGTTTACACTTTTCACCCGCGTTTTGTAGTTCTAATCGAATTCACGTCCAACGCGCAATGTACTGTGGGCAATATCAGCGGTTAGAGTATAGACACTTCTACACTTAAAATTTTGACCGGAAATAGTAAACCATCCGGGAATTTTTGGCATACTCTTTTCAACATACTACGATTTGGGACATACTAATTCTATTTTCACATACTATTTAGGACGGATAGTATGCGAATTGGGACGCAGCAACACACTCACCAGTCACTTTATTAGGTACACCTGTCCGACTGCTCGTTAACGCAAATTTCTAGTCAGCCAATCACATTGCAGCAACTCAATGCATTTAGGTATGTACACATGGTCAAGATGATCTGCTGCAGTTCAAACTGAGCATGCCATGGTTGAAACTGCTGATCTGCTGGGATTTTCACACACAACCATCTGCAGGGTTTACAGATAATGGACCGAAAAAGAGAATATATCTAATGAGCAACAGTTCTGTGAGCACAAATACCTTGTTGATGCCAGAGGTCAGAGGAGAATGGCCAGACTGGTTTCAGCTGATAAAAAGGCAACAGTAACTCAAATAACCACTCGTTACAACCAAGGTACGCAGATGAGCATCTCTGAATGCACAACATGTCGAACCTTGAGGTAGAGAGGCAACAGAAGACCACACCGGGTGCCACTCCTGTCAGCTAAAAACAGAAAATTGAGGCTAGAATTCACACAGGCTCAGCAAAATTGGAAAGTAGAAGATTGGAAAAACATTGTCTGGTCTGATGAGTCTCAATTTTTGCTACGACATTCAGATGGTAGGGTCCAAATTTTTGCACCAACAACATAAAAAGCATGGATCCATCCTGCCTTGTATTAACAGTTCAGGCTGGTGGTGGTGTAATAATGTGGGGAATATGTTCTTGGTACACTTTGGGCCTATTAGTACCAATTAAGCATTGTGTCAACACCACAGCCTACCTGAGTATTGTTGTTGACCATGTCCAACGCTTTATGATCACAGTGTACTCATCTTCTCATGGCTACCTCCAGCTGGATAACACGCAATGTCATAAAGCGTGAATCATCTCAGACAGGTTTCTTGAACATGACAATGAGTTAACTGTACTCAAATGGCCTCCACAGTCACCAGACTTAATCCAATAGAGCACCTTTGGGATGTGGAACAGGAGATTCACATCTTGGACGTGCAGCTGACAAATCTGCAGCAACTGTTTGATTCTATCATGTCAATAGGGAACAAAGTTTCTGAGGAATATTTCCAGTACCTTGTTAAAATTATGCTACGAATGATTATGGCTGTTAACCCGCCAACCCGCTGCTAGTAAGGTGTATCTAATAAAGTGGCCGGTGAGTGTATATTTCTGCAGTTGTTTATCTTTTGATAGGATGACCCCAAATTTCTGCTTTATTTTGTGTCCCAATTTAATAGGGTGGAAGAAAAAAACATCATATTTTGTCCAGTATTTCACTTACATAACTTTTATTTAATGCTGAGTAAGCAATAGTTACACAAACATTGCCTAATCAGTCACATTAGCTATATTTTAAAGAATAAAAGTACTATTATATCTGTAATGAGTGTAAGGGATTGAAAGCATGGAGGAGATCAAGTCAGACGACAACTTATTAATAGTTACAGCATGACGAAAAGCTGAATGAACATTAGAAGGTTTAGTTAAAGAAATTGTATAACATAATGGGATATAGGGCATCTCAAGTAAAAAATTGTTTCAACCATTAAAAAGAAACCAGTCAAACAACATCACATTTACCATTTATTGGAAAACCAATTGTTGTCCACAATGTGATTGTTGGAAAGCAATAAAAACAGAGATGCACATTTTGCTAAATATGTAGGCTATTTCTTATTTAATAAATAAATGTTTTGACAGACCAGTTACGACAGACTACACCAATTTCTTAAATATTATATCACATCAATAACATTTTTACATAGACGTTTTTTTTTTTTTTTGTGCAGACTAACATGTATTCTACTCTAGTCATGCTATTTTTCAACCAACATAATTATATTCAAATTATGCATCCTTTTCAACTCAGGCTCATTTTGAAAACGTACCGCTATAGAAATTTCTGGAGAGCGCCACATACGTCCCAGGAGTTACGTTTTTTTGCAGTTTTTGTTTTCGCAAATACACCAGAGGCTGCTGTGTATGCTTTTTGAGATGTAAATCCACCAGAGGCTGCTGTTGACTGACTGATTGATCGACTGACCCACCCTCCTCCTTCCCTAAACCCAACCAATAGTGTTTTCAAAAGCACCGATTGACCCACCCTCCTCCTTCCCTAAACCCAACCAATAGTGTTTTCAAAAGCACCGATTGACCCACCCTCCTCCTTCCCTAAACCCAACCAATAGTGTTTTCAAAAGCACCGATTGACCCGCCCACCTACTTCTCTAAACTCAACCGCAGTTTTAAAAAGCAATCCAGAAAAAGAAAAGCCCTTGCCTGATTTTAACCACGTTTTCAGATTTTACCACATTTCTCACTCTGTTATTTACTTGTTTATTTTATTTTTTGGCTTCTGTTATTGTCTCACAAGCTTTCTGGAACGGTTCTTAGCCAGACTCAAACCCAGTCATCGTGATCAACTCCTCTCTGCATCTCCAAGTCCACCAACGTACAAGACGAGCTACTAGGCAAACTGGTAACAGCGGGAAAGCCGTCCATACAGAGGTAAGCGGTCAGCTGGTAGCGCTAAAAGGACGTAGCGTTTGTTTTAAAGACATACATACTTCTGGCTACATAATTTGCGATCTCCAGAAATGTATATAGGGCTATGTTTTCAGAATGAGCCTGTGTTCAAAGACTTCCACTATAATGTGAGAAAGACTATGCAGTTTTGTTTTTAATGACTAATGATAAAAGTGAAGTGCTAAAGAGCTGTCAAAACAGGACCACGACTGTAGCTTCAAAACAAAATGGCTACATAAATACTTTATAATATATAAGAATGTAATGCAGCGTGATTCATTACGACTTCATGAAAAAGAGATTTAACCGTGCTCATTTGAGTTTTTCCATTGGTGAAGTTTGTCCCAAGGGAAATGCACTCTATTATATTATCCTGAACATGTCTGAAATGACAAATTAGACTGTCCAGTGTGCAACATTATGGAACACCAACGCAAATGAGCTGTTGGCATTGTCACATATTGGCTCGTGAAACGTCTTCATAAAATGAAAAAGGTCTAACATAAAATCCATCAGACATTCAGACTAAATGTTCAGTTGTGTACATCAAACTGCACATTAACTGGACTCTTCCTTTCTGTATCATTCGGTTAGGGAGACACAATCAAAGCCTAACAACAACAACACTGTGACTCAGCTGAACCCAAAACACTGTTTGTTGAGCATAATAAGCATCAGCTAGATTGCATGAGATGGTATTTTCCATAAAGACACTTTCCATCAGCAGCACATACAGATAATATAGGCTGCATTTACGGGGCAGAAGCTAAAGGTGGGGGGGGGAATGTCCCTTGCAGTAACGTGAGATGGACGGCGGCTGGCAAATAGCTCTAATTTTGTGGGTGAAAATAGATAGGAATGAATAACTAAATGTCGGGCACCATCTTTCTCCGCATGACAGTTTTCCCGCTGGGCATCTCCCTCTCTCTCTCACTCTCTCTCTTACATGGTCTGTTCAACCTTTTGGAGGTGGGAAATCTATTGAATTTCAATTTCTTCTTCTGTGGGAAAGAATACCCCTGAGGTAGAATATTTGACACAGGCACATCACCGGAATAAAATTATATCTATATCAGGCTCCGGGAGGCCACATAAGGGCGAGAGCAACTTCCTTTTGCTTACAGACTATTCTGAGGAAAGGCCGTTAGGTATCAGATGACTGGCGCGTGGTGGAGATGAAAAAGTGATAAATTGTACCTACAATGGCGTGAGACACACGCACAAAAACACTGAAGTACATGTGCATGTATTTCTTTTGATGGAAAATAAATGTGATATCCAAGCAATAACCTGGGCCCAGTTTTTTAAAAGTAATCCAGAGGGATTTTGGATCAAGGATTGGATCAAATCTTGGATTTTTTTTTTTAAGAAAAAGGGGTTTTTGTATTAAGATCAGACCATGTAATCCAACCTGCCCTTTGGGTTATTCAAAACTTTGAACTCAGATTGGGATCTATTTGAACATTAAATAAATAAATAAATAAATAAATAAATAAATAAATAAATAAATAAATAAATAAAATAAAAAACAGGGTTATCTTGATCCCATCAGAAGAGTGGTTTCAGTTGTGAATCAATACCAAATAAACCAAATAAAATAAAATAAAAAAAGTTTTATTTTTTTAAGTGAATGATCAAAAACTTGGTTACTGATGATATACTGTATAAATTCCTTTATATTTCTTCATTTATGAATCATGTCTTATCTAATGAGACATGGTAATCAACAACAGCAAAACAATAGCATAGCAGACAAACAAAAAATAAAAAGGTAAATGTTTGTTGATTGTAGGGTTTCTGTTTCTTACTATTAAAACAAACAATGGTTTTTTGTGGCCACTGTTATTTTGCCTACATGTTGTTCTTTGCTAAGCCAGTAGGCTATACTGTTGGTTCCATTTAAGGCTCTGGTAAACAGGATTTGGTAATCCTATCCCAATGCTAACTGCATAGCATAACATATTTGAAACACAGTCCCTCCCCTGCCGTCCGAAGCCACGCCTCTTGAAACACGAGCATGCGCACCTTAAAGACGATAGCAGACAACCCTCTCTCATCTCACATGCTGTCCCAACGCCACTCTGCTTAGTGGTTGGCCGATGGTGTGCAGGAATTACACTTATTACTAAGCCATACTTACAAGCTATTTCAGAGCGAATATTCAGAGTAGCATGGTAAACAATATAGGGAGCGCGTCACAGGCTGTCGTTGTTCAAAAATGAAACAATGTGAATATAAAACTAACTTTAGCTCAGTAAAGCAGGCAGAATAGCGCTATTTACTTATGTTTTGTTGTTAAACTAAATAAAAATCTACATTATCAATGCTGTAAAAGGACCTTATGAAACTGAAAATAGTCACATTAATCTTTCGCCGGGAGATTTTGTTGGCTGAACAACACTTCTGTGCATATAACCCATTCATAAAACAACACAATCTACATCAACAGCTTAAAGTGACTAAAATAGTTGTAAACATCTGTCTAAAAGAAATACTTCAGCCATGGTGTCATCCTTCCTCCAGTGTGCAAAACTAACTCCAATATTGATTCAGGATTTTAAAAAGTTTTGATTCAGTATTTGTTTTGCTCTTTCTGTCTCTCGCGTGCAGGTGAACGCGTGTGCATGCGTGTGCCCGCGCCAATGGCGGATCTGCATGAATGGCTGCAGATGTTCAAATCTACATTTGTTGACAGACAGTTTGGGCTTCTTATTAAAATATTTAATTGGACGAACATTTTTTAGTCTTATGCCTTACCCAGAGTATAAAAATACATTTAAATACATTGTTCATTTACTTTAATAAGCCTACTATTATAATGTGAAGAGACTTACAACCAGCACAGCAAAAAATGTTTCTGAAGACAATCACCTACTGCACCTTTAACCTAAAACAAACTAAAAATCTAAAACAAATGTTAATTTTCCAATACACTACATGACTTGTAACTGGAACATGTTTTAAAACACTCTGCATGTAAGGAACAATAAAAGTAACACAGGAGTGCCTCAGGGATCTGTCATTAATTCATTCATTTTCTTTTCAGCTTATTCTCTTTAATAATCCGGTGTTGCCACAGCGGAATGAACTTATCCAGCACACGTTTTACGCAGCGAATGCACTTCCAGCTGAAACCCAACTCTGAGAAACATCCATACACACCCATTCACACTCATACACTACGGACAATTTAGCCAACCCAATTCACCTGTACTGCATGTCTTTGGACTGTGGGGGAAACCGGAGCACCCGGAGAAAACCCACGCGAACGCAGGGAGAACATGCAAACTCCACACAGAAACGCCAACTGACCCAGCCGAGGCTCGAATCAGCGACCTTCTTGCTGTGAGGCGACAGCACTACCTACTGCGCCACTGCATCAAGGATCTGTTCTTGGACTAATTCTGTTTTCCATATACACCGTATTACTGGAACCTGTCATTATGAAACATGGTTTCTCTTACCATTGCTTGGATGATGACACTCAATTCAACCAGATGGTCCAATGTTGGCTGAATAGACTTCTGACGGCTTGGAGGACATCTTGGCAAGGATGAAAATCTGCAGCTCAACCTGGCAAAGGGAGAACTTCTTGTTTTCTCTGACAAAATAGCTTTACAGCAAAATTTCACTATGCAGCGAGGGTCACCAACAGTTATTCCATCAAGTTCAGCCTTAGGATAATTTTTTTGATGACCAGCTGACCTACAAAGACCTAAAAAGCATAATCATGCAAGTTTGTGCTACACAAGCTGAGAAAAAATAGCAACAAAGTATGTGGTTCAACTTCTTATCCATACCTTTGAAAGTTGTAGGATAGACTATTGTAAAAACTCTTCAGGCTGATGTCCATCATGTGCAATCAAACCTCTACAAATGATTCAAAAAACTGCAGCATGAGTGGTCTTCAACATACCCAACAAATCCCACTTCGAACCTTTCTCCCTGCAGTGGCTACTGGTTGAAGTTCGCATCAAGTTTAAGGTGCTGATGCTTGCTTATCAAACAACCACAGGATCTGCACCCTCCTGGCTTCAACAAGTTTTTACAAGTCTACAAAGATCACAAAAAGGCACAGTATCACTGGACTGAACAGTCACTCTTCATCGCTGGTGAAATGGTCTTCAAAATCCAACTGTGTTCCCTGCTTCTTTAATCCCTCAGTTTTGGGACTACAGAGAAAAACGACATTGTGCACTACACGACTGAGGATCATAGACAACCTAACCTTCTAGTCATTCTGAACATGATATATATATAAAAAAAAAAAAAAAAAAAAAAAAAAAAAAACTCATTCATAAATATTTTTTGGAGATAAATTACAGATGGAATAAACATGAATGGGTAACTCATTGTGCTTAATCAAAAGAGAAATGAAAAGAGCCAATGAGTTTACTACATGAGTTATGGGTTCATTCGTTCATTGTTGCGTTTGTTCATTCGTTCGTCCATGTAATGCTCTACTGTGTTGCCTAATAACACATAACTGCTCTGTTTGGAACTGCTTTCATAGACATTAATGGGTCAAAATGTAAGTTTTGTGATACTGATATTATACAACAGATTATACAATAGCATATACTGTTCCAAGCATGGATTGGCACCACCTTGTTACTGTTAATATGTAAATAATTACCAGCTGCTATTAACATTTAATGTCATACAATCAATAATTTGCACATATTGACATTTTAATCAGGCTACTTATCCGCATTTTTCCCAAAGCATAAATGTTAAGCCCTGTATAATGAGAAATATTATCCTGACAATAAATGAATACAAATGGAGACCAAGCAAATAAGTACTTGCACAATTGGTGTGGTTCTGTTGCAATCGCCGGCAATTTCCTTTTGTTCTTTGCTCTGTTAAGGTAACAGTTGTTCACATTCTGAAGGTACTGGCGCTTTTTGTTGTGGTTCATGGAGGTGGTCTTGTATGTCTACATTTCTTCTCAATCTGATTTCCTTTGACGTACCCGTGTATTATGTTTTAGTAGCAATGTGTCATACATCATGGTATGTGTTAAAAACCATATGGCTCAAAATACCAAATATTGATTTGTATACAGTGAACCAATGGAATCAAAGTTTAAAGATAAGAGATAAGACAAGAGATAAACAAAAAGGGTCTATGACCATCCTAAATTACATGATTGAACTCAATCTGCAAACTGGCTCTGATCTTTGGCAACTATTTTGGCTGGGTCAGTTGGCATTTCTGTGTGGAGTTTGCATGTTCTTCACCTTTGTTTGGCAGGGTTTCCTCCGGGTGCTCCGGTATCCCCCAAAGTCCAAAGACATGCGGTTTAGGTGAATTGAATAAACAAAATTGGTCATAGTTTATGTGTGTGAATGAGTGTCTATGGATGTTTCCCAGTACTGGGTTGCAGCTCGAAGGGCATCCATTGTGTAAAACATATGCTGGACAAGTTTTCGTTTCATTTCGCTGTGGCGACCTGTTGAAATATCTAGCCAATTCCATGCATGTTCAATAAAAAAAGTTCAGGAGAGGGTTTTCTTCAATGTCAAAAATATTAGTCATTTATTAGATACAAATAAATAATTCGAGGACCGAGTTCTGGGTTAGTTACCCCAATGCAATATAAGAATTACATTCAGGAGGTTTGCAACTAACTTACATTTCCCTGACACCAGCATATATACACAACTGATATTAACAGGTGGAGTTTTGTAACGTCACTTATCAGTCATTCTGCAGTCCTTTGGCTGTTGCTCCCAAACATACTTCCTCTTTCTGCAACCCTTCTCTGCATACCAGAATTGCACAGTTAAGTGCATCTTCATTATATTTCACAACTTCTACAAGAATCCAGCTCCTTATAACATGTCTAGACTTCTTGTTAGACAGAAGTCTGGAGCAAGGCCCCCACACTATATTTATTATTATTCTGCTATTTTCCTCTTGTCAGCAGTTCCTTCTTTGAAGTATGTAACAAAGTTAGAAAGAAGAAGTATGTTTGATTAATATGTGGTATCATACAAAATAAAATAGATTGATTAATCTGTTTTTAGTCTACACATTTTTCTCTAATAAAACATAGATAAAAGTAAAAAAAAAATAAATTCATTTTTCCCCACAAACCCTTGATAAATAAAGAGACTAAGCTGAAGGAAAACGAGTGAATGAATTAATGAATAAATGTGGGGCAAAAGTGGCATAGTGTATTCCAGCCTATAAAGGGTCACAATACACCAAAACACATTTTTTGAGCTGTTGACAGTCATATATGTGTCCCACGCTGCTATAAACAATATTAGGACACCTATATTTCACTAAAAAGTGAAAATTGGTTGTTTTTGCATTATTTTGAGCAAATTGGTTCTTCTGGTTTGAAACGAATTTCTGAAGCTGCGTCACGCCGATTAGATGCTTGTATTCCAGCATGGAGACTGGATGTCTGTACCTGCGAGTACATCGTGATGTCTCTGAGTGTACAACATTAATTCATGAGAAAGACTTTGTTCAAACCAATCAGCGCACTCTATTGTGTATGCGGTGCAA
This sequence comes from Danio kyathit, assembly GCA_903798195.1. Lineage (NCBI taxonomy): Eukaryota > Metazoa > Chordata > Actinopteri > Cypriniformes > Danionidae > Danio > Danio kyathit. The sequence goes on along the minus strand of LR812519.1, from coordinate 47,181,565 downwards.
CTTCATTAATATGCATGATAGCCACGAAGACTGTTTTACCTGTTAGTGTTCAGACAACAGAGAGACGCCATGTTGTGTTGCTAAAACAAGTCAAAGAACGAGAATTTGGAGACATGGGTCAGTGTTGCATTTATTATTGTGCTGCAACGAAGGTTTTGTTTTCATTTCCCCGCTATGAGAGCGCATCTGGACTCACGTGTGGATTACAGTGCACGTGACACGCGCCAGAAATGCGTTTGTAAGGAACATTTTTTATCCGAGAGCTTTTCACATCTGGAAATGGTGAAATCCGGATTTGCTGCTCGTCTCCTTTTAAAGAAAGACACGGCTCCAGGTTGTATTGATTGTCCTGTGTCTACAGATTTGGTAAGTGTGTGTGAGAGCAGTGCCCTTTGTTTGTTCATTCAGATGGCAAAGTTACTTCGTATCGTTAGCAGTGTTCTTTTAGTTTTTAAAGACATACCATAGTCAAAATTATTTAGTTACTAAAGTATGTTAATATCACTGCAATATTATAGTACAGTATTATAGACTGAAAGATCTGCTGTAAAGGCTGCTCTCCGAGTGTAAACATGTAAACACCACAATCAAACTTGTACTGTCGTGTAGGATTTTCGCCGCATTTTGTGACAGGATAGTCTCTACACACACAGCTTTCTGACGCTACATACCGAGTGCATCTAAGTTACCGAGAAATGCAAAGGATTTTTTACTCCCATTCGCCGTGCAGTATCAAACATACCATTAAAACTCCTCTCTCAAGCAGTTCCTCGCTTTCAATATCTTGTTTGTCACGCCAAACTGCAGTTAAAGTCGACAAATTAATAATTTGGCAAATAATTCAATTACTGATGTCCATGTAAACACAGTCACTGTCTTTCTCCCTGTGTCTGTGTGTTTGTTTTGCCTCGCACGTGCCAAAATGGAAACTCATATTTGCAAATCCTTCCCTCTTTCCCTCCCCCAACACTCCCACCTAAATGGAGCTGGACACGCCCACTTTCCTGACTTTTTCCAAACTAGAGGTGTGAAAACACCCTGCTGAGACAGGGGGTTTCGTGGCCCTTTAACGGAAATCCTGTAAATAAAAAACATATTTCCCAATAGCTGCTAAGGAGACATTTCTTAACGTCATTCAATTTAAATTGGCATACAAAAAATTGTAAGCATACGATTTTTTTTTTTTTTTTACTTCTCGGGGAAAGGAAAAAAAAATAGGTTTGTCATAGCATTTATATACTGCTCTTTGATGATTTGAAGTGCTTATTTTATCCTCGCTTTTAAGTCTCTTTGAATAAAAGCTTCTGCTAAATGAGTAAATGTAAATGTTTACTTACAGCTAGCACTAGAATAAAACATTAAAAAAAAACTGTTGCCCAGAATCTTCTGCTTTGGTTTTGTTGTAGTCTTTATTGTGACCTAGTTACCTTTGTTCTACCTTCCAGTCAGTCTTTATTTTTCATGATGATTCATTAATTAGCACACCTGTTTCTGTTCTCTTCATTATTGCTTGTGTGTTGAAGCCTCTCAATTAATTGCTTTGTGTGGTTAATTTGTTTTGGTGTTTCATTTCTCTAGCAAATTCCTATTTTCTTATTTATTATTGTTTTTTTCTTTTTTTTTTTTTTGGGGGGGGGGTTGAATGTAGTATTAAATACATCATGTGCCAAATTAATGCAGCACGTAACAACTTTTGTGATTTACTTGAAGGGAATGTTCACCCAAAATGTAAATGTCCTCATCATTTACATTTACTCAAGTGGTTCTATCTTAACTTTTAATTTATTCCTACTTTTAAAGACAAAGCAAGATGTTCAGAAGAAAAATGTTTGGAGAAAGCAGCCACTGACATCTATAGGTTGATGTTGTTTTTCTCTCCCAGTATTCTTCAGTATATCTTTCTTTGTGTTGAAAAGAAAGGGACTTAAAAAAAGGTTTGGAACAAGTGGATGAGGAGTAAATGATGACAAATCTTTCATTTTTGATTGAACTATACATTTACATATATTTATTTAGCCGACATTTCTATACAAAGTGACTTCCAAATGAAGAATACAACAAGGGATTCATCATAAAGAATTCAATAATCACAGAATGTGTTAGTATTACAACACTTCAAACAATGTTACATTTTAATTTGAATTATTATCATTTTGCAGTTTACAATAAGTGACCTCAGTAGATACAGTGTAAGCTGAGCTGTGTTTTTAACATTACACAAAGAGATTCTGCATATGGGAAGGTTTAGAACTTATAGTAAATATCATTCCATCAGCTAGAAACACTGCATGAACCTGCTCTGCAAAGGGATTTTGACCTTCTTAGTGGTGGTACCACAAGGTTTCTGGAGGGGATGTAGTCCTTGTAAGAGCAAGTGAAGGTAATGAGGGTGCAGATCCCATGGCTGTTTTGTATGCAAGCATCAATGTCTTGAACTTAATGCAGGCTGCAACCAATAGCCACTGCAGGGAGATAAAGAGAGGCATGATCTCTTGAGCTTATTGAAGACAAAGACCAGCCATGCTGCAGCATTTTGAAACATTTATAGAGGATTTTAGAGGTTTCATATGTTTAAAAAATAAAATGTCAACACTTTTTGGCTAATTTTGTAGGATGTACATTTGCATGTGTATTCTGATGCACAATTATATAGATTGTGTTGGTCATTGTGGGATTGATTTGTCTTAAATTTATGTTTGTTGATTTATAGAGCTTTAAAGTGTTAGTTCACACAAACAAATGATTGCCATCATGCCATTTTAATTCCCTGAGACTTTGTTGAAAAATAAACACAAAAATGTGATGAAATACAACAGAAATGCAATGGTCCCAATACATTCAAAGTCCAGAATAAAATATTTTCTAGACGTTGAAAATCTCTGGACCATCGCTTTACATGTGCTTTATTAACGCCACCCAAAATGTATATATGTTTGTGCATTTGCTTTGACTTTGGATGTAATAAACTCGCATAAATACCTAATTTCGCTTTTGGCTAACTCCTGTTGGTGTCGTCAATCTGGCAACCTGCATTTGTCAATATAAAAAGGGGGTAGAGTGGTAATCGGGCCATAAAAGTTAGGCTCAACAAGGCCCGAGCCCAACAGAATTCGGCCCGAGCCTGACAAGTACATTTTGATTGACAGCTTTTAAAAGCCTGAACGCATTTACAGCCAGACATTATTCAAATGTACACATGCACACAGCCCTTTTTTCAAGAATGAGTCATTTATACGTGTTTTAACAATTTCCTCATAACAAATGTATAGGCCACTTAGAACAAAGAAATGAAATAAGTCCTCTGTAACATCGTAACATTTCAGCACTCTAAATAGGCCTAGGTAGATACATTTAGCCGTTAAATTGGCCAACACACCAATACAAATATGTCTTTCTTGACAAATTAACTAAAAATAAATTCTAAATTAAAATGGCTATTTGGCAATAACAAAATTAAGATAAAGGCTCTGCGGGATTTGTTTCGACACTTCACTCTTCACAATCCGGCCTTAAGGTGACGTTGAAGCTGAATAATAAAGAAATAATGCCAACATTAGCCTATATATACTCTGTCTACATTTGTAATGTGAATGTCCAAACACAGGTTTATTAAAAAGAATGGTCAGGCAAGCAACGGTCAGCACAGGGGCAAACAGATGTACACAGGGAATCCAGAGTCGTGGTTGAATAAACAGGCAGATGGTCAGGCAGCAGGCAACGTAAACAAGCAAACAAGGCGAGGGTCAAAAACACAGCAAGACAAGGCAAGCGCAAGGAAAACAAAGTGGGCCGTATACATGTGTGTGTAATCAGTCCATGAGCAGCATCAGCTGTGGGAGTGTAATCAATAGAGACTTGGAGCAGGTGTGTGTGTGTTGCATGACTGGATCTTCTAGTTCATATACCAGCATATTTGTAGTCTTTTGTGATCTGTGTGTTTACCAGCGATCTGTAAGGTTTAGATCGCTGGTGATTGTGACAACATTATGCATTAATGATTTAATTAATATTTAGTTATAATATGAAAATAATTTACTCACCTAGATTAGGCTTTGTAAATGTGTTTTTGTGGAGGAACATTATTGAATCCACTGTAGATGGCTTTAGAGCAGTCCTGCACTCACTGATAGTGAACATGCTTTCACTGCTGCTACTGGCCGGGACGCGTACTACTGATCTGGCTAATTTAGCATGTTTTGGGTAGGATTGTTTGTTCATCTTCTTCTACCAGGCAAGAACATCCATTCCATTTTCCATGACAGCGGATTCAATGTAGCGAGTGACCTCGTCATTTTCCCTGTCAGCTTGCTGTACATTTTCCCACTCCGCAAAATTGGCTCTTTTTGACTTCTCCGTCTTCATTTGTTTCATCTTTGCAGGGATGGGTTTTGATGTAGTAGCAAACAGTTTAATTACTTTCTTGTGCTAATCGAAATGCATCACATGACTGTTCATTTACAGCGCAAGCCCGAGCCCAACCCAGTCTAAATTTATAGAAATTAAGCCTGAACCCGTCGGGTTCCTTCGGATTCGGGCAAAGATCTTCAGTTCTAGTGGAGGGGCTGGGTGAAAAAGAAGAAACAAAATTCTAATATTTTGAATGTAGACTGCAATACTTAGTTCAACCACTAGGTATTACACTGTATATGACATACATGCATCATTATAAATTACAAAGAACACTCATAAAAGCTATAATAAAATATTAATTTCTCTAAAACGTCACTGAGCCATTTAATAGGACAAATTACCACCCTCTGAACAGGTGTAACATCGTCCACTCCAATACTCATGGGATGAAGCGGTGGTCCAGGGAAGGTGCTTGGCCTTGTTCATTAGTCTTCATTACACAGGACTTCATCCCTCAGTGGCACTCAATGACGTGATCAGGGAAACCGCTGCATTTTTTTTTTCGTTCTGGAGCTTTGCTGTTCTCAGCATTATAATGAGCCCATCACAGACTCTATGTTCAAGGGTCACAGACGTCATTTCCCTCTGCATCCCTCTAAGCTCCAAAGCTTGCTGTCCATTTTTTCCTCAGGCCCGAGGCCCTTTAAGTCTCAGCGGCTATTTGAGATTCCTTACTGTGAACCTTCTCTTTAAGTCTCATGGCGCCGAGTGCACTTGAGTCGTTTGTCTCAGTCGAGCCAATGAGACATAATCATTCACCTCCCGCTCAGGAGTTCTGCTCTTTGACTTTAAATTAGTACTGGAGAACCCGAGGAGACCAGGGAGAGCTGATTGCAAGCAGATGTTACAAGCAAAGCTGGCAAAGCTATGTGATGCAACATTTAGTTTAGTCATGGCATCAGCAGGAACATAAATCCAATGCAATCAGATGTCAATCACACTACTGGTCGACCAAAGAAGGAATAGTTAAAGGGATAGTTCACCCAAGAATGAAAATGCAGTCACTATTTTCTCACCCTCAAGTGCTTCAAACCTTTTCTTTCTTCTGTTGAGAATAAAATTATATATTTTGAAGAAAGCTGAAAACCAGTAACCATTGACATTCATAGTAAGACAAACAAAAATGATGGAAGTTAATGGTTGCAGGTTTTCAACTTTCTTCAAAATATCTTTTGTGTTCAACTGAACACACAAATGTTTGAAACAAATAAAAGATTAGTAAATTATGACAGAATTGTTATTTGTGGGTGACCTATCCCTTTAAATGGACTGTTCATCTTAAATTTTACAGTAAATGTGCTGTTATGTTACTAACCCTATGCCATCTAAGTACAGTAAGTGACTTTTTTTTTCTTCAGTAGAATTTTAAAGAATTATTAACCATGTTATTAATCACTGAATGTCGTTCAAATCCCCTGAGACCTTCAAAACACAAATTAAAATATTTTAGATGAAATCTAAGAGCTCTCTGACCCTCCATATTCAGCAATAGTCTCAGTTTATCAAAAACAATTATCTGGATCAAATTGGTCCAGATTTGAAAAACCCATGTTTTGCTATCCAGGATTAACTGATCTATATTACTTTAAAGCAACATTGGGTTGGATCACTGTGATCCAAATACCAAATTTCAGGATTACCAAATCCTGTTTACCAAAGCCTTAAATCAGGGGTCTCAAACTCACAACCGGCGGGCTGAGGATAGTTTGAAGCCCCCACCTTAATTAGTAAGTTTAATGTCAGTCCGGCTAGCGAGTTTGATATGTATGGCACTTTACAGTGTTGTGTGCGGAGCTGAACGAACCTACCAATCATGGTGGGGTATACTATATGGCTCTCGGGGGTGGGACATGGGCTGAACTTGAAGCAGGCAGAGAAACATTTTTTTAGTGAAAGTTACAGCAGCGTTGCCATGGAATGGTTTTTTTTTTGTGCCTGGCTGGCTGCCTCATTTCTATTGGGCGCACACTCGGACATTCATCCCAGTGTGCTGCATTCACAACACTTCAAAAAAAGTTTTTTTTAGTTGCTGCCCAGCCAGACATTATAAATATAGAAATGTATATAAATCAGAGCTTAATTTGAGCCGGATCTTGTTCCAGGAAATATATTATATGTTCCACCAGATATTCGTGTTTTGCTTTCCGGCATTTATTTTAATTGAATACCTGCATGCGTGTGTGAGAGAGAGAGAGAGAGAGAGAGAGAGAGAGAGAGAGAGAGAGAGAGAGAGAGAGAGAGAGAATGTGCATATAAAGGCTGATTGTGTGTGCGCACACGCATGACGGTAGACACCATGCGCAAGTTAAAGCAAAAGCCACGTTTAACTATTGGTCCTGAACAATATTTTCAACCAATCATCTTTCTTACATTTACAATCACTCTCATTGGTTGGTGGTTATTGTTTTGTGCAGAGTGAGCAGTGAAAATAAACAATGGCATAGCGGCCTGCCTAAATAATATCTGCATTTTCAATATTGCAAAAAGACAATCAAGCTTATTTTCATTTCTTTAAAACCACGAGTAAATGTGATAATGAGGCTGATCAAAAGAGATCTCGAGAAGCTGGAACTGCCTCCCTGGATCTAAATAGTGGGAGGCAGAAGCAACGAGTCAAGTCAGCTACAGAACATGACGGAGGAGCTAAGTGTGGGCTCATCTAGAAGATTAGACAGAGTGAGTCATTTAATTACTATTTTTCACTTGAAAGTGAACTGAAATGGCACTTAGAGAGTTAAAGTGAGGTCTCTCTCTCTCTCTCTCTCTCTCTCTCTCTCTCAGACAAAATAAATCAGTGATGCATACAATAATAAAATAAAAGGGATAAAAGAAAAGGTTTAAGGAACTTAATGCAGCCTAATGTAATCGTCTGCAGTCACATATCGACACCTGTTCATCGCCAATAACAGTCCCCGGTAACCGGACTAATCATAGGGTTGCATCGTTACTTGTGGGTCATTTGCATAACTCTACCTGCATTCTATATTCATTGCCTAACACAATGAACATTACATATATTTCTATGATGTAAAAGTAGTCAAAACAAATGAAAACAACACAGTGTTGCTTTTTTTTAACAACAGCCAGCGGATAACAGTAAACCTAATTATTATTATTATTATTATTATTATTATTATTATTATTATTATCACTATTTATTACTGATTGAATTATTTTCTTATACAATTTTTTATTTTTTTATTTTGTTGATCTTATTTTGTGTTAAAAAATTACAATCTTCTCAAATCTCTTTATATTTATTTTTAACATAAAATAAGATGAAAAAATAAAGTAATTAAAAATTAATTATTAATAATATAATTAATTTCTTGTGGAAAACCTGATGCTTTCACTTAAAGGTGCTGTATGTAAGTTTTTGACTCTTCTAAAGCATAAAAATACCATAATATGTGTGCAGATATTTAAGAAACATCCCAAGTGAACATACTTGTTTAACTGAAAAACAATGCTGAAGTCAGATATTCTGCTTTGAAAATGGGTTTTCCGTGCCGGAACGCGGTCTTTGTTTAGATAAATTTTATATGCACGTTGCCAGTTTAGCCAATTATATTTCAGCACCCTGGGTTGCCTTGTTGGAAAACAGCATATTTCATTCATTCATTCAGAAAGACTCTGAAAGCATGCGTCCGTGACCAAAAAGAACAGTATGGGAGACAGATGCAGTTCCACATGAGGTTATTAATTAGCAAATTACATAAATATTACGAACGTAAACATTAGGTGAGCAGGTTACATTGTAACCGCGTGTCCTAACAACACGCTGTGACGAGAGAGGCAGTGATCAGCTATTTGGCTGTTTGCACCAGACGAGACACGGCAGAAATGTAAATACAGCCTTTCAGAAGCACAGAATATGCACTCGCTCACGAAACGGTAAGGTATAGAATCTATTTAATACATGTTAACCCACTTTAACATCAATGTAGATGCTGAATCACTCATATGTGTTTAGTTCTAAAGTTCAATTTCAGACGGTTTATTGTATTTTCAAGATCTGAGGTGAACTTTCTGCTTTCAGTATATGGCAACAAATGCCATGTAAAATGCATTCAAACTAGCATTGTTAGCATTTAGCACAGAATAAAGCACACAAGGCTTACCTGAGGTGATCTAGCTGTCATAGGTTTCTGTTGTTCAGCTGTGAGAAATAGAAGCCATTTCTAATATATCAATTCGAGGTGTTGGTTAGGACAAAAACTCCTTTTAATATGGAAAATATTCCCTCTATCGCGTGTCGTTGCTTTTATTTAGAACACAGTTTAAATCACTCGCTCCTGTACTCAATCTGGCATCCCAGCGTACTTTTATTATGATCCAGGAGTGCAATACCTAGTTCAACCACTGGGTGTCAAACTTACATACTGCACCTTTAAAAAAAATGTTACGACCCTAGTCTAAGGTCAAGGACATAACATAAAAGAACACTGGACATGAAATTTTATGAACACTTGGAGTCGGGTTCATTTATTTAATTTAATTTTTTTTGTCTTTTTCTTTTTAAATACTCAAATTGTAAAGCCAAATAACCCAGACCAGGGTCATAACATAAAGTGGGGGCTCGTACAGAATTTTTGTGCATCAAAAACGTATATCTTGAACCCTTCTTGTGGATGCGCAGTGGGTAAGTCATTTCAATTTGTTCTTTGTTTGGCTGCTTTCTTTTTGGTGTGGGAGAGAGTAGCGAATAGTGTTAACATGGATTTTGATTTGACTGCCTTTGCACTTTCTCTTAACACGAAATACTTTGATCGATGTCGTAAGCGTGACTTATTTAAAATAGCAGAATGCTTTAAAATTGCTTAAAAATGGCTTTAAAAAAATAATAATAAAAGACGTGCTTTACAAAGAATTGATTTCGCAGTGAATACTGCCTGATCTGTCGAAGGCAGGTGGCGTAAAGATGGAAGCTACTACGCCGCCGAAGGCCAACGAGAAATACACACCTGCGAATGCAACAAAATAAAACTTTTTAAAAATATTATTTGGTTTATTTGTTTCGAAAAAATCACAACTAAATCCACTCTTCTGATGGGGGGAGGGGGGTCAAATAGTTCCCAATCTAATTTCAAAGTTTTGAATAAAGTTTGATCCAAAGCAAATGTAAGACTGGATAACATGGTCTGACCTTAATTCAAAATCCCTCTGTTACTTTTGAAAAACCTATTTCCAAGATTTGATGCAATTCATGATCCAAAATCTCACTGGATTACTTTGAAAAGCTGGGCCCAGATGTTCAAAGTTCAGGAAACTTTGTCAAAACATTCTGTAGAAGCGTATATTTTGGTCTGTGGTTCTGACGCGTTTGTTGCTTGAACGGGTCGTTAATAAAGTGAAATGTCCATACCTTTTGCAAATAAAGTTGGATATTCAAACCATTTATTGTCCATTGTGTCAAAATTAAAATTGTAAACATTAAAAACAAATATCAGCTCGTTCTCCCATCCATGACGGTCAAAAAGTTTGTTTGACCTTCTTCTACCCTCCTCAGGTTGTCATGAGGAGGGCATAAATACCTTATACACCCTCTAGTGGTGCGAAAAAAATTGCAACCCATAAATGGCTCCAACACATTCCATGTGTCTTCAGTGACCCCACTGTAATCATCCAAAGCTTTAAGAAAGCTTTTGTGCGCCAAAACAACTTTAAAAACAACTTTGTTTGCCAGTGTTTTCTGTATCAGGTCAGGGTGCACATTTACTAGTGGGACCTTATTCTTTATTCGGACTCAGTAAGAATAAAAATGTAAACCAATGGCTGCCAGCACTGTTACACAGGTCAAATAAATGTAATATCTGTAGTTCATGATGCTGCATCAAAGTCTTCTGAAGTGAAGCCATTGATCTGTGCAAAAAACTGATTTTCTTTTTACATCATTTCCCTTAAACCACATCCTTTACAAATGGCCATGCATGCATTTAAGACAGTCTGGAGTGCAAAAATTAATGAATGAATGAATGAAGGAACGAAATGTTGTTCCTTTTCACTAATGTATTAAACCTTACTTTTATTGAAATCTGTTTTTATCAATTAGAGTAGTTTAAAACATGTCTTGTTTATTCTATAATACTGACTGGTAGACTGTCCATTATATATTATACAGTACTTAATATATAATTATAAATATTCGCCCAGACATAATAATAATGCTACAGAGCATAATTGGTTTTAAGGTACAAGGAGAAAAAAACAGCTGAAAGCTTAATAACTGACTCTTAAGTCTGATCGCAACTGGCAATTTGCACTTTAGGTGGCAATTTTGTAGCAAATGTATGTTGAAAAACAGCAATAATATGCTATTTTTAATGGGTGGTGGGTTTTTTATTCTGTGCTATTGATGTAAGTTGAGTAGTTCTCAGCTCTAGTTCTCAGAACTTCTCAACCACATGCATTAATATATGAACATTCAGCACACAAAAACCAAAGATTTTACAATCTAAAAATATACCTTGTTAAATATTAGGAAAATAAACAAATAAAACATGTTGACGGGAGCTGGATTTGCCATTTCATCCACACTATTATAGTTAAATTATAAATTTACAATACTTTCCAGCCATCATTCTGGCTTTAAAATAACATGTCCACTAGAGGTGTGAACCTACACTGGTCTCACGGTTCGGTTACGATTATCATGCCATCGATTCGGTTCAATTCGATATCTTGGTGCATCACGGTGCATTGACGATGCTTTCCATACACAGTTTTATATTTTCTTCACAGCACAACAATTCTTGTATTAAAATGTATAAATATATTTATATACTATTTGTAAAACAATTTTGTCCTTTAATACAAACAGTCAGATATATAAACTGTACCTTTAAACAACACGAGCATTTATAGACCATTTTGAGGGATGTAAACAAAAACAATGGTCCTAACGTATTTCCTGTTTTACATTTTTAATTTCTATTGCTTCTAAGAATCCAAAAAGGTCCACATATTGATAAATAGTGTTATGCCTGCTGATTTAAAATCAAGTTATGATTGAATTGCCTCTTGTTACAGTTAGGAAATAGTGTAACGTCAAGCAGGAAATGTTCATGGGCCAATGACATGACCACATTGAAATGGTCTATAGCAAATAAACAAATAGAAATATCCCGCTTGCTTTCTGAGCCTTGTCTGCCAAGTTATTTCTTACACCCCTTTGATTGGTCAAGCGCTCAACAGAAAGGGCTGCGATTGGCTCTTACACGCTGGCGCTCTTCACAGATGCACTCATGGGCCACAGTGAGAGAGAGAGAAATGGAGTTTACTTTCATTCTCTTAATCGCCGTGAAATAGGGGCTTTTGCTGTAAGTTTCAGTGAAACAGTGTTCAGCAAACACACACGCAGTGAAATTGTGCACAGTTTCTGAGTTTTTCGTAGTTAGAGCATTGTAAATACTCACGGCTCGCCTCCCTCGCCATAGTAAGCTACGGCGACATAGCGCATGTGAGATAAATGACGTCAGTATAATAACCGGTTATGATTATTACTGAACCGATACCGAATTGTCCGCGTCTGCATCGCGGTGCACCGAAGAAACGATTAATTTTGACACCCCTAATGTCCACCCTACCGGTATAGTCTTGAGCCAGACACTCACTTGACTTTTTTAAGATAATCACTATTTGAGTGTTCTGGTATACAAATAATGAATATTTGAATTAAAACATAATACATGTTTAAGTTGACAATAAAGAATTGTGGTGGTATCTAACTGCTGTAAACAGTCAGAGACTGCTGATAGACCTTACTGAATCAGAAACTACTTTTCTAATTTAGAAAATGTTCTAATATACAGTATAGCGGCTGAATAACAGTTTGTAACAAAATTTGTATTGTCTGTTCATGGCATATCAATAATTACTGTAGAGCTAATAAGACCACACTAAAATTGTTGTGAAATTTGCTCTTTAAAGCTGTGCGATATTCTACCAGTATCAGCACTGATTAGCCTAATCACCTGTGTATCACTCCGCCCTCAGTCAATATCAAACAGAGGATTAAACTGACTAGTGCGTGCGACGTACAACTGTATAACTCCAAAAAAAAAAAAAAAAAATTGAGAAGCATGTGACATTATTTGTACTGTATGTGTGAACTTTGTATACAGAAACTGTTCGGGGATATTTTTGCAAGAGTCTGCATTTTAAACATTAAAAAAAGCATCATATGGAAAAAACGCTTATGTCCACTAAGAAGAATGAAGATACCTCTTGCTGTCATGTCCGCTTTGGACATAAAAAAGCAAATCCTTAAAAAAAAAAAAAAAAAGGAGAGCCGACATGAACAAATGGAAGAACAGAGTAAGGAAGGCTTTGAGGGATGCTGGGAAATCACATTTGAATCAAAGAGAACAAAAACCAGGGAAAAATCCACCAACAGAGGTGTGTGGAAGAACTGTATGTGATGTGATCTCTCTCTCTCTAAACGCGCTGAAGAAAGCTAAAAGAGCACAGTTAACCTATCAAAATAAACCACATACCATATACAGTATAATAAAGCTGTATCAATGTATGTTTCCGGCCAGTTCTGTGTAAACTACCGCATGCAGAGTTTATTTATGTATTTATTTATTTCGAGAGCGGAGGGCGGAACTGAAAAGAAATGCTTAACATTAATATAAAAATTTTTTCTTGATTATTACGCTGGAATGAGAGTATAGTTCCTATCCATATCGATCTAGAAAATAGCTAAAGGTACTTTCACACCTGATGATCAATTGTTTTGTTCTGAAACAGGGAATAAAATTTTAACAATGTAGCTTTTTCTTCTTGGTGCAGTTCGCTTTCACGTGGCAAAGTTTCTAAACGAACCAAAATAGTTAAAAAATGTTACCTGCGAGTAAATTCTCCTCACAATGGTCAGAGTTCGATTGATTTTGAGGCATTCTGCTTAGCTGTCACAAATCATTGCTTTAATTTATGATGATAAGATGATAAATAATGAGACCTTATACGCGAATGTTCACTTTCATTTTGAATAGTGACACCCATAGACATAGTCATCCCCAAATATAAATCAGAGTTAAGAATTTCTCATGCCTCATTTCAATTGTCAAGGGTTGTAAAATTTATATTGATTATATATAAGAAATCGAGTTAACCAAAAAGTTTATAATAATCTATATATTTTTAATAATTCAGTTAAACAGCATACTTTTCGCTTTTGTATTCAACATAAAGTGCATTTTTAACTGGTAGAAATGATATTTTGCCCTACTCATCATTCTCTCTTCTTATAGCCATATATATGCTTGTAACATATCCATAATACACTGTGATATAGAGTAGCCACTGTGATATAGTTTGTAAGTTCATTGGATTGTAATGATTTCTCACTACAAACGAATTGATCAAGAATTCGTTTCAACCGAGCCAGGACCACCTCATTCAGGTGGTCTCAGACCAATTGATTTAGCATGGATCAGAGCGCAATTGCTGGATTCACATATGCACAAACTAACCACACTTAGTGGGCAAATGCTCCAGGTTCCGAAACAAACGTCTAGGTCATAGGCAGAGGTTGAACAAACTCCAAAGGCTAATATATGCGCTGCCCTTTAATGCATTTAAAAAGATTTGCGACCGACCAAGAAGAGGTTTTAACAAAAGCACCGCCCATCAACAAACGTCTAATATATTCAACACGCACATTAAATTATTTTATTAAACTCACCCACTGATCTACACTACCAGTCAAAAGTTTGAGGTCAGTTTATTTTTTTATTTTTTTAATAATTTAATTACAATTATTCTGTTCATCAAGGCGGCACTTATTAAATATTAAAACATTGTTAAACACTTATTAAATATTTATTTATTACTTACCGTATGCAGTTTTAAATGAAATTATTACTCCTTGTTGCTTTTATTACTATTACCTTTAATAAAACTCCAAACGATTGCCTAAACAAGATTAGTACACTATAGGCTAGACCAGGGCCGGAGCAAGCTGAACTGGCGCTCCAGGCGAACAGCAATCACGCCGCCCTCACCCCAAAAGTGAAAAAGAAAGTGACCGGTTCGCGGATGAATATGAGGACCAGGAGGGGTTGGGTGTCACAGATGAAAGTGAGGACCGGGGGGTTTGCGGACATCGCCCTTACTATTCTGCCACCCTAGTCGGCCGCCTAGGTTGCCTCTTTGTGGAGCCCTGGGTTAGACTATACGTTACAATGAAACTACCAATTTCATTTAATGCTGAAAACAAGTTACATATTATTATATCTCTCTCGTAATACTCATTTGTCATTTTATTACTTATGTCCTTGACCAGCAAATCAGAATTGTCCGTTGGCCAGCAGTTTTAGTTAAGTTTTCAGGGCTGCTGTGAACTCCAGTAATAAACAGCGCACATCAGTGCAAAGTGCGGAGTTGGACAATTCCATTTTTGTGCGGAGGGGGACTTTAAATTTGATTGACAAACTTACAATAGCGTAGAATAGTGTTCTGTTAATCATCAACATTAAATTACAATCATATTCCGCCGTACACCCGTTACATGTTTTCAATGCATTTTTTTTTCTTTGCTGCTATCTACGTGGTCTCTGGCCAGGGGGAGGCTAAGCCTTCCCCAGCCTTACACACGCTCTGCCTATGGTTTAGGTGTGAAAGCACCCTTAGTATATAATGTAACTATCAGAAATTTTACAGAACAGATCAGTTACAGAACAGTCAAGCTTTTAAAAAGAACTCTTTTTTTTAATGTTTTAAGCAGGATGCTAATGCTCTAATCTGATTTAATGATTTATGCTAAGCTAAATGTGCTACTGACAGACCCAGAGATTGATTAAACGTATTCAAAAATGTAAACTGTTTAATTCTAGCAGACCTGTAAAAAAAGCATATTAAAAAAAAAGAAGCTATATATTGCTGTAAGTTACCAAATAACTACCCAGATAGCAAAATGACATCATTTCAACCGAAAATCAACGTTTCTTTTGACATCGATTCAACATCGTTTTGCTCATCGGGGTAATGTTGAAACTACGTCAGGCACTCCATTCAAATCTAACCTGAAATCGACACAATTGGTTACTTACCCAACGTTGAATCGATGTTGATATTCAGTCGATCGAAACGACGTTGTATAATCCACATATTTTCAACATGTAATCAACCTAATTGGTTTGTCCACCTGACGTTGAAATGATGTTGATTTATAGTCGATTAGAACAACGTAGAATCCACATATTTTTAACATATAATCGACCTAATTGGTTTGTCTATCTAATGTTGAAATGATGTTGATTTATAGTCGATTGAAAAAACGTAGAATCCACATATTTTCAACATATAATCGACCTAATTAGTTTGTCTATCTAATGTTGAAACGATGTTGATTTTAAGTCGATTGGAACAACATTGAATCCACACATATTCAACATAAAATCTATCTAAATGATTTAACGTTTAAATGAATACTTAAACAACATTTTCAACATTAAACCAATCTATATGACCTAATCACCATTTTTTTACAAGAATACATAATATAATTTATTCTGTATATATGACAAAACACACCACAATCTGTCATAATTTTTTATTGATAAAAATACACAGCTGTGAATATCCGTTAAGAGCATGAATTCATTGAAACCTTCTACACTTAAACAAACAGAGAACATTTAAATTACTGACTAAAATAGTCAAAAAGTAAAACTGTAGAATATTAAATACATTTGTCTATTTGTGTTCTATTTCAACATGTATTTTTCATTAGAGTAAAAAATGCATTTTATTTCAGATGTGCATAATAACAAAATTAACTATTAGGGTCAAAACACAGGTTTAAATCACAATGTTTAAGCGGTTTAAAGAACAATATTTATTTAATTAATTTAGAAAGATACAATCACAGAAACTAAAATTCAGATGCAACCATAGAAAAAATATTCTTGCTTGATTAGCAAGGTCAATAAATAAATAATAAAAACAAATTATTTTAGGTGGTGTGAAACTATCGGGAAGCTATTCGTCTACAGTGCCACCATTTACTAGAATTCCATCCCGGATTTTCCAGAAATACGAAGTATTAGTGACGCAGACACTTGTCTGAGAACAAGCTTCAAATATTACAACAACCGGAAAGAATTGCAAGCTTGTTTATTAATTACAATTATTTATTTATTTTCAAAATATCATTGTTTAATGACTAAATGCAATAAATAAAATACAGCGCTGCGACCAAAGAATGTAACGTATACTGCATAATCATATGCAATGCACATGATCCTATTATAACGATCACTGCGAACAATAAGCTAAGCGTTCGTTTTATATATAAACTGTAAATATAAAAATATTAAAATAATTTAAAGCAATGAAAATCTTTATGTAAAAAAACAAAACTACTTTAAACTGCGTCTCGTCAGAGCTGAGCATATGTTTTATTTCAGTAGAAAACGGTCCTCTTCATAATATTTCTATTTATTTCTTCTTTGTAATATGGTATGAATTTAAAAAATATGGACTTTCCTTTACGTCTCCCATTCAGTTTTTTTACTTCCTGCTCTCCATCTTAATTTCAATTTTAAATTCCACACCAGGCCAGTAAAAAAATCCTTAGTGTTGAGCTCTGTTGAGTAATTCTCCTTCTCATTAAAATTCGAATGTGCATTGTGTTGTGACAATTACTTAAGATTTTTGTAACAATAAAGATGTATTTAATACAACAATAAAAACGCTAAAAGATTGTCAGTACACTGTACTATAGGCACAACCAGTCGTTTGGTGTGTTTGTGTGAGAGAGAAAAAAACCATTTGAACTCGTAAAAAAAAAAAAAAAAACTCTCAGACTTCAAATATACTGGTAACTAACAGAAACTTCAGTCATGGGTGCTGTTGTTTTGCTCCAGTAATACCTTCAGAGAACATAATAGTCAGTGATCCATACATAGTCAGAGAGATTAGTGTGGTGTAGGCAGAACTGGAATAGACGTCTGTCCAGGCACAGGTTACAGATCTTGATGTCTTCAACTGGAGATTCCAGAGAAACTGCCATTAAAAAAAAAGTGTAAGAAAAAAAAAAAACATGTTACTCAGTAGGAAAATCTCACCAGGTACAGTATCTACTATTACAAAGTACAATTTCAAGGTAAATGTTCAGTTCAACCCATAGTATTGGTGCCATAAAATTGCCACAATTTTTGAGTCCTCACACAGAATATTAAGGTAACATGGTATACTGTGAGAATTTAAATGATCTTGGATTTAATTTTCTTGTGAAATTCTTAAAAGCCTAATGATATAAAATATTTTTAAAAATAAATGCCTTTACAAACATTTGTTTTGATACTTGAACAAGTAAACTGCAGTAACCTCAAGAGAAAAGCTTGTTGACAAAATACATTTTAATAAACAGGAAAATAAGAAAAATGCACACCAGAACATAGCACTACAATCAGAAAAAAAATCAGACAAGCATGGTTTGTGAACAAAGGAAATCAGGAACAGAACCATTGAAACCACAAAGAACTAACGTAACAGATTGAGTGGGCAACTTACGAAATGGCAAAGCTTTTCCCATTCAATGCTGTGGAGCGTCTCTGGCGAGGAGTTCCTCACTAAATGTAGAAAAAATAGAGCAACAAAACAGTAAACTGACAGCGATTCACTTCGCTAGCGTAATAACGTGTTAAAAAATCTCGTTTAACGTTAGCTCGATGATACGTAATGTTATTTGCGAACCGTTTCTCATAACTTAGCCTATACGTTAGCTAGAGCAACATTAACTTACATATGTTTTTTATGCTCATTCCAAATCGATTTGACAGATCATCTTATATTTTTACACAGGTTAAAAAGCATTGAAGTCATAAAGTGAAGTTAATCGTGTTGAAATAGAAAATTAAATAACCAAAACAGCTTTTCATTTACGTTAACGTTACCTTTATAGATTAGCTGCAGTTAATGGCCTGGGTACGCACAGGGCGACATAGGCTTACTAAAAAATGTATAGGAAGTGGTAAAGTGTTAATTTACACATCTAAAAAGTTACATTTTAACATAAATTCTTGGAAAAACGAAAAAATAAAACATGTGAAACGTCGAATACATCGTACTTACCTTCAGATTACAGTTCCGTCCGCTGCCTTCTGTTTGTTAGTTGATTGATTCAAATGATGAGCAGCACGTGCGACTCACGCTGGCTCGCGCAGAAGAACCGACTCCGAGTCCACCAATCAATTTAAAACATCGAACCAATGTTATGATTTCGACCAGATGCGTCGGGTAGCCTATATGTTGAAGAGTCAACTTCATTTCGACATTGAATCAATGTTTTATTTTCGATGTAATAACCTTCCGACGTACCGACCAAATAAAGAACGTGGATTCAATGTCGAAATTTGATTGACGACTGATACTGACGCTTATAACCAATAATCGACATTGATTCAATGTCGGCTTGCTATCTGGGTAAACTCAACATTTAAGGTCAGTTGAGCGAGATTCTAATGCTCTAATCTGATTCAATGATTTATGCTAAGCTAAGCTAAACGTACTCCCGACAGACCCAGAGATTGGTTAAATGGATTCAAAAATGTTAAAACTGTTTAATTCTAGGGGACCTGTAAAATAAGCCTATTAAAAAAAAAGAAGCTATACGTTGCTATAAGTTACCAAATAACTTATCTCGACATTTAAGCTGTTGACAATACTAATAATTACAAGAGAAGTCATTCCAATTATAACATTACTGTAAGCTGAAGTTCCCTGGAGCGGTCTATGAGGGTGAAGTGAAGTCTTGTGTCCCTGACGTTATCTGGCCTTCCTCCGGCCTCCCAGGAGGATAAATCAGAGACCTGCGGGCCTGTAAATCAACAGGACAGTGCTCTGCAAAGGTCAGGCCACATGTAATTACAGCTAATTAAACTGTGCCAGGGAGATGGAGCTGAAATTTACCACCACTCATTAAAGCCGAGGAGACGGCGCTAATTGGACATCAACCCTCCTGTAACTCACTGCCCTGTTAACTGTCATGCTGAATCGCCTTCATAAGTCACGATCAATGTAAAACATCAGCAAGTGCTTTCGAAGGAGGCACAGCCACGTGCACAGCATAACCGTAAGAGGAGGAACCAGCTTTACCCCTCTACCCTACACTTTATGAACACAATGTTTAATGTACTGAATTCAATTTTTTTAAGAGATTGACTGCATTAAACATTCTATTTGGTGGGGTATTTTCGTATTTATTTATTTGTCTTTGCTTGATTATTTATTAATATTTTTTTTAAAGATATTACATTCCAAGACACTTTAAAAAACTACTCAAAATCTACTTAACAAGCTCTTTGCAAGTGTACATATATGACAAAACTAGTTTTAAATTCAAAGGATGGTCACATCAAATGTTGACCACTTTTGTTCATAGTGATACAGAAAATCTATTTATTACATACATTATTTTACATATCACATACATTTATTACATTGTTTTTGACAGCATCATCATTCCGTACAGGTGCCTAAAACTTTATGCAGTAGTAGCTTTGCAGATAGGTTTCTTGAAGTGTCTTGGAGATGTGTCTGCCTCATTTAATTATTTATTTTTGTCTGTTCTCCTGTTTTCTGATGAAGTGGATGATGGCGAGATTAGATCTCTGTGCGGCTGCTGTCAGTCTCTGTGCAAACAAAAATATAAAATATTAAAGATAAAATGAATGTTAGGAAACGTAAACTGATATCCCCTACACACAATATATATATATATATATATATATATATATATATATATATATATATATATATATATATATATATATATATATATATAAAAAAAAACTGTCAAAGGCAGATAATGCACAGTGAATGTATGTTTTTTTTTTCTTTTTCAATGCGTTTAATTATTAGAGTTTTGGTTTTGTGAAGGTCTGAATGACACTATTATACATTAGGTACACCTTACTAGGTTAGACCCCCTTTTGCCTTCAGAACTGCCTTAATCCTTCATGGCATAGATTCAACACGATACTGGAAATATTCCTCAGAGATCACGCAGTTGCTGCAGATCTGTCAGCACATCTATAATGCAAATCTCCTGTTCCACCACATCTCAAAGGTGCTCTATTGAATTGAGTTCTGGTGACTGTGGAGGCATTTGAGTAGAGGGAACTCATTGTCATGAATAAGTCACCTTACTTCCTGATTCTGATGCTCAGTTTGTAGCAGCATATCGTCTTGACCTTGTCTACATGCCTAAAGCCGCAATCACACTAGAGTTTGAGCTTGCGAAATTCTGTCGTACGGCGCTGCGTAAAGGGGCGGGATTAAACAAGATGATTAGACATTAAAAGAGCGAGCGATTGCTCCATGTTTTAAATTTCAGTTCAGAGAGGTCATGTTTTGATCCTGGATTGATCTCACGCAGTCAAGTGATGCGATTTCGCAGGTCAGAGTTCACAAAGCTTGAACTTTGCACTGCAGCAACCTGCGAAACTCGACGCATGACCCTGCGTTTCCGGTCTGATGCATTCGCGTGCGTATGAATGGAAGTCTATGGGGAGGAAAGTCCAGTGTGACCGCGGCTTTAATGCATCGAATTGCTGACATGTGATTGGCTAATTAGAAATTTGCGTTAACAAGCAGTTGGACAGGTGTACCTAATAAAGTAGCCAGTGAGTGTATATTGTGTTTGTGTGTGTGTGTGTATATATATATATTAAATATATGCACACATACTCACAGAGATAGGCACCAAGATTATTATATAGTATTTTCACTAGCTGAACAAAATAGTTGTAAGCAATGTATATTTTGCTGTAGTGTCAGTACATGGTGAAAAAATAAAGAAAAAAATACATGAATTAATTAATTCAGTCAAAAAACAGACACTATCCTGGCAAAAAAAGTACAAGTACATTTTCTTTATTAATGCATATTGATAAAACATATTCATTTTTCCCTTTTGATTTTTTTTGCAATATATGCAAAACTGTGTATTTTATATGCATATTTATAGAGAAAATGTACTGGTAATTTACTGCCATGACATATTTTGTTTTGACAGATTTTTTATTCATTAATTAATTATTTTTGTAGTGTGTACTACAGCAAAAAAAAAAAAAATAAAAAATAAAAAAAAAAAAAAAAATATATATATATATATATATATATATATATATATATATATATATATATATATATATATATATATATATATATATATATATATATATATATATCTGGTATATCTGGGGAAATTAGTATTCCAATAATTTTGGTCACCACTTTGAAACCTTATATTTAAAAGTCATTAATCCATTCTTCAATATCATTCAGGCCAAAATGTTTAACATCTAAAAATGTAATACATTTACTTTTAATAATAATAAAAATAAAACATTCACTGTACCCATCCACATTCATAACCATCATACTTCCTAGAATGTTGCTTCTATGTGGCAAACATTATTAAGCAAGCTGTCACAGCACACAAATCATATCTATGATTGTAACCACTACAGAATGACATTCACCCACTAACAAATGTGAATAATATGTTTTATAACTAAAAAAAAATTGAATTGAAAAAGGGCAGAATGAGGGCAGTTCTCCAGAGCACAATGTGCATTTCCACTCCATGTAAATGCCAGAAAAAATTATCTGAAATGACTGCCAAGATATGTCCAATGAAACTATTTTTATTGGTTTATTCCATGCTCACCCTCAATTATTATTTTATCAGTATCCAGTATGCATCATATGTTTGCAGAGTGAAGAAAATGTGTTTGTTTCCCTGAGGCAACATCATGCAGTAGAGGGTTAAGAGAAAGTGGCATCCAAAACAACTCATGGCCAACATACTGTACATTAAGTGACGCAACTGCATTTGACTCACCGTGATGTGACCAACACTAAAGCACCTATCAAGGGAAGATTTTCTGTATAACATAAACAAACCAGGAATGGAATCACTCCTAAAATCTTTGATGCAATCTTTAATATATATATATATATATATATATATATATATATATATATATATATATATATATATATATATATATATATATATATATATATATATATATATATATATATTATTTATTTTATTATTATTATTACCTCAGAATAAGTGATGATGCAACTTTAACCAATTCTTTATCCATTCCTAGAGTTTGACAAACCTGAATAACACAACCCTCATGTCAACAGCTGATGATCAACATCCCTTTTTTTTTTTTTACTATGTTAGGGTTAGGGTTACAGAGTGATGCCACAAGCTTGGCACACATGTCTTTGGGAATTTATGCCCATTCCTCTTTGCAGTACCTCTCAAGCTCTATCAGGTTGGATGGGAAGCAACGATGTACAGCCGTTTTCAGATCTCTCCAGAGATGTTCAATAGGATTTAGGTCTGGGCTCTGGCTGGGCCACTCAAGGACATTCACCGAGTTGTTGTGAAGCCACTCCATTGATATTTTGGTGGTGTGCTTTGGGTCATTGTCCTGCTGGAAGATAAACCTTCGCTCCAGTCTGAGGTCAAGAGCACTCTGAAGCAGGTTTTTATTCAGGATGTCTCTGTACATTGCTGCATTTATCTTTCCCTTTATTCTGACTAGTCGTCCAGTTGCTGCTGCTGAAAAGCATCCCCACAGCATGATGCTGCCACCACCATGCTTCACTGTAGGGATGGTATTAGCCTGGTGATGAGCGGTGCCTGGTTTTCTTCAAACGTAACGCCTGGCATTCACTCAAAAGAGTTCAATTTTAGTCTCATCAGACTAGTTTCTTATGTTTTAAGAGTCCTTCAGATGGCAAATTCCAGGCGGGTAGTGGCTTCTGTCTGGCGACTCTACCATACAGGCCTGATTGGTGAATTGCTGCAGAGATGGTTGTCCTTCTGTAAGGTTCTCCTCTCTCCACAGAAGAATTCTGGAGCTTAGACAGAGTGACCATCGGGTTATTGATCACCTCCCTGACTAAGGCCCTTCTCCCCCGATCACTCAGCTGATGGCCGGGCAGCTCTAGGAAGTGTCCTGGTGGTTCCAAATATCTTACACTTATGGATGATAGAGGCTCCTGTGCTCATTGGAACTTTCAGAGCAGCATAAATTTTTCTGTAACCTTCCCCAGCCTTGTGCCTCGAGACAATCCTGTCCCGGAGGTCTACAGACAGTTCCTTTGTCTTCATGCTTGGTTTGTGCTTTGACATGCACTATCAACCCTGGGACCTTATATAGACATAGACATGTGTATGCCTTTTCAAATCATGTCCAATCAACTGAATTTACCACAGGAGAACTCCAATTAAGCTGCTGAAACATCTCAAGAATGATCAGTGGAAACAGAATGTAACTGATGTCAATTTAGAGCTTCACGGCATAAGCTGTGAATACTTATGTACATGTGATATTTCAGGTTATTTTATTTTTAATGAATTTGCAACAATTTCAAAAAATCTTTTGTCACATTGTCATTATGGGGTATTGTGTGTAGAATTTTGAGGAAATAAATGAATTGAATCCATTTTGGTATAAGGCAGTAACATAAAAATGTGGAAAAGTGAAGCGCTATGAATACTTTCTGGATGCACTGTAGGTCAAGAACACAGCATTTGTAGCTGTATTTATAAACTGCTTACTAATGTAGAGTTACTGCTTAACAAATACTGAACTAACTATTTGGAAATATGAATGGATTGATGGATAATTCATAGTATGCAGTTATTATAGTGTTACAATTTCCCATTTTTAAAAAGCGATCTAAAATCCTGTTCTAATTTTTTTGTAATTTTTGTATTCTGTTTATTCTGTGCAATAGCAGCTGCAAATGTTTTATTTCTCCATGAAATGAGGACAGATGGTGGCAACGGTTTTGTGGAGTGCAGGTTCTAACAGCTGATCAAACAGAGCTCCTGCGAGGAAGCTAATATCTCGCGCCTGGAAAATCCACCAATTTGTCTCTTCAGCGAAGGATTCAGAGGAGTCAGAATGTTGAGCTGTTAGGATCACAACTCAGTATAGCTTTCAAATTCAAGATGTTTTCATAAAAAAAGAGATTTTTGTCATATGGAACCATTTGGAAGTTTGCATCTGAGAGGTTTTTCTCATTGTCAATCTGTTTTTTGTTTCATTTTTGCAGCTAATAGACTGATAGTTCTCTTCGTTTACTGTTATTTACCATTTGTTGTTAATAAATGTATTTAAACAATGCTGTGCACAATTCAGAACTGACTTTTTAGTATAGCAAATCTCAAGCTCAATCTCTGATGAAATTGATTAAAATTCAAAGACCTCTGTCAGTTTGTAATACACTCTTAAAAATAATGGTTAGCAATTCCATAAAAGACTTTAGGATTGCCAAGGAACATTTTATGACTGCTTATGACAGTTTATGACTGAAATGAGAACCTTATTTTTAAAAGTCTAAAAGACTCCAAAGGTTCTCCAAAGAACCTTTTTGTGGATGTTTCATCTTCCTCATGAAACCAACGCATGAAGAACCAACATTTTTAAGAATGTCCATTTATATAATCATAAACATATACAGTCACCGGCCACTTTATTAGGTACTAGTACCCGGTTGGACCCCCTTTTGCCTTCAGAACTGCCTTAATCTTTCGTAGTATAGATTCAACAAGGTACTGGAAATATTCCTCAGAGATTTTGGTCCATATTGACATGATAGCATTACACAGTTGCTGCAGATTTGTCGGCTGCACATCCATGATGCACATCTTCAGTTTCACCACATTCCAAAGGTGCTCTATTGGATTGAGTTTGGTGACTGTGGAGGTCATTTGAGTACAGTGAATTCATTGTCATGTTCAAGAAACCAGTCTGAGATTATTCTCGCTTTATGACATGGCGCGTTATTCTGCTGGAAGTAGCCATCAGAAGATGGGTACACTGTGGTCATAAAGGAATGGACATGGTCAGCAACAATACTCAAGTAGGCTGTGGCGTTGACACGATGCTCAATTGGCACAAATGGGCCCAAAGTGTGCCAAGAAAATATCACCCACACCATTACACCACCACCAAGAGCCTGAACCGTTAATACAAGGCAGGATGGATCTATGCTTTCATGTTGTTGGTGCCAAATTCTGACCCTACCATCTGAATGTCGCAGCAGAAATTGAGACTCATCAGACCAGGCAACGTTTTTCCCATCTTCCATTGTCCAATTTTGGTGAGCCTGTGCGAATTGTAGCCTCAGTTTCCTGTTCTGAGCTGACAGGAGTCGCACCTGGTGTGGTCTTTTGCTGCTGAAGCCCATCTGCCTCAAGGTTCGACGTGTTGTGCATTCAGAGCTGCTCTTCTGCATTCCTCAATTGCAACGAGTGTTTATTTGAGTTACTGTTGTCTTTCTATCAGCTGGAACCAGTCTGGCCATTCTCCTCTGATCTCTGGCATCAACAAGACATCTGCTGCTCACTAAATATTTTCACTTTTTCGGACCATTCTCTGTAAACCCTACAGATGGTTGTGCATGAAAATCCCAGTAGATCAGCAGTTTCTGAAATACTCAGACAGCGCGTCTGGCACCAACAATCATGACACATTCAAAGTCACCTAAATTCCCTTTCTTCCCCATTCTGATGCTCAGTTTGAACTACAGCAGATCATCTTGACCATGTCTACATGCCTAAATGCATTGAGCTGCTGCCATGTGATTGGCTGATTAGAAATTTGCGTTAACGAGCAGTTGAACAGGTGTACCTAATATAATGGCCGGCGAATGTACATAATGCATAAACAGGCATTATTTTATAAATAAACTACATATTTGAGTTCTGAAATAAATTTTGGCACAACATCAGCAGAATTTGTAAAATTATAGCGGGTTTGTTTCTTCAACCATGAAGTTTCCTGTGAGAAATCCAGTAAGAAATTATATACATAAAAAAAAAGTAAAGCAATTCCCATGGTGATACTGGCACAATACCGTATGGTTAAAAAGACCTCTCAGCCAATCAGCTTCAAGAACAAGAACTAACAATTGTAAAAAACATCGATATTTTTCCAATATATGGAATATAAAAGCACACAGCTTTACTTCCCCGAAGACTTGAATTTACTCAGAACTCTTTGAAATGAAGTCTAACATCAAGAAGCGCAAGATGAAAATCATAAACAGCACACCCAAGAAAACATCTGCTGGTTTTGTTATTGTGTCCGATAAATGAAATGTCTTTTTTTTTCCTGAGTGACTGCTGAATTTCATTGAATAGCAATTCCACTTCCTGTCATTCAAAAGCAAATTGCATTCCAACATCATGTTGAGCGTGAACAATTCAATCCAAATATACTGTATAAACCGTACCGATTCTTAAATTCAAAATGTCGCCCAAGCCTTTCACTCGATAAAGGAAATGATTATGACTTTGCATCTTTGGAAGTCAACATTCGGCTGTAAAATCACTCACCCATTAAGATGCAACAGGAGAAGGAACCAAATCGAAGATGTTCTTTGCCTGTGGAGTCATTTTATATGAGCAGCGCCTGCATTGGAAAATCACTTCGACAAATATCTAAAAGTGGAGTTTATCACTCTGTGCCTTGGCAACAAGCACCTTCATACATAATGGAAAACAGATCTGAAAAATAAATAGTATTTTACAACTGCACTTCGCATATGATGTTTGATAGAACTGTAGCCTTTGACTGTACCCTGAAGAGGAGTTGAGCCCCAACAAAAGTAAAAATGAACTCTTTGTGAACTTTCTAAGACTGGCAGAGGTTATTTATTTGTTTACTTAGTATCTTTGTGCACTCTGATGCAGCGCAGTTGCTTGTGGATGTGTGCCATGCAAGCAAAGACACAGGTGGAAAGCTTGTTATCTTGAACAGGGCGCAGCTTTTCCCCACACAGGCCACATTCATCAAGACTGAGAGGGCCAGACAAGGTTCCTTAACTTTTTTTTTTTCCTCAAAACATGCTTCTGTTCTTCCTGTAGCCTCTCATGTCTGCTTCTTTCCATTCCATGCTCACCTTCGACCTCATATTCCCGTGCTGAACTGCAAAGAGCTTTGGCTTCCTCTCCCACGGCTCATCTGTCATCTCAACACCTAGCTTTCAGCTCGACTCCCCCCGTTCCGCCTTTCGTTTTTACTTCTCTTCTTTTTGGCATCATTCTCATACTCACTTGTCACCTCATCTCCCCTGGCATCATGTCTGGGCACATCCAGGTTCCGGCACACATGATAACATCTCCCACCCCTTGAGTTCTCCTGCCAGTGTGGAATATTCCCTCAGTATCTCTGATGAATTGGATGTTACAGGTGTTTTTGTGTTTATTTCTGCAACACACAGAGACAGAGATGTTCTTGTGGCTCTGCAACTGCACACACGATGTGTACGACGAGCAGTTGATTATTGTGGTTATCAATGGTGCTCTTGGTAAGTGGTGCTTATTATATTTAACAAGGAATAATTGTTGGTGAGTAACAAAAGTGTGAATAATATGTGACTAGTTTATTCAGTTCAAGTTTATTAGCACAGCGCTTTTCACAATAATTATATTTTCAGTTTAGAAGAGATGTTTTTTTTTTTTTTTTTTATCCCCAGATGACCTTTTGTAGCATTTCAGCTTTAAAGGTTTCCCAATTGCAGAAATAAAAGGGGAAAAACATTTATACTAAATATATCCTTTCCCCCCCGCATTATTTTATTGGATACCATTACTATTTGAGGGACCTGCAGTGCATCTGGAAAGTGTTCATAGCGCTTCACTTTTTCCCACTTTTTTTTTTGTTACAGCCTTATTCCAAAAATGGATTAAATTCATTTATTTCCTTAAAATTCTACACACAATACCCCATAATGACAATGTTGAGCAGGGTTTAGCCAAGCATGAAGACAAAGGAATTGTCTGTAGATCTCTGAGACAGGATTGTCTCGAGGCACAAGGCTGGGACAGGTTACAGAAAAATTTCTGCTGCTCTGAAAGTTCCAATGAGTGGCCTTCATCATCCGTAAGTGGAAGATGTTTGGAACCACCAGGACTCTTCCTAGAGCTGGCCGACCACCTAAGCTGAGTGATCAGGGAAGAAGAGCCTTAGTCAGGGAGGTGATCAATAACCCGATGGTCACTCTGTCTGATCTCCAGCAATCTTCTGTGGAGAGAGGATAACCTTACAGAAGGACAACCACCTGTGCAGCAATCCACCAATCAGGCCTGTATGGTAGAGTGACCAGACAGAAGCCACTACCTGCCTGGAATTTGCCAAAAGACATCTGAAGGACTCTCAGACCATAAGAAACAAAATTCTCTGGTCTGATGAGACTAAAATTGAACTCTTTGGAGTGAATGCCAGGCGTTACGTTTGGAGAAAACCAGGCCCCGCTCATCACCAGGCTAATACCATCCCTACAATGAAGCATGTTGGTGGCTGTAATTGCTGCAAAAGGTGCATCAACAAAGTATTGATCAAAGGCTCTAAATACTTATATACATGTGATTTTTCAGTTTTTTTACTTTTAATAAATTTGCAACAATTAAAAAAAAAATCACATTGTCATTATCGGGTATTGTGTGTAGAATTTTGAGGAAATTAGTGAATTTATTATTGAAATTAATTTAATCCATTTTTGGATTATAAATGGATAGCAATATACTATAGCAACTGCCTAGCTTGACCAAGACCAAGGTTAATATAGTTAATGAAAACGAATGACAAAATGAAAACTAGAGTTGAAAAAAAAATTTTTGTTAACTGAAATAAAAATAAAACTGAGAGTTTAAAAAAAAAATAGAAGTAACTGAAACTCTATTGGATATATACAAAACTAACAAACATTTATAGCAAAAATGTCCTTTGTTTTCATCTTTACAAATGTATTTAATATACTGTAAGCCTTTTAGAAGTAAATCTATTTACTTTGTGTTGCCATGTGTTTGACCCGTATGACACTTCAGAGTCTGTAATCATGCTGCCATTGGCCAGATCAAGACAGGCCTCCTCCAGTCAGTCCTACAAAAACAATGTCAGCATGACATGACAGCAACATGGTGACAACCTTAAATCGACCCGAGCAGAAACATTTGAAAGTATTATTGTGACACATTTGTCCTCAATAATGGGTTTTATTTCTGTATTAGTGATTGCAATCGTGAATGAATCCTTCTTTTTAACCGGATCTTCTAAGTAAACTGGTTGAACTAGTTCACCAAATCGAACTGAATCATTTGAAACGCTTCGGGTCTCCAGTAACGTTAAGCACTTATTCACGAACAATTTACTTTACATGCCTGATACCCAACTCTGACTCAAAATAAATCAATATATACTGAGTTATTAGAACAGTACACTGAGATCAGATTTGAGAAGTGGTGAACTGAACAAAAACAGTATGAAAGCCTGATGTTACTGAACTAATCTTGAACAACTGTAGCGTGGGTAAACCGAGGCCTTAAATGACAGGATCTGATAACTAATACTATAACTAATAAAAACTAAACTAAAACTAAGCAATTTCAAAATATAAAAACTAATAAAAACTAGTAAATCTGCCTCTAAAAACTAATTAAAACTAACTGAATTTGAAAACAGAAAAGTCAAAACTAAATAAAAACTAAAACTGATGAAAAATCCAAAACTATTATAACCTTGACCAGGACAGAAACAACAATTTCTCAAAGCCCTAGCAACCACCCAGAACACATTAGCAACAATCTACTAATGACCTAACAACTACATAAAACACCCTAGTAACCAGAATCAATCATCACTAACACAAAAGCAACTTGCTCCCAGTGTCCTAACAACCATTTAATATGTCAGAACACCGACAGCAACCCCTTCCGATGCCCAAAACAACTACCCAAAACACCAGAACATGATAGCAACCCTTCTGCTACAAATGCCATAACAGCACCAAGAACATTTTAATAACAATCTGTCAGTAAAAAGCCCTCAAAACACACTAGCAACCCAGTCCCTTCTCCAGCTTCATCCACCAATTTGAGCTTGCACTCTTGTGGTGTCTGCCATTGCTAAGCAACAATCAGCTGTGCTCTGAGAAAGAGAATTGTATTTTTTTTTTGCATTGTTTGGGTGCTCTACATTTGTCTGAGGTTGTTAGCTCACCATTCCAACTGAAATGTATATAATAGAAATAAAGGGTAAAAATCTGATTGGTTGGTTCTTGTCACATGACACATGGTGCACTTGTGGCATTCTGAAAAGCTGAAATGTTTTAAATTTGCTGTGTTTGTGTATGCAAACCTGAAAAAAAGCAAAGCAAAGTTTGTTGTGACACGCATCTGTGTCACTTCCTGTTTGTTTACATTTAAAATATCAAACCTTAGTTCACAAAAAATATGGGCAATATTTAAATGGCCCCTATTAGCAACTACCTAAGAACCACCAATGTCCAGCCATCCAAAATCCTCTCATAACCAGCTACCAATCACCTAGCAACCACCCACAGCATATTAGAAACAATCTACAAAACAATTGGCCTACCAACCTCTTAAGAACCATCATTACCCTAACATTCACCCAGAATCCAATCAGCCAACTACCTATAGACTTACAACCAACAACCACAAAAACAACAACTATTTACGACTGACCTAAAAAACATCTAGAACCTTGTGGCAACCAACTACCAACCACCTAGTAACCCCATTATAACTCCCAACACCTTTGCAACCATCCAGAACCTCCTAAAAACAAACTAATAATGATGTAGAAACCATACAACCATTCTGTTCTAGTAAGCGCATAAGAATCTCCTAAATCCTAACAACCACCCAGAATATGTACAAAGGCAACTCCTACTGACCTAGCACCTATCCAGAACACTCATTTTAAATGAATTGGCAAGAAACTATTCATCCCCATAAAAGTTAAATTACTGAACTCACACACACACACACACACACACACACACACACGCACACACACACACACACACACACACACACACACACACACACACACACACACACACACACACACACACACACACACACACACACACACACACAAATCATTTTGGAAAGAAAATTTCAGAGAGCACTTAGAGGCTTTTTCATCTGAACTCTTCATTCATTTCTGTCAATCTAATCCCAATTGGATGACAATCAGTACAAGGGTTCTAAAAATGTTGAGCTTGTCCACTTTTGACCACTTCCTAGTGTAAACAAGATGCATTAGATTGGTTTGTTTTGACCAGAGCTTGGATGAATCGAACAGAAAAAAACATTCTCTCCACCGCTGAGACCAAACTCACAGTCAATATGGGATATATGAGAAAGCATACCAAAACAAGCTATTCATACTATGCTGCATTGACAAGGTGCAAGTGTGTGACGCCGCTTGTGCGCACAAGCCACACACTTCCATTGGAAGTAGGGATGTCCAGGTCCGATCTGGTGATCGGAAATCGGGCCCGATCACATGGTTTTAGACTCGATCGGAATCGGACATTACCTCCCGATCAGGACCTTTATTAACATTCTCAGTCAATTATTTTGATGGATAAAGCAAGGACAAGAAGTGAAACGCATTTTATAATGCACTACATTTACAAATAAATGTAAAATAACAACACTGACTGTAGTGTAGCCTAAATTAGGCTCTTTGGGTTTAAACGGACATATGGCTACATGGAACACCAAATAAAATTATTGTTGCTGTTTTAAACTAAAATACACATTAAACAATTTACTTAATCTCATTGGTATTGCATTTAAAGTCAATCTATTTATTTATTTATTTATTTATTTATTAATTTATATATATAATGGAAGGGTTCCATTCATGAAACTCACTATAATCACTCTCATTAGCGTCATAAATCTACTATTTTTTTAAAAATCAATTTCAGTTAATAGATGCACATTTCAGAGGAGGTGCATTTTACGGCAGTGGTGTGCCTCCGGGCACAACACCAGCAAAGTAGAACACAGAAGCAACTTTAAGTGGAAAGCGTGAGTATGTCTGCTTTCTTTTTTTATGTATTATAAAAGTATTGGATCTGGTTTTGGTATCAGCAGATACTCGAAATCAAATGACTCAGACTCGAGGGCAAAAAAAAACTTCCTAATTGGAAGTAACAAACTTGCATGAACTTGAAAAGACGCAATATGCAAAAAGCCCCTAAAAGGCTGCCGTCTTTTGTGATCTCCAGCAGTTGATGTACTTGCACAGACATGGTGGATTCACCTGATTTTTTGACAAATGCCTAGCAGATCTATTCCTTGAGTCCTTCACTGTCGCTTGTGGGTTAAATTTGAGCACTCAAGGGACTGCGATATAAGCAAAATAATATGGTCATTTTTCAAAATAAAAGATTTTTCTAAATAAAAGATCGTTCAGACTCAGATAACAAATAAAACGGAAAAAATTAATGATTTCACCTTTGTACCAATTGCGGTCTGTGGCCCGGTGGTTGAGGACCACTGTCCTAACAATCATCCAAAAACACTTTAGCAACCATCTAAAAATGTCTTACTTACCTCCCAGCAAACAATTTTGTGTTTAATAGATGTCTAATAGACATCTAAACGTAGACAGCTCGGCTAAAACAAGGCTAAACTTGGCCTGTCAGTGAAAATCTAATAAACATCTAAGAATAGCCCAAAACTAGACTAATCATCAAATAGACAGATAAGACAGACTTTATGGGCCCTATCATACTCCCGACGCAATAAGGTGCAAGACGTGTTTCCACAACGTGTTGCTACTTTCAGACCAACGCAACCCTAATTTTCCCGTTTTCCACCACGTTGTTTAAATAGCAAATCCATTTGCACCATTTTGTAGACTCATGGGTGTTCTGGTCTGGAAAATATCTGTGTTAAGGTGCATTGTTGCTATTTTGAGGAACTAAAATAGACTGCTCAATAGAACAGCTGACAGTAGGTCTAAAGTCCAGCGCAGAGCGCATCAGTTGTGCACCTCGCTTACACATTCCTTAATACACGCAGGATGTAGAGCAATACACAAATATCTTTACAAATAAAAAAGAATTAAAGGAAAATAAATTACAAAAAATTCTTATTTTCTATAAATATAAAAACCACTGCCTCCATGCCTTCTACATCTCGGGGGCTTTTTTAGTTTATTCACGACAACTTGCCTTTGTATAATGCTATTATTATCATTAGTAGTATTTATTATATGCATATTTATATTTGTTTTATTAAAAACAAGCTTAGATTTGTCCACTTGTCAGGTTTTAATCCATATGGGGCATAGCATATGTATTTGGATATAACTCTGTTTTTTGACCACACTTTGTTATTATTGTTTATTTATCTGTTTGCGGGAATTTGAAACTGAATTTAAAAATAGTTTTGAAACAAATCTTTGTGCTTAACAAACAAAATTAATTATTTAGGCTAATGCATATCTTTAGTGGAGAGCGAACAACTCCATTTCCTTATCCACGAAAGAGAGAAAGTGAAAGTAAAAGTCGAATGGAAGAGGCTCATTATCCTCTTGCTGCAGATGCTGTTTAACTGTTTTCTTAACTGTTTTGAAGTGTTCAGTTTTTCCACTTACAAAGTCCACCATGTAAATAGCAAATGCGCCATGGAGCAACACAACTGACTCTTAAAGGGAATTGGAGATGAGACTCTGATTGGTTTATTCTCAAAACACACCTATAACTCATTTAGAGAATAAGCCCAACCCTGTTAGACCGTGTGACGTGGCGCAGAGCGTATTTTCCCTCCCTTAAAATAGCAAAAGTGGATTCAGACACGACCTTAACGCTTTTGCGCCCTGCGCTTTAGACTTAGCGCCTAGACCGTTAAAATAGAGCCCTATATGTGTAGTCATTCATTTCTGTTTATTTGATGACTAGTCTAGTTTTGGTCTATTCTTAGACATCTATTAGCTTTTCACTGAATTTAGCCTTGTTTTAGCCAAGACGACTATGTTTAGATGTCTATTAGACATCATTTAAAAAACAAAAAATGCTTACTGGGCACATTAGAAGCATTGTCTCCAGTGGTATAGTAACCCAGGACACACAAGCAACCCTTTAATAACCAGCAACATCAAAGCAATCACCCCTTCCCCCAAACCCCCTAACAACTACACAAACAAGCAGAAACTTCAGAATGCTTGTTCCTGAGTGTTTTCTTATTGGCGCATTCCCGCATTTGAGTATTTCTGTCATGCTGATCACCGACACAGCAGCACATCAGGTGAGCAACAGATGCCATTGAACACTCCAGTCGCTTCCTAATTCAATTATTCTGCCCGTTTGTTTTCAGGTCACACTGCCAGCATGCTTCACAATGGCAGGCAAACTGGGCCAGTTCACACCTGCCACAAGTGAAGGTGAAGTAAGAGAAGGAGAGTGAAATTCGGGGGAGAGGTCTCATCCGCTGTGCTGGTGTGGCTGTAAGTCAGCAGGGCTCGAGCTTGATGCTGCTTATTTTCAGAGCATCTGACAGCGTGATTCATTTCTCCTCTGCAGTCCAACAGACTGTAAGGTGAGAACAAGAGCAGAGCCTGGGGACGTGTGTACATAGTGCGTACACTTGGATACTTGCGCGCGCACACACACACACACAGACACACACCTCTCGAACTCTCTCCCCGTGTCAGAGGATGGAAGAGGGTGAGGATAAGAGCTGCCTGCAGCAAGGTGAGACCACGTGTGAGTGTGTTTGTGTGTGTGTGTGCGAATGCTACGGCTGTGATTCAGTGACAGGTTGAGGGGAGAGGGAGAGATGCATGCATGATGTTCACAGCGGTGCTCAATACCAGAAGTGACATCTTCAGTGTCTGTCTCATGCTCCACTGAGATTTCTATCCACATCCATTGACATTTTCACTGTGGGGTCAGAGAAGGGCTGACTCATGCACTTACACTTAAGAGTTCAGTTTATGGGGCATGCAAGGTTAGACACAGTAAACAAAATTAATAATTTACTAAATAAATTTACAATGTTACAAACAACGGTTTTATTTGGTTTAGAGAAAGTTACCAATTACTGAGCTTTTGACACAATTAACTAAGACTTAAATGCCATATGACTATTCATTCAAAGTGTTCATAGTTAGGTCTCAAACTGGATTACTGGAGGGCCACAGCTCTGCAGTTTTTTACAACCCTAATCAAACACAGCTAATCCATCTAATCAAGGTGTTCAAGACCACTAGAGACTATTAAGCAGTTGTGAGTTGGAAACTATGCAGAGCTGCGGCCCTCCAGGAATTGAGTTTGAGACCACTGCTCTAAAGCCTGGTTTATACTTGACGCGTCCGCTAGTTTGCTTGAGTGTGCACGGTGAATGTGACGTCATCGCTGTGTTTGCGGAAATTCACTTTGGGTGTGCGCATCATGATTTCAGCTGGCGGAGCGAACAATTTTTTTTGAGACTCGAGCGAACATTTGATTTGAGTTGAATATGAAACACTTTGAAGAGATTTTGTCTGAAACAGGTATGACTGTACAGACATCTTTATGATCGGTCCATGCGTGATCATAGGGAGAACCATATGACTAATAATTCTTGGCCAGAAATTGCAACAGCAGTGGAAAAGGAGGACAGTTTTCGTTAAAAAGTTTGAAAAAACCTGAGGGATAAGTTTGTTAAGGCCAAAAGAGGACATTATTTAAGGACTATTAGAGGACTATTTAATAGTTACAAAACTACAATAAGGCCCAATCCCAATTCTACCCCTTAGCCCTTCCCCTTCCCCCTACCCCTCGTTTTGCATGTGTGAAGGGATAGTGGTGTCCCAATTCTCTTTAGCTTGAAGGCGTAGGGCTAAGGGGAAGGAGTATACACCCCTTCGAATGAAGATTTTTCAGGACCACACTTGAAACCAAGGGGTAAGAAAATTTCCCAGAACTGCTACAGCGGCAGTTTTGCTGCACCCGGAAGTAAGGAGAGCCACAAATTAGTATTTTTTTTTTGTCATTATTACGAATTTTTACAACAAACATACACATGTTCAAATATATTCATAACCGCGTTCGTGTTTTACCGTCATGCTTTTATAAAAAAACGCTAAAATAAAAACCGCTAAATTTCGCGATCTATAATCCATAATAATAACTCCTGTACAGCAGTCCCACAACATTCTGACACTCAAATACCCTGTCAGAAAAGTCTAGTTACTGGGAATGACCTTTTTACAGTGTCTGCTATAATGTTTATGTTGTTTTTGGTGTGTTTATATAGATGAATATGGCCACTGTGTAAATGCACAGTATAGTTACGATCTTATTGCCACATTAGATTATTATGATAACATGATATATGCGCCTTCAGTGATTTCCTGAATATAAATACCAAAAAATAACACAACTGGAATAACTACAGCAGTCGCGATCGTCTGATCTCATATGAAGCAAGAGATCGCGATGACATATGATGATGTGTGCAGGTGCTGTAGTGCTGTCCCAATTCTTAGGGGTAAATTTTGAAGCCCTTCCCCTTCACACTCGTTTTTAAGGGCCAAGGGGAAGGGGTAGGGGTACAAAAATAGAATTGGGAATGGGCCTAAGGAACAAATTATTTCTTTGATAACTGGAAAAAAATATTTGAACCTATCGGGTTGCAATATACTGATGCCCTGTTTTTCTAGGCTTTATTGGTGAAAATGATCCGGAATGTTAGACCATTGCCTTTTTAGCATATAAGAAGAGGACAGAAAATAGCCAGACAGTAAATGTGTGAATTGTGGAGCAGGATAAATCTAAAAAAAAAAAATTTTTAGTAAGTGTACTTTTTTGCTTTTATTCTTGCCATAATACCATTAACATTTTAATAAACTTTAATAGGTAAAACTGTCCGAGATATGAACAAAAGCAAGCAATGCATCAAAGTTTAATAAAAAAAAATCTTGAATGGTTATAAAAATCTTTGTAGATTTTATAGTAAGTTATAAAAATAATAAAAATAATACGTTTAAAAATATTGAATGATATTAATGATATGACGTAGTTCCAGAAACTTTCTACTTCTCTGTTTATCCGTCTGACTTTACAGTGGCTTTCTTTTGATCACCCCTGTCATTTTAAAGAATATCACAACGACGAACGCGTCAGGTCTATAAGCCTCGTCCGTTCAGCGGAGGTCTGCGACGCAGCCCATGAAAAAAGTATAAATCAGGCTTAAGGGTGCTTTCACACTTGGTTTAATTGCCTGGACCGTACCCATGTTCGATTGTCCCCACTTTCCACCTTCTCGGTTGGTTTGTGTTCACACTGTCTTTTTTCCTTCTGAACCCCGATTTGCTTGGGTCATCGAGCTGCTGTTGTGTGTACGGCTGTTGCTAGGTGACGGACATGAAAGCAAAGCTCTAAAATGGAAAGACATCCAAACATCCACAAAGCGACTTGCGTCCATTTGCCGCAAAAATATTATAAACATTCAGAACATAATGAGATGTCTGCAGAAGCTGTTTTTGGAGGAGACAAGCAGACATTAACACTGTGTTTGCCATGGCTCAGTCCCGCTTGTCACTAAGGTACAGTATGTGATACACAGACACACACATGAATGAACATTATGAAAATGATAGTTTGTTGTGCTGTTGGCAGTTCTCTTCTGTTATTTGGTATGATTGCATTCATACCAGAAGTGAATCGGACCTGAGTTCCATGAACCGTACCCCAGACCACTTCTTTTTTAGACTCGGTATGGTTCATGGATGCGCACCCGAGTTCAGAAGACACGCTTACACTAGCTAAACGTACCAAAATCTGATGTTAAATGAACCCGGGTGCGGACCAAAAGTGCTAGTGTGAAGTGAATCTGAAATTGTCTTCTAAAACCCAACCCTGTTCCAGGAGGCACACAACAGTACATATTTTGGATGGGTCCCTTGTCTGACCCATTAACCTCAGGTTTTGGAGTCTCTTGAAATGTTCTAATGAGTTGAGCCAGGTGTGTTTGATTGAGGTTGAAAATGTGTACTGTTTGCGTGCGGTACGGTATGGGTCGGTACGGGTCACCTCTATCAGGCTTTCCAAAAGGGTACCAATGATACCCTTTTGGTGGGCGCGGTGTACAACAGAAAGTTTCAGTCGAAGTCATTCTTGCTCGAGGAAATGTCAAGGTAAAACTGTACTGGTCGTTCACATACAGTATCATATGAGAAGCACTTCTCACAAAACAGATGCTTTATAGACATAAATACTTGTGTATACATGTTTATTACTAACCTTTCTATGAACATGAATTGATTATAACTGCAGATCAATGATCGAGAGGCAAAATAGCAATTATATGTGGCACAGTAGGTAGTGCTGTTGCCTCACAGCAAGAAGGTCACTGGTTCGAGCCTCGGCTGCATCAGTTGGCGTTTCTGTGTGGAGTTTGCATGTTCTCCCTGCGTTCGCGTGGGTTTCCTCCGGGTGCTCCGGTTTCCCCCACAGTCCAAAGACATGCAGTACAGGTGAATTGGGTAGGCTAAATTGTCCGAAGTGAATGAGTGTGTATGGATGTTTCCTAGAAATGGGTTGCAGCTGGAAGGGCTTCCGCTGCGTAAAACATATGCTGGATAAGTTGGTGGTTCATTCCGCTGTGGCGACCCCGGATTAATAAAGGGACTAAGCCAAAAAGAAATTGAATGACTGAATGAACAACCCCTTACAGTCTCCGATATGTTACCAATTACAGAAAAACTACACACAGCATACATCTAGTCCTTATTTGGGTTCAAAAACAACACGCAGCATACTGTATAGCCCAGTCAGTGCAAACCTCTCATCTGTATCTTTAACCTTCACTAAAACATGTAACCTCTTGTTAGAAAGTAATTCCGTCATTCTGAGTTCATAATAGTCCAAAAGGCGATGATAATAGTTAAACATGGCAGTTTGTTTATCTTTTAGGTTGCTGAAAGAATCATTTGCTCCTTTGTGTTTTTGGGCTTTTTTTTTTTTTATGCGTCACTATCATGTTTATCCATTTCTGAAAGGATCAGATGTCAGAAGCATTTCAATAATCACACACAAGTTATTATCATATTTCAAATATAGACGTGCAGTGAGCTCACGCAAGAAAGCAAAACCGCTCGCTATTTAGACGGCCTTGTAAACAACAACAGGGCACAGATTCTAGATGCTCCTCTTCTTTTTGGCTTTGTGGCTGTTCATCAAGACGACGACAAGGTTTGTTTAAGCTCAGGTAGACCATGGCTCGTTATTATATGTATATAATATTACGGTGTAATGTCTCGGTTGTGTATTTAAAAATGTTGTTTCCTTTGTTTTCACACTCCTGGCTTGTGCATGCGCTAGTGACGTATCTCTGTAAACCAATAGCGGTTAGCAGTGCGTTTAGCTCCGCCTTTTGGTACCCTTTTGTTGTGCTAAGTACCCTTTCGAAAGGGTACCCAAAAAGTGGTACAGTATGGTTAGCTTTTTTGGTACCTTTTGACAGTGGAAACAGCCATAAAAAGCATACCAAACCATACCACACAGTGGAAACAGGCTATTTATGTTCAGTTATTTCATTTTAAATGCAATGGAAACAAACTATTCATCCCCATAAAAGTAAAATTACTAAACTTACACACACACACACACAAATAATTTTTGAAGAAAAGTACAAGGACTCTAAATACGTTGAGCTTGTCCACTTTTGACCATTTCCTAGTGTAAACAAGATGCATTAGATTGGTTTGATTTGACCAGAGATTGGATGAATTGAACAGAAAAAAAAAAAAAAAAACATTCTCTCCACCAAACTCAGTCAATATGGGATATATCAAAAAGCATACCAAAGCAAGGTATTCATCTTTTGCTGCATTGGAAAAATGCACAGATTATGATCAAAATTGAAGCTGCAACCCACATCCTGTTTATTCCCCTGCTTTCTCTACTCAAATAGCATGTAACATGGATTCATTCATTCAATAGTACTTGTGTACTGAGTGCTCCAGCAAAAGCAATGTGCAACAAGACTAAATAACAGGGAAGGAATTCAATGAAATGTACAAGAGATGCATATGAAAATATGTGTGCTGCATCTCTTGGAAATGGTAATGCATTTCCATTGACAACTGAACAGATTACTGAAAATGCATGTTCCAAGTGGAAGCAGAGCCATATTTCATCGGTGTCACAGAAAAAGACGTCATGCAACCTTCGCTGGCTGATGAGTAAAAAAGTGCCCAGCATAAAAAATAAAAATAAATAAACAATCTGTATTGCAGGATCATAGATGTCCACATACAACCCAAACATTCTAAAACAGCTGGGTTGTTCTACTGGGTAAAAAATGGAAAACTAAATACCTAGGTTTAAAAACA
Source organism: Danio kyathit (assembly GCA_903798195.1). Classification (NCBI taxonomy): domain Eukaryota; kingdom Metazoa; phylum Chordata; class Actinopteri; order Cypriniformes; family Danionidae; genus Danio; species Danio kyathit. The sequence continues at coordinate 47,140,952 of LR812519.1, read as the reverse complement.
AACAAAAAAACAAACATATTAGTTGGGTTTGGTCAAATTATATCCAACTGTGGGTTGAAATATCCAGACTAAAGGTTAAATTCTCAGAAATGAGGTTGCGTGCCCTCTCTCATAACAATTGTATGGAATGGTCTGTCTGCAGCTCCCTTCAAGCCTTCTGAGTCAGTGGATGAGAGATTCAGCATTCTGAAGCCTATTCTGCTCCTGGATATTTCTTCCTTTAAACAGAATTGAAGATTTTCAGGACTTGTCAGTGGTTCCATCAAGCTTAGACTTTTTAATACATTGGAGTGGGTTATGTTCAGAAGGTGCACATTAAATACTGTATGTATTTTCCTTTGTTGATAATTAGTTACTGTACACCTGGGTGTCAATTAGCTCGCTTGTTTCCATCTTCAGTTCTTATTTAGTAATATATTAGATGTAATACTTACACTCACTGACCACTTTATTAGGTACACGTGTTCAACTGTTTGTTAACGCAAATTTCTAATCAGCCAATCACATGGCAGCAACTCAATGCGTTTAGGCATGTAGACATGGTTAAGACGATCTGCTGCAGTTCAAACCGAGCATCAGAATGGGCAAGAAAGGTGATTTAAGTGACTTTGAACGGGGCATGGTTGTTGTCTGAATATTTTAGAAACTGCTGATCTACTGGGATTTTCATGCACAACCATCTCTAGGGTTTACAGAAAATGGTCCTAAAAAGAGAAAAATCCAGTGAGTGGCAGTTCTGTGGGTGCAAATGCCTTGTTGATGCCAGAGGAGAATGGCCAGACTGGTTCGAGCTGATAGAAAGGCAACAGTAACTCAAATAACTAGTAACTCGTTACAACTGAGGTATGCAGAAGAGCATCTCTGAATGCACAACACGCCAAACTTTGAGGTGCATGGGCTACAGCAGCAGAAGATTACACCGGGTGCACCTCCTGTCAGCTAAGAACAGGAAACTGAGGCTACAAGCTGCACTGACTCGCCAAAATTGAAATCCATCCTGCCGTGTATCAATGGTTCAGGCTGGTGATGGTGGTGAAATGGTGTGGGGGATATTTTCTTGGCACAATTTGGGCACATTAGTACCAATTGAGCATCGTGTCAACACCACAGCCTACCTGAGTATTGTTGCTGACCATGTCCATCCCTTTATGACCCCATTGTACCCATCTTCTGATGGCTACTTCCAGCAGGATAAAGCACAAATAATCTCAGACTGGTTTCTTGAACAGGACAATGAGTTCACTGTACTCAAATGGCCTCCACAGACACTAGATCTCAATCCAATTGAGCACCTTTGGATTGTGGTGGTATGAAAGATACGCATCATGGATGTGCTGCCAACAAATCTGCAACAACTGTGTGATACTATCATGTCAATATGGACCAAAATCTCTAAGGAAACCAGTACCTTGTTGAATCTATGGCAGGAAGGATAAGGCAGTTCTGATGGCAAAAGTGAGTCCAACCCGGTACGGGTAAGGTGTACCTAATAAAGTGGCTGGTGATTGTAAGTGACTCAATCCAACACAGTGACTTAAATTTCGATTTTAGTATCAATGGAAAGAGACTATATGCTTTAAAGAGATCCTAATTTGTACATATATACAAACGCTACCAGGCTGAAGCTCAAATAATGGTCACACTTTATTTTGACGGTCCGTTTATTGAATTTAAGTTACATTGCAACTAATTATCATTAGATTATAGGTAGACTGTTAGGTTGGGGTTAGGGTTGGGGTTGGGGTTAGGGTTAGTGTAAGTTGACATGTACTTGCAAAGTTTCTTATATTCAGTTAAATGTCTGTTGAAGGACTGTTAAATGTCAGTGTCAACAGATATTAAGTAGACAGTCTACTAATACTCAATTGTACCATCAAAATAAAGTGTTACCCAAATAATTTTATAAAGCATTTATTTGATTAAATATTGAACAGACGTGCTACATTTTAACAGTGTTAAAGAATTCATAACGGAGATACCAGCAGTTAAATATTGGATTGAAATAAATCTCATATTCGGTGAGAGAGGCCACAGACAGACATATCTGGTAAACAAAATCTCCATCAAATGACAGAAATCACAACTCTCCATCATTAAGTTTGCAACCTTTACAGCAAACGACACAATTTGGGCACATCTGGGTACCAATTGAGCATCGTGTCAACACCACAGCCTACCTGAGTATTGTTGCTGACCATGTCCATCCCTTTATGACCCCATTGTACCCATCTTCTGATGGCTACTTCCAGCAGGATAAAGCACAAATAATCTCAGACTGGTTTCTTGAACAGGACAATGAGTTCACTGTACTCAAATGGCCTCCCCAGACACCAGATCTCAATCCAATTGAGCACCTTTGGAATGTGGTGGTATGAAAGATACGCATCATGGATGTGCTGCCGACAAATCTGCAGCAACTGTGTGATACTATCATGTCAATATGGACCAAAATCTCTAAGGAAACCAGTACCTTGTTGAATCTATGGCAGGAAGGATAAGGCAGTTCTGATGGCAAAAGTGAGTCCAACCCGGTACGGGTAAGGTGTACCTAATAAAGTGGCTGGTGATTGTAAGTGACTCGATCCAACACAGTGACTTAAATTTCGATTTTAGTATCAATGGAAAGAGACTATATGCTTTAAAGAGATCCTAATTTGTACATATATACAAACGCTACCAGGCTGAAGCTCAAATAATGGTCACACTTTATTTTGACGGTTCGTTTGTTGAATTTAAGTTACATTGCAACTAATTATCATTAGATTATAAGTAGACTGTTAGGTTGGGGTTAGGGTTGGGTTTGGGGTCAGTTAAATGTCTGTTGAAGGACTGTTAAATGTCAGTGTCAACAGATATTAAGTAGACAGTCTACTAATACTCAAATGGACCATCAAAATAAAGTGTTACCCAAATAATTTTATAAAGCATTTATTTGATTAAATATTGAACAGAGGTGCTACATTTTAACAGTGTTAAAGAATTCATAACGGAGATACCAGCAGTTAAATATTGGATTGAAATAAATCTCATATTCGGTGAGAGAGGCCACAGACAGACATATCTGGTAAACAAAATCTCCATCTAATGACAGAAATCACAACTCTCCATCATTAAGTTTACAACCTTTACAGCAAACAACACATGTTTTGGCTAATTTATCATCTGGATAAGTTTTGCTTGTGATATAATGCTCTTTTCTAAAGTCTTTTGAGATTTCAAATTGCAATGTGTTTGCTTGTAAACCCGTCCAGTTAACTGATATCTGTTTGAGTGATACCTGGGAGAGGGTGTAGAAGTGAGCAAGTCGCGTGATATACAAACACTCAGGATCCTTTTTTTTTTTTTTTTTTTTTGTATAATTCCATTAGGTTCAGGAGCCCTTAGTTTAATATTAACATCTAAAAGCATGTAACAGGGTGTATATTATGCAAATTACTAACCTTGTGCTAACTTAAAACAGTGCCAAACACTGCAAAATCACTAACAGAACATGACACAACTGTTGTGAATGAGGCGAAAAGTTTTCGTGAGAACTTCAAATGTGCGTATAAATACAAAAATCAAAAATAAATACAAAAAGACCCAATGTCTCCAATCTAATTTTGTAACATCGTGACACATCGTCCCACACACTGCAAACACCAAATCCCTAACCTGCCTAGACACAAACATAAACCTAACCCTAAAACCTGATTAGCTGATGAGAATATTCTTCCAGGACCAACGGAGATGTTGATTCAGCAAGTCATCCTCCATGTCTACATCACATTAAGCTCATTAACTTCTAATGTGAGCAATAAGACAGTGGCGAAAGCGAAGCTCTAGAATCAGAAGGGGAAAATGAAGAAACCTTTTAATAAAACTTCAGCCTACCTAGAGATCCACTCATCAAATCATTATAATCTATTTAAGTGTTGCACTGGTGCCATTGTCTTAATGAAGTTTAGATGAAATGCAAAAAAGTTGGCCGCTGATGGGATTTTCTTTTTCATCTCCAAAACAATAATTCCCTATTACCTCTGTAAACCTGTAAGAGGATAAAGCGCTCGCTCTCCAGGCCTGGCATTAAACAGATGACTAAGCACAGCCTGTTTATCTTAATTAAAGCTCCTCTCAATCAGTGAAAAAAGGGGGCCACTGAGGACAAGAACAGCCACACACACACACGTACATACATACACGCACTCTCTCTAACTCTATGTTCATGGACACATCTATTGTGGTTGCATTGTGAAAGAGATGTGCCCTTCCAACACCCTGAAACTTTGCTGCTTTTATTTCCACCAAAAAATCAATTACAGGCAGCCGAAAAATCCAGTAGTATATGAAAACACTCACTGTACTCCTTCACCTTTCATTGTACACCTATTCTTTCTGTAGTCAAAGCTCTTCAGTCTCAAGATGGAGAAATTCACAACTAATGTGTAGTTCAGAGGAAGATAATAGCAGGCTATAATAACAGCTTTAAGCAAAACTTCAATACGTAACCTGAGAACTGTTTTTATTGTATCTTTTTATGTTTGGCGCAAAGGACATAAAATCGGACGTGTGGAAATGTTTTACTAAATGCATTTGGTGACTTTACAATAAGGTTTTGTTAGTTAATATACAGATGGGGTTACTGAGAATGCGTGAGTGATTTAAAGTGGTGTCGCACGTTACCGCAGTAAAGTGCGGCACAGCACAACATGGTCTAACACAAGAAATATATGGCCAGCAGCGGGCCGCTATGTAACATTGTGAACATACTGAACTGATATACTGTAACAGCCAGAGCATGTGAGCGGAGCTGAGTGCTCAGCTAAGCATGCTGCTCCATGGTCGTGAGCTTGCTCGCCGGTAAACCAATACCGCTCAGATCCTGCGCCGACATAAAATTTCTCTAGTAGGCTCACTCTAATTTTTTTTAACTAAAAAATCTGACACTTGATTTGTTCGTTTATGTATTAATTTATTTATTTGGAGATAAAAGAAAAATATGAATGCAACAGAATGACATAAAACTGTTGTTTTATGTCATTTTAGCTAACACAGTGTCAAAGATGTAGATAAAATATTTGTTAAGAAAAGCATACAAAAATCGGATGTAATAAAATATATATAAACCAATATAAAACAAACAAAAGCTATAACAAATTAGTCATATAGCTATATTAATAATACATTAAAGCCAGTCTTAGCTATTTTTAATTTCCTTTTTGCAAAGGATCGGAAAAAAGGAAAAAATTGTTTCTAAAAAACAATAAACAACAGGATTTTTAAATACTGTGTAAACTACAGTATTTAGATAATACTATGATTTTAGTGCACTACGAATGGAGCACAATTGTTAATATGAAGATCGATAAAACTGAACTGAAGATACATTAAAAAACAAATTACATAAGAGAAACGACTTTAATGCTTTAATTATTTTTTAAACCATTCCAAGTTTAAATGTTGAAATGTTCGAAAGGAATAGGGTCGGGGGGGAAACTGGGAGAAGAACACAGTTGCTTCAATCTTCTACCTGTAACCACAGATCTAGAGAAGTAGTTGCAAACATACAGTACATGTTTGTGACACAGTTTGCGAATGTTTGTTGAAACGAAGGACTTGGGGAAGCACCAAATCAACAAACTGTTTATAACGATGGAACTTGCAACCTTAGTTGGCTAATGAGGGTTTTCGGAAATGCATCCATAGACAGGCTGTTTGATTTGAGGGACGTTCACTCACAATAGAAAATCGGTTGTTCTTTGCGCCACCTGGTGGATATTGCGTGAAGCAATGTTTTTTTTTTTTTTTTTTTTATTGAAAAGATGGCCTTTGCTGCTGCAGCACGGCACGTGACAAATTGCAGCACTGCACGTGAAGAAACGCGCATTCTCCGTAGCCACATCTATATTTACTAGTGAGCAATTCCATGCTAATGTCAACCTTGCCATGAAAAAAACTTACGTTTTCAATAAAATATCGAAACCATTTCTGCGTTTTTTTTTTTTTGTGTGTAAGCAATTATTTTACAGTGCTTTAAAAATACTCAAAAACGTCTCTGTCAATGTTTTCAAAAAATTTTATTTGATTTACCAAAATCACACAAGTGCCAATTTCACATCCGTCACATCCATAACGGAGAGACATCACATCCGTAACAGAGCTTTTTTTCCATAAATGCAAAAAAATGTCAAATAAAATAAAATCAATCATGTTTGTTCTATAGTGAGCCAACTCTTACCCTTTTGATTAGCATTATTTCTTTTGGGTTGTGCAGTTTAATTCACAGAATTTCTACAAAGTATGTTGTATACTGTAAACTTTTTTGGTCACATCCATAACGCATGTTAATTTCCCTCATTTAAAATATAAAATATCTTTACAGATTGATATTTTTATGCTCCCATAACTTTGTGATTAGCTGTCTTGGAAAAATAAACATATGTTTCAACATAATGTTAAGATATACTTTCTACGTGAATTTATGTTTTAAGATTTACAGCAAATGTCACATCCATAACGCTGGAATTGCTCTAATACAGCACTTATTAATCATAGTTCAAGACTTACTAATGTGTTACTAAAATTCAAAGTCATGATTGTTAATGTTAGTTAATGCACTGTGAGTTAAAATGATTTAACAATGAACAACTTTATTTCCATTAACTAACATAAACAAAGATGGATAAATACTATAATAAATATATTATAATAATATATTATAATATAGTATAAATATACACATTGTTTGTTCATGTCAGTAAATACATTAAGCATAACGTTAACTAACTAATGTTAACATTCACTAATACGACCTTATAAAGTGTTACCATACACTGGCTGACAAAAGTCTTGTCGTCGATCCCAGTTGTAAGAGCTACAAATAATAACTTGACTTCTAGTTGATCATTTGGAATGCCTCTGCAATCAGAAAGAGACTGCACAAGTTTAACTTTCATGGATTGGTGCAAGGAGGAAACCTTTGCTTTCTAAGAAAAACATCAAGGCCATACTGAAGTTTGCCAGAGAGAATATTGACAAAGACCAAGACTTGTGAAATAATGTTCTTTGGACAGATGAGTCCAAAATTGAACTATTTGGACACCAGAACAGATGTTCTGGTAAACCAAAGTTAGCATTTCAGGAAAAGAACCTCATACCAACTGTGAAACACAGGTGGAAGTGTTATGGTTTGGGGTTGCTTTGCTGTAGCAGGACCTAGTCAGCTCACCATCATAGAATCCATCATGAGTTCTACGATGTATCAGAGGGTGCTTGAGAAACATGTGAGACCATCTGTCTGAAAATTAAAGCTGAAACAAAACTGGACCAAGCAACACAACAATGAAAAACTAAGAAATGGAGATTCCTGGAATGGCCAAGTCAAAGCCCAGATATTAATCCCAATGAGATGCTGTGGGGTGAAACGAGCTGTACATGCAAGAAACCTCTCACAGCTACACTGTAAATCCCAACAGTCAAGTTAGCAAATGAAATGAGTGTAGTTAACTCAAAATTTACTGAAAATTTATTCTACTCATTTAAAAAGAGTTTTGAACTCGATGTTGAAGTTAATGGGTTAATTAAATACATCATTACTTCAACTTAAATGGAGTAAGTTCACAGTATTCATATAGATTAGTTTTTTTTTTTACTCAAATGGTTTGTAGCAATCGGTTTCCTTTAACGGTTTAAGTTGCCTTAACTTATTGGGTTTTACAGTACTCAGTTGGTTTGAGTTATCTTCATTTATTGGGTTTCACTGCACTCAAAATGCTTTGATTACTTAAATGGATTAAGTTCACATCATTACTTATTAGGATTACTTTTTGAACTTAAATGGTTTGTTGCAATTGGTTTCCTCAAATGGTTTGAGTTACCTTAACTTTTTGGGTTTTACAGTGTAAAAGAATTCTGCATAGAAGAGTGGACTACACTTTTCTCAAATCGATGTCAGAGACTGGTAGATGACTACAAGAAACGTCACAGTTATTTCAGTCAAAGGTGGTAACACTAGCTATTAAGGGGTAGGGTGTCTTAAGTTTTTCCTTAGTTAGAATATGCATTTTTGTAGGATTCCATTTACAGAAGACCTTGAAATTTTTATTTTTTTTTTCCAGTTTTAATTGTTTAGTTATTTTACCTTAATCTTTCTTGATTGTTAAAATTAAGATTAAACAATATATATATATATATATATATATATATATATATATATATATATATATATATATATATATATATATATATATATATAATTTTTAAATATTTTTTCAATATTTCCCAAATGATGTTTAACAGAGCAATGAAATTTTCACAGTATGTCTGATAATATTTTTTCTTCTGGAGAAAGAAAAATGTATTTTTTTTTATTTTGGCTAGAATAAAAGCAGTTTTTAATGTTTTAAAAAACATTTTAAGGTAAAAAATATTAGCCCCTTTAAGCTATTTTTTTCTTTTTCGATAGTCTACAGAACAAACCATCATTAAACAATAACTTCTCTAATTACCCTAACCTGCCTAGTTAACCTAACTAAATTAGATAAGCCTTTACATGCCACTTTAAGCTGTATAGAAGTGTCTTGAAAAATATCTAGTAAAATATTATTTACTGTCATCATGGCAAAGATAAAATAAATCAGTTATTAGAAATTAGTTATTAAAACTATTATGTTTAGAAATGCGTTAAAGAAAATCTTCTCTCCGTTAAACAAAATTGGGGAAAAACATAAAAAGGGGGACTAATAATTCTGACTTCAACTAATATATATATATAAACTTACAAAACACCCAGGCTTTCATAGGGTGTCCTAATTTTTTCACATGACTGTATAAGCAAGCACAGTGTTTTCTAATTTCACTGGATGTATTTTTACTAATACAGTATGTTTAGCAACTGAAATATTCATAAACTAATAAATACTAATTATTTTTTAATGACATAATTAGTGTTTTTTTCAGTGATGTTGTTCTGTGAGTAGTAATACAAATAAATAGCACATACAGCACATACTAGTACATGATCATTTCAGTGCAACTTAAATATTGTTAATTATTACCAATTAAAACAATATATTCTGAAATTATTACATTTTAGACTACTGTTGGGTGACAAAAAGATTACACTTTACAATAAAGAGTTGTTTTTTTTTAAATTAGACCATTAAACCGAATTTACTGTCCTTGATTAATTGTGTCACTTGATTAATCGTGTCAGATACACAATTGTTACTTGTTAATTGATGTTTATTACACAGTGCCTACTGTTAAAATGATCTAACTATAACTCATTCATAAAGTGAATAATACTTATTCAATAAAAGTTAAATATTTCTCATTCATTCATTTTCCTTCGGCTTAGTTTCTATTCAGAGGTTGCCACAGTGGAATGAAACGCCAACTATTCCAGCATATGTTTTTGTAGCGGATGCCCTTCCAGCCAAAACCAATATTGAGAAACTCTCATACATACAGCCCTAACTATAACTACTAATTCTAATTGTTATTGTTGATGATGATGATGATTATGTTGTCATAATTATTATTATTATTATAATAAGCATTCAATGACAAATAAACAAAGGTATTTCAAGTAAAAGGTATTTCAATACTCTCAATAATATATAAACTGCATAATGAGGCCAATACAGTATAGTGGAACCTTATATTCCCATAGAACAATCAATGAGAGTTAAATAGATTCTGTATAGCAAGCTAAATAAAAAGATCAATATCAGTGTAATAAGTTTTGAAGGTAAACATTTTAGAAGTTGACCTAGCACTGCAGATTTCATCAGCCATTTCATCTGGTTTTTGCAAAGGTCTGATAGTGTGTAAACATGTAAATTAGTGATGAGCAATGAATGAGCCATTCTTCACCCACACATTAGTGGATTCACTCGCACAAATAAGTGCTTGATTTAGATTTAGATTTTGCTATAGGCCATTTAAAGCAATTTAATGTGTGCTTTTTCCTTCTACTGCATGGAATTTACGCTTTTATTTTAGCGACCTTTAAAAGTGCAAAATAAAGCCAGCATGCTAATCTATTCCAGCCTGGTGCTAGATATTAATAAATGTTTTTACATAAAGTGCTCATGGTGTATGTGTGTGTGTGTGTGTGTGTGTGTGTGTGTGCGCATGTGTATGAATTTTACATTCTACAAAATTGCTAAATAAATGCAGAATTTACACTGTATGGTTCAAGTGACTCAACTCCCATGTGGCATAGATCGGATATGGCCCATGTACGTGTAAGCAAGAAAAAAAAAAAATCACATGAATTTCGATTTACTCAAGTCAGATTCAGGCCTTGTTCAGAAGTGGAAATGTATCTGATTTGAAATGGATCTGTGCCCTCGTGTCTACAGAGTAGGCAGGTAGATCGGATTTTTGAACATCATTAAAAAGCATAGCGAATGACATCAACTCTGATGCTTTCAATTTGGAACAGACTACAGATGAGTACCCTAAGATATATACACTAGATATCGCATACAGACCCTGAGCATGGATCAATAGCGCTGCCACATTTGTGCAGTGCTCCCAGGACAAAAGTCACTCAACCGCACTAGTCAAGACTAAAGCCAATATGAAGATGCTGGAGTTTAGCGTTGTGTACAGGTGTAATGAGCAAACAAAGAAAACAAAGCACAAAGGTAGAACATTTGATAGGTATGATTTCGTTTTTTACGTTTTTGTAGGTTAGGAACTTTTCTCCTAAACAAGTAACATTATTGATGATAATAGTCTCTTACTGCACTGACCATGAGGCAAAATAGCACTAAATACTAGGCACATGCTAGTTTTGTTGAATAAAATCAGTAAACAATGTAAATGAAATATGTCAACAAGACACTGCGGTGCTAGAAACTTGTATTACTGTCAGCTAAGTGAACGAGTCATTCATAAAGGAGATTCATTCACAAACAAATCGCTGCCTTCATTAGAATTAGAAGTGAAAGCTGGAGAGGGGGTGTGTGTTTCAGGACACGGATTAGATCCAAGTTTAACAGGGAGTGCAACACCCGCCATAACCAGTATAACCATGCATAAATCACACCATGGACATTACATGAATGCCTAATGGTTAAAAAATGCCTAGATTAAAAATTTAGAACTTTTCTGTCATAAACTATAGTAAAACAACGTGTCCAAAAAACCCAAAAAAAAAACATGACATTGAACACATTAAAAACAGGAATGAAGAAAAGAGTGCTCTTGTATCATCAGCTGTCAGTCAGCGCCCGCTCTTGTTTTCCTGGTCATTGCTCTTTTTGCCATGCATGTGCAATGTAAATACTTGGATATGAGTCACGTTTAAAAGATGATGTAAGCCGGTCAGCAAAAAAAAAAAAAAAAAATTCGGATAATCACAAAATCGTAATTGACCATCAAGATCTCCAGTGTAAATGTAGCCTAACTGTAATATTCTTGCTATAAAAGAGAAGCTGAAACTATTCTATAGACTGAAACTAAATTATAAGACTTTTTTACTACATATGCACTGGATATGCATTTCACACAATGTAATTTGTTCTCAAATAAGTCACTCATACTATACGTTTCTGTCTATTATTTTACAATTAGAAAAAAATAAGTGGTATGTGAAATAACTAAATTAGATGTTAGAAACCTTCAGTACATGTGGTCATCAGACAAATAAGGAGGGAGAAAATCACAAGACATTGTCTCAGAAAAATTATTCCAGAAATGTAATTTTGCATTATATTGCCATCAAATTCAAAACATATATTTAGGAGATGTGTGGCTTTTGACCTATTACTTTTCTGTATTGCTCCAGGACTAATTTCATATATTTGTTTATGAAATAATAAAATGTTTAGTGTGATGCATTTTTTTTTACATTATTTAAGCATCTACAACTTTTTAGTTTTGAGCATTATAAACTCTAGATGATATAGCAAAGCCCAAAATGTCTTCTTTCCAAAGATACATGAACTGTGAATGTAGATCAAATTATTCAGCAACTGTTACTGTTTTAGTTTGGGAAGGTCATTTTTGAGAACGATAGATAAATACTGCAATAAATATATTGTTCATTGTTTGTTAATGTTAGAAAATACATTAAGCATAACGTTAACTAACTAATGTTAACATTAACTAATACAACCTTATAAAGTGTTATACACTACCTGACAAAAGTCTTGTTGTCGATCCCAGTTATAAGAGCAACAAATAATAACTTCTAGTTGATCGTTTGGAAAAGTGGCAGAAGGTAGATTTTTCAGATTAATCATCTGTTGAACTGCATCCCAATCATCACAAATACTGCAGAAGACCTATTGGAACCCACATGGACCCAAGATTCTCACAGAAATCAGTCAGGTTTGGTAAGGGGAAAAAAAATCATGATTTGGGGTTACATTCAGTATGGGGGTGTGCGAGAGATCTGCAGAGTGAATGGCAGCATCAACAGCCTGAGGTTACAAGACATTTGTGCTGCCCATTACATTATAAACCACAGCAAAGGGCAAATTCTTCAGCAGGATAGCGCAATCTCATACTTTAGCCTCCACATCAAGGATCCTGAAAGCAAAGGTCAAGGTGCTCCAGGATTGGCCAGCCAGGTCACCAGACATGAACATTATTAAGCATGTCTGAGGAAAGATGAAAAAGGAGGCGTAGAAGATGAATCTAAAGTATCTTGAAGAACTGGGAGTCCTGCAGGTACGCTTTCTTAGCCATTCCAGAAGACTTTATTAATAAGTTAATTGAGTCATTGCAGAGATGTATGGATGCAGTCGTCCAAGCTCATTGGAGTCATAAACAATGTTAATTATTTTTCCACTGCACCATGACTTTACTTTCTATCATTATTTCTGTTAAATATTATGCCTCTGACGGTGAGGGAGAGGAGGATACTGATGTAGTCTCAAATCTCATTTTGCATGGCATCTTCATCAAATTGGAAATATAAACTCATGAGGCACTTGGCTTTCAAGGCACATTTTTCTAGGTCATTACAATAATGTGTTCCTGTGTATGAAAAAAAAAACAAATATTGAACACAATACATTTTTTTTTTCTTTCTTATTACCTCAAAGTGTATAACTTTTTATACTTTTTAGCATGAAACTTTCTAGATAGACCATAGTAAAGCTCAAAGTGTCTTCTTTCCAATGATACCTAATGTTAACAGTGAGCTTTTTCTGGTGTCAAGAACTGTTACTATTTAAGGTTAGGTGTAAATCCCAATAAGTGAGGGCTTTAAAATCTTAAAAAAATAATAGTTAATAATAATAGATAATAATAATTATGAAAAAAGTTTGAAATAAATGGTTGTTTTATGTAAGCTTTGCTCATATAAAGAATGTGAGCATAAAATTATACACAACTGCAAACTAAACTACTACCTTAAAGACTCTAGCTGTAAAAGGTAAGCTTAAAATCACTAAGAGAAATAGTCTTCAATATTAACAACCTTTTTTTTTTTGTTCAACAAGACTATAAGCTTTCATATTATACACAAAAGTAATATTCTTTTTCACAAGCTTATCGAGTCCGGAAAGCTTGTCGGCAGATCTAAAACCCTGTGATTTCAGGCTCAGCGTGCGACTCGCACTCTTGTATCATTCATCATGTGCGCGATCCTCCCATGTGACTCAAGTCTTTTGGATTGCTGACACTTGTGTGTAAACTAGCGCTGCCAGAGGCTGTACAAGCTCCACTGAAATTTGTTAAACTGTATGGGATTCATTTAACTAGGCCTATAAGCACAGCCAGTGATTAACACTGCCGCTGTGACATTTCACGCAAGATAAACCTAAACAAACTCTCACTTAACTTGCCTGGCTGTATTCACTAACGTCATTTAAAAAGGCAGTTTAATGAATACATATCAATAGAAACATGGATTTAAAATAGTTAAACACTATACAGTCAGTCAAATTTATTGGCTCCCTTGGTTGATATATATGAGCAAATAATTCTGTAAAAATAAATAATTTTGACCAATGTGTTTAGGAGGAAAACATTTATGCATTGGTGAGATTCTTTTTTTTTTTTTTTTATAAAAGGATTTTGTAAATGTTTTGAATGAAAGGTAAAAAATAATCAATCAATACAAATTAATTCTCATATTTCTCATATTTACAAAGGGTGCCTGTCACGATCACCAGCAATCCAGGCTTGTAGATCGCTGGTAAACATCCACTTTCACTCTTACTATAATATGAACTACAAATCCTGTCATGCACCTCAATCACACCTGTTCCAGTTCACCTTTGATTACACACACACACACACACAGCTGGGAGCTGCTTAAGGATTGATTACTCAAAGTATATAGACTGCTCACTTTGTCACCCACTTTGCTGAGACTTGTTGGTTTATAACCTGTAACATTACAGAGCGTTTTCCTTGTTTAGTCTCTCTGTGTTTGACCCTTACCTTGTTCTCTTGTTTACATTGTTTGCCGTCTGTACTGACTATTTGCCTGTGACCAGACTACGCTTTCAGATTTCCTTGTATTTACCCGTATCTATCTATCTATCTATCTATCTATCTATCTATCTATCTATCTATCTATCTATCTATCTATCTATCTATCTAAGAAGACTTTTATATCAGCAGTTGGGGTCAATATTTTGTCTGCAATTAAAACATTTAAAATCTATTTGGTAGTGTTGTCATGGGGCACCTCTGCTTTGAATTGGTGCTTGGATAAATGTGTGTTTTGAATAATTAAACAAGGAATGTTTTGAAATGAACCATTTTTGTTTCATATGTAAAAGTTTTGAAACACAACTCTCAGGGAATTCCAGCTCAGGTATATTCTGAGACTGACTTACAGTATATATATATATATATATATATATATATATATATATATATGATACGAGTAAATAAGTGAAGATTTCTGCAAAATTAAATCATCCTCCAAAATGGATATAAACATTATCAAATGCTTTATGAAGCAAGCTACCATATCCACTTGTTAAGAGTGACATCACACGAAGCGGCTTCTGGGTCCAAGCGCTCTATCAAACTTTATGGGGAGACTCAACAAATGGTAATAATAAACGTTTACAAAGCGATGTAATACTATCAAAAATTATAATCGCAATATATATAGGATATACCATGCGTAATATCTGATGGCCAGAAAGTGATTACCTTTTTTATAAATTGTTAAAATATTGGTGTCTGTGATGCAGCAAGTCCAGAGGCTGTTGTGTACATCATGATTTTATATAAAATTCACTTTAATGTGGGATATGACTAAAAAGTGGTCATAAATGAATATTTTCTCAATTCAAATGAGGAAACAGCATTCCATACGTCACGACTTAACAAGTGGATACACCAATTTTGGTCATTGAAATCTCTGGATCACTTTAAAATAAATGTTTATGATGGGAATTCATATTCTGAAGGAAAATGCATACATTCAAAAGGAACATTTATTATCTGCTAAAATGATAAATGTGCAACCTAAGCTCATGAAAAATATGTGTCTATGGAAACATTATATATATATATATATATATATATATATATATATATATATATATATATATATATATATATTATCTTTGCTTCTTGCAAATTTAGTGGCAGTTTCAAAGTGAAATGTTTTATGAATAATACAGTATATCAATTTAACTGGAAATATTTTATGTTAATTCACACATTGTCATATTTTAGAAATAAAATGGCTGCTGGGTGGCACTTCATGCTTTATTGTGTTTAAAAATAATGCACAACCTACACTATTTATCAGGGGTTGCCACACCGGAATGAACCGCCAACTAAATGCCCTACCAGCTGCCCAACATTGGAAAACACCCATACACTCTCAGCCAATTTAGCTCACCCAAATCACCTATACCGCATGTCTTTGAACGGTGGGGGAAAGCGAAGCACGTGTAGGTAACCCATGCAAATTCAGAGAGAACATGCAAACTCCAAACCAGCAACCAGCGACCTTCTTGCTGTGAGGCAACAATGCTAACCACTGAGCCACTATGCCGTCACTCAAAACATAACACACTATTTTAAAAGAAAAGTGTTATAATTTTTTTCTTTGGTTTGCTTGTTTTTATTTGGAGCACAGCACATCATAATTAATTAACATAAATGTTTGGTGTTATATGTGAAGTTGAATATATGAAGTTATTCTTCAGAAACCTATTCATTTTATCTAAAAACAGCATATTGTACTGTATATATGTATGTACCATTTTACATGTTTACACATACAGATGCCATAAAGTCAGAAAACCTCCATAAACACATGATCTGTTAACTGTGGGCCATATAAATAGCTCCGTATTTAAAGCATTTAATTAAAGATCCTTATTTGCTATTTCTCACTGAAAATGACATTTGAAATAACATTTCCGGATATTATCAAGCAGTGCAGAACGCACACATTTTTTTGATCAAGACAATATTTGCATTTCAAAGCCCCTTTCACATTTTAAAACAAGATAAAAGCTCATTTGCTGCTCAAACAGTTTTGCAACATTAATACCTCATTTATTAAAGTGCCCTATTTACTTTCTTCTCGGTTTTTCCCCATCTTCTTTTGGAACCTGCACACAAAATGTATGCATACAGTAGTAAATGAATTTATGCTTCATTACTTGATCCATTGCCTCATTATGCTTCATTACCTTATTAAAATTATATTTTTTCAGCATCCAAACAAAATAATTAACTACTTGACAAAATTATATATATATATATATATATATAGGTGGGAATAATGTATCTGGGGGCCCCAAAACTGGGTGGCCCCTTAGAATCATCCTAACTTCCCCCCAGCGACAACCCTGGGTTGGGTTTAGGGCGGTTTAGGTGGAGGTAAAGGGCAGTTAGGTCAGTCGTTCAGTCAGTTAGTCAGTCAGTCAGTTAGTCAGATTTACGTGAGAACAGCAGGTGCAAATGGCATTCGTAAGATAAATTTGAGGTCTACGAAAAGCATACACAGCGGCCTCTGGTGAATTAACAAAAACTGCAAAAAGCATACCTCCTGGGATGTATTTACGCGGTGTCCAGAAATTCTGGGAAGTATTTCACAATCTCCAGAAATGTATAGAGGGGTACGTATCAGCCTGGGTAGCAACGTATTGACCTTAGCAGTTTTTACATTCTTATAAATATTATTTTCTTACAAATAATATTTGTTTGTCATACATGTGATTCTTTAAAATACCATGACATAAACATTAATCTACAATACACAAATAAACTATTAAAGACATTCAAACAGTTCCCAGGTTATAATAAGATAAATATTTCTAATAATAAACTCTGTTATCTGTAGTTTTGAGGGATTAAAAAAAGGATTAAAAAATCCTTCGAGATGGTAAAAACTCTGAAAGCAAGAATGATTCGAGTGATTTATCGACCGCATGATGAGACAGCAATAACCCACGGCATTTCGTCCTGAGAGACGCGTAATCTCTCGCGCATTTGCAAACATTCTCCTACGTGTCTTCAGCGCGTAATCCTTGCCCTGCCACTGTTTGTGTCCTTTGCAAAAAGCCCGGCTGATGGATGAGGGTGAGAAAGGTGAACAATCGCTCAACCTGGATGAGATGGATCGCAACAGCTCACAGCATTTCCCATGCCACTACCGCCTCCACTCCGTTTTTGAGTAGCGAGTATAACAGTGACTGCGTCGGTTAAAAAAAAATGACCTCAACAAAAAGGGGAATTCAATACAGCGTATCTCTTCTGTTCCACCGATCCCTGGATAATAACTCAGAGGCCGCACAACAGCATTAACTGCTCGCAGACCCGTGTCTAAAGCTGGTCAATATGGGGCCTGCATGTTTTGTAGAAACTTAGGACAGTGTGCTAAATCCGATCTGGTTAACCTTGTGGCCTCTTCGTAATTCCTTACATAATGAAAGAGGACGAGCGGAATCAGAGATCTGGCAACTAAAACCTGCTTTGACAGCTGTGGAATCATCGCTGTGTCACTGGGCCCGTTTTCGCTCAGAAAGGCAGCCGTTTTTTTAATGGAGATGATTGCAATAATTACATCCTGACATATTCCAGCAATTAAACATCACCGGCATGCAGCTGATTACTAATGAGGAAGCTGATGGAGAGAGGTGGTTTGCTCATGTGGAAGACACTAATGTGCTGGACTAAAAATGGAAAACAAATACAGTACATCGCTGATGAGATATAAGAGGATGGGGTGTTGGCAAGTTCGAAATGGGAAGACAAACAATTATATATGCACTGTAGAAAATTGCAGGCAGTTCAACTAATTATTATTCCGTTAAAAAGTTTGATACTTTCTTTGAAACCTGAACGCGTATAAACGGAATACTCTGTCATCATTTATTCCCTCTTCACTTTTCACAGACATCGAGTTTCTTTTTTCTGTTGAACACAAAAATAATATATTTTGGAGAATGATGGATCCTGCAAACCATTTACTTTCATAGTTTGTCCTATTGGAGTTTCCAACATTCTTCAAAATATCTTATTTTGTGTTCAACAGAAAAAAAAAAAATATTCAAAAAGGTTTGGAACCACTTAAGGGCAAGTAAATGGCGAGTAAATGTTTATTTTTTTTGGCTGAACTATCCCTTTAATGCATTATTATATGTGAAGTCAGTCCCTTAGTAATAAACTTCAAATATGTTGCACCTTCTGATACATATAATTTTTACATTTTTTAATTTTAATAATTTAATAAAAATGTTTTATAACTGCTATTTTCAATTATATTTCCCCAAGGCCTCTAGAGATGCGCAGTGCCATTGATGTGATCCAAGACATGTGAAGATATGGTGCCAACCACAGAGCACGTCTAGAGGTCTTCATAATCCTGGACCAGGCCATATTCTGAGCAGATGCTAATGTAGGTCATGGAGGAGTGGAGAGCATGAGACTGATTCCTGGAAAACCCCATTTACAAACGAGTCTCTGCATTGATCTCGTGGGCCAGCTTGAACACCCGTCGGTGACCTGCTGACACCTGCAGCTTCTCCACGATGGACGTCCAGCATTCTCCAACCTCCGGCATCTAGACTGTAGCTCTGCAGTCTAGCTCTGGCAAGAAGTTTGACCAGAGGAAAATGGTCGTGCCCAACTGAGCCTGGTATCTTTCAAGGTTTTTTTCTTTTAGTTTCGTCAATTAGTGAAGTTTGGGACTTGTGGAGCTGTGCATCAATGGATTTGCTCTTTAGTGCTTGGACTTTTAGCAGTGAAAATTAAACCACACTGAGCTGAACTAAACTGAACTTTGAAAACTGGACTGACACTGTTTCAATTTACTAGAACTTCTATGTTAAGCTGCTTTGACACAATCTACATTGTAAACGCACTATAGAAATTAAGATGAAATGAAACATTTAATTGAATTATAACCATCCAACTGATATATTACCATGGTTTAAACCAACAATAACTTTTGTTACTTCAAGTGTTACTTCACCAAAAAATTGAAAATTATGGGTACCACTTTAGTTTGTCACAATTCATGCTGTTAACTACAGGCGTATCACCTTCCTATTATTAGGATAATAATGGTTTATTAGTACTTATAATGTATGATCTTAATCTGCATCCATAATTCTACCCATAACCTTAAACTTCTACTTTATTATATATTAACAAACAGCTAATTGGTAGTTTATTAAGCTAGTAGTGTTAGTTAATGGTTTGTTAATATCGTGAATTGTGACCTACACCGAAGTGCTATCAAGTTATGTTGTTAATTACTTAACCTCAAACATCACAACAGTGCTCAGGAAGATGCACAATATAACGACACTGAGGAGAAGAAATTGTCGAACAAGGTTTTAAGTGTGCAAAAAACAACTCAGGCTTATTGCAGATATGTACCCAGGTCTATATTTCTAGAGACAGCGAAATACATAACTGAAGGTACGTCTGCTCTCAGTTTTTGTTTTTGCAAATCCACCAGATCCAAGTCCAAAATGTCATACCGCCCCATAGTGTTCATTTTAAAGACGAAATGCAGCTAGACGTACTTCTGGCTACATAATTCACGCTCTCCAGAAATGTAAACGGGTATGTATCCGCAATAAGCCTGTGTTGGCAAAAAAAAAGTATTTGTGCATCTTAATAATATTTTTATTTAACCACTAAGGACATATTGTCTGTTTTGACAATGATTTTTGGTACCTTACAGGAATTTGAACAAGTTGGGAGCATTGCTGTTTGTGGAGGATGAGGGAGCTCTCAGATTTCACCTAAATATCTTCATTTGTGTTCTGAAGATAAACAAAAATGTCATGGGTTTTGGAACGACATGGGTGACCAATTAATACTAGAATTTTCCTAGATGAGGCATTAATAAGCTCTTATAAACAGGCATAATGCAAAGGTAATAAGCAATTAGCTAAAAGTGAAAATTTGCTATGAGCACCAGTGTTGGGAGTAACACATTATAAGTAGTAAGTAATATTTGAGTTATTTTTTTTCATTGCTTTATTGGCATTTAAAATATATATTGCGAGGTAAAAATTACCTTAGGTTGAATCACACACTCAATGAGAGAGCATGCTGTGAGGGAACAGACAGTCAGCTTGCACTCGTCATCATTATCAGGTCTCTTTTTTCACAGCACATGAGTCAGTGTACTGTTCTAGTTATTGAATATCTCAGAATATTGATTTATTTTGAGTCCGAAGGGGATAACTGTTTCACAAGACTCAGTTCAATTTAATAACCTGGTTTTACCAGTTCACTTAGAAGATTCAGTTAAAACAAACGATTCATTCGCGAATCGCCGTCATCACCACAGACAGTCAGAAACAGAAACAATGGCAGGCAGGAGACTTAAATTTTTGCAATGAATTCTTGTTATTTTGAACTCATCGAAGAAAAGAAGTGGATTGTCGTTAAGTGTAGATTATGTGTAAGTGAAACTCTTGACACCTGCAACAAAGTAACAAAACTGGATGCAAAGCACTACACCTGCACCGCACATCCAGCTTAACAACAAATAATTGACATCAGGTCACGTTCCCCAGGTAAAACAATTAATTTGACTAAACTAAAAAAAAAAATGGTTATTGCTTTTATTGTTGAGAAGATGCAGCCACTTTCTAACGTTACTGTAGAAGCAACTACGTTTTGTAATATAGTAAGATTTTTTCTCTTTTGGGAAACGACTTACACATTTGTTAAGGCCAAGTAAAGCAATTTATTCAATGTATAAAGCTCAAAGATTAATTTTATCATCTTACTGTTCATTTTGTTAAACGTTTTAAAGGTTTAAAATCAGTTTTTGCCTTAATATAAATTATTTCGTGTTAGTACTCTTAGGCTTTATTGCAATCTTTATCTCAAAGGACAGTGAATTTACTTAACTAATAACACAAAACATACAAAATTAGCAAACACATTACTTTACCTGCTTTAATTAATATGTATATACACAGCATGTACTGTGGCTCTGGGCTTAGAAAGTTCTCAAAATATAATTTTACCCAACATTATTTTAAAGGAAAACGAAGGCCTAGGTTATATACAGTTGAAACCAGAAGTTTACATACACTCTAAAAAAAGGAACATAACCATTTTTTTTAAATGTCTGATAGTAAATCATACTAAACGTTTACTATTTTAGGTCGTTAGGATTACCTAAATCATTTACATTTGCTAAATGCCAGAATAATGAGAGAATTTTTGAGAATTTTTTATTAATTTCCAGACAGTCAGAAGTTTACATACATTTTCTTGGAATTTTGTTAGCTTTGCTTTTAAACTGTATAACTTTGGTCAAATGTTTTGGGTATCCTTCCACAAGCTTCTCACAATAGTTTGCAGGAATTTTGGCCCATTCCTCCTGACAGAACTGGTGTAACTGAGTCAGATTTGTAGGGAGTCTTGCTCGCACAAGCTTTTTCAACTCTGCCCACAGATTTTCTCTAGAATTGAGTCAGGGCTTTGTGATGGCCACTTCATAACATTTACTCTTTTGTCCTTAAAGCACATTTTAACTAGTTTGGCAGTATGTTTACAGTCAAGCTGTGTTTGGAAGACCCATTTGTGGCCAAGTTTTAATTTCCTGGCTGATGTCTTGAGATGTTGCTTCAGTATTTCTACATAATGTTCTTTCTTCATGATGGCATCTATGCTGTGAAGTGGACCAGTCCCTCCTGCAGCAAAACAGCCCCACAATATGATGCTGCCGCCCCCATACTTCAAAGTTGGGATGGTGTTTCTAAGCTTGTAAGCTTTCCCCTTTGTCCTCCAAATGTAACACTGGTCATTATGGCCAAACAGTTCAATCTTTGTTCCATCAGACCACAGGACATGTCTCCAAAAAGTATTATTTTTCCCAGTGTAATTTTGCAAATTGTAATCTGGCTTTTTTGTTGATTCTGGCTTGTTGATTTTCCCATGTTGTCACACAAGGAAGCAGTGTGTTTGAGGTTTTCCTTAAATACTATTCTACAGTTGTGCCTCCAATTAACTCAAATGTTGTCAATTAGCCAATCAGAAACTTCCAAAACCTTGACACCATCATCTGAGCTTTTTCAGAAGCATAATAATCTTATTGTATGTAAACTTGACTTTCAAGAAAAGTTATAACAATTTCTCAAAAAATATCTCTCTCAATATTCTGCTATTAAGCATAACAGAATCAAATTTAATAATCCCAACTTACCTAAAAGAGAAAAAGTTTAGTCACATTAACATCTGACTTTTTTTAAAATGGTTATGTGCCTTTTTATACAGTGTATGTACACTTCTGGTTTCAACTGTAGTTGGTTGTTAAATGCAGAGCTTCACTAGAAAAAGGTGCAAGTTCTGAAAGAGATCTAACCTCTGCCAGGTAATAAAAAAAAAAAAAAAAAAAAAACGCAAAAATAACTGAAATGTAATATAACGCATTACTTTCCATAAAAAGTAACTAAGTAACGCAATTAGTTACTTTTTGGGGAGTAACTTAATATTGTAATGCACTACTTTCAAAAGTAACTTTCCCCAACACTTATGATCACATTATTATTAATATTTTATTTTGTATTCTTATTCTAGTTGGCTAACTAGAAATATTGACCTTATTATTCAATGCAGAAGTGCACTCGTTTTTGCGATTGTTTGAGAACTTCCGACTCCGTTGCCCATGGGAGAAATGACTAGGAATAATAAATAGAAAAAAACAGTGAAACTACTTGCTTTACAAGCCAGTTCATAACAAAACAGACAAAGCAGAATAGTATAATAAGAAAAGATCAGTTTGCAACATCAAGTAGCATAACAAGCTGTTTATAACGTCTAAAAATGAATGGAAGTGAATGAGACTGGAAGTCTCGAGCCAAAAAGATGCTAGTCTTCGCTCATATGCAAAGAATAAGGTCAGCAGACTATTTAGAAATCTTATAATATTGGTTGGCTTTAGTCTAATCAACATTAGCCATACTTAAAATGTGAAAACCCTTCATTTCATGTTTTTGGAGCATTCTCTTAATAGAATATATGTCTTATTACTACATGCTATTCACTATTTTTTAGAAATGGTCCAGTATCAAAAGGGGCCAGCTCTGCATAGCTAGTCCTGTAACAAAGCATTCAGAAGAGAACCAGATGTAAACAAACCAACATGTTGATAAAACCTCTTGTGCTCAAACACTGTTGGCACCGACAGAATATCACTTCACATCACTTCATTTATAATAACATCTCAAGCTTCCAGTTGCCAAGTAAGCTTGTCACCGAGGCATATTTAGCATGTCATTAATTAGCTAATTATGAAGGGATTTAATTACATACACATTTGGTAAAATGTGATGATGTTACTGTGTTGATAAAAGAAAATATGCCAGAACATTTTGGGGTGGAACACAGAGATCAGGGATTTCTCAGTAATCTGTTAGCTTTCCCAAGCCCTCGGTTGAAGAACTGCTCACTTATGCACTGCTCTCAGCATTAATCCGTAAGATTAGTGCTTGAAAATGCAGGACTTTGCATGCTTTTATACAGTATGTTAAGCTTGCTGTTGTTCGGTGTTACCAATATTGTATTTAAAGGGATAGTTCAGAAATTAAAATTCAGTCATTTCCTCGCCATCCACTTTTTCCAGACCTGTCTGATTTTTTTATAATGTTGAACACAAAAGATGATATTTTGAAATATATTTGAAAGCAGTCATCATTGACTTCAGTATTTTCTGTTCCTGCAATGGATGTCAATAGAAGCTTGTTTCCAACATTCTACAAAATATACTGTATTGTGTTCACCAGAAAAAATTAATTCATAAATTTAGAAAAACTTGTGTGTGAGGACATTGAGGAAAAAAATAAACATTTTTGGGTAAACTATCCCTTTAAGTGCCACGCAATAAATAGCTTTTTCTGCAGAGGCAAAGCTTTACTGACAAATGCAATGCAAACTTTGTAATCAGTGATATCCCATTAATAATAATACTGAATACACAAAAAAAAAATGCTTATCCAAACTACCCATTTAAAATGAGCTGAAACAACACAATTATTGTAATTTATTTGGCCAATTTAATTGTTTTATGTTCAGTCCACTTAAATTTATTAACCATTAAGTTAACTTAAGCGTTTTGTGTTGAGAGAACATTAAGGAATTGTGTTGGTCCAACTACCTAGTTAGGGCATTTGTAGTTTACGACATGCTTTCCGTGGGATTGAATTAAGAGAGAGAAATGTTGACAATAAAAGTAATCTTAGGTCTTTAATGTTAATAGAAAGACTTGTTAGAGTTTAATCTTCACTTTAGTTTGAAGATTTAGAAGATTTTCAAAAGAGCCCCTATTACGGTGTTTTTGAAAATGACCTTCCATGCAGTGTGTAACAGCTCTAAATGAAGTGAAATATCCAAATAAAGCTTAAATCTGAAAATGCACCGTGTTTAAAACTATTGATTCATCTATAAAAGAGTTGACTTATAGTGGTTCGACTGAATCGCCTCTGTAACAAGTCTTTAACCGTGTCGGTGTGACGTCGACACAGAACTCACTTGTTGCACGTGCAGACCTGGGAAAATTGAAAACCCCGCCCACAAACATTGTAGAAAGTAAAAGAGGAAGACAAACACTGTAGCAGATCCTGGTTGCATCAAGTCGCTTAGACGCTGTGCTCTGAAGTGTAAGGGGAAGTTAGTTATTTTCCCTATCCAAAGATGAGGCTGTGAAGAGTCAGTGGCTGAAGTTTACCTTTGCGAAAATATCTCAGCATTATAGCCCCAGCCTTGTGCTGTGTTCCCCACATTTTTCTGACACGTGCTTCAGCAATCTACACGCTTACAACAGGAGATTCATCTGTCGTTTGTTAAAGGAAGGATCAGAAAAGACTATTGATGTATGGCACTTTACAGTACACAGTTCATGGATCCATTTCTTCCACCATTTCACAAGTGTAAGTAAGTGCGATTAAATGGTTGCCTCCTTGTTTTCTCTAGCTTGCAAATTGTGTATTTAATTGTGTTTTGTTACTTGTAACCGCTTGTACTGTGTCTGGCTAACTCTTTATATTCTCATATCGTGTCTAATGCCACGTTGAAAACGTGACACATGTCACTTTGTTTACGGACTTAAATGCGTTTGTGAGCTCGCAATCCTCTGCCGTTTGTCGTTGCTATGGCCACCGTCAGCGGTTCCTACACGCGTGTGGCAGTCAGGCTTCAAAATAATTACTTAGGGTTAAGAATAGAGCAATATGCTGGTGTTAAATAATGCACTCCTGCAATGGGCTCACACATACACTCTGCCTACTTCAACAATGTTGATAAGCCGTGGTGGGTATTTCTCTCTGTCTTGCGCTGAACGCAGTCGACCAATTACAACAGACTGGGTCATCGGACCAATCAGCGCAGATTAGCATTGCACTAAGGAGGCGTTTGAGAACAAATGAATCGCTGAACGAATCATATGGGAGTCGTTGGGATAATTAGGTAAAAATAAATGCATATTATAAGACAATGTAAGTGTTTTTTGACCTTGCATGCATAAGAGACTGCTGTTGGAGACCCCAAATACCAAAACATGACCCTTTTTAATGCATAAAAGGGGCTCTTTAATGTAATGCTTTTAGTTTTGAGATTACCCCTTTGCAGAAGCACCCATGGTTAGGGTGTTGGCAGCTTAATTAGCAAAAATGCAGTTTGTTGCTTTGCTCAGTGAGCAGTAACTGTCCTAAAATTAGTTCTGAGATCAGCCTCAATCAATTGTATATGTAACTCATGAAATATGCTTAAAAAAAGTCTCGTAGTTCATTTAGGATAACTTTAAGAGACTTTGAAACACATAATAGTCATTCCTGAAATTATCAGACCTTTGAGTATAATTTAAAAAATACAAATGTATTTAAACTTTTATTTGATAAAATCATGTTGGACCAAGGGCTGCATGGTGGCGCAGTGGGTAGCACGATTGCCTTACAGCAAGAAGGTCACAGATTCGAGCCTTGGCTGGGTCAGTTGGCATTTCTGTGTGGAGTTTGCATGTTCTCCCCGTGTTGGCGTGGGTTTCCTCCAGGTGCTCCGGTTTCCCCCACAGTCCAAAGACATGCGGTATAGGTGAACTGGGTAAGTTAAATTGCCCGTAGTGTTTGTATGTGTGTGAATGAGTGTGTATGGATGTTTCCCAGTGATGGGTTTCAAACATTACTGGATAAATTGGTGGTTCATTCCGCTGTCACGACCCCAGATTAATAAAGGAACTAAGCCGGAAAGGAAATGAATGAACGAATGTTGGACCAACTCAATTGCATTTAATTGTGTAAATAGTTTTTTGTTTTCCTTTTAGTTGGTGTTAAACAAATTTATTGAATGGAAATCCTGCCCTCAATTAAACTGAGTTCATCCAATAAGTTATTTTTTAAGTGTACATTGTGGGTTACCAAATACATACAGAGTTATTTTTTATTCATTAAAGAGACCGGTTCTCTATATCATAGTTTGCTTTGTATATGGAAAGCAAAACCTTTAAAACTCAATATATCAAACTGCTTTTACTGTATCTTCATAATAGCTAAACCCCAGTCAGACTGAGGACATACTAAACAACATACACAGTACAGTAATATATATATATATATATATATATATATATATATATATATATATATATATATATATATATATATATATATATATAAACATTTAAGCTCAATATCTCAAAACAATACTAAGATTTAAGTAAGTAACAAAAGATAAATTAAGTAACAAAATTATGCTGCACCTCCATAATGGCTAAAACACTGCACTGTGCATGTTGTTTAGTATGACCTCAACCTGACAGTCAAAATACTCATGTCAAATGCAGACGGTCTTTCCCTGTAGAACCGGTGAATTTGTGTTTGTAAAAAATGATCACTTCACCTCGGTGGTGGACGAGTGGTTGAGACAGCGATGTTGCGGCAGCTCTCAGTAATGAGAGAAGAGGAGCCGTCTCTGGTGCTCACAGCACTGTCAGCTGCCTGCTTTGATTTTTCTCAAGCTTGACAGGTAGACAGCAAGAGAACGGGAGAAGAAAAGCGCAGAGAGCCTGATGTTTAAATGCCCTAATTTGCCATTATAAACCACCATTGTAGACTCATTTCTTATCAGGCACTGTATGATGAAGTAAGTGACCAGCAGCTAACCAAAAGTGAGGTGAAAAAGAGCTGAGCAAGAGGTGGATAAAATGTGTGTGAAACATGAGGAGCAGTCAATGAGAATTAACAAACATGTACAAAAGAGGAGTGTTTTCTGCTTACTGACCCTGATGTGAGCAAGTCTCATGCTAATTCAAAACCTTTTTGACTTAGTGGCTAATGTAATGTAAAACTTGCGATCTTATTTGTACATTTTAGTACAATGTGCACTTCTCCCAAGGAAAGTTGGGTTTAGGGGTGGGGTTTGGTTTGGAGCCACGCCTGTTTTTAAAAAAAAAAAACTTACATTTTCGTATGACTGAACTCTAATGGTGCATACTCAAAATTGCATACTTCTATATTATATAGTACGCTAAAAACAGTATGCGAGCTGAGTAAACTGTAAAAAAATAATTGACTTAATTTTAAGGCAACAAACTTTAGGACATTTTTGAGTTTGCTCAACCTAAATCGAGTCAAGTGCAATAATTGGGTTGAAAGTTGAGTCAACTCAAAAAAAAGTTTGTTGCCTTAAAATTTTAAGTCGAGTCAACTCTTTTTTTTTAAAGTGTCGTATATCCATATTCATAGAATTCAAAAAACAGTATGTGTACCCAGATGACCTACTACTTCTGGCAAGATTCTGAAGTGCACATTCGATGGATGCTACACTATCCTATGATGCCATGCAAGAGAATTTATGAATGGGAGTAAAGTGACGCAACTGATGCGGGTAGGTCACACGCTAATGTCAAATGGCGTATGTAGTATGTTCAAATTACATTCATATTACTCTCATTCATACTATATAGAACATACTTTTCTGGTCAGGTAGTACTGTAAATTCCATAATGAGTAGTAGGTGATTTTGGATGCATCCCAACTGATTATTTTGTACAAATTAGTCACTAAACTGACTAAACGTAAAACAGTTGTGTCCTCGTAAGACCGAAAGTCAATGTTTAATACTAATAGTAGTTAATGGAGCTGAGGTAAAATGAACTGTATTTTTCAACACAGGCTCATTGTGAATATGTACCACCATATACATTTCTGGAGAGAGCCAATTATGTAGCCAGAGGTATGTGTGGTTGCATTTAATCTTTCAAATTAGTCACAGAGCGGAGGCATTGACGGAGTTCAGGTCTGGCGAAGAACAGTTCTAGAAAGCAGGTAAAACTAAAACTAAAGGTAACAAAATAAAATAATCAAGTAAATAACAGGGTGAGAACATGGTAAGATCTGAAAACATAGTAAAAATCAGGCGGTCGCTGGGGCTTTTCTTTTTTCTAGATTGCTTTTTAAAACACTGTCAGTTGGGTTTAGGGAAGGGGATGGGAGCTGGTCAATCTGTGCTTTTGAAAACACTATTGGTTGGGTATAGGGAAGGGGGTGAGTGGGGGATCGGTCGACTGGTCAGTCATTCAGTCAGTCAGTCAGTTGACAGCGGCCTCTGGTGGATTCACAAAAAACTTACCTACTGGGATGTATTTCACTTTCTTTCGAATTGTATACCAGGGTACGTATTAATAATTCAATAAAAATGGTATTTTTGTGTTTTATTGTAGCTAAATTGTATTCCTTTTTTTGTTAGCACAGAGTACTGTATGTTCCAAATCATAGTATGTTGAATTGAATATTCCAGTTACCTGGCAGGTCTACTATTTTCAGTAGACATTAGAAGTGTAGATTCACATGTACTCTAACCTCTAACATTGATCGCAATACATTTCATGTTGGACTCGAGTTGGACCAGAACTGAATTTGATTAGAAATAGAAACATGTGTAAGATATATATATTTTTTTAATTCAAACGTGGCAAGTGTGCGAGATTAATGTTTAAGTGGATTCGATTTAGTATTGATGTTTGACTATTCATTAACTAATCTGATTGAAAACCTGATTGAAAATATTAATTTCATGTTTTCCACAATTTATTTCTTCTGGAACAATAATTGTGAACTTTTATAAAGACATGTTTTGTCATCAACTTCTGAATGCATAATTATACAAACACCTGATGAGTTTTCTCTGCATGAAAGACCTCCGAATGGCAGATTAACCTGCTGCTGCATCTCCATTATGCTAGGAAATTAAATATGATTGAAATGTGGATGATGTGACAAGGTGATTGACAGGACACATAACTAAGCAACATAACGGTCCCTTAATGAGGAAGAATGTCCCAGAAGCTTGCATACACTTCTGTTACACACTCAAATGTATGTGCTTTTGTCTTCACCAAAAAATACAGTACATACTTTTAGGATGTAGTATTAGTAGGGAAATTGGGACACAGCAGTCAGTCAAAAGAACAACAGTTTACTGCAGAGGTTACTAAACTCAGTTCAGGATGTTCGCTGTCCTGCAGACTTCAGCTCTAACTTGATTCAACTCACCTGTCAGGAAGTTTCTAGCATGCCTAGAAGGACCTTAATTTACTCGTTCAAGTGTTACAGAGAGTTTTTGTGATATATGTCCAAAGTGGGCTGGGCCACTGACAATCCTTTGGCAAACCAAAACTTTTGATAACTTTTAATATTCAATACATCCTCCTGAGCAGTGTTAAGCAGTAGTGTCGCTGCAAGTAGTGACGCTACTAGCTTAGCTACATTCCTCAGTAGCGTCACGGTAGCGTTGCTACTTTCTAAATCAAATAGCTTTTTAGTATAAGCAAGTAGCACAGTAGTGTCCCCACAAGCTACATTTACAGATCGCGGATCACTAAGGCTATGTTCATACTGCGAGGCTTAGTGCTCAAATCTGATTTTTTCTCAGATCTGATTTTTTTGCCTAGCTGTTCACACTGTTGTTATAAATGTGGCCAATATCAGATTTGCAGTGTGAACAGATCATGGTCGTAAACTGACCCGCATGCGCAGAAGTATAGTTACGGACAACACAAAATGTCTAATTATGCACACAATGTGTATGCTGTATGAAGCACGTTGTCAGATTATGCTTAATATGATTATTGCCCTTTTCACAGACAACCGTGGTGTATTACATGAACTGTAAAGGGTTGTTCTGCTACTACTAATGTGTATTTGGGCATTTGAAACCTAAAATAAGTCCCTTGAGATTGAAAACACTGATCATTTGTGATTTATGACAACTGCGGCGTGCGTCTGTCTGACCACCGGTGTAGTGAACTCATCAAGGGTTAATGAGCAGCCGCAGACTGAACTGTGAAGGCGGAGTTGGTTTATCTCCGTTTGCAGTTATTTTATTTTACTTCGTTATAAACAACAGACACGTGCAGATAGGGGGTTTTGGTGCTTGAGCTCCTGCCCTTTATTCGCTCTGAGATAATGTTCATCCTTAAAATTAAAGTGCCCCCTCCTTTGTGCACGGATCCCCTTTCTGCAACACCCCCGATGCTCTTTAGCATCGCGATCATCTCGTGCCCCGATCGTTAACCAGAGTGGCTAACAAGCACCAGTTTTGCCTTCAAAATCTTTTTCAAAATGAACAACCATCTTTCTGTGGTAAAGTAATCGCCCTGTGTGTTATTCTACTATGCTGCAGAGGTGTAGATAATGTCTGCAGCACAGAATGATGACGTATGTCGCTCGAAGATTATGTAAAAGTCAGATGAAATCCGACATAACCGTTCACACTGCGGTCGCATTGCAAAACATCAGATCTGTGTCTGATTTAAGACTACATATGAAAGTGGCACAAATCTGAAGTGAAAAGATCAGATTCCATGCGGTTTGGGCTGTTCACACCATCAACACCTGAGTCACATATGGGTGAAAAGATCAGAATCGGGCCACATTTGCCTGCAGTGTGAACGTAGCCTAAGTGACGCCACCGCCATTCACAGAGCTGTGAGGCAGAGGTAAGCAAATCCATATGATGGCAAGAATGGCAATTTCTTCTTCATGTTTTACAGTGGTCAACAACCACTTACAAATGTGCCAAAGTGCACTTACATGAAAAATAACAATAGTAATTAATTGTAAATGCAGTATTTAAAACATTTAAAATACTATCGGGTTTTTGAACAATACTATAAAGAAGTACTTGAATTAATTTGCTGTGGTACTTTTATAGATGCAGTACAACAACTATAGTAATATAGTAAATGTAACCCAATATATAAACCTATATTGTATAAGTTTTCTACACTTTTCTTTTTTTACTCTAGTAAAAGCTAAAGTACACTATGTTGATTACATTAGTTAACAATAGTTACCAATAAAACTATATTATATACTGTAGTAGAATTTATTAAAAGAGTTGTAAATACTATAAATATATAAGTATATATATAAGTATATATATATACACAGTTGAAGTCAGAATTATTAGCCCCCCCTTTGAATTGTTTTTTTCTTTTTTAAATATTTCCCAAATGATGTTTAACAGAGCAAGGACATTTTCACAGTAAGTCTGATAATATTTTTTCTTCCAGAGAAAGTCTTATTTGTTTTATTTAGGCTAGAATAAAAGCAGTTTTTAATTTTTTAAAAACCATTTTAAGGACAAAATTATTAGCCCTTTTAAGCTATATATACACACACACCATAACTATATATCTATAATACTATAGAATACACTTTCCACTTTTCTATACATTTCCCTTTAATATAAATTACTATAGTATTTTAAATGTGCAACACCTCGTTCTCTTGATTTTTTTTGTTTTTACTGTCCAGTAAAATTTGTTTTGTTTAGTACAGCATATTAATTGTAGTAAATAACTGAACTGAACAATTATGCCACATATGTTTCATTGCCAGTTTTATTGATCACTAAGACAGAACTGATTTGGATTGAAGTTGCTTCGATTTAAAAATGGGGAAAAAAAATTGCTTAGATGCAGCTAAGCTACATTTGCCATGTAACTTTTAGCTTAACTAGTTACATTTTTCAAGGGGTAGCTTTTAATGTAGTTAAGCTACATTTTAAATAAAGTAACTAATAGCTTAGCTCACTACATTTTCCATGTAGCTTGCCCAACACAGCTGAGTATCTGATTATGGTCCAGATTTGGAGAACAGAAAAGAAGGGAAATACCTAAGAATTTAACCAGGGCACCTTGTAGAGACTGAGCCAAGGATTCCAAGTCTGTGGCCAGCAGTTTAAGAGCTATTATGTATTTTGGGCTATTTTGTCTTTTAATTATTTTGCGGATTTTTGGGTCGGTACTACCATCTGACAAAGTTTCAAGTCTCTACGACTTAGTTTGGTCTGTCTGATCAGTTTTAGGATAGAAAAATGACCACTAGACTTTTCCTACAAGAAGGTTTCAGTGCTACACTTGAACACCTAATAATAATGTCAAATGAGAAAAATAAATGTTGCCTTTGTAATAAGCATAACTAACTATGAGTAACTAAATCAGACACAGGTGGGCATAATCAATGAAACAATGAGTAACCACGAAAACAAGCTAAAAACTAAAACAAGCCAGGCAAGAGAAAAGATGAAGAAAAACTTTCAAGTCGGGGAGGATAAAATCTACTCTTTGCAGGTCAAACGGACATGAGAATCTCCCTCTCTGAACAAACATACTGAAGCTCAGCACAAAAGAGAAGTGTTTTCTGCTTACTAACCCTTACGGGAGGAAGTCAATCTCTGGAGCAGGTCGCGCTGGTCCACTCCTGCTTAGCTGAACATTTGTCTGGCGGCTCAATGTATTATTCATCTGGACAGGTTTGCAGCTGGATTAGTCCCTGCCATGGCCTGTTTTCTCTCTGTCCGCAGTGATGTGCTGATGGCTTAATGATGCGACAGGTCTCTGGGAGGTGCACATGCATCTGGCGGCCGGTGACACCTGGCAAAAAGAGGATCTCCTGATGGGAAGAGAGCAGCTGCACAGCAGATGCAGGCTAATAAAACACTGCTTTTGACTGGTCTCTGATTGGCCGTTGTGTGACAGAGGTGATGGGGAAACAGCTCTTTGTTTAAGCTTAATCACCAGGTGAACAAACCCATGTGTTTAACTCATCTCCCTGGCAGCCACCTCCATTTGCCTGATGATGCCAGTGACCAAGTGTTTTGTTATTTATTATTAACCTTAAAAGCTATTAAGTTTCTGCTTGTGTATGAAATCAAATGAAATTAAATGTATTGAGTAAATCACATAACTGGTGTAATGTGGCATTCTTAATACAGAGTGATGTTGGAAAGCTTTTTGCTAGGCAGGACTTTAACAGATTATCAAACAAATGTAGGGCACAGACTTGAATTTATCCACTGGTTGTTGATTGGATTTTGAGATGTGGCCATTGCACTTAGACACCGAGGCAGATGGCTAAAAGAGGAGACTAAGGGCTTACTCACACTATGCTATGCGAACTGTGCCCAGACCCGTTTCCCGGATCATTTGAGAAGTGTGAGTGCTCTGAATCTTGAGCCCGCAACTGAAAGAGAGACGTGACTTTTATTAAGGGACTTTTTCATATGGATTAATTAATCATTCGTACTGTACAATGAACGCAAACTGTCATAGATTATTAAAGACGCAAACCCCTCACTGCACGTCAGCTGCGCCTTCAGCAAACCTCCTAATTCCTGCAGCGCGAGGACTTTATGATGGTTTATGAGCGTCAAAAGCGGCTGATCTGTTGGGCGAAATATTACGACTTAAACAGTATAACGCTCTGGTTACTAAAGTAACCCTCGTTCCCCGAGGGGGGGAACGGAAATGCTATGTGGAAACTTCCACTATGGGGATTTCATTCAGAAAGCCAATCATCTGAAAGAGTATGTAAACGGGCCAATGAAATGCCAATGAGTTGGCAGCTTCAGCTTGCGCACCTGATGCTCGTTGCAATTAACTTGCTATAAGAGTACATGTGCGAGCAAAGCCAAAGCATCATTTTTTTAGCGGAAGAGACTTTCACCTCAACAGCTAAGGGGCAATCATTATGGTGAAGGAACATAGCATTTCCGTTCCCCCCCTCGGGGAACGAGGGTTACTTTAGTAACCAGAGCGTTCCCCTTCGGAAGGGGAACTTCAATGCTATGTGGAAACTTCCACTATGGGGAAATGTTTGGAAAACGCCATAATGATTGAACCTTACCTTCGCCCCCGATGAGAGGTTTGCCAGGCAAAGAGCGTGAGCGCACCTGCGTCACCAGAGGCGCGGTCTTCCAACGTGTTCCCTGGCCCTTACTTATCCCACTTCAACAGAAGATTTACGGATTTAGATATATTTTTCGGGAGCCGCAAATGCGTCTAGAATAATTTCTAGGAATTTAATACGACAGTACGTTGGGAATGCGTGCAGTCCCGATAGGGAGGACGCTGCGGAGGCCACCTGCTACCCAAGTGGGGAGACTGGGGCAAATAGCATATGAACTAACCCTGAGAAGGGGGAGTAAGCATATGAAAATTAGATGGTTAGCGGTGAGGGAAGACACGGGTCCGCCTGTGAGGGGGGACTGCACCGTGGCAGTATAAGCATATGGGATCGCCTAGTGGGGATCGCACATAGCAGGCACCTATACCCAGAACGCGGGCTGACCATCGGGCAGACCAGCAACGTAACGGGCCAGTGCCTGACTCCTCCGCTGAGTCAGGTGCTGGGGGCCTCGGAGGAATATCTGCAGGGTTCGCCAGCGGGGAACTTTTCTGACAGAGCGAAAAAGCGCACGTATCTCTGGGTTAGAGAGAATGGCGCAGCAAGCGTTTTACAACACCTAACCGAATTTCTCATTCACCGCGTGAGAAAATCGGCTCCCCTCAAGATTAATAAATCTTCTAATAGGTGTCGCCCAGCCCGCAGCTCTACAGTGTCTGTTAGAGAGGCGCCGCGTGCTAACGCCCAAAAGGATGCGCGCTTCGAGGAGCGCGCTCTCACTCTTGGGGGACGCGGCTCGCCCTGGCTTAGATGAGCGAGGGAGATGGCATTCAGAGTTCAGTGGGTATGTTCCAACCTCTGTTTGGATACGGCACTTCCCGTCAGCCGATCACCATAACAGATAAAGAGCTGAGTACGGTCCGTGTAATAGCAAAGTGCGAAGGACCAAATAAAGGGGCTGGGTCTGCCTCCTCCGTGGGCAGCGCTTGCAGGTTCACTACGTGGCTGAAAGAACGCTGTAGGAACCTAGGGCACCTAGGTGGGCCGGGGTCTCAGGTAAACGTGAGAGTGGGCCGACCCAAAACGTTGGCACATTTCGCTGACCGAAAATGCCTCCAGATACCCACCCATTTGGCCGATGCAAACGCGACCAGCAGAGCTGTCTACCTGGACAGAAATCTTAAAGATACTGAGTCGAGTGATCGAGCAGACCTCTCCTAAGAGAGATCTTCAAGTGGGTATGAGAGGGAAACAGGAAAATGAATATTCATGTCTCGCGCCTCTGGGAACTGGATGATGAGACGATACTTCCCAGCGCGCCGCCATCGCCGCATCCTTAGAGCGGGGATGATCGTAACGCCAACCCCTCAGAGCGGAGGGGACAGCCTTAGCTCCAGTCAACTGAAGGAGGATAGCATCACTCTGATCTGGCATGTTCAGGGTTCCTTCTCGGGGAAAAAGGTAACCACACAGTGAATAGACTCCACTTCAGGCGTGGGCATGCCTCGTAGAGGGTGCTCAGCCTGAGTGACAGTGTTAACCACCTAATCGGTAAGTCACCTAAGTCCTCCGCGCTCCATCTATGAACCGTACGTGAAGCATAGATCTGGGCGCGGGTGCCAAACGGTGCCTGTCCCCTGTTCCCAGGGGATGTGCCAGGGAGGGGCCATCACGAGGAGAGAGTTGAAAGCAGGTCCGATTGGGCCAGAGAGGCGCAATACGAGAGCTGTTCCTCGACCTCCCTGACTTTACACAGTATCTGTGCGAGTAGGCTCACTGGAGAAATGCGTATTACGCACGCCCCGAGGCCAGCTGTGTAGCCAGTGGACTTTGCAGGGTTCGCCAAGTGGGGAACTCAAGCGAGAGCGCACGAATCTCTGAGTTAGAGAGAGAAAGGCGCAGCACCGAACAGCTGGACAGTCGGGGGTGGAGTCTCCATTTTCCCAGGCGAAACTGCCGTGAGAGCGAATGGGCTGCACGGTTGAGCTCGGTGGGGGAAAAAATGGAATGCAGCGATTGCGCCGCGTATGACTCCGGGGGAGCAGACGGCAAGCGAGCTGAGACATGCTGCGAGAGCGGATACCCCCACACGGTTGATATACGCCCCCGCTGCCGTACTGTTCGTCCTGACCAGTACGTGTTGTCGCTCCAGCACCGGTAAAAAAACGGCGGAGAGCGAGAAACACTGCCAACAGCTCTAGGCGATTGATATGCCAATGCAACTGGGTTTTTTTCAGCTGCATGCCCGCAACACACGGCGCCCCAGCCAGTGCTGGAAGCATCTGTCAAAACGACAATATGTCTGGACGCCTGTCCTAGAGGCACTCAGGCCTGTAGGAACGAGGGGTCGTTCCAGGGGCTGAGGGCGCGGCGACACAGCGCAGTGACAGTCACTCGGTGTGTGTCCGCGTGCCATGCGCGTCTGGGGACTCGATCGTGAAGCCAGTGCCGAAGTGGTCTCATATGGAGTTATCCGAGCGCATACAGCGGCTGCGGATGTCATATGCTCCAGGAGCCTCTGAAAGATTTCAGTGGAACCACTATTTTGCTGTCGAACTCTCACAGACAGTTCAGCATTAGCCGAGCGCGCTCTCCGGAGAGGCGCGCTGTCATGGTGACCGAGTCCAGCTCCAACCCGAGAAAAGAGATCCTCTGCACGGGGGCGAGTTTGCTCTTTTCTCGGTTGACCTGAAACCCCAATAGGTGGAGGTGCTGGAGCACCTTGTCTCTGTACATAGTCAATTATTCCCGCGAGAGGGCTAAAACAGCCAGTCGCCGAGATAATTGAGTATGCGGATGCCCGCGAGCCGAAGGGGCGCTAGGGCACCCTCCGCGAGCTTGGTGAAGACCCGCGGATACAGAGAGAGCCCGAAGGGGAGGACTTGTACTGTCAGGCTCGCTCGACGCAGACCGCAGAAAAGTGACGGTGGCGTGGAGTATGGAGACATGAAGTACGCGTCCTTCAGGTCTATGCTGCAGACCAATCCCGAGGACGAACGCACAGGAGGATGCGCTTCTGCATAAGCATTTTGAACGGCAGCTTGTGCAGACAGCGGTTCAAAACGCGCAGATCTAGGACTGGCCGTAACCCACCGCTCTTTTGGGTACGATGAAGTACAGGCGTAAACCCGCTCTCCATCTCGGCTGGAGGGATCGGTTAGATTGCATCCTTCGCCAGGAGGACAGCAACCTTCTCTCACAAGACAGGGGCGGGCACAGGGCTGACCCTGGTGACGTACACCCCGTGAACTTGGGAGGGCCGTTTCGCGAATCGAATCGCGTAGCCGAGTCTGATCGTGCGTATGAGCCACCGCAAAGGGCTGGGCTGCGCTAACCAGGCAGGCAGAGCCCTCGCTAATGACTGCATCGCTACAATCGCTGACGTACCAGCAGTGGGGCAGCGCGGAGTGGGAGTGCTGATCCGGGGAGCGCTGGGGTCCCGCGAAAGAGCTGGAGGTGAGAGATTTACTCACCTTGCACTCAGACTCCAGAGGAGAGGGCTGGAGGTGTGAGAGAAAGGAGACCGTCCTCCCAGACCCCGTGAGCCACTGGCGAAGTGCGCCGATCCTGCGAGCTGGAAGGCTTTTCATCGCGTCCCAGACTGGCAGTATTCGGGCTGTCACACCCAGGGAAGGGAAAGATGCTCTCTCTCTGAGGAGCCCGGCCCCCACCGGGGAGAGAGCAAGTTCCCTCTTCTCCAGATGGCCGTCTCAAGAGCGCTTCGCGGTCCGTTATCCGGACTTAACGGCGCCCTGGGACGGGGAGCGCTGGTTGCCTGCGAGGTGCTCGGCGCTGCCGCTGGCCGGAGGCGCAGGCGGGGGCGGAGCAGCACTCGAAGACGGGCGCTCTCGGCGACAAGCAGTGGATGTGGATGGTTCGGCGGGAGGGGAGCGGTCTTACATCCCCGTCGAAGGATGCCCATCGTATCCGACTGCACCGCCGTGAATTCCTGGGTGAATTCACCAACGGTGTCGCCGAACGGGCCAGACTGGTATATGGGGGAGTCAAGAAAGTGAACTTTGTCGACTCCGGCCATATTTTTGCCAGGTTTAGCCCGAGGGGGCGCTCCTGGACCACTAACGTGGCCATCGTCTTTCCCGGGGCACACGCAGCGGACTTGAGGTCCGTGGAGCTCAGTCGGGTGCGGTGCGGGGCTTGTAACAAGCCTGGGTCAGAACCACCCTCGTGCAGCTGGGCCAGCGCGCGCGCATGGACCCTGGCGTGCAGGGTGGAAGCAGTCTGGCCCGCGGCTGTGTGGGCTCTGGCTCGGGAGGCAGAAAACCAACACGCCTTGGACGGGAGATGAGGCTAATTCCAGCAGAAGGAGGCACCACGCGGGCCCGTGATGGCACTCTCAATCTGGGGAATCGACTCGTACTCCCTGGCTGCTCCACCATCAAGAGTGGTGAGGTGGAGGCGCACGCAGATCAGGCAGAGAAAGGTGCCCTCAAGACTGCGTGAGCCCACTGTGCACTTCCGGGAAGAGAGGGATGGGAGGCTAGAAGGTATTGCCTTTTAATCCTCCACATACACCCATCTAGTCGGTCCGGCCGCGGGGCTGGGGGATAAACCATCTCCAGACCCACGACCGAAACAGCCCGGGAAAGCACGGTTATCATGTCTGTTTCAAGATCGGCCGCCGCCACGCTCGCTCCCGATGGGAGGGAACGGAGGGGGGGGGGGGGGGGGGGGGGGATCCTTCATCAGACCATGACAGCCCAACCTCCGATGCAGCGGTGGACATCTGAGCCTCGGTGTCATCAAGTGAGAGGGCGGCCATCCGAGGATGGAGCGCTTCTCTCACTCAAAGCTTGGATGGAGCGCGTGGAGGAGTGAGAGGTCCACAAGCCCGAGGGCGGCAGATTTACTCCCACTATAACCCTCAGATCTGCCCGAGTGCCCACCGCGGAGCGGGGGACAACTGGGGTGGGTGGCTCTTTTGCAAGAGCGAGCCGCGATCTTAACTGCGCAACAGACATGCCACCGCAGTGATGGCATGCACTGCCCACGAGCACCGCGTTAACATGCTGGACCCCCAGACATGAAACGCAGTGCTCGTGCCCATCATCCGAGGACAGGAAACCACCGCATCCAGAAACGCACAGTCGGAGCGACGTCTTGAAAAAGACGCGCTGCACGACCGTGTTGCTCTTCTAGGAAATTCGCAACAATACATACCGCTCTGGAGGACCGGACCCAAAGGATGCCAGGCAAGGGAGAAACCCAGCTCGACCATCTGCCGCTGCGTGTCACACACTCTGGACCGGGAGATCGCTCTCGTTCACTCTCTGTCTGAAACTCAGCTGGAGGAACCCTCATCGACTCTCTCAGAAGGCTGTTGAAGTCTCTGAAGTGAAAATGATGCTTTGGCTTTGCTCGCACATGTACTCTTATAGCAAGTTAATTGCAACGAGCATCAGGTGCGCAAGCTGAAGCTGCCAACTCATTGGCATTTCATTGGCCCGTTTACATACTCTTTCAGATGATTGGCTTTCTGAATGAAATCCCCATAGTGGAAGTTTCCACATAGCATTGAAGTTCCCCTTCCGAAGGGGAACTAAAGAAATCTCCACTGTGCTGAGCGAAAGCGCGTCATCAATGACGTAAGCGTGCCCAGGCCCGAATGTAATGTGATTGCGGGCCGTCGGGGGAGACGGGAGGGGGGACAACCGTGCTTTGACCCGTATGTATGGCCATTAAAAATACATGTTCCTTAACCAGATGGTTTTTAAGTTACTTATAAAGAGATTGTTACTTCAGTCATGTTGCAATGTTTTAAGTTGACTATAGTTACACAGTAAAAAAAAAAATAATAATAAATAAATCGAAATCGTGAATCGGTCAAACTTTATGAAAAAATCTAGATTTTTTTTTTTTTTTGCCATATCCCCCAGCCCTAATTGAAACTAAATAATTCCTATTCCTTCACTATTGTTAACTAATAAGCCCTTCTTTTAAAGTTTTCTAGTTTAATTTAATACCCACTTTAATGCCATTTTAGATGCTCTGTCCACTGAAAATGTGTCTTTACCTTTAGTCAGGGTTTGCATGAAATACCATCAGCAAATTCTACTGAGAAATGAGGTCAGGGCTTCAGTGAAGCTCTTAATAAAAAATCCCAGAGAGAAATATGAAATACAATGAAAAAGAAGACAAACCGAGAGAAAGTGTATGAGATAATATCAGTTGAGTTTTTGTGAAATTTGCAGGCTTTCGAGTCAGATCTGTCGCACAAAATGATGATAAAGAAATAGTTTGGGTTCGAGAATGAGCCTCATTAGTCTGAGCAAGCCAGAGAATTTCTTTGTGTTAACACAATGGAGTATGGCGCACAAATTCTTCAGCCAAAAATCACAAAATAATTTGTCTGAAATTGCCGTGTCTTACTTCAGTGCTGATGGAAATTCACTGTTCTGACTATTGCGGTAAACGTGATGAGAAAAGACAGTTTACACCCAGTTTTTCCTCCCCCACTTGGAGAGCTTTCACTGCCGACTGCTTCATCAAAATGCAATCTAACAGTCATGAAAACAAGTTGATGAAGCAGGACTTAATTAACAACATTTTTCTCGATGTGTGTGATTCCTGAGACAGCTAGTTGTGGGAAGAAAAAAGCTTGTTGTGATGGTAATAAAAACATTTAGTTTGAACAGATTCTTTACTTTTTTAATGCAAATGCCATTGTTCATATGTGGTGTTGATTAAACAGATACATGAAAGAAATGAAAGGGCTTTGATGATGTCATAATGTCACTTGTTTGAAAAAAGTTTGATTAAAAATTTTGTTTTTTAATTGGCTAAATTTAAAAAATAATATTTTAAATAATCATATTCATTGTCAAAATATAAACGCGAAATGCGAGAAAATTACTGAAATGTTTTAAAACAATGTTCCTCATAGAAAGATAGGAAGACTTATGGATATGTCACCTTTAACAGTGCAGAACATAATTAAAAGATTCAAGAAATCTGGAGGAATTTCAGTGCGTAAAGGACAAGGTAGCAACCCTAAGCTGAACAACCGTGATCTCCGATCCCTCAGGCGGCACTGCCTCAAGAATAGTCATTAATCTATTAGCGATATCACCACATGGGCTACGGACTACTTTGGCAAACTTTTGTCAAGTACCAAAATATGCAGTTGCATCCACAAATGCCAGTTAAAACTGTACTGTGCCAAAAAGGAAGCCCTATGTTAACAGTGTCCAGAAGTGATGTTGACTTCTCTGGGCTCTGAGGCATCTTGGATGGACCATCACAAAGTGGAAACTTGTGTTTATTTCAGATATTTTTGGGGAGAAATGGACGATGTGTGCTCTGGACCAAATTAAGAAAAGAATCATTGACTGTTACCAGCAAAAAGTACAAAAGCCAGGGTCTGTCATAGTATGGGGTTGTGTCAGTGTCCTTGGCAAAGTACTTTTCTGATGACACTATTAATGCTGAGAAGTACATAGGGATTGCTGCCTTCTATTCTAGGGACACACTTGCATGTTTCAACAAAACAATGCAAAACCAATCTGCACACATTACAAAGTACAGGCTGCAGAGGAAGAGGACACAGGTACTTGACTGGCCTGTCTGCAGTCCTGACCTGTCTCCAGTAGAGAATGTGTTGCACATTTTGAAGTGCAAAATGCGACAATAAAGATTTTGTACTGTTGCCCACCTTAAGACTTGTTTGTAAAAAGATTGGGACAAAATTACACCTGCAACACTTAAATGTCTGAAGCTCTAAATTTATTTTAGAACTGAAAAGCCTAAACATCTTTTAAGTGTTGTGAAATGGAATGACAACATTACAAAGTGGTCAAACTTTTTTTTTAAATGTGTTGCAAGAACCAAAACTGGAATACTTGTTTATTTTGGAGAAGAAGAAGAAGAACAAGAAGAATATATTTATATTTTATAATATTTAGTTATGTTGACTGTGCAGGCCATGAGAGATGTTGAACTTAATATTCAACATGGTCTTCCAGAATGGTTTGGTTGTCCTTGGCAGTCAAGTATTGGGTGTAGGGAATGCAATGATATTGCAGCCCAAATC
Organism: Danio kyathit; assembly: GCA_903798195.1. Lineage (NCBI taxonomy): Eukaryota > Metazoa > Chordata > Actinopteri > Cypriniformes > Danionidae > Danio > Danio kyathit. The sequence goes on along the minus strand of LR812519.1, from coordinate 47,098,319 downwards.
AACACTGATCCACCTCCATGCTTCACTCCGGGCCTGCAACAGTCTGAATTCGCTTCTTTGGGGCTTTTCCACACTGTAACTCTCCCAGATGTGGGAAAGACAGTGAAGGTGGACTCATCAGAGAACAATACATGATTCACATTGTTTACAGCCCAAGATTTTAATATGCTTTTGGCATTGGCATGAGTGACCATGTGTGCTGACCCTGTGGACCTCCTGATGAACAGTTTTGAAGGAAACTGGAGAGTTGAGGTGCACATTTAATTCTGCAGTGAGTTGGGTAACTGTTTTTTTATGTTTTTTGGATACAATCTGGGTTAGCACCTGGACATCCCTTTCAGAAGATTTGTCTTGCATCCACAGTTGCTCCTGCTGTACGTGGTTTGTCCTTCATATATATATAATTATATTATATTTTGTATAATATACAAAAAGAAGCTTCATGAAATTGTGAGGAGAAATGGTATAAATGCAGCCAGCTGTCCAGAATACTTGAGCACAACTATGCCTGCAAGTCAGCAGCACTAAATGTGTGTTTGAGAGGAAGAGAGAGAGATATGAATATGAATGAGGAGCTGTTTTCTCTCGATGTCTCCCCGCTGTGCTTAAACAATGCTTGCCTATTGAGAAAGCCAGACAGGTGCATATTAATATGGTCACAAACGCAGCATCTGCAACTCTACCTCTTCTTATGCAGCGCAGCACATGTAATTGCATATTTATGGCTCCTCACAATTTCTCAAGTGACTTTTATTACAAGGGAGGGTTTACAGCGTAACCAAATAAACTCTCCTCGCTATCCGATAGAGTCGTTTCAATTACTGACAGCTTTGGCTTGTGGGTTATGATAATAACCCATGCTGTGTTTATTCATACAAACACTTATTCATATGCACTCGTTAAAATGAAATGCAATAGAGTAAAAGTTAAAAGTTTAATAATGATGACTGTATTAAACTACAAAAAAAAAAAAAAAAACTACTACAGATGGTTTGGCCTTTCAATCAATTTAAAATACAACATTTTTAACTCTGGAGGACTGGGGTGAAAAATTGTTTACCCCAGTTGAAAAAAGTAAAAAAAAATGGGGTTATTTTAAATAATATAATATAATATAATATAATATAATATAATATAATATAATATAATATAATATAATATAATATAATATAATATATGAGCAATTTCACACGAAATTAGCAGTGCGATGTCGCTGTATATGGGCACTGGTGGAAGAAGTGCCTTGTGTCCCACCAGTGACAATATACAGCCACATCGCACTGCTACTCGTGTGATATTGCATTTATACAGTACAACAGTCCAACGACATAATTGTGTATATAAAAAAGAAAATCAAATATGAAGAGTCTAAAAACCCTTTTGTAAGAGGATCTACTTTCTTCCGCCATTCATTCACATCTGCAGCTGACATCAGAACAGAAGTAGCCGTTGATATTTCACCAATATCACTTTAGATCTAGTATTTGAATGATTCTCTTGCACATCTAAAGTGATGACAAAATGGGTGAATGTTCACATTTTAAGATTATAAGGCTGAACGACATGAAATGCCATCAGTCTACAGAGATTTCCCAGTATTTCTCTGTTGCAATCGAGAGATCACAATATTACAATGGTATTAATACAACACTACAGCATACAAAAGAGAGAGATCGACTTTAGAAAGACATTTACCCATTTAATAATGATTTGATTAGCTGTAGTTTGAAATTACGTTGTTTTTCTCTTAGGGTTTATTATGCGGTGTCTGTCACCCAGTGGCGGTTCTAGACCATAGTAACTGGGGGGGCCGGGCAGGGGCCACTTGTACTTTTAGGGGGCACACTTTAACATATATCACAAAATACTTAAACAATTATTCAAAGTCATTGTTTTCATGTATCACTCTGCAGTCTTCATAAACAAGCTAATTAAATAACTTAAACTCAAGATAATCTTCCATGTTAATTTTTTTTGACAAGTAACTTTGTATTGTAGAAGGATAACACATTTTTAACATTCAAAGTACATCAAGGCACATTTTTGCACCTGTAAACTATAACCTCCTTGGGCCCCGAGTGTCCACATACATGGACAGCACATTTTTAGCTCTTTAAGTGGCTATTTAAAATACTTTGAATGTTTGATATTTTGTTACAGGCATACAGTGTCATGCTGCAACTGTTTTGCAGCATATGAAATGTCCCAAACCCTATTTTTAACTGCCCAGAATGGGAAAAAAATGTTGTTTTAACTCTCTGATAGAATTTTTTTTTTAACTTGCTTTGATGTTAAATATGCATAAAAAAAATTGGGAAAAAGTGTTTTATGTAAATTTGGACCACGAGTCCACATATTTGAACATTATTTTTCTCTATATATCAAAAGATGAAACTTAGATTTGTATTCTATTTAGGTTCCAATAAGCCCAAATAGCAAAGAGAAATAAAAAATGCATGTAAAAAAAAAAAAAAAACACTGTGGGCCTTAAGAGGTTAACAGACGCAGTTGAATGTTTTCCAAGTGATCTTTAACAAACCAAGGAGATTTTGACAGTATTCCCTATAAAACAAACAAAATAAAAATTCTGGAGTCATAATAAGTCTTATTTCTTTAGTTTATTTCTTGAATAAAAGCAGTTTTTAATTTTTTTAAAAACAATTTTAAGGTCAGTATTATTAGCCTCCTTAAGAAATATTTACTGTATATTTTATGATTGTCTACACAACAAACCAATTATACAATAACTTGACTATTTATTCTAACTTTCCTAGTTAACAAGTCTTTAAATTACACCTTAATCTGAATCAAAAACTACAGAATACTTAAAGGGACTTTGTCTGAATACAACTTGCAAAATAACTAAAATATTCTGCACTGACTGTCACCATGTGAAAGATAAAAAAGTAGTTATTAGAAATTAAACTATTGTTTAAAAACGTGTTGTAAATAATCATGTGTTTGAAGACTCGTGCTTTATGTCACGACTGAAAACAAAAATGAATGAAGGCACAACTAAACGAGTTGAATATTATACCTTTACATGAGCGTGACTGAAAACTAAATTAAATCATTGTGTTACATCTTTTCTCCGGTACTTGTCGACTGTTTGTAAATTCGAGACTGCATTTCCTAACATAAAACTATGTACACTCAATTTCTGATTAATTATAGCCTCTGCATAGCAGAGGACTTCTTATATTAAAAGTGTTAAAATCGCTATTGAAAACAGCAGTCTAACATAATCAACAGTGGACATTTTGATATTTTTTTACAACATGAACATGACTGAATCTTTTTATTACCTGTGTCAATTTGGGGGTTAACTTTTGACGAATGCGGGGAACTGATGCACGCAGCACCGTCACTGACAGAGAGACCAAGTGCGCGCGACACCGAGAGCGTAGAGAGGCCTCAGTCAGTGTTGCCAGATTGGGCGGTTTCCCGCCCAACTGGGCGGTTTTGACCTCCATTGCATGCATGTATGTGTATTTCGTCGAGTTTTGGATAGTTTTTGGGCTGGAATTAGTCAGCTACATCTGGCAACACTGGCCTCAGTCATATCTCAGTCTGCCACTGATGGCTGATCTCGCTTCTCCGTGGCGTTTTGACACAAAAATGCGCGTGATATTATTGAAATTTAGGGGGGCCAAGCTTATTGACACGGGGGCACCGGCCTAATGGCCACCGATGCACTGTCTCTCAGAAATAATACATATTTAAAATAGGCACTATTCTTATAAATAAACTGCATAGTTGCAATCGATACAACTACATTATCGACTAAAAAAGACCCAAAAGTACATTATGTTGTCCAACAGCAACAATACTTGTCAAACTGTAGAGTGTCCTCTGCTTGACGCTGTATGTGGGCGGAGTAATACACAGGGGTGAAGGGTGAAGAGGCTGGATGAGTGCGGTTATTTGTAGAATATTGCACGTTTAACAAAATGCTAATATATATATTACAAGACAATTCTGTAGGATATTTAAGGCATTCCTTCTGAAATGACACTCCTTTAGTCCCCCAAGCTCAACAAAATTTTGTAATAAATTCTGTATTTTACACTTTTATCTTTGCCATGATGACAGTAAATAATATTTAACTAGATCTTTTTTAAGACACATCTATACAATTAAAGTGACATTTAAAGGCTTAATTAGGTTAATTAGGTTAACTAGGCAGGTTAGGGTAATTAGACAAGTTATTGTATATCGATAGTTTGTTCTGTAGATTATCGAAAAAAAAATAGCTTAAAGGGGCTAATAATTTTGTCCCTAAAATGGTGTTTAAAAATAAAAAAACTGCTTTTATTCTAGCCGAAATAAAACAAATAAGACTTTCTTCAGAAGAAAAAATATTATCAGACATACTGTGAAAATTTCCTTGCTCTGTTAAACATCACTTAGGAAATATTTAAAAAAGAAAAAAAATCCAATTGCATAATTGGTGCTGATTTGCATATTTAATTCTCACTGATTTGCTTCTTTTTAAATTAAGTTAAATATAAAATAAGCTATGGAATTTATAGTTGACTGTTTTGTTTACACTTTGTGTTTATTTAGAAAAAAAAATACTGTTTGTAAACTTTTATACTTTGTAATATTACTCAAATGTCAGTTTGATGTCAGTATGCTACATAATATGCAGCCCTTTATCATATGGTCTGTTAAAGTACATTTCTTTTTTGTAAAGTACATTTCTTTTTTGGAAGGTTGCTTCATAAGACCTCAATTTATTTTTAAGAAGATTGAATTTGATTTATCTGTATATACAGTTGAATTCAGAATTATTAGCCCCCTGTTTATTTTTTCCCCAATTTCTGTTTAACGGAGAGAAGATTTTTTCAACACATTACAAAACATAATAGTTTTAATAACTCATTTATAATAACTGATTTATTTTATCTTTGCCATGATGACAGTAAATAATATTTTACTAGATATTTTTGAAGACACTTCTATACAGCTTAAAATGACATTTAAAGGCTTAACTAGGTTAATTAGGTTAACTAGGGAGGTTAGGGTAAATAGCCAAGTTATTTTATAATGATGGCTTGAAAAAAAATATATAGCTTAAAGGGGCTAATAATTTTTAAATGGTTTTTTAAAAATCAATAACTGCTTTTGTTCTAGACAAAATAAAACAAAGACTTTCTGCAGAAGAAAAAAAAAATATAATTAGACATACTGTGAAAAATTCCTTGCTCTGTTAAACGTTATTTGGGAAATATTTAAAAAAAGAAAAAAAAATCAAAGGGGGGCTAATAATTCTGACTTCAACTGTATATATATTTTTTTAATAAATATCATTGACTTGAATTTTATGAATCACAGCTCTTAAAAATGCTTTAATTCTCTCCTCGAGGAAAAAACTACCTTACATGGTGTGAGGAAAATCATTGTTGCAAATGTTTACAAATGTTTGGGGTGAGTAATCCATTTCAACTTTTCAAAATGTCGCCTGAATGCCTGAAAAAGTGAACAGTCACTGTTGCCCTCTTCCTTGTTTTTTCCACACTTCTTGCCTTGAGATTTTTGTTCACAACATAAAAAAGAAACACCCACAGGCCTCCTACCTAGAGCCAGCTGCATGACAGTTTCTGTGGTCTCATCCAGAGCTTGCACGGCCACAGTCTCTGGTGTGCACAAAGCTCTCTCTGCCAGCGTGTTGTGTAATGCCATTGCCCCAGAGCTGTGCAGCAAAAATCTGTGAGCCGCTGCTGTCTTCATGGCCGACTGGCTGTAATCACACTACACATATGCAAAGCACAGAGGCTCAGTGACATGCCAGCTCCCTCTAATACATGGAAATACAGCACATGGACACAACTGATCTATTTACAGCAAAACGATCCACCAACACATGGCGATTGTTTGGAAAAATTAAGGATGTCATGCTCACTTACACCCAGCTTTTCTGTGCTTCTCTTATAAAATGCCAGGATTTTAGCAACATTTTTTTTCTAAATAAAAAAAGAGAGACTGGTAAAAAAAAAGGATTGAGTTGCAAAGTAATTATATGGAAGTTTGTTTCAGGATCTGGATGGATGGATGGATGGATGGATGGATGGATGGATGGATGGATGGATGGATGGATGGATGGATGGATGGATGGATGGATGGATGGATGGATGGATGGATGGATGGATGGATGGACAAACAGACAGATGGTTGGATGAATACAAAGTGGTTGTTTATGCAAAATGATTAATGCCATGCTAACTAAAATACTATAAATAAAATACTAACATTTCAGTATGCTTTTTATTTTGTTTTATTAACCAAAATGACACAAAATAACCACAATAACAAATCTATAAATCTCAGTTATAGCGATTATTATTATTGTTTTAAATGTCACAAGACGATTTTAAACTCTAACCACCAAATGTCACAATATTTCTTGTCATGTTGACCTTCTCCTTATTAGAATTGCTTAATATTAGAAGTAGTTATAAAATATAAGCTTGCCATTTTTAGGATATGTTCACATGATAATAAAACCAAAAGTTTTACCTTAGGATTTTTGTAACGTTTCATATATAGATGATAACAATCTCAAAACAATCCCCGTTCACACAATATGATTACATGTAAACCTGCAAGAGAGAAAAACTGAGAGAAAAGTTGGATAGATGGATCATGATTATAAAATACTAACATGTCAGTACGTATTGGTTTTGTTTTATTAACCAAAATGACACAAAAGAACTACAAAAAAACAATTCTATAAAACCCAGGTTGGGTTGGGATGGATGGGTGAATGGATGGATGGATGGACGGGTGGAAAGATAAATACAAAGTGGTTGTTTATGCTAAAATAGTTATGCCATGCTTAACACGCTTAATTTTGTTGTATAAAATGACAAAAAAACGTTAAAACCTGTTAAAACCCTTTATAACTAACATTTCAGAATGCTTTTGTTTTGTTTTATTGTAATGTAAATGTATTGAATGTATTATTTTGTTTTTTTAAAGCACACAAACATGGTTTGTACAGTCCCTTGGTAACGTCCAAAAACATCTGAATTGTGAGATGTTTTCATTTATTTTGTTGCTTTAACTTACAAGTTATTCAGGTTTTAACAAAAAAAAATAAATAATAAGTTAAAGAAAGTTGAACTTATTTAGTCAGATATTAACTAGTATATATACAACAGTTCTGCCTGGTTCTCAAATCTGACTGGCTGATAGCCATGCGATATTCCCATAATAACAGCACTCGTACAGCCTCCTCACCCTTGTGTATTACTCCGCCCACACAGAGTGACAACAGACCAATAAACTCACTACAGTTTGAAAAATATTGCAACTGTTGGACAACATAATGTACTTTTGAGGCTTTTTTAGGTGAGAATGTAGTTGTAGATTGCAACTATGCAGTTTATTTAAAAGGATAGTGCTTTTTAAAAAATATTTATTCTTTTGGAGATATAGCGCATCCATCAGCCTGTCATACTGAGCAGAACAAAGATGGTTGACATTGTCCACCCACAAGATGGTGACAGAGACCACATAATAAGCCAATAGAGGAGAAAAACTCAGCATCGTTTCAAACTACAGCTAATCAAATCATTATTAAGTAGGTAAGTGACATTCTAAGTCAATCTCTCTCTTTTGTATGTTGCAGTGCTATACCAAAGTAATTGTAATGTATTAACTGTGAGATGGGACTCACATATCAGGAATAGCCATCTGTTTGTGTCTAATTAGTCTCCTGCAGACTAGTTCAGTAAAAACAAAGAAAGAAAAAATGCCCATGTGTTTAGTGCTTTTCCTTATCACAAACTAGAGATGCGCGGATCAGCTCAAATGTCACCCGAATCCACTCCTTCATTCTAATCATCCACCCGCCACCCGCCCGCACATAATATTTTATCTGATATATATATCCGCACCCTACCCGCACCCGACCGCCACTTTAATGATTCTAATTCTTTGTTTTAAGCATGATGATAGGTGTAACTTTCTCCGCAATGTCCGGCGGCAGAGTATCAGCTCGTTAATTCATGCTTGAGCAAATGATTCGACTCGATGACTCGAAAGTACTCGATTCGGGCGATTCCGCCTCACCTCCAAAACACGGCTGGCTGCACTAAATGAGCGTTCGCGCGAACCGCTTGTTGCAGGAATGCACAAGCTTCTTCTTGCAAGGCGCTGCAGTCGTGTAAATAAGCGATCTTGTTTCTCCCAGAACGACAGCAGATTTCCCTCTGATGTCTCCTCTAACTGAAGTTAGCACAGTACTCTTGCACTTCATCCATTATTTTGGGCGTCTCTCATCTTCATATTCTGCGAAGTCCACTCTCTGCTTTTTTGCTGGTCAACTGCTATGACCCGCTACATCCACCCGCGACCCACCCGCAATTAATTATAATGTATTTTTTTATTACCCGACCCGCGGATTATCTGCAGCGCCCGAGGATTTAACCACCATCCGCGCATCACTATCGCAAACACAACAGTAATCTGGTAGTGTTTGCATTGCTTTGGCTTTTTCAGGGTTAATTATTGTGATATCCTGATTGCAACAGAGAAATACTGGGAAATGTCTGTAGACTGATGGCATTTCATGCTGTTCAGCCTTATAATCTTAAAATGTCAGCAAAATCAACTGTTTTGTCATCACTTTAGAACCTAGAGAATCTTTTAAATACTAGCTCTAAAGTGGCTTTGGTGAAGTAGCAATGGTTTCTGCTGTTCTGAAAAAGTAGTTCCTCATACAATAGGATTTTGAGACTCTCCGTGTTTCATTTTCTTTTTTATATACATATTTATGCTGTCGAATTGTTGTATAGGCAATATCACACTCATAGCAGTGCAATATGGTTGTATATCATCACTGGTGGGACACAAAGGTACTCGGGCTGCGGCTTCGAGCCAATGCACGCCTCCCACTAGTACCGATATACAGCCATATCGCACTGCTACGAGTGTGTTTTTGCTCATATATTATCTAATACAGATATAAACTAATATTTTTAATTAGATGATTGATGCAAGTTGAGATGATGAGAAAACTTAATTTGATTTAACAAAAAAAATTTAAGGCAGCAATATTTTTTCTACAGAGGGAGGGAAAAGTTAAACACACACACACACACACACGATTCCATAGCAATTAATTGAAATATCCCCACAAGTATATGCACGGCCCATTACGAGAGCAATTCATTAATTTCTGTGCATCATACTGAATTCTCACCAGATCTTTAGGCGCATTCCTACATGGACTAAAGCACATTCACTGGGTGTTTATGGACGCACTTTACAATGACGAATGGTTCTGTGGAGCACATATCCACAGGCTGTGTGATCAATCGATAAGGAGTCCTGCAGTTCCAGAGCCATCAATCTCCACTCAGTGTGTGACTTAAATCAACAAATTGGCTCTGATTCCAGGAGGTAAAATGCTGATGTGGGAGACTCAGCATGTCTCTTTAAACAAGCATCTGTGTGGAGAGTGAGAGAATGAAGCCTCAACAATGAGCCAGAGCATCTCAGCAAGACACAATCGAACAAATAAAAAGAACGATGATTATAATTAGTAAGTGTTAATTAATTTAGGCAGAATTCAATAAAGAGACTTGAATTAGTTGATAGTAGATTATAATAAATCTGTATGACTTGTTTAGAAAACATATATTTGTTTTTTCTTTTTTTTTTTGAACTATTCAATGACACAATTGAGTTTCATTAGCCCCTTTCACACAAACAGACTTTTCCGGAAAACTACCCGCAATTTTTCGGAAAGGGATCATGTGTGTTGCAATATTACCAGTAATTTGCTGGAATGCTGTGCTGTGTGAATGCAGAAGGAAAATTGCCTGAAAGATCGCATTCACGTTTAGAACGTGCTCACATGAGACGTCTACTCCAGCCAATCAGAACATTCAGACACGTTCACATCCGCGCTGTTTATGAAAATTAAAGCCATTGAATATTTTTACAGACACATTTAAGCTGCTAGATGTTAGTCAGAGGATGTTTCTGTGTTCATTATTAATGCTAACTTTGGACAAATATTACACTGAAAAAAATGATTTAGGCCACTATTAAATTAAACAATTTAATTTTGTTTATTTAAAACAATTTAATTCAGTTGTTGATTTTAATAAATATTTTTAATTGGTTTTAAGTAAATTAAATGCGTTTTGAACCAAGCTAAAATAATTAATTAAAGTCGATTAAAACAAATTATGTTGGTTGTGTGCACATGCGCGTTAATGCTCCGTTGTCTCAGTGCCAAAGCCCAAAGGAAGGAAGTTTAAACTCCAGAATCCAGTCATGTGGAAGCACAACGCCAGACCCGGTGTTCATTTGCATAGTAAGTCAAATTTTATTTTATACCAGACTGTTTATTACAGAATATACATTGTTGACTGCATAGACACATAAAATGGTCTCATTCTGAACGTGTAATTTGCTCATTTTTTAAATTCAACAGTTACTAACCGTCACCTGCATCGAGAGCGCGCAAACTGGCGGTTTGACTTACTTTTTGTCACAGAATATATTTAAGAGGCTTTTAGTGAACTTCAAATATGATAAATATTTAAACAAGCATTTCTTATACGCGAGGAAACTGTCCGTGATCAGCCATTCCAACCGATAAACGTTACGTTAACTTACTAACTGCTAGCTTAGCCCTTTATGAATTTACCGCGGCTTCTACTATAATCAGGGCCAGCGCGTCCATACAGGCAACCCAGTCGGCCGCCTCGGGCGGAAGAATAGTGGTGTCGTATGTGGCGGCGGCATCCACGACGTCCCTCCGGTGCTCACTTTTGTCTGCGACAAACCGCAAACCTCCCCAGCCCCGCGCCTTCCTGTCCCCCCCGGTCCTTACTTTCGTCTGCGACACCCTCCGCCTAGAGTTAAGCATTCATTAGGTTGTTCAAGAGTAAAAAATAAAAAATAAAAAAAAAAGAAATGCGCAAGTGCCGTCATGAGCAGCAGGTGAGTGCTAAAACACCATGGTAAATATTGTGGTAAAATAAATTCCCATATTTTTATGACATGGCACGGAACAATGCTATTGAATGCAGTGCTTCGTGTCTTGTCTGACACCCACTTTTTTGTCATATCTCATGCAAGTAGTGAAGATCACTGATTTTAAAGAAATCAGACTTTAAAGGGATAGTTCACCCAAAAATGAAAATGTCCCATTATTTACTCACCCACATGGAGGCTTTTTTTTTCTGTAGAACATTAAAAAAATTTTTGCTAAAAATCTTCTTTAATGTTATACTGGCGAAAAAAGTGATGATTTTATAACGGCGGAAGCACTTGAGCTGACTTATTGAAACTGAAAAGTCCCTGTGCATATTCTCTATTAATGCAAATATGTTCAAAATGAAAACACTTACCTACTTTCTACCCTTACTGGTGTTGTGGGTAAAAAAATCTTGAACTAGTAATATTAATCACATGTTCAGCGATATTAAGTAATGTGTCTAAATGATGCCTAAACATTGATCAGTAAACAATATGTATTTAAAAAGTTGCTCATTGTTGTTACTTGTTCTGACTCTTGAACTTAAAATAATAGCCATGTGCTTACTTTCATTTGAGGTACTGGACAACAACACATTTCCTTTGCTGAGTTCCCTGGTCTGTGGTTTAAAGACATTTTCTGTCCAGACCTGCAGTTTGATTATTCCATCAATTTTTATGGTAAGTAATTGTGGATTATTCATCACCACTCATTACAGTAAACATTCTGTTGACTTAATATGTTCTCTGTAAGATCTGAATACTCCTTAAAGAGATTATTCACCCAAAAATGGAAATTTACTCACTATTCACTCACTATCAAGTGGTTCCAAACCTTTATGAGTTTCCTTTTATCTGTTGAACACAAAAGAAAATGTTTTGAAGAATGTTATAAACCAGTAACCATTGACTTTCATAGTAGAAAAAAACATATTATGGAAGTCAAAAGTTACTGGTTTTCATCATTTTTCAAATCATCTTATGTTGTGTTTATCAAAACAAATAAACTCAAACTGGTTTGTCACAAGTAAAGGGTGAGTAAATGGTATAGTTGCATCGCTAGTTTTCATGCAAGTGCAGTAAGAGCACAAACAGTCAGTTCATAACTCTGATTCAACTATGTGATTCTCACAAGACGGCAGACCAAAATTTCTGACCTGTCAAAAAATTATCTGATTGCTGATTAAGAGATGTTATGCACCTCTGTGTTTCTCCTGTGCATTGCATGAACACAGCACAAAAATATCAAAGTTGAAAATCAGTTGATTCAAAGAGGAGTCACACAGTTCAGAATTTGGCTCAAAATCACACAGTGCATGTACGGCCTTAAATGTCTTCATCTTGGCTGAACTTGTCAATATGCAAGGCAATCTAATAACAAATAAACAATCTGTTGATTAAATAAATTTGAGAAACATTATAAATCGAATATACATTTAAGGGATAATAATTGGATTTAGGTACATTAAAGAATATTAAGTGCATGACCATGAGGCGAAGGATAAAGATGTGTAAGTTATTTCTGCAAGTAAAGTTGCTCATGTTGTTTCTTTGGCTGCCCCTATATTTATCTTGAATTAATAAATAATAATTGTGTGTATGCTTTCATTTGAGGTACTGGACAATGATGCATTGTTTCCTTTGAGTCCTGGAGTTTCATCATTTCACTCATCTTTAAGGTAAATGTGGATTCATCACCACTCATTACAGTAAACCATAGAGATGCCACAATACTCAATATAATATTTAACCGCTCAGTACAACTGTCACGCATATGTGGAATTTTTTATTTATTTATTTTTTTTGCATTTAAATTTTTAATTTTATTTAAATTCAGGTTTATTTGTATAGGACTTTTCACAATAATTATTGTTCCAAAAAAAATTATTTAGCTTTCCCCCCCCCATTCCTTCAATTAATCACTCACAATCTGTGAGTGTTAAAATGCATGTTCATGCTATATTGTATTCATTTTGGATGGTATTTTGTGTTTTTTTTTTCTACATTTGAACCTCAAAAGTCAAAAATTTTAGGTTGAATATCCCCTTAAGGTAGCGGTTCTCAATTCCAGTCCTTGAGAAATGTCACTCATGGCTAACAATGTGATGTCTCTGTCTGTATATATTTTTGATTACAACAGTTTAGTGCAGAATTCCATCAGATTACAACCATTCCCCTGGAAAACACCTTTATAGCACAGTTGGACTAATTTGTTGTTTTTCTTCAGAAGAAGGGAGGTCTTTCTGGCCAGAACATGGCCAAATATTTCAGGTTTTTGGAGGAGGTATGTATATATAGTTGTATGTATTATTCCTTTTTTTTCCCCACAGCTATTATTTGTTAGCACAGTGGTGCTAAAGGGATAGTTGACCCAAAATGTTATATTCATTCACCATTTACTCACGCTTCACTTGTTTCAAAGTTGTTAAAGTCAGTTAAACGCAAGATTATATTTTTAAAATGACTGAAAAGATTAGAAAAATCCAAAATAGCAACAGGAAACACTAAGGAAATTATAATTTTAATGTACTTTTTGTAAAAAAAATTTGTAGGCACAATTTGTATCTTAATTTGAATGCATTTTCTTTTTGTCAGCTATTTACAAAATAAACCAAATGAACAAATAACATTTGAGGTGAAGTGACATCCGTCAAGACAAAGACCGCCAAAACGCATTTAAAAAAAAAAAGAAAAGTAAAATATCTATAGTTTCGAATAATGTCTTATTATTAACTGTGTAATAAAAGATGATTTCATATTTTTAGGCGATTAATGACCAACCGCATCTGCTTTAAGAACTGAAACTCTGCATCTGTCCCCACTAGTCTGACCGCAATGTGGGTTATATAGTGGGCATCTGTCCTTCTGAATCAAGTGAAATGATAAACTGTTGTCAAGAATGCACGAATATTTATTAACGCAACAGCATTAGTCTGTTATTTGTTAAAATCAGTATTTCAAGAGTTATGCTTAGCGTTTATAGCAGGTTTGGCATGCTGTCCTGGGAGAGAACCCTGAGCTCGGAGATAACTGAGCCCAAGGCTCCTGCCCGGTCAATAAGCACATCAGGGGATCCGAGATCAGGTAGGTCTCGAGAGCTCCCCCTTAGAAAAGGGGGGAAAAGGAGGAGATGGGGTGGAAGGGGGGGATTCTTCCAAAACGAAGATAGAGCTGTAGGGAGAAAACGATCCATTTATAGCAAGCTTGGATCACTCTGATTGGACTATTAATGATTACAGATGAGCAGCCAGTTCTCAAGCAGGCGTCAAGAAAATCAAGGCTCACATATAGCAGTTTATTGAAGGACTTGTTTAAAAAATGAATTCATTTTTCTTTATGTGCACGTGTGTGAAATGAATTTGCTCTAGGAACTTGTTGCCTGTACCTAAATGTTTTTAAGACTTGTATACTTAGTTAAAACATTTTTAAAAATGTTTGTGTGTGGGTACATTCCATAAAAAGTACAGTTTGTTGTAGTTGCTAAATCCTTTATTAAGTTAATTCTTTATTAAACTAATTCTTTATTAAGTTAATCAAATTAATTATTTTGTGTATGTGAAATGAAGGTGTTGTAAGAATTTTTGGTTTCAACGTAGCATGTACTTAACTATCAATTCAAGACGTGTATATTTACATTTTATAAATTTAAAAAAGTGTGTGCCTGTCTGTGTGTGATAAGAATTGCAGTCTGTTCCATCAGTTAATACATTTTTGTGTGTGTTGATGTGAATAGAATGTACTGTAAGAACTGTTGTTTTAAACATTGTGCTGTTGAAGAACTTATGCTTTCATATTGTTAGAAATTGCATCCTAAAAAGTAATTAAAATGAATTCAAAACAAATTTGGTCACGTCTCATTTCAAAGTGTATTTGCAAGCAGTTCAACGTTAATTTTAATAAAATAAAAATAAATTAAGTAGGAATAACACTTAAAATGTATTGAACTTAATTTCATTGGATAAAGATAACTAAATGAAATTGAGTAAATCCAACAAAATTTGTTTGTTTAAATTCAGCACATATAAATTGAGTAAATCCAACGTAATTTGTTTGTTTAAATTTAACCCAAACAAATTATTTGCAACGGCCTGCCTTAAAAAAATTAAGTAAATCCAATGAATATTTTTTTTCAGTGTATGAATAAAATGCTTATGATAAACCGCTGTGAGTTTATCTGCAAGCTGCACTCAGCTGTGCTCATGCACAAGAAGACGTGCTCCAATGAGCACATCTCAACATGCAAAATTGTTCCTCCAAATGTTTACATTGAAGTTTACTGGTATTTTGGAATGGATGTGTGATTGATTGGTCTTTTCCGGAAAAATTCCGGAACGTTCTTGCCTGTGTGAACAGCACTTTTTTGAATTTAGGGGCTATTATTTGAACAATAACAGCTGAAACACTGTCTAAAATGAAGTACAAAGAAGTCATACAGACTTAGAATGACATTGGGGGGGGGGAATAAATGATGACAAATTCTTAGTTTTAATTTCTTATAGATATTTATAATTTGCATCCTTAGCAATAGCATTACGATGGCAAAACTTCTTTGTTTTAAAGACATGCACTATAGGTGAATTGGGTAAGCAAAATTGGCCATATGTATGTGTGTGAATGTGAGTGCGTATGGATGTTTCCCAGTACTGGGTTGCAGCTGGAACGGCATCCGCTGCGTAAAACATATGCTGGATAAGTTGGCAGTTCTATTATGTCAGTCCTGATTTTCTGCACTTCACAATAAACCCACTGGACTGCATTTGGATCTCCTTTTCAACATTTCCCATCACAGACATAAGAGATATATTTATTGTGGTGAAACCACTTGTTTAACTTGTGTAAAGTGTTTACATAAAAAAAGAATCAACCACAAGTGTCTTGAAAATCTTTTTAACAATTATACAGTATACCGAACGATACTTTAATGCCACTGCATTATGCAAGAGGGAATGCCTTAAATTCTGTATTTATTCTTTAAGGGATCTTCAAACCATGTCCAATGAGAAAAGTGATTTCTTAGCATCCTTTCAACAGTTTAATAGTTTAGGGGATTTCCCATGACAACTCTTTAGGATGAGCTCTTAAAACAAAGTAGCATGAAGTGTCAATATCCACTACAAACAGACCCTTTTGCAATACAAAATCTTATTATAACATAATACTATTAATTATATAAAATATGTTTAATTAATGGAGTTTGCATGTTCCCCACGTGTTGGCGTGGGATAAGTTGGCAGTTCATTCCGCTGTAGCGACTCTTGAGGGACTAAAAGGGACTAAGCCGAAGTAAAAATAAATAATGTTTTATTGAACAACAATATTTAACAAACACAAATATATGAACAAATCAGTCTAAAGCACCATGGCCACATTTTGATATAGCATTTATATGTAGGTTTATAAAACTTTGTCTGTAATCAAAATCTATTAGCCCAAAATTAAATGACATGTATCTAGGACCAAAAATTGGCATTAAATATAGAAAAATATAAATTGTATTTAACCACTAAATATATATAAATTGTATTTAACCACCGTATTTAATTCCACTATAACTATCTGTGGTAAGGCTGCTCTTAGGTAGTTTACACTAGTGTCTATGAAACTATGTGTTTTAAAACGCAAATGTTTTGCAAACGCTTCCACACTACTCCAGAACCTACAACCAACAAAAATGTGTAGTTTTTGAAAATTCTTAAAAAACAGACCTTAATAAAAACGAGATAGAGCTACCCACAACTTTAGGATGCAAAATACTTTAGTTACAAAATTTTGGTCACACTTTACAATAAGGTTTCATTGATGATATTAACCATTCAGTCGATTATGGCTCTTGGTGACCAGTGTTCTCAATGCTTCCCGGTCATGTACTGCTACTTTTAGTTATTCCATTTTAAAACCTGTGTCAGCTTTGATTGTGTCCAACCAACGTCTTCATTAAAAGCCTGATCTTCTTTTGCCACTGACCATCTTGAACATGATTGATTTTCCCAATGAACTGGAATGCAGTATGTGCCCAAATTATGCCAACCCAATCTACATGCATGCCAGTCCTAAGCTTGGATAAATGGGGAAGGTTAAAGCAAGCAATGAGAGAATACTTTGTATAAACTTTTGCCAAGAAAATCCTATAAACCAAGCCATCAATGATTCTATTAGGTTATATTAGGTATTCAGGCCATCAAAAGGTTTTATTAGTCAATTCACTTACTAATAATAACCAACAATGACTAATGCAGCATTTATTAATCATAGTTTAACATTTGTCAATGTATTACTAAAATCAAATTTTATGCTGGGTAGCATTAGGTAATGCACTTTGAGTTAACATGAACTAACAATGAACAACTTTATTTTCATTGACTAACATTACCAATGTAACAAATGTGGCTGATCAGACATAATTATTTTGCTTTATTCCACAAATGATACACCATCAACCTCTCTTACCCAGAAAAAGGCTGGCTGGTCAGCGTGCAATACGATTCCAAGATTTATTCTCTCTTTATGTGTAATCAGGTGTTTTGCAAGAAGTCTCATGCTCATGTATTAATATTATGGTTTTAATACTCCTGCAATCAATGTTTAACTCTACCACAGCTAAACAAGATCATCGATGGTCCATGTTTGATGTCCCTGCAAAGCTTATTTGGTGTACTGAATGATTGTTTACATTTTATGTAAATACGTGTGCAACATATTAACATTTTAAGAAACTTTAAACATTTATGCATCAGTTTACACCCAGAATGCATATGCAAATCACTATGCTTTGGAACAAAAGACTATAAAACATGTATCGGGGGAGTTAGCTTCTCATTGGTCAACTCGGCTCCGGGGGGTGGGTTCAAAACCAGCCTTATAAAGCTGGTGACTAAGGCCGTACTCACACTATGTACAGTTGCCTTGAACCGGGCCGAAGCACGATTGCGCCCCCTCCCCTCTCCCCCGACGGCCCGCACTCACATTACATTCAGGCCTGGGCACGGTTACGTCATTGATGACGCGCAGTTCAGTAAGCGCTTTCGCTCAGCACAGTGGAGATTTCTTTAGTAAGTTATAGTTATATCGTTTAAGTAGTTTCATATGCGGTGACACGCAGTCAAATATTTCGCTGAACAGATCAGCCACATTTGACGCTCATAAACAATCATAAAGTCCTCGTGCTGCAGGAATTAGGAGGTTTGCTGAAGGCGCAGCTGTAGTGCAGTGAGGGGTTTGTGTCTTTAATAATCTACGACAGTTTGCGTTCATTGACCAGTACGAATGATTAATTAATCCATATCAAACAGATTTGTGTAGGCGAGGACTTTTTTTTATTTACGAGGACTTTAGATGGGTAATTTAAGCGCAGATGGGTCATTTAGGGCATATCACAGCCTCATTTCTTGTATTCAGTTTCGGGCTTAGGCACGCTTGCACTCACACTGTAAGCGTACCGCGCCTGAGCCCAAGTGAACCGCGCTCTGGCACACCTCTTCCAACCGGGCCAGGGCCGGCCAAGTGTACCGTGCCCGAGCCCGATTCAGAGCACTCACACTTCTTAAACGATCGGGGAAACGGGCCTGGGCACGGTTCGGATAGCATAGTGTGAGTACGCCCTAAGGCCGCACTCTAGAATCCTGTTAAACCACAGATAACACCTAGAGAAGGCCAGAACAAAGAAGATAACCAACACAGCTTCTCTTCAGGTCCAGGGAGCAGGTGTAGACCCTGACAAAAATGGGTTAACCGCACAGCTCTGACATGCCTATCTTTGATAACTTTCTTTCTTTTCCTTCTGTCGAGAGTTTGCTCTTATTTAGTGATACCAAAAGTCAACTCGACTACAGTTTTTGCTGCCTCAACTGAAAATCCAGACTCCACACCACTCCAAGCCTCGCGAGGACAAAGAACTGACCACCAGCTAACCACGTGGGAACATTAGCCCAACAGATGAAATTCTTCACATCACAAAAGGAACGCAAGTAACGCCTCCAGATTACCACTGAACTGGTGTAAATTAAATGTAACCCTAAAGAAACCATAAATTGATTATTTTTGGTTTGTTAGTTCATGTTAGTTTCTGTTAAATTAGTTTAATTTTGTATAAAGAAAGGTGCCTTATATTTATGAATCTAATGCAGGGCTGTCCAAACTAGGTCCTGGAGGGCCGGTGTCCTGCATAGTTTAGCTCCAACTTCCTTCAACACACCTGCCTGGAAGTTTCTAGTATACCTAGAAAGAGCTAGATTACAGTAGCTGGTTCAGGTGTGTTTAATTGGGGTTGGAACTAAAATATGCAGGACACTGGCCCTCCAGGACCGAGTTTGGGCACCCCTGATCTAATGTCTTAAACTTCGATCTTGTTACCCTGCTTAAACATAAATGGGTTTTTATTTTTGATAGCAATAGTTGTGTTTTGAAGCCCCATTCAAATTAATCTTCAATATACTTTGAGCTAATTCGCTACACCAAACATGAATAAACACGGTAATAAATGAACTGTTCATTGTTTGCTCCTGTAAGTAAATACATAAACTAGCATTAACTAATACAATCTTATTGTAAACTGTTTCCAAAAGATTAGTTCAATATTTTAGTACGTTCCTTCCACAAACAGAGAAGTTCAAAATGTAGTTCTTCACTGCACAAGCATACCATACGCTAAAACCCATACAAAAAACTTCTGGGACAATTATATGTTCCATGACAGCACCTAAAAGTAGCCACTGTTCATTTTGTTTAAGCTATAAGTAGTTGGAGATTCCTGCTCCACTGCAGTTGCTGTCATAGATGAAGTGCTTGCAGGCACAATAAAAATAGTCAGCAAAACAGTCGTCTGAATGTAACCACAGTGTTGTATCGTGATTGTCTGATTTTATGTTCAGCTTCAACGATGGCACAGTTCAAGCACCGCTTGCCAGGAAACAATGAAACTCTGCCTCTCCTAAAAACTTACACATTTAAAACAAACCATCTCCAGAATGTTAATGCTCAACACTGGTAGAATACACAATCGAGCAGTCCAGCTGACATCCCAAACCTTCTTCACTGAATATGTGACTTTCCAATAAGCAGAAGGGCCAAACTGTGCCCTCTCTCTACACACACACACAGTCATCCTTCATCTGCTCTTGTCACTGGATTATAAGAGCCACCAGACTCACATACCTTGCGGTGCCCAGAGAACACAACATGTGTTATTACCTGCCAGCTGTTTGGAAGTGAGGAATTCCCTTATTTCCACAGCATACTGGCGGCCCTGTTTAGCATGCAGAGTGAGAGACCATCATTTCGCTTCAAGCTGGAGGTGATGTGTTCCCACTTTCTCAATAAATCATGTAGGTCTGTGAGGGTCTCTTCTTATTGCCTTGGCCTAATGCAATAGATAGAGAGACCTGTAAGATGGAGAGATAATTTTTTTCTGGCTTAAATACAAAATAAACTTAACTAACAGCATTTATGGAGCGCTTCCCAATAAATAAATGAAACGCAATCTGTAAGGATGTTCCAAATGAAAGTGAACACCTGGATTCCTTTATGAAGGGCCCTTCTAGTTTAAAAACGACATTGGCTACTGTAAGGAAGTAAATGTATGGTATACGGTCATGGCAACCTTCCTATAACCATCTAGAATTTAATTTCGAGTGAAGGAATGAACTGATCGAATGTGTACCTTGAACTCAGGTCACACTGGCTAACCCTAATGCATCCGTGAAGATGTTTTGAAGAAAATAATTTATTTCAAATTGTTTTCTTAATCAGAGCAGTTCAACTTCTTAACTGAACCTATGTGAACCCAAAATGGGCATCCATAGGAAATGAATCAAATAAAGAAAAGGAATGTGACCAATACAAGTAAAAAATCCAACACAACACAGATCAAACATATACCTAAATAAAGCCTGCACACCATTTTCCAATATGGCAAACACTCCCCACACTCAAGACCTTTGTGCTGAAATGTGTCCACATTGGTTCAATTAATGGCTGCAATATGAAATATGGTTGAGGGTTCAACGACTAGCCTAAAATTACTAAATACAACTAAACAGCCAGTAATAAATAAATACATAAATAAATTTAAGAAAGATATAGGGTTGGGCGATGTTGACCAATTTGGCATCGTACGATGTCTAATGTGAACATCGGCGATGGACGATGGTATCGTCGTCGTAGGCGGGGTGGTGGTGGTTGTTGTTGTTAAATATCAATTAATTCATAACGAATTTAATAATTGTAGCCAATCGTTTTCACTACCTGACCCACATGGTCTTTGCTTTACCCATAACCAAACCATAAATAAATAAAGTTATACACAAATTATCACCTGTCAATCACTTTTTTTTCCGCGGGACTCTGGCATGATCAGGCGGAGTGATCTGTGTCCTTATAATAGCTTTTCCCCACAGCTGCTGGCGGACACGAGACGAGAGTTCATTTGGAGTTCACTGTAATTTGTATTGTGATTAATGATAACTTCCTTATTTTATCAATATTATTATGAGGACATAATAACAAGTAAAGATGCTAGAGCTCGACCGTTTTGGTCACACTTGTGCCCGATATTTTATGCAACCTAAAATATGTATTTGAAAGCATTTGTGCTAGTGCATACATTTTTACCGTGCGACCTGTTTTCACTGCAAAATCCTCACAAATGTGCGCGGATTTAGGAGACATTTATGCAGAACGCATCTTTGCACCTAAAGACACCAAACGCAGCGCTCAGGAACAGATTAAAACAGTTGTTATGTGAACTTGCTGAAGTACAAAAGCCCGCAAAGCTTGCCCCGCCTTTGTGCTTTTCCTATTGGCCCAATGCGCTAGAACTGAACGCGAATGGATTGGTTAATATCAGCTGTCAATCACTCAGTCAAAGCCCGCCTGCCTTCACATGACAGGAGCTGCAACCGCGGAAATGTGACGCGCTGAAGATGAGAGAATGAAAATAACACTGACAGATTTAGTTTTAGAAAGCACCTAAAGTTAAATAATGGCACATCTTATTAGTGATCATGTGCTGAATGTTAATCCACCATTTACACTTTTCCAAGAGTGGATAAAAGACTTCCAGTGGCTTCAAGTCCGCTATGAAGATAACTAAAGCCATTCACTGTAAAGTCTGTGGGACGGGGTTTGCAGCTAACAGCGTTTGCCACTGAATCTACACATTTTAAGTGCGAGAGGTGCTGTATAATACTCACGATGCTGTCAGCCGTACAAATGGCAGCTATAAGTATAATATAACACAGCTCATGAAAAGACCGTTATTGCTATTAAGATGACATGCAAATAATAAGTGATATATCAATATAAATCTGGGGCGGGGCGATGGATCGCGATGCCGGCTCAGCATCGTGAAGTTTATCAGCCATCGGCGATGGACGATGACGTCGTCTATCGGCCCAACCCTAGAAAGATACAAAATAAAACATCCTGTTTAATCAAGTAGTATTCCGTATACTAGTAGTATTATGCATATCAACATAAATGAACGTGTAAATGTTTGATAAACAGCTGCGGTCACTATAAGAGAGGTCTGTGCGGAACTGATTTTTAAGTCCCACTCCAGTGAGGTTTTATTCCGCACCTGGCCGCTCCCGCTGTATATTCAGTCTTTGTTCACCGTCTGCCCTCTTAGAATAATTTTCTACCCGACCGTTCCTGCTAAATATAGATCTGGTTTCCAAAATCTCACGTTTAAATTGGGTACTACCAAAAGAGAAAGATAACAGATAAAACTGTAGGTTGAGCAAGGATTGTAGGCTAAATGTCAGTTTTGTTAGCCCCTTGGTTATGAGACATGAGTGCCACCTTAAACCTGACGTTCCAGTCTTCTATGCGGTGTGCATATGACAGTTGGAAGTAACACACCGGATGCACACATTCGCATGTTATGTTCGCATCTTGAAACTATTCAGATGGCGCTCTGTATCGCGGCAGAAATATGACCAGTGTCCAGTGTCCTTGCAGCGCCGCTGGTGTACCCTGATAGAAATCTATGTTTAGAATTTTAAAGTGCACTGCTAACGGGTAAAACTTTGAGGTATTATCACCCTGCGCAAAAGGCTTTTTTTTTTTATCCGCATCTATGATGCATGAAAAGACTCCTAACAGTAAACTGATCGTTTTCTAATGCAAGCCCAAAGACAGCGCATCTTCACTTTGCTCTGCCATGGTAAAGCCCAATCTGAGGACTGTTATGCAGGGGAAGTGCTATATTGTTAGATCGCCCACTCCTGTTCAAATTACACCAGAGTTACCAACCGCTACCACGTTTTATTCAGAAATTTATTCCCGCGCCGCAAGAAATCTGGTCGGGCAGACCTCTAGACCAAATATACTGATACATAAGCGTGTCCGCCTTCACAACTGTTCACATTCACATAATTCAAAAAATAATGACTTAGCTCAATTTATATATGTATTTTTTATAATGTATTATAATATATATATTTTTTATTTGTATATCAAATTTTCTGGATTTTTCATCACACAAGCATCCCAATTGTGATAATAATTTTATACAATAGTCTAACAACCAATAACTTAATACCGAGTGAGTTACTTTGTAGATGCAACAGCAATTTTAGTTTTTGTTTGTTCTGTTTTGCCAGTAAAAAGAGAAAAAAAACAAGTGTACAAGTGTAAAACCATTCATTGAGGGGAAAAAAAAAAACATTTTAAGCTCCACGGAGGTTGTTTTGAACTTATGCAAAAAAGAGTTAATGCAGAAAATGAAAGATGGAAATGCATTTGCTGAAATAATTCTGAAACAGCAGACATTACACCCATGTGATGAATCAGCTCCATTATGCTTCCCTTGCCTTTACTTTGTTTACTGTTGGTTAATAGGTTACCAATACTGCAGTCAGCCCCTCTAACAACTTGATAAAAACGCACATCGCAACTTTGAAAAGATTCAATCATCCATACATAAAGACAGTCTATTGTTTATCCCCAACATTAAACACAACACACACTACCAGTTGAGAAATTATATTAAACACAAAATATTCCTTAAAATAGTGCAGTGCAGCTCTCATTAGCTTAAGAGAAATTAAAATAGCTATGCAGAGGAATGAAGCACTAAGGATTTATACTGTTACACATCTGCTCCTCCTGAGAGCTGGAAATAGAAAAAGAAAACACAA
This sequence comes from Danio kyathit, assembly GCA_903798195.1. Classification (NCBI taxonomy): domain Eukaryota; kingdom Metazoa; phylum Chordata; class Actinopteri; order Cypriniformes; family Danionidae; genus Danio; species Danio kyathit. The sequence goes on along the minus strand of LR812519.1, from coordinate 47,074,185 downwards.
AGCCAACAGAATATTCAAAACACACGCCTTTCAGAATATTCTTAGGCAAACAGTGTAATAGACTAGATAGATTCACGCAAATTAAGTTTCGCACTTGCCAGAAAAGACCATGGCTCAAAGTCATAAAAGAACTTACGAGGGGAGCTCTGAAAAGAAGCGTGTAGGAATACCTGACTTTCAAATAAGTGAATGAGGAGGAGGAGAGAGGCTTTAGGCGATGTACTGTACAAACATATTCTTGGAGACAGGTTAGGCGAGTAAGATGCTATTCAATGAGTGAGCTGCTTGTGAAATTTCAAAGCCTAGTGGGAAATCATTCCCTCACGGGAGCCTTTCTGTAAAAAACGGTTTAATGTGGTTCTCTGCGTGGCATTTCTGAAGGCCTGTAAAATGCAACCTCATAGAGAGAAACATAAAACTTCAGTGTTTGAAGTGAACTTAATGCAGTCTGGAGTTTACAGTCTTTTTAAAGGTGTGCTTCAACAAACTTTTTTCTACAGTTGTTTTGCATAGAGACCGGCTTACAGTAAATGTAGGTATATTGTTATGAAGTGTTTTATTTTAGGGCACACAAAATAAAAATTTATAATTTATAATTGAAATAAATAAATATAACCATGGTAAATAAAGATATCAATTCATGCTTAAAGCTTATGTTTGAGTTATCAAAATTAGTTATTTTACCATCATATAGATTTTTTTAAAATGGTCAGTCTGTCTACAGTAGTATACCGTATCTATCTATCTATCTATCTATCTATCTATCTATCTATCTATCTATCTATCTATCTATCTATCTATCTATCTATCTATCTATATTTATATATGAATTACAAACGTGTTGTTTATGTTGATTGTCTGTTGTTATTTTATAAATAATAAAAAATTGGTTCACATATTCTACAATTATTCATTCATTTTTTTTTCAGCTTAGTCCCTTTATTAATCTGGGGTCGCCACAGCAGAATGAACCGCCAACTTATCCAGCATATGTTTTACACAGCAGATGCCCTTCCAGCTGCAACCCATCACTGGGAAACATACATACATACTCATTCACACTCATACACTACGGACAATTTAGCTTACCCAACTCACCTATAACGCATGTCTTTGGACTTGTGGGGGAAACTGGAGCACCCAGAGGAAACCCACACGAACATGGTGAGAACATGCAAACTCCCCACAGAAATGCCAACTGACACAGCCAAGGCTCAAACCTGCAACCTTCTTGCTGTGAGGCAATTGTGCGACCGACTGCTTCACCGTGACGCCCTTCTACAATTAGAATTATTATTATTATTATTATTATTATTATTATTATTATTAGATTATATACAAAAACATCAGTTACTGTTGTAATGTATTGTTTTGGCATCACATTAGAGTAAATATTAACCAATTCTTAACCAAAATCAGACACACAATTTTTATGCAAGTGCCATTTTACTGAAATCAAACCAAAAAATGTATCAAATAAATGGTGATTACTGTAACAATGGCTGGAGTTGGCAGCAGAATTGCAGATCCAAATGCAGTTTATTAGGATTAGTCAGGCAGGCAAGTTTCAAGCAGGACCAAACAATAGTATACAGATAATCCAACAGAGTATTTGAAGTCACATGTGAATGGTCAAGGCAGGCGGCACAACAACATAAACAGTAAGCAAAATGAGTCAGAAACACGGCAAGACAACACAAGAAATGTTTACATAATGCACACTATGGAAACAAGACTCATCACTGGATATCAGTGTCTGTGGTGTATATAAAATCCCAGTAATCAGTAATGACAAGCTTCAGCTGTGTGTGTGTGATCAAGGGGTGATCTGAGACTGGTGTGAGTGAAGTGCGTGATGGGATATGTAGTTCAGTTCAGCTGCAGATGTGTAGTTCAGGTGAAAGACATCGGCTGTGTCCAAAATCGCATACTTTCATACTTTATAGTACGCAGTATGCGGTCCGAGTAGCATGTCCGAATTCACATAATTCGAAAAACAGTATGCAAGAAGTGCCCGGATGACCTACTACTTCTGTCAACACTCTGAAGTGCGCATCCGATGGACACTACGTTATCCCATGACGCAACGCAAGAAAATTCATGAATGGGAGTGAAGCGACGCAACTGATGCAGGTAGGTCACGTGATCATGACAAAATGGTGGATTTAGTACGTCCAAGTTCCATTCATACTACTCACATTCATACTGTATAGAACGTACTGTTCTAACGGTCGAGTAGTATATTTATAATAAAATCCAGTACCTACTGAGTAGTAGGCAATTTCAGACGCAGCCAGAAAGCGTACTCCAGTGATCTACAAGAGCTAGATTGCTGGTAATCATAACAAGTACTATGCCATTATTATTAAACAAACATCTAAGTTTCAGTTGCTAGAAATACGTTATAAATGTGCATTAAAACCCTTTATTTAAAGCTTCACACTTCACACTGGAATGGCTAAGTAAAGCTATATAAAGCCGGATTTAAGATAACTGCATGTGTATTACTATTCCATGGCAGTCCGAGGCAAAACCAAATTGATATGTTAGCATGGAGCACAAGCCTGGGTTGTCAGTGTAAAAGAAGCAGCCTCCCTCTGTCTTTTATAATAGAAAAGCCCAATTGTAAGACAAGAGGCTGATTTAATTTATGGACTCAGAAGGCAGTCAATTGCAGAACAGAGTTCTGTTTCCCACTGATCTACAAGGGCTTCGCTGCGATTCCACTGTTGATGTTTACATCAGTCATTCTGCTATACAACCAGCTTTCAACGTCAATCGCTAACTCATTTTATTAGCCTGGCTAAGTATAAACTACAAACACTTTAAAGTAGCAGTTGTTTCGCAGTGGAAAACAAAGTGTTAGGCATGCACGCATTAATAATTAAATCAACTGGCTTAAAAAAATGCCAGTTTCAACAATACCAAACCAGAACACTGCTATCGCTGGAGGTGCATGGAAAGCTAATAATGATTTAGACCTTTTCCTCAGCCCTGCGCACATGGCTGCCCCAACGGGACGCGCAGCAGCTGTAATTAGATGATGTTACCGTCAGTGTCACTGCCCAGGTTAATGAGTACCTCTATTTACCATTAATATGGCTACCTGTTCTCAGCCCACAGGCTAACGTTGCACATTTAGCTAATTACAGAATCTGGTAACACACACCTTGACCTAAATCGCATAGTCATTTCTGTTCCGCAAGTTAGTTGATTTTAAAGAAGCATTTAGAAGATCTTAAGTATTGTATTCATGATACTATAAAATTTTTAACATGTGCTAAACACAACTGCTAACGTGAGGTGTAATAGTTTAGCTGTTATTTAGATATGAACCGTGTTATAGGGGTTGTGTATATTGTAATAAATGTCAAAAAAAAATGTATTTGAATAATAAAGCAGCATTTAAGGATGTCTAAAAAAATAAAATAATTTGGCAATATAAAGATTTACCTCTGACACATCTAAAGCTGAGCTCCATTCTGTCTTGTTAAAACAAGGCGTGTGCCTTCATCTCGACATGTAATTTTGTCAGCTGAATGAAGTTTAACTGAAAGGATGAGTTGTTTTTGTGAACAACATGTTTGTTTTCTTGACATGAGAATGTGAGGCATTTCAGAGGGGAGGAAAGGGGAAAAAATAACTCTGCTTTACAAAGAGAGACAACATTGAACCAATTAAAATACTGTATAGCAAAATAGTAATTTAATTAAATAGCAAAGTGAACATGTGAAATAAAATTACTATTGTGATATATACAGCAATTTCAATATATACTATCATGTGTGAATTGTAATACTTTTCAAGGTCCACACTGAGACTCAGTATAAAGTGAAAATTGGAAGGGAAAGTAGGAATTTAAGTACATTTTTGAAGTTGAAAGAATTCCGAGAAAATTACAAATTCATACACTACCGGTTACAATTTGGGGTCAGTTTATTAATAAATGTATTTTTTAATAAAATTATTCTGTTCATCAAGAATATTAAATGTAAAAAAAAAAGTTACATTTTCAAATACTTATTTATTATTTATTAAATGTGTAGTTTCAAATGAAATTATTACTCCAGTCATTATTGCTTTTATTACTATTAACATTAATAATAATAATATTATTAATAATAATAATAGCAACAACAATAATTAATATTAGAGTGATTTCTGACGGATCATGTGACTGAAATAATGAAGTTGAAAATTCATGATTAAAATGACTGGAATAAATTATTAAAATAAATTATGAACTACATATTTTATAGTGCAATAACATTTCACAGTTTCATAATTTGTACTAGGGCTGGCCAATAATTCGATATCAATATATATCGCGATAGAATTTTTTTCAATAACGATGATATGATTTTTAAACCCATTTCCGATATTTCGATATAAATTTGCATATATATATAAATATATATATTATTATTTATATAAGATCTTATACATGTATCACTTGTCACTGAATGACGTTCCGTGCTCAGCCGTCAGAAAGAGCGTGATCTGATCTCACTTACGTGATGACGAACAACACAGACACACTGCCAGCGCTCAGCACAGCAGTTGGTTAAGCTGCGCCGCAGAAAGTTTTAGCTACAAAATGAGTGCTCTGAATACAGATGCGAATGAACAAGCTTCCACAAGTAAGAAGGCAGACGAAATAGTTGATAAGAAAGGAAAGACTAATGCAGTGGTGTGGAAGTGGTTTGGCTTTTTAAGTTCCGATACGCAATACGCAATATATTGATCTCTATGCGCAGGCGGCAAAGAGACCGATCCTTAGGGACCGTCTACAAAGAGCAAAACGCAAAAACCAATACTACAAAAGCTGTCAATAACTTCCCTCTAACTCATTATACTGCCATCAAACTCAGATCACACGTCACTGCTGTCCTGCTGGTTAGACTACAACACTTATTTTTCTAAAAAACTATTTTGCATATTTTTAATGAATTTTTATTATGAAAAATATTCAATAACTGTACTGTAAATTACTGTACTCTCACCAAATTCAGTTCACACATCACTGCTGTCCTACTGGTTATACTACAAAACTTATTTTTCTAAAAAACTATTTTGCATATTTTTTATGAATTTTTCATTTATTCAAATTTTTCGAATTTGATAGTTTATTTCACATTTCTTGTTTGTATATGCTAAATACAAATAAAAAGTGAACAACTTTTTTTGTACTGTTTTTATTTTAAAAAAAAGTTATAAGAGTCTGGAGGTATTATCGACTTTGCAAATTCACTTTGCAGACATTTGTAGGTACAGACATCCATTGTGTGCGTTCTTGGCAGTTTTTCCTTTCTTTTTAATATTGTCCATATCGATATCGGAATTATATCGTATCGACCGAAATAAAAAAATATATTGTGATATACATTTTTGCCTTATCGTCCAGCCCTAATTTGTACTGTATTATGGATGAAATAAATGCAGCCTTGGTAAGCAGGATAAGCTTATTTTAAAACATTTAAAAATACTACTGACCCCAAACTTTTGACCGGTAGTGTATGACATATTTATGAGATAGATATAAGGTAACTTTGTAAGAAATAAATCACTGACATACAGTATGATCTGCTGTCATAGCAAAAAATGTAAAAAAAATAAATAAAATTCTGCTATTCTGAAAAATAAAGTTGCAATTGCGAGAAATAAAGCTATTATGAGAAATAAAAATCCTAAATATTGCAACAAAATGCAATTGGGAGACAAAGTAACTTTACAAGATATAAACATCACTGTGAAATACAGTAAAAATTAAGAAAAAAATAGTAATTTATGTGAATTAAGTCACAATTAAGCCACAATTGTGAACAACTTGTGATCTCTGGTGATTCACAAGAGTCATCATTTCAAGTCCATGATTGTCAAAATACATATTTAAAGGCATTGCACTGTAAGAAACTTAGAAATAAACTTATTTGTGAGTATATTAAATAATAATTGATAATAACACACCTTAGGTAATATTGATTTCTAATTAATTAAATTTACTGGAGTCAATAATTCCATTTGATGCAGTTGTAAAATGTATTCAATTCAAGAAAATGTCTTACAGCTTGTAATATTCAAAAGTGTTATATTGATAAAATCAACAGAGCAGTGCTGGCAACATATTTCTCTGTGGGTGACTCCATGTTTGTGTGAGTGTGTTATTGACACTAACACCGACAGCTGAGTCTTAATGCTTTGTCCAGTGGAAATGTGGCTTACAGTATGTGTGTGTGAGTTTGTATGAGAAAAACAGCAAGAGGAAAGGAGTATGTACTTTCAGTAGATAAAACTAATATGTCATCTAATGACATATAGTCATTTTACCGTTTAGTTTAATATATTTATTTGCTTCCTCAATGCCTTTGGTTCTTTTTTCTTGCTGTAGGCTGTAAAGACTATAAAAACTTAAAACATCCAGCGTAGTGATAACATAAGATATAAATTCACTTTGTAAGATGTAGATCACTGAGGTACAGTATGATGTGAAAATTAAGCAAAAAAGAAGCTAAAAAATCATAAATAATGCAAAAATGCAATTGGAAGACAAAGTACAAAAATAGAAGTAAAGTTGGTTTTATATTCGCACATTCGTTCATTTAGAAGTCTATGTATTGTTTACCATGTTACTTTGAATATTCCATCGGAATTAACATGCAAGTATGACTTCAAAACAACATTAACACTATCTAATTGACTGTAAACAATGTTGTACTTTGATAGTCATTGGCTGCTTATATGGTTTCCCTATTTTGAATTTGCAAAGAATACTTTTCTGAAATTATATTATTAAGGAGAATGTCTGAATATCCGAATATAAAACCAACTTTACCTCTATAGTACAAAATACTTTACAAGATATAAATATCACAGATACAGTAAATAGTGAACATTAAGAAAAAAAAAGAGAGATAAAAAAAAGTGACAAAGTAGCAATTACAAAAAAAAAACAAAAAAACAATTGAAATTTCTACAATGTCACTATTTGTGATATCACTATGACATACATTATAAAGTAAATAAAAACTGTTTATTGCTGTTTAACTGTTTATACATAAAACTATGTATGCTGCATATGTCTCCTACAAAACATTTTTTAATACAATAATAGCGTCTCTTTTAGCATCCTGTTTTAACCACATTTTTTGCAGCACCTTGCACACGAGCACTGCATTTTTAAAGAAGTTCTAATTTGTCAATGACAGTTCCAAAGCCATGAACCAATCAAAAGAACTTGGCAAGCTTCGCAAGTTACTGTTTACAAAGGCTGGTTGGTATGACAAGGGTTTTATTTGAAGTTAACATGGCCGAGTTTTTTTTTTCTTTCCGTTAGAGTGCTCTCGCCTATGTTGGAATGATGGCTGAAGTTGAGGAAGACGTTTGAGTTTATACTGAGCTCACATTAAGGCCATCTGCGATTCCGAGAATGACGGTCATGCTGTCTGTGCAGTGAGCTTATCGAACCAGGTCACCCCTGGGTGCAATGAGTTTATCAAACCAGGTCACCAGGTCACAAAAAAAAAAAAAAAAAAAAACAGTGGTAAGTGTTAAAATTATACCAAATCAGAATTATTATTCCTCAATTTCTGTTTAACAGAAAGAAGATTTTATCAGCACATTTCTATAGTTTTAATAATTAATTTCTAATATTTTTTTTATTTTTGCCATGATGACAAAACATAACATTTTACTAGATTTTTTTCAAGACACTAGTATTCAGCTTGAAGTGACATTTAAAGACTTAAGTTAATTTGGCAAGTTAGGGTAATAGGCAAATCATTAACGATATATATATATTGTGATGAGGTGAATTGACCCTGGCTGATAAACAGTGCTGTACATTCAAACATATTCACTTAACTAAGTTATCCATAAAAGCCTGAGGCGATTCGGGTGCACACGTCAGCCATCAGCACATTGGTTCTCACACACACACAAACGCATCCACAAACGTATTTCACCATCTCCATCCATAATGCACACTATTGTCACAAATACACGCACATACACATGTTGTCTGAGTGTTTAATGTGTTCGGTTTGTCTGTGTCTAATATTTACCTGTTGTTTGGCATCCGTGTCTGTTTCGTCGGTTTTCCTGGTTGCTCTTCTATCAGCCGGTCAAACAGAGCGCCTCCGAGTGGCCTGGCTAAATAGTGCCAAGTTCACTGTGGAGCGCTCCAGTGCAACCGGATACCGGAAGCCGACTCATCCATTGTCTTCTGTCTTCTGGGGGGGGATAGGTTTATTTGTCTTTATGTTCATGTTTATATGTTTATATCTTTATATGTTGATCTATTTTAGTTTACTTTGAATAATTGTGACTGTTTGGGGTTTAATGGGGTTTAAATACTAAACTTGAGAACATGTACAAATGTTTGTACTTGGTTGGTTTATGTTAAAGGGGCGGGGCTTCACCTTTAAAAGGCAGCCCCAAACGCCAATTCGGGGTCAGTTAACCTGGTGAGCTGCCGTAAACGAATTGTGACTTGTCTATGATTAGTGTGGTTGTACATATATCGTTTATTTGCATTTTTTTTTTTTATTTATTTATTTTTTTGGTTGTTTTGTTACTTTGCTGGGTTTTGAGTTATTTCGGTTTTCACTGCCGTACACTGTAAATAAACCATCACTTTGCACGTTACATCAGCAAGTTGTGCCATTTATTTAAATTTTTTTTTTTTGAGGTTTTTCTCGTTTTAATATACTTTTGAGAACCCACTACGAGCCTTCCTGGTTCGTAAACCTCACACACACGCACATATATATATATATATATATATATATATATATATATATATATATATATATATATATATATATATATATATATATATATAACAATGAAAAGTAGCAAGTAACTATTTACTTGACTAATTTTTTCATCAGATACTTTTTTACTCTTACTCAAGTAACTTTGAAGATTGTTACTTTTACTAGAGTAAAATTTTCCGCAAGTACTTGTACTTTTACTTGTGTATAGATTGCAGATACTTTATCCACCTCTGGCCATGGCTCATGATGAAAGCTTTAGCTGACCTGTTATTTAAAAGTGGAATTTAGGCTATATTACGACTCCAAAGCTTTTATATATATATATATATATATAGCATACGTTAATGGTTTTAATTTATAGTAGAATAGAAAAAAAGGAATGTATCTGTATATGACATGGACCTGTTGGTTAGAAGATTTCTGCAGTGGTTGAATGTGTAATTATTATTATTATTATTATTATTATTATTATTATTATTATTATTATTATTATTAAGTAGAGTTTTTCACATTTATTTCTTAATAAATAGCTTATTGTAAATTAGGCCTACAATCAATAACAATTTATATGATTTCTATATGAGATTAGAATACGTGTTAGCTAAGGGATTTTATATACAGTAGAATATTTGTAAAGGAAACATATATAGGTCATATATATATGTGCCATTTACATATATTTCAATTAATATGTAAAACGAGTGCATGTTTTTACCAAAACTAATGTTGGATTTTTTTATAATGCAAGTGCATGTAAAACAATATAATTTGCACAAAAAATTATGGGGTTTTTCTCTACAGAAGTAGTTATTCCACCCCATTTAGAGCGTCATTATGGGCGTTTTACGTTATAACTAACATAGTTCAAATGATCCATCTGTGACAGAGAAACTAAGGTTTTGGGAAACACTCCTCACTACATTGTTCATTTCCCAAACGATGCATCGCACTACGGTAGTTCAGGCACAAGTTATGTCATTCTTTGGGAAATGCACCTCTGTGTGTTTAAAATCTACATATGTTATTTTTAACAATTAAAGACACTCAATAGTGTAACATCAGGACCACTGTACCATCCATAGATATCCTATGTGCCAAAAGTCTAGTGTGACTGCCACTTTGGGGTGAGGGAGAAAGTACTTTCCCAAATAGTGTGCTGTCTGCATTAGACTGTGGACTGTGGATGTGCCGTTTGACGCTGAGAACCTGAATATCCCCTGGGATGCGATCGTGCATTCAGGACCTAAAGTTGTAGACTGAATAAGATATTACTTTCCCAGATGAAATATATGAGAACCTTTCAGTTAGTGAAGAAAAAAAATTGTATTGCGTCTATATAAATTTCATTTTCAGTCACCGGGGGATTAAACAAATGAAAAAGTCTCACCCTTCTCAAAGTGCTATTCCCAACATTATTAAAAACAGAGATGGAAAGAGTATAATTAAATATAGTTCCAAATATAAAAGCCTCAAATTGCATCAAAAATTAATCTAGCTTATCTTGTGTTAAAAACAAAAAGTAAAGCAGCTGGGTCTGTTCATTTTAGGTCATCATTAAAGCGTATCCTGCATTGTACTGTAAATGATCCGTACAATATTGCCATTTTTCCTCTTTGTTCTTGTTTGATGTTCTCTACAATGAACCCCTCTAAAACCAGCCACTCACATTAACAGGCAGTGTTATTTTCAGCTAGGTGACTTCTATGGACTTATTTGGCGAGATAAAAATAATTACCAGCCATTGATTCCAAAAGTCTTTTCTAATGTTCGTTATATTCCAGACTGACATAATGGGATTCTGTAAATGCCATCAGTGAAGCCATTTGTGTTGCGCCGCCACAAAAGGAGGCTGCTTGATTGGCAGATGAGAAAATCATTATATTGAAGTCATACATTAATAATCCTCCTACTTTATCTGAAGATATGGGGACTGTCAGCGGCTCCTTGCACATCAAATTAAAAATGGATCCATGCTGGATGCGAGCAGACAGATGGTGTCCACCCATCTAGCCTGAGAAAAAAAAAATTACGAAATGAAAATATGTACATGTGAATGAGTGAGAGAGAAGCAGAAAAGAGCTATTGATCGGACACAGCCTCTTCGTGATGAGCTATTTTGTGCAAGTGACTGTGTGGTCTTATCATTGAAGCCTTATATTGAACTACAATGAATCTTCCTTTATTTGCGTGTTTGTTTGTTTTTTGCAACTTACATTTGATCGTTTCTACAGTGACTTGCACACTTTGCAAGTATTAAAAACTTTAGATTTGCTGCATGGAGCCTTAAAGTGAACAAGACATGAAAATTAACAATATAGTTAATTTCTAGTTGATCATTTGGAAATGTGGCAGAAGGTAGATTTTTCAGATGAATCATCTGTTGAACTGCATCCCAATCATCACAAATACTGCAGAAGACCTATTGGAACCTGGACCAAAGTTTTTCACAGAAATCAGTCAAGTTTGTGAAAGAAAAAATCATGGTTTGTGGTTACATTCAGTATGGGGGCGTGCAATTGTAACAGGTATACAAATTATAGTTCACTTTATTTATAGAATTTCACAAAATGTGTGTTTTACCTGACGTGTTTATTATACCTGAGGTGTTTGTCATTGTGTGCGTCTTCTCCTTTTTAATTTCCTGTTTTGCACCCGCCTCTTCCCTTTCTGCACTGACTGCATATGGGAGAGGTGGGTGTTTGCTAAGCTCTAATCAATCTTAAACATCTTTACCCTAAAAATCACTTTATAAGCTAATTTTCATCTTTAAATAATATTTGTACCTCTATTTTCCACATATATTACATTATTTTTGTGTTTTCACTTAAATTGAGGTTTTGATTTATTTTTGTCTAATTGAAGCATGTGAATGCTAAATGCATTGCACTTTCCCTTTAACAGAGAAAAGCTATAAGGGCGAAGACACACTGTAAAACCTGTGCTTTTTGTTTACATCCGGAGTGATTAAAGAGCCATCACAACTGGTAATATCCATCTGGTTATTCCCACAATTACAAAAGAAAACACAACGCAGAACTGGTTACACAAGAGATCTGCAGAGTGAATGGAAACATCAACAGCTCGAGGTACTGTATCAAGACATTTGTGCTGCCCATTACATTACAACCCATAGGAGAGGGCAAATTCTTCAGCAGGATAGCGCTCCTTCTCATAATTCAGCCTCTACTTCAAAGTTTCTGAAAGCAAAGAAGGTCAAGGTGCTCCAGGATTGGCCAGCCCAGTCACCAGACATGAACATTGCTGAGCATGTCTGGTGTAAGATAAAGGAGAAGCCCTTTCATATAAGCCACTACTGATACCAAATGATCAACTAAGCATCAAGTTATTATTTGTTGTTCCCAAAACTTGGATAGGTGACAAGACTTTTGTCAGGTAGTGTATATATATATATATATATATATATATATATATATATATATATATATATATATATATATATATATATATATATATATATATATATATATATATATAATTCAGGTTATTGGTTGTAAATTGATTGATTCCATTTAAGCATTCATCATATATCTATTTATGTTGTTGTTGTTTTACTTCTAAATGTTTTATTATAATGTTGTCATAATTTTAACTAGTTCTTCCAATAAAATGGCAGACTTCTCTCTGGTGATGAATGACTTCTTCAATTACTCTGATTAATACTGCCTCCACAACTGCAAGCACGTATTAATTTTTTAATCACAAAATCTAATCAACAGCTGATGGACAGAACCAATCCTCGCCCTACTTTTTTTTTTTCCCCTGCAATCTGTTACGGTCAGATAAACACCACAGTAGAGAAGAGAGAATATATTACTACTTCTGTTTCACTGCAGATTTAATGATTCAAAATGTCACAATGTAAATGACCTTTCACTATGCTCCGCCCCCCTTGGTTATTGATGCTAAATAAGAATATGCTTACAAATGCATATACAGAATATTGCAAGCAAGAACTGATGGCTGCAATGTAATGTTGTTGTGTAGATTGTTTTTTTTTTTACTGTAAAAAGTGCCCTTGTTATATGCGTTCCATATAATTACTATAATGACTAGAATTAATTATGCATAATCACATGCAAATAACCCTAAAACTAACCCATATTCGAACCCTAACCATATAGCAAGTACATACAATTAATATTTCTTAGTAACGAATAGCTACACTATGTTTCCATTCACCTATTTTTATGTGCATTTTGGATATGCGCAAAAAAAAACGGCTGGTTGATTGAAACGGCAAGATGCGCATACATTTTGAAAATGCGCATAAAAAAACATATGCGCATAACTGAGTAAACTGAGTAAACTTTTTAACGTAAACATAAACTTTTTATTCAGTGAGAAAAGATGCGAATAAACTACGGTGGAAACACTTTTATGCTGCGTTCACACCAGACGCGGAAGAAGCGTCAAGCGCGAGTGATTTACATGTTAAGTCAATGCAAACGCGCGAATAGGCATCCTGCGGCGCGATACGCGCGAATGGCGCGGCGCGAATGACGCGAATTGCGCGAATGGCGCGGCGCGAATGGCGCGATACGCGCGAATGGCGCGATACGCGCGAATGGCGCGAATGGCGCGATACACGCGAATGGCGCGTTTTCCGCGTTTGACGCGCGAACCGCTCGAGTTGGAAAATCTGAACTTCTGCGGACATTCGCGCCGCGTTAACCAATCAGGAGCTTGCTCTTGTGGGGGCATGATTGTGACGTAGCACCTGTTGTTGGTGTCCGGGGGAAATCCTCCAGCCGACACCGACAAAAGTTCATCAAACTGGGCTTGGCTCAGTCAGAAGCACCGCTGAAAGCCCCAGTCATCCAGGTTAAGTTTCTGGAGGAGTTTATGAGCTCACAGCGCTGGGTGCACCTCTGAAAGTATCTAGTGGACTCAGACACTGCTTCAAACGTATCGACGCTGTTTTACAGCCTTTATAAAGCACATAAACACAGTTTTTTTATCAATAAAATCCATGTTAGCATTTAGCAACGAAGCTACAGTCACCGGGCAGACAGAAGCCCTGCCCATGACGCGATACCGCGTCTGTTCTGAAGTGAATTTGACGCGCGAATGAAGCGGAGTTTGACGCGCGAATGAAGCGAGTAAACTCAAATGTTCACGCGTCTATTTACTCGCGAATAGCGCGATTTTGCCGCGCGTTCCGCGTCTGGTGTGAACGCAGCATTACAGTACAAATTGTAGTATGCGCATTAAAAAAGTCATGTGATTTTGTTATAAGAGATCATGTGATAAAAAATGTGTGTGAATGGACAAACCAGTAGGCTGAACACATTGTAAAACATCTTAAATGTTGTTTTGGTCAATCTAAAATGCTTTAATCATTTCAGTATTAGTTTTATTATATTATTAATTACCTCCAGAATCAAGAGCATCTGTGCTAAGTGTCTCATGCCTTCAATTGCCACCACACACTCATTGATTGTCGGCGTTGTCTTCTGAGGCACAAGTCATTTATTAAATGAAGAAACGATTCATGCAGCTTCTCCTCCTGCAGCAAATTCCGTTTCTATTGTTGATAGTTGGTGCCAGTTAATCAGGAAGTGATGATTTTGTTCTCTTTGACTGGATGGAAATGCTGCATTTTTCACACGTCTTATATGCGATATTCCAGGTTTGCGCATAAATTTAATTTGCAAAGGGACTAAGCCGAAAAGAAAATGAATGAATGAATGAATTTAATTAGCATTTTTGGATGGAAACATAGTTAATGCAACAAGGACACCTTCAAATAAAATGAATATATTGCATTAATATTTGTGATTGGAAACAAAACTGTTTCTAATTTTACAACAACTATGATGATCTATGGTGGAATTTTGGTACAATAATTGTGATAATAAAGGGATAGTTCACCCAAAAATGAAAAATCACTGTTAATTTATTGACTCTAATGACATCCAAGACACGATGTAGCCTTTTTATTTATTTATTTATTTTTTGCTGAAACTGTGATCTTTGATGATTCATAATTTATGGTATTAAAAATATATAATTTGATCAGGCCTTGCTCTATAAGAAATATAACTTTATTTGGAAAACATGCACACGTTAGTTGACAATTTGGCTACTGATTTGTAATTAATCGATTTAATTCCATTTGATAAACTTGAAAAGTTTTTTTGATACAAGAAAATGTCATGTAACTTGTAAGCTGCAAAAGTGTTATATTGATAAAATCAACAGTGCAGTGCTGGCAACATATTTCTCTGTGGCTGTTTCTATGTTTGTGTGAGTGTGTTATTGACACTAACACCGACAGCTGAGCCTCAATGCTTTGTCCAGTGGAAATGTGGCTTACAGTGTGTGTGTGTGTGTGTGTTTGTGTCTGTGTGTTTGTATAAGAGAAACAGCTAGAGGATGGAAATATGTACTTTCAGCAGATAAAGCAATATATATATAGGGGCAACGCAGTGGCGCAGTAGGTAGTGCTGTCGCCTCGCAGCAAGAAGGTCGCTGGTTCGAGCCTCGGCTGGGTCAGTTGGCATTTCTGTGTGGAGTTTGCATGTTCTCCCTGCATTCGCGTGGGTTTCCCTTCGGGTGCTCCAGTTTCTCCCACAGTCCAAAGACATAGAGTACAGGTGAATTGGGTAGGCTAAATTGTCCATAGTGTGTGTGAATGTTTCCCAGAGATGGGTTGCAGCTGACAGGGCATTTATACTGTATATATATATATATACATATACAGTTGAAGTCAGAACTATTAGCCCCCCTTTAATTTTTTTTCTTTTTTAAATATTTCCCAAATGATGTTTAACAGAGCAAGGACATTTTCACAGTATATCTGATAATATTTTTAATATAAAAATTATTAGCCCCTTTCAGCTATATTATTTTTCGATTGTCTACGAAACAAACCATCGATATACAATAACTTGCCTAATTACCCTAACCTGCCTAGTTAACCTAATTAACCTAGGTAAGCCTTTAAATGTCACTTTAAGCTGTATAGAAGTGTCTTGAAAAATTTGTTATTTCTAAAATAAAGTTATTAGAAATTAGTTATTAAAACTATTATGTTTAGAAATGTGTTTAAAAAAATCATCTCCCCTTTAAACAGAAATTGGTGGAAAAAAATAAACAGGGTAGCTAATATTTCAGGGGGGCTAATAATTCTGACTTCAACTGGACATATATATATATATATATATATATATATATATATATATATATATATATATACACACACATATATTAATTCATTTTATTTTCGGCTTAGTCCCTTTATTAATCCAGGGTCGCCACCGCGGAATGAACCGCCAACTTATCCAGCATATGTTTCGCAGCGGATGCCTAGGCTATTCACCTGTACCGCATGTCTTTGGACTGTGGGGGAAACCGGAGCACCCGGATGAAACCCACGCGAATGCAGGGAGAACATGCAAACTCCACACAGAAACGCCAACTGACCCTGCCGAGGCTCGAACCAGCGATCTTCTTGCTTTGAGGCAACAGCACTACCTACTGTGCCACTGCGTCACCATATATATATATATACATACATCGTTTCCTCAATGCCTTTATGAGTTTTGATTCTTTTTCTGCTATAGGCTATTAGGTCCTTTAAATAACTGAAAAGAGTCATGTTATATAGCAGTTTAGTTGTGCATTTGAACATAATTGCACACCTTACTACTGTATGCTTGTCAACTAATTAGAATCAAGCCTTCAACAGTCCTGTGAAATCAATTACCTTTAATCCACAGCTTAGAAAAACAGTCCCTAGTGCATCTGGTGTTTTGTTGCATAATCATATTGTATACGTGCTGGCAAAAACTCACACATGAGCTGACCTTGTTAGTTTACAATTTAAAGCAACTAAAGCTTTCAGAATATGCACAAACAACTCACACGCTCTTCACCTCCACTGTAAACAAATAGCATTAGCTCATGTAACTTGCAATTGTACGCCATTATTTGTAATAAATGTATTATCAGAGGCAACAATATGTAACTTTTTGGCTTGCGTCTCCCACTTGTGATTGATAAGCACAATTGTCTGCTTCCCACGTCATGATTATGCTGCTGTATAAGCTTCCTTTTGGGCAGCTTGAAGGATTAGTTCACCCAAAATTTAAAAATATGATCTTAATTACTTTGCCTCGTGTGATTTCAAACACCTGATACCGTGTTCATCATTGAAACACAAACTATGATATTTTAGGCAAAATTCGAGATCTTCCTCATCAAAAAAAGTGGTTCATTCAGAACATTAGCAAGCTATAAGAATAATTGTGTAAGCACATTATTAAACCTTTCACTCGTATGATCACACCAGTGTGATCAGCCTTGGCTGGTCCCTGAAACGTACGATCACACCAGTGTGATCACCCTTGGCTGGTTTCTGAAGCATATAATGACACTGGTGTGATTAGAACGTTCAGAGCACACGTCATCAACTGCTAAAATTCAAATCTGACAGCGCACGCTGATGCACAGCAAGAGGTACACAGCACTTGTCATTCATTCATTCATTCATTCATTTTCTTTTCGGCTTAGTCCCTTTATCAATCTGGGGTCACCACAGTGGAATGAACCGCCAATTTATCCAGCATGTTTTTTTACGCAGCGGATGCCCTTCCAGCCGCAACCCATCTCTGGGAAACAGCACCTGTCATAAATCACAATTTATCCGTGCTTTCAAACAAATAAAATTTATTTTAGGTTTCGGAACATTTTACACTTAGGTTTTAAAACATTCCATTTAAGGTTTGTAAAACACACTCGGATGTCTATGGAGATGGCAATAATAGTTATTTCTCAATTAAACTGGACGATGTGCTTTGTTCACGTAAGATACACACTGTTTATGTTACTAGAATATGTTCTCTATTCCTCTCCCAGATAAACAGTTGCTTACCTTCATGTATTTCGTAAGAAAAATATGAAAAACCTGACTTAAATCCAGCAGCTCAGACCTCTCATGTGGTTGTTGCTAGAAGAGATACAGCTTTGATCAGAAGTTAACGAGAAGTATTTAAATTATTTATATATTATTATAATATATATATATATAAAATCATATTATATATTATTATTAATATTATATATTAGTATATTTAATTAATGCGTAATTTAATAATTAATATTAATACTTTTTGTTAACTTCAGATTACAGCTGTATCCCTTCTAGCAACAACAGTGGCGCCCATTACACGTCATATAACAAATAATATGATCATTATTAAGCTGTTTAAAAGACAGAATATATGTTTTATCACTTCTATCAGAATCGGAGTATCAGAAATGTCACAATATAATTAGAACGTTTGTCAATATTTACAAAAAAGGGCAAAAAGAAACAATACGATATATAGATCATTGGGGCAGGCGGGTCACATGATAAACTTGATGCGTTGCCATGGGAACTTTAGAACGCAATGGGTGCGCATTCACAAGAGCAATGTGCTTTTTATGCATGTCACGCTCAGCCATGCTTCTGATTTATATACATGCACATATATCTTAAACGGCCTGTTGCGGTCACACCAAGTGGATTTGCTATTTACTGTACATGGCTGATGTTGTACGCAGAAAAAACTGAATGCTTCAATAGTGAGGAATCGGATCTGCTCGCCTTGTGTGCAAGGTTAAATCTATGAAACAAGCCAGATTACACCAAAGCCCCCTGATGGGAAGAAGGAGTGGGAGTATATATTGTTTTCATATTGATGTAGACAATAATAATCTTTTACATTAGTATCCTTTATGGCGGTTCATTCCGCTGTGGCAACCCCGGATTAATAAAGGGAAATTTTAAATTTAATTTTTTTTTATTTAAAGGTGTTCGCATGCTGTTTTACATAAGCAAGGCATATGCTTGCAAAAAAACGCATTGTAGGGCTGTGTATTGGCAAGGGCCTCACGATATGATACATATCGAGATACATGGGCCACGATACGATATATCGCGATACAATAAATATTATGATATATTGCAATAGTTTGTATTAGTATGCGTGTCACATTATATTGACAACTTGATAAAGTCGGCAGACAAATTAAATTTCCAATTCCAATTTATTTTCCATCCATTCCAATTCATTAAAACTGCACAGTGTTGAACAGAGAACTATATATGTTGCAAAGCTTACAAATGGCATTTATTTTTTGTCTAATTCAGTACTCCCTGGTATAGCATTTAGGATTGGGCTATTTTGACCAATTTGGCATCGTACGATGTCTAATGTGAAACATGGCGATGGACCATGGCATCGTCGTCATAGGGGGAGGTGAATTAATTATTTATGAATAATTAATAAATTCATAACTAATTAATTATTTGTAGCCTACACTTTCAACTACCTGACCCGCATGGCCTTTGTTTTACTCATAACCAAATCATAAATAAATAAATAAATAAATAAATAAATAAATAAATAAATAAATAAATAAAGATAAGTTACACACAAATTACCACCTGTCAATCGCTTTTTTTCCGCAGGACTCTGGCATGACTAGGCAGAGTGAACTGTGCCGTTATGGCGTCAACACACTTGCTTGGTAAAAAAGGTGCACAAACAACAGGAACCAACCAACAGTATCTGAGGTTTTCACTAAAATTACTTGGTACAAGCGTGAAAGCGAAAGACTGAAGCAGTGTACTGATGCTGTGACACGTTACCTGAGAGAATCAAAAGACAGAAGAGTCATTAAATAGAGACAAGATTAATTAAATATCACGTTTAACAATTAACTTATTGTGAGATGCAATCCAGCGGTACATCCTTGATAAACTGTCCGTACCAATGACTGTATAAAATATACAGTCTGTACACTTTTCTCTGGAGCTCAGACAAGCGCATGACAGTGTGTGTTTGTGTGTGTCTGTGTGGTCATGTGATGTGCATTTTAAGCAGACGGAGGGCTGTTCAGAAATGCTTGGTGAAACGCCAGTTTGGATGTGGATCATTTTCGTTCTAAAATGCCATTTTAAAACTAAGCTGTATCAGTGTAAACGGGGCCTGAGTGTGTGTTTTCACGAGTGGGTTTGCAATGGGGGCGGTGCGGAGGATTGGTGATGTCGCTTCAGCATCACGATGTCTATAGATGGCATCGTCTATTGACCCAACCCTAATAGCATTAAAACCGAAGTGCAGCCACACGTCAGCTCTAAAAGCTGGAGGCACCTTTATGTTTTATGCCATGCTCGTTCTTGCTTACTTCTGATACCGTACTACTTGGCGTTTTGTTGATCACGAGTTAGGGACATCTACAGGAGCAGAGGAGGAGGTCATTTGGCACAACTTGAATCGATACTTGAGGCTTGAATCGATACACTATCGTAAAAGAAACTATCGCGATAGTTAGATGTATCGATATTTTTCCACAGCCCTAACTCATTGTGCCTGGTGCCATATTGCGTTGGGTGTATGATAGGGCCTATAGACAATGATTTTTGGACTTAAAGAAGTCTCAGATTTCATCCAAAATACATTGTGTTCAGAAGATGAATGATGAAGGTCTCGGGGGATTTGGAACAACATAAGGGTGAGAAATTATTGACAGAGTTTTTATTTTAGGATGTTCTACCACTGAAATGATTTTAGAGTTGTAGAATTGTTTAGAATTGTTTTAAAGTCAAAAAGCTATATGATGTACCTTTGTTTTGTCCATATACATTTTTATGACTGTAAAGGTGACTTAAATTCTATCAATCACCAATGATCACAGTTTCAGCTAAAATCTTCTGCTGAAGAAAAAAAAGTCACCTACATATTGGATGGCCTGAGTAATAATTAGCAAAAACAATAAAAGGAACACTCCACTTTTTCTTTTCTTTTTGTGGAAATAAACTTATTTTAACAAGTCCTCTAGAGTTAAGCATTCATTCATTCATTTTCTTGTCGGATTTGTCCCTTGCGGGGTCGCCACAGCGGAATGAACCGCCAACTTATCCAGCACGATTTTACGCAGCGGATGCCCTTCCAGCCGCAACCCATCTCTGGGAACTTCCACACACACATTCACACTCATACACTATGGACAATTTAGCTTACCCAATTCACCTGTACTGCATGTCAGTGGGAATCATCTTGGAGGGTAATGTTGTAATGGACAATATAGACAACATACGCCAGGCCATGTGTCTTTTTGCATTAACCTACACTGCACCTAGACTACCCAAAGTGCATGGACAATGCCCTTTTTTCATTCAACAAGTTTGGGTAAGAAGAAGCTGAAGGGTAAGATTCTGGCTGTTAAAAATCAACTTGCCATGTAAACAGGCACAGAAAAGGCATGTTTCTTCAGGCTTGCTGTCCCAACTGTGAGATACATTTTTTTAAAACTATACCTTAGTGTTTGGCAAGTGTTAACATTCCATAATGTTACAGTGTAATAACATTCTGTGGTTGTTTAGTATTTGAATATGTTTGTAAAAACTGTTTAAAATATTTTAAATAATTGTTTTAATACGATTTATAACAATAAATACTGTATTAAGTAATTGTTATACAAGGCATTTTCTTGTTTTGTCACTTGTTTCAAAGTGATATTTCTAAGTGATTTCAAATAAAGTGTAAAGTAAATTTTTATTCTTTGTCCTTGTTTGTAATGTACTGTAGGTGTATTTTCATTAAATCATTTATAGTAAATAGCTAAGTTTAAAATAATTTTCTTAATAATTTTTTTAACATTCAGGTCAAGATTTTATGTTTTAAGCCTACAGGTTGATTGAACTTAAAAAATTTATTGAAACTCGTTGCCCTAAAAAAGCTAATTTTGTTTTGTTGAAAAAACAAAACCTTTTAGGTTTATTGTACTAAAAACCTTTATTTCAGTCAACTGAATATTTAATTAAATGCATTTGAAATCACAAGTACAATAAACTTAAAAAGTATTGTTTTTTCAACGAGACAAAATTAGCTTTTTTAGGGCAACGAGTTTCCATAAATTTTTTAAGTTCAATCAACCTGTCCGGGCTTACAGTGCAGCGGATGCCCTTCCAGCCGCAACCCATCTCTGGGAACGTCCACACACACATTCACACTCATACACTATGGACAATTTAGCTTACCCAATTCACCTGTACTGCATGTCTTTGGACTGTGGGGGAAACCGGAGCACCTAGAGGAAACCCACGCAAACGCAGGGAGAACATGCAAACTCCACACAGAAATGCCAACTGACCCAGCCCAGCCGAGGTTCGAACCTGCGACCCAGCGACGTTCTTGCTGTGAGGCAACAGCACTACCTACTGCGCCACTGTGTTGCCCTTAAAGTTAAGCAGTTGAGTTTAACTATTTTTTATTTCATTCAGCCAATCTTCAAGTCAGGTGGGAGCACTTTTAGCTTTGCATAAATCATTGATTTGGATTAGACCACCTCGCTCAAAAAAAAAAAAAAAAAGCAAAAAAAAAACATTCAATTTCAATCTAAAGAATGAGAGATGACACATGGCTTAAACCACTTACACCTCTCAAAAATATGATGGACAGATGAATAGAAGGCAATCTTTCCTATCAGTAAGCAACCTGACATTTTGCAGCATTTTCATAAATTTGCATTTGCAATGACCCAAATGCAGAGACCTTATTGTTATATCCCTTACATTACACCATGTCTGAAAGGTAGATGGCAACCGTTGCTAAGGTTCAACTGGCTGGTTACATTTCAGGATTAGGCAAAGGTCAATTATCTGTGAATATTAGGTTTTGTTGTGAGCTTTATACACAAACATCAAAAGAGCAGGCTGTATTATTCTTACAGTCATGTTCATGTGTTGATATATTGGCACATGACTGAAATATAGTCATTCATTCATTTTCTTTTTGGCTTAGTTCGTTTATTAATCTGGGGTCGCCACAGCGGAATGAACCGCCAACTTATCCAGCGTGTTTTACGCAGCGGATACCCATCTCTGGGAAACACCCATACACACTCATTCACACTCATACACTACGGACAATTTAGCCTACCCAATTCACCTGTACTGCATGTCTTTGGACTGTGGGGGAAACCGGAACACATGGAAGAAACTCACGCGAATGCAGGGCCAACTGACCCAGCCAAGACTCAAACCAGCAAGACTCAAACCTTGCTGTGAGGCGACAGCACTACCTACTGCGCCACTGGGTCGCCTTGAAATATAGTGATAGTTTTAACTAAAATGATGTTTTATTTATACATTTTATTAAGTGTCCATTTTCTTGATGATGTAAATTGTAATATCATATTTGATTCAAAAGCCTAGGACTCAAGTATTCATCATTTCATTTCTTTTTCTGACTCATTTGGGCTCATTCCTTAAATACATCATTTGTACTTGCCTCCTTTGCCAAGCCAATTCTCTGAAGCGACTTTATATTGCATATTTTTAAGTCAATTACTGCAGAATGAGAGCCAGCCTCTGTGAAAAAGGCATAATATATTTTCTGCTAGTTTCTCCTCTGCTTTTCAATGAGCGAACCGTCAAAAAAAGCTTGTCTGCCTGCTCTCTCACTGATCTTAGGACAGCCGGCAGGGTCCCTGCTTGTATTGATTTCCTGTAAAGCAGCATTTGAGCCTCTGGTTCTCAGGGACACAAGGAGTCGACGTGTCCTCTGTGCTTCTGTCCAGGCTCTGATGGGGTTCAGTCTCCAAGAAGCACAACAGCACTGGGGATTCAAACCTAATTATTACTGCATTGCACCAGGGACCTATTGCAGTCATGTGGTGAGGGCAATCGCAAACCATACAGGCCTCAAGAAATATTTGCGAATGAAGATCTGGAAGAAAAAGCCATCTTGCTTGAGCAAATATGCCAAGTATAATTTAGTAATATTTAGCCTATTTGTCTTTTTAAATCCATCTTTGAGTCCCTAATTGAATGTTTACTTAGAATTAAGAGGATCCATCTCAGTTCTAACTAATATTGAATGGCAATGAAGGATGCATACTAATAAGCAGGCTGTGCAGATTCTGCAGAGGTTTTTTTTTTTTTTTGGCATTCTCTGCACTGACTTGGTGAAAATTTATGAAATGCTTTTAAATATGATGAAATATGTTAAATGGAGCTGTAAAGTGCACTCTAATTGGTGGCTGAAAGTATAACTGAATCAGCCAAAAAAATATTTAATATATACATCAAAACGTGAGAGAATGACAGACATTCGAATTCTGTTGAAATATGTGGAGGTTTCTGGAGAAGTTCATGAGTGCAGATTCAGTGAGTCTGGTAATAAGCTCATGTGTCTTTGCCCAAAGATTTTTTAAAAATTAAAATGATGTAAATAAAAATAAAACAATTGCTTTGAACCCTAGCAGACATCACATATTGCACAGAGATTTCAAATCTAAACATTTAGGAATGTGTTTTTGTAAACGTGTGTGTGTGTGTGTGTGTGTGTGTGTGTGTGTGTGTGTGTGTGTGTGTGTGTGTGTGTGTGTGTGTGTGTGTGTGTGTGTGTGTGTGTGTGTGTGCTCTACTAGTCAAAGGTTTAAAAATTATTTTTTCATGTTTCTGAAAATGATCATTTATGCTCAGAGGCTGCATTTATTTGACCCAATGCAGTAAAAGCATCATTATTGGGAAACATTAACATATGAATTTTGATAGGGTCATTTTCATTTCAGTGCTTTTCAAATTTCTATTTATTCATGTGTTCCAACTTTTTTAGTTATGTTTTAATAAAGATCCTGCATATGTTATTTTTCATACACATCAATTTGTTTATTTGGTGCTCAAGAAACATTTCTTATTATTATATATAAATGCTGAAATCATTTGTTGTGCTGTTTATATATTTTCTTTTTGTTCAAGATTTTTTGATGAATGGGAAGTTGAAAATAACCATCACTTTACAACAAGGTTTCATTAGTTAATGTTTTTTATGAATTATCAAATGAACAACTATATTTTTTTTATTTACACTGTAATAAAAAAATATTGGTAGCTATTTGTTCATGTTCAGTCAATACATTACACTGTAAAAAATAAATCTGTAAAATTACGGTAAAAAACGGCAGCTGTGGTTGCCAGCATTTAACCGTAAAAAATACGGTACAAACTGTAAAAGTAATTTCTCATTTTTACAGTAAACTACCGTATTCTAATAATTTATAGAGGTAATATGTCTGTATTTTAAATTAGCAACATCTACACATCTTTTGTTACACAGATAGACATGATAACACAGCCATATGCAGGTGGTGATGAGAAAGTTCATACATAACGAACCAATGCTCATCACAAACATCACAAAACAATTTTCCCACAATCAGAAAAGTGTATCAGTGTAAAGAAGGTGCTCAGTGTCATTTACACAGCTACATAACACCAGTATGGTAACACGCATAAAATTAAAGTCATGAAATAAACATTGTTTATCAACATTAGATGTAACATAACTCACTAATATACATTAATGACGGGGAAACTACTAAAAAGATCCATAGTAATGTCAACAAAAAGCATAAAAAGTGATGTGTAATGCAGGGGATTCTGGGAAAGTCAATTTACGGTTATTCGCCGTATATATTAAGGAAACATACTGTTAACCAGGTTACGCATTTGTACTGTAGCATTTTTACAGTTTTTTTATCGTTGAAATCAGGGCCATTTTTTACAGTGTAACAACTAATACAGTCTTATTGGTTTCTATGTTTGTTTATATAATTATTATTTTCATTTATGGCAATTAATTTTTACATCTTGTGTTTAAACAAACTATAAACAGTAGCTAAGCTAATTGTTTTCTTTGTTCTCTATTTCCACCTGGGGATACTCATCCCGAGGCCCCTAGAGACTATGCAGCCCTATTGATGCGATCCAAGACCTGTGGGGAAATGATGCCAAGGTAATCCTGGACCAGGCTGTATTCTGAGCTGATACTGTGGCGGTCATGGAGCGGCGAGCATGAGACTGATTCCTAAAAGAGCCCAGTGACAGATGAGTCTTTGCATTGATCCCGTGGGCCAGCCTGAACACCGGCCGGTGACCTACTCAGACCTGCAGCTTCTCCAGGATGGACATCCAGCGTTCTCCAGCCTCCGGCACCTAGAATGCAGCTCTGCATTTCAAACTTAATGAAACATTTGAGGGGACATGGAATCATCTTAAAGGCAGAGGAATGGCGCATTCACTGAGAACATTTACATAGACACCAATACTCAGATTTTATCATGATTTAGACAATACTCTGATTAAGAGTCTACCATGTAAACAACAATTTTTGATGACCTTAAAGAACCACAGATACCAGTGTCATGAAATGCGGAGGTTTTTTCTTTCCATTCGGCATGCGGCATCAAATTCCATTAAAACAATACTTTCACTAGTCCTTACTTCATATTCTCTTTCAATACCTCAGTTTGTCACGGGGCATGAACAATAGGCTATGCTCCTGAATGAAAGTGAAACTGCAGTTAAAGTTGAAAAATTCTAAATTAAACACCCCAAATTACATGAAACTCCAGAGAAAATGTAAATAGCGTGGCGACGCAATGATTTTAATCAATCTATGTTCTATAACATGTAAAACTGGATCATAAAAAGGAACATTCAAAAAGCAACTCATGTAAACACCTTAATCATATTATTGTCTTAATCAGATCAAGGCAAATAATTAGATTACTGATGTTCATGTAAACATAGTCACAAGCCACAACCCTAGAAAAAAGGTGTTCCCTGATTTTGATGACAGCCTTTCCACAGGTTAGTAGTAAGCTAATGTAAAGTTAATTGCATAATGCAAATCTTAAATTCATGCTAACAAACAAATGATCAAAAGAAATATATTAATGCAGTTCAAATATATAAATATAGTAATCTTATTGTTCAATTAAAATGATTAAAATGTTTTTTTTTTTTGTCCCATAAATGATTTTTCTAGAGTCATTTCAGCTCAAAAGTATCGGTTCAGACACTGTTATGGCACCGGTACTGTTTCAAAAGTATCGGTTTAGCACCGGTATCAAAATAACCCCAAACCATACCCAACCCTACATATATATATAATATATACAGTTGAAGTCAGACTTATTTGCCCCCTGAATTATTAGCCCCCCTGTTTATTTTTTCCCCAATTTCTGTTTAACGGAGAGAAGATTTTTTCAACAAATTTCTAAACATAATAGCTTTATTAACTCATTTCTAATAACTGATTCATTTTATCTTTGCCATGATGACAGTAAATAATATTTGACAAGATAATTTCCAAAACACTTCTATACAGCTTAAAGTGACATTTAAAGGCTTAACTAGGTTAATTAGGGTTAACTAGGCAGGTTAGGGTAATTAGGCAAGTTATTGTATAATGATGGGTTGTTCTGTAGAGTGTCGAAAAAATATATAGCTTAAAGGGGCTAATAATTTTGTAATAATTTTTATTTTTTTTTAATTCAAAACTGTTTTTATTCTAGCTGAAAAAAACTAATAAAAAAATATTATCAGACATACTGTGAAAATTTACTTTCTCTGTTAAACATTATTTGGGAAATGTTTAAAAAAGAAAAAAAAATCAAATGGGGGCTAATAATTCTGACTTCAACTGTGTGTGTGTGTGTGTGTGTGTGTGTGTGTGTGTGTGTGTGTGTGTGTGTGTGTGTGTGTGTGTGTGTGTGTGTGTGTGTGTGTGTGTGTGTATATATATATATATATATATATATATATATATATATATATATATATATATATAGTAAATATAGTATATATATACAGACTATATAAATATAGTATATATATATATAAGTGAATTGTTGTTGTTGTTGTTGTTTTGCATTGCTTTCTTTTACAAATAAGAATACAATGAATACTTGTTTAATTAAAATTATTGTTCAAAAGGTCATGATTCGCACTCTTTAAATAATTGCTTCGTACAATTTTTCTTTTACATTCTTCAGGTGATACAAAACACAAACATTTCAGCACAATGCCTTCCATAATGTGAGGAACAATATTATTGACAAGATTAACACATCAAAAAAGTTTTTTTTTTTTTTAAAACCGCGAGCGCCCAGGGCAAACTTCATTACTCCAATTAAAATTCTTAACATATTTTTTTTGTCAAATAAAAGATTTTTCTCGTAATTCACCATAATTCTGTGGCTCAAAAGTATCAGTTCAGGCACTGGTACCATTTTAAAAGTATCGATTTAGCACCGGTATCAAAATAATAATCAAAATTATTATTATTTTTTAAATAAATACAGATACATATTAAAAAGGTGATTTGTTTCAAATACATAAAATGGACCAGTAGAGTATTTCTTTGTACATAAAAATTAAATGAACAGAAATGCACCAGACATCCTCATTTTTGAGCCCTGGACATATGCTACTTTTGCACAAACCAGAAACAAATGGTTCTCACTGTGAAGATAACAGTTCTGCACTGGCAAAACACCTGCGAGATTGCCCAAATTTTTGCAATGTACCCAAACAGACCAGAATACATTTCTATCCATTATATATTAATCGAGTCATTTGAGTTAGCTGATATATCACAGAACAGAAGGCCGCTGATTGTCGGACGCTGCATCATTGAGTGAAGCAGTGGCCGTGATCGTAAAATAGTGTCTGGGCTGGTTTAGCGAGAGAGACAATTTCTATCATCCCCTGTAGCGAGCAGTTAAAGATCAGCCAAGGCTGCCCAATCATTGCTCCAGATTGCCTATCAATTTTACTCAGTGTTAACTTTCTTGTGTGGAGGTGTGGGCTTATTTTTTTTTATCAGCAGGCTGTTGTTAAAGACACACAGACGCTGAAAGGATTGAATTTAGCTTGATTTTGCCAACTGTTAATGAAGCGCTCCTCCACCTCACATTTCCACCAATTAAATGGTGCGTGTAGAGCTTTAACCAAATGCTGTTTCCTGAATTCGGGTGGATAATGAACAAGCTCAACATTGGACTTTCTTTTTTTATCTCTCCTTTAAACCACAGAAAGCAGAAAATGAAACATTTACGTTACTTGCTTAACATTCTCTCTGGCATGACCTCATTTTGCATGGCTGTGCCGTTCAGCACAAGCGCTTCTGTCGGAACACATTTCTCATTACAAAAAAAAAAAAGAAAAATTCTCTGTAGAAGAGAGGTCTGTGTATTTTTTATGCGGATGAGGTGCTCGGTTGGTGTTTGAGGGGAAGTTAAAGTGACATCTGATTGCAGTCCGTAAAGTACCTGTTAAATAGTGAATATTAATGAGGCAGAACTAGGTGTAAGCCAAGCGATGACTCCTCTATTTAAATACTGTTATATGACCATGACGAATTTTTCCACCAAACAGAAGAGAAAACCAGAGTCGTCCATTACTAATGCATCTACTGTGGGCTACACTAAGAGAATTTCTAACAGCAACCACACAGCAAACCTGGAGATACCTGAAAAGTTTTCTCTGGGTTAGTATAACAGCAGAAGGTCGGCACCTTCGCTCGGTTTCATGCAAAGAAGCAGCTGGCACACAGGAAAACTGCTTAAAGCAAACACGGCTTGTAGCTAATGACTATTTTACACCATGGATTCAAAAGAAAAAAAGAATATCTGTACATACAGTATAAGAGTGCTTTCACATCTGTGGTTCAGCTCATTTGGTCTGGACCAAGGGCAACAAATGATACAATGTAGCATTTTTATTCCATTTTTGGGTTCTTTTCACACCACATTGATTGCTTAGGTTCGAACCAGTTGAAAAGAAACAAAATGCAGCCATGTGACAAAACCCACATCACTCATAGGCCAGATGTTATTGAACGTATTTCCTAAACTGCTTTTCAAAATGAATGTGCGGGAAAATGCCAATGGAACTCCCGCAAGTAAACAAACCGGCTGGCACAAAATGTCGCTTTTTACTGTGGAGGGACGACTGTGCTGACTGATTGTGTCCCTGGTCATAATATACTATATAGTTTGTATACAAGGCACATCGCAAGTCACTTCAGGAGGAGGTGTGAATTTAAGTTTGCTAAACTGCAACATAGTCAATCCAGGCTCATTCTGAAAAAGCACCTCTTCTGGAGACCGCGAAATATGTCCCAAGGGGTAAGTTTTTTTTTTTGCAGTTTTAGTTTTTGCGAATCCACAAGAGGCCGCTATGTACGCTTTTTGAGATCTCAAATTTCTCTTGTGAGTGCCATTTACGCCTGTTCTCGTGTAAACCCACCAGAGGCCACTGTTGACTGACTGTTTGACTGACTGAATGACCGATCGACTGACCCACTCTCCATCTTTCCAAAACCCAACCATTTTTTTTTCATTGACCAGCTCACCCACTTCCCTAAACCCAACCAACAATTTTCAAAAGCAATCCAGAAAAAGAAAAACCCTCATCTGATTTTTACCACATTCTCACAATTTTCACCACATTCTCACCCTGTTATTTACTTGTTTATTTTTATTTTTTGGATTCTGTTTTTGTTTTACCTGCTTTCTGGAACCATTCTTCAAAGGACTCGAACCACGTTGTTGTGGTCAACTCCTCTCTGCATCTCAAGTCCACTGACGTACATGGTGAGCTATCGGGACAAACTGGTTACAGCGGGAAAGCTGTCCATACAGAGGTAAGCGGTCAGCTTGTAAGCTTGAAAAGCAAAGGCGTCATACCACCCCGTAGCATTCGTTTAAAAAATCAAATGCAGCCATACATACTTCTGGCTACATAATTTGCGGTCTCCAGAAACATATATAGGGCGATGTGTTCAGAATGAGCCTATGTTGAACATAGTCATCTTCCGGAAATATTACGATCCATCAGGTAATGTTTTTTCCTCCCCCTCTCTCTCTCTCTCTCTCTCTCTCTCTCTCTCTCTCTCTCTCTCTCTCTCTCTCTCTCTCTCTGTTTAAAAATGTTGGTAAAGCGCTGTCAACAAATATTTTTCCCTTCACATCCTATAATACACAGCATATCGGACTACGGCAGCTGGATTAGTACCAAAAATGCACCGTACTTTTTGTGGTTGGGTCTGTTTTAGTTTGGATCATGTTCTCACCATAAACGGACCGCTCCAGGGTTCGTTTGAAAGCGTACCAAGACCACCTCTTCCAGGAGGTCTCAGTACACTTTTTGGTCCGCTTTTGGTGGGCTCTCGAGTGCAATTGCTACATTCACACATGCCCAAACGAACTGCACGAAGAGGGAAAACGAACTCTAGTGCGATTCAACTGAACTACAGATGGGGCCTTTAGAAATGCACGTCACAGAGAACAGAATGCCATGACTAGTTGCGGTTATCCGCAGGGAAATTCTATGACTCAGGAAATACATTACCATTAGGGGGCAGCCGAGCTTCATTCTCAATAGTGGCCAATTCTGAAGGTGGACTCGATGCAGTGGGTGGCTGTTTCTCCGTAGAAGGTGAAGGTGTTTTCTCCATGTTTTGTTCATATTTGCTTAAATCTAATACAATGCTGTGCCAGGGATAATTGTATTTATTGTTTTCTGATAATTGCAATAGTTTGATTTTATACACAGTATTGCTGACTCGCCACAGCCATGGTGCTAATATTACATTATTAACTGTAGGCCATACAAAACTTTTCACAGAGCTCAATTATATGTTCTTTGATTAGGCTAGATATCAATAAACTGTTAAAGTCAAAACAAATGGTAAAATACAGGTTGTAATATAATATAATGTTTAAATAAATAGATTTAATAGCATATACTGTAGGCTAAATAAATATAACATTTTTAAATTAAATAGATAGGCTATTTTAAGTCCATGTTTATTCCATCGTTTTACACACAAATAAGATAAATAAATATATTCCATGTATTTGAAGAAGCAGTCAATCATGCACTAAAAAAAGGCTATAGCCTACCTTAACACTTAAACAGGCTATTCATAATGTATATAGATGAAAGATAAATATTTTTTTTTGTGTATGAGTGTGAATGTGTGTATGGAAGTTCCCAGAGATGGGTTGCGGCTGAAAGGGCATCCACTTTCATTTCATTTTTGGTTGTTTCATTTTAAAAAATCTATTTATTTAACTTATTTGTTAATTAAATCCCGTTTTGCTATTTATTTTTTTAACTTGTTTTTGTCAAGTTTAAAAGGTGTGTATGAAACGTGCGCGTTTAGATTTATGTGTGTGAAAAAAAGGCAGAAAGCTTGCCTCTTGCATCACAGCTCTGTCGATGCCGCGAGCGGCCGGGTTTCTTTCTTTCTTTACTTATTTTGGAGATAATACTAAATATTAATACAACAGAAACACATAAAACTTTAGAAATTACGTGTCCTCTTAAGGCAGGTGTGAGAACACTCTAAGACACACTGATTGTGTAATCTTTAGTTTGCTTTCAAAGCTTTAAATTCATTCTTCTTTAAATGTCACCAGGGTAAACTGGAATAGGAGAAACATAAAAATGTTTTTGAAATGTCATGACAGCTGTAACGGCCCTTTCTTTTCTGATGCCTAGCAACCAGTGTTTGGGGACATCCAGTTTCCTTTTTTTTGATGAATGCAGGGGCATATTGCAAGAGCGTTGCTAAGCGAAAAATAAATAAATAAACAAACATAAACCTCCAACTAGAATGTGATCACTCACCCTAGTGGGAGCACCCAGATTTACTCATTGAAGGGAATCACAGTAGTGTCCTCCGCTGAAATAATCAATCTTCCTCAATCGTGACACAACTCAAACTGCCCCATTTACTCCTCTAAATGTCCTCCCCAGCTTTATTACCCTTCTATCTGGAGCACTAAATGCTGTCAATGGGTGGAACAGTCTTAGACATGCTCTGCCAGCTTCTAGCTTCATCCAACTTTGTCACCTTCCCAACTGCCCGCTGGATGGATGGATGGGTAAATGAATAAATGAATGAATGAATCAATCAATGAATCAATCAGTCAAAATAATTGATTTAATCAACGAACCAACCAACAAACAAAAACCAAAAAACCAAAAAAAAAAAAACTAGCAAACAAGCAAACAAACAAACGAAGGAACGAATGAACAAACGAACCAATGAATGAATAAATGAATAAAATCGATCAACGCATGAGTGAATAAACAAACAAACAAACAAACAAATCATTGAATGAATGAATGAATGAATGAATGAATGAATGAATGAATGAATGAATGAATGAATGAATGAGTGAATGAAATCAATCAGCACTTGAATTAATAAATAAATTAATGAATGAAATCAACACATGAATGAATGAAAGAATGAATGAATGAATGAATGAATGAAATCAACACATGAATGAAATCAATCAGCACATGAATGAATGAATCAATGAATGAAATCAATGCATGAATGAATGAATGAAATCAGCGCATAATTAAATGAATAAAATCAGCATATGTATGAATAAATCAATGAATGAAATCAATGCATGAATGAATGAATGAAATCAGCGCATATATTAAATGAATTAACTCAGCACATGAATGAATGAATGAATAAATTAATTAAATCAATCAGCACATGAATGAATAAATGAATAAATAAATGAATGAATGAAATCATTCAATACACGAACGAACAAACAAACAAACCAATGAATGAATGAATGAATCAATCAATGAATGAAATTAATCAACGCATTGAATGAACGAACAAACAAATGAATAAACAAACAAACGAACAAACCATTGAATGAATGACTGAATGAGTAAATGATGAAATCAATCAACACATGAAAGAATGAATGAATGAGTAAATGAATTAAATCAATCAGCACATGAATGAATGAATGAATGAAATCATTCAATACACGAACGAACAAACAAACAAACCAATGAATGAATCAATCAATCAATCAATGAATGAAATTAATCAACGCATTAGTGAATGAACGAACAAACAAATGAATAAACAAACGAACAAACCATTGAATGAATGACTGAATGAGTGAATGAATGCAATCAATCAACACATGAAAGAATAAATGAATGAAATCAATCAGCACTTGAATGAATAAATGAATGAATGAAATCAATGCATAAATTAATTCATTCATTAATTAAATCAATGCATGAATGAAATCAATCAGCACATGAATGAATGTATCAATGAATGAAATCAATGCATGAATGAATGTATGAATGAATAGATGAAAGAAATCAGCACATGAAATAATGAATGAATTAATTAAATCAATCAGCACATGGAAGAATGAATGTACGAATGAATGGACGAATGAAATCAGCACATGAATGAATGAATGAATGAATGAATGAATGAATGAATGAATGAATGAATGAATGAATGAATGAATGAAATCAATGCACAAATGAATGAACGAACGAACAGAAATAATAATCCTTTTAAGTAAGTGTGAAGCTAGAAACTCAAGTGGCTTATTTCAATACTAATTTGATAAAATAAGGACAAACAAACATTTTTAACAACACTTTTAACAGAAAGATTGAGTTTGTCCAAATTTTTAACCCCAATTCAGGTTGAACCAACCCAGCATTTCTAGAGTGTAATATTTAGTAGATCAAGTATTTTTCACTATAGTACATAAAGAAATACTTGCATGCACAGACATTTTTATTAAGCATGCTATTGTGTTGCTTCTAGCACTTTTCACAGCATTTTCTAAATAAAATGACCAGTGAGTTATACTAAAAAGTGTGTTAAGATGTTTGCAGAAACATATAAATTTGACTGTGTCAAAGTTTTATTATGTTGATTCATGCATTTACTGTGGCAGAAATCAACTGTTGTACTAAAAGCTTAATAAAAAAAAAGCACACTGTACCAAGTACACTACATTCTGTGCTGAAGATGAAAAAAAAGTGGCATAAAATGAAAAACTATGACTTTTTACCTTAGTCTTACATCTTTGAACTCTTTTGTTGAACTGTGTTTCATGGAATTAACACCTATGACAAGTTTAATGCTGTACCAGCTGAACTATTGAGAAGTTTACATCCAGTATGGGGGGGGGGGTAATGCATTACAAGTAATGTGAGTCATGTAATATTACTTTTCTAAGTAACGCTTTACTTAAAAAAAAAATTAAGTAATAATATTTGAGTTACTTATTTAAAAAATTATTGAAAATTACTTTTTAGATTAATTAATTTGCTTTTTAAAAATATATTGCTGAATTAACGTAATTAATGAAATTTGTGTAATCATGTTGAATCACACTCAATGAGTGAATGAGCTTTCTGCGGGAACAACAGAAACCAAGATAGCAGAGCCTTACATTTCTGTGATGGAAGTATTCTCATTATTTGAACACATAGAAAAAAGGAGACTGTCTCAATGTACAGAGAATTTACTGAAGTAATAAGACAAAAATACAAAAGTAGCAAACACATTGCTTTCAACTTTTATTAATCTGTATATGTGGCATATAGCATCAGGAAGTTCTCAGAAAGAAACACTGTTCTATTTTTTTTTATTCATTATTTTTTTAAAAAGGTAAATGAAGTTGTAGGTTATGCAGTGTGTTGTTAAATGCAGAACTCTTCTAGTTAAAAAAGAATAATACCCTGCAAGTTCTGAACGAGATCAAGTCTCAGGCAGGTATAAAAAAGTAATTCAAAAGTAACTCAAAAGTAACGTAACGCATTACTTTCCATAAAAAGTAATAAGTAATGCAACTAGTTACTTTTTTGGGGACTCAATATTGTAATGCATTACTTTCAAAATTAAATATCCCGAACACTGTAAAAGTCATAAGCACTGTATGAAGATAAACATGTGATGCAAATGTAAACGTATGCACTCTTGCACTATGATAAAAGTGGTTTGAGGTGATAACATTCAACAGTATTGTGCAAAACGTGTTGAAATATGTATATACATCTGAAGTCAGAATTATTAGCCCCCCTTTGATTTTTTTTTTCTTTTTTAAATATTT
This sequence comes from Danio kyathit, assembly GCA_903798195.1. Lineage (NCBI taxonomy): Eukaryota > Metazoa > Chordata > Actinopteri > Cypriniformes > Danionidae > Danio > Danio kyathit. The sequence continues at coordinate 47,038,624 of LR812519.1, read as the reverse complement.
CCCAAAGTATGTCTGGTAATATTTTTTATTCTGGAGAAGTCTTATTTGTTTTATTTCAGCTATAATAAAAGCGTTTTTTAATTTTTAAAAAATAATTTAAGGTCAAAATTATTAGCCCCTTTAAGCTATATATTTTTCGATTGTCTACAGAACAAACCATCAGTATACAATAACTTGCCTAATTACCCTAACCTGCCTAGTTAACCTAATTAACCTAGTTAAGCCTTTAAATGTCACTTTAAGCTGTATAGAAGTGTCTTGAAAAATCTCTAGTAAAGTATTATTTACTGTCATCATGGCAATGAAAATAAATCAGCTATTAGAAATGAGATATTAAAACTATTATGTTTAGAGATGTGTTGAAAAAAAATCTCTCAGTTAAACAGAAATTGGGGAAAAAAATAAACGGGGGCTAATAATTCAGGGGGCTAATAATCCAGGGGTTTTAATAATTCTGACTTCAACTGTATAAATTATATGTGCATATTTGTGTTTGTGTTTATTGCCACCATAGACAGCTGACACTTAGTGGTGCATCACACAATGATTATTTGTAGAATAAATGCTTGTCTTTTGTCACCATGATACCTTTATTTTCTGAATATAAAACTGAATATAAGACATTTGTGTTTCTATGAGAACATCATGTATTTAATAAAAAATGTGTGTTAATTTGCTTTTAAGAGAGAGAGAAAGAATACAGCTTGTACTATTGACACTACAAAAATACACTGTAAAGATGCAGCGTTCCACAGTGAAAAACAAATATTCATTGGATTTATATTTATACAATTTATATGGGCTGAATTAAAAGAAACAAATTAAATTTAGTAATGTTAAACTTAATTTGTTTGTTAAAATTCAGATAAGATAAATTGTTCGCAACAATTTTCAATGAACCATTCTTTTCAGTGCACACAAGTCATTCATGTTGTCCCAACATAAATTGATTTAAGTTAAGTTTAAGCGGACTGAACATAAAACAATTAAGTTGTCCCAAAAAATCTCATAATTGTGTTGTTTTCATTAATTTAAAAATAGTAGTTTGAAAAAGCAGAAAGCAGTAGTGCAAGTACAGAAACAGCTTCAAGCATTTACAATCAGTAGATATACTCAGTTAAAATACTTGGATTAAAAATACCCTAACTACAGGTTATTATAGCACCTTCCCAACTATGGGTTATTTTAACCCAATGCATTGGGTTATAAAATTTAACCCAATTCTGGTATTACTATTGCTACTACTACTACTACACTGTAAAACCCAAAAAGTTAAGGTAACTCAAACTGATTGAAAGAAACTGATTGCAACAAACCATTTAAGTTCAAAAACTAATCCTAATGAGTACTGTGAACTTACTCAATTTAAGTTGAAGTAATGAGGCATTTAATTAACTGAAAACTCTTTACAAATGAGTAGAATTAACTTTCAGTCAATTTTGAGTTAACTACACTCATTCCATTTGATAAAGTTGACTGTTGGGTTTTACAGTACTTCTATTATTTGTATAATTATGGCTGTGTAAATAAATAACATACAGTTTTCAAAAATTTAGAAAATGCTTTTTTTTCGTTACATTTTAAGCTTCAGAAACTTAAGCGTTTTTATTCGTTTAATATAAATCAGGTAAGAAGTGGTGAAACGGATATAAAAAAAAAAAAACACGACACGGAGAGGTAATTTGATAAAAAATAAACATTATTGCGTTAGAGCTTAAACTTTATAGGCAAAAACAACATTACGTACGAATAATAATACAGCTATTATGTGTCAGTTAAATCAGTTGACTGTTGAAATAAAACAAAATGTAACACAACTGGTTGAGTTATTAAATAAATAACCCAATAAAGGTTAAAAATAACCCAACAAAGCACCAAATATTTTTAACTCAACCATTAGGTTAAATCAATGGTCTCAAACTCAATTCCTGGAGGGCCACAGATCTGCATAGTTTAGCTCTAACCACCCCCAAACCACACCTGCGTAATAATAATAATAATAATAATAATAATAATAATAATAATACCTTTTATTTATAGGTGCCTTTCAAAGCACTCAAGGACACCTTACAGCAGATCACAAGCACATTATAAAAATACAAGCAGTAAAAATAACAGTATAATATTAAACCAGCAAATCATTAAAAGCTATCCTAAACAAAAAACGTTTTTATCTGAGATTTAAAATTGGAAATAGAGTCCACCTGGCGAATGTGCAAAGGCAAGGATTTCATACTGGTGCTGTACAAATAAAAGCCCTGCAACCAAATGACTTTTTCTTAAAGTTTGGAACAGATAACAGTTCAGCAGAAGATGATCTCAGTGAGCGCAAAGGAGTGTCCAAATGAACAAGATCAGAAAGATAGTGAGGGGCCAGGTTATGAAGAGCTACTATAGTCCATAGTAGTCTTGAACACCTTGATTAGTTGGATCAGCTGTGTTTGATTAGGATTGGAGCAAAACTGTTCAGGGCTGCGGCCCTCCAGGAATCCAGTTTGAGACCTACAGTATATGGGTTAAATAAATAACTCAACGTTTTTTAGAGTGTACTAAAAAAAGTCAACATTTTTTATGACACTTACGCAAACTTGCTATAAAACTGTCTAAATGAATGTGCAGCCCTGGTCTCTCCTTCATAATCTCTTACAATGTCTCTTTCAGGCAAACACGTCTTCTTTAGATATATTCTCTGCACAAACATCTCCTAAGTCATCTGTATTTAGACGGGCTAATTTCACAGCAGATTTGAGGTGGATAGTTAGATTAATGTAGCATGGAAAAGCAGAGAGGTTGATGTGACCCAAATGCCTGTTCTTGGGCGACCAGTTCCAGCCCTCATGAAACGGATGAGAGACTGGCTGTAAACCCATTTCATGGCCAGATTTAACAGCCTTCTTGAGTCTCTTAAACACACACACACACACAAACGCACACGTATGTCTTTATTTCCTATAACGTTTCACATAAGATGAAACTGCTTCTGCATGAAATTGAACATCCTGACACTTTTGTGAACTAAATGAGAGCCTAGAATGTGTCTTTACAGGAGACTATAGGCCACTATGGAAGGCCTTTTATTCTAAAGTTTCACCAAATGTATTCTAGAAAGTTCATAAACAAATAACCAAGCTATTTCATAGATCCATCTGCTATGGTCACATATCGTGAAGAAATTGCTATACGCCGCCTTTATAAGAAAAGAGATACCTTGAAGGCAGTCGTAGAGAATAGCACATAAAAATTCTGTTCAATTATTCAGCTGTTACCTTATAATCTCACCGTATAGTAGCTGGTCTGAGATATTGTGTGGGTGGATGAACTTTTCTTTCTTTTTTTTTTTTTTGTGATGCTGTCATTGTCTCTAAAATATTACACATATTGTTCTTCATGCAAATTCAGCACCTGGAGAAGAATTCAAAATGCATTTCTCTTTCTGTTCTGCATACAGTATGTTGATTGTGTACAGTAGGTTCATGACTAGGTTTTCATGAGAAAAAAAATCTTCTTGGAATAATACAGTCTGAAATTGTGAAGAATGTGTAAGCATTGCATTTTTACAAAATATACTTTTATTCTATATATAATTGTTTAAAGAGCCCCTATTATCGGTTTTTGAAAATGACCTTCCCATGCAGTGTGTAACACAGCTCTAAGTGAAGTGAAATATCCAGCTAAGGCTTAAATATGAAAGTGCACAGTGTTTAAAACTATTGATTCATCTATAAAAGAGTCGACTCATAGTGGTTCGAATGAATTTCCGCTGTAAATAGTTTTTAGCCGTGTCAGCGTGACGTCAATAAGGAACTCAAGCTCCGCCCATTTGTTGCACGCGCAGACCCGGGAAAATTGAAACCCCGGGTCCCCGCCCACCAACACTGTAGAAAAAAAAAAGAAGAAGACAAACACTGTAGCAGATCCCGGTTGAATCAAGTCGGATAGACGCTGTGCTCTGAAGTGTGAGGGAAATTTGGTGTTATTTTCCCTACCCAAAGATGAGGCTGTGAAGAGTCAGTGGTTGAAGTTTATTTTTGCAAAAATACCTCAGCATTATAGCCCCAGCCTTGTGCTATGTTCCTGTCATTTTTCTGATGAGTGCTTCACGCTTACAATGGGGGATTCGTCTGTCGTTTGTTAAAGGATTAAAGGATCAGAAAATCAGATCATCAGATCTGCTTGCAAATTATGTATTTAATTGTGTTTTGTTACTTGTAACTGCTTGTAGTGTATCTGGTTAACTCTTTATATTCTCATATCGCGTCTAAAACCACGTTGGAAATGTGACGCGTGCCGCTTTGTTTACAGATTTACATGCATTTGTGAGCCCGCTCAGCTGTTACTACACACGTGCAGCGGTCAAGTTTCAAAATAGTTCAGCTTTTGCCGCTGTGTGGATTAATACTGAACGTGTCTCATTGTATTTACTTATGGCTAAGAATAGAGCAATATGCTGGTGTTCAACTGCATTGCTTTAATGCACTCCTGCATTGGGCTCACACATACACTCTGCACTCTGACTACTTCAAAATTGCTGAAAAGCCCTGGTGGGCATTTCTCTCTGTCTCAGGCTGAATGCAGACGACCAATCGCAACAGACTGGGTAATCGGACCAATAAGCGCAAATTAGCATTGCACTAAGGAGGGGTTTGAGAACAAATGAAACCCTGAACAAATCATATGGGATTCCTTGGGATAATTAGATAAAAATAAAGGGTAAAACTATGACCGTTTTTAATGCATAATAGGGGCTCTTTAAATATGTCTTACAATGATATCGTTATTCCATTTCATTTTATTTTATGCCTATGTTATCATAAGTGTAACCATATATATATAAATATAGTACATTTTCTGAAAATCATTTCCCCTACATTTAATTTTCCCCCATCTTACCTAATTTGAAAATAAATACACAAATAGTCTTAAAAAGGAAAGAAATGTATGACAATAAAAATAACATTTAAAGAAAGTGTAAAAATTTGTTCACATTAGTTAATACATGAGTAGGAATATATTTACAGCATTTATTATTCTTTCATTGCTTGCTCATGTTAGCATGTTAGTTTTATTACATTTAGTAAATGCAGAAATTATCATATTTATACAACAGTTCTGTCTATTTTTCGAATCTCACTGGCTGATAGCCAGGGCCCGAGTGGGACTCCTTTTCAGCCCTGAAGTTTCAAGCCTTAGATCGGGCCACCTCAGTTCACGACTGACTATATTAAAATAACGTCATTTCCAATTCAGTTTCTAATGACTATCACGTCTTTTTCAAGGAAACAGCTGCTTTAGAACTTCAATTGTTTTTCATAAATATGAGAACATTACAGGGTAGCTAAATCTCCAACACTATTCTTTAAAACATCACAATGTCGTTTCTGAATATATATTCTGTGCAATATTCTTTATAGATATCCAGTCCTTTGTAACGGTGGTCACACAAAAAATTTAAATAAAATATGTACACCTACATAAGTAACCCAAACAGTATTATATGTCTTAACACTGAAAATGGAAAAAAAAAATATAATAATAAAAATAATTACTCAGGTGAGGTTCGAACTCGGGTCGGCAGCATTGTAACGCAACGTGCTGACCACTGGACCACAATGGCGTTTGGAATAAAAATTTAGTATTGTACTGTTATCTGCAAGACTCTTTTAACCACAGTATTACTCTCTATTGATGGCTTAATCTTTTTCTCCCCTTTTTAGATTTCTGATCAAGTTATGTCAGATTTATTACTGTAGTGAATCATCTGATTTTCATAGAGCAGGTGTAATATTCATTAATATTATTTTTTTTGAATTCTTATATTCACTAAGGTGCTGCTGTTTGGGGTCGAATGATAGTTACGTCATCATTAACCTGCAGGCTGCATTTTGCTCATAGGGCTGCGAGAAAATAAATAAAACGAGCAGAGCTGCAGCAAAATAATAAATAAAAAGAGTGAGGCTATGTTCAAATATATAATAAATGAAAAAAGTGCAACTGCTGAGAGTGCAAGCAGCTAGGGACACCGGCCCTCGCGGCCAAAAAATGGACCGGCCCACCGGGAATTCTCCTGGTCCTCCCGATTAGCCAATCCGGGCCTGCTGATAGCCGTGCGATATTCTGCAATATCAGAACTAGAACGGATTTTTTACTCTTGTGTATTACTCCACCCACATAAAGTGACAGCAGACCAATAAACTCACTACAGTTTGACAAATATTGCAGCTGTTGGACAACATAATGTTTTTTGAGGCTTTTTATGTAAGAATGTAGTTGTTAAGATTGAAACTATGCAGTTTATTTATAAGGAGAGTGCCTATTTTAAATATTTATCATTTCTGAGATACAACGTGTCGGCATCCATCAGCCTGTCACACTGAGCAGAGCAAAGACAGGTGATAGAGACTGCACAATAAGCCCATAGAAGAGGAACGATTAGCGTATTTTCAAACTACAGCTAATAAAAACATTATACAATTGGTGAGTGACATTCTAAGTCAATCTCTCTCTTTTGTATGTTGCAGTGCTGTATTTATACCATAGTAATTGTAGTGTATTGAGTGTGAGATGGGACTCACATATCAGGAATGTATGCACTTTGTGTTGGCCACTCTTTGTATAACCCTGAGTTCATTTTTATTTGGCCATCTGTCTGTTTCTAATGAGTCTCCTGTTTTTGTTACTGACTAGTTCAGTAAAAAGAAAGAAAGAAGAAATGCCCGCATGTGTTTTTTCTTATCGCAAACCCAACAGTAATCTGGTAGTTTTTGCATTGCTTTGGCTTTTTTGGGGTTAATTATTGTGATATCCCGATTGCAACAAAGAAATACTGAGAAATCCCTGAAGACTGATGGCATCTCATGTTGTTCAGCTTTAATAATTTTAAAATGTCAGCAAAATCACCTGTTTTGTCATCACTTTAGATATTATGCTAGAGAATCATTCAAATACTAGCTCTACAATGACGTTGGTGAATTAGCAACAGTTTCTGCTGTTCTGACGTCAGCTACAGATGTGAATGAATGATGGAAGAAAGTAGTTCCTTATACAAAGGGATTTTAAGACTCGCCATGTTTGATTTTCTTTTTTAAATACACAATTATGGCATCGAACTGTTGTATAAATGCAATATCACATGAGTAGCAGTGCGATATGGCCTTATATCATCACTGGTGGGACACTAAGGCACTCGGTGTTATATATATATATTTATGTTAGTGCTGGGCGACAATTACAATTTTTAATCGTGATTCATCGCATGGTTGTCTGCGATTAATTGCAATGTTATGTACAGAAATCAATAATGATTTTAAAAGACGTGCATTAAGCACTTTTATTTTGTTAAAGTACTGAGTAAGTATATGAACAAGAAAAAAAAAAAACATATTCCAATAACATTTTAGCAGTTAAAATATTTTAAATCTCAACTTTAATCGTCTAATCAAACTAAATTAAAGCCAAAGATATTTGTCACTGCCATGACATATAAATGTTACCTAACTTGTGATAGAAATTAAGTTTTGCTCAGATTTCAGGACTTGATCCTAACATTATAACAGGACTAGTTAGCGTTCAGAAAATTATTTTGTAACTGCTACAAACAAACACCTTTCATTTTATAAGGAAACAACATAAACAGTCAGCTGTCACTGCTAAGAGTGAGGTGAATTGTTTGAAAACAACAACAACAAAGTTTTACTATGCAGGGGACTTTAATCAGTGGAGTACATGCTTGTACTGAATATCCTTTGGATAATCTCAGCCCCTCTAAAATAAATACCATTTAAAAAAAAATACAAAATTAATATCAACTGCATTTATCAACTGAGCATTTACTTATTCCTGTGCACCAAGCCAGTTGCTAAGACACACTAGATTCTTTATCATCTGAAAATGTAAATGAACTCTCCAAAGGAGTCTGCCGAAGCTTAACGTTACCTTGTTTACTGTTTGCTTGGGTGCGTGATTTGCTGGCATCAACGGTGTGTACTGCATTCAAGTGATACTGTACTTCAGACTTGAAGTACTTCAGTGCTATAAAAATTCTGCTTAGCAGTAGTGATATATAGCTTTCGTTTTTACAACTTCACTGAAAATGTTCTTAAGAGTTCGCTATCCATATTGTTGTACTAACAGGTGTCCTGACATTTTATCCTACCCATCAGATTATGGTTCCAACACTGCATTTGAATGATTCTGAGGATGGGTGCAGAGCTGGGGCGATATTGCAAAAAAATTATAAGAAATAAATAAAAATAAATGATTAAATAATAAAAAAAAATATTAATATATATATAAATATAACACTATATATATATATATATACATATTATATATATATATATATATATATATATATATATATTAGGGGTGGGCCGTTGCGCTGCGTTAACGCGAGACTCTTATCGCGCGATAAAAAAAAATATCGCCGTTAATCTATTCTCAAAGTTGGATTGGGAGCTGGGTCTATTCTACGCAAGCTATGATGACTTTCACCTTGATATTTTAGCGCGGATGTATACCTGGCCGGTGAGCCGTCTGACAAAAGAGTGCCCTTGTGAATCAAATCAGCAGGATGCCTGACTTTAACTGCAGTTCGGCAGTTTCACTTTAACACATCAACATTTCATTCATGTGCCGCAACAAACTAGGGTATTAGACGCAAATTATGAGTAAGGACTGGTGAGAGTGTTATGGAATGTAATAACGCACGCCAAATAGAAAGAAAAAAAACTTTTGCATTTCGCGATGTGTGTGTGTGTGTGTGTGTGTTTAACTGTGTTTAACTGAATAAACAGTTAGTAAACACAAGTACATCTTATTGAACATAATTTATTTTCATCACCAATTATCATAGTTGAACAGTTTCTCAAGCAGTTTGTGATGCATTTTGGAAACAGGAGATGAGCCCCTGGTCTAATGCACCACATGTTTCATATCATTCGATATTGATAATTATTTCATATTTTTAATAATCCATTTAGGAATATTAGGATTTTATTTAACCAGTTTATTTTAATTTACCAACAAATATCTGAATATAAACAAAATATCTGATCTCTTTATAATAAAATAAACGTAAGTGTTAAAGTCACTCTTAAACTGGATAAATAAAATGTTACAAAGTGTGTGCAATGGTAAAGTGCAAATGCTGAACAATCAGGCAAACTTTAAGGTATATGAACATCTGTAAGGTGTGAAATAAAAATGATGCAGTAAACCTCAAACTCTGTAAACAAAACAAACTATAATAATAAAATCTGAGCTTTCACGTGGTTTTCTTCACCATTTACAATGGGCTTCGTGCTCGCGCTACCCTGGCGTCTCTTGTAACTAGGCGACCATCCACCGTTTCCTAAGAGGATGACAAAAGGACAAATCATTGCTGCAGCTCCGATGCAAGTTTATAGAGAAAAAAAAAAAAAAAACACTGCAGAGTTTGGGTGCAGCAATGGTCTGAGGTAATTAGTCTGCCATTATTACTGAAATGTGTATATTCCATGAAAAGTGTGAAGCAGATTGGTTAATTCTACTTGCATGAATCGTGGTGCGCTCATGGTATTCAGAAAAGCTGCGGCAGGAAAATGTACCCGCAACACATGTGCGCCGCTTGCACAACATGTGCGCGTCGCTACCATACATGCATCGTGTAAGTCGCGCGCCTCCATTGGAAATGACAAACATACACCCTAAGCTTATTGGCATTCCTTCCAAGTCGTGCACTCAGCAGCCGCATTTTAATAAAATTATAGTTTTCATACCGAAACTACATACCAAATCTTTTTTTTTTTTTTAGCAATATTGAGAATGGTGTTTGGTCAATAAATATCAATATCGATTTTATCATCCAGCCTAGTTGGGTGTAGGGATTAGGTAGGTTACGATGATATTACAGCTTCAGATAACACTGCTCCACATTAAACTTTACACTGGTTGCAAAATCTGATGGGTGGCAATATTGCATCATCAAAATGTGCTACCTACTTTTTGAATGGGAGGTAGGACAATCTGACAAGATAGGACAAATTAACAGAACACTGACAGTTGCCTAGCAACACCTTAGCAACCAATTAGAACACCATAGAAACCGCCTAGCGACACCTTAGCAACCACCCTAGTAACGCCTTAGCAACCACTCAGAACAACCTAGCAACCACCTAGCAATGTCTTAGCAACCACATAAAACACCCTAGCAACGCCTTAGCAACCACCTAGCAACGCTTTAACAACCAGTCAAAACACCCTAGCAACATCTTAGCAGCCATCTAGCAACAACTCAGAACACCCTAGCAATGACTTGGCAACCACTCAGAACACCCTAGCAACCACATAGCAACACCTTAGCAACCTATCAACCATGCAAGAAACATGGTAATCCATAAACATGTTAACATATGTACTTGACTATCTATGTCAACTATTTCAAACTTCTTTAAAACTACTTTAATTATTTAAACTTTGAAACTACTTCAAACCTTTAGGCTAGGCTTTCTAAGCCACAATAAAGTTTGTCTATGAACGTTATATTTCTAGTTATTATTATTATTATTATTATTATTATTATTATTATTATTATTATTATTATTATTATTATTAATTATTACAGAATTTTAAGAGTTTTAAATTCAATTCTTACATTAATAATGAAGAAGGTCGCTGGTTGGGTCAGTTGGCGTTTCTGTGAGGAGTTTGCATGTTCTCCTTGCATTCGCGTGGGTTTCCTCCGGGTGCTCTGGTTTCCCCCACAGTCCAAAGACATGCAGTACAGGTGAATTGAGTAGGCTGAATTGTCCGTAGTGAATGAGTGTGTGTGGATGTTTCCCAGAGATGGGTTGCAGCTGGAAGGGCATCCGCTGCGTAAAACATGTGCTGGATAAGTTGGCGGTTCATTCTGCTGTGGCGACCCCAGATTAATAAAGGGACTAAGCCGAAAAGAAAATGAATGAATGAACATTAATAATGTTCCAAAAATATCCAAATTTTGATACCGTCAAACCTCCTCCATATTTTACCTCGGTATACGGTATTACCGTGCATAATAAAAATAATTATGATGTAGGGCTCAGACAGCGTCACCAAACTGTTGGCTTGTGCCTAAACCATTCACTGAATACCGTATATGCAACCATAGGTTTGCGGTCACCTGTTTGTTGCACAATTTACAAATTGTCTTGTCGTATTAGAGCTCTGCGCGATGTCTGTATAAACACACACACACACAAATAGACACACAGCGCCACGCTCTCTCTCATTCACACAAATATTCACAGACACACATAGACAGCACCAAGCCAGCGACGCATAGCATCACGCTCTCTCTCTCTCATTCACACAAATATACACACACACACATAGACAGCACCAAACAAGTGACACACAGCATCACGCTCTCTCTCATTCACACACACACACACACACACACACACACTCATAAAAACAGCATCGGGAGCGATATTGTTAGACCGCCCGCTACCGTTCAAATTACACCAGAGTTACCGACCGCTCTCAAGCTTTATTTAGAAATTTATTCCCGCACCACAATAAATCTGGTTGGGTCCCGCGGGTCCCGCGGTACAGCAGCGGGAATGCAGACCTCTAGTTCGTATTTACCACGTCTCCCTTCTCGTTTGGATGGAACCCGAAACACTGTCAAACTGCAGAGGTTGTGTTCTTTTTCGAGACCAGGTCACCTGGTGCGCGACTCGCCATCTTACCTCACCTCTCTCTCTCTCTGTCCTCCACACTGTCCCGTGATGACAATCACGCATATGCATTTTTAGTCATTAAATAAATAATATTTCATATTTAATACTTGTCTCCTATATGTGCATTGATTTTTATGACGGTATAACGGTATTGAAACTGATACCGTTGCTTTGTTTAGATCCCACGGTATACCATATTACCATATTTCTGCCCAAGCCTAACTAAGTAATGTATGCTTTACTGCCTATGAAAAGTGTGGCGAACGCATGGATATCATAACTACTGATAGAAATGAATACTAATGAGCTCATGTAAGAACAAATCTTTCTTCTGTCAGTGTTGGTGGTTGTTTTATCTGATATAACATTGTGTCGAACCCCACGCAACATCCTGATCCAATGTTTCACTTCACCAGATCAGAGAGAAGATGATGTAATGTCTCGCACGTTTAAGTCTTAACATCTGTAGCTCAAGACCACAGCAATCTCTCAGAAAAGACAGAATTACATCTTTCACTTCTGTATTATAGAGACAGTACAAGCAAGAAAGAACTGTTCTATAAAACACAATGACACAAGGCTATTCAATACTGTTGTATTTTTACCTCTATAATGTGTTTCCTATTTTTTCCCTTCAAATAATTATGTCACAGCTATTGACGTTGCTTTCTGCACAATTGGTGGATACACCTCTGTGGATATACATAGAGATGTATACCTTTTAGAGGGAAAAACATTCTAGAAAACATCTGATTCAGCAAAACGAACCAATGAAGTGCACATATACACTGATAAATGATACACTGTAAGCTCAGTCGTGATAAATAGTTATAATGAAATTCAACTCAAATACATTTAGTACTTTCATTCATTCATTTTCCTTCAGCTTAGACCCTTTATTCAGCAGGGGTCACCACAGCAGAATGAACCAGCCAACTTATCCAGCATATGTTTTACACAGCGGAAGCCCTTCCAGTTGCAACCCTGTACTGGGAAACATCCATACACACTCATTCACACACATACACTACGGCCAATTTAATTCATTCATTCTCCCTTCGGCTTAGTCCCTTCATTAATCAGGGGTCGCCACAGCGAGATGGACCGCCATCTTGTCCAGCATATGTTTTACGCATCTGATGCCCTTCCAGGGCAAACCATCACTGGGAAACACCCACACACCATCATTCACACACATACACTACGGACAATTTAGCTTACCCAATTCACCTATACCGCATGTCTTTGGACTGTGGGGGAAATCGGAGCACCCGGAGGAAACTCACACGAACGCGGAGAGAACATGCAAACTCCATACAGAAATGCCAACTAACCCAGCCGAGGCTTGAACCAGCGACCTTCTTGCTGTGGGGCAACAGCACTACCTACTACGCCACTGCGCCACGTACAGCCAATTTAGTCTATTCAATTCACTTATACCACGTCTTTGGACAGTGGGGGAAACTGAAGCACCCATAGGAAACCCACGCGTACACGGGGAACATACAAACTCCACACAGAAATACCATCTGACCCAGTCGGAACTCAAACCAGCGACATTTTTGCTGTGAGGCAACAGTGCTAACCATTGAGCCACAGTGTCGCACCATTCATTCATTCATTCATTCATTTTCTTTTTGGCTTAGTCCCTTTATTTTTCAGGGGTCACCACAGCGAAATGAACCGCCAACTTATCCAGCATTTGTTTAACACAGCGGATGCCCTTCCAGCTGCAACCCATCATTGGGAAACACCCATACACACTCATTCACACACATACACTACTGACAATTTAGCTTACCCAATTCACTTATACCACGTCTTTGGAATTGTGGGGAAAACCCAGGAGGAAACCCACGTGAACACAGGGAGAACATGCAAACTCCACACAGAAATACCATCTGACTCGGAACTCGAACAAGCGACATTCTTGCTGTGAGGCAACAGTGCTTACCATTGAGACACAGTGTCGCCCCATTTAGTACTTTAAATCATATAGTAAAGCTGAACTATTAACTGGACAGTTCACCCAAACAATGAAAATTCTATCATCATTTATTCACCCTTTACTTGTTCCAAACTAGTTTGAGTTTCTTTTTTCTGTTAAACACAAATGAAGAAAGGAGCCAGATTTGTAACCTACTTTCAAATGGAGTAGTGCTTACTTCACAGGGCCACAGTTTACTGACAAGCTATGCTAGAAATCTAGAAGCTAGAAATTAAGAAAGTAGAAATCTAGAAGCTTGCAATGAATAAGCTAGAAATCTATAAGCTAGAAATCACAGATGATTTAATTGCCATGATTCTGGAATTAATTAAAAACAATCATTTTGCAATTTGACAGTTGTTTCTGTTGCTTTTCAGTTAACTATGTCACTGTGTTGCTGCTACATCTGAAAATACCACATTTAATAATGTTTACCTCCAAACTTTGAAGCTTTTACATAAAGCTTTTACAAAGTTTGAAATAAATCATGTTGTGAGATTATTTATCAATAAAATCAACAAAAGCAGTTACATCCTCTGTTTGATTTCCAAGTTCTCTTCTGTCGCGTGTTTGCAGTTTCTGGGTAAAAGCGCCCTCTGGCCTTTGGAGGAGATTTACTGCTAATCACTGAACCATGCTTCCTTGATAAGATGTGCATGACAATTACATTTCAGGATTCAGAATTTAACTAGGATTTATCATGCAACTCTATACACTGTAAATGCACTTGTGCATATGTTAAAAGAGATACTTTGTATAAGAAGACAAGCTATTCTTAAAAAAAAAAAACAGCATTTACTTTCACATGCAAAATAGTTTTTTAAATCTTATGTAACAATCCACTCAACTCACATTGCAATATGATCTGCAATTCTGATGTCATGATTAGATTTTATCATGAATTTCTTTATAAAATGTTTGGACAAATTAGAAATTAATAAGTGCCCTATATTATTTTTCAAATGCTGCGTATTTCTTTGTAAAATTAAAAATTGTATGTAAAGCAAAACAAAAAATTCTGCTGAGTTCAACAAATAAAATTATTAATTATTCTCAAGATTTGCAATGAGTTTTTAGAAAGCAAAGGTAATAAATAAGTAAAAAAAAAAAATAATTATTTATTTATTGGTGCAGACAAAATGACAAGAATGAGACAAAGCTGCTATATGAAACATAATAAAACAAGCCTATTCAGTATTGACTGCAATGGTTGCAATGAATGCAAAGACATTGCATAAACATTGCATAAACATTATCAAATCTTTCAGGAAAGAAATGACACAGAAAACAAAATGTATCAAGACCCTTAAGAGGATGTGAAACGCTGTCCAACGCCGGACAGGGATATCATTCTGAAAAAGGTCATTAGGCAGCAACTTGGGCAAATTGAAAGCACAAAGATTGTTGTGTCATAAATAAAGGCTTGTCATTTCACCTGCCACCGCGCATGCAGAAAATCCCACCCTGACATTATCTCTGTCTCTCGGTCATTACTCTTCATACCAGCGGCTGCTCTGCAATGCAAACACAATCCCCCTGACATCCAAAAACCAATAGCCACGTTTCCTCAGGCCTCTCGCCACTGCTGTCAAAAATGATATGATATATTAAGATTCCTCGCTAAGACTGCAAAGAGCCCCCCCTCAGAGAAAATCCAAATCAATGTAACCTTTTCAGTGTTGAATAATGAAGCTGAGGTAAAAGGCACCAAAACGCTGACTGGATGTCACCAAGCAAACAGCGATAATTACATGATTAATGTCACATGGAGACCAGTAATGGCATGGAGAGATGCGAGCAGCCACCTCAACTGTTGCAGGATATTAAATATTAAATAATTTCCATAATAATGGCACAGATAATCCAATTTTATTTACGCACAAAAAAAAAACCTGCTTGTTCGTACAGCTGTTCTACAAACTATAAATAGCCATGAATGAGAATGTGGGTTTCTTTTATTAAGGGGGTATAAAAGAACATCAGATGTACTTTAAACACCTCGTGAAATTTCTTATAATGTATATAATGTATTTTCTTATAATTTTCCTTATTTTAAACAGCCCAACATCTTTGGCTAGATCACAGACGTTGGTTTGTTGCTTTTTAAGCAGTTGAGATATTTTTAGGTGGAAGAACACAAGTGCAGGACATCAATTATTATTTTAAAAACATAAGATTTTTGAAAACACACACACAAACGCACGCACACACACGCACACACACGCACACACACACACACACACACCCACACCCACACACAAACACACACACACACACAGCAACCTTAATGCTGATGGATTGGACAAGTCAGTATCCGACATTGTGAATATTGTTTGCTAAATATCATATACACTGCTGTAAGTGGAAAGACTGTGCCCCATGCTTTGAACATTTCAGAAACAAACTTAAATTATATTAATCCTCACTGAAATTACTTAAAAATCGATGTACCCAGAATATATCATCGTATATTAAATGTATTTTGAGCTTTATTTATTTATTTATCTATTTAGGTTTATTGCCGAATGTTTTGTCCTTGATTTGTTACCATTGGCACGTTTCCACTGAGTGAAATGGTACGGTACGGTACGGTTCAGTACACTTTTATGGTCATTTCCACTGTCAAAAGGTACCAAAAAGCGAACTGCACCATACCACTTTTTGGGTACCCTTTTGGAATGGTACCTAGCACAACAAAAGTGTACCAAAAGGTGGAGCAAGGCAAGCAGCTGAACGCTATTGGTTTACAGAGATAAGTCGCTAGCTCGTGCACAAGCTGTGAGAATGAAAACAAAGGGAGCATCATTTTTAAATACACAGCAGAGACATTACACTGTAGTAATGTATACATATAATAACGAGACATGGTCGACCCGAGCTTAAACAAACCTTGTCGTTGTCTTGATGAACAGCCACAAAGCCAAGAAGAAAAGTAGAATCTACCCTGTGCCCTGTAGTTGTTTACAAGGCCATCTAAAGCGCGAGTGGGTGCACTTTCTCGCATGCACAAGCCGCACGTCTATATTTGAAATAACAAACTTCTTGAGCTGATGATAATAACATGGTCGTGATTATTGAAGTGCTTCTGACATCCAATCCTTTCAGAAACGGACAAACGCGAGAGTGAAGCGTGAAAAAACAAAGGAGAAGCCGGAAAAAACTAAGGAGCAAATTATTGGGAATAAAACATGAACAAACCACCATGTTAAACTATTATTATTGCCTTTTGGACTATTATGATGACAATATTGTACTGTGTTCATTCATATATCGTACAAAAAAGCAAAAAAAGCAATTTACCTTCAGCTTAGTCCCTTATTATTTATTTATTTATTTATTTTTATTGTTAAAACATACCGGCTGAAAAAAAAAATCATGAAATATATTATTTGAACTACCCCCACCCCCCTCCCCTACAGTCTCTTCAACTGGGGTATCCAATGCATAGAAGTTAACAGAAAAACAAAAAACAGAAACAAAGTACAGTATCAAGTATCAATCATACAATATAAGGCAATCATTCTAGATCCTGATCATTGTTTTGTGCAAAAGGCATGGAGATTTTATCAGCAGCTGAAATCCAGGGGCGTCATGTATCAATACTGCGTACGCATAAAAACTTTGCGTATATCAGGTTTCACGCTCACGTTTGGATTTACTAACTATGAAATTAACTTGAGAATGTGCGTTGGTCCGCGCCAAATTTATGTCTGGCGTACGTCTATTTCTTGTGTGTGTTTGTTTTATTTCCACTGGCGACTCCTAGAGGCAATTACGTTAAATTGCACACTACAAAGTTTCGCACCAACAAGTGTGAAAAACTAAACAAGCTATTAATTTATAATTGATAAAATGGGTTAATTGACACAATTTTTTTTACCAATTATGTGATTTAGAACATATAAAAGCATTTGCAAATGTATACAATATTGTGGCAAGGTGGCCTTGGTCAAACCATGATTCATTCATCTTCACAAACGCGCGATGGGTGGCTTCTTGGTGAGTGATGTATTTAAAGATATTATTCCAGCTAAGTTTTTTTATTTTATTGAGCGTAATTATTATCAGGAAACTGCAGTTATCCATTAAAGACGTGGCTGTTAACCCCCCTCAACAGCCCACAAAACTGACCAAGAGCGCAGATACAATTATGGTCATTCTCGCACTCGGTCAGTTGTAGAGCGGCCGATTGGGCAGCTGAAATGCCGGTGGCACTGCCTTGATAAGAGCAGAGGGGTGCTGCTATACCACCCTAACAAAGTGTTCCTCCAATACATCTGTGTCTCCCACAGACACGGATACTACTCCAGACAGTAAAGCGTCGCCCACAATTGAGGCAACTCTCTCCTCGAAGGGTGTTAGTTCAGCATCCCCTGTTCGGTCCACACTTTGACGGTGTGCCGCTGTTCTCTTTCTTAACCTGCACCTTTACATCAAACCATTTCTTTTTTGAATTCGTTCACAGTGCAATGTTTGCAAACAACACAGACAAACTTGCAAATAACACAGTTTTTCTCCGGTCTACCTCCGATAGGAGCACCTCCAATTCATTTTCTGTGAAGTTTCTCTGCTTGCTTGCTTTTGCCATTTGCTTTTACGCAAAAAGTGGTGTCATTACCATATTTATATAGGGGAGAAGGCAGGGAGGGGTTTTGCGCTAGTGCACGTGCGCTCAGTTTTACACAGCGGATGCCCTTCCAGCAACAACCAAGTACTGGGAAACCACAATACACTCTCACATTCACACACGCACTCATACACTACGCCCAATTTAGCTCATCAAATTCACCAATAGTGCATGTCTTTGGACTGTGGGGGAAAACAGAGCCCCCAGAGGAAACTCACATGAGCTCCACACAGAAATGCCAACTGGCTCAGCCAGAACTCAAACCAGCATCCTTCTTGCTGTGAGGCGACAGTGCTAACCACTGAGCCACTAATCATATCCAATTGATTATAAAAATAATTTAAGAAAGCAGAAGAAAAAAGTTAAATGAGGTAAACTGAAAAAAGCGTAAACATATAGTGAAGAGCTTATCAAATATTTAATCTGTAAATATTAAAACATTATTTTCCCTATGGTCTTCTCAAATAAACCCTCTCGAACTTCCCTCTGGCATACAAAAAGTGTCTAAACCCTCGTATTAGCATATATATCTTCAAAGCTAAAAGATAGAAAACTCAATTTTTTTAATGTCCTGCGATATTTAATGTGACACATATTCAGAATACGCTTAATAAAATTGAAAGTGCTTGTGATGTTCACCTCAACACATTAACAACCTCTGGGAAGCTCAATGCTTAAATAATTAGCTTTCAAGAAGAAGGGAATTTTTACACCGGGTTTGCATCAGTTTCATCTCTCATTGTGTACAGCGCCTGAATTTCAATCAAAATTGCATTATACCGCTAATGTAAGACAGAGATGAGCTGAAAACCTCCAATTTTCCAGTCTGAGGCAAGACTATATTGAAAGCAGATGGTCAAGGCTGCACTTCTGTAATTAAGCTCTCAGGCCTTTCAGGAAGAGAGAAGCTTTCAAATCCAAATCTCTTGGTTAATAATGCGGCGAACACAAAACGTGCTCCTAGTATAACCACTGTCTGCTCCATCCGTCTCCCTCAGAGGATACCATATTGATTTGGCTGACACGCTTCATGCCGAAAGGACACCAATAAAGAAAAGGAGGGATGAAGGAACAAGCCTCCTCTCTCAAAATATCCCGCCCTCGATGCAGGCCAATGTCAAGTCATTTCCATGTCTGGGAAAACAAGCAGGTATAAGAGCGCAGGCAAAGATAGCAGCTCCCCCCTTCCAGTAGCGAGCTCTTTGTGGGTCAGGAAGTGTTACTGTAAAAAAAGGCTCAGCAGTGAGTAATTGGCTGCCTAATGAATTGTATTGGCAGACCTTGTTCGGTGGAGGGTTGAGTGTGTCACAGGGCGTCTGGCTCAAACTCAAGGGCGCTGCTTTATTGGCTTCCTCTTCGCTTCTGCGGCCACTCATTCACCTCTACAGCTGCTGCAGTCCACCCGGATGGACCTGTGGAAACTTTCGGATGGTCATTAAAGATATCGGGATTTCTGTGTTTCATAGGAATCTATAACAAGGGTATAGGGGTATTGACATCGGCTAGGTTGAATATCGAAACCTAAAATGAAAACCAAGCCAAGATGCACAAACATTTTGAAAATGCTCATAAGAAACGTGTGCACACAAAGTAGGAAAACTTTGTATCCATAAAAAAAAAAAAATTAAATAAATAAAAAATGCGATGACACAACGGTATGTAATGTGAATATAATCTTTACGTACAGTAAATGTAATGTAATTTAGTTTTAACAGATCATGTGAAACAGGCACATGGGAGAGCATAATGGACAAACCAACGGAGCAAGCACATTGCAAAATATATGAAATGTTGTTTTGGTCATTCTAAAATCCCTCAGCCAAAGTCTGTTATCAAAGTGGTTCAGTATTATTATCTCTCAGATACATTCACTGGCCACTTTATTAGGTACATCTGTCCAACTGCTCGTTAATGCAAATTTCTAATCATCCAATCACAGGGCAGCAACTCAATGCATTTAGGCATGTAGACATGGTCAAGACGATCTGCTGCAGTTCAAACTGAGCATCAGAATGGGGAAGAGAGGTGATTTAAGTGACTTTGAATGTGGCACGGTTGTTGATGCCAGACGTATGGGCTACCGCAGCAGAAGACTACACGGGGTGCCACTCCTGTCAGCTAAGAACAGAAAACTGAGGCTACAATTTGCACAGGCTCACCAAAATTGGACAATAGAAGATTTGAAAAATATTGCCTGACTGTTGAGTCAGATCAGATGGTAGGGTCAGAATTTGGCATCAACAACATGAAAGCATAGATTCATTCTGCTTTGTATTATCGCTTCAGGATGGTGGTGGTGGTGTAATGGTGTGGGGGATATTTTCTTGGCACACTTTGGGCCCATTAGTACCAATTGAGCACTGTATCAGTGCCACAGCCCAGTATTGTTGCTGACCATGTCCATCTCTTTATGACCACAGTGTACCCATCTTCTGATGGCTACACCCAGCAGGATAATGTACCTTGTCATAAAGCATGAATCATCTCAGACTGGATTCTTAAACATGACAATGAGTTCACAGTACTCGAATGGCCTTCACAGTCACCAGAACTCAATCCAATAGAGCACCTTTGGGATGTAGTGGAACGGGATTGGCATCATGGATGTGCAGCCGACAAATCTGCAGCAACTGTGTAATGCTATCATGTAAATATGGACCAAAATCTCTGAGAAATATTTCCATTACCTTGTTGAATCTATGCCACGAAGGATTAAGGCAGTTCTGAAGGCAAAAGGGGTCCAACCCGGTACTAGTAAGGTGTACCTAATAGTGGTCGGTGAGTGTATGTTGACCATATATACTGTTTTTTGCATTTATTTTTTAGTATCTGCGCTCCAAAAGAGCTGTCTTGCGCTTTCAAAAGCCACTGTGTGTTTACTGCATTTCATCTCTGTCATCTGAGGCACAATTCATTTATTATATACAATAGACCCACAGTGTCTTCTCCTACCACAGCAAAGTTCATTCTTCTTTTTGTTATTTGGCACTAGTTTATGAGAAAGTGACAATTTTGATCTCTTTGCTGTCTGAGAATATAACATGCTGCTGCTGCAAACATAATATATAAATATATATATATATATATATATATATATATATATATATATATATATATATATATATATTAGGGGTGTAACGGTTCACAAAAATCACGGTTCGGTTCGATATGACACAGTGGTGTCACGGTTCGGTATGTTTTCGATACAGCAAAAAAAAGAAAAAAGCCAGAAGATTTCTCTAATAGAAATATTTTTAATGTATTAAAAATAACATCATAAAAGCATGATCTCTCTTCTTTTTTTTTTTTTTACTTTGAACTAGGGATATTAGTTTTTACAAAATCCCGTGATGGATGATCATTTAAATTAACAATCAATTAATCTATTAATCGCTCATTCTTATAAACGATCCATTAAAAATCTAGGCTACCAGCCTGTGTTGAGGCTACTGAAGAATGAGCCAAATATGCAATGCATTATGATTTTTGCTTAGTCGTCACAACGAAATAGGCTAACTAAGCATTCATTTTATAGCTATATAAACTATAAAAATAATGCAACATTATATGTAAAAAACCCAAACTAGGCTACAGGCTGAGTTGCCTACGTCAGAGGTGAACATGCGGCACACGCTTCTGTTAAAGCTTCAGTGAAGAACAGACCATATGCTATGACAGACCAATG
This sequence comes from Danio kyathit, assembly GCA_903798195.1. Taxonomy (NCBI): domain Eukaryota; kingdom Metazoa; phylum Chordata; class Actinopteri; order Cypriniformes; family Danionidae; genus Danio; species Danio kyathit. The sequence goes on along the minus strand of LR812519.1, from coordinate 47,016,626 downwards.
CTATCTCACGGCTAGTGTTGGGCAATATAATTTTCAGATCGCCATATCGTCCCCCAGTGATATCGCAGACAGATAAGGGGGCGCAGCAGTGTTATGTTTCTTATTTGCTCATTTATTTAACTATTTTTAAACATTTTTAAGGCCTTAACTTCCGGCTAATTTTTAAAAACTTACTTAATAACCTACTTCATTTTCATTATGTTTTATCTTAGAAAATAATTCAAAGCAATGCAAATCACCGCGCTCCTACAGGTAAATAGGCGCTGAGACCGAAATTATTTCAAACAAGACTCCGCAACAGTGCAGGATTTGATAGTGACTTTGGGTGGTTCGATAGTTCCATGCTGTTATCAGCAGGACATATGTGCATATAATATAAATAGATAAAAGCCAATTAAATGATATTTATCTTCACACAGAAGAAACAATGCATTAAGGTCCTTTCAGAAGGGAGGCGGACGGAGAACTCCCCGCCCGCGCGTGACTGTATGCAGTGAAGGCGTTTATCCATGTCGGGTTTTTCAGTTGAGCGCGCCGCGGCTTCAGGTCTGATCATCATCATAAGTGTCACCTCTGTATTTGCTAAAATCTAACACAATGTTGCGCTTTGGGATATGTGTTTATTGTTTGTCTGATAATAGAAACAGTTTCGTTTTAGACATAGGCTATTGTCGACGCATTGCAGCCATGGCTCTAATATTAGCCTACAAAACTTTTCACTGAGCTCAGTAAAATGTTCTTTGATAAGTTATTAATAATCTGTTCAATAATTCGTTAAAGCCAAAATGAATGGTAATTTAATATAGGCTATTTAAAAAAAAAAATTATAGCCTATATAATAAATATAGGCCTAACATATTTTTTAATTAAATAAAATAGGCTATTTGAAAAATGCTCCTGTCTGTGTTTATCATTCCATCGAATTAATTTGATCGCAACACCTGTTATTCCAGAACAGAACATTTGAGCTGGTTTCAGTTCTTTTCATTTTCTTTTTTCTGTAGTTTTATTTTTACAAATCATTTTATTTAATTTGTGTGTTAATTAAATTTTGTTATTTAGCCTATTTTTTATGCAACAAAGTTGCAAATTAATTTGCTTCGAGATGTGGCTGTGTATGGTAGTGCCAGCGCGCGTGAACTGCTGCTGCTGTGCTGAGAGAGAGAGAGAGAGAGAGAGAGAGAGAGAGAGAGAGAGAGAGAGAGAGAGAGAGAGAGAGAGAGAGAAAGAGAGAGAGAGCGCAATGTAAATAATAATTTTTTTGCATGCTGATTTATGTGAAATTGCGAATACATGACTATAATCGCCTTGCAATTTAAAATATTATTGTATTTTTTCCTTTAGGAAGGAAAGTCTATTTCAATTCATGCTAAAGATGCGTGGTGCTGAAGTCCGAAAGTGCCGGTCATGTTGATGTGAACAGCTGAAGTTGTCATTATTTTTAGTTTATTTATTATAAATGATGATGATTAAAAATAATAATGCTATTCGTTTTATTCAATAATGTAATTAAAACGTATAATATATCTACATTAATGCGAAACAAGCTAAATATCGTCTTTAAAGTCGTCATAGGTCTCAGCTCTCTGCTTGATTTGACTGTCACCTGCCATTTCAGTGGATCTGAAAGCAGGAATTATTATCTGACTGAAATGGGCTTATGAAGGAATAATGTAATGGGGTTCTATTACATTTAACATTTTCTTAAAACCAGAAATTTCCACTACCGATTAAGGTCTTATATCCACAGCTATAAATGTACCGATCGCCTCTGTGATTTGTTTTGCCCTGTTCGAATCTGTAGAAATTGCCTGTCTGAATGCTGGCGATTGTTGCATGTAGCGCGCCTGTTTCTAGTTTTCGTCTATTTCCAGTTAGTGATTCCGTGATGTCAGTGTAAATGAGTTGACATGTTCAAATATTACCGCTAAAATAGTCATAGCAGATGTCATTGTTTTTTTTTATCCACCACTCTCTTGCCATAACCCTCATAACTTACAGAGAAACCAAAGTGCTCCCAAACGCCAGACCCGCTGTTGGTTATAGGAGGATTACATTAATGTTACTAGCCATTTAGCGAGCTAGTGCAGTGTGTGCCTGACTGGAGTCGTGTTTGAAGGTGGGCAGAGAAGGCAGCATGTTGCCTGTCACGTCATTTGGGATGCCCTGTTGAGCATTGTTGCACTGAAAACATTATATTCTGTACACTTATTCTCTTTTATCTTTTTAGATATTTGTCCAAATTGTTCGGTTTGTAATGCGTACCGAACCGAAAGCCTTGTACCGATTAGTTAAATACGAATACGCGTATCATTACACCCTTAATATAAATATAAATATATATATATATATATATATATATATATATATATATATGTAACCCCCATAGCAGATCTAGGCACAGGTGGAGCTGAGGTGGAGGAGGGTCTTCGAAAACTTGCTACAGTTTGACAGCGTAAAATGACGCGAAGCATTCAAACTGATGAAGTGCAAGCTCATTGGCTGGTGAGGAGACAGCAACAAATCTCCTGTCCCATGTAGTTAATGACGCAGAAGCAGATTTGGCAACCTATTTATGGCAGAAATTCCACCTGTTGGTTGGCTGTATCCTTACTGAAGTATTTTTACTTTTACCTTATTACATTTCAACATTTCATCATGTGCTTTTTAACTCTGTGAATTTCATAAATGACAACTGAACTGGAGAATGACCCAATTCGAGTGGTGAAAGTGGTAGATTTTGGAACAAGCTGATTCTTTCTGATTAACCTGTAAACTCGTGCAAATCATTATAACAACCATAACATGAATTAAATTGATCTAATTGCATATGTTCTTGAGTCAACAACTCACTGGCTCACTCTATGTATCAATTAGTCCAATCGGAATGAGATTTCAGTTAAGGTTTTGTTGATTCAAATGATCCATTTGGAGTCAGTTTGGAGTTAAAAATTGACTGACTCAAAGGATTGAGCAAGAGAAAAGCTGCATCCCATGTGGAACACTATACACTTACAAAATCAATAGCATAGTATATGTATGTAGTGTCGTCTCAAATGGAACACTAATGTTTTTTTTACTAAGCGGAAATTCAAACCATTTCCCTGATGACGTTTGACGGTTGCTAAATTAGTGAAATAAATGTCCAAACTACCAAATAATAATAATTGCTATGAGTATAACCGCATTCACCATCAGAAGGCGGTATAATCATTCTCGTAGGAGAGTTGTGCTTTCAAAATCCAAAATAAATAAAGGAATCGAACATCACTGCCCGAAAGCTCTGCCTCTTCCACTATATGAGCAAAGCAGCGGCCGTTGAGTGTGTGAAGTGTCCAACATTCCACACTTCCTTTTATAGGTTGAAGAAGTGCATCATCCGGGTATTTAATAAAGTGCACTTATTATTTTTAGAGCTTTCAGTGTGAATACATTATTTATAAAATGGCATAGAATAGTGCAATTTGGTATGCACATACAGTCTCCTATTGTTTAGTGTTTGGACTGGTTCAATAAGAGTGTGCCTTCAATTTATGATTCACTGATTCAACTGAACTAGTCAGGATTTCCAGTTATTGATTAACTAATTCAAAATTATCCAATAAGAGCAACTCCAACAATTCCAATTCAATTATTCAAATAATCCAATCAGTCAGAGTATACAGTTAACGATTTAGTGATTTAAATGATCCAATCAGAACGATTTTCCAGTTAATGATTCTGTTGTTATTGATTCACAGATTGAAATGATCTGGTCAGAGTGACTCTCCAGTCAGCACTTAACTGATTCAAATGAGTTTAATAAACAAAAATAAGTTGTGGTGCTACAATGCAATAGTTTCTTGCAACATAACTATTTAGCAAATACTTTTTACTTATAATACTTATTTTTGTGTAAAAGTATTTACTTAAAAAAGTAATTTTGTACTCTGACTTAAGTCAGATTGGACTTGAGTCAAATCCTAACACATTTTTATTGAAGTTATACATTATTAAGACACCTGGAATTTACAGTCTGTACTTTCAGTGAAAAACTTCATCCACCTCTGAATATTAACCACAAATTCAATCTTCAGATTCAATTTAAAGTCACACTTATTATATTTCACAAGCCACAGTCATAAAAATCAACTTGGTGACATTTTTATTTCTCATTTAAAAACACAAAGCAAGCTGGGCTGAAGCATTTTTATTTCTAATACAGTGAGTGCTTACAAACTCTGGCTCTGGTTTCTAGAAACAGCATGGGAGGATCTTTGACACTATATTTGGCTCTGAATGCAGGGGAGATTTTGGCTCTGAAGTTCACATGTGAAGCTTTTCACTGACTGTTGATGCCCATAATTGTACTCTTAAAGGAAAATGATTGTAAAATACATTGAATAACAACAAATATAACATAATTAAAAAAGGTGTCCCCAGAATGTACATATGATGTTTCAGATCAAAATTTCTCACAGGTTCTTCACAGATCATTTATTATGCCATGTTTGTGAATATAATATGAACACACAAATTGATTCTTTTTCTCCTCCTCTCAAATCTCAAACAAGACCTGAAAATCCTGATGCATCATAAAATACAAGAAATGAGTAGGATTATCATGTCAGAGGGAGCACTTCACGACTAAGGTCTTATTTTGCATATACTGTATATGCTAATGCTTACATTTTCTAGTTAATGTCTTTCTACAATTACCTATTATGTAAAAAAAGGCTACTTCTAATCCTAACTCCTGTTTGTTTGGCATGTTCAGTTATGTCAACTCTGTTGTGAAAATAGGCATGGCTATAGTTAAGGTTTTAACGGTATTACTACTTTTATCAATACCACTTATCGGTTTTGTACTTTAGCAGTACTCTTATAGGTACTTTTTGTAGTGTTTTTTTTCATAAAAAACAAAAAACAAAAAACAAACTTTTTTGATTTAACAACACTGTATTTTATTATTACGTTTTTAATGTAATATAAAACAAAACCAATAATTGTAAAACATGTACAATGTACAATGGTTTAAAGAAAAAAGACTCTCAGTTTTTAACCATTCTTCTGGAGAAAAATCAACATGTATGCCTTTTCTGGCAGATGTCAGGATCTTTCTTGGTTTATTGTGCTCCCTGCAGTAGAAAATACCCTCTTTGAGTTGCAAAATGCAGTTAAATGATATAGTTTATGATTTTTCATTAACACATTCACATAAATGAATTAACAGTCTTCTGGTAGTTAACTGTGTTTTTAATACAGTTTTGGAGCATATTGCAATGTAAAAATAAGCTGTTTTAATCATTTCTTCATAACCATAGTTTGTAATTAGGCTATTCATATGTTATATTTGTAAATAAAGCTGATGTAAAAGCGTTGTTAATGTTTAAGCTTTATTTAGGCCCAATCCCAATTCTACCCCTTAGCCCCTCTCCTTACCCCTGAAGTGGTAGGGGTGTTCTAATTCTCTTTAGCTTGAAGGCGTAGGGCTAAGGGGAAGGGGTAAATACCCCTTCGAACGAAGATTTTTCAGGACCACACTCGAACCCAAGGGTTAAGAAAATTTCCCAAAATACACCAGCTAAAACGGCAGGATTGCTGCACCCGGAAGTAAGGAGAGCCACAAATTAGCATTTTTTTTTGTCATTATTACAAATTTTTACAACAAACAAGCACATAATTAATACATTCATAACAGCGTTCGTGTTTTACCGTCATGCTTTTTTTTTTTTTTAATAAAAAACGCTAAATTTTGCGATCTATAATCCCTAATAATAACTCCTGTATAGCAGTCCCACAACATTCTGACACTCGATGACACTCAAATACCCTGTCAGAAAAGTCTAGTGACTAGGAATGGGCTTTTTACAGTGTCTGTTATAATGTTGATGTTGTTTTTGGTGTGTTTATATAGATGAATAAGGCCACTGTGTAAATGCACAGTACAGTTACGATCTTATTGTCCAGTAGATAGTTATGATAACATAATATATGCCTTCGGTGATTTCCTCAAGATAGATACTAAAAAAAATAACACAACAGGAATAACTACTATAACTATTGTCTGATCTCATATGAAGCAAGAGATCGCGATGACATATGATGACGTGTGCAGGTGCTCTAGTGCTGCCCCATTTCCTAGCGGTAAATTTTGAAGCCCTTTCTCTTCACACTTGTTTTTAAGGGCCAAGGGGAAGGGGAAGGGGTACAAATATAGAATTGGGATTGGGCCTTAGACTACTGCAGAAAACAATACTGTTTTCATTGTAATCGAATGTGTGTGTTTATTTAACTATTAATATTAAACTGTGCCGACAAATATCAAATGTCACAAATTAGAAAAGATTGGTCAGTTAAATTATGCTACTGTAAGTAATGTTTATTCAGCAAGAATTCTCAGGTACCGATAGCAGAACCGTTAACGTCAGAGCTTATCAATACTTCGGTCTTTTATAATGTAGCACCAATACCAATAAAGTACTGAGTTTTGGTACCCATCCTTATGTGAGAGCTTAGTTTTAAAAAGAAAATTCAGATCATGTATTGACCAGTAACCAATATTCATTTATTTATTCATTAATTCATTCATGCATTCATTTAGTCCCTTATCCAATAATTAAATGATGTAAGTGATTTTAGACATTACAACAGTATATGCTAAGTGTCACGATCACCAGCGATCTATGCTTTGCAGATCGCTGGAAAACATGCATTATCATCTGGACTACAATTCTGCCACCATATGAACCACAACTCCATTCAGGCACCATACACACACACCTGTTCCGGCTCACCTTTGATTACACACACACAGCTGGGAGCTGCACAAGGACTGTTCACTCAAATTATATAAACTGCTCAAGTTGAAACTCACATTGCGGAGTCTTGTTTGGTTATACCCTGTAACATCTAGTCTGTAGATCTAGTCTTTCTGTGTTTGATTCTTGCCTTGTTTTTCCTGTTCTTGATTCTTTGCTGCCTAGCCTGACCTTTTGCCTGTTTTTTGACTACGATCTTGGATTACCTTTATGCTTCTGTTTTGACCATTGCCTGTCTGACTATTGTTATTAATAAAGAACTGCACGTGGATCCTCGACCCCGATGCCAGCGTTACATAAGTATAATGAAAGGAAATATAGAGAAATTAACAAATTCCAATCAAATATCATCAAAATATATAATTTATCGAATTTTTTTTTTAAATGAGTTTTTTTTACAACAATCATCACCAAAATATATATAGAAAAATCATCATTGCATATTCTGTTCAAACAGAGTACAGTTAAGTTTCTTCCCTGAGGTGTAAAGCAAAGTTTCTGCCCTAAATGTGTGAAATTAAATTCAGGTTGGCAGTTTAACAAGATATTTATGTTAGCTGTAAATTAATGAGCTTTCACAAATTAGTCCCTTTACTACACACTCAAATTTAATTTGTTAACACGGCCTGAAGAGAGATGACACATCTGAAGTAAACTGGATCCAAACACTCCATAGCAAAACTATTCTGACGCCCTTGTGTTTTATTAGCTGTGACCAAGGTTAAAGTTAATAACATTTTAATTATCAGCATACAATCTACAGTATATGGTAGACGTGAATCTCCATATTTGTATTTTATTATAAAAAATATTCACCGTTTAGCACTGGGTGAAGGAAACATTGAACAAAAAAATATTGAAAATGAAAAGAAAATTTGTGTTTCTATAGGAGCAGCAATACCTCTATGAGTCAGAGACTAAACTGAATTGAGAAGCCCCTCAGGTTCAAGGTTGGAGAGTGGAGTAATTTGTCATTTTCTCTAAATGAAATCTCAGTACAATTTAATCAGGTGCAGCTGAGCAAGCCTGCAGTAACTTTAAACACAGTATTTGCCACAGTGTCCATACTTACAACACATGTAAACTGATAAAAATATTATCTTATGACATAAACACTACAGAATCCAAAGCTATTTTACATTAAACGGTTTAGTTAAACTATTAACTAAAATAAAACACTACATATTAGTACTCAGTTCAAGCTTGTATTAAAGTCTGAACTGAACTTAAGTATATTGTACATAAAATATATATATATATATATATATATATATATATATATATATATATATATATATATATATATATATATATATATATATATATTACATTTTCAGTTGTATTAACACTGTTTTGTCATTGCTTATGTTGTGAGATATAGTACATTGTACTTTAATGACATTGGAAATATGTTGCAAAAAGCTGGTGTGGGTTTATTACCCAGGTAAGCTTGTGTTTAGGGGGGTTGGTTTTAATCAGTTTTGTTGACAATTTTGTCAGTAAAGCTGGTTCTAGTATTTCGGAGGAGATTAACTACAAATCACACTGTACTTCCTTCAGAAGATGTGTTGAATGATTACTTTGCTCAATCGCGTTTGCGATTTCAATTTAATTAATCTCACAGTCCTATGTATACTTATATTTAACAATAACATATTCATATAGGTTTAAATTGTCAAGTGATATTAGTAATAGTTTTAAATGTGAAGGAAAATTTACATATTAATTTGATTTGTTTTAATATAAAACTTTCAAAACGACTTCCAAATGTATTTTGAGCTGTTTGTGAACTTATAGTACATTATTAAAATCAGTTCAAAGATTTGTACTGATGTAATAATATTTTTAAGTTACTTTCTTTTTTTTCTTTCTGGTAATATACATCTGATAATAATATTTCTTAATCTCTCTCACAAGAAATGACTCAAACTGACTCTCTTGTATGATTGGCTGTTTGTTGCACGTCACATTTTCAGGTGACTGAGATCAAGAGTTAAAGCACAAATGGGTTAGACCCAGAGGTACCAGATAAAGTTTATATCAAGCATTGTAAAAACTTGATCTTGATCCAGTTGGATTTGTTTAGTTTGTCAACCAGCAATTCATCATGGCCTCTGGATTCCATTCCTACTGAAACTGACACATTCAAACTCAAAAAAACAAAGTTACAGCTTTTGTGTATAGTGTACCAAGTATCAGGGGATCTGTTTGGTTTTGCCTTGTGCATATGGTATTATACCGATTGTAAAAAGAACTATGTTGTTTACAATAATGCCTTATGTAAAACATGGCCTAATTCATTGTTAACTTAAAAAGATGATGGTTGGGACCATTTCCAATGTGTTTTTGGCTGAATTAATTGTTTTGTAACAATTCAGTTGTGAACTTATATTTGCTTTTTAAATTCCATTGTGTTTGATTTTTTTAGCGGTGTTGTGAAATCACGGTATTTTAAAACAAACTAGAACCTAAAGTTCATTGACGAACTTTGATGTTGGTTTGAGAAAGCCAACGTGACTGCGCTAGGACTGGGAATGGCAGTAGGCAGGAAGCACAGCAGTTGCTAAGTGGTTGCTAGGTAGTTGCTAAAATGTTTATAGCATTGCTAGGTGGTTCCTAAATGGTAATGCTTGTGTACATGTTTGATCAAATGCTAATACTTAGTAGGGATTTCTAGCATATGTTATTGCACTTAGGTAATCATTAATAGCATGTAGATAATCGTTAGTACAGTAGCACTTGGCTTATCATTGTTACCATGCATAGTACACAGGAAGTTCCATTTGCTAGCATGAGTCAAACGAGCCAATACAATGTTCTGATGTAGAGATATTGCTGTTTTTAAATGGTTGCTAGGTTAGCCTGTTTTATTGCTATGAGGACAATTGACAGCTTAGTGATGATACATCAAAGCCTCTTGCCAATATAAGTGATATAAATCAACCTTAATGTCTCTTTGCCAGTCTCTATGACAGTCAAAAACTGGACTTGGACATCATGTAAAAATGGCTTGCCGTATTTTATTGAATATTCATTCATTCATTTTCTTTTCGGCTTAGTACCTTTATTAATCAGGGGTCACCACAGCGGAATGAATCACCAACTTATCCAGCATATTTTTTTACGCAGAGGATGCCCTTCCAGCTGCAACCCAGCACTGGAAACATCCATACACTCTCATACACTACGGACAATTTAGCTTACTCAATTCACCTATAGCGCATGTCTTTGGACTGTGGGTAAAACCGGAGCACCCGGAGGAAACCCAGGCAAACACAAGGAGAACATGCAAACTCCACACAGAAATGCCAACTGACACAGCCGAGGCTCGAACCAGCAACGTTCTTGCTGTGAGGCGACAGTGCTAACCACTGCGCCACCACGCTGCCTTTATTGAAAATATAATGCATAATAAGTGTGAAAGTGATGCATGCAAAATTGACTTTTTGTAAAATTGGCTTGCCATATCAGTAAAAATTATGGACTTTTAATTCATGAAGTTTATGGCTATAAAAATAATGCTTAAAATTTTTTTATTGGAAAACTATAAGTCTGATGAAGCTGAAAAGATATAGCAACACAATCTAATGCAGAAGACAGCTTTTGGCCAATTTTGGAGCTTGTATAATTTTTTTATGTGCCCGAATTATTAAAATGTTTATGCATGATTGGCATAAGGAGATATAGCATAAATCTTGAATGCAGAAGGCACATTTTGACCAATTTTGTGACTTGTAGCTTCAACGTCTTAGTAGAAGATACGTTTGTTTTCAAGGACAGTAGTATAATAGTATTTCTCAAGCCAACATAATGATGTTGTGTTGTGCACTACCATACATTTGAAATCCATTGCTAAATTAAGATTTTAAATCAATCTAAGATCAAAACTTAAGTTGTAATTTTAAAGTTTTTTTTAAAAGTTCTTATCAATAAAGACAACATAAAACATAAAACAACAACATAAAATTAACTCTAGGTCTAACATAGAAAAGTATTCTGAGAATGTAGTAATTGCTACTAATTAAGTTTCTGCTGTCAAAATGCTGATGGAATCTGAGGGGAAAACCATTTAAATTTGAATATGATGGCATTCAGCTTGCATTTAGTGCATTGTTGACCCCAGAGCACAGCGTGAAGAATGATAGGACAGCTCGTCTGCAGAGCGCTGCAAAACAATGTACACAGCCATTACTGAAGGCATGAAAAGCCAGGCCTAATTGTCTCTCATGGGGGGGAGCCATTGGGCATCAGATGCACAGAGGCTTTTTCTCACCATAAACATCATCTTCAAAGCACGAAAGACAAAAATGGCCAAGTATAGGAGACATGAACAACCAGTTGATGATTAGCATGATTAATAAGGATCCAGGGTGCATGTTTTCTTTTAAAGTGCAAAGCAAGCCAAGCAGAATGATGTGGAACAGGAGTGATGTCAACTAGCTTTGTCCATTTTTTTTTATTATTTGCAGCGAGGTCTGGTTTTGAGTAGATTGGATCAGATTGAGTTATGCCCTTAGCAAATAAGTTAGAATAGAATCCAGACTTCCAGAGTCCAATAACAATCCATCAGGCGACCAGAAATGGTGAATGTGAAGAAGGTGAAATAAAAAAACATTACTAGTGACAAGAATGTGATATATAGGATAGCAATTTATTACTTTCAGTTCTAAGAGATGCATGTGCTAAATTCTGTAGCAGACAGGTTGTGAATTGTGGCCTGATCTGTCAAAACAGAGGGCAATAGTAAGTCATGTTTTGGAGGTTGAAGGAAAGTTTTTGTTGTTGTTGTTCTTGTGTGACAAATTAGGGTTTCCGTTTAGCATTAGGACTACAAAGCAGTTTTTAAATGTAATGACTTTGTTAAAATAGAAACCATATCTACACTACCTGACAAAAGTCTTGTCGCCTATCCAAGTTTTAGGAACAACAAATCCTAAAACTTGGATAGGCGACAAGACTTTTGTCAGGTAGTGTAGATGTGTGGGTTTTATTTTAACAAAGTCATTTAATTTAAAAACTGCTTTGTAGTCCTAATGTTAAACAGCCAAAAAAATAATTTGTTATCAGAAGTGGCCTCTTGATTACACTTATTTGACCAAAATAAAATATGATCATGCCTTGATTTTTAATTATTTAATTAGGACAGTAAGTTCTGACTTTACTTAGACAAAACTCTTGTTAATAATAATGTACAGTACAGAACAGGGGTTTTTAAACTGTGGGGCGCACCCCACCAGGGGGGTGTCAGCACCTATTAAGGGGGGCATTGAGACATTGAGGCGTGCACTCGAGTAAATTACGATGATGATTTTTATGTGTTCACTAGAGAGAATCTGATTAATGTTAGCTCCACAGCTAACTATCAGGCACCTGTAGAGGTAATGCGTTCAAGTAAAACATATACAAATAAAATGGACTGGGTGCTTTTTAAAAATAATGATGGTAAATGAAAGTAAAACCGATGAGCCATCTGACAAAAAAAGTGCCCTTCTGAATCAAATCAGCAGGATGCCCTTCTGGATCTATCACTTACTTTGAAGACATACTGACTACGCTTACTGTACATGGTAGAGATGCGCGGATCAGCTCAAATGTCACCCGAATCCACTCCTTCATTCTAATCATCCACCTGCCATCCGCCCGCACATATTGTTTTATCTGATATATATATCCGCACCCGACCCGCACCCGATCACCACTTTAATAATTCTAATTCTTTGTTTTAAGCATGAAGATAGGTGTAACTTTCTCCGCAATGTCCGGCGGCAGAGTATCAGCTCGTTAATTCATGCTCGAGAAAAAATTATGAGACGGACAAAAGTACTCGATGCATGCCCTTCTTTTACTTATTTCAGAGTTTTCAGGTTCACAGTGCGAAACAGTTCCGGGGTGGAATTACTGAAGTAAACATAAAACAAAACCGGATAAAACTTTCTCCCTCTAATTCACCGCACGCACAGCACACAGCGAGAGCTCACATCACACAGCATGCGTGTCGAACTACACTACCCACAATGCCCCTCGCTATGGACTACAACTCCCGTAAAAGCAGGCAAGCGGCCACACTATTTCCCCTCTCTTGCAACTTAGGTCACAGTGGATCGTTCGGTATTAACAGCAGATTCAGCTTTTACATATACAGGAAAAAGAGAACAAAAACGGCGTCCCTTCAGCCTAAACAGCAGCTATGTTGTGTGTACTTGGCCCTTTTCTTAACACTGCAAAAACAGAATAGCATCTACTGTGCCTGGATTCGGGCGATTCCGCCTCGCCTCCAAAACACGGCTGGCTGCACTAAATGAGCGTTCGCGCGAACCGCTTGTTGCAGGAATGCACAAGTTTCTTCTTGCAAGGAGCTGCAGTCGTGTAAATGGTAAATAAGCGATCTTGTTTCTCCCAGAAAGATAGCAGATTTCCCTCTGATGACTCCTCTAACTGAAGTTAGCACAGTACTCTTGCACTTCATACATTAGTTTGGGCGTCTCTCATCTTCACATTCTGCGAAGTCCACTCTCTGCTTTTTTGCTGGTCAACTGCTATGACCCGCTACATCCACCCGCGACCCACCCGCAATTAATCATAATGCATTTTTTTATTACCCAACCCGCGGATTATCCGCAGCACCCACGGATTTAACCGCCATCCGCGCATCACTAGTACATGGACATCTGTAATCTAGTTATTTGCCTTAGTAGACAATTATATAATTAAGGTGTTTACGTGAAGTGCTTTCATGTAAGAGTTTCATGTAATTTTGGGTGATTTAACTGCAGTTCGGCAGTTTCACTTTCACTCATGAACATTTCATTCATGCCACCGTGACAAACTGGGGTATTAGACGCAAATAAGGAGTAAGGACTGGTGGAAGAGGGTTATGGAATTTAATAACGCATGCTGAATGGAAAGAAAAAAACTTCCACATTTCGCGATGTGCGTGTCTGTGGTCCTTTACTGACAGCCATGTATGTGGATCTAGTCTGAAAATATGGCGAAAAGTCCTACATGACAGTAATAGCTTGATTGCGATGTTTACTTCAATAATGCCACTAATATCTGCATACTCCACATCTTAATTCCATTTCTGTTTAGTTCAATTATAACTTTAGTCAGATTAAGGTCATCAAAAATTGCTGTTTACATGGTGGACTCTTAATCAGAGTATTGTCTTAATTGTATCAAAATCTATTAAAGTATTGGTGTTCATATAAACGTACTCGATGTTCGACTCAATCACACCGTCAAGGCTTTGCGAACTTGGCTTTGCAAAGCAGCATTTTCTGTATGTACATACATCAAAAGCAAGTATGCTCTGGCTCACACTTATAGACAGTGGAAGATGATTTACGGTTAGTCGGGTCAGGAATCCAACCATGTTGTCCTCACAGAAACAGGCTCAGCCATCACACTGAATCAGGTAAGCTGTATATTTATGGGTCAAGGTAATTATTGCTATCACTTTAAACGCAGCAAGTAATATGTGTGATGTTTGCACATGCATTATAATATTGGGTCAGTGAAGGGAGGGGCTAGTGGAATTGGCCAAACTTGGGGGGGGATGCTTGTGTCGTGGTATAGAATATGGTGCAGTGGAAAAAGGATTAATGGTGCCACTTTATATTAAGTGTCGCTTATACCTGTGAACTTACATGGTAATTAGATGTGTAAGTAGTATGTAACTACAGTATATGTACACACTGGTACATAGTATTTACTTGTGTATACTGGTGTAACTACACTCATGTAACAACCAACTGAATAGTATGTGTAAGTACAAATGTGTAACAGGACATTGGTAACAACACTAGGAAAGTACACATCTGTAACAAGAATTATGTAAGTGCATTGTGTAACAACAATATGTACTTGCAGATGTTTTTCCACTTCCACACCTGTTTGCAGATCATGTACTTGTGAACACTGTATGGCAGAACTAATGCTGCATTAGAAGGTTGCACCTTGTGATACAAGTGTACTTACATGGTAACTCCACAGGAACTGTCCACTTAATATAAAGTGTAAAATGGTCACAAATTACTGTTCATACATTCATTCATTTTCTTTTCGGCTTAGATGGGTTGCAGCTAGAAGGGCATTCACTGTGTAAAACATATGCTGGATAAGTTGGCGGTTCATTCCGCTGTGACGACCCCAGATTAATAAAGGGACTAGGCCGAAACGAAAATGAATTTTATTTTAAACTTTATATTGTGGACTGTTCCTGTGGAGTTACCATGTAACTACACTGTTATTAAAGTGTTGCATAGAAGATATATCTACAAGTTACACAGTAATTTGTGACCATTTTACACTTTATATTAAGTGGACAGTTCCTGTGGAGTTACCATGTAAGTACACTGGTATCACAAGGTGAAACCTTCTAATGCAGCAATGTTCTAATGTTCACAAGTGCATGATCTGCAAACAGGTGTGGAAGTGGGAAAACATCTGCAAGTACATATTGTTGTTACACAATGCACTTACATAATTCTTGTTACAGATGTGTACTTTCCTACTGTTGTTACCAATGTCCTGTTACACATTTGCACTTACACATACTATTCAGTGGGTTGTTACATGAGTGTAGTTACACCAGTAATACAAAAGTAAATACTATGTAAACGTGTGTACATACACTGTAGTTACATACTACTTACACATCTAAATACCATGTAAGTTCACAGGTATAAGCGACACAATATAAAGTGGGACCGGATTAATAAATTAATATTGTGTATGACTCTCATAAGCTTGGAGGACTGCATCCATACATCTCTGCAATGACTCAAATAACTTAATAAAGTCACATAGAATGGCAAAGAAAGCGTTTTTGCAGGACTCCCAGAGTTCATCAAGATTCTTTGGATTCATCTTCAATGCCTTCTTCATCTTACCCCAAACATGCTAAATAATGTTCACATCTGGTGACTAGGCTGGCCAATCCTGGAGCACCTTGACCTTCTTTGCTTTCGGGAACTTTGATGTGGAGGCTGAAGTATGAGAAGGAGCGCTATCCTGCTGAAGAATTTGCTCTCTCCTGTGGTTTGTAATATAATTACAAATGGGTGCCATTTAGGACTTGTATATAGGAAAACAAAAACAATTCTCAGTGTTGTTGTGTATAATTGAAAAGTGAAAAATATGAAACAGAAAATGTTTACTAATAAGTTTACATACCTCTTATTGAACATGCTACATTTTATTAATTTCAATAAAATAACAAAAAGGTTTTAAAAAATAACCCTGATCATCCAGTTGAAACTGTTTACACACCCCGTCTAGTATTGAATCATATCCGTTTGCCTTCTTGAGCATCAGTAGGTGGAAAACTGATGTAATCGGCAACAGTGTTTCCGCATTTTCGCATTCACACTATACAAGTGACACACAGTGACATGCAATGACAAGGGAAAATGACCATATTCATTTTTAATGGAGAGAAGGCGACCTCCAGTGTCATGAGCGACAGATATCACTGCCAACCAAATGTGGAGATCAAGGGATACGAGGCACATGACAAAAGTTTTATAAAAAATACTTTATGCTAATGAGTAGCGATTTTTAGAAACAACAACCAACTGAAATGAAAAGTGTCAGTGGAGCTCACATCAACTTCTCAAGTGCTGGAAGACTTGATGACATTAAAGCTCCGGAGAATTCCACTGTTGAACATCATTGACTTTTACCACATAGATGAATGTATTAAAATGATGTGCGACAAATAAACTATCGACAGGGGACTTGATTCATAAATTGATCATTTGTGTTGTTAATTTCAGGATCCAATTCATATTTCTCAGCTTAGTGTTCATCATTAAGGACACAAAATTGAGTATCTGTCATATTCTAATGATGCCTTGGTAATTGCTGGCAGGAATGTGAGTTTATTTGATCAATTGTTTAAATGGTCAATGATTTAGTCCACTAAGCACATATAGAGTTCAATAAAAGAACACTCTCAAACAACACAATTACTACTTTTATTATTGTTTTTAAGGCTATTTCAATGTCAAAATGGAATGATACCCCACACTGTAAAAAATCCAACTTGAAAAAAGTTAAAATTACTTGTTTATTTATTTTTTTGTTCATGTTTACTTAACCTAAATCAAAATCTCTTCATAAGGTTATAAAGACTAGTTCACCCAAAAAAGCTTCTGCCAACTTGTTACTTTAAGTTGAGTTAACTTCAGACCTCCTCACTTGAAAAAAAAAAAAAAGGTTGCAGTATTTCTAACCCTAACAACAACGACAAAAATAAAAGTAACACCAATAATAACAAAGTCATTATTATTAACAACAACAACAAAATACTACTGCAGTAATGCTAACGTAATTTGAAATTATTATTCATTTGTAATTTATCTTTTTTTTGGGGGTGCAGGGCTACAGAAAGCCTTTTAATTTAAATTTTCATCTCACATTTACCTAGTTCGCTCTACAAAAAGAAACAGCGCATGTTGACTGTTCATTTGTATATAACTGTTATCTATATGTATGGAAGTTTTTCCGAAGAAAATAAAAGTAAAAATTCAGATGCCTAAAAATATCAAATAATAAATCGAACTTTCAAAACAACTACCCAAATGATAAATCAAACGATAAATAAAAAAATCAAACTGCATTGTCAAATGAGAAATCAAATGTATTTGATATTTAATATTCATGGACACCTCAGTAAAATCCTGTAATAATTAAATGACAAATCAAATGCTCAAACTATAATTCAAATGGAGAAAACAGTTTCCTGATTACACACACACAGCTGGAAACTTATGATGGACTGATTACTAAGACTATAAAGACACCTCATTCACACAGACTCTTTGCTGAGTCTTGTTTTTCCCTGTGTAGCATTAGAAAGCATTTTCCCCTGTTTGTCCTGCCATGTTTTGATCTTTGTCTTGTTTACCATTATTGTTGTTTTGCCTCCTGTCCTGTTTCTAATTATGTGTCAAATAAATGTTTGGTTAACATTTGTCCCTGTTTTATTTTTTATGTTTATTTATTTATTTTTTTCAATTGAACTATGCTTGTTTGTTCTGATTAAGTATTATTTCTTAGTAACAATTTCTAAAAGAGTTTTTTTGTTCACTCAACTTCAGATATTTTAGGTCAGTGCAACTGATGTTTTCAAAAGTTGAGTAAACAAGAAAAAGCAAAAGGAAATAAGGATTATGCATTTTTTGTTCACTTAACTTCAGGCATTCCAGTCCTGCAGACAAAAAAAAATGTTTGGTTGGAACAACATAAAACGCTTTACAGAGTAGTTTACTTCTTCATAAAACTAATAATCTTATGTTAACCCAACTAAATGTTTTTTTGTATTACTGACAAATAATTTTAGGTGAGTGTAGCTGATGTTTTCAAACGTTGAGTGAAAAAGAAAAAGAGAAAGGGAATAAGGATAATGTTTTTTTTTTTTTTTTTGTACTGGCTTAAAATTGTTTACAGTTCAGTTTTACTGCCTATACATGTAATTTCTCTGGTCATATTTTGACTTATCCAGATCTAACAAAACCATTAAAGCATCAGAAACGCTCATGTCATGAGTGACTTCACAGTATAGTAGCAAGCTTTTAGATTTCTGTCATTATGCTACTAATGCAGTTGCAGTGGCAGTTATTTCCGTGTAATATAGAAAATGGCACTCAGTATAGATTTTTTCCAAAGTATTCTGTCGAAGTTAGAAATAGCATTATTGTGACAACACTACTAACAGCTGCTATTACATGATGTAACTACAATACAAATAGATGGTTATAAAAATTCTCTTCTGGCAGCCATTCAAAAGTGCAGTCTAGGCAGACTTACATCAAGAGTTGCATTCATTTTTGGCCAAGATCTTGTATTGACAATGGGAGCACTTGCGCTGTCTGAGCCTGAGGCGAACCGCTCTGTAAAGTCTATACTTTAGCACATCCCAAAGACCTTCAGTTGTGTTAAAGTCAATGTGAGCCAGACGTTCCTACTGACTACATTGGTAATGTGACGTATTTCCAGCTGCAATGGAGTACTGAAGAGTTTTATTTTTCACTATCGTTCTTTTTCTCACAATCTGTTTTGCCTACACTGTCAAAATTGACATCATTAGAGAAGTTGAAGCTAATTCATTCATTCATTCATTTTTACTTTGGCTTAGTCCCTTATTTATCAGGGGTCACCACAGCGGAATGAACCGCCAACTATTCCAGCATATGTTTTATGCAGCTGATGCCCTTCTAGCTGCAACCCAGTACCGGGAAACACTCTACACTCTCGCATTTACACAAGCACTCATACACTACGACCAATTTAGTTTCAATTCACCTATACCTATACATGTCTTTGGACTGTGGGGAAACCGGAGCATCCGGAGAAAACACACGCGAACATGGGAAAAACATGCAAATGGTCTTTAGCCTCCTTGTTAGAGGAACCGACAACCATGCAAACAGCCAGCGGGGTTACATTGGTGCTGTGACCCAGATGAGAGTGAGGTTTAGGGGGCGAGTGTAGCAGAGGCCAGCTTGTAAAGTGCTGTGCAGGTAAACCTCACTTTGACCTCTAAAGATGCTCTAGCGACAGATGCTGGTGGCCATGGTTTTTAGCCTCCTCGTAAGAGAGCCGCCGTTTAGATCCCAGCTGGCGGGGTTACACAAACTCCACATAGAAATGCCAACTGACCCAGCCGGGACTCGAACCAGCGACCTTCTTGCTGTAAGGCAACAGTGCTAACCACTGAGCTAGTGTCACCCTTGAAGCAAATGATCTGGAATTAATTAACAATAACCAAGAAAAAAATTTTAGTTTTGTTTGTTTTCTGGTGAAACTAATTGTTCACCTCAAAAACAGAACTTTGCGCTAACAAAGAAAAAATGTCAATATTTTATGAAAACTTTAAAGGGATGGTTCACCCAAAATTCACAATTCTATCATCTTTTACTCATTCTCCATTTGATCCAAAACATTTTGAGTTTCTGTTGTTCTGTTGATCTCAAAGGAAGATATACTGACTGAAAAATGTTGGGAAAAAAACAGCCATTGACTTCCATAGTATTTTTTTTTTTTTTTCCTATTATGGATGTCGATGGCTGCTTTTCCCCCAACTTTCTTCAGAATATCTTCATGTTCAACAAAAGAAAAAATTCATAAAGGTTTAGAAGCACTTGAGTGTGAGTTGATGCTGAGTCAATTTTCATTTTTTGGGTGAACTATACTACCGGACAAAAGTCTTGTCCCCTATGCAAGTTTTAGGAACAACAGATACAAACTAGACTTCTAGTTGATCATTTGGTATCAGAAGTGGCTTATATGAAAGGCAAAAGTCTCTAAATTTCACTTATTTTACCAAAAAAAATATATGACCATGCCTTAATTTTAGGACAGTAAGGTCTGACTTTGCTAAGACAAAACTCTTGTCACTTAACATAAATAATGGACAGTATAGAATATAAAGTCATGGTGCAGTGGAAAATAATTAATATTGTGTATGACTCCCATGAGCTTAATAAACAAAAATCTACAAGCCTCATCATATTAATTACTCAATAAAAAAAATCTCAATGATTCAAACAAAAATAATCAAACAGCTATTGTATTGCAGGTGAGTACTGCTCTAAGTCAGTGGTTCAGAAAGTTGGGGTTGGGACCCCTTGGGAGGTTGCGGGATATTAAGCGGGGGTCGCTTAGTGATATTTCCAAAAATCTAATTAATTTTATGAAACTATTAGAATGAACATATTTGTCCATATGCTACAGAGGAAAAAAAATAGTATTTATTGGTTATTAAACAACACAATTCCCATTGGATTGCGACCCCTGGGGTCTCATTATGTTAGATTTAAGACACGGCAATAGGGTTAGATGCAGCAGATTTATTTCATGGCACCAGAGTAAACTTTCTGACACCTTTATGGCACTGGCATACATTCATTCATTCATTCATTCATTCATTTTCCCTTTATTAATCAGGGGTCCCCACACTTGTGGGGGAATGAACCACCACAGAACGAACCACCAACTTATCCAGCATATGTTTTATGCAGCGGGTGCCCTTCCAGCCAAAACCCAACACTGGGAAACACCCATACACTCTTGCATTCAAACACATACACTACGGCCAATTTAGTTTATTCCACTCGCATACAATAAAATTAAATACAGGCCACGACTAGGGTTGGGTGCCAAAATCAGGTGCCATTACTTTGTAACCGGTATGTACCGGACCGAATCAGCATATGAATTTCGGTGCCTAATTTTGGTGCCACTGGTGCTGCAACAAGGACGTAAGAAGCATCAAGGGGTGTATCAAAGGCACACATAGGTACGCGTTGTCACACCATCTCTAAACATTTAATTCTAAACAACTTTGAGGAACACGGACAGGCAATGTCAGGCATTTGTTCTTGTTTCTTAGGGAATGGACGCTGTATTCTGATACAGCAACGTGAAGCAGATGCTTTACACAAGTTGCGTGTAGGGGGGAAACACGTCAAACTTAATGACACATTAGAGGGCTCATGGAATCAACTTAAAGGCAGGAATGCACTGTCTCTGAAAGCTTGCGACATAATTTGGCACTTTCAATGAGTACGTACATGGACACCAATGCTCTGATTTTAATATGATTAAGACAATACTCTGATTAAGAGTCTAGACTACCATGTAAACAGCGATTTTTGATTACCTTAAAGGACCACAGACGCCTGCGTCGCAAGGTTTTTTTTTTTCTATTCAACGTGCGGTATCAAATTCCATAGAGCATTCTTTCACCAGTCCATACTTAATGCTCGCCTCAAATACCTCAGTTTGTCATGGGGGCATGAATGAAATGTTCCTGAATGAAAGTGAAACTGCAGGTAAAGTTGAAAAATTAAAAATGAAACACCTGAAATTACATGAAACTGTGGAAGAAACATGGATAGCGTAGTGACTCAATGACGTTAATCGATCTATGTACTATAACATGTAAGGATCATGAAAGGAACATTCTAAAAGCAACTCATGTAAACACCTTAATCATATTATTGTCTTATTCAGATTAAGACAAATCAATAGATTACTAATAACCATGTAAACATAGTCACAATCCCCAACCCTAGAAAAAAAGAGTTCAGTATTTTGATGACAGCCTTTCCACAGGTTAGTAGAAAGCTAATGCAATTTCATAATGCAAATCTTAAATTCATGCTAACAAACAAATGATTAAAGGAAATGTATAATGTAATTCAAATATATAAAATATGAATTAATGTTTACTTTAAACTTTAATTATATTGTTCTATTAAAATTATTTTTTTAAAGATTTTGTCAAATAAAATATTTTTCTAGAGTCATCCACCATAATTTTGTGGCTCAAAAGTATCGGTTCAGGCATCGTTTTGGAACCGGTACCATTTTAAAAGTATCGATTTAGTACCGGTATCGAAATAACCCCAAACGATACCCAACCCTAGCCACGACTGAACATGGAGGAGGATCTCCGAGTGTCGTTCTCTAAAATTAAACAAAGAATAGACTTAGGCCTATTGGTGTGTGTAAGCCATTTTGCGTTTGCAAGGTTTGTATATTTATAACCACCTTAGAGGATATTGGGGGTTGTGAGTCACTGTGTAACCACGAAAGTGACATGACAACAAAGGTGCGGATCCAAATGCAGGTTTTATTAAGGGATGGTCAGGCAAGCAATGATCAATACAGGAGCAAACAGATGTATGAAGGAAATCCAGAAACGTAGTCAATATAGAAGGCAGATGGTCACAAGGCTGGCAGCAGACAGGGAGAAACAGATAATCAAGGCGAGGGTCCAAACACGGCAAGAACAAGACAAGGTAACGCTTGGAATTGTGACTGTGAGAAGACAACAAGACTCGGCAACTGTGTGTAATCAGTTCTTGAGCGGCTTCAGCTGTGGGATGTAATCAGTGATGATATGGAACCGGTTGTGTGTGATGTGATAGTAGTGCATGTTTGGAGATGTAGTCCATTAGGTGGCAGATTTGTAGTCCATTAGTGAATGTGCATGTTAACCAGCGATCTATGGGGAGAAGATCGCTGGTGATCGTGACACACTGGCATTGCTATTTTGGGGGTCAAGGGCTGAAAAGTTTGGGAACCCATGCTCTAAGCTACGATAATACTATTATCAATCAACCGATGTATCAAACAACAAATCAATGAACAGATAAATAAACAAAAATCAAACAATCCAAAGCTAGCTATCACTGTGAGCCAGAGATGGGAAGTAACGAAGTACAAATACTTTGTTACTGTAGATTTTTCTAGTATCAGTACTTTACTCCACTATTTATTTCACCGATAGCTTTTTACTTTTACTCCTTACATTTGTAAACAAATATCTGTACTTTCTACTCCTTACATTTTAATTTTAAATCGGGCTCGTTACATTCGTTGTCATGTGTTTGGTGGCGCGATTTATATTATTTGTTGTCATTGCGCTATTTGAGCACCTTTTTGATGCAGTTAATCTATTTTTGTCATTGCGGCTTTTATAACCAAGGCTATCACCGACGTACGTAGACTAGTTTATGAAGATTACTATGAGAAAGGCAAGGATGACTACGCAGATGGCACAGAGGGAGATAGGGAATTTAACATGACTGATGCTGCCCTGTTTACATGGTAATAAGACACATTTTGCTGGATCAGATCACAGGTAAACAAGAGAGACACATGCCAGTTCAAAAATATGCCATGTAAATGCTTAAGGTTGGAGTCCACTTTCGATCATACTGCACGGGATTTCTCTGGTCGTTCAATCTAGTACTGTGAAAAATTGCTTTGTATAAAGATTTGTACATTTAGTAAAAAAAAAATAAAATACTAAAAATAATAATAAAATAATAAAAACGATATGCATTGAGATTTATTTCCTTTATTTCCGATGAGCTCATATTTCCTAATACAGAATTTATGCTGTTTAAGTTTTTTATTGATCTTTTTATTGACTATACTGTATGATCAGAGTCAGAATCAGAATCAGTTTTATTGCCAAGTGTGCTTCACACACAAGGAATTAGTTTTGGCTACAGAAGCTTCCAGTGTACATAAAGTGACAAGTGACAACACAAAATTAAATATGAGAAAAGAAAAAGGCGATAAACATTAAACAGAGATGCAGTTAGTCAAAAAGATCTGGATGTTGAATTGTATGTACATGTTGTAAATATACAGGTTATAAGGTGCTGTGTACCAATGCGAATGGAGAAAGTATTGCATTGTATATTGTTATAAGGTGCTGTGTAGAAGTGCGTATGAGAAAGTATTGCACGTTTATTGCCCAGTAGGGGAATATTTAACTATTCATGAGGTAGATGGCCTGAGGAAAGAAACTTTTCCTGTGTCTGGCTGTTTTTGTGCTTGGTGCTCTGTAGCGCCGACCAGACGGTAACAGTTCGAACAGGTAGTGTGCTGGGTGCGAGGCATCCAGAGTGATTTTGCGAGCCCTTTTACTCACTCTGGAAGAGTACAGTTCTTGAAGTGTAGGAAGGGTAGTGCCAGTGACTCATTCAGCAGTCCGGACTATTCGCTGTAGTCTAAGGAGGTCAGTTTTGGCAGCTGAGCTGAACCAGACGGTGATTGAAGTGCAGAGGATGGATTGGATGACAGCTGAGTAGAACTGTACGAGCAGCTCCTGTGGCAGGTTGAACTTCCTCAGCTGACGAAGGAAGTACTGTCACTGCTGGGCTTTGTTCACAATAGAGTCTATGTGAATGTCCCACTTTAGATCCTGAGAGATGGTGGTGCCCAGGAACCTGAATGTTGAAGATCTGTGTGAAAATATGAGCCAGCTGGTCGGCGCAGGTTTTCAGACAGGCTGGTGAAACACCGTCTGGACCTGGTGCTTTCCGTCTCTTCTGTTTACTGAAGATCTGACGCACATTATCCTCACTGATCTGAAGTTCAGGGGGGGAGAGGGAGATGGCTGGAGGTGTTGATGGCTGTGTAGGGAGATGGTCTGGGCGGGTGTGAGGTGTCTGGTCAGAGGTGTCAAATCTACAGTAGAACGTATTCAGCTCGTTTGCAAGATGTTTGTTGCTGTCGATGCTGGGGGGTGGTGTTTTGAAGTTGGTAATGTCTTTCAGGCCTTTCCACACTGATGCAGGGTCGTTGGCAGAAAACTGGTTTTGCAGCTTTTTGGCATAGCTCTTCTTAGCCACACCAATCTCCTATGTCAGTGTGTTCCTGGCTTGATTGTACAAAAACCTGTCCCCACTCCTGAAGGCATCCTCTTTTGCATGACAAAGCTGTCTAAGTTTTGGTGTGAACCATGGTTTATCATTGTTAAATGATAAGTAGGTCCTGGTAGGGATGCATAACTCCTCACAGAAACTGATGTATGATGTTACAGTGTCAGTGAGCTCGTCCAGGTTGGTGGCTGCAGCTTCAAAAACACTCCAATCATTGCATTCAAAACAGGCTTGTAAGACCTGCTCTGTGTCGTTGGTCCATCTCTTAACAGTCCTTAATACTGGCTTAATAGTTTTAAGTTTTTGCCTGTAAGTTGGTATAAGATGAACCAGGCAGTGGTCGGAGAGTCCTAGAGCTGCTCTGGCGACGGAGCGATATGCATCCTTTATTGTGGTGTAGCAATGGTCCAAAATGGTATTGTCTCTGGTGGGGCATGTGATGTGCTGTTTGAATTTAGGCAGCTCATTTGTGAGTTTTGCCTGATTAAAGTCACCGAGAATGATAAAAACAGAGTCCGGGTGTTGTTGTTCAGTCTCTGTGATCAGATCAGACGGCTGTTGTAACGCAGTACTCACGTGTGCTTGCGGTGGAATGTAAACACCGATGAGAATGAACGAGGAAAACTCCCACGATTTTTTCCATTTAATATGCCTATATGATTTTACATATAGGGATATTAATCTTCAATACATGTTTTTAACAAATGTTTTACAACAACAAAAGTAAGTATACTGGGCAATTCATGAAGAAAAATATAATGAAAAGATCATGAATTTATCACGTGAGCATGAACATGTTTTGTAGGTTGTAGTCACGCATGTGTATGTAGCTTTTAGATTAAATGTATTAACATAATTATTGTTAATCCATTAAATAAAATTTCCACAATACCCTGGAAATAAACACTTAAATGAGGGGTTAGTAAAAGCTGCTAATGCAAAAAAAAATAAATAAATAAATAAATAATAATAATAATAATAATAGTTTGCAGTCAAATACGATAAGTATTTATTTTAGCAATTTTTAAAATATTTTTAATATATTCAATAAAAAAAAATTAAATATAAAACTCTAAAATTTCTATATATTTTGGACAGAATTCAGTGTAAAATGTAAGATATTATTTATATAGATATACAGGCCCACAAAACTAGTTTTCGACTGTATACTCTCAGAAATAAAGGTACCAAGCTGTCACTGGGGTAGTACCTTTTCAAAAGGTACAAATTTGTACCTACAAGATCCATATTAATACCTCAAGGGTACATATTAATACCTAAAAAGTACAAATATGTTCCTCTTAAAATTTTTAGGTACTAATATATACTTTTGAGGTACCAATACGGATCCTTTAAGTACAAATGCGTACCTTTTGAAAAGGTACCACCCCAGTTACAGCTTGCGTACCTTTATTTCTGAGAGTGTATGAACATGAATGGCAGCTGTTGTTTTTGATCCAACAGCCGCAAAACTACATGCTGAAAGCTGTGAGTTTGCGTCAAGATGGTGATACATGGGCCTACATTTTGAGCAATGTTGTTAGGCTATATTACAGGGTGTGATGCTGCTTGGCTACTTCTATAAAATTGACAAACATTTTACATAAAAATTTGAAATGTAAGTTAGTTTACATTAATGTATCAACAGGATGTGAGCTCTCGTTATCTACCTATCCTCACTCACTATCCTTTAGCTTAGTCCCTGATTTATCAGGGGTCGCCACAGCGGAATGAACCACCAACTATTCCAGCATTAGTTTTACATACCGGATGCCATTTCAGCCGTGATCCAGTACTGGGAAACACTCATACACTCTCGAATTCACACATGCACTTATACACTAGGGCCAATTTAGTTTATCTATTTATCCATACTGCATGTCTTTAGACTGTGGAGGAAACCGAATATTTAGTGAAACTAAAACATGCAGTAGTAATTGGTACTTTTTACTTGAATACATTTTGAGGCCGTACGTAATCAGTACTTCTACTTTTACAAGAGTCATTTTAAATATGAGTATCTGTACTCTACTTGAGTAAAGGATTTATGTACTTTTGCCATCCCTGCTGTAAGCCAAACTAATTAGCATCCTTAATAATCACAGTCATTACTAGTCTGTTCTAAAAGCACCATCTAGTTATCTTCAGCATAGAATATGATTTAATATTTGTTTGTTTCTTTAAAATGCAAATAAGGCAGGAAGTCTCCTAATACAACTCCTATAAGTTTACTCTAAGGCAAATAACAGCAATAACACTCCTTCAGAGCAAAATAAAATGTTACGTGATGACTTAGCAGGGATTTAGCCACCAAACACCCTGCACTTTTTCGAAAGATAAAACACACGGACACAATTAAATGGCTTTTGCTACAGAAAGTCAGAAGGTTTAATTGAGTCCCAGTGGACACAGACTCCCCGAGCATTGCTTTCTTTGGGTTAACCACACACTTAAGGAAGGATCAACAAAAGCAGCGTTTAAAGAAATCGGTGTCGTTAACTTTTTTTTTAATATGGTCCAAGGGAAATTAAAAATGTTTGTCTATGGTATTATGTTCCATTTTTTGAAAAAGTACACAAAAAGGAGTTTCATACCCATCAATTTTTCAAAAAGCTCTGCATCGACATCCTACCAGAACAGATCCATATAACAAAAAGCACATTTTGGCAAATTGTGTTAAATGTGACACTACTGCGGCCATCTCAGGGGAGTTGAAGTTTTTCCTAATAATGAAAAAAGGCGGCTGCCTCAAAAAACAGCAGTCATATCATGCTTATTTTACCAACAGAATTGCTTTGTAATAGTATATTTCAAGCCAATATTCCAGTGGGGACAATTTAGTCCTTCAGGCGAATGAACTGGAGTGAAATGAGAGCCTGAAGTGTGGGAGGGAACCACTGGGCTCATTTCGGAGGAGATGAAGGTATGACTTTGCCTCTGATGTATTGATGTTGAAGTTTATTGCTTTCTCAAGCTGTTCTTGGAGAGCACTGGATGTGGAGAGTGATTTCTTCATTCTTATTTATATGTCCACAGGTCCATAAAAAAATAAATAAAAGAAAGAAAAAGGTGAATGTGTTCTTCTCTGGAATGAATCGCGATTTTGAGGCTCTAAACATGCTAAAACTTTGCACACACCCCAGAAGTGGCAAAAAAATACGTTAGTTATAGGTTTCGAAAGTGGGTGTGGCAAAATGACTCAACAGCGCCACCTACGCACATTTAACGGACTGGCCTCCGAGCTACGTTTCATGCACACGTACAAAAATTGGCACACACATCAAACATGCCAATACCTACAGAAAAGTCTTTTGGAGCAAAATCTCAAATCCAAAAGGAAGTCGGATATTTTTAATTTCCTCTGCCGAAAAAGTGTAGTTTTGCCATTTCAGGCGTTGTACTTTAACAAACTCCTCCTAGGAATTTTATCAGATCAACACCAAAATTGGGTATTGTCATCTAAAGGCCTTGGCCATGTTAAATTGCGAAGATCTAGAGTTTTCGTCTAAGGCTGTGTCCGTGGCTGCCTCACAAACTTTGATGTTTCGCCACAAAACAGGAAGTTGTTATAACTCAGGCATTCATTATCCGATCTGCCTCAAAATCCACACGTTTGATTCAGTCCTGACCTGAACACGTTTAAATGCCAATATCCAGTTACATTTATAGCGCCACCTGCAGGCAACAGGAAATTACATATTTTACACTGTAACAAACTCCTCCCACAAATTTTAGCGTATCAGCACCTAATTTGCATGGTGTTATCTGAATGGCCTTGACGATGTTAAATTGTGAAGATCTAGAGTTTTTGCAGAAGGGCGTGTTCGTGGCGGCCTGACAAACCTCAATGTTTCACCATGGAAGAGGAAGTACTTATAACTCAACCACACAATGTCTGATCTGCCTGAAACTTCACATGGTTGATAAAACTCCTCTCCTGAAGACATCTACGTGCCAATATCAAGTCACAGTTATTGCGCCACCTGCTGACAAAAGGAAGTTTTGGCAAAAATCTGTGATTTTCTCAGTTTTTTTATATTTATCAGCTTAAATTAATATTGTCCACGGTTCTCTGTCATCCTAAGGCCGACGGTGAGCCCGGGTGAGAGGTCCCTTTCATTGCTGCTTGCAGCTTTAATTAGGGACAGAGCACCAAAACGGTGCATAGGCCCTATTGGAATTGTTCCATTTCTTCTTCTTCTTCTTCTTCTTCTTCTTCTTCTTCTCCGGAATGAATTTAAGGGTCAAAAATGCCAGAAAACTCACAAAACCGTTTCGGAAGTGGGTGTGGCAAAATGGCTCAACAGCGCCACCTATGCACATTTGACGAACTGGCCCCTAAGCTATGTTTAATGCACACATACGAAAATCGGCACACACATCAAACATGCCGAAACCTAAAAAAAAGTATCGTGGAGCGAAATCTCAAACCTAACAGGAAGTAAGATATTTTTAACTTCCTCTGGCGAAAAAGTGCAGTTTTTGGCATTTCAGGCGTTGTACTTTAACAAACTCCACCTAGGAATTTTATCAGATCAACACCAAATGTAGAAAAAATGTCATCTAAAGGCCTTGGCAATGTTAAATTGTGAAGATCTAGAGTTTTCGTCTAAGGCTGTGTCCGTGGCGGCAGGAAGTTGTTATAACTCAGGCATGCATTGTCTGATCTGCCTCAAAATCCACATGTTTGATAACAGTTCTGACCACATTTAAATGCCAATATCCTGTTACAGTTATAGCACCACCTGCAGGCAACAGGAAATTACATGTTTTATACTGTAACAAACCCCTCCCACTAATTTTATCGTATCACCACAAATTTGGTTGGTGTTATCTGAAAGCTCTAGAGAAGATATATTGTGAAGATCTAGAGTTTTTACAGAAGGGCATGTACGTGGCGGCCTGACAAACCTCAGTCATTTGCCATAGAAGAGGAAGTACTTATAACTCAACCACACAATGTCCAATCAGCCTGAAACTTCACATGGTTGATAAAATTCCTCTTCTGAAGACATCTACATGCCAATATCAAGTCACAGTTATTGCGCCACCTGCTGACAAAAGGAAGTTGGCATAAATCTGTGATTTTCTCAGGTTTTTTTTTATATTTATCAGCTTAAATTAATATTGTCCACGGTTCTCTGTCATCCTAAGGCCACCCGGCAGCGGTGAGCCCGGGTGCGAGGTACCTTTCGTCGCTGCTTGAAGCTTTAATTCTAAAATGTAATTTATTCCTGTCTCAAAGTGTGCCATAAGGGAAAATTCATCATCAGCTGTGCGATAATGCTTCTTTCAAATGTAATACTGTCCTGTGGTTTATCCTCGGAAACTTATTAATAAAAGCAAGGACAAGCTAAAAAAATTTATAGCCGTGTTTACGTTCCCGGGTGAATAGAGCAAAAGATGGGAATATTTTGGTTTTACTCATCTGTCAAAATCTCAGTGACAGTGACTATAAATCAAATGCAAATCCGCCTGACATTGGACCAGGCCTGAAACGGTCTTAAAATTCATAGGAAGAAAAAAATGCCTCCAGAGACATCTTATATCCTCATTAAACTCTCCAACATTGATCTTTTTCATTTCCCCGTTTTGAGAGCACAGCAGCTCGCTAGAAAAACACACGTTGAAGAGCTCTGCATGGGAAGAGCTTTAGTTTTCTTGACATAGTGTTGCAAAACACTAAACCCGAAATATAGCTATAATTCAGTTGAAAGCAGTATTTGTTGTAGTACTGCAGTTATTGTATTTTTGACGAGGTATGATACATTGTAATGCTTTCAAACTACATATTGCAAGGATTTGTCTGTCCAGAAAGGAACATTGTCATCATTTACTCACCCTCACACTGTTTTAAACCCATTAAGACTTTTCGCACAAAAATAACGATTTTTATAATGAAATGGGAGAGGTTTCTGTGTCCCTCTATTGACAGCCTACGCAACTACCATTTTCAAGGCCCAGAAAGCTATTAAAAACATAATTGAAGTGCATAAATGAGAAACATAATTGAATTGAACCGACTCCAGTGCTTCAAACTTAATCCTTTGAGGAGATGGAAATGCTTTTTGTTCATAGGGCACTGCTATACACGCATATTCGTTTGGCACAAGAGAAGACGCTTTCATGATACAACACATTTCGTCGCACTGCTTTTGCTTGACATGATGAAGCGGTAAAATAACATAATAATATGAACAGCAGCTGTAGTTTTGGTCCATCAGTATCATTTACTGGGATTCATTGTATGAAATAAAAGCCTTTAATATGGGAGTCTCAGGCTCCATTTACACTAATATGTTTTAGTTTTAAAACGTTTTGCTACTGTTACGCTTTCAGTCCACACTACCCAGGAGTTTTCGAGCACTGAAAACTGAGGTTTTTGGAATTGCTGAAGAGGCTGTTTTGGTTTGAAAATGCTGCTGCTCCATGTCAGTGTGGATGGGGGAAAATAAAGACATCGGAAAACATTAGTGTGGCTGCAGACATTCGACTATCTGATTGGGGCTTTTTCCTCAATATTAAGTGCACAAAGTTCAGTCTTTCACCCTTTCCTTAAGTTCAGACTTCGCAAGTTTGATATGGAAAACTCATGAGGACACGTTGGGTAAAACCAGTGTACTTTATAACGTCATTCGTTATACTGGCTATAATGTTTCACTATCTTAACAATAAAATGAAAACATGATATGAAGAACTGCCTATTTTCATTTTGATATTAACTTAACAGACACTAAAAATGTTGAGACATCATGTAGCTACATATTTATATCACAGTCATCTTCACTGTATGCATACTTATAATGAAACTGAGCCATATAACATTACTGCCTCTTTTCATTTACAGTGAAAAATATGAATCATACTCTGTATCTTTTCCTGAATATCAGTTTTAATAATCAATAATGGCCATTATAAAAGTATAACATACAATAAGTTAATACAATATAGAAAATAAAGGCTAGCAATCTGCCAAAGGTGCAGAATCAGTGTGCGGGGTTATATAAATTAATATATTAACTTATGCGCTCAACCAAAGCACATTACCTGAGAACAATAATAGACTCAAAAAACCGAAGAGTCGTTAGATAGAGACAAAATGAATTAAATATTGCGTTTAACAACTAGTGAGATGAAATCCAGCAGAAGATCCTTGATGAACTGTTCGACCTCCACTGCTCTCACCTGGTGAGGTATGCTCTAAGCACACGCTGACTGCCTGGAGCTCAGACATGCGCATACGCTGCAGCGCATGCCAGAGTGTGTGTGTGGTCATGTGATGAGAGATGAGAGATGTTCAGAAATGCTAGGTGAAACGCCAGTGTGGATGTGGATTGTTTTCATTCTAAAACGCCATTTTAAAACTAAAACATATTAATGCCTCGGGCCTCAGTAGTGCACTTTTATTCTGAAAGGTATCTGTTAATTTTTACATTTTCATTATAATTATTTGAAATTTAGTTCAGCAAAGATTAATCAAACTGATTAAAAGAAAATTCAGATTTCAAATAAAAGCTTTTTGCAACTTACTAAAAATCAGTCAATCAATCAATCAGATACACATCTTTGAGACATTAGTTTAAAATTAAAGACTATCAGGAGAATATCCAGTATTATTCTGCCATTAAAAAAAAAAAAAAAAACTTCAAATTAGTTATCACAATTTGAACCAACAAAGCATTGTTTATTGCCATTTATGCCATTATAACTTTTATATAACTTTTGATTGTTTTTTCCTTTTTTTATGCTGTTATGCGTGGATTATATTTCACTTGCATATGCAAGGTGACATAAATTGAAATTAAAACAAATAAATGAATAAATAAACATATTTATAGTGATCTGCTTGAGGTAGGTCAATTTATTTTTATGCTTTCGATGAAGTAGCATTTGACTTAAGAGCTCTTTAGACCATGCGACGGACCGTTTCTCTATGTTTCGCTTGAAATGTATTACACTTTCGCTTTAAATAAATAATTATTTAGGCCTACTTGAATATTCATTTATTATTCATGTACAATAATTGAGATATAAAATGAGAAAAATATAATCAACATGTAAATGAAAACTGTATATGAAAAAGCTTCTTTAGTGACTGTCTTAGTCCTATCACTTAAAAATAACAAACACATATCTCTATATCTCATAGTCGCAAACTGCTGTTACACCTAAAACACGATCTTAATCCCTTAATACCCCTGCGGCGCCAAACGCAGCGTTATTTATTTTGAAGTGTCACCCACTGTACCATTATAAAAATACACATTGAGCCACATTTTATTATGAAAGTTCCCGTGAAGTGATTTGAAATGTGCATTTTTTATTCACTGTTTGATGTAATCTCAACCGAAACACGAGGAGAGGGTGGGACAGTGTAATTCCTCCCCCTTTTTTAAAAAAAACAGCCAATATCGTTTTGTTTTATCACAGCTCTGCCAGTTAGAGTGAGTGCGCTCAAGCACATTAATTGTAAAGTGTCTTGAGGGGGCCGGGGCATTTCAGATACTAAAGAGCATTTGATTGGTCGCGATTTGATGAGAAACTGAAGTATGAGATGATGTAAATAAAACACAATCCATTTATGCGGAAGTGACAAACTACAAGATTTACATGTCTATATCAGTTTTATATCTTCTAAACGCAAATGTTTTCACTGTTTTGAAGCACACTAGCTTATAGATATCCTTAAAAACTAGCAATATTGATACTAACATCTAAAAAAAAACTTTATTTTAATTTCATGGGACATTGAAGACTTCCCATAGGCATAATAGTCAGTCTACATAAACATACACACTTGTATTTAATGTTTATTTCCATTTGTTATATCTCACAGGAATGGTATGTCTCCACTGAAACAGGAGATGGATGCTTCCTGACATCTCTTTATCTAACTCATCCTATTTTTCTTCATGTCTTTCTTCTTTCCTGTCACAACCTCGACTGCACGGCGATGTATCATCATGAAAGGATGCAGGCAAACAGAATTGTACATTTGCAGCAGTACATAAACATGATCGCATGCTCACAGACCCAAAAATACTGAATACAGCTTAAAAACATTTTTAAAACATTTTAAAATCCTAAAAAGTATCAGTGATTGGCTCACGGCTAAATTTGCATCTCAAGACATATAACCAAATTTGGTTAAAGGCAATAAAGGCACATTACACACAACCATCTCAGGTGTTGACAGAGAATGGTCCAGAAAAAATGGAAAATATCAATGAGTGGAAGCTCTGTAAGCACCTTGCCGATGTCAGTTATCAACTGAAATCTAAAAGTCTCTAATACCTATTTGTTACAACAGAAGTCTGCAACAGGCCATCTACACTATAACAACCAGGGCTTTACATTAACAACCGCCAACCCGCCAAATGCGGGTAGATTTCAGCTCCACTTTGGCTGGTTGGAAATCATTTTTAAATTGTAGTTTTCTTAAAAGCAGGGTTTGAAATTAAGCATGACCCAATATTCGTGCAAATGTGATCTTAGAATCGAGAAGCAGCATGACTGACAAAAATAATTGTGTTCGCGGGAGCAGAAAGCACGGAAATATCGAATGAGAGGATAATCACTCGCACGCACAGATGATGTGATGCGCTCGACTGTTAAAAAGCGTGCGCGCTCCCGTTTACTTGCGCCACCGTGCCTAGAGGAAGCGCAACTGGTGCGATCGGGTCCCTCTGAAATAGACAGGACAAAGAGCGATGATCGTGCACTCACAGTCCTGCTGCTTTCAAGAGCTC
Organism: Danio kyathit; assembly: GCA_903798195.1. NCBI lineage: Eukaryota > Metazoa > Chordata > Actinopteri > Cypriniformes > Danionidae > Danio > Danio kyathit. The sequence continues at coordinate 46,981,889 of LR812519.1, read as the reverse complement.
AAGATTAAAAAAATAAATAAATAAATAAATAAAAACGATCACACTTTATTTTGACGGTCCGTTTGTTGAATTTAAGTTACATTGCAACTAATTATCATTAGATTATAAGTAGACTGTAAGGTTGGGGTTAGGGTTAGTGTAAATTGCAATGTAATTGCACAGTTTCTTATAGTCAGTTAAATGTCTGTTGAAGGACTGTTAAATATCAGTGTCAACAGATATTAAGCAGACAGTCTACTAATACTCAAATGGACCATCAAAATAAAGTGTTACCATAAAAACTCACATATTCTTTTGTAAACAGCAGCGGTCACTGCTTTTTAATTATTATTTGAACAGATTATTAACAGGCCTATATTAACTGTGTGCGCTTGATAATTCTTTCATTATCGAACACGGTATGTTTCACCTGCTTTCTTTTGCTTACAGTTATTTTTGTTAATATGATTTAATTATATTTTTTACAATAACATTGCTTTAATGGGAGATTACTCCACGTTTATGTGTAGTTAACTGGTGATCTGGAACTATTAGCCAGGACAGGTTACTGTGCATTTTTTAGATACTGTACATTATATACTTCTTTTTTTAAATGTATTTTCTTTTTTTTTTTAAGTTTTGTTGAATTAAAAAGTGCACCTATACAGCAATATTTTCCTTGTTTTGACACATTAAAAAATTGTGGCTAGGAAATACTTATTTGGTGTGGTCAGAGATAAATTTGGTAAATCCTTAATTTTGAGCCCTGAAAAGTCCTGTGAAATAAAAACTGATTGCATTGCGACATAACCCATTTGCTCATGCACACTGAGCAAGCTAATACACAATACACACAAGACGTTAAATGAATGAGAAGGCAAGTGGACATAACACATTTAAATCAAGTCATTTTAGCATGTCAAAGTCAAATATATGCATATCAAATATATTTTCCCAACAAGAAAAGTGTGGCTAGTGAAAATGGCAAGTGGCTAGTAATGTTGGAAATTTACTAGCCACAGTGGCTGGTGATCAAAAAAGTTAATGTCAAGCCCTGATAACAACATAAAACATCTAACACTGAAACAGATGAGCTACAACTGCAGAAGTCACTATGTCAGCTAAGAACAACAAATTGAGACTGCAATTTGTGCAAGCTTGCCAAAACAGGACAACAGAAGACTGAAAAAGTTTGTTTAATGTCGGCTCACACTGTGCAATTTTTTTATAATCCTGAACGATTGTAGCATGTCAGACTGCAAAGAAAAAAATTTGTTTTGACATTTTTTTGAATTGTCGCATGAATCACGTCATCAAATTCGGAGCTCCTATTGGTACTTGGATTGACGCTCATCACAGCTGTTGTCACACTGCAGAAAAGGGTCCGACACTGCCAGAACTTCATCGGAGGAAAAATCTGATAGCAACGGGCACTAAGCGGATGTCAGTGAACATGTCAAACCAATGATGAAAAATCACAGATTTTAGCCTAGGATTTCAGGAATCTTTTAGGATTTCTTAAATGTGTCTCAGATGACAAAATCATGGCTGAAATCACACAGTGTGAGCAGGGATTTAGTCTGTTAAGTTGCAATTTTTGCGGTTTCTGCATTTGCATGGTAAAGTCCAAATTTGGCACAAACCAGAAGTAGATCCATCCTGCTTTAGTATCAATGATTCAGGCTTGTGATGATGGTTTAATGGTGTGGGGGAGATTTCCATGGTACATTTTGGACCTATTATTTGCAACTGACCACCATTAATAAGCAAAAGCAGGGGCGATTTCAGGATTTTCATTTTAGGGAGGGGGGGTTGGGTTCAGCTCCTTATAAGGTTAAAAAAAAAAAAAAAATAAATAAATAAATAAATAAATAAATATATATATATATATATATATATATATATATATATATATATATATATATATATATATATATATATATATATATATATATATAAAGCCTAATATTAAATGTATAAATACTGTAGTAATTTAATAGTAATACACTTAAAAATGTTTGTTTATTATGAGTTGTAAACTACAGTAGTATTCCACTGTATTACATAGACAGGCATACATTTTGAGTTCTGAATAAGCCAAATAGGCTCAACCCACCTGTTTACTGTAGTAAAAAACACTTTCTATATTCAAGTGCATTTTTTGTTTCCATATATTAAATAAATAAACTTTTCTAATTAAATGACATACATATAAATATACTCTTGTAAACTTAAAGGCTAATTCACATATTTCACAATCTGAATAATAATAATGAATAAGAAGTATTTTTTGTTAATACTAGACACTTGACTTAGTGACAGTTAAAACGAGTACATTCTCTAAGTGGTTCTGTCACTGTTTATTCCTTTCTGTGCAAGACTGTATGGTATAGTTAATACCACACAAACGGTGTTTTAAATTGGTAGTTCATTTTGAAATAATAACAGCGAAATGTTCGTTAAGAGTTACATTTTTCGCTGGAGGAAACAGCTGGGCTGATGAGGTGAACACCGAAAAAACCCGACTGCTCCTCCGTGACATGCAAATAACTGCAGATAAGCAGATATTATAACAATTTATCAATAAACACACACCTCGTTCTCTCGCTGTCCACGGCTGTGGTTTGCTGATCAAATGAAAAACAAAAGACGGGGAGGAGACGAATTCTGCCGCCGTTTTCTTATCAAATTTAAAGGGGACAGAGGCGATAATTTAGTGTACAGTTTATGAGCTAATAGCAAAAGTTTTAGGGGGGCTGAATAGAAATATAGGGGGGGCTACAGCCCCCGTAAAATAGGCCTAGCAATGCCCAATGAGCAAGAGTATTATTGCCAAACATATGCATCCCTTTATAATCAGAGCAGATCCATCTCTCAGATTATATTGCTCTATTTGTTCACTAAACTAGGCGTCATGGTGTTGTAGTGGGTAGCACGATCGCCTCACAGCAAGGAGGTCACTGGTTTAAGTCCCGGCTGGGTCAGTTGGCATTTCTGTGTGGACTTTGCATATTATCCCCCTGTTCGCATCGGTTTCCTCCGGGTGCCTAGTCCAAAGACTGGGTGCTCCGGTTTTCCCCACAGTCCAAAACATGCAGTATAGGTGAATTGAATAAGCTAAATTGGCCATAGTGTATGTGTGTGAAAGAGTGTGTATGGGTATTTCCCAGTGTTGGGTTGCAGCTGGAAGGGTATACACTGCGTAAAACATATACTGGATAACTTGGCGGTTCATTCCGCTGTGGCGACCCTGGATTAAGCCGAAAATAAAATGAATGAATGAATGAATGTTCACTAAACTGAAATGGATTCCACAGTCCCCAGATCTCAATCCAATAGAGTACATTTGGAATGTGCTGGAGTGAGACATTTGCATTATGGATGTGCAGCTGACTAATCTGCAGCAACAGTGATACTAATGTGATGCCAAAATGAACCAAAAGCTCTGAGGAATGTTTCTAGCTTGGAATCTATCCAATGACAATTTATGGAAGTTCTGATGGCAAAGAGTAGTCAATTCCAGTACTAGCAAGGTTAACCTGGCTAGTACATGTGTGTATGTATTACACATGCACACCAAAATAAAAGACAACCTTCTGAAATACTATTAAATTAAACAAGAACAAATATGCATGTAAAGTCCTGCCAGACAAAAGGCAACAATAGTAGACCACCGACAGTGCATCATGACACATTCGATTAAATAATGAAAAAAAAAAGATTCTCTCTCTCTCTCTCTCTCTCTCTCTCTCTCTCTCTCTCTCTCTCTCTCTCTCTCTCTCTCTCTCTCTCTCTCTCTCTCTCTCTCTCTACAAATTCATATAATATCTTCATCATTAAACAACCTCATTGTCTTCATGAAAAAAAACCTCAATATCCATCTGACATTTAATAGCCATGGAATTCATTATCATTCATGCTTAGACTACTAATTTTCTGAACCATTTGAATGATGAGACGATGAGTGTGATTATGTGTAAATGGAGTTTTCTGCAGAGCATGTAAGAGCAATCTCTTCCCCCAGTGACGTGTCCTCAGACATGCATGTGTGAAAACTAAAGTGTGACCATGAAATCCTGGGAAATATGAGTAAGTCACAAGCCATTGCAAGCTAGAGCAAGTGAAACTACAAATCAATTTTGCCTAGTGTGCTGCTCAAGAAAAAAACCTATGGAATCCACTGAGTAATGATTTAATAGGTTCAAGATGTTGTTTAGCACAGTTCTTTGTTCAGACTTGGCCTTGGGGAGTTTCTGAATGTAGAGTAAATACATTTATTAATAGCTTTTTTTTCCCGGATCAATAGCAGTAATTCAATCCTTGGAAATTAGAACTCTTCCACTAGCGAGTCTAAAACTCACCTCTCCTTTTTTCCTCCTTGCCTTTGTTGTCACTTACCATAAAGCTCTCAATTAAGATTCTGCCAGACTGCATTGTACACAAGCAACATTAAAAATGCCATGTGCTGAAAGTGTAAAAAGAGGTGGTCAATGCAGACTTGGCTTTTGGGTCCAGATGAGAGATCCATCACGGCTACAAATATCAGACTAAAGCTGATAGAGTGCTGTGTACATTTAGTGAGTTCCACTGTCTGTGATTTCACACATTGGATCTTTCTTCAAATACTAACACTGTACAAATGCATACTGTACACTGACCACAGAACAGAATGCATCTAGACGATAAAACATTATTTTTTACAATTATGAACTAAATTATTTGTGGCATGTATTTCGAGTTATGAAAATCATGTTGTATATGCTGCACACTGTAAAACAATTGTCATAATTTTAACTGATTAAGTTTGCTTATACGTCGAATAACCATAAACTGACTTTCTCAGAATTTCCCTTTTATGGCTGTGTCCGAAATCATCTACTACTCAGTAGGTGCTGCATTTGAATTTAAATGTACTACTCGACCGTTAGAACAGTACGTTCTATACAGTATAATTGTGAGTAGTATGAATGAAACTCAGACGTACTACATCTACCATTTTGTCATCATCACTTGACCTACCCATGTCAGTTGCATCGCTTCACTCCTATCCATAAATTCTCTCACGGTTCATCATGAGATAGCGCACTTCAGAATCTCGCTGTAAGTAGTAGGTCATTTGGGTACTTCTAGCATACTGTTTTTCGAATTGTATGAATTCGGCTTTACTACTCGGCTCACATACTGTTTTTAGCGTACTATATACAGTGGTATGGAAAGTATGCGATTTCGGACACAGCCTTTATGTTTTTTTTAGTTGTTGTTGACCAGTGATGGGAATAACGGTGATATGAATAAACAACGATATAAATAAACGGCGATACAGTGGTCGCTTGCTATAACATGGTTCACTTTTCGTGGTCTCGCAGTTTCGCAGATTTTTAAAGTGCAATTTGACATGCTTTTTTTTGTTTTGTTTTTGACAGCGCATTGTGTTCTGCGTCCTGATTGGCTGTAGACTATTGTCAATCAATCTCCTCCGTGTCTCCTGTACAGAACAGAATGCGTTCAGCTAGCCAAATTAACATAAATCTTCTATTGCTAGCAGTGTAAGTTCCAACAAGGATGCAAAAAGGGTTGTAACTGACGGTCCATAACTTGATGGTCCGCAGCAAGACCATCGTAAAGGGAGTTGAACACTGGATGTGTCGTGCCACGCAGCGCCATGCATTTTAGAATTGCAAACATAGGTTTCTATCAAGGTACGCACCGGTGTCGGACTCTGTTCATATTTCTGCCGTGCCACAGAGCGCCATCTGAATGATTTTATTTTAAATAACATGCTAATGTGCACGTCTAGTGTGTGTTACTTCCAACTGTCATGTGCGTGAAGTATCCAGTGTGCGACCCTCTTAAGGATGGAGTCTGCTTTAGTTTTGTGGATCAGTGACTACAGGAAAAACAACATTACGCTAGATGCCAACATTATCCGCACAAAAGCTAAAAAGCTTTATGAACCTTTTGCTGACAGTGATGAATGTTTGTGCCTGAGAACAGGTTTTGATCTTTGGTTTCAGTCTATAATACAGGACTTATTTTTCTACAAATGTTTGAACTTAGAGTGTTTAAACAAGAGAGAAAAGTGTAAAAATGTTAATGCCTGTCTGAGAAAAGTGTATAAAGTGTGTAGTAAAGGGTTTTACAGCCTTAAAACATCTACCGTATAACAATTGTAAAAATTGCAATTACTTTTTTCAGTAACGAGTAAATCAAATGAATTACTGTTTCCCCCGTTACAACGTTGTTGCCATTACTGACAATAAAATGTGCATTACTATAACTGAGAACACAGAAGTGGTTTTCATGTGAGCAGCTACTCTCTCTCTCAGCCATAGGACCTCTCTTTCTCTGGGGTGGGTGTGTGTGTTCAGGGCTGGGGCGGGCCACATAACCAACCAGTGATGATGATTGGGGTGTCTGTGAATGTGGTGTAACTGAGAACATGATGATTGGCTTAGATAGTGTACAAAATTTTATATTTATTTTATATTCATTCGACATATCACCTTAGAATTATACGGTTCTATCTGACATTTTTGTTAAAATTGAGTTATTCACATATTCTTATTAAATGACAACTTATTTACATTATGGGATGTTTTTTTTAATATTTTGTTTACATTTTAAGTTGTTTTATCTACAAAGTTGAACTCTAGCTTGACTCTATAAGGTTCTTTCCGTGAGCCAATCAGCATTTTTAATGCACGCACTAGAACCAATCAGGATCAGCTTTCTTTGTCATTTCGCTGGACCGCTCCATTGACAGCGGGAAAGACCAGAAAGACAAAAATCACTCAAAATCAGAGTCAGCTAAATACTGCCACACCACACAAAATTGAGATGTGTGTAAATGTGATGATTTAGAGGCATTTCTTGACATTGAGATTCATTCATTCATTTTCTTTTCGGCTTAGTCCCTTTATTAATCTGGGGTTGCCACAGCGGAATGAACCGCCAACTTATCCAGCATATGTTTTACACAGCAGATGCCCTTCCAGCTGCAACCTATCTCGGGGAAACACCCATACACACTCAATCACACTCATACACTATGGCCAATTTTAGCTTACCCAATTCACCTGTACCACATGTCTTTGGACTTGTGGGGGAAACCGGAGCACCCGGAGGAAACCCACACCAATACGGGGAGAATATGCAAACTCCACACAGAAATGCCAACTGACCCAGCCGAGACTTGAAAGAGCGACCTTCTTGCTGTGAGGTGATTGTGCTACCCACTGCGTTGCCGACATTGAGATGAAATGTAGAATTTTACATGTTGAAAAAGAAATGAATATTAAAAAATGTATATATTAAATGTGAAATATATTTATTTTTTTACATATAGTCAGTGAAACACTTTTCAGTGTTTATTAAACTCATTTGGTCATCATCTGTTTTTTTTTGTTTTTTTTAAGTCTTTAAATTTAATATTAAGCCTTGAAGGGCAAATACTTAATTTAATTTATGGGGCATATAATTCAATAAATATAATTCAATAGTTCATATAAAGCATACAATTTAATAAATATTAACATATTAATTAGATAAAATCAACAGCTGCACTGGAAAAAAAAATTAACACAGCCTTGTATGCTTAATTTGAACAAGAAAAAAATATTCATCCTAAAACATGAAATAAATGTTATAGAAAGCTAAAATTTAACTTTCCCAAGCATCAACATATTGTTACAACCCCAACTTACATATTTCTTGATTGTATTTTTTTTTTTTTAAGTAATGCTTCAATGAATGATCTGCCAGATAGAGCCTTATAATTCCAAATAGAAAATGACTTCAGAATTAAAAGGTTCTATCTGCATTTACCGTGGTTTATTTACTCCTTTTTGCAAATGTAAGAGAACTTTGATCATTTACATTTAGAGAACCCTTAGGGTCTCAGTCATGTTAATGTATGAAAGAAAACTGTTACACACATATTGTTTGCTATATGGAATGCAAAAACTTTGAAGCTCAATATCTCAAAATCATTTAGAATGCAGACAGAACATTATAATTCTAAGGTGACGATATTAGATTTTTTTTAAAGTAACACAATAGTTACTTTCCCTGGTAATTTGTTACTTTCATAATTATGTAACTCGGTTACTATTTGTGAGTACTAGTAACTATAACTAATTGTTGACATTACAATGATGTTACAGTTTCTACAGTTCACAGTTGCAGTTTACTGTAAAATTCACATTTTATTACTTTTTTTTAACAGTGCTTCTCATACTGACTTTAATGTTTATGTTTTGCATTTAAACCATAAAAGACACACCATTTTGTCAAAATACCTGTCTTTCTTTTTTATATATCCTTGTAACACAAACCGTTATGTGTTAAGTGAATGTACAATGGAGACAGACTATTCTTTATAGTATATTTCCTATCTATCTATCTATCTATCTATCTATCTATCTATCTATCTATCTATCTATCTATCTATCTATCTATCTATCTATCTATCTATCTACAGTGTTTCCCCTACCATTATATAAGGGGGGCGCTCTCGTATACACATAGCCTACAGCCACAACACAGGTAAATGATGCGTGGGGGGCGATCAATGTGCTCGCGTCACAGTGACAGCAGCTAAAATATATACAGATGCGAAGGGACCTCTGTTCAGTTTATTGGCGCGACTCACACGAGAGATGCTCTCTTTAATGCAACTGCAGCCCTTGTATTTCCACTGTTTTGAGCTGATGTGAGGCGTTCGCCCCTATCTAGCGTCTCATTCAACGTGTACTGACCTCTCCTGGAAGCTCAGCGATTTATACCAGCCAATATGCAGCATCCTTGATTTATTCTCGTAAGTAAGGCAAGATCTTCTCTTAAGTTTCATACATAGAGGGAAAATGTGCTCAATGCATTATAAGGGTGAAGCATTAGAATTGGTGCTCAGTATCAGCCGATAACCATGACAAGGAGTCAGTACTCTGTATCAGCTGCAAAACTCCTGATCGGAGCATCCCTAGCTTTGACCCAACTTGGCTGTCAGAATGGCAATACTCCCCCTGGCTGTACAAGACTGATCTTAGTAAGTCAGTAAATACACCCTTACTGTAGGTAAAAGAAGTATACTTAAGTAAAGGTCAAGTATGAAAGTATACTTTATTTACTAAGTATACTAATATCAATGTACAAGTACAGTACTGTACAGTACAGTACTTGTAATGTTCTTCCAGAAGCCCATTAAGAAACACTGCAGTGACAAAAGCTGCACACTTTGTAGATAAAAAATATATAAAAATAAATGTTGATTTTTTACCTTGTAAAGTTCAAATAATTGTTCAGTTTTTTACTGCTGTCATTGAAAGAAACAAATTAACACCATAGCTCCTTGTGTCGTGTCAGTCTGAACAGCCGCACCACCCCCAATCCACCCACCCCAACACTGTGAACCTAGGGGAAACACTGATCTATCTATCTATCTATCTATCTATCTATCTATCTATCTATCTATCTATCTATCTATCTATCTATCTATCTATCTATCTATCTATCTATCAATCTATCTATCTATCTATCTATCTATCTATCTATCTATCTATCTATCTATCTATCTATCTATCTATCTATCTATCTGTCTATCTATCTATCCGTCTGTCTGTCTATCCGTCTGTCTGTCTATCCGTCTGTCTGTCTATCCGTCTGTCTGTCTTTCCGTCTACCTGTCTGTCTATCTGTCTGTCTATCCGTCTACCTGTCTATCTATCTATCTATCTATCTATCTATCTATCTATCTATCTATCTATCTATCTATCTATCTATCTATCTATCTATCTATCTATCTATCTATCTATCTGTCTATCTATCTATCCATCTGTCTGTCTATCCGTCTGTTTGTCTATCCGTCTGTCTGTCTATCCGTCTGTCTGTCTATCCATCTGTCTATCCGTCTACCTGTCTATCTACCTAATTATCTATCTATCTATCTATCTATCTATCTATCTATCTATCTATCTATCTATCTATCTATCTATCTATCTATCTATCTATCTATCTATCTATCTATCTATCATCTATCTATCTATCTATCCGTCTGTCTGTCTATCCGTCTACCTGTCTGTCTATCTATCTGTCTATCTATCTGTCTATCCGTCTACCTGTCTATCTATCTAATTATCTATCTATCTATCTATCTATCTATCTATCTATCTATCTATCTATCTATCTATCTATCTATCTATCTATCTATCTATCTATCTATCTATCTATCTATCTATCTATCTATCTGTCTGTCTATCTATCTGTATATCCGTCTATCTATCTATCCGTCTATCTATCTATCTATCTATCTATCTATCTATCTATCTATCTATCTATCTATCTATCTATCTATCTATCTATCTATCTATCTATCTATCTATCTATCTATCTATCCGTCTGTCTATCCGTCTATCTATCTATCCATCTATCTATCCATCCATCCATCCATCCATCTATCTATCTATCTATCTATCTATCTATCTATCTATCTATCTATCTATCTATCTATCTATCTATCTATCTATCTGTCTGTCTGTCTGTCTGTCTGTCTGTCTGTCTGTCTGTCTGTCTGTCTGTCTGTCTGTCTGTCTGTCTGTCTGTCTGTCTGTCTGTGTATCCGTCTATCTATCTATCCGTCTATCTATCTATCTATCTGTCTGTCTGTCTGTCTGTCTGTCTGTCTGTCTGTCTGTCTGTCTGTCTGTCTGTCTGTCTGTCTATCTATCTATCTATCTATCTATCGTTTAGTGTGTACAATCAAAATCGAGTATGCTGTGCATATGCCAGATTTTTTTTTTGTATATCGGAAGTGACAAAATGATTGATACTGTCTTTGTCATCACATAGAACATGACTACAATATGTTAAGCTATACATGTAACGTCAACAGACCTCATTGACATTGAGAGACACCATCATATATCACTTAAAGGGAAAAAAAGGGGCATGAGACATATTTGACAAGCGAACATCAGTTTTGTGAGCTGAAATATGTATTTGAGCTAAAGAGAGATTGAGACAGTGAGCGAGAGGAAGTCTGGCAGACACAATGAGTGGCGGAGAGAAGCGAGAAACACAGAGACGTTGCACATCAAGATGAGAGCAGGTGAATGTGCATTGTCCTACCAGACGACAGCTAAAGGAGCTTTAATTGCACTTGTCAAAATCCTGAGCTGGATAAAAAGCAGATTGTATCGCACTGTCACTTATTCCGAGCTAATATCACAGACCGGTATGCGAAGCGAGAGTGAGAGAGGTTATGAAAGTTGTCATTACAGAATGCTTCTCCTTCAGGAGGAAGAAAATTATTATTTTAAAGTTTCTGAAAGGCATGAGCAAGAAATAGCCTGGAAGATGGGATCGTAGGGTAAGGAAATGATTGAACGCAATGATAAATAACTCCTATTAACAGTAATTTCATCATTTGTGCAATTCAAAAATCCTCGATGGCTTTGAGTGAGTGTTTAAGAAACATTATTATATTTGCCCTATAGTTGAAAACATGCCATTTCAAATCCATTATGTTCACCAAATGTTTCAGGTGAATGAATTTGGACAAGCTGACATTTATATTTGAGGGACAACAGCATGTGTCAAAGTCATTGTGTCTCTTTATGGTCTGGCTTGCTTATCAAATGGCTAATTCGCATGAATATTACATTACTTTGTACCATGTTGGACCTTTCTGGTCCTAATCAAAGAGTGATGTGCACTGAGCACATTCAGAGAGGACTGGATGTTTTGGCTATGCCGGTCATATGAAAGATTTATAAATGTGTTGGTGTTCAGTAATGAAAGTCTGGGGCCGTTCATCACTGCGGTCGCGGCAGGTGGCCGATCTTATCAATAACAGCACAGTCTTTCCAAGACTCTCAAATCAAATGCTCTATTACACTGACACTGGGAGAGGGGCTGAGATAGAAATAGAGGATGACAAAATGGATAGAAATAGGGCTGAAGCTGTAACAGTGGGGTGATGTCACCTTCACATAACAAAATTATGGACAGAATCAAATTTTGCATACGACTACAGCAAATCACTCAGCTCGTTGGAACTCTGTATTTTTGAGCTTATAGGATCTAAAATAACTTGGTATACTCAAAGAATTGGACATGGACAATGTTTACTGAATGAATAGATTAATATAAAAACATCTGGGGCCTCATGTACAAAGACGTGGGTTGAATTCATACTAAAACATTGCGTACGGACAAAGCTGTAAATCTGCGTACGCAGTAAAAAAAATCAGATGTATGAAACACTGCGTACGCGGAATCCCATGCATATTCTCTTTGTACATCCGAATTGATGTGAAACTGAGCGCACGTGCAAGTGGATAAAAAACTGTGTTATTTGCAAGTTTGTCCTCCGGAATTAATAACAAAAGAAAAAAAATAGAGTGGGAGAGTTTAGCTGACGCGGTTAACGCAGTGCGGTCTAAACATCGCACTGTGAGTGAATTAATAAAGAATTGGTCCGATGTAAAGGTGCAGGTTAAGAGAGAACAGCGGCGCACCGTCAAAGTGTGGACTGAACAGGCGGGGGAACAGGGGATGCTGAACTCACACCCTTTGAGGAGAGAGTTGCCTCAATTGTGGGCGACACTTTACTGTCTGGAGTAGTATCCGCATCTGTGGGAGACACAGATGTTTTAGGAGGAACACTTTCTTAGGGTGGTATAGCAGCACCCCTCCGCTGTTATCAAGGCAGCACCACCAGCATTTCAGCTGCCCGCTCTACAACTGACCGAGCCTGCCACCTTGGAGCCTCATCCCAACCATGCTGTTTGTGAGGATGAATTAATCATGGGTTGACCAAGGCCACCTTGCTACAATATTTGCTAAGTGCATATGAGCATCACATATTATTTGCATATCACATTTATTGAATGGAAATGTTTCCAATTCACATATGCAAATTCGTCTTCAGATGGCGCCTTTATAGCAATGTGCGTGCAGTCGATCGCTCCAATTAGATTGGGAAAACTGACGATCGCTGCAAATTGCACTTTGTTGCTTGGCTGGTCAACTGCATGGTATGGAAACCTTTTATACCTGCTAGACATGCGGATGATCCCATCCCATACAGCTGGCATTGCACGGCTCAAAGATACTTTGTAGTGTTCAATTTAACGTAATTGCCTCTAGGAGTCGCCAATGGAAAAAAACAAGAATTAGACGTACACCAGACATGAAGTTGGCGTGGACCAACACACATTCTCACGTTAATTTCATCGTTAGTAAATCCAAACATGAGCGTGAAATCTGGCGTACGCAAAGTTTTTGTGCGTACGCAGCGTTGGTACATGAGGCCCTTGAAGCTCACAAGGTGTGTAAACAAAGTACAACTTTGCACTGTACAGTGTCAGGAAACTGTTTGTTGCTAGAGTGATCCAGTGTGTCACAAGTATATAATATACAGCATAATAACTTTAAGGTATTTAAATCCAGTCAAGGGCCTCACGGTGGCCCAGTCGGTAACACGATTGCCTCACAGCAAGGAGGTCGCTGGTTCGAGCCTCGGCTGGGTTAGTTGGCATTTCTGTGTGGAGTTTGTTCTGGTGGGTTTCCTCAGGGTGCGGCTGGAAGGGCATCCATTGTGTAAAACCTATGCTGGATAAGTTGGCGGTTCATTCCGCTGTGGCGACCCCTGATTAATAAAGGGACTAAGCCAAAAAGAAAATGAATGAATTTTCCCAAAAGGACATGAGAACACGGGACACACCAAGCCAATGCCAAACAACTAGCAGCAATAAAAACTCTCGATTGTCACCTTCTGCACATGAACACACCAAACGAACAACAACCATCTTCTTTGTGTTCCCCTATTACTGTACTTGCATCATTTGCTTAATTTCGTCAATTTGTTCTCAATTCATAGCTGAACAGCCAATCATCACGATGACCAACATCAATTATACATTTTAGCCCAAAAAAAGACGACACACATCAAACAAACCAGCCTGACAACTATCGTCTTGGTGTGCCCCGGCCTTTACAAATGAAGTTGAAAAACCTCTACAAATCACCAGAGAGCAGCAAAGCAGCAGCAGCAGAGTTGTCATGACAAGTCAAATTTAATATTTAAAAGGATGTTTTATTACTTTTTTATTATTATTATTGATTGAGTCCTGGGCGTAACGGTGGCGCAGTTGCCTCACAGCAAGAAGGTCGCTGGTTCTAGCCTCTGCTTGGTCAGTTAGAGTTTGCATGTTCTCCCGTGTTTGCGTGGGTTTCCTCTGGGTGCTCCAGTTTCCCCCACAAGTCAAAAGACATGTGCTATAGGTGAATTAGGTGAACTAAATTGTCCGTAGTGTATGAGTTTGAATGAGTGTGTATGGATGTTTCCCAGTGATGGGTTGCAGCTGGAAGGACATCCGCTGGATGAAAAAACATGCTGGATAAATTGGCGGTTCATTCCGCTGTGGTGACCGCAGATTAATAAAGGGACTAAGCCAAAAAGAAAATGAATGAATGAATGGTTGAGTCAGTGTAGTATTTGTAGGAAAGTGTTTTCCACACATAGAGATGGAGTAAATACTGCATTTCCTACAGGTGGTTTGCCAATCACACTCACCTGTGTGAACACTCAGGATTGTACAATATTATCAACATGGAGGTTGGTAAGGAAACCTATGGCTTGCAATCCACATGTGCCTCTTTGACCAAAAATATGTGGCTCTCCAGCGGTCTCCCTTCAATAATATTTTCCAAAAAGTTTCCTATTAAAAATACAATTACAATTCCTTTTTCAAGAGTTCACACTTAGCTGATGATTAATTATAAAGCTTGTTTGTCATGCTGTCCCGGGAGAGAGCCCTGAGCTCATGAGATCCTCGAGCCCGGGGCTCCCTCCCGTTGCAAGGCGAGAGGCGAGATCGAGCTCAGGTAGATCTCGAGAACTTCCCCTTCGTAGTGTTGAAGAGCAGATAGTAGTTCTCTTTAACGAGATAGGTACTACATAGGGAGCAAGTCTATAAAGTTAATCAATCAAAATTTAGGTTTCGTGTTTTTAATCGGTGGGAGGAAACCGGAGGACCCGGAGAAAACCCACGTGAGCACGGGGAGAACATGCAAACTCCGCACAGAAAATGCCCGCTGGTTAGGTACAGCCTAGAACCATTGACACTCTTGCTGTGAGGCAACAGCGCTAAGTGCTGGGCCACCGTGTCACCCATCTAAAAAAGAGGAGGAGTAGGGGTGGAAGGGGGGATTCTTCAAAGCGAAGATAGTGGTGATATGGAACCCGGGATATTTATAGTAGTTTAGGGATCCTCTGATTGGTGCATGTTGATTTGGATAATGTGGGTCCAGCTGCTAGCAATCATAAGCACGTGATCCTCTCGAAATTAGTTTATAAATAAACTTCACTTAGTGTATTTTAGTGTGTGAGCTGCGCTGTGGTCAAACTTGACTCGATAGACCAATAAAGGCAAACAATTTATGTTTCTATGGTAATCTCATGCACATAAATTTAAACATTTAAGAGTAGTGATGGCGAAAAAAAAAAATCTATAAATTGTCCTTTTTTCATTCATGGACTTGCTAAACGTAATGCTTCATATTTGTTTATTTTTGAGTTGTGCGTGGTAAACCTGTATTATTTATAGTTAATATAAGGTTACATATACAAATTTTATATTTGAAAGGAAAGTTCTGAAATATACAGTAAGGTTGGGGGATAAATATCTATCCACAACTTTTCAGCATTTATACTGCATATATTTTGTAGTTTTGTAACCTAAAAGAGGTCAATCTGGCTCTTAGGTATCTTAAAGAGTTAGCTCGGTCCAAATGAAAATGCATCTTTTTATGTACATTATTTATATACATACACACATGTACTTCAAAACCTTTAATTTGTAAATTGGGTTTATTCAGAGACATACAAAAGTATAACTAAAACAATTATTAAATTAAAAGGACATGTCTCCCCACCCCAAAAAAAATTACCTTCTGACTTCATGAACTCTCATGTTGTATGACTGCCTTCCACAGTGAAACACGGTGCCAAATTTGTATGTTTTTAAGAGTTTTGGTTAACACAGGCTTTTAATTTGGACCGAAAAAAAACTCTAAAAAACACAGAAAAAGTAATGAGGTTTGGAATGACATTAGAATAAGCCAATTCAGTCACTTAGACTATAAACGTCAACATTAAAGCTCAAAAGTAAAATAAAAGTAATTTCTACAGCAAGTTTTTAATCATTCAGAATTCATGTGTGAAAAGAGAGGCCATTTTGGACAGAATATCAGAGTAAGCAGAAAGTGGGAGCATAATTGGCAGACACGCTTTCAGATATTTGAGATAGAAACTTGGATTCTTTTCAATTGGCTTCTGCTAATAGAATGCACACAATAGTTCTCACATATACTCAAACCTCCACACGGGACTTCAGAGGAAGAGATAGAGGCTTGTAATATCCACAGCTCTTCAAATTCCTCTGTTCCTACGGGCTTAACTAAGGGAGAGTTTAGTGAAGCGAGAAGATGGAAAATCTCACAGCAGAGTATGAGAGAAAGAGATTCAGCCTGTCTGCAGAGGGAAATGACATCCATGACCCCTGAACATGGAGTCTGTGATGGGCTCATTATCATGCCGAGAGCAGGAAAGCTCCAGAACGGAGAAAATGCAGCGGTTCCCCTGATCACGTCATTGAGTCCCACTGAG
This sequence comes from Danio kyathit, assembly GCA_903798195.1. Taxonomy (NCBI): domain Eukaryota; kingdom Metazoa; phylum Chordata; class Actinopteri; order Cypriniformes; family Danionidae; genus Danio; species Danio kyathit. Next base: position 46,965,244 of record LR812519.1, on the reverse strand, counting down.
GGATGAAGTCCAGACTAATGAAGAGTAATGAACAAGGCCAAGCACCTCACCTGGACCACCGCTTCACCAGGGGGAGGAAGCGTGTGCAGTGACATCTCTGCAAGAATCCCAGATGACACGGCCTTGATCACATTAGAGGCAATAATGGCTGCACATTTTATCTCTTTTTCAGACACACATACTAATGAGTAAAACGATATTAAAGAGAATAGTTCACCTGAAAAGGGAAAAGTGTCATTTACTCTCCTTTGTGGTGTATCAAACCTTTCTTTTTGATTTAGAGAACGGCCAGCCTGACCTCATGATTAAATGTAAATAAAAAAAATTAGCATTGTCAGAAAGTGGCTAATTCATACAAATTTATTCATATGAAAACATTCCATTTTCAAAAGGAGGCATACCCCCATTCACCAACCCAACCATCACTGGGGGATGAGCAAATTGTACTATCATTTATGATAGAGATTATTTGTATGAACTAGCCACTAAATTAAACCAAAAAAAATCCACCTAGAAATTCCATATGACTACCATGATTCAAAAACCTATTGTCATATGAATTATATGCTCTTTAATATAATTTTCTTGATTCAAAAACAAAATATTAAGGTTTTTTAAAATCATCAGAAGGTCTTGTTCACCAAATCAGTCTGAATAATTAGTTAATAGTTCTTGAATATTTAGTTGTACTATAACTATAAGTTGCACACTAAGACCTACATACTCTATAAAAAATGGGAGAGACCGGGCTGTACAGATTTCTACAATTATCTGATACATTAAAAACAGAGATGATTTTTCCCCAAATGGAAACTTCCACAAGTTTCATTCATCTCTGTTATCAAGAAGAGCTGTGTACAGCAGCAGTTTCACAGGCACACATTGGGAGGTTTAAGATGTGCTCTGTAAATCTTTCACATTACTTTATACAGTTGAAGTCAGAATTATTAGCCCCCCTTTGATTTTTTTTTCTTTTTTTAAATATTTCCCAAATAATGTCTGTAACAGAGCAAGGAAATTTGCACAGTATGTCTGATAATTTTTTCTGCTGGAGTCTTATTTGTTTTATTTTGGCTAGGATAAAAGCAGCTTTTATTTTTTTATGAACCATTTTAAGGTCAAACTTTTAGCCCCTTCAAGCTTTTTTTTTTTTTTTTTTTTTTTTATTAAAAAAAAAAAAAAAAACATTAATTGCTCCAAGACAATTTAATATTTTACTTAGCAACACAATAATTATTGTATAAAATGTATAATTTATGAAAATATTTATATTTATATATTATTTATAATAACAATTTGCCCTTTAATACAAGCAGTCAGATATTTGTACTGTACCTTTAATTTTTTTACCTGATCAAAGAAAACACTCTTTGTTTGAATGTATAAAACAAAACTAAATTACATGAACAGAACGACATGAGCATTTATAGCAAATAAACAAGTGTAAATATTTGTGAGCGTTGTTGAGCTAATTCTTAAACTCCTATGACTGATCACATTGTCAACAGAAAATGCTGCGATTGGGTTTACAGCTTTCCTTTATTTTCCTAGCCTGATGTACTTGTCTTACAAGCAGAAATTGTGCACGGTTATCTGCTTAAGTAGTTGGAGCATTTTAATTACTTGCGGTCTACTCTCTCCTCATAGTAATCTACCTCCATATAACGCATATGTGATAAATGACATCAGTACTAAATAACTGGTTATGATTAATACTGAATTGTTTGGTGTCATCGTGGTTTTATATCATAGCATTTTATATTTGAACTTATATACGTATGTTTTTATACAGCATAAATATATATATATATATATATATATATATATATATATATATATATATATATATATATATATATATATATATATATATATATATATATATATATATCACACTATATATAGCCTCTCTCACATGGTCGCCCACTGAAGCTAAGCAGGGCTGCGCCCAGTCAGTACCTGGATGGGAGACCACATGGGAAAGCTAGGTTGCTGCCAGAAGTAATGTTAGTGAGACCAGCAGGGGGTACTTAACCTGCAGTCTCTGTGACTCTTAACACCCCAGTATAGTGAAGGGGATGCTATACTGTCAATGAGTGCCTTCTTTCGGATGAGACATTAAACCGAGGTCCTGACTCTCTGTGATCATTAAAAATCCCAGGATGTCCTTCAAAAATGAGTAGGGGTTAAACCCCGGCATCCTGGCCAAATTTGCCGACTGGCATCTGTCCATCATGGCCCCCTAACAATCCCCATAATATAATTGGTGTCATCACTCGGTCTCCTCTCCACCAATCAACACGTGTGTGTTGTGTGCGGTCTGGCGCAATACGGCTGCAGTCGTGTCATCCAGGTAGATGCTGCACACTGGTGGTGGATGAGGTGATACCCCCCCCCAAAAAAAAAAAAATGTGTTAAGTGCTTTGAGCGACCAGAAAAGCGCTATATAAATGTAAGGAACATAAATATAATAACACTAATAACAATAAACCTGTAGTGTAAGTCCAGTGTCGGAAAAAGAGCATTATTAAATTTAAGCTCAACTGTTAATGTTGCCCATATTTTTTGTCCAAGTTTGGGTTGAAACAACTCAGCATTTATAGAGCGTATAGTACGACGTTTTTGGGTGTTCTTTGACTAATAATAAATGACTTATTGGACTACTTTTTTCATTCAAATATCCAGTGCTTGCAGAAAGCAACATGGATATTCTACCATTAGCTTAACATTTGCTTGTCAACAAAGTCATCGTCTAGCCATCAAATTAGATCTGACATCTTTGTAAATCATAATATCATTGAAAATAAATCACCTTTTTAACAATAATGCTACGGCTTAAATCAGTTACCAGTACGCTGGATACAATCTTGTTAACATGGAAAAGAAACGAAAACAAAAGGGTCTTTCAAAAGACCTTGTCAATAATCATCCCACACTTTTGTTGCGCACAGCTGTGAAACTGTTTTGTTGCCAAACAGCAACAAGCCCCATTACAACACAGCGAACAGTTTAATAACACTTTCAGCACTCATGAAAACCACGTAAAACTCAAGTGTGTTTTTTTATATTAATGGCCCCAAAAAAATGCTCATCTTTATTGAGCCGGCATCGCTCAACGTTGAAGCATGAAGTAATGCAGTTCCTTCCTCCCGAACGCCACACCCAGCCCGGAAATATCTACATCCCATTACTTTTACTACCTCATAATCAAGGCAGCTGACACTGTCATTACTCAATTTAATGTGTCTGTCATCAAATCAGACAATCTCAAATGCTGCATTGTGAATCTAAGCCCTTGTCATAACAGCGGGAGGAAGTTAAATCAGCAGCGTTTGAAGCAATGATAACAGGTTAATACAAAAATCTCCTTATGGAAGCTTTGTTCCTCCCTCGTGACTTCAGCTAAAGGATACAGTATTTCATCTAAGAGCTCGTGAAGATAAGAGAATAATACTGTACGCAGTAAATTTGCCCCCAATTCAAAACACTTTTAGCAATGCTGAAATTTATCGCACATTTAGACAAGTGCCCTTCACACGACCTCGAAGTGAAATGTTAAACTGATCCAAATTCTTTGTCTTTTAAAGATAAATAGGCCTTCAAGGACATTCGGCTATGGCTGTAAATAAAGCGAGACCTGCATCTGCTAATTAATACACTTTACCCTTGAAATGATTAGACAAGATCAAGCATGAGAATGCAAAACACTGCAGCAGAATTGAAACTTTGAATATGTATAAGCTTCCTGCATCCTCTCATTCTGTGGGTCTGGCTTTATGTCATCATCTTTTTTTTCTTGAATATTTATTCTCCGTTTATCATTATCATCTAATAAAATGTCAGCATATCACAGAAGCGAGATAAATGACGCATTGTTCTTTGACCTTGTCACAGTTTAAACCGTCTCTCTTTTTAACAGGGACTTTTTTGATGCAGTAATCAAAGCAAAAGGATTTAAATTGGTTTTTGAAGCATGTCTTATATATCATTTCATGGATTTACCATTATTTCAGTATCTGGACCGTAAGTGAGTTTTGCACTCAGTTTCGCATCTAGGCCCATCAAGCTGAGAAACTCACCTGTCGATATCTGATTATGTGCTGCGAGACGTCGGCAGGCCTGCTTTGAAGTTTAAGAGCATTGATTGGCTGTGCTGTAAAACTCAGTTAGGAGATGTATTTTCGATTGGAGATGAACCTGGGAGTTCTTTTCCAGCGGGGCTCTGGAGGATCCGCGTGCTGTCCTCTCTCTTATCTATGCACATGCAGGCGGCTGCAGGATCGATTTGGGCAGCGAGTACTGTATGGCTTTATTCGCAGCTTTCATCTCCTGCAGTGGACCCTCGGTTCAAAACCGGTTTGACAGTGGCAACATCTGAAGCTGAACTTGACTGAGTGGCAGGCATCGTTCGGATTTATCCACCTCTCAAAATCATATTTGATTGGGCCGAGGGCAGGACGGTCATGGAGGCTGGAGTATTCTGGAAAAGAAATGAAATGACAGCTGGCTTCAAAATATGACGTGCATTGATCACAACAGTATGACAGTGAATGCAAAAGTATTCTTTTGAATAGGATATTATACTGGTTAAATGACATTTTTGGATAAAATAAAAAGAATAGCATGGTCAAAAAAAATTTATGCAATTTATATACGCAGTGATATACAAATATACTTCTATAATAAGTATGTTTTAAAGTTAAAAGCTAAAAAATATATAGGTTATGTTTCAAAAATAAGTTTCAAAATTATTTTAAAAATAAAAATACCTCAAATATATTTAAAAAATATATATCTAAAAGGGCTATAATCAATTATTTGTTATTAAAGAGCCCTATTATGGGTTTTTGAAAATCACCTTCCATTCCGTGTGCAACACAGCTCTAAGTGAATGAAAACATCCAGCTGAGGGTTAAATCTGAAAATGCACCTCATTTAAAAATATCGATTTTTTTAAATAAAAGATTCGACTCAGAGTCGTTTAAATGATTTGTCGTTCCTTCGGATCTTTCGACATAATACCAAATATGAACTGCTGGTTCCAGTAAAACGTGAACGCACCTTTCTCTTCAGACACTAGCAGAATGCAAGGGATCATGTGATTGATCATGACGCAAGGATTAACATCACTGAAAGATGTCCAGACATGTGGCTGTGTGAAATAAAGGGTTAAAGTTCATTTTTTTACAACAACATCACAGTATAGCCAACGGTGTGCCGTGTTTGTCCTGTCTTTTTTCTGATGATTAATACAATAATCTACCCTGCAGCGCGGGATTCACCGGCCGTTTGTTATTAAAGGAAGGATCAGCAAAGACTACTCATGTATGGGACTTTTTCAGTGACTGTTACACAGTTTGTATGGACCAGTTTCTTCTTTCTTCCAGATCCTCTAAGTGTTTCTCCTTTCTACACAGCATGAGGTGTGATTAAAATGGTTGCCTCCTTTTCTGTAGTTTGCAAAATATGTACTTAATTGTGTGTGGTAACTTGTAATCACGTATCTGTTATAAATCAGTGCTTGTAATGTATCTCTCAGGTTAAATCTTTATGGCCTATTTCACATATCACGTCCAAAACCAAATTGAAACGCAACGCGTGCTCTTCCTTTAGCGATTTAAGTGCATTTGATCTTGTGCTGTTTGTTGCTATGGCCACCATCAGCTGTTCCTCACATGTGCGGTCAATTTTAACTGTGTGGATTAATACTGAATGTGTGTTGTTGTTATTACTAGGGGTTAGTGTTAAGAACAGAGTATATGCTGGTGTTTAACTGAATTGCTTTAATGCATTCCTGCATTGGGCTTACACATATACTCTGTGCTCTGACTACTTCTTAAGTGTTTCTCTCCATCTCACGCTAAACAAAGTCGACCAATCACAACAGACTGGTTCATCGGACCAATCAGAACAGATTAGCTTCGCGCTAACGAGGGGTTTGAGAACAAATGAATCACTGAATGTTGGGATAATTAGGTTAATATAAATGCATATTATAAGACAATGAAAGTGTTCTTTGACCTTGCATGCATATCAGAGTGTTGTTGGAGACCCCTAAAACCAAGATATGACCTTTTTATAATGCATAATGGGGCTTTTTAAATGTTTTGCTTTTGTTTTTGACTGCATCACTGCTACACACTTAAAATCCTCTTAACATTTTTCTTTACTTGAGCCTCATAATCATGTCCTGAAATAACTCTTTTTTCAGCTGAACTCCAGTATAACATATTCACTTACCTTTAGGTTTGGCATTTAGCTTACAGCATTGTACAGTACGTACAGTAACTAATTAAATCAGACTGAAATGTTTTTTTTATAAACCTGTTATGTCAAGACTTATGCACCAAAAAAAAAAAACTAAATAGCATTGATAATCCTATGGAACAGAAATCCAAGTGTGTGTATCACTCATAAGTGAACATTATAGCATTAGCAAATGCAACTGAACAAACATTATATACACCAATACAATAGAAGAGAGCAACCTACACTTTACGAGCATGTTCCGAGCTAAAAATTGAGAACACTTTCAGATTCCTCACTTTTATTGTTGTTGATGTGGCACTTGGTAAAAAAAAATGTAATAATTATTTGACAAATTCTATTTAAATGACAGGTTAACTTTCCTGCTTTTACCGAATTATTAGTGCATATACCAAAAAAGATGGTGAGGCATTCTAAATTGAAAACCTCTGGGAAACTGGTCATTCCAAATCTACGTATTCACCAAAGACAAATTAGAGGACGGGATATGGAGATAATCTCAATGGCCAATCAGTTTAACACTGCTGCTGGAACTGCTCGCTAATTCAGAGCTGAACAGGGTAAGGATATACCTGGGGCTAATGGAAATTCTGAATACTCATTAAAAGGCATTTCATACTGTATTCCTAAACCACATACAGTATTTGCAGTGGATCTGTCACTGATTGGATGAACAACAGGCAACCGCCTTTTGACATTTCTTACCTTTGAAGTTTTTACTTATCCTTACCTTGCACTGGCTGCTGTTTACACCACACACATTTCGTGAAATATACGTGTTTACCTCACTGCTCAATTTCTGATTGGCTGTCTCTGTTGCAAAGCATCCAGCAGCAACAAACAAACATTGCTCTGTTTCACACTTAACAGAATGCATTGCTAACCCTGCTCCAGAGTTAAAAAAGCTAAGCTTAAGGTGTGAAACGGAATGGTTTAAAAGAACATGCACAGGACAATGAACCCAGTCAGACAGAAAATACGTAAAGCAATTAGAGATGCTCCAATCAAGATTTTTACAGTCGATACAGAGTATCAATTTCATGTCATGGTCATCAGCCAATTCAAAGTACCAATTCTGATTCTTCAAGCTTTGTGTAACTTTGCCATTACATAAAGCACATTTTCCCTCTAAGTATAATAGGTCTACTTAAATGGAGATTAAGTGAGGAATGTTGCATATGATCTTTCTTATGACCATTTAGTATAGGCATGTCATGGTCAGAAGCAAAAAATGGGTCTATAAAATATTGATTATTGCAATAAGAATATTACTATATACATTTAAAATTATTAATTATTAAGAGTTATTAGCCACCTTTTGATTTTTTTTTCTTTTTTAAATATTTCCCAAATGATGTTTAACAGAGCAGGGAAATTTTCACAGTATGTCTGATAATGTTTTTTCTTCTGTAGAAAGTCTTATTTGTTTTATTTTAGCTAGAATAGAAGCAGTTTTTAATTTTTTAAAAGCTGTATTAAGGACAAAAATATTAGCCCCTTTAAGCAATTTTGTTTCGATAGTCTACAGAACAAAACATCGTTATACAATAACTTGCCTAATTACCCTAACCTGCCTAGTTAACCTAATTAACCTAGTTAAGCCTTTAAATGTCACTTTAAGCTGTATAGAAGTGTCTTGAAAAATATCTAGCCAAATATTATTTACTGTCATCATGACAAAGATAAAATAAATCAGTTATTAGAAATCAGTTATTAAAACTATTATGTTTATAAATGTGTTGAGAAAATATTATCTCTGTTAAACAGAAATTAGGAAAAAAATAAACTGGGGTGCTAATAATTAAGGGGGCTAAAAATTCTGACTTCAACTGTATATATATATATATATATATATATATATATATATATATATATATATATATATATATATATATATATATATATATATATATATATATATATATATATATATATGTTTTTTAGTGAACTGGCAATATTGCCAAAACACAGAACTTTCAGGTCTAAACACATGCTAGGCCATTCCCATATTTTGCACACCAACTATTGATAGTCACAGCAGCTCGATTGGTCGACGAGAGAGAGGGGGATTTGCACCTGAGATATCGTTACTGATCTATTAATTTAATTTAGCAAGTGTAATGCTTAGAACATCAATATGCTTCCCGTGATCTGTTCTCTTGCTCATTCACTCTCTCGTTGCAATGATTTTTGGAGTATTTTATCTAATTTGCAAGCGTAGCAGAGCCATTATGGATATGCGGGAAACTGGCAGAACTTCTGGGAGAGGTCATAAGGTTGGACAATAGATGGGGCAATCACTTCGCTCGCGTCATAGCATCTCAACACACTGGATATACAATGGTTGTGACAAAGCGACTATCACTTGCGTGAATCGCACCAATAAACTGTATAAACAGGGTTCCCACAGCATCTGTATGTATTTTAGCTGCTATGACACTCACGCAGCGATCGCTCACACCCTACGCATCATTCATCTCCTGGCATGTTGTATATGGGTGCGCATGTGTGTCTCCACGCACGTGCCGATTGATCGGAGCATCCCTAAAAGCAATTCTTTGAAATTAAAAACAGTGAAGTAATGAAATGGCAAACACAGAGTCCTGATCTAAACCTGAATTAGAATTTCTTGGCAACAAAGTCATTAATAAGAAACTCACTACAGTCTGAACTGTGGAAGATAATGAAGAAGAGATCACAGTGAAGTGTGAGGGATCAGTGAAGTCCTGTGGCCACAGATGTGATCAAAACATTTTAGTTATAATATTTTGTAATTCACTGATGTTCTCTAATATTTCACAAAATAAATACTAGCACACAAGCCTACTAACTAAACACTTACTTAATTACACTGGGAAAAAGACTTTAAATTTTGCAGACATGTTTTGTGGTCTGATGGAACTAAAATTGAACTGTTTGGCCATAATAACCAGTGTTACATTTGGAGGTCAAAGGGGGAAGCTTACAAGTCTAGGAACACCATCCCAAATCATAGCATCTCATAATACTGGATATACAATGGTTGCAACAAAGAGACCATCACTTGCATGAGTCGCACCAATAAACTGTATAAACAGGGTTCGCACCGCATCTGTATGTATTTTAGCTACTGTAAAACTCACGAAGTGATCGCTTACACCCCACGCATCATTCATCTCCTGGCATGTTGTAGCTGCTGATGTACAATATATGGTTGCGCATGTGCGTCTCCTCTGCTTGTAAACTCATAAACAAACACTTGCGATCGGTTCATGAGATTGGGCAGATCAGCAAGTACCGATCAAGTCATTAAATGTGATTGTTGGCCAATATCGATCTCCGGCCGATTGATCGGAGCAGTGCTAAAAGCAATTATTTGAAACTGAAAACATTGAAGTAATGAAATGGCCAGCACAGAGTCCTGATCTAAACCTGAATTAGAATTCCTTGACAACAAATTTCTAAATAAGAAACTCACTACAGTCTGAACTGTGGAAGATAATGAAGAAGAGATCACAGTGAAGTGTGAGAGATCAGTGAAGTCCTGTGGCCACAGTTGTGATCAAAACATTTTTTTATAATATGAAATAAGTTATTATAAGTTATAATATTTTGTAATTCGCTGATGTTCTCTAATGTTTCACAAAGTGAAGTTTATGTGTAAACTAATTTCGAGAGGAGCATGTGCTTATGATTGTTCTCAGCTGTTCCAGCTTTATCTCAAGATTGATTATCCAATCAGACGACTCCTAACTCACTATAAATAACCAGAGTTTTCTTATCTCAATATCTTCATCTTGAAGAACCCCCCCACCCACCTCTATTTTTCCCTCCTTTTTAGACGGGCGACACGGCGGCCCAGCGCCTAGCACTGTCGCCTCACAGCAAGAATGCCGCTGGTTTAAGTCCCTACTAAACCAGAAGACATTTCTGTGTGGAGTTTTGCTTGTTCTCCTCTTGCTCGCATGCGTTTTCCCCGGGTTCCTCCCACAGTCCAAATAACACGCACCCAAAGTAAATTGAACACACAAAATTAATACCATAGTCAAGCTAAGAAAACACTTCTTTCCTCAGTCATCTATTTCCATCATTCAGCTAGAATAAGCCGGGGGAGTATATCGAGATCTACCTGAGCTCAAACTCCCCTCTCGCCCTGCAAACGGGAGGGAGCCCAGGGCTCGAGGATCTTACAAGCTCAGGGCCCTCTCCCGGGACTGCATGCCAAACAAGCTTTTATTATCAATCATCAGCTAAGTGTGAACTCTTGAAATGAATACTAGCACACAAGCCTACCAAGTAAACACTTAAAACCCCTTCAAATTTGGAACTATTATTATTATTATCATTATTATTATTTTAGAAATAAAAAGTATTTATGAATTGTTCTCCAATTTTGATCTCAACTGTATATTGGTTTCATCCTCTAATCCAGTATGTCAGAGCATGTAATCCTCCTACCCATAAACACAGTTTAACTTTCAATAAATAGCCCAGCTGACCCAAACCTCAATTAAGGGGCTTGTCAGATTATCATAATCATGATACATTCCACCTGACCCAAACTGCCTCTCCGAATTCATTTCCATCTCATTAACAAAGGCTAATTGCGGGCCCAAATACTGTATAACTGAAGCATGTGGCCACTGATAAACTCAACACGGCGCTCTCACACACTCGGGGGCCGGAGTCCGCCAGAAAATGGAGGTCTTTTAAAGGTTGTTCTGAAGATCATACAGCCCCACGGGCATGATTAATACTGCATGCTGAGAACCAAGCGAGGCTGCTTAGAAACCCAACCAGTCATAACGGGTAATGATATCTATGTGCTGACAGGAGAACGGGTGGAGAAAAGGGAATATTGTGGACAGGTGACCTTTTCTCTGGCAGGACCTGGTCTAACCTCTGCTACAAAATCTGTCGACTGTAATAAGCCAGAAAGGGAGACCATAACATAAATGCTATTTCGAAGAACAGCAGGAAAAAGCAAAGGAGCGTTCGGGGAGGTTTCGTTGTTCATCTATTCAATCACAACGAGTTTCCATGGCAAACTGGGGTTCGGGTGGCCTCTGCTAAATAACATCTGGCTGCATTGATTTCAGTTAACCTGCCATCTAGCCTTAAATATCGGATACAAGAGCATGCTGTAGCGGTTTAAGGCACAGCTGGGGATGTTGTGTGGCTATCCGAACAGAAAGAATGGCATTCAATAAACACTTTCCAAAAGTGGTTCATAACCATGTTAATTGAGGGCATAGAGAACATTTATTATGAGGTGGACTGCGCTGAAACCGTTATTAACTCTCAGTACGGGCAAAGCAGACAGTGGAAGCGCCTTAGACCGTAGCTCTTTAACAGAGTCTAATGTATTGAGGCACCTCAGGTGGCAGCCTCTTTCCTTTGATGAGGATGTTTACTTTTAATATCTTCTTCGCTGGCGAGCTGCAGGGCATTATTAAAGCAATTTTCTGACTTCAGAGAGCCAATTACATCGACTATTTGGGGTAAACAATACCCATGGTATGGCACCTTCTCAATGGAATAGTGGGCAAATCCTCTAATGGAAATTACAGAAATAAATAAATAATGCTTATTTCATTTTCGCAGGGTTAGTTCTTGGGAGTCTATAAATAATCCAGTAATGCTGACTTATTAAAATGTGCCTGAAACTCGCCAATTATTTCTGTCGGTTAAATTAAGAATGCACAAGGAAGAAACTGTAAATTAAGGCATTAAACTGGCAGGATTTTCTTTTTCTGGCAGAGATGATTATGTTGCTGTGTTATATAATACAGAGTGAAGACGCCGGTCAATGGCATGTATTTGGAGTGACACTACGAATAAATTAAAAATAAACATGCACTCATGTTGGTTTCAGTGTCAGGTAGTGTAAACATCAAGTAAAAATAGTTTTTGTGCACCTTAAATGAAATGCCTTTTCCATGTTTTTTTTATGTTATTTAAATATAAAAAAAATAGAAGTACATACAGTTGAAGTCAGAATTATTAGCCTCCTTTTGAATTTTTTTTATTATTTCCCAAATGATGTTTAATAGAGCAATGAAATTTTCACAGTATGTCTGATAAAAAAAATTTCTTCTGAAGAAAGTATTTTGTTTTATTTCGGCAAGAATAAAAGCATAAAAAATTATTTTTTTTAAAAGTCATTCTAAGGTCAAAATTATTAGCCCCTTTAAGCTATGTATTTTTAGATGGTCTACAGAACAAACCATCGTTATACAATAACTTGCCTAATTACCCTAACCTGCCTAGTTAACCTAATTAAGCCTTTAAATATCACTTTAAGCTGTATAGAAGTGTCTTGAAAAATATCTAGTCAAATATTATTTACTGTCATCATGGCAAAGATAAAATAAATCAGTTATTAGAAATGAGTTATTAAAACTATTATGCTTAAAAATTGTTGGAAAAAAAAAATAAACAGGACTAATAATTCAGGGGGGCTAATAATTCTGACTTCAACATTATGTGTTTCTGAAAACATGGAATATGCTATATTGACCCACTTTTTTTTTAATAAATGATAAATTAAAATATTCATATTTAAATTTGTAAAAAAAAAAAAAAAATAGTAGTTTTAAAAGAAATTGTAAATAGTAACATCAAATCCAGAGAACCAAAATGTTGATGTAGTCCAATTATTTCCCTCAGCTATATTATATTAGAGATTAATTCCAAATCAACCATATTTAATTTATAAAGTTTTATAAAAGTTACAGCAGCAGGCGTATAGTCTAAACTAAGTATGTTTTGTTAAAAAATGGTCAAATAATCTAATATTTCTGCCTTCTCTGTTATTACAGTATTGTGAGATATTTTTTTTTCAAATATTAAAAAATATATCATGGCTTAGTTCACACAGAGAAGGTGATTTATTTCCACAGGGTAATTTTTATTAAAAGAAAGCAAACACACTCAAGACCACAAAGAATACACTGGAGAAATGAAAACCAACAGAAAAAAGAACAAGATAATGACAGGTAAAAACAAGGCACAGGTGGGACTAATCAAACAATTAATATGATATTAATGGGCTCTATGCACAGCTAGTGTTTTTCAACCAATGATAAACTTCCGGTGAAAGCTTAATGTGACTATTCGATTTAATAAAGTTCTTTTTACAGTATCAGTGTTGCAATGTAATTAAAATACAATCAGTTAAATAGACTTAAGCATTAATTTAGTTGTTTAAGCGTGAAACGAGATGAAGGACCGTGTAACCACTTTAGCGCCGTCAGGATTAGCAGGCTTAAAGGTGCAGTATGTAAGTTTGACACCCAGTGGTTGAACTAGGTATTGCACTCCTGGATCATAATAAAAGTACGCTAGGATGCCAGATTGTGTACAGGAGCGTGTGATTTAAACTGTGTTCTAAATAAAAGCAACGACACGCGATAGAGGGAATATTTTCCATATTAAAAGGAGTTTTTGTCCTAACCAACACCTCGAATTGATATATTAGAAATGGCTTCTATTTCTCACAGCTGAACAACAGAAACCTATGACAGCTAGATCACCTCAGGTAAGCCTTGTGTGCTTTATTCTGTGCTAAATGCTAACAATGCGAGTTTGAATGCATTTTACATGGCATTTGTTGCCATATACTGAAAGCAGAAAGTTCACCTCAGATCTTGAAAATACAATAAACCGTCTGAAATTGAACTTTAGAACTAAACACATATGAGTGATTCAGCATCTACATTGATGTTAAAGTGGGTTAACATGTATTAAATAGATTCTAAACCTTACCGTTTCGTGAGCGAGTGCATATTCTGTGCTTCTGAATGGCTGTATTTACATTTCTGCCATGTTTCGTCTGGTGCAAACAGCCAAATAGCTGATCACTGCCTTTCTCGTCACAGCGTGTTGTTAGGACACGCGGTTACAATGTAACCTGCTCACCTAATGTTTACGTTCATAATATTTATGTAATTTGCTAATTAATAACCTCATGTGGAACTGCATCTGTCTCCCATACTGTTCTTTTTGGTCACGGACGCATGCTTTCAGAGTCTTACTGAATGAATGAATGAAATACGCTGTTTTCCAACAAGGCAACCCAGGGTGCTGAAATATAATTGGCTAAACTGGCATCGTGCATATGAAATTTATCTAAACAAAGACAGAGTTCCGGCACGGAAAACCCATTTTCAAAGCAGAATATCTGACTTCAGCATTGTTTTTCAGTTAAACAAGTATGTTCACTTGGGATGTTTCTTAAATATCTGCACACATATTATGGTATTTTTATGCTTTAGAAGAGTCAAAAACTTACATACAGCACCTTTAAGCAGAAACTCCATTGAAAATACTGGAGTAAAATAAACTGTCATATTTTAAAGACATGGCGGCGGGAAATGAAATTTAATGCAGTGCTTCTTGTCCGGTCTAATACTCACTTTATATTGTATATCAATAAGGCAGTGAAGATCAAAGATTTTTAAAGAAATCAGACCTAAAACATGGCTTTTTTTTTTTTTTTAATAGAAAGACAGTTCACCGGAATCGCTGAGGCTGGCTGGCAGAAATTGAAAGTCTGTGTGCATAAACCCCATTAAAAACCAAGAACACAGGAACTAAACAGATTGAGTTAAGTCCAGTTCTATGTGTTTTGGCTGTTCAATTGACCTTATGCTTTAAAGGATCTTAAGCCAGTTAGAAACTTTCGATGAAGTGTGGATCATTGATTTTGAACAAAGCAGATTTTAAATCCAGCATGTACAGAATGGCAGGACAGTGGTAACAGAAATGCCCATGCTAGCTAATAAAAATCTACAGAAGTATTCTTCTTAACACAGACAGTGTTAAATTATTTTATTATAATAATTTATTATTCAATTATTAACGTTCTAATGTGTTCCTAATCCTGTTCCTGTCATAAATCACACAGTGTGTGACATAAATGTTCAAGGCAGGCTCCATGATTACTGCCATTAAATGAACAACCCTTTTCATGGTGGGATAGCTATCTAATCAGAAAAAAAACACAAACTAACCACTATTGGCATATAGTAAAGATAGAAAACTAAACATCAAAACTAAACTCAAAGAACCAAACATCGACACAGTAAGTGAAGTGGAGCCATTTTGTATTTAATAAAAACATTCATTCATTCATTCACATTTATGCAGGTTTAACAAAGTCAAATTTTACTAGACTTTTTTATATTATATTATCATTCATTATTTCTTAGCCAGATTTTTTAAAATAAATTGTCAAAACCAGCAAACCCTAGTTGTATACAGTACATACACATTTTTCAATAAAAAATTTTTCAAAATATGGACTGTAAATACACAGAGACCTTTTAAACGAATATGATTTGTAAGGACAATAATTAAACCATATTGTAAATAGAGTTATAAATAGGGTTTTGTTAAAAGTTCTATAGAGGATTGTTGGTGCTTGGATGTGTGTTGGGCAGCTTTACATGGACATAGGAAAATTAAGACCTGTTTACAATTATTTTATACCTACAGGACAAAATTTCATAAAATGTAAGACTTTTTAAAGCCTAAAATTTAGTTTTTGAAATTTAAGAAATTTTAAGACCCTGTGGACACCCTGAATCTTTTTCCTTAGGTTTAGGGTGCTTTCACACCTAGACTTTTGTTTCAGAACCTGGTGCGTTTCCCCAGTTAGCGCAGTTCATTTGCAATATGTGAATCCAGCAATCACGCTCGAATCTGCGCCAAAACAATTGGTCTGATATGAATGAATGAGGTGGTCTCGATTGAAACGAACTTTGGAACAGATTGATTGTAGTGAGAAAGCAAAACGATCCGAACCAGGCTATATCACAGAGTATTATGGATATGTAATAGGCATATGGCTATAAGAAGAGAGAATTATGAGTAGGGCGGGATGACATTCCTACCGGTAATTGTGTGTTTCAAGTCAAATACAAAAGTGAAAGCATGTTAACTATTAACAAGGGCTGTTTATCCATTAGAAAAACTGACCGAACAGCAGTCTTGGTTCATGTTAATTCTCTCTATAATGTAAAGCCTATAATTCATAAGCCAACTGCTATGTATGAGAAAGTCTTACCTCTGATTTATTTTTGGTGACGATGTCTGAGGGTGTCACCATTCAAAATGAAAGCAAAGCTTTTCGCTTATAACGTCTTATTGCTCATCGTCATAAATTAAAATAAGAGAGTATGACAGCTGAGCGGGACACTGAAAATGCACGTGACTTGTTCTATCTATTTTGGTCTAGAAAACACTACAGCACTAGAAACAAAGTGCAATATTGTAACAATTTTAATCCCTGTTTTGGAACAAAATAATCAATTCACAGAGAGCATACCCTTAGTCTCTATTTCAGAGGTCACCACAGAGGAATAAACCGCCAAGTATTCTGGCATATGTTTTATGCAGCGGCCACAACCCAGTACTGGGAAACACTCTGGTTACTAAAGTAACCCTCGTTCCCCGAGGGGGGGAACGGAAATGCTATGTGGAAACTTCCACTATGGGGATTTCATTCAGAAAGCCAATCATCTGAAAGAGTATGTAAACGGGCCAATGAAATGCCAATGAGTTGGCAGCTTCAGCTTGCGCACCTGATGCTCGTTGCAATTAACTTGCTATAAGAGTACATGTGCGAGCAAAGCCAAAGCATCATTTTTTTAGCGGAAGAGACTTTCACCTCAACAGCTAAGGGGCAATCATTATGGCGAAGGAACATAGCATTTCCGTTCCCCCCCCTCGGGGAACGAGGGTTACTTTAGTAACCAGAGCGTTCCCCTTCGGAAGGGGAACTTCAATGCTATGTGGAAACTTCCACTATGGGGAAATGTTTGGAAAACGCCATAATGATTGAACCTTACCTTCGCCCCCGATGAGAGGTTTGCCAGGCAAAGAGCGTGAGCGCACCTGCGTCACCAGAGGCGCGGTCTTCCAACGTGTTCCCTGGCCCTTACTTATCCCACTTCAACAGAAGATTTACGGATTTAGATATTTTTCGGGAGCCGCAAATGCGTCTAGAATAATTTCTAGGAATTGAATACGACAGTACGTTGGGAATGCGTGCAGTCCTGATAGGGAGGACGCTGCGGAGGCCACCTGCTACCCAAGTGGGGAGACTGGGGCAAATAGCATATGAACTAACCCTGAGAAGGGGGAGTAAGCATATGAAATTAGATGGTTAGCGGTGAGGGAAGACACGGGTCCGCCTGTGAGGGGGGACTGCACCGTGGCAGTATAAGCATATGGGATCGCCTAGTGGGGATCGCACATAGCAGGCACCTATACCCAGAACGCGGGCTGACCATCGGGCAGACCAGCAACGTAACGGGCCAGTGCCTGACTCCTCCGCTGAGTCAGGTGCTGGGGGCCTCGGAGGAATATCTGCAGGGTTCGCCAGCGGGGAACTTTTCTGACAGAGCGAAAAAGCGCACGTATCTCTGGGTTAGAGAGAATGGCGCAGCAAGCGTTTTACAACACCTAACCGAATTTCTCATTCACCGCGTGAGAAAATCGGCTCCCCTCAAGATTAATAAATCTTCTAATAGGTGTCGCCCAGCCCGCAGCTCTACAGTGTCTGTTAGAGAGGCGCCGCGTGCTAACGCCCAAAAGGATGCGCGCTTCGAGGAGCGCGCTCTCACTCTTGGGGGACGCGGCTCGCCCTGGCTCAGATGAGCGAGGGAGATTGCATTCAGAGATCAGTGGGTATGTTCCAACCTCTGTTTGGATACGGCACTTCCCGTCTGCCGATCACCATAACAGATAAAGAGCTGAGTACGGTCCGTGTAATAGCAAAGTGCAAAGGACCAAATAAAGGGCCTGGGTCTGCCTCCTCCGTGGGCAGCGCTTGCAGGTTCACTACGTGGCTGAAAGAACGCTGTAGGAACCTAGGGCACCTAGGTGGGCCGGGGTCTCAGGTAAACGTGAGAGTGGGCCGACCCAAAACGTTGGCACATTTCGCTGACCGAAAATGCCTCCAGATACCCACCCATTTGGCCGATGCAAACGCGACCAGCAGAGCTGTCTACCTGGACAGAAATCTTAAAGATACTGAGTCGAGTGATCGAGCAGACCTCTCCTAAGAGAGATCTCCAAGTGGGTATGAGAGGGAAACAGGAAAATGAATATTCATGTCTCGCGCCTCTGGGAACTGGATGATGAGACGATACTTCCCAGCGCGCCGCCATCGCCGCATCCTTAGAGCGGGGATGATCGTAACGCCAACCCCTCAGAGCGGAGGGGACAGCCTAGCTCCAGTCAACTGAAGGAGGATAGCATCACTCTGATCTGGCATGTTCAGGGTTCCTTCTCGGGGAAAAAGGTAACCACACAGCGAATAGACTCCACTTCAGGCGTGGGCATGCCTCGTAGAGGGTGCTCAGCCTGAGTGACAGTGTTAACCACCTAATCGGTAAGTCACCTAAGTCCTCCGCGCTCCATCTATGAACCGTACGTGAAGCATAGATCTGGGCGCGGGTGCCAAACGGTGCCTGTCCCCTGTTCCCAGGGGATGTGCCAGGGAGGGGCCATCACGAGGAGAGAGTTGAAAGCAGGTCCGATTGGGCCAGAGAGGCGCAATACGAGAGCTGTTCCTCGACCTCCCTGACTTTACACAGTATCTGTGCGAGTAGGCTCACTGGAGAAATGCGTATTACGCACGCCCCGAGGCCAGCTGTGTAGCCAGTGGACTTTGCAGGGTTCGCCAAGTGGGGAACTCAAGTGAGAGCGCACGAATCTCTGAGTTAGAGAGAGAAAGGCGCAGCACCGAACAGCTGGACAGTCGGGGGTGGAGTCTCCATTTTCCCAGGCGAAACTGCCGTGAGAGCGAATGGGCTGCACGGTTGAGCTCGGTGGGGGAAAAAATGGAATGCAGCGATTGCGCCGCGTATGACTCCGGGGGAGCAGACGGCGAGCGAGCTGAGACATGCTGCGAGAGCGGATACCCCCACACGGTTGATATACGCCCCCGCTGCCGTACTGTTCGTCCTGACCAGTACGTGTTGTCGCTCCAGCACCGGTAAAAAACGGCGGAGAGCGAGAAACACTGCCAACAGCTCTAGGCGATTGATATGCCAATGCAACTGGGTTTTTTTCAGCTGCATGCCCGCAACACACGGCGCCCCAGCCAGTGCTGGAAGCATCTGTCAAAACGACAATATGTCTGGACACCTGTCCTAGAGGCACTCAGGCCTGTAGGAACGAGGGGTCGTTCCAGGGGCTGAGGGCGCGGCGACACAGCGCAGTGACAGTCACTCGGTGTGTGTCCGCGTGCCATGCGCGTCTGGGGACTCGATCGTGAAGCCAGTGCCGAAGTGGTCTCATATGGAGTTATCCGAATCGTACAGCGGCTGCGGATGTCATATGCTCCAGGAGCCTCTGAAAGATTTCAGTGGAACCACTATTTTGCTGTCGAACTCTCACAGACAGTTCAGCATTAGCCGAGCGCGCTCTCTGGAGAGGCGGGCTGTCATGGTGACCGAGTCCAGCTCCAACCCGAGAAAAGAGATCCTCTGCACGGAGGCGAGTTTGCTCTTTTCTCGGTTGACCTGAAACCCCAATAGGTGGAGGTGCTGGAGCACCTTGTCTCTGTACATAGTCAATTACTCCCGCGAGAGGGCTAAAACAGCCAGTCGCCGAGATAATTGAGTATGCGGATGCCCGCGAGCCGAAGGGGCGCTAGGGCACCCTCCGCGAGCTTGGTGAAGACCCGCGGATACAGAGAGAGCCCGAAGGGGAGGACTTGTACTGTCAGGCTCGCTCGACGCAGACCGCAGAAAAGTGACGGTGGCGTGGAGTATGGAGACATGAAGTACGCGTCCTTCAGGTCTATGCTGCAGACCAATCCCGAGGACGAACGCACAGGAGGATGCGCTTCTGCATAAGCATTTTGAACGGCATCTTGTGCAGACAGCGGTTCAAAACGCGCAGATCTAGGATTGGCCGTAACCCACCGCTCTTTTGGGTACGATGAAGTACAGGCTGTAAACCCGCTCTCCATCTCGGCTGGAGGGATCGGTTAGATTGCATCCTTCGCCAGGAGGACAGCAACCTTCTCTCACAAGACAGGGGCGGGCACAGGGCTGACCCTGGTGACGTACACCCCGTGAACTTGGGAGGCCGTTTCACGAATCGAATCGCGTAGCCGAGTCTGATCGTGCGTATGAGCCACCGCAAAGGGCTGGGCTGCGCTAACCAGGCAGGCAGAGCCCTCGCTAATGACTGCATCGCTACAATCGCTGACGTACCAGCAGTGGGGCAGCGCGGAGTGGGAGTGCTGATCCGGGGAGCGCTGGGGTCCCGCGGAAGAGCTGGAGATGAGAGATTTACTCACCTTGCACTCAGACTCCGGAGGAGAGGGCTGGAGGTGTGAGAGAAAGGAGACCGTCCTCCCAGACCCCGTGAGCCACTGGCGAAGTGCGCCGATCCTGCGAGCTGGAAGGCTTTTCATCGCGTCCCAGACTGGCAGTATTCGGGCTGTCACATCCAGGGAAGGGAAAGATGCTTTCTCTCTGAGGAGCCCGGCCCCCCACCGGGGAGAGAGCAAGTTCCCTCTTCTCCAGATGGCCATCTCAAGAGCGCTTCGCGGTCCGTTATCCGGACTTAACTGCGCCCTGGGACGGGGAGCGCTGGTTGCCTGCGAGGTGCTCGGCGCTGCCGCTGGCCGGAGGCGCAGGCGGGGGTGGAGCAGCACTCGAAGACGGCGCTCTCGGCGACAAGCAGTGGATGTGGATGGTTCGGCGGGAGGGGAGCGGTCTTACATCCCTGCCGAAGGATGGCCCATCGTATCCGACTGCACCGCCGTGAATTCCTGGGTGAATTCACCAACGGTGTCGCCGAACGGGCCAGACTGGTATATGGGGGAGTCAAGAAAGTGAACTTTGTCGACTCCGCGCATATTTTTGCCAGGTTTAGCCCGAGGTGGCGCTCCTGGACCACTAACGTGGCCATCGTCTTTCCCGGGGCACACGCAGCGGACTTGAGATCCATGGAGCTCAGTTGGGTGCGGTGCGGGGCTTGTAACAAGCCTGGGTCAGAACCACCCTCGTGCAGCTGGGCCAGCGCGCGCGCATGGACCCTGGCGTGCAGGGTGGAAGCAGTCTGGCCCGCGGCTGTGTGGGCTCTGGCTCGGGAGGCAGAAAACCAACACGCCTTGGACGTGAGATGAGGCTAATTCCAGCAGAAGTAGGCACCACGCGGGCCCGTGATGGCACTCTCAATCTGGGGAATCGACTCGTACTCCCTGGCTGCTCCACCATCAAGAGTGGTGAGGTGGAGGCGCACGCAGATCAGGCAGAGAAAGGTGCCCTCAAGACTGCGTGAGCCCACTGTGCACTTCCGGGAAGAGAGGGATGGGAGGCTAGAAGGTATTGCCTTTTAATCCTCCACATACACCCATCTAGTCGGTCCGGCCCCGGGGCTGGGGGATAAACCATCTCCAGACCCACGACCGAAACAGCACGGGAAAGCACGGTTATCATGTCTGTTTCAAGATCGGCCGCCGCCGCGCTCGCTCCCGATGGGAGGGAACGGAGGGGGGGGGGGATCCTTCATCAGACCATGACAGCCCAACCTCCGATGCAGCGGTGGACATCTGAGCCTCGGTGTCATCAAGTGAGAGGGCGGCTATCCGAGGATGGAGCGCTTCTCTCACTCAAAGCTTGGATGGATCGCATGGAGGAGTGAGAGGTCCACAAGCCCGAGGGCGGCAGATTTACTCCCACTGTAACCCTCAGATCTGCCCGAGTGCCCACCGCGGAGCGGGGGACAACTGGGGTGGGTGGCTCTTTTGCAAGAGCGAGCCGCGATCTTAACTGCGCAACAGACATGCCACCGCAGTGATGGCATGCACTGCCCACGAGCACCGCATTAACATGCTGGACCCCCAGACATGAAACGCAGTGCTCTTGCCCATCATCCGAGGACAGGAAACCACCGCATCCAGAAACGCACAGTCGGAGCGACGTCTTGAAAAAGACGCGCTGCACGACCGTGTTGCTCTTTTAGGAAATTCGCAACAATACATACCGCTCTGGAGGACCGGACCCAAAGGACGCCAGGCAAGGGAGAAACCCAGCTCGACCATCTGCCGCTGCGTGTCACACACTCTGGACCGGGAGATCGCTCTCGTTCACTCTCTGTCTGAAACTCAGCTGGAGGAACCCTCATCGACTCTCTCAGAAGGCTGTTGAAGTCTCTGAAGTGAAAATGAAGATGCTTTGGCTTTGCTCGCACATGTACTCTTATAGCAAGTTAATTGCAACGAGCATCAGGTGCGCAAGCTGAAGCTGCCAACTCATTGGCATTTCATTGGCCCGTTTACATACTCTTTCAGATGATTGGCTTTCTGAATGAAATCCCCATAGTGGAAGTTTCCACATAGCATTGAAGTTCCCCTTCCGAAGGGGAACCCCCATACACATCAATTCACACATACACACTCATACACTACGGACAATTTAGTTCATCCAATTCACCCATGGAGCATGTCTTTGGAAACCGGAGCACTCGGAGGAAAGCCATGCGAACACTGGGAGAACATACAAACTCTGCACAGGATTGCCAATAGGCCCAGCCGAGACTTAAGCCAATGACCTTCTTGCTTTGAAGTTAAAATGCTAACCACTAATAAAAATATATTTAAGATTATGCAAAAAAATAAGGCTATTTGGACAAACATGAGTGTTAACATCATCATAGGTTCATTTTATATAGTGAAACATTTTGAAATCACTATGGCCGTTTTTCAAAATGCGTTCTTGCGTCCTCGTGTCATCATCAACTGCCAAAGTTCAGTTCCAAAACTCAAGACTGCAAGAACAGAGGACACTCGATGCAGATTTGAGCGCAAAACTCACTTGAGAAATCATAGAAATCATTGCAGATGAATAAGCAGTGGTGAAGAGGTGAAAGAGGTGAAGAGGTGAAAAGCGCAGCATTTAATTTAGATGTATTATTAAAGTTAAAAGATATAACTTATTTATCTCAGGAGTTTCCCTAAATGAGAAGATGAAAGTAAACATTAACATGAAATTCTTTTCAAAGGCACATTTAGGGTGTTTATTTGCTGAAATTCATATTAAAATTAGTTTAATTTGTATTGCGCAACGTATATTTGTAAGGTCTTTATGCATATTATATATTGTTAAAAGGGGAAAAACAATAAATCGTTGTATGAACGCTGTAATGTTTAAATAATTTTCAGTTATAAACGCGTGAAGGTCATGTGACCATCAGGAAGAACGCAGCATCTCATTACTCACAGGACGCATTCTGTGCTCTCGTGGCCTCCCAAGGTAAAGACCGGTCTCCATGAGAACACAAGTCCGTTCTCTGCGTTCTTGGAATTTAGAAACATAAAAAAATGTTATAAAAAAAAAAAAAAAAAAAGATATGCCCACCTTAGAAAACAAACATTCATTTCAATGCAGTGTATGTGTGAATTGCGTTTTTACATAATTTTGAATAAACTGATTACATGATAGAACTTAGCACACTGCCGTGTCATCCTGCAGCGGTGCTCATTACACAAAACGATATCATGCATACTGTAAGACACGTATACCTCATAAAACAAAGTGTGCATTTTACACTGCAGCTAATTTGTCATCAAATCAAACTGTAATTGCTTTTTCTTCCTCAATCAGCACGACTCTGTTGTGCAATCATGCAGATATTATACACTTTTTCGGCCTGGAAGGATGATAAATCATGTTTTTAGTTCCCTTCAAATTTTCTCCCAATACTTCTTTTCTCTCCCAGTTAAATTGCCTTTAGATGGGCTTACTGTTCTCCGTCATATCAAATATGCTCTCATCAGCTGCTTGATGGATATGCGGGCCTGGTCTAATTACAATGTGGAGGAGCCTGCGCCAGGTTAGGTAGAAGGACTAAGCCATTTTGCCAGGTATTTTTAGAAGCACGGGTTTCCAATAAGATATACATTAGCTTGAGAACAGATGAGGGCTGTTTTGAACAGATGGTGCTCTCATTAGAAAACCTATTGAGTTCCAAAGGCTAAAACAGCACAGCATCGACTCAAAAAAAAAATGTCTCTGGCTCCTAGGGGGAGGAAGCCACCTGTAGATATAACAGGCTGAACCTGAATTAGCACACATGCACAGGCTTCGGTCCCTGCGGGTGAAAGGCAGGTGCTGAAAGCAGTTTAGGAGGTGAATGCTAATATTTTCATCCAAAAACATTCATGGAATTGCACTGTTTACATTAGGATAAATATGATGCTGCACCCCTATATAGCGACACATTTTCTCAGCATCATCATCATTCTGAATGGATTACACGGTTTTGTGAACGATGCCAATAATCATGTGGTTAAGTTTGCCTGCTGCCCAATTTGGGATGAAATGAATTCTCAGTTATATTCTATCAAAACGGCGGTGTGAAAGCAGTCGAGTGCGGACTGAGAAATTATATTCCTGAATGACAGAACTGCAGGCTTTCAATCTCAGGCAATTGGGGCGCAATTGGTTATATTACAGGTTGAACATTGTTCCGCCTTGATTGTTCTATTTGGTGTTTTTATGTCCCAGAGACATGAAGAGCACGCCTGACAGATTTACTGCCGTCTCAAAAGGCAGATCTGACCGATGACTCAACCCAAGTGCCTGGAACTGGAAGACCGATGTCTTTTGTATTTATGGCTCGTCTTTTTAGAGCACGTGTAGATTTACAGCATTTAAATCAACTGCGTGAGGTCACACTTGTCATGGGTGAAACATGCCCACCGTAAAGCTGGTTAACAGTGCAGCTGACATTGATTGTGTTGGGCTTTACGAGGAACCACAATATTAACAATGGGAAAAAACTAATCACAATTATTTTGGTCATAATTGTAATCATGATTATTTAAATGATTATCACTGGGCCAGATTACCAAAACACTTTTGATATATTGTTTGTATACATTCTTTTCTCTGTCTACACCTTGGCTGTTTCTCAATACCAAGTACGCAAAGTTCGGACTTGCATCCTTGGAAGTTCAAACTTGCCAAGTTCCGACTTGGAAGAACGAACTCCAGAGGATGCGACGACACAAGTTGGGTACTTCTTCAAATGGATCAGCAGTGTACTTTATAACGTCACTTAATGTCACCTCACCATGGATTCATTGGTTTCACTGAACATCAACAATAAAATAATTTAATTATATAAAGCACGTCCTTAAAAATAATATTATAACAATATTATGAATCAATATGTTTGATTTAAGAAAATGTAACATAAAGCACCATAAATGTGAAGTGAAATGAGTTACTATACAAAGACTCCTGTCTTTGATTATCAGATTTAATCAATTACAGTGGACATTATACAAGTATAAAGTAGAAGATGTAAACACTAAGAAATAAAGATAACATTAAGTAATTTGGTAAACAAAGACAAACAGCGTACAACACAGTAACATAGTTAAAGACAATTATAAAACATAACAAAATAACACTGCCAAAATACACCTGAGAACAAACACAGGGTTTATACACATTTTTACTACAAAAATTCCAGGACTTTTAGGTCAGTTTTCATGACCTAATGTTTCATGTAATGTCTACATATACATGGTAAATCATAAGAAACAGTTCAATTTATCACAGCATATCATAAAATACGCAATAGTTTCAATTTATGTTTATATCTATGTAAAATAGATGATGCTTACACAGCACTAATAATGTGAGAGCATGTATTTGGCCAAGAAAAGAAAAGAAGTAAAAACAACTAACTTCCATTCCAATAAAGTGATTTTTGTCAAACTAATTTGAGATGATCTTAATAGTTTGTTAAACTAGTAATAGTAGGTAAAACTACTTCTATTATTTCAAGAGTTCACACTTAGCTGATGATTAATTATAAAGCTTGTTTGGCATGTTGTCCCGGGAGAGAGCCCTGAGCTCATGAGATCCTCAAGCCCGGGGCTCCCTCCCGTTGCAAGGCGAGAGGGGAGATAGAGCTCAGGTAGATCTCGAGAACTCCCCCATCGTAGTGATTGAAGAGCAGATAGTAGTTCTCTTTAACGAGATAGGTACTAGATAGAGAGCAAGTCTATAGTGTTGATTAATCAATAACTTAGGTTGCGTGTTTTTAATCGGTGGGAGGAAACCGGAGGACCCGGGGAAAACCCACGTGAGCACGGGGAGAACATGCAAACTCCGCACAGAAAATGCCCGCTGGTTTGGTAAAGCCTAGAACCATTGACATTCTTGCTGTGAGGCAACAGCGCTAAGCGCTGGGCCACCGTGTCACCCATCTAAAAAAGTGGAGGAGTAGGGGTGGAGGGGGGGATTCTTCAAAGCGAAGATAGCGGTGATATGAAACCCGGGGTATTTGTAGTAGCATAGGGATCATCTGATTGGTGCATAGTGAATTTGGATAATGTGGGTCCAGCCGCTAGCAATCATAAGCACGTGATCCTCTCGAAATTAGTTTATAAATAAACTTCACAAAGCTGCAATCACACTGCACTTTTCGCTCCATAGACTTCCATAGGCATGCAAATGCGGAAGACCAGAAACGCAAGCACGTGCGACAAGTTTTGCATTTCACTGCATTCGAAAGTTCAAGCTTGGTGAATTCTTACCTGCGAAATCACATTAGGTGATTGCGTGAGACCAATAGAAGATAATTTAAAATAAGAAATTTTAAATATGGAGCAATCGCTCACTTTTATTAATGTCTAATCATTTAGTTTAACCCCGCCCTTTTTCACAGTGCTCAATGACAGAATTTTGCAAGCGCAATCTCTAGTGTGACCACAGCTTAAATCACTTTGGACAAAAATGTCAAATGTCAAAATTCCATGACTTTTCCAGGTTTTCCATGATCGTATGAACCTTGCAAATAATTAAATATGTTTTAACTACAATGGAGAGATGAGATTCGAGATGGACTGGCCGAAGTAAAGCTGCTCTCGGCGGGGGAGGTGATGACGAAGCTCCAGCTGACAGGCTGGGGGTCAGAATCTGCATAAGCTGAGGCACACTGTCAAAGACACGCTATCTTTGTGAATAAACTGCCGATTCCAGTTTAAAACAACTACTTTCTCGCCTGAAAAACTTATAAAACTTTATTTTGTAACACAACAGGAGTATTTTTTTAAATCGAGCAGGGTTTCTCCTCTGCCATTTGCTTTTGCTGGTTGGTCTGCAATGCATTCTGGGATACCTGGGCTTTGCAAGTTTGCACAAGTCACCTCTCGATGTATCCTTGGCAAAAGGGGCGGAGCAAGTACACATCCAGTGCACAGTACAGAACAGTACTTCGGCGATGGTTGATGACGTTTCACGAGGACACAAGAAGTAACAAAAAGTATGTAGAATAAAAACAAAACAATAGAATAAAAATATACAAATTGAAACAAATTGAAACTTGATTTGGTTCTGTAACGCCACACCAGCAGCGAGAGCCATCGCCCGATTACTGGCTCTGCTCTGCTTCCTCTGCACTCACTTGGTGAGCATTTCAGTGAGGACTTGGACACTGTTACTGTTTACCTGCCTTCTGAGCTTCCATGTGACTTTCCTGACTGCTTTCCTGTGTATGACCTGGCCTGTTTATCTCACATACTGTACATTTCTTGGTTTGGCCCTATTGCTCTGTTTTGGACTGTTTGTTATTGCCTTGACCCATTGCCTGCCTTTACTCACACCTTTTGGATTTCCCTTGTGCATGTTGAAAGATTTGGACTGCTCATCTGGTTTTAACACTGCCTGTTTTCACTTTGCTTTTTACAATGATATTAGACTTTAGCCACTTTTATGTTTATAAGCATCTGAAAAAAGCACAAATGTCAGGGCACATCAGAAATTCTCCAGACCCCCAAAACACCCTAAGACCCCAGAGGGTTAAAGCTGCAAAAAATCCTTTTGTTGTTCAATAATGATAAGCACAGTCAGCAGCAGGAATATGCTGTCACTTTAAGAGACGCACGGATCCGATTAATGGTTCCACATGCCTTTTCATTCTGAACTCTTTGTTCATTTATTACATAACAAATGAGGATTTATTTGAATGATCACTAAGGGTTCTTTCACACTTGGTCCGAATGCCTGGTCCTTACCCAAGTTCGATTGTCCCCCCCTCAGTTGATTTGTGTTCACACTGTCTTTTTCCTTCTGAAAAGGAAGACTTGCCTCATGGAGCTGCTGTTTTGTGTATAGCTTTTGCTAGGTGACAGTCACAAAAGCAAAGTGTTGTTAAAGCCAAAATACAGAGAGCCACTTGCCTCTATCTGCCACAAAAAAAACATTAAAAACGTTCAGAACATTATAAGATGTCTGCAGAAGTCGTTTTTGGTGGAGACAAGCAGACATGAACACTGTTTGCACTGGGTCAGTCCCGCTTGACACCAAGGTAGGTGATACGCAGACATACACACACACACACACACACACACGAATGAACATTATGAAAACTAAAGTTTGTTGTACAGTTGGCGGTTCACTTCTGTTATTTGGTACAATTGCATTCATATCAGAAGTGAACCATACTATACCAGTGTTCACACAAACCATACCCCAGACCACCTCTTTCAGGCGGACTCGGGTACGGTTCACTGGTGCGCAGCCAAGTTCAGAAGACAGCGTTTACACTAGCTTAACTACCACACTTTGACGTTAAACAAACCCGGGTGCAGACCAAAAGTGCTAGTGTGAAAGTACCCTAAGTGACACATTTTGACCATTGACCATTTGGTGCACACCTTATGATAAAAGATGAATTTTTAGATCCCTGTTCTGCTCATTTCTAAGACTAAATACATGCATAGAACAGCACGAGTTCTCTTTCATGTTTTTAAAAAGATGACATAATCGAATACATTTCTATAAATGAAGTACCTCCAATGCTGCAAAAATCATATTACATGATTTCACTGACTACGTTTACATGGACACCAATAATTCGATTTTAATGCGATTAAGACAATACTCTGATTAAGAGTCTACCATGTAAACAGCGATTTTTGATTGATTTAATCAGATTAAGGTCATAATCGAACTAAAGGGAAATCGAATTAAGACATGTGGAGTATGCCGATCTTAGTCGCATTATTGAAGTACAGGCATGTAAACACCTTAATCAAACTATTACCCACATGTAGGACTTTAAGCCGCTTTTTGCGACAGGGTAGTCCACACACACACACACACACACACACACACACACACACACACACCCAGATACACACACGCACGGCTGATTGACACTCTTTGCACCTACCGAGTCAGTGCACACCACAGACACCTGCAACGTGAAATGTGGAGGGTTTTTTTTCTTCCATTCAGCATACGGTATGAACTTCAATTAAAACAACTCTTCCAGCAGTTTATAGTTGCATTCAATATCTCGTTTGTCACGGTGGGCATGAAAGAAATCTTCGTGATTGAAAGTGAAAGTGCCAAACTGGAGTTAAAGTCGACAAATTAAAAATGAAACACCCAAAATGACATGAAACTCCAGAGGAAATGCGCATAGCGCGGTGACGCAATGATATTAATTGAATTATGATATGTAACATGTAAAACGGGATCATGAAAGTAACACTCAAAAAGCAACTCATGTAAACACCTTACTCTTATTATTCTCTTAATTAGATTAAGGCAAATAATTTGATTACTGATGTCCATGTAAACGTAGTCAATGATTTCCACATAAAGCTGAGCTTCACAGAGAAACAAATGTGGACTGCTTAAAGTTGGCAGGATATGACGCAATAATAATTTTATCTCAATTAATGGATTTTTTACATAATCAATGAGGTCAAAATCTAATTCAAGATTGAATTTCGATTAATTGCACAACTCTACTGCACACAAAATTTTTGATCAAAGGTTTATGAGTCCCAGAGGACAGTAAGAAAGTAAACTCTCTCAAAGCATAAGGGTCACCAAGATAAGTTTATTTGGTCTGATTTTCTATGATTACATCATCTAAATTTATACAGCTCATTCTAGTTATATTTTGCTGTTAATATTATTGTGGAAAATTGGCCAAAAAAATCTGCCAAGCTTTACATCTAAACATAATTTTTGATTTCTAGTAGAAAGGGAAACAGCTGTACCTTTTCATATTAAGACTAATACTGTTTAGTTTGGCTAAGTGTGTACATCACATGTACAGTCGACACTTGAAGAGTTTTGTTGCAAAACGAGGTATATCCATTTTGAGAAATGTTGGTTATTTGACATTATTATTTAAGACATCAACAGTCAAGTTAATTTACAACTTTTGCACATTAAACTATTACTTGAGCTCAGTAAAGGCCAGGAACACAATATTCTTCAAATCCAGGATATTTTTTATTAAATTTTATGTCTATAAATAAGTCAAAAACCATGCCGAAATGCAACATATTTATCTTAACATTGTCAAACATCTTAAATTGGGTAAAAAACAATACGTCATAAATATATGGAATAGTATATACAAATATTGATTAATAATAATAAGATTCTGAGTTAGATTTGGCCAGAACATACACAACACAAACATAACATTTTTTTTTTTTTTTTGCAAAACGCTATATATAAGTTAGTTAGATAAATGACTTGTAGCTTGTTACAGAAAGCGTGGAGGCTTCTTCCACACCGCTGCTGAAAACCAAACCTGTAAGATCAGAGTAGGCGGAGCCGCGGTGTCACAGTTCTTGTCTCTGTTGCATCAAGTCCGATGAATAATAATCAATGAATTATTTCACTGAAATAATAATAATAATAATAATCAGGGTTTGACATTTACTTTTTTGATCACCAGCCACTGTGGCTAGTAGATTTCTAACATTAAAATATATTTAATATGCATAAATATGACTTTGACATGCTAAAATTACTTGATTTAGATTTATGTCCTCATGCCTCCTCATTCATTTAACTTTTTGTGTGTCGTGTATGAGCTTGCTCAATGAGCATGAGCAAATGGGTCATGGTTTCAATGTGTCGTATTACAATTGTTTTTTTTACATGAATTTTTTAGAGCTCAAAATTAAGGATTTACCAAATTTATCTCTGACCACACCAAATATAAATAATTATTATTTCTTAGCCACCGATTTTAAATGTGTCAAAACAAGCAAAATGTAGCTGTATACTAATACTTTTTAATACATTAAATAAAAAAATTGACATTTAAAAAAAAGAATTATTGTCATGTCGTCACCTTAGAATTATAAGATTCTATCTGCATTCTGAATGATTTTGAGATATTGAGCTTCAAAGTTTTTGCATTCCATAGCAAACAGTACGTGTGTAACATTGATTGTTTTTTTTTTAATAAAAGGTCTTAAAATGTAAACAACTTATAAAAAAAACATTCCATAATGTAAATAAGTTGTCATTTAATAAGAATGTCAATAACTCAATTTTGACAAAAATGTCAGATAGAACCTTATAATTCTAAGGTGACTTTGTATCTAAAATATGCACAGTAATCTGTCCTGGCTAAAGGTCCCAGATCAGCAGTTAACTACACATAAATAGAGAGCTAATCTCATATTAGAGCAATGTTATTTTAAAGGATGATAATTAAACCATGTTAACAAAAATAACTACAAGCAAAAGAAAGCAGGTGAAAAGCACACCATGTGCGATAATGAAAGGATGATCACACACACACGATTAATGTTAGGCCAATTAATAGACTGTTCAAAGAATGGTCAAAGCAAAAGCAACCAGTGCTGGAGCTCTTATAAGCAGCAAGACTATCGGATGCATGAGCATAACTTTTTGTCTAGTCTATTTGAAAGAGAACCGATCACACCAGTTGCGTTTCCAGGCACAGCTTCGCGCAAGGAAACGGGAGCGTCACATCAGCTTTTGGTACGAGTGATCATCCTCTCATTCGGTATTCACCTGCTTTCTTTTGCTTGCTTCTAAGAACGCATTTGCCATCCTTATTGTCGAACGCTGCTTTTAGAAAACTACATCGAAATCCATGACGTTATAGCTTGACTCTGAAGCTTTGATTCTCTGACTGACAGACAGCTGTTGATCAGTAACATAGCCTACGTGACTGATAGCTCGTCTACAGTATAAACAATTAAATGGTAACCTTTTTTTAGTTAGCCTATTGAATCCTCTTGTTTGAGCTCGTGCAGCATCCTGAACATTCTATAACCGTTATATCGCACTTTGTAAAGAAACAGGTCTGGCGGATATCGCGTTTTGTGAAAAAATACAATTTGTAGTAGGCCTAAAATGTACATTCTTAAATGTTATTAATGGCAGCAATTCACACATAGATTAAGGTACATCTGAACAGTGATTTCCAAAAATAAAATCCAAATGTCAAAAAATGGCGTTTATCGCGTTTTGCAACCAAACTCTTCATTTTGATCCGGAATTTTCAGAAAGACTGAAAAGTAATTTGATGCCATGTTACAGTATGGATCTGACAGTAATCTTGCACTGCAAATGTGTAACTATATTGGTTACATTCACTATTGCTTTGTTTTTATTACAGATATTTTGATGTATTAAGTACTCTTTTTTTTCTTTCATAATCACGGCCGCACTTGTCTATTAGGAATGTTTTTTAGAATGTTAAATAGGAGTGTTAACGATTACAGCAAAATACTCAATGGTTCAGCAGTCTTCTCAAAAGCTTCTCTGATTTAAATGAATATTCCACTTTTTAGGCAGAAAACAGGCTCAATTTACAAGTCTCTGAGATTAAGTTTTACAATTTTTTTATCCATTCAGCCAATCTCTAGGTCTGACAGGAGCACTTTTAGCTTAGCTTAGCATAGATCATTGAATTGGATTAGACCATTAGCATCTTGCTAAAATAAAAAATAAAAACATTTCTTTAGTTACATTGTTTACTAAGACTGATGCAAAACAAAAAGTCAGTAATTTCTAGGTCAATATGGCTAGAAACAATACTCGAATTCCAGTGTAATTATCAACAAACTTTGCTGCCATACCATGGCTGCAGCAGGCACAGTGATATTACACAGCACCTGAAAATAGTTTTGGATAATTTCTGACAAATGTCTCCATGGTTGCAAGATTTTCTGGTGCTGATTAATATCATTAGTTTGCAGTACCATGGCTGCAGCAGGCACAATGGTCTAATCCAATTCAATGATTTATGCTAAGCCAAGCTAAAAGTCCTCCTGCCAGACCCAGAGATCAGCTGAATATATTCAAAAATCACAAAACTCAACTGATAAACTCTAGGGGGGGTTGTAAAATGAGACAATTTACTAAAGTGGAGTGTTTCTTTAAAAATATGACTTTAGAACTAGTAACAAACACTTTCTAATGGGTAACAATGTAAAGTCAAAATTACTATCACCAATACCCACACTGTAAAAACCCAACAGTCAACTTTGTCAAATGAAATGTGTAGTTAACTCAAAATTGACTGAAAGTTAATTCTACTCATTTGAAAAGAGTTTTGAACTCAGTGTTGAAGGTAATGAGTTAATAAAATACCTCATTACTTCAACTTAAATGGAGTAAGTTCACAGTACTCATATACATTTAGTTTTTGAACTCAAATAGTTTGTAGCAATCCGTTTTCTCAAACGGTTTGAGTTGCCTTAACTTATTGGGTTTTACAGTACTCAGTTGGTTTGAGTTCTCTTCATTCATTGGGTTTTACTGCGCTCAAATTACTTTGTTTACTTAAATGCATTAAGTTCACAGTACTCATTAGGATTAGTTTTTGAACTTAAATGATTTGTTGCAATCAGTTTCCTCGAATGGTTTGAGTTAACTTAACTTTTTGGGTTTTACAGTGCAGGCAATTTCTCAACACCAAATAGTTATTAAACACTATCATTTAATAAAATTATTTAATAATCTTGATTTCTTTTTTATTATTTATTAAATAAACGTGTATATAAACTTCATACTTTATATAAAATATTATTTATTAAACACTAATAATTAAAAAACAACAATCTTAAAAGTTGCAAAGCAATTTGGTTAAAAGTACAAAGGCAACAATTTGATAAAGCACTGAGTTTATGAGTAGTAACCCATAATCTAATCTACCTAAAACTAATATGTTATCTTAACTGAGACAACACCATATAACGCAAGACTGCAAGTTAAGCCAATATGCTTTACAAAATCATTAAATTAGTAATAAATAAAGATGTAACATCAAATATTATTCAGATTTAACTTTATTTATTTATATATTTATTTATTTATTTAACTGACAATTGGCTCTGAATTTTGGCCATAATATAAAATGTTTGGGTGAAACGCCCATAAAAAAAACCCTGCTTTTCAAGTCGGTTCAGATCTTTAATCTGTTAAAAGCCTCTAGAGAAGCAGTGATGGAGAGAGGATATGATGCTTGGCTGATTTTGTCTCTGCATCTGTTTGGGTTACAAATTGTCTTTAATTTCCATGTTTGCGCAGCTATCATATGGATGATTCTCTCCGCCAGCTTCATTTATTAAGATACAGCGCTAGTGTTTATACTTTAGCGCATGGATTAAAAAATGTAATTACTGATTAGAAGTGACATTCTTGTCATTTCAATCCAAAATGAACAAACTTGAGTTTTCCAGCAGGTTTTTTTTTCTCAAACTCTTGAGCAAAGCAAAAGCAATGATGACAGGCATTTCTGTCATAACTAACCGGCTGCTCAAGATGCATGTATAACTATGAAACAGTACATAAATTCATAATATTTGTAATAATAATCATTTTTGGGGGAATTTTAAATGCATGTTGTCCTCAAATATATATAAAAAATTACTACTTTTCTGTTCAAAGAGATCAAATATAAATTCACCCCCCCAAAAAAACAACTCTACTAGTTCTATCTTCTACTCTCAAGATCCTTGACTAGATCTACTGGCCTATTTCTTGTTCTTTGTAGCACATTTGCCAACGGGGATGTCATTCTAGGTGAGGATCACAACCCGTCTGACAAATGCACCTGTCTGGACGCCTCTGAGGTCATATCCTGGAGCGCTGATACGGCCCAGCTCAGTCGAGTGAAGTAAATTCATGAGGTTAATAAACACGTTCTTACCTCACCAAGTGCCCATGAGGTAACTTATTTTCAACCACCAATACATCATCTGTCTGTCAGCCAGACAGTAGAAAGACTGACCTTAAGAATGTTTACACCCCCTACAATGTGAGTACAGATTCAGAACATAACAGAGAAAGCAGAGACCAAATCTCCTAAGGTAAAATGCTCACCGTTTTTGGAATCAGCATCTCAGAATTAGTCAGAAAAAAGCTGCAATGACCTTCATTCAGCAAATATGATTCATGCAAGTGTTATTATTATTTATTACATTGCTCTGTGGAATGCTTGATCCTGATTGATCAATCAAAGACAGTCCAAGGTATGTTACTCCTCGATAACCAATTATAAGAATAACATAGGCACATCTTGATACTTCAAAACATTTTGACCGTTAGTAAATATATACAGTTGCCCTTGAAAGTGTGTGTAGACCTTACAGAATCTGTTAATTAGTTAATCTCCACCCTAAATGAAAATTCTGCCACCATTTACTCAACCTTTACTTATTTCAAAACTTTATGAGTTTCTCTCTTCTGTTGAACACAAAAGAAGATATTTTGAAAAATGTTGGAAACCTGTAACCATTGACTTCCATAATGTTTGTTGTTTTTTCTGCCAATGGTTACAGTACATGTTTTTAGCTTTCTTCAAAATATCTTATTTTTGCTCAACAGAAGAAACAGAGTAAGATATTTTACATAAGATATTTACATAGTTCACAAGACATTAACAATAATAATAAATAATATTACCAATTATATTCATGCATTCGTTTCTCTTCTGCTTAGTCCCTTATTTATCAAGGGATGCCACAGCAGAATGAATCGCCAACTATTCCAGAATATGTTTTATGCAGCAGATGCCCTTCCAGCCACTACCCAGTACTGGAAAACACAATACACTGTGAGGCAACAGTGCTAACCACTGAGCCACCATGCCACCCATAAAAATTATAAATTGGCAATAATAAATAATAAAAATAAAACGTTTGCATACCCTCGATTACCTGATGATCTGCGAGTTTTTAGTATTTCAGTACAAAAAGTAGGAATATATTAAAAATTAAAAGTAAAATATGATGTCTGAATATATAATCAACTTCTATTTTAAGAGACCAGTATACAGTACTGACATTTAATAAAATACTTTTTTTGACAGCACTGAGTGATTACTTTTAAATTGTTCAAATAAATAACAATTGGTTTAACTTATTTTTTCACAGCATTCATTGTGCATCCTAAATTTGTGGAATTTCTTAGTTTATGTTTTTGTCATTTTGGTACAGCCCCTGTTTCTAAGAGATATCTTTATTTTTTTTACTAAATCTTTTCTCAAATATAACGTTTTCACTTTGAACAGTTTAGCTAACAAGCAAACAAGTTACACAATCTAAATCTGATGTAATGTAGTTGACAAGACAAAAACATAGCTGAAATCATTTTAAAAAAATACCACCCTGCGAAAGTTTGTGTACCCTCCTTACCTGATGATTTGCACGTCAAGACTAGCATTTAGGGGCTAAAAATTTATTCAATTATTTAAATATACAGGGTGATTCAAAAAGAATACCACAACTTTTAAAAGATGTATTTAAATCAAAGAAACATGATGGAACCTTGGGTGATTAATCAATGTGAAGAGTACTTAAAGTTTTTTTTTTTTTTTTTTTTTTTTTTTCCAGTAGAAAACAAGTTGTGGTATCCTTTTTGAATCAGTGTGTATATATTAACATTAATATATTAAAATATATTAAAATATTAAAAGTAAAATATCATGTCTAAATATTTGATTGATATCATGTCTGAATCTTTTTTTAAGAGACCAATATACTGAAACAAATACTGACATGTACTTAAATAGACTACATCAATCAATTACTTTCAACTGTTCAAATAAATAACAACAGGTTTAATTTGTTCAATCACAGCATTCATTGTGCATCTTAGATTTG
Organism: Danio kyathit; assembly: GCA_903798195.1. Taxonomy (NCBI): domain Eukaryota; kingdom Metazoa; phylum Chordata; class Actinopteri; order Cypriniformes; family Danionidae; genus Danio; species Danio kyathit. The sequence goes on along the minus strand of LR812519.1, from coordinate 46,928,049 downwards.
TGGGACATTTTTGTTCATGTTTTTGTCATTTTGCTACAACATTTTTCCACAATTGTAAAGTTTTCACTTTGAGTAGTTCAGCTAACAAGCAAACAAGTTACACAATGTGAATCTGATGTAGAAAAAATATATATACAAATAGTGTTTCGAAAAGGCGTCCTTTTTTTGGGCCATGGAAGATGCTCAGCAATTACAACCAAGGGGCAGAATGCAGTAAAGTGCACTATAATGATAAGAGAGCTGACTGCCATTCAGATCCCAGATGCTGTACAGCTTGAAGCCAAACTAGTTGGAACAGCAAGGCGCTCTCGAGAAACTCAAAAGTCTTCAAAACCGAGAGACGGCTAACGAGGAGAAGCTGAGCACAGACTATTTAGATGCATTAAGACAAGCCGTGCAACTCATGTCCACATTTAGTGGCTGATTAGAATTTTTGAGAGCATATTGAAATAAACTGTAATTTGGTCAAGAACACTTAGGGTGCCTGTAATTGTTATTTCCACATACACATGCAGCTGTCTACGAGCTAAGACTGTCACAAGCCATGCAGTGTTTTCTACAAAATAGAATGATTCTGATTGAAAAAGACAAGGTGAAAAAAAGCTTGTTGTTTTTCAGGCTGATTCAGTACTTGCTAAATATTTGCCGTCATTTGAATAACACTGTACTGTACAGTAAATCTGGCATTTACAGAGAGAATCACGCATACAGTTGAAGACAAAATCATTAGCTCTTCTGCATCTGAAATAATTATTTTAAAAAATATTTAATATATAATATCTTTATCAGCACATCTGTTTTACATATATTTTCAACACATTTTTAAACAACATTTTTAATAACTAATGTCTAAGGCCAGAAAGAATCTGTGGACATTTTTTGCTATTTCTGCTGAGAATTTAGTAAAAAAAAATCAGCACATTTATGCAGAATGATTTTAGGAGTATCATAACTAAAAACTTAATAAATTAAAAGGTAATTAATTAGATCCACTTTTTGGGTAAACAAAGCAACTCTCACAAATAATATATAATGAAAGACAAAAAAATATTCCTTTACAAACTGTATTATAAATAAATCATATGAACATTTTAATATTACTAGTATTATATCACAATAATATTAGTGGAATTAATTTAAAACTGAATGAATATAAATTTAAACATTCAGACAGGTATAAACACAAAGACACGATAATGGGCAAAAAATCTGTGGAAATCTGCGGATTTCTGCAAGCGCAGATTCAATGTGGACCTACTAATTTCTAATAACTAAACTATTTTGTCTTGCCATGATGACAACATACAATTGTTTTCTAACTATTTTTCAAGATACTAGTATTCAGCTTAAAGTGTAATTAAAAGATTAACTAAGTTAATTAGGTTATAGGAAAGTTCGATTATTTAGGCAAGTCATTGGATTACAGTGGTGTGTTCTGTAGGCAATCGAAAGGGGCTAATAATATTAAACTTAATTTTAAATATCTATTTTTTAAAACTTGCTTTATTCCAGCCAAAATAAAAGTAATAAGACTTTCTCCAGAATAAAAAATATATATATACAATAAAAAATACTGGTAGCACCAAGAATAGCAAAGTCCACTCAAGGAGGTCGAGCCTTCTTATATATGGCTCCTAAACTCTGGAATAGCCACACTCTCTCAGTTCAAAACAGATTAAGATTAAAGACCTATCTTTTTAGTAAAACATACACAATGCTTCACATAAATGCATGCCTGTTAGCAAACTACACGTAGGACACACACTTCCTGTCCTAATACACCAGGCACTTTATCAAAAATACTTCTATTTTTCTGTTTGTGTTTTTATATAACTCTTATTTTCATTTACAGCACTTTATTTTTGCATTGACATTTAGGGCTCTATATTAATGATCTAGGCGCAAAATCTAAAGTGCGTGGCGCAAAAGCATTAAGAAAAATACAGTTTGTGCCGCAGCGCATGGTCTAACAGTTATGAGTTAGGGGTGTGTTTTGAGTATAATATACATTAAACCATTTAGAGTCTCATCTCTCGTCAAACAACTTGGCGCAAAATGTGAAAATTAGAGTTGCGCTGGTCTGAAATTAGTAACAAATCCCACCAAACACGTCTTGCGCCTTATTGCGCCAGGTGTACAACAGGGCCCTTAAGATCTCTTGTTCAAGCATATTATGAACAGGAGCTAGCTAATCATTTTCATTGTTCTCTATTTCCACCTGGGGATGACCATTCCGAGGCCTCTAGAGATAATTTAAAAAAAAAAAAAAAAAAAAAAAAAAAAAAAAAAAAAAAAAAAAAATCGCTAAAAATGCCCTAAAAAAATCGTTAATAAAAGGCCATTAAATTACAGCAATTTATCGTAAAATAACAGATGTTAACAGACAGAAATTTACCAGAAATTTAAATAAGGAAAATTCTGTAATTTAACGTCTGATATTTTACGTTTTTTTTTTTCCTGGCACCCTAGCTGCTAGTAAAAAAAAATGTAAAATAACGGATATTTTTTACAGTGCAAGTAAAAAAACAACAACTTTTTTCCCATTTGAACACAATAAATGTTATTTTGAGAAACATTTAAAATATTTTGGAACAGTAAACATCTTGGGCTAAATATTTCAAATGAATCATTGACTTCTGCTGTCTTCATTTGTTCAAAAAACACAGATTTCTTCACAATTTAAAACAGCATCTTTGGATATATTTTCTGCCGGAGATTCTGTTGTCCTAAAAAATAAATAAATAAATAAAATAACATAAATAAAAAATCTTAAATATACCATAGAAACGGTATAACCCTCACTTTTCCAAACCACAGTAAACCTTAAAAAAAGGTTATCGTGCCATGCTTATTCTTGTCTACAGTCCTATCATTGGCAAAAGGCAAAGAGGCCAAAAATAAATCTTAAAAATAAAATAAATATATTACGAAAGTCTCTATTTACAGGTTTTAATAATTTAGTACAATCAATAACAATATACTATATAACCACGAGTTAACTAAGTTTACATATAATAACTTTAATTGTTAAATGCTATTAGTTACTAGTTAAAGTTAAAATTACTATTTCAAATGTAACTTTTTTTTTCTGTAAAGCTGTATTTTACAATAGTTAACAATACAATAATATGTTACCAATTAGATCCACATAGACTTTATTGATTACCAATAAAACAGAGACCCAAATCACTAAATATGATGAAAAGATTGTAAAATTAATTTATAAGTTATTTCAAAATGGCGAGTGATGACAACATACAGTATTTTACTAGTTATTTTTTAAGATACTATTCAGCTTAAAGTGCAATTAAAATCTTAACGGAGTTAATTAGATAATACAAAAGTTTGGTTATTTACGACAACAGTGGGTTTATTAAAAAACTTGTTTTTATTCCATCCATGCTAAAAGTAATAAGACTTTCTCCAGGAAAAAAAAAAAAAAAAAATATATATATATATATATATACACACACACAAAATAGAAAATACTGGTAGTACCTAGAATAGCAAAGTCCACTAAAAGAGGTCGAGCCTTCTCATATATGGCTCCAAAACCCTGGAATAGCCTTCCTGATGATGAACAAGATTACAGACTTATCTTTTTAGTAAAGCATACACACAATGCATCACATAACTTTGTGATTGTTGACAAACCACCCGAAGGACACACACTTCCTGTCTTAATACACCAGGCACTTTGTTAAAAATACCTCTATGTTTTATGTGTTTTTGTTTCAATGTTAGTTTATATAACTCATATTTTCATTTACAGCACTTAATTTTCACACTGATATTTAATGTCACTTGTTCAAATACATTATGAACAGCAGCTAGCTAATCAATTTCTTTGTTCTCTATTTACACCTGGGCATTCCCATCCCGAGGCCTCTAGATATTGTGCAGCACCTATTGATGAAATCCAAGACCTGTGAAGAGATTATGCTGACTATCAAAGACTTTGAGAACAACACATACACGTAATACACAAATACACTTACTATGTGTACACATATACATCACTAATTCTATTCTTGTCTATTGTTCTATCACTAAAAGGCAAATATACCAAAAATAAATCTTAAAAACTAACAATGTAGGAAAAATAGTTAAGCCTACAGTCATCCAAAATTATGTTATCTCTTTCGTTCTCTTTAAGTCAAAGAAAATAAGCCTATACAGTTATTGACGAGGTTAGTTCTCTAATTTTGTTAATGTGTTGCTTAAAGCTCAGGTCAGATCACACGATTTTTATTGTCAGTTACGAAAGTCTCTATTAACAATCAGTAACAATATACTATATAACCACGTTAACAATGTTTATATATATATATATATATATATTAACTTTTAACTGTTAAAAGCTATTAGTTACTATTTAACTAGTAAAAGTTATCAGTAACTACTAAAGTTAAGGTAACTAATGATCTGAATTTGATTGTAATGCAATAATGTGCACCTTTTGTATAGCTGCTTTGAAACAATAATTGTTGTAAAAAGCGCTATAAAATTAAACTTTAAAAATTGAATTAAATACTGTGAAACAATTTCTTGGTCTGTTAAACGTCATTTGGGAAATATTTAAAGAATACAAATTTCACAGGAGGTATAATAATTATGCCTTCAACTGTATAGACCAACATTAATAAACAATTTTACTTTTATTATTGTAAAGCTGTATTTTAGAATATGTTACCAATTAGATCCACAATGACTTTATTATTTATTAACAACAAAACAGAGACCCAAATCACTAAATAGGATAAAAAGATTGTAAAATGAATTTATGAGTTTTCAAAATGGCAAGCTGATCCATATAATTTAGAAGAAAAAGATACTATAGTAGTGATACATAAATCTATGAGGAGACGAGGAAAAGAACACTGAGGAGAAACACAGACATCTGGAATTTTTAATTTCATGAAGATGATTCTGAGTAAATGAGTCCTGCCCAAATGAATAGACTCATAAAAAGAAATAAAGTGTAAAAGCCCTGGAATTAATCAAGTTACAGACGTGCTGTGACCATCAGGAGTGTTTCAGAAATTGAATAATATGAGCTACACTAGGTGTGAGTGTGTAGTTTCAGCAGATGTTTAATCTCTCTCCGGAGGAGGTGGATGTTGCTCATGCTGAACACTATCAGATCTTGAGTCCGTCTCCCATCAGGGCACTGAAGGTTAATGTAAAAATCAAGCTCAGCAGCATGTAATGTATATGGGCCATCAATGCATTCCACAGCACTCTTCGTCCAATAGACTCTGTTCTAAATCGGTCAGATGTCAACACAAGCAACATTTTAAAGAGCTAACAAAAGGCTGCTCCAAAAAGAAATCCAAAGCCAATTTTGGAGTCAGCATCTCATTTAACCTTTACAGATACTGCAATTCCAGAAAGCATAGCTATGGGCTTGGTGAAAAGCTAATCCAAGATGGTGGACACGGCAAAACAAATGTTATAAAAGGGATAAATGCAGCAGAACAACTATGCAAATGAAACAATAAATGCCTTAAGCGCTTCTCGAGAGAAGAGTAAAAGGAATGTGTGAATGAATCTAAATGTAAAATAACACTGCATAGTCTGCACAGTAGTTTATGTATAGTTAGACCCTTTCACACATACAGACCTTCCCGGAAAATTACCAGCAATTTTCTGGAAAGGGATCATGTGTAAACAGGGCCTTTTTGAAAATATGGTAAATTTGTTCTAGCAATTTTCAAGAAAGAGAAGTTGTAACATTACCGGTAGTTTGCCGGAATGCTGCCCTGTGTGAACACAGAAGGAAAATTGACAGAAAGAGAGCATTCATGTTAGGGATGTGCACAATTATTCGATTAATCGAACGCACCAACTACAATCGAGCATGAAAACGATGATCGATTGGCTCTAAAATTAAATTACTTTCAATCTTTCCGATAGGTTATGCTGGTATTTGGGCGGTAGTTTGATATTTGATTTGTTAAGGCTGCAGGGAGTTGCGATCTAAGATGAGACCTGAGCGCAGATCGTATATAGGGGGTCACACACCAGAAGCGCCCCATCGCGCCACGCAGCGCATTTCAGAATTCTAAACGTAGGTTTCTAGCAGGGTACACAGCGGTGCCCAGCACGACTCAGGACACTGTTCATATTTCTGCCGTGCTACAGAGCGCCATCTGAATAGTTTCATTTTAAATACCATGCGAATGTGCGCGTCTGGTGTGTGATACTTTCAGCTGTCATATGTGCGCCGTGTCTCGACACTCTTTTCGGCGAGGACTACGGCATGAGTGATGTTTCACCGGATGACACCAAAATTGAAAGCTACTTCAGGGAGACATGCATCTCTCTTAACCCGGATCCTTTATTGTGGTGCAAAGTAAATGAGTCTCGATTTGCAAGGCTAAGCACCCTTGCCCAGTGGTACCTGGCTGTTCCTGCAACTTCTGTGCCTGCTGGACACGTTTTTTCCCACTGCCGGTCTAATTGTATATAAACTTCTCACTCGGCTTTTATCGGAGTATGTGGCCCCGACTGATCTTTTTGAATAAAAATATGTAGTCCTTCCTTATGTTAAGTTTTATTAATCATGCATGGTAAAATATTCAGGCTGTTTTTGTGTTAAGTTTAAGCAGCATAGTTAGATTAGGCCGGCTTTATTTTATTTACCTCCACCGACTGATCATTTTGAAAGAAATATTATTTTACCTAATCTTTAAGTTTTATAGCTGTGGTAAAAATATTCAGGCTATCTTTATTTTAAGTTTACACAGCCAAATTATGTTAGCTTCTAATTTAATTAGGCTATGTGCTACTTAACAGTCGTTTGGTTGAGTTTTGGTGAAACTTTGTTGAAATGTCAGTTCAATAAAATAACTGAAATGCAGAGTATCATGTGTGTTTTTATTGTTGTTGTCAACAATATAGAAAAAGGTAGGTTATAGTTTTAAAAACGGATCCAAAATATTTATAGAAATAATAAGACACATATTGAAGGGGATAATACTGTAAAATCACTTTGGTTTCTTTTTTTCTGCAGGGCTTCAGTTGCCGTTGTTTTAAAGCTCCCTGTAATGGGAGAACCGCATCCACTACTTTCTGGTTGGCATAGTTCAAGCTCACATGCATTTTGTGTAGATAAACACAATTTGTAATATAACATTTTCATATTGTGTCTCTAGGGTTTATGATTAATTTTATTTACAATGCGTCATGTAGAAAACCTACATGCCTCACGTCAGTGGCGGTTCTAGTTTAAATGGCACCCTGGGCGAACCACCTGCTTTTAAGAACCTGCTTAGAAATAAATAAAATTATTATTAATATTATACAAATATTATTATAAATAAATAACAGAAATCAATCCTAAATGTAACTGGAAAAATGTAGACACAACTTGAGTGATATGGTAAGATCTGTTAAGAAATCTTTTGCTTGAATATTAAAGACAATTCTATTCACCTTATTCTCCGCGTACGAGCGGGCGCAGCCATTTGAATAATTTTGGCACGAGACTTCCGGTCTCATTCACTTCTATTCATTTTTAGACGTTAAAAACAGCTCGTTCTGCTGCTTGATGTTGCAAACTGAGGTTTTCTTATTATATTATTCTATTTTGTCTGTATACTCATGTAAACACTTGTTTGTAGAGCAAGTAGTTTGACCATTTTCAGCCGTTTATTATTCCTAGTCATTTCTCCCATAGGCAACTGAATCGGAAGTTCTAAAACAATCGCAAAAATGAGCGCACTTCCGCATTGAAGAATAAGGTCAATAGAATTCAAAAAAATCTATTTTATGTAATTAGCTGTTGTCTTAGACCCGACTCATGGCTAATAATTAATGTTATTAAGTCTTACCTCCCTGATTCATCATCTCTCATTTCTGCTTCATAGCCATATAGTCAAAATAAGATCATCGTCATATTATAACTTTAGTTTTGTCGACTTGCAAAGCTCGCTATGTGCCAACACCTCTGCATAAAAGTTACTCCGGTTTCACAGTACATAAGCGGCGTGTATTTTATCGGCGTGCATGCAAATAACCGGTATTTACACCGGGAGCAGAGCAGCGCGTGAGGCGCGGGAATGGAATGCGTCAGTTTGCTTTCACCACCATTGTTTCGGTTGCACATAGACAATAACAAACTTGCACATGCAAAATACGCCAAAAGTGAATGGCCTCTAACGTCTTTATTCTGGGATTACTACTTTAAATAAATGCACTTAATACACAGTAAATCGTAACTCAAAGCTTTTACTGGGGATCGTTTTATTTCGCACCGTCTCCCCGTGCCACCCCCCAGCAAGATGCCGCCCTGGGCATCGACCATATTGCCCATGCCTAAATACGCCACTGCTCATACTTCTTTAAATGTTTAATGTGTTAACCAATATTGATAGTGATTTTTAATAACCCTACAGCGTTGATTTAATTGTTTTCTAAATTTTTAACAGGGTTTTAAATAACATATATATTTTTTCTATTAAATGTTATTTAATTCTCGCTATGACGCACACACGCCCCGCCTCTTGCTTAAACCACACCCCCGATTAATCAAGTACTCGTTTGTCAAACCTGTGGATTAATCGAAACGAAGAATGGTCAGAAATGCCCATCCCTAATTTACGTTTAGAACGTGCTGACGTGAGTCGTCTAATCCAGCCAATCAAAACATTTATACGCATTCACATCCATGCTGTTTATGAAAATAAAAACCTTTAAATATTTTTCCAGACAGATTTAGCTGCTAGATGTTAGTCAGATAAAATATCTATGTTCCTTAATGCCAACTGTGGGAAAAAAATATTGATAAAATGCTTATGATAAACCGCTGTTTGTTTACCTTGAAGCCTGCTTGAAGCGTGTGCACTTGAAGGAGTGCTCTGGTGAGTGCCAGCACACACACACACATATTTTGTATGTGGAGACTAAAATACATACAGTAAGTACTAAGTTGACACTGAAATTATAAAAAAAAATGACCATGATACCAGTTTTTTCATTGGTATTGGCTTAACTCAATATAGCTTCACACTCTCTCTGAAATCCCAATAAAATATAAATAGATTAAATTAGGGCTGCACAATATATCGTTTCAGCATCAATATCGCAATGTGATCATTCACAATAGTCACATCGCGAGTGTGACTATTGTGTCACTATACTGTCTGGATTATAATATAATAAAATATATAATATAATAATAATTAAAGTGTTTTTTGAGGTCTGTGGGATTTAAAAGCATTCAGGCCTAAGAAATTTTACCAAATTAAATTGTTTACAAAAAGAAGACTATTCAGTATTGTTTTACATTTAATTATTTAACTACTGTATACCTAAATACAGTTCGACTCCTCAGGAAACAATCAAACGCTGTTTATTTAATTAGTACATTTTTCTGTATTGGATTTGTCATTGGAATATGCTTGTAGGTTGTTTCTTATATTTTATGCATATGCACTCCCCTACAGAATCATCCCAATCAATCTAAAATGATAAATTCTTTCCAAATAGTTATTCAACACATCTAGTTAAATTGTATTCATATCGCAATATATATCACAGAATAAGAATTATTGCAATGCTGGATTTTTCCAATATCAGCCCTTGATTAAATGCAACTTTTCATAACAAAAGTAGTTTTTAAGAACACTGAAATGATTGACACCTAGTGGTTATAAAGCAAGTATTCATTCTCACTAATAACCTATTCACATTTTGAATAAAGTTTATATTTTGCAATGGTTCAGCTGGTGATTACTTATCGATTCTTTTTTGTCTTGTCAGGTTTGTTTGTTTTTTAATAAATAAACAATTTTGTAGTATTGTTTTGTTAGTACTGCAATGTTTTGAGAACTATAACTACTGTTTGTGCAGACTGGATGGATGATTGCATAAATAACTTAACTCAACAATTATAATTCTGTAGCACTACACTTTATATTAAGTAGCCTTAAATGTAGTGCACTTAAAACAAAATATAAATACTATGTACTTAATGTATTCATAACGTATTGCATAACATGGGTATGGGTAAGTTTAAGGGTGGGGTAAGGTGTAAGAGACGGTCAACAGTATAATTATAAATATAGTTATAGAAATTAATTAAAGATATAATTACATGCAGGTATTTAATCAAGCCTAAGTGCAATGTAAAAACATTATACACAATAAGTACATTGTAACAAATTATTAAAGTCGGTGTAAGTACATTTTAGTTAAGGCCACTTAATATAAAGTAGGACCTAAATTCCCTTATCATTTTAAATGTTCAGGAAAGTAATTAAGTAAATAAACACATGCTTAATATCGAATATACATACACACAGTATATATTATAACACGCACAATGCTACATATATTTTTCATCCCTTCCTGCATTTATTAGCAATCTCTATGCAGCAATTTGTAAATCCAGCTGCCGTTTTGCACATTTATTTCCTTTATGTATTTCTACAAGAGCTGCTTACTGTCAGAGTGAGAATATCAGATAGTTAATCAAGAAGGAAATTAAATATTAACAGTGCTGGTGTTTAATTACAACAGTGAATCCATTATGGAGGACTAAATAAAATCGCAGATGAACATTTTAAATCAAAGGTTATAAATTTAATCCTTGAATTTATTTATATCATGTCAAATTTCACATATTTACATTTCTTATGAGCTACCATTGAGAAATTACAGCACGTCATGGTTTTAATATAAAAATGTGCTCTAGATGACTATAAGAGTGTTATGTTATCCCTCTAATCTAATCTCCAAACAATAAAAAGCACAAATGCCAAGCCCCCTTTTTAGCGGAATTGATTCTTTATTTATATATATATATATATATATATATATATATATATATATATATATATATATATATATATATATATATATATATATATATATATATATATATATATGTATATATATAACTGTTGTGTCTGTGATAGGGGAAAAAACGCTAAACACATGAAGGCTTTTCCTCTTTCTTTCTTTCTTTCTTTTTACTAAGCTAGTCTGCAGTAACGAAAACAGGAGACTCATTAGAAACAAACAGAGGGCCAACCAGAAAGCAACTCAAGGTTATACAAAGAGTGGCCATCTCACACTCAATATACTACAATTAATATGGTATAAATACAGCACTACAACATACAAAAGAGAGAGATTGACTTAGAATGACACTCACACGTTTTATAATGATTTAAAATATATTTTACAAATATTTAAAATAGGCACCATCCTTATAAATGAACTTCCGCCAAAAATGAGATGATGTGCTTTAGGCACGTAGTACACGTTTAACAAATAACTTTGCTTTAAATCATCTAAATCACAGCATCAGCCCAGTCAGAAATAAGTTGGTTGGCAAAAGCCTCTAAACGTCACCTGCCTTAGACAGCTATGACCTGAAAACCAATCAGAAGGCACGAAACAAATCATATGTTTTCAAGGTAGCAGCGCACTTTATATATATATACAGTATATATATATTTATATATTTATATATATCATATATCATTTATATATATACACATACATACATACATACATACATACATACATACATACATACATACATACATACATACATACATACATACATACATACACATATATATATATATATATATATATATATATATATATATATATATATATATATATATATATATATATATATATATATATATATATATATATATATATATACAGGGCTTTACATTAACACCCGCCAAAAGACAAACACTCTCACTAGCCACTTTGGCTGGTTGAAAATAATTTTCCCGGATAATAATTCATAAAAGCAGGGTTCGACAATAAGGATGGTCCAATATGCATGCAAAGGCGATCTTAGAATTGAGAAGCAACACGACTGACAAAAATAATTGCATTCGCGTGAGCAATAACAAAGCAGATGAATACCGAATGAAAGGTTGATCTCTCACGCTAACAGCTGGGGTGATGCGCGGGACTGTTTAAAACGCTTGCGCACTCTCGTTTCCTTGCGTGAAGCAACTGTTTAGAAACACAGCTGATGTGATCGATTCTCTTTCAAATAGACTAGACAAAAAGTGATGAACATGCACCCTCAGTCTTGCTGCTTTCAAGAGCTCCAGATTTGTATTTTTGTAAGCAGCACCGGTTGCTTTCACTTTAACCATTATTTAAACAGATTATTTATGGGTCTAACGTCAACCGTGTGCGTTATAATCCTTTGATTATCACACGGTATGTTTTTTTACCTGCTTTCTTTTGCGTAATGTGGTTTAATTATCATTTTTTTACAATAACATTGCTTTAATGGGAGATTACTGCCCATTTATGTGTAGTTAACTGCTGATCTGGGACCTTTAGCCAGGACAGATTACTGTGCATATGTTTTGTTAAAAAGTATAGTAAACAGCTATATTTTGCTTGTTTTGACACATTTAAAATTTGTGGCTAAGAAATAATTAATAGTTTATGTTTGATGAGGTCAGAGATAAATTTGGTAAATCCTTCATTTTGAGCACTGAAAATTATGTAAAATAAAAACTAATTGTAATACTATGAAACCATGACCCATTTGCTCATGAACATTTAGCAAGCTCATACACGACATGCAAAAAGTGAAATGAATGAGGCATGTGGAGATGACGCAAAATCTAAATCAAGTAATTTAGCATGTCAAAGTCATATTTATGTGTATAAAATATGTTTTCCCAACAATAAAATTGTGGCTAGTGAAAATGGCGAGTGGCTAGTAATGTTGGAAAACTACTAGCCACCGTGGCTGGTGATCAAAAAAGTTAATGTCAAGCCCTGTATATATAATATATTAATAGTCAAATTGTTAAACCAATGCATTTGGTCATGGTGCTAAAATCAGTAGAATGAGTACAGCAGGCCGCAAAATCTTACTCATATTTTTTACTATACTGTAAATTGTTATAAACAAAGGCTGCTAATATGTTCCATTTGTCTCCTCTATTTTATTTCCTCACATCTGAAACCAAAATAGTGCCAGCGGATAAACTCCCTGGCTTTTATCAGATCTTTTCATCATCTTTTGTATCTCATTCTTCCCTCTGGATATTAGAAACATAACATGGTTTTGTCTTCAATTAAGAATGAAGCGCTGATAACCGACACACAGTGCTGAGGCTTGCAAAGCGCTACTCTGCTGAAAGCTAACAAAAATCCTCAAAAGACTTCCAACCTGGAAGGGAGACATGTAACACGCGCCACTGATGAATAATGAGATTACAGCGGCACACAAAAACATCCCTCCCAGAAAAAAAAAAACCAACATCAACAACAACCACACGATCTAATCTGGTGTTTGGCTCTAACTATTGTGTTGAGAAGAATGGCCCATTTACGAGAACATATACTGGGCCAGTGGTTATCTCATCTGTAAGGCCAAACAAGTAAGTGTGCTGTGCAAAATCGATATTATGAATGCCAATAATCTACCCAAACCCTAAAGCACTGACATAGACGCTACACACACACAAAATGAGGAGTCCACAGCTTGAGCTGTGAACATTTCAATTGCATTTGAGACTAAAAATAAATATGTACAGAAAGTTAAGTATATTTAGTAGCATGTTATAGTATTTTAACCCTTGTGTACTGTTCACATTTACTACCCTTTCATTATGTTGGTGGCTCTTTTTGCCCCATTGACTTCCATTATAACGACATTTATTGATTGCAAAGCCAAGACACCAAATAATCATGCATTCTTGATTGTTGGTGATTTTCCCAGTTGGGAAGTGTATTGTTGAATTTTTTGATATTTTCAAAGCATTTTCCCAAAATATGTGTGAAAATAAGAGTCACCAAAAAGTAATCCATTTGCTGAAACACAGAGAAAGTTGTTTGCCAAATTAAGACTCAAAATCACCCCAGAGAGGATAAAAACAGCACATAATGGTTAAACAGTATGATCACTGTATTTAACATTAAGATGTATTCAATTTGAGGATGTAAAACAGAAGTTGCCAAACAACCTAATGATAGTTTGAAAATTCCTAAGGGAAATTTACAACACAAAGCCTAAATTTTAAAGTCAATACTTAGTGCTTTTAAGCATTCGATATCACATGACCAATATCACATGTTTATATCATGTCAAATTTCACATATTTACATTTCTTATAAGCTACTGTTGAGGTGTTATGCTATCCCTCTAATCTGCTTGAATGAGCAGCAAACAATAAAAAGCACAAATGCCAAGCCCCCATTCTAGCGGAATTGATTATATATATATATATATATATATATATATATATATATATATATATATATATATATATATATATATATATATATATATATATATATATATATTTATTTTTCACTCCAAATTGAATAGAAGAGTCCCAGCGATACTTTCAAAAACCATTACTTCTGTTTTGTTTTCATTATAACTTAAATTAAAAAGCCATCCAAGCCATACAAATATCTAGGTATATTGAGAGCATAGGAAGTCCAACTTGAATACATTATTCAAAATACTTCATAGGAGTGGACCGAGCTAAGGATCTCCATTGGTGGATTTTTCTGAATGCGAGTGGTAAAATATTCTACACAACATCATGGGTAATTTAGTTTTTCCTGCACACATTCTGCTATTGTTTTAACATAACATAACATCACCAAACAAGACCATCTGTCAGAATATATACAGTGCATCTGGAAAGTATTCACAGCGCTTAACTTTTTCCACATTTTTTGGGGGGTATTGTGTGTAGAATCTTGAGAAAATAAATGAATTTAATCCATTTTGGAATAAGGTTGTAACATAAAAAAATGTGGAAAAAGTGAAACGCTGTGAATACTTTTCGGATGCACTGTATAAATAGTCAAGCCCAAAATTATTCATACCTCTCAGTGATACATGATTTGTTTGTTCATTAATTATAAACTTGTGTTTGCCTAAAAGACTAGAGTGTTAAAATAATAATCTGAGTTCATATTCGAGGACACATTGGCTACATTTATGTCATATCTTGATTATGTTCTCAGTGATGGTCTAATCTGCTCTATAAACTCTTCTTTCATTGTTCTAGACAAGCATTTTAAATGTCCAGACAATTTAGATTCTAAATTCACAATTTAGATTGTGCAGGTGTTATTAGTTTAACATTTATTCAATCAGGTTTTACTTGAATTTTTTAATTAAAAAATAAGTATAAAAATATCAAATAAAATATTTTTCCATTTGAACTATTTTACCCTTTTTTCAAGATTTAATATACGTTTGTGTCTCCAGAATGTGTCTGTAAAGTTTCAGCTCAAAACACTTATCAGATTATTTATTATACCTTTTAGAACATTGTAATGTTCTGCTCTGAACACACTGTAGCTGTTTTTGTTGCTTGTGCCTTTAATGCTAGTTCTGCCTGCCCACCGTTCCCACGTGCCTGTCAGAGTGTGCCTCAATCTCCGCCTCGGCTGCGTCGGATAAACAGCACAGCAACATACATGAAGGAAGCAGATCTCATATAATGTTTATGAGAAATGCTATAGTAAGAACTTTCCCAATGATTATTTGATGTATTTGTTGTGGAATTAATTCAAGCCTTTCTGCAACGATGAGTCACACACTGTCCTTACAAATTTACATACACACACACACACACACACACACACACACACACACACAGCGCACACGTTTAACTTCGCACTGATTTTGCACTGCAAATGTGATAGGATACTTGTTATTACCCACTGCTGCATGGATATCCATTATGTTAATGTACAAAATAAGCCCGATTTAACATCCACAAACCGGGATTGAAGTGTCTTCTTTTATTACTTCTTTTATTACTGGCTGTGGTGATAAAGACAGTATAAATCGTTGTAATTCAATACAAACATGCACTGTTTTAAAAACATTTTAAACTTGTAAAACTCATTCTTGACCACATTTGATGATGATTGATGATCACAGAGTGCTGAACAGATCTTTTAATCCCAGTTGCATTGTGCAGGTCCTGTCTTGTTCATATGATTATACACGTTACTACGGAGACCTAAGCGGCTGTCAATCAATTTTGTGGGTGGGGAACCACACTCCTATGTCACGTTGCAGTGGGCCTCAAATGGGAGGGATTTTGGTCCTATTTTAACGTCAGGAAATTTAAAAAAAAAAAAAGACACTTATTGTCTTTATATCGCCCCAATATAACTTTGGACACACTATACAGTACATGCACACAGTTCTTTCCAAACAATGATTTTCATCACAGGTGCCCTTTCAGATAACAGTGTTAAAACATCAATGGTATTGCAATAATTTCTGGGGCACAACATTAACACAAAAAATTAATTATCAATATATATTTTACTAGGATCAGCATATTAAAATGTTTATTATAAATAAACTGTGTGTGTCTGTGTTATGTATGCATATCTGCATGAATTTATTTATCATTTAATTTTTTCTCATTTTACGATATTATTTTTACCATTTCCCCCACCACTCTTTAGAAGAGAGATGCTTGCTAGGTACATGAAGCTAAATTAAGTGTTCTCTAAGGAAGCACAATATAGATCATATTTTTCCACTGAAACTCCCCCATTTAATTCTATATACACATCCTATTTCATTGCAGCACAAAAAGAAACCATTCAAATAAGGAGGGAACATTTGATGATGATGACAATGTTCTTTAATGGTCTCACTTGGATAGAGCAGCAATTTACTGTTCATGCCAGAATCTAAGTCAGCAGGTGGCCTGCTGGCTAAAGGGGTTTTATTGATCCAGTGGAATTTACAGTGCATTAATAATGTTAAGACTTTCAATATGCATTGCATGGACAAAGCCTTTGAAAACAAATGGTCTTGATGATGCTTTTTAAGCATCGCATTATGGTGTGTGAGAGGGCTTGTTAACCTGATGTTAACAAAAGCCTTTGATTGTGTGATTAAATGTGCATTTTGATGGGTCATAAAGAAACTCTTACCTTACCTTGCATCTTCATTAAAGCATCTCTCACAGCTAATGATTCACGCTTTTAATTTACACCTTAACCACTTGGTTCTACTGAGAGACTTTATTTGGTGTTAAATAAGATTCATGATTGTGATACAGCTTGAAACCACTGCCTGCATTTACAGTTAAATAATTCAGGGCATATTTCATTAGATAATCCTAAAATAACTAAAATAATCCTAACAACTTTCTTTAATTTGTTTCACAAAACTTACACTGACTACTACTAGATTTAATATTAAGGTTTAATTAAAAACAATGGGCTCTATTTTAACGATCTAGGTGCAAAGTCTAAAGTGCATAGTGCAAAAGTATTAAGGGCGTGTCTGAATCCACTTTTGCTATTATAAGGACGGAAAAAGCAGCAGCGCATGGTCTAACAGGGTTGTGCTTATCTTATTCTCTTAATGAGTTATGGGTGTGTTTTTAGCATTACATGCATTAAACCAGAGACTCATCTCTCATTCCCTTTAAGAGTAAGTTGCGTCAAGCCATGGTGCATTTTAGGGATGCAACAATACAGTTAGCTTACGGTTCAATACATACCTCGGTTTTTTAACACGGTTCATTCGGCTCTGATGGCTTAACACATAAGTGTTTTTTTTTTTATTGTTATTCTATGCTTAGGCAATAGGAACAGTAAGAAAGAGAAAAAAATAAAAACGATTTATTGCAATACTCCTTTATTTTACTTCAAAGCCAAGAAAGGTACACTAGTTCCTAGTGTATTGTATAATAAAAAAAAATTAACACTAAAATCTCACAGCTGCTGGTAGCCTATGTACAAACTGGGCATTAAATATTAATTAAATCTTTTTAATAACTGCTTTCTTATTGTATGTAGTTTCAAATAAAATTATTACTCCAGACATTATTGCTTTTATTACTATTACCATTAAAAATAATAATAATAATAATAATAATAACAATAATAATTAATATTAGTGATTTCTGAAGGATCATGTGACTCTGAAGACTGGAGTAATGAAGCTGAAAATTCATCTTTAAAATCACTGGAATAAATGATTAAATTAAATTATAAACTACTTTTGAACAGTTATTTTATAGTGCAATAACACTTCACAATTTTACAATGTGTGCTATATTTATGATGAAATAAATGTAGCCTTGGTGAGCAGGAGAAGCTTATTTTAAAATATTTAACAATCATACAGACCCCAAACTTTTGAGCAGTTGTGTATATATTTTATAAGCGAAAATATGCACTTTAATTTTGACACCCACAGACATCAATACAAATCAGAGAGGTCAGACTTTCTCATACAGAGCCTCATTTCAGTTGTCAAGTTTTGTAAAAATCTATTGAATTAATCTATTAAAGAAACGTTGGCTAGAATTATGCATTATAGACTTAAATTACAAATAAATAGATGAACCGATCACCAGATCAAGCATTAGATCATGAAGCAGATCAATGTTGATCTTTCTTTCGAGCTGTCAGTGCAGAAATGAACAAAACAACAGGCCTAATATAACATATTATAAGATTAAAATATGGAAAGATTATCAGTTGGTAACTTCGGTCAATTTTCCTAAATGATAAACAGCTCTCGTTAATATTTCAGCATGCTTTCACTTTCGCATTAGACACGAAACGCACATTTACCGGTAGGAATGACATCCCGCCCTGCTCATCATTCGTATATATGGCTATTACACAATCATAATACACTGTGGTATAGCCTTGGTCCTTAGTTCATAAAATTGTTTTGTTTTCTCACTACAATCGATCTGCTCAATCGAGCAGAGACCACCTCATTCAGGCGATCTCGGAGCGATTGATTTGGCGCTGATTTGAGCGCGATTCCTGGACTCGCATATGCCAAACGAACCGCGCTAACGGGGGGAAAGAGACAGATTCCGAAACAAACGTCTATGTGTGAAAGCACCCTAAGATTGTATTTGAACGCAATTGACAGACAGTCGCAGCCAAACTTTTGTGACAAGGCAGCACTGACCCGATCGGGCCAGTGACCATTCTGTACACTGGCCCGAGCGTCTCTCATGCTGGCCCCGGGCCATCGGGCAGTCCTTATTTTCGAGCCCTGTAGTGATTGAATATTTACTCGCGGGGAGGAGTTTCCTCATCTCAGCTCGTAAACTAACAGGGACACACAAACAGTCTATTCGGAGAGAAATAAAACGCACATAAATTATTCAAACGTAAAACCGGAAAAAACGCAATTCACAAGCGCGTATTGAACCGTGGATGTCGTACCGAACGGTTCAATATTGTATTGAGAATTGTGGCATCTCTAGTGCATTTGCTATTTACACGGCGGACTTAGTAAGTGAAAAAACTGAACGCTTAATTAGCGAGTTAAACAAACCATCTGCAACGCAAGGATGAAGAACGAGCCTCCTCCATTCGGCCTCTTTACTTTTACTCTTTACTTTACTCCTTTACCTTCATGGATATAGAAAATGGCGTTGTACGCACTCCACTGAAGACATCCATTAGCCTACATATTTAATTTAGTTTGTTAAGTTAAAATCACAAAGATTTGTCTCAAAACTACTTAATTCAGTTTTAATTTCCAGCAAACTAATGAATGAACAATAATAATGAAGTGTGGTCAAAAAACTGAGTTATATCCAAACTCACATCCTATTCTTATGTCCCATATGGTGATGCACACATCTCCAAAACCTGACAGGTGGACAAATCTAAAGTTGTTTTTATTAAAAACAAATATAAATATGCATATAATAAATAATACGGCTAATAATAATAACATTAAACAAACAAAAATTGTCATGAACAAACTGAAAAAAGCCCCTCAAGATGACGGAGGCATAGAGGCAGTGGTTTTTATATGTAGCAAATAATAATTTTTTGTAACATTTTAATCCTTTAATTCTTTTGTAAAGATATTTTTGTATTGATGTACATCCTGTGTGTATTAAGCAATGTGTAAGCGTTTAAGGTGCACAATTAACGCGTTCTGTGCTGGACTTAGAACTCAGCTGGTCAATTGTGCAGTCTATTTTAGTTCCTCAAAATAGCAACGCGCCAACAATGCGCCTTAACACACTTCCTTTCTAGACCGGAAAACCCACGAGTCCACAAAGCGGCGCAAATGGATTTACTATTTAAACAACATGGCGCAGAGTGGGAAAATTAGGGTTGCACTGGTTTGAAAACAGCAACAAATCGCACCAAATACGTCTCACACCTTATTGCGCCAGTTGTATGAATATACGGCCCTATGAATAATTTCCACTATGTTAAATTCACATATAGGGATATTTCACCAAAAAAATGTATATCAACACACCATTAACTTATCCTCATGGTGCTTCAAGCCTTTATGAGTTTTTTTTTTTTTTTTCACAAAAGAAGATATTTTGAAGAAAGTTGAAAGCCTGTAACCATCTTTTTTTTTTTTTTTTTCATGAATTGTTTTCAATAAACAGGAGTGTGTCATACCAAAGGACAACAAATCATTAATTATATAATGAATACAAAAAAGTTAAACATGTGAAAGATTCTGCACATCAGGTGCACATCAAAGGCTTCATGGGGGCTTCAACTAATTAGAGTTTTCCATTATCCATTCATAAATTTTCCTTTAGCTTAGTCCTTGAACATCATGGGTCGCCACAGCAGAATGAACCACCAACTACTCTGGCTTATGTTTTATGCAGTGGATGCCTTTCCAGTCACAACTCAGTACTAAAAAACACCCATTAGGGTTGTCACAATACTGGAATTCGATACAAATCAGTACTGAAATTTTAAAAACATCCATTTCCTGCTAACATTTGAGTGCTGAATGTGAATGGCCGTGAAGGTCATCAGTTTATCCAACTTACCTTTGTTTACTGAGTGTAACCAAAAAAGCAGTAAAGCAGTGAAGATCAGTCGATTCATCAGCATAGGCTTTAAAACGCTCCAGTGACCCTGTATCTGTAGTTACACTCTGTAAACAGCGGTGAGTTTGGTGAACTGATGAGCTTCATGGCCATTCACAGTCATTTCTATTGAGCATGTGAACACAACGACAAATCAGCACCATTTAAGAATGCGCTCAAACAATAGAGGGAAATGGACGTTTTAAAAATTTCAGTACTGATTGGTCTCGAATTCTAGTATCATGACAACACTAACACCCATGCACTCTCGCATTCACACACACTCATACACTACGGCCAATTTAGTTCATCCAGTTCACCTATAGCGCATGTCTTTGAACTGTGGGGGAAACCGGAGCACCAGGAGGAACACAAGGAGAGCATGCAAACTCCACACAAAAATGGCAAATGGCCCAGCCGGGACTCGAACCAGAGACCTTATTGCTGTGAGGCGACAGTGCTAACCACTTCTAACCCAATTAAACATTAGCATATAGTACGTCACACGTACATAGTTTTTATTGGCAAAATGTATTAAGTTCCAATATTTTTTTAAAATATGGTTGATTTTATGTTCTTATAAGTTTTATTGATTTATAATGATTTTCTTTTTCATTTATTTATTTATTCATTTAAGTATTTATTTAATCACTCATTCATTTTCTTTTCGGCTTAGTCCTTTTATTCATCTGGGGTCACCACAGCGGAATGAACCACCAACTTATCCAGAATATGTTTTACGCAGTGGATGCCCTTGCAGATGCAACCCATCACTGGGAAACGTCCATACACACTCATTCACACACATACACTATACGGCCAATTTAGTCCATTCATCTATAGCGCATGTCTTTGGACTGTGGGGGAAACCGGAGGATGCGGAGGAAACCCACGCGAACAGGGAGAACATGCAAACTCCACACAGAAATGCCAACTGACCCAGCTAGGGCTCAAAACAGCGATCTTCTTGCTGTGAGGCGATCGTGCTACCCACTGCGCCACCGTGACGTGCCCATTTATTTATAGTTTTAATTTATTGAACTGTTTATGTCACACCATAGGACACCATACTCCCTCATAAATGGGCCACCATACATTGTCACACCATAGATTTTAAGATTTGGCTCAAAAATGAAAAAAAATATAATAATAATAATAATACAACATGGTTAACATTAGTATAACATGGTAATTACATAGCTTTTTATACAGTTATAATATATTTTTTTATAAGATGTCTATGGAATACAAAGAAATGTTAAACTGTTTACTGCATTTTAAATGATGTCAATACTAATTATTTTAAATGATGTCATACGTGACAGTGAACATGCAAGGTCACGTCAACAACCCATAAACTAATACACACACCCCTTACACATACACAAAAGACAAAAAATCCTCAATTATTTTATGGTTTATCATTAATGCACTAGATAGAGGAATAATGTATATTTTCTCCAAGTTCAGACAGCATGATTTTAACCCCACAGGCTTTAAGTAATTGCCTACAAATGGCTGAAATCACAGGCAAATCGGTGCTCTTTCACGTGAGTAACAATCACACAGTGACTACGTTTACATGGACACCAATAATTCGATTTTAATGCGATTAAGACAATACTCTGATTAAGAGTCGACCATGTAAACAGCCATTTTTGATTAATTTAATCAGATTAAGTTCATAATCGAACTAAAGAGAAATCGAATTAAGACATGTGGAGTATGCCGATCTTAGTCGCATTATTGAAGTGCAGTACAGACATGTAAACACCTTAATCGAACTATTACTGTCATGTAGGACTTTAAGCCGCTTTTGCGACAGGGTAGTACACACACACACACACACACACACACACACACACACACACACACACACACACACACACACACACACACACACACAAGCACGGCTGTTTGACACTCTCTGCATCTACCGAGTCAGTGCAGTGCAGCCCACAGTATACCTGCATCGTGAAATGCGGAGGTGTTTTTCTTCCATTCAGCATGCGGTATGAACTTCCATTAAAACAACACTTTCAGCAGTTCAAAGTTGCATCCAATATCTCGTTTGTCACGGAGGACGTACATAAAAAGTCCATGAATGAAAGTGAAAGTGGCAAACTGCAGTTAACGTCGAAAAATTAAAAATTAAACACTCGAAATTACATGGAACTCCGGAAGAAATGCGCATAGCGCGGTGACGCAATGACGTTAATCGAATTATGTGCTGTAACATGTAAAACGCGATCATGAAAGGAACATTCAAAAAGCAACTCATGTAAACACCTTAGTCTTATTATTCTCTTAATTAGATTAAAGCAAATAATTCGATTACTGATTTCCATGTAAACGTAGTCAGTGTGAACTATCAAAGAGAATCGCCAATGAGTCGCCAATGCCCATGAGATTTTTGGCATGCTAAATATCTGGCGCTGTCAGCGATTCAAATCATGCCATGTGAAATTAGATCTGACTGAAAATAGCATCGATGATTACCTACTGCCAATGAGAGAGCAGCATCCACTAGTATGGGTATCTGCAGGCCAGCAGGAGGATGGAGGAGAAGTTATTGCGCTTATTTTTAGTTTATTTGGACCCAAGAAATGGAGGACAAACTAGTGTAAATTTGGCAGAAGCACCCGTGTCTGTTTGACATGTCATCTGAGCAATATCACAACCGGGTTGAAAAAGAAATAAAGCTGAGGAGAAATTTCTAATTTCTTTAAAGCCAGGCGAGCAAAATACGCATATTTTCTATATCACTAAAGGCTTCTTTCTCATTATGTAGTTAATAACAAAAGATTTACTATGTGACCTAGCATTTTTTCCATGTCACTTCTCACGTGTGTTTGGTTGTGAGACATAGTTTTAACAAAGTTGTCGGTAATTCTTCCTATTGTGAAGTCATACAGTGTGAAACCCCCTGTCGTTGATCCATCTTGCAGTGTAAACACAGCACCGACAGATCTCTACCCTAGATGGTCATGCAGTGTGAAAACATCTGTGACACGACTACTTTGAAAATCGTGCAGTCTGAACTCGACATAAGGCATATAAAACTGTTTTCTTGAACGGTTGGAGTAATTTGAAACAAAATAACTGTATTGAGTTTTAGTGGCAATATCAATCTATTCTGCTGCTCACTTTCTATGCTTGCCATGTTTATATCTTTAATGAGGAAGACAGCTCAATGCAGTGATTTTCAGCAGGTCTTGCTCCATATCACTTGGAACATATCAGCATAATGTTTTCACTTATTTCAGAAAGTCTTTAAAAACAAAAACAGCAAATGAGCCAAACCGCACAAACACACAGATCAAGCATATTATTTAATTAGATATATTTTTAATACAATATAAGAAAATGTTTCTGATTCTATTGTGTATTTTGCATCTGGCTCTCCATATTGCATACTGTCCCTTTAACAGCATATATAATGAAAAAAGAACCAATTATCTTTTTGAGGATGAGTATTAATGGAGTCACGTTTGAGAGTAAGTGGTCAAGAAATTGAATTTCAATTGCTTTCCTTAATTATGCCTGCACTGCTAAAAAACCCATCTATTGCGAAATGATTTCATGCTGCAAGAACTGTGCTTCAGTAAGCTCCTCAGTGCATCTTAACCTGAGCTCCCCATGAGTGATTAATACAATATCTTTTCTCTTATATCTATCTGCATCTTCTGTAATCATCGGTTGCCTCAAATGTGACTCCAAAAGCAGCAAGGGTGAAGCATTAAACAATAGCGTGTGGGCGTTCTGGAAAGATCAAGAATTGTTGCTGTTGTTTTTTTTTAATGCAATTCCTGTTTCGCTACCATTTTAAAAAGGCCTGTTGGTGTGCTGTGTGGGTGTTCCATCTGAGTAATTATGAACACAGGAAAATGTTTTCTTGCACAAAAACCATGAACTGTCTCTCTAAATATCAGTTACAAACACTGTGCATTATATGAAATTAGGTACACTATACAGACTACATGTTACAAAATGCAGCATGGCATGAAGGAATACAGTTTATGATCCAGTTTTAATATGTGTTTAAAGGGTATTAGCATAATCAAGATGTGAATTTTATGCAAATCCCATTATTATGGGTAAATAACATACTCATGTAATAATTGAAGATGTTGCAAGCAATGGTGTAGAGCAAATCGTTTTTTTGCATTAACTATAATTAAGCCAATTTCAAATGTGCTGTGGGTAGAGAGCAGTACGTGTGAACCTACACTTGTCTCATGGTTCGGTTTCGGTTATGATTATCATGTCAAAAAGTTGTAATGTGCGGGGAACGCTGACAACAGAGTTGAGGATCCAAATGGTCAACAGGGTCAAACAGGTACATGTAGAGTAATCCAAAGTCGTGGTCAAAGAACAGGCAAATAGTCGGTACAGG
The DNA here is from genome assembly GCA_903798195.1 of Danio kyathit. Lineage (NCBI taxonomy): Eukaryota > Metazoa > Chordata > Actinopteri > Cypriniformes > Danionidae > Danio > Danio kyathit. The sequence continues at coordinate 46,902,816 of LR812519.1, read as the reverse complement.
CAGCAATGAATCAAAACAAACAGACAAAGCAAAGGGTCAAAACAAGGCAAGACTATACAAGGAAAAACACGTCACAATGCTCACAAATAAACAGATAAATAAGACTTAGCCCTAAAGTGTGTGTGTGTGCTGTTTATAATATCCATCTAATCAGTTCATGAGCAGCTCCCAGCCGTGTGTGTGTGTGTGTTTGTGTGTAATCAACTGAATGAGGAACAGGTGTGTGTGAGCGGTGCATGGCTGGATATTTAGTTCTTTAAGGTGTCAGATTTGTAGTTCTTCAGCGATCTGCACAGGTTGGATCGCTGGTGACTGTGACAACAGTGCTTTCCATAAACAATTTTTAATTTTACTTAACAAGAATACAATTTTGTCTTTTATTACAAGCATTTACTGTCAAATACTGTCATACAGTGTATGAACTTAAAGTTTTACCTGCTAAATACAAAACTCAAGTACAATTACAAGGACAGGAGACAACAGGAGCGTTTAGTAATTTAATCAGTAATTTATTTTAGTAATTTAGCAAATACATAAAAATAAATAATAATTCCAGTTGCTTTTGAGTGGTGTCAAGCCTGTTCTTAAACACTTATGGCCACAGCCATATCACCCTGCAGCCCAAGAACAGCTACTCACTGAAGCAAAGCAGGGCTGCGCCCAGACAGTACCTGGATGGGAGACCACATGTGAAAACTAGGTTGCTGTTTGAAGTGATGTTAATGAGGCCAGCAGGGGGTGCTCAACCTGCGGTCTCTGTGATCCTAATGCCCCAGTATAGTGAATGGGACACCATAATGTTCAGTGGGTCAGAGTTTAAACCGAGGTCCTGACTCTCTGTGGTCATTAAAAACCTCATAGCACTTCTCAGGGTGTAACCCGGTGTCCTGGCCAAATTTTCTCCATTGGCCCTTACCGATCACGGCCTCCCAATCATCCCCATCTACCAAATTGGCTCTATCACTGTCTCTCCACTCCACCAATAACTGGTATGTGGTGATCACAGTGGCGCCGTTGTCAAGTGGCTGCCGTCACATCATCCAAGTGGATGCTGCACACTGGTGGTGGTGGGGAGAGACCTCCCCTCATGATTGTAAAGTGCTTTGAGTGTATGGCCATACACAGTAAATGCGCTGTATAAATACATGTTACTTATGATTGGCTATTGTGTTCATGTGCTCAACAAATGACTGTGATTGGCTCTAGTGTCAAGCGCTGTTCATCGGGAGATGACACAATTAACAGACACTGAAGTATTTGAACACTGTAGAGTTGAGGTTGTATACAATTCTTTGATTCCACCTCCCTAGCCAAAATATATCATCTTGGAGTACTTTTGTTTCAGAAAGGCCCTTCCCCCCCATGACCCGATCTGCCATCGTTATCTTAGTAGAGACTTAGTAACAGACACCAAGCTGCCTCATCATTACGAACTTCAAATGTGACGCATTTCAAAGGGAAACCCTATTTTTTTTGTCGACACACACAAACATTCTTAACTATTGAAACAGACCTGTAGAAAACCAAACATCACTTTAAAATGTATATAATGTGCGTGTTTGCAATCTATATGTTCTGTTAGATAGCAAAAGTAGTTAAAATATTATATGTAAGCATTAATAGACCTCTTATGGTGTTAAATAACGTAGAAATGCATATATCCTGCTTAATGTGTATTTAAAATGTCATGTATTTCACAACACATGATGCAGTATGCATGATAATAACTTATACAGCTTACATTCTTTGATACTGTGGGTTGAAGTTTTGGATCCTCATTATGCATATGAGTGGCCCAGAGACAAAGAAAGTTTCTAGCACAACTTTTCCTCACCCGCCATTGGTCAGTCAGTAGAGAATGAGTGTGATTGACCAATAGTTCAAATCCATCTACACCCCAAAATCTGGGCAGAAGGTCCCTGACAGAAACACCTCCAGGGAAGACCCTTTTTCTGTACCCGCATGACTCAACTGAGTCCGCATTTTCTTATTTTCCAGCAAGTATAAACTCAGGTAAAGATAGCGCCTTGCGTATCACCCAACCCAGCCGCAGACCCCACGCAAATGACAAAGGACTTTTTAGGAGACTTCATCTTCCACGCATCAAAGAAATTGCACAACACGAGAGAGAGTGATGTAAGTATTTCTTTATATGGATTTTTTTAAGCAGTGCACCTTTTAAGGTGTTTATCTATACATGGTGGTTCTTAATAGTCATGTAGAGCTGAGTGAAATTTGCCATACTTTATCTGCTCTTTATTTCCTCACCGTTCTATGTTTTTGTTTTATGTATATGTTTTGTCCCTATGTGTGTTAGGTTAGTCATTAAATCATTTTAGAACCAAGTTGAATTGTCTTTGTTTTGTGTCACAGAAACTGTCACTTTAACGGTAAAAGATCCCCTGCTACCAGCTTATTAAAGTTTACTAAAACTTCTAAACTATTCATCTTATAATTCCCTTTCTAAATAAATAAACAATTAGTCTGCTCAGACGAGTCATTGTTATATTTATTTTGTTAAATTAACTATAAGTTAATTCTGAATATCCATAAGTAATAATAACTTAATATTAATCATTAATATTCATAAATGGAGCAAATTTCATTACAAACGCCATGTTCATTGTGGATCCACAACAATGGGATAGCCGTTGAGTCTGTCTCATCCTTCAAGTTCCTGGGGACCCACATCTCAAAGGACCTTTACTGGACCACCAACACCTCCAGCCTGGTCAAGAAGGCTCACCAGCACCTATTTTTCTTAAGACAACTTAAGAAGAACCAGCTGTCATCAGCCGTCTTGGTGAACTTCTACCACTGCGCAATAGAAAGCATCCTGACCAACTGCGTCACAGTCTGGTATGGAAGCTGCTCTGTTGCTGAGCATAATTCACTGCAGCAGGTGGTGAAAACTGCCCAACACATCACAAGGACCACACTGCCAACCATAGAGGACATCCAGAAGAAACACTGTCTGCGCCGAGCACGCAGTATTCTTAAAGATTCCTCTCACCCTGCTCACAGACTGTTTTCTCTCCTGCCTTCTGGCAGGCGCTTCAGGCTCCCCCGGACAAATACCAGTAGACTAAGGAACAGCTTCTTCCCCAGAGCTGTCTCCCTTTTGAACTCTGCCCCCACTGACTCTTTTGCCCCCCTGATACACCCCCACTCTCCTCGTATCTTATACTCCTCATATTCACTGCACTATTAAACATTTGCACATATTCATTGCACTACATTGCACTGATTCATTTATTTGAACTGTACATACCCACTGCACATGTACATTTGTAATTATGTACACACCCACTGTACATATACATTTGCAATTATTTTTATCTATCTGCACACTTCTGATTATTAATAGCAACCTGTATATCTATCCATCTATTGTAAATCTCTGTTCATAGCTAACACAACCTGTATATAATGTTCATAGTACATCCATTTGTAAATATCACCATAGTTGTTCTATAACTGCACTTTATAACTTATACCTGTATCCTGCACTTGCTGCTATTGCACTCCTGGTTAGGCCTAAACTGCATTTCGTTTTCTTGTACTTGTACATGTGTAATGACAATAAAGTTGAATCTAATCTAATCTAATGTTTATAAGCCGTTTCAAGCCGCGGAAAACTCTCACTGCAGACATGCTTGTGTCTGGATCCACAAGTAATAGCTGAGAAAGGAGGGGAAACGATACCTCACAGACACACCACCAGGTCAAAGTGTCCACCGTGAGAAAGAGAGTGGAAGAGATGGAACTATGCAGTATACTGCATTCCTCTGTTTCCAAATAGGGTGTCAGCAAACTCATAAGCAGTAAATTGCACACAGTTGACAGCTTTTTAAGTAGTTTGAGCATTTTAAGTACTCACACTTGCATCTCATCTCCCTCACCACAGTATGCTACTGTGACAGTCCACATGCAATGATGTCAGACCTGGTTATCATCTATTACTCAACCGATACTGAATAGTCTATTTCTGCATTGCTATGCAAAGAAGTAACAATTAATTTTAACACAATTGTTGGAGCGCTCTTTTAACTATTTGGTTAATTAAACAAGGTGTGTAATACAAAAGAGACACGCAAAATAAGCAGAGTATAGGGTCACAAGGACCAGGACTGTTTCAGCCTCATTACAAAATGGATTCAATTAATTATTTTCCTCGTTATGGGGTATTGTTTGCAGAATAATGGCAATGTGAATGACGTTTGTTTGAAATCTCTGCAAATGTATTACAAATAAAAAAATGGAGAAAGAATACATATGTACATAATTGTTCATATTTGTGTTCAATTCTTTGTTGCAGCACTTTTGGCACCAATTACAACCTCAAGCATGATGCTACAGCTACATGCCCGGCACACCTATTTTCAGGCAGATTCTTCCATTCTTTGGAGTACCTCTCAAGCTCTAGCAGTTTAAATTGGAAGCATAAGAGCACTGCCATTTTCAGATCTCTCCAGAGATGCTTAATTGGGGTTAATTTTGGGCTCTGGCTGGGCCACTCAAGGACATTCAAAAAGATTTGTCTCATGGCCACTACTTTGTAATCTTGGCCAAGTCCTTAGGGTAATTGTCCCGATGAAGGATGAAACGTCGCACCAGTCTGAGGTCCAGAGCACTCTGGAGCAGGTTTTCATCAATGACGTCTGTGTACATTGCTGCATTAATCTTTCCCTTAATCCTGATTGATCTCCCAGTTCCTGCCACTGAAACATATTGGCCAGGTGATAAGTGGTGCCTGGTTTCCTCCAGACAAGTGGTGCCTGGTTTCCTCCAGTCAAAGACTTTAATCTTTTTTTTGATCAAACCAGAGTGCTTCAGGTGTATTTTGGCAAACACCAAGCGAGCCGTCATGGGCTTTTTACTGAAGAGCGGCTTTCATCAAGTCTGATTGGTGAAGTGCTACAGATATGGTTGCAGGTTGAGGTTCTATTCAGGAAAGTTCTCCTAACTCTAAAAAGTCCTCAGTCAGTCATCCATGACTAAGGCCCTTCTTTTGCAATCACTCAGTTTGGCTGGGCAGCCCACTCTAAGAAGAATCCTGGTGGTTCCAAACTTCATTTATGTATGATGGAGGCCACTGTGCTTATTGAAACCTTTGATACTGCAGATTTTTTTTTTTTTCTGTAGCATTCCCTGGATATGTGCATCAATACAATTCTGTCTTGGAGGTCTACTGACAATTCCTTATACATAAACATCTCAGCCATGATCAGTGTAAGAAGAATTCACCTGAGCTCAGTTTTGAGTGTCATGGCAAAGGGGTAAAAAATGGAATGGCATACAGCTGTGGATACTCACATCAATATAGCATAACCTTTGTGACACTGTACAACAATAATTTATATTTTTTACATTACTGTGAGGAATGGTGTAGGGGTAGACATAAATAAAATAAAATTTAATGGGTAATTTAATAAATAATATGAATAATACTCTGTATAATTACATAATATTTAATATTGCAGAATTCATTGTGCGATTACAAGTAGAAATGGGACAAAGCAACATTATTTCAAACATTACACTTATTTAACACCATTATTTCTCTGTTTGTTCTCAAGTTATTTTTTTTTTTTTGCTTGGAATGAAAAGCTATGATCCAGAATGAAAAGAAGAAATATGTATCCAAAGTACGGTATATACACTCACCGGCCACTTTATTTATAATTACTCTTAATACTTAATTTTACATTACGGTGATGGTTGGGTTTGGGGTTGCAGTAGGGGTAGACGTTAATAAAATACAATTAATGTATAATTTAATAAATAATATAAATAATTCTCATTAACTTCTGGCCACAGCTGTATCCCTTCTAGCAACAACCTGGCAAAGACTATGAATACTAATTTAAATCAGAGCAATTCCAGCGTTATGGATGTGACATCTGCAGTAAAATCTCAAAACATAAATTCACATAGAAAGTACATGTTAATATTACATCGAAGCATCTGTTTATATTTTCCAAAACAACTCACCACAGAGTTATGGGATCAGACAAATGTCAATCTGTAAACATTTTTTTTTATATTTTAAATGAGGAAAATAAACGTGCTTTATAAATGTAACAAAAAAGTTGGCGAAGTTACAGTACAAGTACAGTACAACATACTTCACTGAATTAAACTGCACAACCCCAAAGAAACAATGCTAATCAAAAGAACAAGAGTTGGCTCTCTATAGACCATTTCAATGTGGTCATGTCATTGGCCCATGAACATTTCCAGCTTGTTATCAAACTATTTCATAACTGAGGCAAGAGGCAATTCGATCATAACTTAATGCTAAAACAGCTATCATAACATTATCAATATGTAACCCTTTTTAGATTCTCTGAAGCTATGAAGTTAAACATTTAAAACAGGAAATACATTGAGAGCATCGTTTTTGTTTACATCCCTCAAAATGATCTATAAAACAAAAATTCCTCATTTTTGCATTAATGAGGAAAAAGCTTCACTATGGATGTGACATCTCTCCGTTATGGATTTGACAGATGTGAAATTGGCACTTGCGTGACTTTGGTTAATCAAATATAATTGTTTGAAAACATTGACAGAGACTTTTTTTAGTATTTTACAGTGCTGTAAAATACAAGCCTACACAAAAAAACTTGGAAAGGGTTTGGCTATTTTGGTGAAAAAAAAAAATTTCATGGCAAGGTTGACATTTGCATGGAATTGCTCATATATAAATTTGCAAATGTTTCAAAAAAAAATGTCACATTGTCACTATGGGGTGTACAATTTGGGTAACTGAATCTATTTTACAATGAGGCTATAGCAAGACAAAATAAGAGGAAAAAACTAAGCACTCTGAAAACTTTCTAGATGCATTGTAAATATACCAGTACCTTTAAAATCCTGTTAGATTTTATAGTCATTAAATTTTACAGAATTTTCCTCACTTTTTAAGGCAAGCATTCTTTTGGGAAAAAAAAAAAAAAAAAAAAGTGTATGATTAAACTGCAACAGCTTGCACAGTGCAACGAACTGATGCTTTGTGTTTGGTGGCGGTGATATAAAATCCTTGTGTGTTTGTCTGCCTGCTGTTATCAATAAAAAGTCTGCTCAGTGGCCCACAGACGCTCCGCCACCTCACCTTATGAGGAAGGCAGAGTAATGGCCACCAGGTGATGTGCCTGGTGTGGTGTGTTTATTTATGTGCTTTGTAAGAGCCTGTAGTGCTCAGCGTGGGCTGTGTAACACTGCTTACAGACAGTATATGAATAACTGTCTCAGCATGGGCCGCACCTGCCGCTACTAAACTTTTGGAATATTATCATAGACTTTTTAAACGATGATGAGGAAACATCCAGTAGAAGAGTTATTAAATATGGCATCAACAGCAGGGCTTCTCTACCATAGGAGCCGCTGTAGAGCAGAATTCTTGGAAGGAAAAGCTATGATCTAGAATGAAAAGAAGAAATATTTATCCAAAGTACCGTACATACACTCACCGGCCACTTTATTAGGTACACCTGTCTAACTGCTTGTGACCGCAAATTTCTAATCAGCCAATCACATGGCAGCAACTCAATGCATTTAGGCATGCAGACATGGTCAAGACGATCTGCTGCAGTTAAAACCGAGCATCAGAATAGGGAAGAAAGATGATTTAAGTGACTTTAAACGTGGCATCGTTGCTGGTGCCAGACGGACTGGTCTGAGTATTACAGAAACTGCTGATCTACTGGGATTCACGCACAACCATTTCTATGGTTTACAGAGAATGGTCCGAAAAAGAGAAAATATCCAGTGAGCGGCACTTCTGTGGGCGCAAATGCCTTGTTGATGCCAGAGGTCAGAGGAGAATGGCCAGACTGGTTCGAGCTGATAGAAAGGCAACAGTAACTCAAAGAACCACTTGTTACAACCAAGGTATGCAGAAGAGCATCTCTGAATGCACAACACGTCCAACCTTGAGGTAGATGGGCTACAGCAGCAGAAGATTACACCAGGTGCCACTCCTGTCAGCTAAAAACAGGAAACTGAGAATACAATTCGCACAGGCTCACCAAAATTGGACAATAAAATGTTGGAAAAATGTTGCCTTGTCTGATGAGTCTCGATTTCTGCTCCGACATTCAAATGGTAGTGTCAGAATTTGGCTTTAACAACATAAAAGCATGGATCAATCCTGCCTTGTATCAACGGTTCAGGCGGGTAGTGGTGGTGTAATGGTGTGGGGGATATTTTCTTGGCATACATTGGGTGCAATAGTACCAATTGTGCATCATGTCAACACCACAGTCTACCTAATTATTGTTGCTGACCATGTCCATCCCTTTATGACCACAGTGTACCCATCTTCTCATGACTCCTTTTAGCCATGTCATAAAGTGCGAATCATCTCAAACTGGTTTCTTGAACATGACGATGAGTTCACTTTACTCAAAAGGCCTCCACAGTCACCAGATCTCAATCCAGTAGAGCACCTGGTAGAATGGGAGATTTGTATCATGGATGTGCAGCCGACAAATCTGCAGCAACTGCATGATGCTATCATGTCAAGATGGACCAAAATCTCTGAGGAATATTTCCAGGACCTTGTTGAATCTCTGCCAGGAAGGATTAAGGCAGTTAGTTCTGAAGGCAAAAGGGAATCCAAGCCAAACTAGTGGCTGGTGAGTGTACATAGACAATATATACTGTTATTTACACTTTTAAAATTCCTATAAATACATAAGTTCTTCAAAGAACAAAGAAACTATGAACAAAGAACCAAAAAAAAAACCATAAAACACACAAAAACAGGTGTGAACACGTCCTTAGGTTAATGGCATTCCAGTTCCAACACGTGTTTGGCTTATGGAACTAAATGATCAGATTTTTTAAAAGTGTAATCGGCAATTGTAACATTTTTTACATTCAGTACTAAATAACTTTAAATTTAGTCTCACGGAGACTGCCGTATAAACCAAAACAAACAGAACATAACTGTCCTCGTCTTATAGTCCAGAGCTCCTTCCATGGGACTCGAGGCCGGTGTGCGCCACAGGTGTATTCACTTACACAGACACGTGAACAGATAGGGCTCAACCTGTGCGGTGCACAAGCCCTTTTTTCTCTTGGATAAACAGTGCCCTTCAAAAATGAACTAAAGTGCCCCCCCCCCCCCCCACCCCTCTTCTGTTTGCGACCGTCAACCTGACCCCCCACCCCCCTTGACCGCTCTTCATGTTCGTCACCCCTAAACAAGCTCCCAAGTGAAGCGGACAGTTTTGAACATTGGTTTGAAACCACTCTTTTATATATCAGCTATGATTTTTCTCATTTCCAAAAGTGCCCTTTTCAGATTAATCATTTCATTGGGAATGCAGAACATGTTGACCAGAAAAGGATAAAGAACTGGCTGCGTAGAGCTCATTAATTGCATTTAAAGGTTTGAAATCTTAAAAGAAAGGAATACTTTGAATCATAAAGAAGAAGTATTAAATGAATACTAGAATCCTTTTCAAAAATATATATATTCAGACGTTTCATCGCATGAATCCCCCACTGGTGTGACTAGCTTGTAGGATGCTTCTCACGGACTTTAAGAAGATCAAGCTGCTTCCACAACAGCTCAACACCTCAAACTTGCTTTCATCCGCCCTTAATACTCTTAATCAAGCTGGTTTCCAGTCCAATCTGTATGTTATCTTGTCCATCCTACACTTTTCTTACAGTATTTGCCAGTGTCAGGCATTTTCTTTGAGACTCTGCCCAAAGGGCGAGCTTCCCAGAATCCTATCTCCTCTGTTGAGGATGAAGCTGGTGTATAGTGTGTACTAGTCAATGAAACTGCCAGCTGAGCACCAAAGAAGTCTGTTTCTCAAACTACTGATATAATTTGTTCTTTTGTTGAGCTTTTGTGCGACCTCTCTCCCATCCTGGGTTTATTCTGACTCCTTTTTAAAGGAGCAGTCCACCCAAAATATAAGTGTACTCATTTTCTCATCCCAAATGGCTCAAAACATTTGTGAGTTTTTATTTTCTGGTGAACAAAAAATATATTTTGAAAAATGTTGGAAATTAGTCAGTTACATCAATGATTGTAAAAAAATCCCATAGATGACAACAGTGTGAAAGCAAAAGAGCTCATATTTGGGAATAAACAGGTTCAAAACTCAAAGCTCGAAACAGGCTCATTAGAAATACATGCTTCAGGTTACATTTCTTCTGAAACTAAATCACATACTTCTACATATGCTTGACTGCAGTTTAGGTAAAACGAAGGCAGTATGAGGACAACAACTTTTATTCCTTTCCACACTAATGACATTTAAAGAGCCCCTATTATGCATTAAAAAATGTCATATTTTGGTTTTGGGGGTTAGCAAGTCTGATATGCATGCAAGGTCAAAAAACACTTGTGCTGTCTTCTAATATGCATTTATTTTTACCTAATTATCCCAACAACTACCATATGATTCGTTCAGCGATTCATTTCTTCCAAAACCCCTCCCTAGCGTAATGCTAATCTGCGCTGATTGGTCCGATGACCCAGTCTGTTGTGATTGGTCGACTGCGTTCAGCGTGAGACAGAGAAAAATGTCCACCATGGCTTATCAACATTGTTGAAGTAGTCAGAGTGCAGAGTGTATGTGTGAGCCCAATGCAGGAGTGCATTAAAGCAATGCAGTTGAACACCAGCATATTGCTCTTTTCTTAACCATGACTCACATTCAGTATTAATCCACACAGCGGCAAAAGTTGAACTATTTTGAAACTTGACCGCCACACATGTGTAGGAACAGCTGACGGTGGCGATTGCAACGACAATTGGCAGCGGATTGCGAGCTTATAAATGCATTTAAATTCGTAAACAAAGCGTAAACACACGTCACGTTTTCAACATGATTTTAGACACGAATATAAAGAGTTAACCAGATACACTACAAGCTGTTACAAGTAACAAAACACAATTAATTACATAATTTGAAAGCTAGAGAAACCAGGAGACAGCCATTTTAAATCGCACTTACTTACACTTTTAAAATGGAGGATGAAACTGACCCATGAACTAAGTACTGTAAAGTTCCGGTCAAGCTCTGACAAAGTCCCATACATCTATACAGGGAGTGCAGAATTATTAGGCAAATGAGTATTTTGACCACATCCTCTTTATGCATGTTGTCTTACTCCAAGCTGTATAGGCTCGAAAGCCTACTACCAATTAAGCATATTAGGTGATGTGCATCTCTGTAATGAGAAGGGGTGTGGTCTAATGACATCAACACCCTATATCAGGTGTGCACAATTATTAGGCAGCTTCCTTTCCTTTGGCAAAATGGGTCAAAAGAAGGACTTGACAGGCTCCGAAAAGTCAAAAATAGTGAGATATCTTGCAGAGGGATGCAGCACTCTTAAAATTGCTAAGCTTCTGAAGCGTGATCATCGAACAATCAAGCGTTTCATTCAAAATAGTCAACAGGGTCGCAAGAAGCATGTGGAAAAACCAAGGCGCAAAATAAACTGCCCATGAACTGAGAAAAGTCAAGCGTGCAGCTGCCAAGATGCCACTTGCCACCAGTTTTGCCATATTTCAGAGCTGCAACATCACTAGAGTGCCCAAAAGCACAAGGTGTGCAAAACTCAGAGACATGGCCAAGGTAAAAAAGGCTGAAAAACGACCACCACTGAACAAGACAAGCTGGAACGTCAAGACTGGGCCAAGAAATATCTCAAGAGGTTTTATGGACTGATGAAATGAGAGAGAGTCTTGATGGCCAGATGGATAGGCCCGTGGCTGGATCGGTAAAGGGCAGAGAGCTCCAGTCCGACGCCAGCAAGGTGGAGGTGGAGTACTGGTTTGGACTGGTATCATCAAAGATGAGCTTTTGGGGCCTTTTCGGGTTGAGGATGGAGTCAAGCTCAACTCCCAGTCCTACTGCCAGTTTCTGGAAGACACCTTCTTCAAGCAGTGGTACAGGGAGAAGTCTGCATCCTTCAAGAAAAACATGATTTTCATGCAGGACAATGCTCCATCACACACGTCCAAGTACTCCACAGCGTGGCTGGCAAGAAAGGGTCTAAAAGAAGAAAAAGTAATGACATTGTCTCCTTGCTCACCTGAACTGAACCCCATAGAGAACCTGTGGTCCATCATCAAATGAGAGATTTACAAGGAGGGAAAACAGTACACCTCTCTGAACAGTGTCTGAGAGGCACGCAATGTTGATGGTGAACAGATCAAAACATTGACAGAATCCATGGATGGCAGGCTTTTGAGTGTCCTTGCAAAGAAAGGTGGCTATATTGGTCACTGATTTGTTTTTGTTTTGTTTTTGAATGTCAGAAATGTATATTTGTGAATGTTGAGATGTTATATTGGTTTCACTGGTAAAAATAAATAATTGAAATGGGTATATATTTGTTTTTTATTAAGTTGCCTAATAATTATGCACAGTAATAGTCACCTGCACACACAGATATCCTCCTAAAATAGCTATAACTAAAAACTACTTCCAACAATATTCAGCTTTGATATGAGTTTTTTGGGTTCATTGAGAACATGGTTGTTGTTCAATAATAAAATTAATCCTCAAAAATACAACTTGCCTAATAGTTCTGCACTCCCTGTAGTCTTTTCTGATCCTTCCTTAACAAATGGCCGAAGAATCCCCCTTTGTAAGTGTGTAGATTGCTGAAGCACTCATCAGAAAAACACAGCACAAGACTGGGGCTAAAATGCTGAGGTATATTACAAGTGTCCATGATTTGTAATTAAATATTTTTGCGTCACTTGTTTATCTCTAAATTAAAAACTTTTCTGCTGTGGTCAGTTTACTCGGTAGCTTACCTTGTATGGTCTTGTACTTTTGATGCTGTGCATTTTGGGTTTGAGTCCATTGAAGCACAATTCAACAAACCATGCAGAACCAATGTACAAACATGGTAAAACTATGTGGCCGGGATTAGGGCTGTGCAATGTGGGGAAAATATCTAACTGCGATTTGTTTAACAGATATTGCGATTTCGATTTCATTTGCAATTTTATTTTGTAGTCAAGCTTCAGCTCAATATTCTACAACGTATCTTCTTACTGCTAATATGCAGTGAGTGTTAGTCAAAAAAAGGAACTGAAAAGATATAACTTACTCCAAATTCTATCCAAATTTGTTTTTAAATATTCAGAAATTAAACACAACTTTTTCTCTAGAGCAAACAGTAGTGAGTTATGATGTTAGTTATTTCCTGGTGCCTTTGTGATGTTGTTTCATATGGTGCAACAGCTGCAAACAACTTTGAAATTGCACTTTGCTGTTGCTTGCTACTATATTGATCGTCACTGGCATTGCTTTCAGTAAAATTTTAGCAAGACGCTCCTCATACAGCCACCTGTGGTGCTTTTTTAGGTGCTGATTGTTGTATTTCCAATTCTGCGACAGCTCTTATGAATGACCAGTTTTTGCTCAGTGTCTGTGACCAAAATATTCCAATATTACTGACATGCTTTTTTTCTTTGATATAAATTCATTTATTAATGATTCTGAAGCGGCATCCCACTTGTCTGTGTTTCCTGTTCTTTTGTTTTATTGTGGGCGTTCCGCATAGTTTGGTTGTGCAATTCTGATTGGGCAGAACGAAAGTGAGCTCACTCATTTAGCTAGTAAGACTGTCACACACTGACGGCAGTCACGCATTTGTTCTGGGTGGAAAAAATTATATAATGCATATATATATATTTCATATCACAGCCTCTTGAGATTAGCTAATTGCAACATTTCAAATCGCGATTCGATTTTGATTACCCGCACAGCCCTAGCCATGATGCAATTCTCTCTTATGTTTGCTTTTCAAAAGACTAATGGTTGATTTGGGTAAGGGTGTAGGTCAATCAATTCCAAAGTGATCTGTAAGAAAAGCCCCGCCTTGTCATTGAGGTGTACAAATGTGTAAATTAGGTGTATAGCAAAATGCACCTTAAGTATTTCACATTTGCATAAATGTAGACAGTGCCCTCTAACGGATTTGTCATCTAAAATACCTAAAAAAAATTTTAATAAAAATAAAAAAAAACTTCCAATGAACCTGGTAGGCAAAAGAACATCCCAGCCAAGAATGGAAACACAAGCAGCTCATTTCATCACCTAAACTATGTCACATTTTGGAATAAACAGCTTGTATAATCTCTACTTCTCCTCAACAAACAACCATCCCACAATGAAGAGGCAACATGATGAAGTGCCAAGTATTCCTTTGGACTATTTTTTCAATGAAATATCTTTCAAACATTACAATGAAATAACCCACGCAAAAGCAAACTTCACTGCCAAAGAAATAATGTCGCTAAGCGTGGTGAAGTGGTGGAAGAGTTGTCCATCTCATACTTTGCAATAACTCATCTCTGTTTAAAACCTGCAATTGCCGATAAATGCAGAATTTAACAATTTGAGAAGTTTGTGTGGCTGTCAGTCACCATACAAATGCTGTATTTCACAATTGCAAATTCTATTTGTTGGAAGTTTGACCCAAATAACACAGTGTTCTAACAACAGATGACTATTAGAGCTATTAGTTATGCCTGTGTAATTCCATGCACACGCTCTCTCTCTCTCTCTGCCTGCCTGCCTGCCTGCCTGCCTGCGATTGAAAATGGAGATCTACATGTCATAATTGATAAAAATTCTGTCAAATATTGTGCTGCAAAGAGAAATAATTGTTTTAATTTATCTATAACTTGGCATATGACCATGGAATAAGCAAGATAATTAACAGCTTGCCGTGCATTAAAGGATTTTATATATTGGATACATTTATTGGGCAAATTACTTACAAAATGTAATACACTATATTTTACTAGATACTGCAATTTCACTTTACAATATTACTGTCTCAGAAATGTAATGTGTTACAATACTTTTGTATTATATTTAAGTTACTTTCACCAAAATAACCACAGTAGTATGACTACATTTGCAAACATTTATTTTTTCAATTAATTGTAATTATTCAGTGAGACTTTTTTTTAATGATTTCTGAAAACTCCACACAGAGATCTGATCATCTGGCAGCTTTTGTTTTAAAAAAAAAATTATTTAACAATAGATACAATATTAATGTTTTTATGACAGCAGAAACAGATGCCATGTTAATGGGATAGTTTACCCTAAAAATAAATCTACTCTGTTTATTCTTTCTCATGTGATCCCAAACCAGCCAAACAAACCAGTTTCCTTACTGTTGAACACAAAATATATTTTAAAGAAAACTGAAAACCTGTAACCATTCACTTCCTTAGTAAGAAACATGGAAAATGGTTGATAACAGCTCATGTCAAAATATCTTCATCTATGGTCAACATAAGAAAGAAAATTAAACAGGTTTCTTACAAGGATGAGTAAATGACATAACTTTCAGTTTTATCCCTTTAGGTTGTCATGGCAACCATATACAATGCACACTGCGGCATATGCACCACTACAAGAATAGCAGATATGCAAGTATAAAATCATTTCTATGGAACATTGAGATTTTTTTGTTAGTTCACCCTAGTTTTGTATTTTATTTTAATTTCTTTTAGGACAAAGTAGTAGGCTACAAACTGCAGTGTTCATGTATGTGACCATAGTGTCACGAGGTTTATAGCCTAACAACAAACATATTTGCTACATGAATAAATTAAATTATGATGAACAATGGATTGAAAACTTCATATAGCATTTTAAGGGTCCTATCATATACTTGGCGCAATAAGGCACAAGACATGTACGATGCGATTTGTTGCCATTTTCATGTTTTGCGACACGTTGTTTAAATAGCTAATTCATTTGCGCCACGTTGTGGACTCGTGGGCGTGCTGGTCTAAAAAGAAGGTGTGTTAAGGTGCATTGTTGGCGTGTTGCTAATTTGAGGAACTGAAATAGACTGCGACATTGACCAACTAAAAAGCTGGTCTAAAGTGCAGCACAGAGCGCGTTAGTTATGCCTATGGGGGTCCAAATGTTTAAACATTGCTTAACATACAGTACACAGGATTTACAGCAATACACAAATATCTTTAAAAATGAAAAAAAATAAATTAAAAGATTAAAATGTTACAAAAAATATTATTTTCTACATAAATAGAAAAACCACTACCTCCATCTCGGCTGGGCTTTTTTCAGTTTATACATGACAATATTCAATTTGCATTTGTATAATGTTATTATTATTAGCATTATTATTTTTTATATGCATATTTATATTTATTTTAATAAAAACAAGTTTAGATTAGCCCACCTGTCAGGTTTCAGAGACGTATGCATCACCATATGGGGCATAACAATAGTACGTGTGTTTGGATATAACTGACCACATTTCGTTAATATTATTCATTTATTAATTTGCTGGAAATTAGAACTGAATTTAGAAATAGTTTTGAAACAAATCTTTGCGCTTAAACAAAATTAATATATACAGTAGTCTAATGAATGTCTTCAGTGGAGAGCGTACAACACCGTTTCCTTATGCACGAAAGGAGTAAAGTAAATAGTAAAAGTAAAGAGAAAGTAAAGAGGCTGAATAGAGGAGGCGCTTCAGACTTTGCGCCTAGACCATTAAAATAGAGCCCTTAATGTTCCACATGCTATGAGAAAAAATGCATGGTTTAATCTAACGTTATAATGCTGTGTATACAGTATGAACCATAGCTTACCTTGTTATTGCTGGGATTGACAGGGATTTTGCTGACAAGTTTTACAAAATCCAGGGATACATCAATGTCACGCAACAGTATTATTTTAACTGCTCTTTCTGATCTTTTTTTGTGCATGCAGCCTGATTGTCTCGCAGTGTTTTAGCAACATGATTAAAAATCACATTCTTTAGTACATTCGTTAAAATACATTTTGTAATTTGCATTACTGAAATTGTAGGGAGTCACATTATTTTTTTTTTTTTTATTAGTAATCACTGGCTTTTTTTCCCCAAACCTGTAAACAGTTTACAAAAATCTTGACAATTCTGTGGATCTTATCAATGAATTCTGATCTTCAAATCTTATTTTCTATTGAATTCAGGGTCAGGTGATTGGCTGGGCCATTCTAGCAGCTTTATTTTCTTTTCTGAAACCAGCTCAGAATTTCCTTGGCTCATTGTCTTGCTGAAATGTCCACCCTATTATATACATTTTGTAGAGGCTTCAAATCTATATTCGTGTTTGAGAGAGTAAAAATTCGCCTACTCAGTCGGAACATTTCAAATAGTCTCAAGATAACCACCCATGTACACAATGGCATAGTTCAGCTGGACATATGACATTATCTGGCTATTACTATGCAAATGGCAGCCTCTTCTTCTGAGCTGTATTACATATTGTAGAATTATCTGACAGGGCAGACAGAACTGCACCCCGTTTTAGATGTTGGATGAAATCATTTACACCACCAGTGATTCATACTACATTAAAAAGAGAATCAGAGAGATGTGCTCATCACACTTACACCATTACATCTGTTAATGCCAGTCGAGATGTGAATGTACATTATTTGTGATAGTGTTTTCATACAACAGCTTGCAGGTGTGGTTTAAATATTGTCTTTATGAACGAATAACTAAAGTCAAGTCCCTTTTGTCATGCACATTAGCCATGAATATGCCTGTAACCATAGCCACTGTCTAAATAGATAGTACATATTAAAGATCATGACCTCCATGAAACCAGAAAGTCTTATCACAGATGATTCAACATCATTTAATTACTTAAGTCTAACTAAGGGAGGGGTTTAACGATCAGACAGGATAATTAAATGACAGCAACATCAAATAAGTGGCAACATTTACTGTAGGTCACGGACAAACAGCAAAACTCACACGAGCATGTCCTCTAGAAGATATCGACTTGACTGAACTGGCATACATATTTCCAAGTCTTTGATTGACCAGAAGCCTACATGAAAGAGCACAACAAGATCCACACCAGACAAGTCAGTTGCTTACAAGCCTTACAAGCCTCAGTTCCTTACAAGCCTCAGAGTGAAACACAAAGACAGCAGGGGAGAAAAAAACGTTGCCAGGTGAAGTTTTCTGAACAACAACAAAAGTTTGACAAGCTAAACATATAATTGATGCATGCAGGAAGCTTATGACGTACCAAATAGCCCCTTTATATATATAAAAAAAGTGTAAGACTGATGACGGCAGCCAGAGGAGAGATTAATGCCAAATTTACTCTCAGCATCATACGCTGCATTACACCTTGCATAAGCGCTAATTTGTTTTTTTGTAATTTGACGCAAAGATGATACAATACATTCATAAATTGCATATAAATGTTCATACGTTTTATTAAAAAAATAAAATAAAATATATATATATATATATATATATATATATATATATATATATATATATATATATATATATATATATATATATATATATATATATATATATATAATAAAAACTTTCAAGGATTTAAGAATATGATGACCGTTTAATGCGTGTAAAGGGTCCATTTTCTTATTGCAAATGAATGGTGAAACATTAAATCGCAGTATATGGTATTATCATGATATTGACCTAAACGGCAAAAAAGTTACTTTAACAGGTATAATAACAAAAAATACTTAATAATATTAAATATATTACAGTTACTATGTTAATAGCATGTTAATATTAGTTTTAAAAAACACAAACTAATTTTATTAGTTATTATTAGTTATCAATATAACAAATTAACTAGTAATCAGATTATGACTATAATTTGAACACGTTATTGGCGCTAACGAAGAAATTAACATTACCTAAGATTAATAAAAGCTTTTGTAGTTGACGCTGAGTACCTTTACATGGACACCAATAATCTGATTTTAATATGATTGAGACAATACTCTGATTAAGAGTCTACCATGTAAACAGCGATTTTTGATTACCTTAATCCAGGGGTGTCCATACTCGGTCCTGGAGGGCCGGTGTCCTGGAGAGTTTACCTCCAACCCTAATCAAACACACCTGAACCAGCTAATCAAGCTTTTACTAGATATACTAGAAAGTTCCTGGTAGGTGTGTTGAGGCAAGTTGGAGCTGAACTCAGCAGGTCACCGGCCCTCCAGGACAGAGTTTGGACATCCCTGCCTTAATCCGACTAAAGTCATAATCGAACTAAACAGAAATCGAATTAAGACATGTGGAGTATGCCAATTATTGAAGTGCACTCTTTCAGCAGTTCATATTCGCATTCAATATCTCGCTTTCGCGGGGGGATGTATGAAATGTTCCTGAATGAAAGTGAAAGTGCCAAACTGCAGTGTAAGTTGACAAATTAAAAATGAAACACCCGAAATTACATGCAACTATAAAGGAAACGTGGATAGCGTGGTGACGCGATGACGTTAATTGAATTATGTGCTATAACGTGTAAAACGGAAACACGAAAGCAACGTGCAAAACGTAACTCATATAAACATATTGTCTTATTTATTCATTCATTCAATTTCTTTTCGGCTCAGTCCATTTATTAATCTGGTGTCGCCACAGTGGAATGAACCGCCAACTAATCCAGCATATGTTTTACGCAGCGGATGCCCTTCTAGCTGCAACCCATCTCTGGGAAACACCCATACACTCATTCACACACACTACGGACAATTTTAGCTTACCCTATTCACCTGTACCGCATGTCTTTGGACTGTGGGGGAAATCGGAGCACCCAGAGAATACCCAGGCAAAAGCGAGGAGAACATGCAAACTCCACACAGAAATGCCAACTGACCCAGCTGAGGCTTGAACCAGCGACCTTCTTGCTGTGAGGCGACAGCATTACCTACTGCGCCATCGCGTCGCCGATTGTCTTATTCAGATTAAGGCAAATGATTTGATTACTGATGTCCATGTAAATGTAATCATTGTGGGTTTAGTTAAATTAGAAATTAAAAAGCCTTATAGCACATTGGTAATATACAACAGCCCTAGAATTTTCAATCCATATTTTAGCATGTAGTAGGCCTGATTAACATGTGGAGAAACTAACATGTGGTTAGCTTTGAACTTTTAAGCTAACCAATGAAGTCTCAAACCATTTGGAGCTGTTATGAACACAATTGCAAATACAATGAATATTATTAAAAAGCACTTAAAATTGTAAATAATAAACAATTATTCACATATTTGGAAGTGCCCACAGTATCAATGTAGTGCTTGTTCATTATCCCAGTATATTGTTTTATTGAATATTGGCACATCAAACGGTATAGTTTGTTAAAGTACAACCAAATGATCAGAAAACAAAGACATTGC
Organism: Danio kyathit; assembly: GCA_903798195.1. NCBI lineage: Eukaryota > Metazoa > Chordata > Actinopteri > Cypriniformes > Danionidae > Danio > Danio kyathit. Next base: position 46,882,596 of record LR812519.1, on the reverse strand, counting down.
AGCGGATATGTTTGCGCTACTTCTGAAATATCCTTGAACAGTAAACTAATATGAATTTCCTGATGCTATCACCAATATTTTAGACAATGAAGCAACCATTTGCCAACATAAAGAGTGTTTTGTTATGTAAAGAGCTTGACGTGTATGTGTGCCATCTATTTCTGTTACACTTTAACCTGTTAGCTTTCCACTGTAACACCCGTAGTGGTACATGTATGCTCAGTCATTAGTAACAGGAATCCAGGAATGCTATGCATAATTTCCATTTCACAGTTGTAACTTTATCCATAAATGTTATAGAGTCACAAAATTTGCTCCATTTTTCATACTGGATAATCCATTAAACTTGCCAGACTTCAGCATATGAGCACCCACACACAGGGCTTTACTTTAACACCCGCCAACCAGCCAAATGCGGGTATAGATTTCAGTGGTGGCGGGTAAGACAGGCACTCTCACTAGCCACTTTGGCTGGTTGAAAAAAAATTTCCCGGATAATAATTCATAAAAGCAGGGTTCGACAATAAGGATGGTCCAATATGCATGCAAAGACGATCTTAGAATTGAGAAGCAACACGACTGACAAAAATAATTGCGTTCGCGTGATCAATAAAAAAGCAGATGAATACCGAATGAAAGGTTGATCTCTCACGCTAACAGCTGGGGTGATGAGCGCGACTGTTTAAAACGCGTGCGCGCTCTCGTTTCCTTGCGTGAAGCAACTGTTTAGAAACACAGCTGATGTGATCGGTTCTCTTTCAAATAGACTAGACAAAAAGTGGTGAACATGCACCCTCAGTCTTGCAGCACTGGTTGGCTTCACTTTAACCATTATTTGAACAGATTATTTATGGGTCTAACGTCAACTGTGTGCGTTATAGTCCTTTTATTATCACACTGTATGTTTTTTACCTGCTTTCTTTTGCCTAATGTGGTTTAATTATCATTTTTTACAATAACATTGCTTTAATGGGAGATTACTGCCCAGTTATGTGTAGTTAACTGCTGATCTAGGACCTTTAGGCAGGACAGATTACTGTGCATATGTTTTGTTAAAAAGTATAGTAAACAGCTATATTTTGCTTGTTTTGACACATTTAAAATTTGTGGCTAAGAAATAATGAATAGTTTATGTTTGGTGTGGTCAGAGATAAATTTGGTAAATCCTTCATTTTGGGCTCTGAAAATTATGTAAAATAAAAACTAATTGTAATACTATGAAACCATGACCCATTTGCTCATGAACATTTAGCAAGCTCATACAGGACACACAAAAAGTGAAATGAATGAGGCATGTGGAGATGACGCAAAATCTAAATCAAGTAATTTTAGCATGTCAAAGTCATATTTATGTGTATAAAATATGTTTTTCCAACAATAAAATTGTGGCTAGTGAAAATGGCGAGTGGCTAGTAATGTTGGAAAACTACTAGCCACCGTGGCTGGTGAACAAAAAAGTTTATGTCAAGCCCTGCCCACACATAAAAAAAATAAATAAAAACAAAAAACACACAATAGGTTTAAAATTCTGCATGTAGTGCAAGTAATTGTATGTATAATTATGAGCGCAGTAACAGTAAAATGACTTAAAGGGAGTTATCAGATGCAAATGTAATATATGTAAACGTAATATACGGTAGACTAAATATATATTACATTTTATTCCATCCAGAGTAGTTGAGGTTTGTGAATGATCGGAGCATCGAGACAAATTCAATATCCAAAACATTTTCTTTCACTGTTCCTGACAGGTGGAATGACCTTCTTAACCTCATATGGATTTCTGAATCCCTGACAGTTACGTTAAGTTGAGGCAAACACTGTGAGCACTTAATTGCACCAAATTGAGGAAACATGATTATTATTTTTTTAATCTCTGCTTTTACTTATCCGTAATCCCTAGTGCAAACCCTGTCTGTTATTTTGTATTCTGAGCACTTCTCGTTTTTATTTGCCTCATTATAGGCAAGTGGTTGTTGTATTCCTCATTTGTAAATCACTTTGGGTAAAAGCATCTGCTAAATTAATACATGTAATTGTAAATGACTTTGTGCTTCTCATTTAGTCTTTGTTTTTGTTGTTTAATATTTTCAATTAAGTGATTTTAAAGGTTTAAAATGGTAAAAGCTACAGTATTAGTGGTACAGAAATAATCAACACAGGCTCATGGAAAGAAAATGTGACCAGGGATACATTTCTGAGAACAATGTGCCTCAAGGTACAAAATAATGGCTGCATTTTGTGTGTAAAACAAATGCTACAGGCAGAACCACTGACCTCTTACCTCCATGTGGCCTCCATATTACCTCCAGCATGACTGGTTTGTTTGGTAGCTCACCACGAATGGTGGCAAACATGGGAGGTGGAGCAGAGTAAACAGGGGTTTGAGTCTGACGTAGAACAGTTATACACTGTAAAAAATAAATCCGTAAAATTTACGGTAAAAAACCAGCAGCTGTGGTTGCCAGTATTTAACCGTAAAAAATACGGTACAAACCGTAAAAGTAATTTCTCATTTTTACAGTAAATTACCGCATTTTATTAATTTATAGAGGTAATATGTCTGTATTTTAAATTAGCAACATCTACACATCTTTTGTTACACAGATAAACATGATAACACAGCTATATGCAGGTGGTGATGAGAAAATTCATACATAACGAACCAATGCTCATCACAAACAACTTTACCCACAATCAGAAAAGTGTATCAGTGTAAAGAAGGTGATCAGTGTCATTCACACAGCTACTAAACACTAATATGGTAACACGCATAAAATTAAAGTCATGAAATAAACATTGTTTATCAACATTAGATGTAACATAACTCAATAATATACATTACTGATGGGGAAACAACTAAAAAGATCCATAGTAATGTCAAAAAAAGCATAAAAAGTGATGTGTAATGCAGGGAATTCTGGGAAAGTCAATTTACGGTTATTCGCTGTATATATTAAGGAAACATACTGTTAACCAAATTACGGATTTGTACTGTAGCATTTTTACAGTTTTTTTCCGTTGAAATCAGGGCCATTTTTTACAGTGTAGAAACCAGGTAAAACCAAACCTCCAAAAAAGAGCAGTTAGATTCCGTGGTGAAAGCAATGTGGCCACGATGGCTTTTCTCTTTTAGTTTGCTTTTGAAAACACTATCGGTTGGGTTCAGGGAAACGAGTGGGTGGGTCAGTCAATAAATAACAAGCTGATATATTATGCACAATGACAAGCCATCTGGCTTCTCTCACAGATATGCACCAGAAGGACGTCGAGATGGCCAGAAATGTACACAGCCAACCTGATCTCACGAGGAAACATAAGTATTTTACGTTTTGTCCATTTAGTGGCTAATTCATATGAATTAGTAAGAAAACGTATGATTTTAAAAAAAGAGGCGTGGCACAGGGATGTGAGTCTTCCATATAAATACAGATTTCCATATTTTCCAAGTTCAATGGTGTGACCCCTGTAATTTGCGTAAATTCGAAGTTTTATTTTGAAGGGGGTGGGGGGGGGGGGGGGGCGGGGTCTTATCGTCAAAGCAGATGACCTGCTTCATTCCAGACGTCTTTCAGGGATGTAATTAGACCTACCTACATAATGACATTGTGTAGTCCCATAATGTGACGAAGCCGCTGACAATATGCAAGATCATGAAATCGCTTTGAATGCATGCGCGGCTGTGGACACTTTTTCCACGCTCACATTTGCATGTCATGACCACGTGAGCTCTATGTACATTATAAATACAGCTACAGGATGCACATTTGTTATTATTCTCTGCACGTCATCTGTCTTTATGTGTTCATTAATTCAGTGCTACAGCATAACACCTTAAATTTAATACCTGAAAGTGTCATAAGTTTAGATAATATTACAAATCTGTAAAAATATATTTTATAATTAATTTAAACTTAAAAACAGGGACTATGCCGAAGGAAAGGGAAAATGAAAGTGATAAACTCTTATTAGCAATGTACAATATTTTTGTCAGGGTGGAATGTTAAAGAGGCTACTCAATTCAACTGGACTTAATATTTTTACAGTTGAAATTGTTGATTGACTAGTAGTTTATTTATCACGTTGAAATAAAGAGTCGACTAAATTACAGGGAAAGTTATATTCTGTGGACACAAGAGAACTAACCGAGTTAGTGGTGCCATCTAGCGGCAGTGTGTGGACCTGTGCCGACATTGAGGTACAAAGTATAAACCTAATAAATGTTACTTAGGTCACTATTAAACTGCTAAACTTTTAAATTGATAAAACAAAAAATGAAACTTAAATTGTGTGGCCAATAACAAATATTTATATAAAAAAATACCCACCACTACACCCAACCATCAAGCAAATCATACTAAATTGTACGAATGAGATTGTACAAATTTATACGAATTAACCATTAAATCAAAAAGTTACAAATTGCCGTGAGACAGCGTTGACCTCTAAACTACTAATTTAAAATAAGTTGAAAAACAATTCTTAAGGGTTTTTTGGGACAGTTTCAGTGGTTTATGTTCAATCCACTTCCATTTGTAAAAATGACTGAGTTAACTTAATTGATGTTGAGACAACATGACGGAATCGTGTGAAACCCAGAATGTATTACAGTGCAGTTGTCTCCATTATGCTTGCCTTGTTTACTGTTGGTTACTAGGTTACCAATACTACAGTCACCTGCTTGAACAACTTGATAGAAACACACCACGCAATTCATATTTCTTTTCTTCAACCTTTGAAAAGACTTGTTTCGTGTTAGAAAGGAAACCCAGCTATTGAGATGATGATAATTAGAAAATGGCCCCACTCCAGTATTTGAAATTCTTTCGCTAATCTTATCTGACAGCAATAGTGATGCAAACTACACCACTTGACTTGAAAAAAAGACCACTGTTTACTGTATAGACCCAAAACTTGACATGCACCAACTGACCAGCCTGCGACTGCATGTTTTTGTTCCGATATTCATGACATAAACTATTGTATTTCCTGCTGTTATTAATCTTTGTTCATTTTAAATAGTACTGTGTCCATGCTATACTCCATCTTTTAATCCTATAATCAACCATCCAACAGGTATAATACAGAGCACAACAGAACAACCCTATTATTCAGTGAAAAGTTTCTGTAGGTGTCCTGTGGGTAGATCACAAGGCCAAATTTAGCTCCTGTTTGCTGGCTCACTGTGGCTTATGGTTTCTCTCTTCCAAATTTCCTTTCAGTCCATTTAAAAGAGCAGAGATGGAAAGCCACACTGCAGGTCTAAGGACACTTGGGGACAGGTTACTTTTATTAGCTCAGAGCAAACACACTCACAAAATGTAATTGCATTAATACACAATCTGTTCAAAGGAATTATGTTTAAAAAGCACAGACCACCAGAGCCTCATGCACTGCTCCTATAATGCATTTATTAGGTAGCAAACCTAAAACATGCATTGACAAGACTGTTTAACTAATGGCTGGGATCCTATTTTTGCTTTCTGATGCATTATTACCCTCTGAGAAGACAGTTGGTGAAACACATTAGCAGCAAAAATTCATTTAACAAGTTCAGCGATGAGCATTTACCAATCTACACCTGCTCTACATGGCAGAAAACATGAGAAAAGGTCATCTGAATTAACCACGGGCGGTGGCTGCCAATGCGTCATTATGCTAAACCCTGCAGCAGTCTGTCTCCATAAGGAGCTCCAGTCGATGGGGGAAAAATGGGCTACCGTGACTATCTTCCCTTCAGAGGACTTCTTTTTCCATCTCTTATATCCCTGAAGGAAATAAACATCCCTTTTCCCCAAAGAACTTCCCTTCAAAGTTGTATTACTTCAATGTGAAGTAAGCATCTTGTGGTGTTGAGTATCAAAATATTTTGCTTAAACACAACATACACTAACAAGAAAAGGCTAGCGTATCGTTATACATTAAACGATATGCAAATAAGCTACATGTTATTGGAAACATCTGATATTGCAATATTTTATTTTTACGCTATAAATATTGTCATATGAATACAGTTTCACAAGATGGTTTGAATAGCTCTACTTGATGGTTTTCTGAGGAGTCCAACAGCATTCAGGTACAGAAACTGAATAATCACAATGCAAGAAATGCTTGTCTCACTTTGCTTTGTCTCGTTTCTAGTCCAAGTATCTAAAAATTCTTAGATGAAGTCAAAATATTGTTTCGTTTTCACCTCCAGAAGAAATAAGGCAAAATCTTAGTTTTTTAAAGATTTTAAAGTTTTTCTTTAAAACAAGCTAAATTATCTGCCAATGAGAGAAGTAAATTAATCTTGCTTTCAGTTTGAAATGTAGACATTTAGACAAGAAGCAAGAAGAAATGAAAAAAAAAAAATTATTTTTGGGCATAAATAGTACACATTTTGTAAAAATAATTAAATATATTTAATCTTTGTTATTCCTCCAAACATCATAATTTATTGTGCCCAAATGTTTTAAAGTCTTGAATTGCACAGTCACAGGCCTTAAAAACACATGGAAATTATAAACTTTTACTCTATTGTAATTAAACCAGTGACTCCGAGTGAACTATATATCAGACTTAATATTGCATATCTTGCGATGAGATTGTGGATGCGCAGTTGCGCACATTGTTATATTGATGCTGAAACAATCAGTGTTGGGCAGTACTTCGCTGCAAGTAGTGACGCTACATTTCTCAGTAGCATGGTGGTAGCTTTCTAAATCAAATATCTTTTCAGTAGTGAAGGTATTGTTTTTAGTCAAGTAGGGCAGTAGTGTCCACACAAGCTACATTTACCGATCGCGGAACAAAAAGTGATGGCACTGACATTCACCCAGCTGTGAGGCCAGTGTCTAGCCCAGGGATGGGCAAACTTGATCCTGGAAGGCCGGTGTCCCTGCAGACTTTTGCTACAACCCTAATCAAACACACCTGCCAGCAGCTTTCTAGTGATCTTGAAGACACTGATTAGTGTGTTCAGGTGTGTTTGACTAGTGTTGGAGCAAAAGTCTGCAGGGACACTGGCCCTCCAGGATCAAGTTTGCCCATCCCTGGTCTAGCCGATGAAAGTAAATATATATGATAGAGAGAATGACGATTTCTTCTTCTTCCTGTTTTTGGGTGGTCGACAACAAAGTTTTTGGTGCATTACCTCTCGCTCTGGTCTGTGACGTCGCAAACCAATTACGCTAACACGAGAAACTTGCTAGATGGAAAGATGACTGCGGGAGGGAAGTTATTTCTGAAGCAGGATTCCTCGCGACCATACCTCAAGAAGTACATGCAAAGCAAGATGCAATAATGTTAATACTGATGTTGTGCTCAAAAAATACTTTAAGTAATTTATAGTTAGTACTATAATGTTTTTGAACTACACAATAGTGAAGTACTCAAATTAATTGTGGTACTTGTGATATATATATATATATATATATACACACACACACACACACACACACACACACACACACATATATACACATACAAAAAAAAAAAAAAAAAAAAAATATATATATATATATATATATATATATATATATATATATATATATATATATATATATATATATATATATATATATATATATATATATATATATATATATATATATATATATTCATGATAGATATTAATGATACTATATTATGTAGTATAATTCATTACACCTGGTTTTATTGCTTTTTTGTTTGTTGGTTTTTGCTGTTATTTACTATACTTAGTTTCTGTTTGGTAAAACATATTAATTGCAGTAAATAATTGAACTGAATAATTATGCCTCATATGTTTTATTGACAGTTTTATTGATCAGATATAATTGACTTGGATTTAAGTTGCTTTGATTTAAAAATAAAAATTGCAAACATAGCTTAATTGTAGCTAAGCTACTTTTGCCAAGAAGTTTTCGGCTTAGTTTGCTACATTTTCCAGAGGGTAGCTTTTAGTGTAGTTAAGCATTTTAAGTAGAGTCGCTAATAGCTTAGCTCACTACATTTTTCCAAGTAGCTTGACCAACACTGAAAACTATACAGTATATTGTGCAGTGCTACTACATGGACATATATAGTATATTATATAACAATTAAAAACAAGCAATACTACTCAAAATCAACCAAAAGCCTATTGTTTAAATCAAAAACTACACTGTGCACTCGTCAAGCAATTTCATGAGGACTTTAATCTTACAGATTACATGCCATGCTACGTCTGCTGTATTCATTCTCAAAGTCACGTTGGGAGCCATGGCAAGTCAATTTTTATTTAATTAGGTATTGTAATTACTCTAATCTAGAATGGCATGCAGGCAGCATGACTGCCTCAGTTACAGTAAAGCGAGGGAGCGATCAATTGTGTCCTTTGTTTGCGGAGTCATGTTGTCTTCCAGGAGTGGAGTATTAGATTATTAACTTTCACCACAGAAATGAATTTATTAACTGCAAATATAGGATCATATGATCCTGGCTAGAGTCCATACTTAATTGTCACTAGCATCACAGCATGTTCTCACCCAGTTTATGGTAATAATAAGTGCTTGTATACATCATCTAATATCAAAACAACTAAAATAATATAATTAAAACATCTGATTCAGTTACATCTAAAATCTATCATTTATACCCACATTTTAGATTTTTATATACAATTTATAAATTTTTTTTTTTTTTAATTAATTCATAGCTGTTTATACCTATAACAGGGATATTCAATTGGAGGCCTGTGGGCCAAACCCGGCCCCCAAGGCAATTTGTTCCGGCCCTCCAAATAGTGTGACCAAGACATCAAAAATAAGTTTAGTTCAGTCGAAAAACGGCCGCTATAGTTATGAAGTGATGGTGTCTGTTCAATACAGCACGAGCTGCAGTTGAAGGCTGCACAGAGCGTGAGTCACTATTAAGCGAGTGGCGTGAGCAGTCGAAAACATTTGGATATGTTTGTAGAAAAGGCCTTTTCTACAATGCACTGATATCGATATTGGGGTTGCAACGATTATCAAATTTCACTATTAACCACGCTTTAATTCATTAATCGTAAAGGCTTCTTAATGCCGTGTTTCTGTTGCACGGAGCAAAACTGTTGCAACTAAACAAAGTTTTGCCAAATTGTTAAAATGATTATGTATGAACGCAGATAATAACAACAGTTCATTTAAATTCTTAGCTAATATATAGCTTATTAACATGATTAATTGATTAACATTAGACAAATACTATTTTTTATTTATTCTTATTTCTATTTATTTATTCATTGTTCTGTCATTTATTTTCATTGTAAAATGATCACTCATGTTTAAATCAAAAACCTTTTCATTTATTTTTTAGTCCAAAGAGAGAAATAGACTATAGTTTTTTTTTTTATTTTTATTTTTTTTTGTGCTGTATTTGGTTACTGAGCAGCAATAAACAACACTTTAAAATAAGCAGTTTTCTTGTGATTTTCTGAACTAGTAGTGTGTTGATTTTAATAAATGCATAATAATCATGACAACTATGAAACCATGATTATTCTTCAGACTGTAATCGTGCAACCAAAATCTATAATTGTTGCATCTCTAATTGTTACGAAGTTTAAAACACAACATATGAATGTGTCTGAATGTAGAAGAAGCCTACTGTATACCAATACACTGATTTTGTTGTGCTTCGAAATACAACATTTGAATATGTTTGTAAAAAAAAAAAGACACATTGTACAATGTAGTGATGTTATGTAGTTTCAAAATACAACATATTAACATTTTAATGTAGAAAAAGCCAGCGATGGTGTCTTTAAAAGCAAAAATACAGCATATGGACTCTTATATTGCTGTTGTGTCATCACTTATATTGCAAGTCATATCTCTCCGGCCCCTCATTTGAGATGCTTTTTATGAACTGGCCCCCATGACAAACTAATTGAATAGCCCTGATCTATAATTTAAATAGACTTAAATACTGACATATGTTTTGAAATTCAGATTTTTTTCTCATTTAATAATGAATATTGTATCCAAATATGAGCTAACAGCTCCTTGAAAATTTGAAGGTCAAAACTGACTAAAACTCAATCACAGTAATGTTCTCAGATCTTATACATTTTGCTTTTCCTCAATTTGAATATAGAGGATTTGTACACATAAAACCACCTCGTAAAATCTCTAAAAATATAAGGACTTACAGTAAAGTGAGGTGTTATAAATATGATAAAATCCTTAATTACATATGGTTGAAGTCAGAATTATTAGCCCCCCTTTGACTTTTTTTGCTTTTTTAAATATTTTCCAAATGATGTTTAACAGAGCAAAGAAAGTTTCACAGTATGTCTGATAATATCTTTTCTTCAGGAGAAAGTCTTATTTGTTTTATTTCGGCTAGAATAAAAGCTTTTTTTCGTTTTTTAATTTTTTAAAACCTTTTAGGGTCAAAATGATTAGCACCTTTAATCAAATTTTTTATTTCGATAGTCTACAGAACAAACCATCAGTATACAATAACTTGCCTAATTACCCTAACCTGCCTAGCTAACCTAATTAACCTAGTTAAGCCTTTAAATGTCACTTTAAGCTGTATAGAAGTGTCTTGAAAAATATCTAGTCAAATATTATTTACTGTCATCATGGCAAAGATAAAATAAATAAGTAATTAGAAATGAGTTATTAAAACTATTGTGTTTAGAAATGTGTTGAAAAAAATCTCTCCGTTAAAAAGAAATTGGGGAAAAAAAATAAACATGGGGGCTAATAATTCAGGGGAGCTAATAAATCTGACTTCAACTGTATATATATATATATATATATATATATACATATATATATATATACATATATATATATTCCTTTTGTATTCACAAAGCAAGTCCATTGATAGGAATAAATGATCAAATTCCTCAAATTCCTCTAAATCCATATCTAAAATGGTACAACACCACATAAAAAAAATCAAAGAATGATAAAATTGACCTAATGTCTCACAATTCGTCTGAAAAGCCATTCAGTCTCATCAGTGACAGTATGAATAACATGAGGGTGATAAATGTGCTCTTACTGACAGAATATTAAATTATTCCCTTTCCCGATAAATATCAATTTCTGAGGGTTTTTAAGATACGTTCTCCCAGTTCACCATATCAGTCTTGAAGTGATTAAAAGTCTGTTTTGCTACACTTCCTATTTTAAATTAATCAGGCCCTGTGGGCTTTTTGAATCCTCAGGATGTATTTCCAACAGCAGAGACGAGGCCAACAGCTCCATCTACAGAAACTAAAGCTACATTTCTTTTCTCTGAGTATGTGGAGCCTTACCAATACCAGAAAAAAAGCTGCCTTCATCAAACACATCTCAAAGCAAACAATGCAACATAAAAAGCTAGAATCATTACTGAACATGTTTTTGAGGTTATAATTAGGCCACGGCTTCTGCATTTCCTCACACATCAGTCATTTTGCGCTATGACAAGCATCCGTAAAAATCCTGGTGAACATTGCTATTGTACTAGATTGATAGGAACTAATTCCCGGCGCGTTAAAAACACATTGCTTTGAAATGCACCTATGGTCCTGCTTCATGTTGTGCGATGTGTTTGCAGCCAAATCCAGTGGCATCAGAGAGATAGAGAGAGAACATCAGACTCTAGAGACTCAATTAGATTCTGCATGTCAGACAGATTTCTCTGTGTCTCATCAAAGCGCCATCGCTAAATTGTGGCTATTTGTTTCCACGCCTACATGCACCACAGTCCCCACATAATAAAAGCTACAGAAAAGCTGCTGGTTTTCTGCTCGGGGTGTTTTTGGTGGGTTAGAAATAGGATTGCGCTCAGGGAATAAGTTATTGATTTCTCCTGCTGCTCCGGCGAGACTGGGTTGAGGACAAGCAGTGATAAGGGTGAAAGTTAACAAGCACCCGAAAGTCTGCTGAAATGCTGTAGCGCCTCTCAGGCTAGTTTCATCTAATGCACCATTACTGCTATGGATATCAAGATAAAAACTTGACGCTGGGCTTGTTTGTAATGTGCAACTGCAGAGCGTGAAAGAGAGGATGGGCTAATGTACAGCGGGTTACTGAGTTTGTAATATATATCACTACTTGCACACCAGGGAGATGAGGAAAATGAATAATACCAAAAAAGCAATCAGTTGTCTGTAAGGAATGAATATTTTCTGACCAAGATCGCACTTTAAATGTGAAGTGCATGAAATCTTGCAGTTTAAGTATAGGGTTTTCCCAACTGGCACTGAAGAGCACATTATGATATGATTGCTTTTTAAATACTTGATGCAAGCAGTCTAAAAGGAGCTCGTGCACACTTGGTGTGTGCATGGATATGCATTTAAATCATGCATTACCGTGTCAGGCTAATTACCTGAAGGATGATCATTTTTATGGCGACAGCTGTCAAGAAAGGTCAGATTCGCAAGTAGTGTATATATGCATTATATAATTATGATCAAATGAATTATAAAACATCTACTCCGTCATTACGGAGTTTAAGAGGAGCTGTTATGAAGGGCTGCATATATTTGCATGCATTTTATATAGCACGGTGTCTTACTATACCACTAAAACTCGTCTAATTGAACCCACCATGCACCCCCTGCCCCATATTTGGCTGCATCTTAAAGTGCATACTCCGCATTAAAACAGAGGGAAAAAAGCACTTGCTGCTTGCAGGGAGATTCTAAAGTGCACATCTGATGGAAACTTTATTTAATCTCATGAACTGCACATATGATTGACAGCTTATTTTATACTTTGAGGCCACAGGAGAGGATACGTTTTTGTGAAAAGTGTGAACATGCATATAAAAAAAAGAAGATCTAGGCGCGGTTTCACAGACAGGGCTTAAGCCTAGTCCCAGACTAAACTGCCCATTTGAGCTGTCTTAACTCAAAGTGACTTGCACAGATATAGATTAAAATAGTCACAGACTTAGCCTATTCTGGATTAAACAAAGCTGATTGCAAGAGGGAGGATTATTGCTAGTCTATGACTAAATTGTAGCTTAAATTAATCCTTCAAGGAGGCAGGTTTAACTCCTGCTTAGCACTGTTTGTGAGGGAGCATGGAATATCTAAGTAAAAATCCACGTGCACAACAGAGGCCTGCAAGAGTACTTTTGGATAGGAGTGATCCATTAAATTACTTTGATGACACAGCTTAAAAACTGCTTTCGCATGTACAAACATCATGCATTGGAGATAATATCTTTGCTAGAACCTACACTTTCCTGTCTGTCTCTGAGAAGAAGGCCTTTACCCAGTTCTCTCCAAGTTCTGCTCACATTGAGGTTTTTGGCATCTGGGATTTTTCACCATGAAACTGGTGATTTGTGTGGTGTCAGTGAAGCAACTGTGTGTAGAATAGTTCACAAAGTCTGCAAAGCCATTTGTGAACTGAGTCACTTAAACAATACTGTTGAAAATGAAAAATAAAATACTTTCACTCATGAATATGTAAATGACACATTGTTTATTATTAGTTTTTTACACACCATGGCTTGTAATCACAGCGGTATCCTTATTATATCTTTTTTTGTATCATACTTCTTTCTTCCAACTTCATATCCAGTTCAACCTGTAGAATTCTCATTTTCATTTCATGCTCTTCCTTCATGAATTTCATTTTTTGCTCATGGAATTCTCTGGCTAACTTTTCATGAGTAGTCATCCTGCTTGCTCGATTCTGAAAGGTGGTGGCGCAGCATCTTTTGTCAGGGATGCTGGAGCAGATGTGGAGGGCACACACTCACTGTGTTCTGGCTCTTCCAACCTGTTCAGATCCCTCTGTTCTGTGGCGAAAAAACACAGAAGCACAACTGAATTCACATGATCCTTTAGAAGAATAAAAATTGACAGAGTGGAATATGTACCAAAGGAAGTAACCAATTTTTTTTCTTATGTACCATTTGTGCTCAGTTCTTCGTCTGAACTGTTGAAGTGATCATCATCTGGTATACCTTCCAGAGGTTTCTGCTTCTGTATTATTCCAGACAAGTCATCCACTTCATCAGTTTTATTTGGTGGTCCACCACCAGTAATAAAACGCTGTCTTCTTATCTCTGCATTCTGTCTTTTTAAAGCCAGTATTAGGTTCTTCCACAGAGTATATACAGGCCAATATCATTCATTATACATTGTGACAAAAATAGATATAATAAATGTGCAATGATAATAACAAAAAAACTCATCTCAAGTTGTTGTATTGTTCTTGTGAATGCATTTTCATTTGCATTGAATTCATTGCAAATTGCATTCCAAGGACTCCTTTTCTTTTGGTCACTAGCAGTAGTGTGGGTTTTACTTTCAATAACTCGATAGTTTGTCAAAATTTGTTTTAGTAGTGTTTTTTTATACTCACTAAAGTTTTTTTTGAACAAATTCTCTTTGCCTCTGCCATTGCTTTGTGTCAAGATTTAAACCAACAATACTGTTTTGTAGTCCATTTCAGGTTTTAATGAACACCATCAGACCAACAGCATGAGCTTATACTCAACCTAATCAGGCCTATCTCAGGTGTTCTTATTTAAGCTTATTTAAATTACTCCAGGACTCTGTAGTCTCTGACTAACTAAGCCTATTTTAAGCTAAGTTCATGAAAGGTACTTAAATGCCCTAGATTAACTAGTACTGATTAAGGCCTACTCCTGGCTTATATTAAGCCCTGTCTGTGAAACCGGGCCCTAAAGTCTTGGCTGCAATATGTATACACAAACATTATTAATCAAATGCTTGACTAATTTAAATTCAGCATTTGGTTTGAATGATGCCTTCATCTGAGAGCACGACAAGAATCCATTTCACTTGAATTTGACTAAGCTCTAATATCAAGTTTCTCAACAGGATCTGGCCCGTTGCTCTTTAAAATGTGGCCCACAACTGCACAGGCTGCTCAGCTCTCATGTTTCTGCATATAGTCAAAAACTATAGAATACACAAGACATGTCACTATCTTTTGAATGGGGAAAAGTGTAACTGTCAATATGGTGAATAAAGCCCCGCCTACTAGTACAGGAGCTAATCATTGATCGCTATATGGCAAATAAATCCCGCCTTCGAGTACAGGAGCCAATCAGTGGTCGCTATAGACTGACGATACAGAGGGAGGGGTTCAGACAAGACATAAGTTTCTGCAGATTTTGTGTGATTTGGATGTTTAGAAATGAAACTAAAGAGGCAGATGTTGAATAATTTTATTAATGATTCCTAATATGAAATTCAATCGTAAGCTTGGCAAGCAGTTTTGGAGAATTTGATGTTCCCCCATTCAAACAGAATGCCCGAGCATACTGTCCGAGAGGCATTTCAAAGATGGCCGCCGAGTGAAATGACTTGCCATAAAGGGACTTTGATATAGTGCAGCACTAGTGCTGCAACGGTACATGCATTCATCCTGAAACGTCACAGTACAGTCACTGTTTGGTTCACGTGCCCTCATGACGAATACAGAATACATTCACAAAGAAAGCGTTTTTCTGTCAGAAAATGTGACGGTATCGCTCACCAGTGGTTCTGCTATTTTCTCTACACACTAGGGCTGTGCAATTAATCGAAATCACAAGCGTTGCAATTAGTTAAATCACAAGAGGCTACGATTATAAAATATTTAATATTATTTAATTTCCCTCACCCCGAGGAAATGTGTGACTGTCGTCTGTGTGTGACTGTCTTACTAGCCAATTGAGTGAGCACACTTACATTATGCCCAATCAGAATTGCACAACTGAACTATGCAGAACACAAAAATAAATAAATAAAAAAACAGGAAAGTGCAGACAAGTGGGATAATGGCGTCTGCTACTGCAGAAGCATTAATATGCGAATTAATATAAAAAAAAACAGTATTGGTAAAATGGCCATTTTTTGGTTTCAAAGTCACAGACACTGAACAGGTCATTTTTAAGAGCTGTCGCAGAATTGTTGCCATGACTTACAGATTATTGAGCTGAAGCTCGACTACAAAATTAAAAATCGCAAATCAAAATCTCAATATCGGTCAAAAAAAAAAAATACAAAAAAAAAATAAATAAAACAACTAAATAAACAAATAAATAAATAGCAATTAGTTATTTTCCCCAAATCGCACAGCCCTACTACACACACAGATAATATTGCACAGCTGGATCTGCTGCATGGACAGACAGCGGGTTGCATTTTCAATAAAAGAGATTTCAGTTTTGAAGCTTACTGAATCTTAAATTTAATACAGAATTATTGTTTTTCCGTTGTTTTAAGAGAGGGCTGAGACTAATTTTTGAACTATAAATTCCTAATTAGTTTCCTGATTATAAAGTTTTATTTTTAATTACTGTTTAATTTCTATTTTTGCATCACAAGATGCTCTTCAGCTCTGTAACTGAATGTGACAAAACACAATCTGCCTGTTCAAAATAAACAGAAAAGGCATGTACTGGAGATTTGTTATTATTCCTGTTGTACCGTACCAGTACCAAACCATGACCAAAACTGAGGTTTTTACCTTTTTATAATGCTTTATAAAATATGCCGCAATGTCGACAAAACAAAAAGGTATATACACATGTACTTTTTAATAATTTTTTTTTTTTTGTTTTTAATGATCTTGTTTCATTTAAAACTCTAGCTAGGGTATGACAGACCTTAAAACCTCTGGCTTCCTAAGCATGGGCTGTGCCAAAGTGACGCACACGCTACGGGCAGGATCTTATTGATTGTGCCTCACAACCCAGTACTGGAAAAAAAGGATAATTTAGAAAAACTTATTTGATCCATTTCAAACAATATATTTTGACCCAACCTAAAATTTATTGGTTTGATTCTGGAGTCTGATCTTAGTTTCAGTAGTCATGACAAAGCAATAACTAAATCAGCCCATTGTTATCATCTCAAAAATAAAGAATTAGACTATTTGTTTAAAGTGAAGACAGAGAGACTTGTTCATGTTTTTTTTTTTTATATATATATAACCAGTAGGGGGGACTACTGTAACAGGCTCCTCACCAACCTTCCGTCAGACAGTTGCAGCTCACCCAGAACGCTGCAGCTGCCAGGATTCTGACCAGAACCAGAAAAGAGCACATCACACCAGTCCTCAGGTCTTAACACTGGCTTCCACTTACATTTAGTATAGGTTTTGAAATATTGATATGCTTACTGAATAAAACTGCTTTGCCACCTGCTGCTGGAAGCAGCTTCCAGAAATGATCAGATGTGCTCCAACAGTAGGCACATTCAAATCATGGCTTAAAGGATTAGATTTCCCCAAAAATGAAAATTCTGTTATTAATTACTCACCCTTATGTTGTTCCAATCCCCTGAGACCTTTGTTCGTGTTCAGAACACAAATGAAGATATTTGATGAAATCTGAGATTTCCATCTCCCACATCAAATCAAATCAAATCACTTTTATTGTCACATCATCAGCAGCACGTGTGCTATGATGAGTGAAAAGCTTAGGTGCTGGCTCAAGACAGTGCAAAATACAGACAGTGTAAATACAACGACAGTGCGAAATACAGACAGTGCAAATACAATGACAGTGCGAAATACAGACAGTGCAAAAATAAAGACAGTGCAGGATACAGACAGTGCAAAATACAGACAGTGCAAAATACAGACAGTGCAAGATACAGACAGTGCAGCATACAACAACATACTCACAAACAACAAGACAATGTAAAATTGGCAATGTTTACAGCGATACGTAGGCAGTATTGTTTTAAGTATGGATTTGTTAAAGTGCAGTGCATGCTACATCTTGATGGTGTGCAGTGTGGGGTATGGAAGAGTTTGTGTGGGGTGTGTTAAGTGTTCATCAGCCTGATAGTCTGAGGGAAGAAACTTTCCTTCAGTCGGCTGGTGCGTGACCGGATGCTGCGGAACCGTCTGCCTGAGGGTAGCAGAGAGAAAAGTCTATGGCTTGGGTGGCTGGAGTCGCTGATGATTCTCTTGGCTTTCCTCATGCACCTCCTGGTATAGATGTCCTGGAGGGAGGGAAGCTCACCTCCTACTACGCGTCCAGCAGTACGCACGATCCTATGTAGACCTTTGCGATTGCTGCTGGTGCTGCTTCCGTACCAGGTGGTGATGCAGCCAGTGAGGATGCTCTCCACAGTGCAGGTATAGAACGAGTGGAGGATGTGGGGGCTCATTCCAAACCTCCTGAGACGCCTGAGGAAGAAGTGGCGTTGTTGTGCCTTCCTCAGCACTGCGTCTGTGTGGGCAGTCCATGTCAGATCCTCAGCGATGTGTACTCCAAGAAACTTGAAAGTGCTGACTCTCTCCACTGGTGTCCCGTTGATGGTGATGGGAGTGTGTTCTTTCTTCTCTCTCCTGAAATCCACCACCAGCTCCTTGGTTTTGCTGATGTTGAGTGAGAGGTGGTTTTCCTGACACCACTGCGTCAGAGCGTGCACCTCCTCTCTGTAGGCCGTCTCATCATTATCGGTGATTAGGCCCACCACCGTTGTGTCATCAGCAAATTTAACGATGACATTGGAGCTGTGTTTGGATGTACAGTCATGTGTGTACAGGGAGTACAGGAGTGGGCTGAGAACACAGCCCTGTGGAGCACCAGTGTTGAAGATCAGTGTGGATGAGGTGATGTTGTTCATTCTGACCACCTGGCGTCTGCTTGACAGGAAGTCCAGGATCCAGTTGCACAGAGAGCTGTGTAGGCCCAGAGCCTGGAGCTTCACTACCAGCTTGGCAGGCACTATGGTGTTGAATGCTGAGCTGTAGTCCACAAACAGCACTCACATATGTGTTTTTGTTTTCCAGGTGAGACAGAGCAGTGTGCAAGGTGAAAGCAATAGCATCATCGGTGGAACGGTTGTTTCTGTATGCAAATTGCAGAGGGTCAGTGTTAGCGGGCAGTACAGAGCAGATGTGGTTTTTAATCAGCTTCTCAAAGCACTTGCTGAACATGGGTGTCAGTGCAACCGGACGCCAGTCATTCAAGCATGTGGTTTTAGCTGATTT
This sequence comes from Danio kyathit, assembly GCA_903798195.1. Taxonomy (NCBI): domain Eukaryota; kingdom Metazoa; phylum Chordata; class Actinopteri; order Cypriniformes; family Danionidae; genus Danio; species Danio kyathit. Next base: position 46,863,685 of record LR812519.1, on the reverse strand, counting down.
CGGTATTGGCACGATAGTAGCTGTCTTAAAGCATGTAGGAACCACAGACCGAGAGAGCGAGAGGTTAAAGATGTCCGTGAAAACCCCCGCTAGCTGGTGTGCGCATGTTTTAAGTACACGTCCAGGGATGCCATCTGGGCCATACAGTAACAATCGAGATGTTCAAAGTAAAAGAAAGCAAAAGTATTGCAAAAACATTCCATGTAACTTCAGTGGTTACCTGTAATCACAAAGCTCCAAGAACACACTTGTGAGCCCAAAAAAACTGCAGGTAAGGAGTATGTTCTTATTTCTGGATTTTAAACGTCTCAGCATATAAAGTGCTAGAGACCTTTTGGATTTCATTTAAACCAGAGATGCCCAAAGTAGGGCCCCGCGGGCCAAAGTTGGCCCACAGTAACTTTGATTTGGCCCACCATCCCATCTGAAAACAGATGGAGAATGATGAGAATGTGGTTGGGGCGAATGCCTTTGACAGAGATCGTTATTTCGATTTAAACGTAACCCTTTGTTTCAAAAGCGATGCACAGAACATCAGAGAGCAAATCAAGGCAAATATAGGCGCAGGTCGACTAGTGTTTTCAGCAGAACTCAATTGCAGTACAGTTTTTGCTGTAATAATACGTTTATTATAAAATGTAAAAATTATTAAAAGCAACATTTTCTAGTTATTTTTAAATATTACCAAATAAATTAGGAAATATACAATGTCAAATTTAATGTTATATGATGTGATGTATTTGGTTTGGCATATATACGGCCCACATCCCTCAATCAAGTTTGGTTTTTGGCCCTTTATAAGAAATATTTTGGTCTAAACCTCTAAACTATATTAATTTGTGTTCTGAAAATGAACAAATGTCTTAGGGGATTGGAACAACATGAGGTTGAGTAATTAAAGGTGCAGTATGTAAGTTTGACACAGTGGTTGAACTACGTATTGCACTCCTAGTTCAAAATATGCGCAAAAGCAGGTTGGTAGATTGACGACACCAACAGGAGTGTGCCTGACTATCGAGCCTAAAGGCTGATTTTTAGGCACTCGATAGAAGAAATATTTTCCATATTAAAAGGAGTTTTTGTTCTAACCAACATCTGAAATGTATATTTTCTTGCAGCTGAAAAACAGGATAAACTGAGAATGATCACCTCAGTTACACCTCATGTGCTTTATTCAGTGTTCAATGCTAATAATTTGAGTCTGAATGTCAATTTACTAGACATTTATTGACATACTACTGAAAGCAGCAGCAGATAGTTTTACCTCAGATCTTGAAAATAAAATTAGAATATAAACCTTACCATTCCATTGGAGTGCAGCGAGTGCACTATTCTGTGCTTCTGAATGGTTGTATTTAAATTTCTGTCATGCTGTGTATGGTGCAAACAGCCCAATAGCACATCACTGCAAATCTCTTCACATACTGTAGTGTGTTGTTAGAATAAGGTTACAATGTAACCTGCTCACCTAATGTTTACGTTTGTAATATTTATATTATTTGCTAATTAATAACCACCTCATGTGGAACTCTGAACCTGTGTCTTATTTTAGAGGCTGTTACTGTCCACCGGAGGTCACATTTTTTGTTGTGAACACAGAGCTTTCATGACTGAATGAATAAATGAAAACATGGTTTTCCACAAAGGCAACCAGGGGTGCTGAAATATAATTGGTTAAACTAGCACTGGGTGGGTTAAAAGGCCAAAACAAAGGCAGACCGGCACATAACACACGTTCAAAGCAAAATATCTGACTTATCTGTTTTTCAGATAAACAAGCGTGTTTCTTAAATATCTGTAAATATATTATGATACTCTTAAGATTTACAAGAGTCAAAAACTTTCATAAAAGCACCTTTAATAACAAACTTTTCATTTTCGGGTGAGCTAACCTTTTAGATCTTCCAGAGCAACAGTACAATGTGTCTACCAGCTCAAACAAGTTGAAAAGAAAACAAGTACTGTAGCTTGTGTTTTTTTATATATAAAATGTCTGAGTGCATTTATGTGCATACTTGACCTATTTGAATTCTGTGTTGATGTAGAGGCTAACAGGTGCCTTTACACAGAATCCCAGCTTAAGAAAATGCAATAGCGAAATGGATTACTTTTATATAAGAATGGAATATCCCAGAAGGAGTGGGGGAAAACTTGCTTTTATGTGGAAAACATCTTTCGTAGGACAGCTTTTTGACCTTAGGCAATACGAAGCTGGAATCACATTAGAATTGCATTTAAAGGATGTAGCTGTACCTAAAGTTTATCTGAAAGATGTAGGTAATTTCTTATATATAACATGCATTTGTTTCATTTGGTTACTGATATTAATCTGGAGCTTCAGTTCACTCATGTTTAGAATCAGATCATTAACCTTCATGTCCAGAGCTGGGTGTGTCAGGGTTTTTTCTTTTTTTTCTTCTTTTTTTAACTGTTCATAGCTAAAGTACCTTGGACAGCTACTGTGCCACTCCATAAAGCTTTCAAGCAAAAGTCCAAATTAAAGAAAGATTTGACTTTCTGCAGTGACAGCGGACATTTACCACACAGCGTAACCGTCCTTCAGGTGGTGCGCAGGTATAAAATACAAAACCAGACATCTGGGCTTTGAATTAGGTGCAATTATTTCCTCGTTGTTCAAAGAGTCTGCAAGTGCGTGTTCCATGGATATATGCTGTTGTTGATTCGATGCGAGGCAGAAAAAAAAGCTTTCAGCAGTGCATGTAGTCACTGGTAAAGTTCTCACCCAGATCAGAGCGATCTGTGCTACCGAATACAGCGCAGCATGCAATAAACTCACGCTCAGTCAGGCGAAGTAAAGGTCTCATTGCCTATATGTCAATCATATTAATTAAGGTCTAGCCACAAATAAAACTTTTAGCCTATTTTATTATTTTGTGTAATGTACAGCATATAGTGTCATCAGGGCCGGAGCAAGCTGAACTTGCGCTCTAGGCGAACAGCAATCACGCAGACCTCAACCCGAAAGTGAAATATAAACTTACCGGTTTGTGGATGAAAGAGGACCGAGAGGGGGTGGGTGTCACGGATAAAAGTGGACCGGGGGGGTTCTCGCTCACTATTCTGCCTAGGTCGCCTCTATGTACGCGCCGGCCCTGAGTGTTAAGCTGGATTTATACTTTCGCCTGGCGCCACATCGCGCGCGCACCGCGACTATGGGGTAGCGCGCTTGCGCTGAGCCAGCTGTTCACATGTTCTCTCTGTGCTTGTGTAGGTTTCCCCCGGTTTCCTCCCACCATCTAAAAACATGCAACTTAGGTTAATTCATTAATTCAAATCAGCACTATAGACATGCTCCTAGTAAGTTTATTATCTCTTCATAATAATGTCTAATTGCTCACTAGCTTCAAACAGCAGGGGAGTTCTCGAGATCTACCTACTCCCCTCTAACCCTGCAAATGGGAGGAAGCCCCAGACTCGAGGATCTTCTGAGCTCTGGCCTCTCTCCTGGGACAGCATGCCAAACAAGCTATATAATCAATCATCAGCTAAGTGTGAACTCTTGAAATGTGTGTAAGCCTTTTCTAGCGCTTCTGAAAAGAATTTGGTTATTTATTAGAACATATTTAAATTTGTTCAGGACTCCGAGTTCAATCTGACTTCAATTTTATGTGACCGTCAAATTTAGACTGTATTTCTAATTATAGGAACAGATCACATCTGTGGTTCAAATTGATTTTTATCTCATGCCATACTATTTAGTTATATGTTCATTAGGGACCCAATGCTGCACAGAGTTTACACACCCCCGGGTTTGCGTGTTCCTCACGAACATGATCTTGACATTCTGAAGTTAGTCAGAGGATGCAGGGTTACTTATACCCAAATTAGTCTAGTTGCCTCCTGCTCACTCGTACTAAAAGTGTAGTTAATTTAGTAATTTCCATACAACTTGTTGAGTCAGCAATAACCAGAAATTGGCAAGTCTCTGAGCTGAAGAGTCTACTGTTCCAAACAGTCTCGTGCAATTTGTTTGGATATCATGTACATGGATCAAGGTAGCACCAGCCTCCACATAATCTACTGGATATAAAAGATTTCAGAAAATTTCAGAATGCATCAAAACTCAACACTTTATTTTCCAGATAAATGTATCATGCCAATTACAGAATCAAGCAATAAAAGCCAATTCAGAAGTAAATGCACAACATCAATTACTCAAAGATAATTCAAAGAGTACAGATGGAAGTCCAAATTATACATAGCATCAAGCTTGAGAGCTCTCCAATACGGGCCGGTCTGGATAGAGACTTGCAACCCCGAGACATTCCGTCCTTTTCTTTAAATACCTAATGAGAGCAATGAATGGTTCTTTTGTTAAAGTTAACCAGTGACTCATCTATTGGGATTTAATCAAAAGTTATCAACAAAACATTGTTACCAGTCACACCTAAGTATTTATTAATACCAGAGGTAGAGCTGCACGATTCTGGCTAAAATGAGAATCACAATTAAGTTGCTTAAAATCAAGATTACAATTTTTTTCACGATTCTGTAGATGTAAAATAAAGGTTAAAATGAGTAGGCTGTTATTATTGTTATTTCTCAAACATATGGTAAAACAACAATAATAATATTAGGCCCATGTGTAGGTCTACTGTTGGTTAAAATGCTAAATTTTATATAGACTTGGAATGGAGCAGACTTTAAAAATGTCTTTGTTTTTTATTCACAGTAAAGTGATGACATCAGAAAACAACTATTCATAATTCTGAAGTTCTGCTTGTCATTTGTCATTGACAACATTATTAGGTCATTTTTTTCACTGGTAAAATCAGACATTTGTCAATATCAGATTCCCTCCTGCATTATTTTCAACATTATATAGGCTAGAGTAGTTACTCACATTGTTAAACATTTGTTTTCATGCACAACAGTTTGTGTTCGCTATGAAAGAAAAAATATATCAAATGCTTGTCGCAATCATAACTGTAAAATGATAGGCATGCTTTCGGTTGTACTTTCACTGCCGAGTGCGCTCATGTCACAGCTGCTGTCACTTTGAGGAAAAAACATACATGAAAAAAATCATACTGTAACAAGGGATGTGACACTGACAACAGGGGTGAGGATCCAAATGCAGGTTTATTAGAATGGTCAGGCAAGCAATGGTCAACACAGGAGCAAACAGATGTATAAGGGCAATCCAGAGTCGTAGTCAGATAACAGGCAGATGATCAGAAGGCAGGCAGCAAACAGGAATACACAGATAAACGAGGCATGGATCACAACACAGGAAAATAAACCAGGAAACGCGTTGTAGTGTCATTAACAGTAGACAAGACTCAGCAACAGTGTTTGTGTTTGAGCAGTACATATAGGCCATGTAATCAGTCTGTGAGCAGTTTCAGCTGTGTTTTTGCAATCACTGGTGATTTGCATCAGGTGTGAGTGTGTGTGGCATGACTGAATATGTAGTCCATGAACATGGCCGATTTGTAGTTCATTTGAATATGAGTGTGTTTTCCAGCGATTTCTGGTAGTAGATCGCTGGTGATCGTGATGCATACATCCCGCGCGGCTTCCAAACAATTGCTCACTACAACAAACTGAACATTATTCACAGCCTTTGCAGGTTCTGTTAACTAAAGTAGACATCATTCACAGGCACACGTGCATCCTCTTGGTAGTAAACAAACAGTGCGTCAGCTCACGTGTGATTTCGCAGCCGCGAATACATCATTACATTACAACAGAAATTTCATTTTTGGGTGAATTAGAGCTTATAAATACAGTATGTGACAATTTTAACATCATTTGGAGGTGTCCATGTTGCTGAGCAACGCACATAAAACAACTTGAAGACTTGTCAAACCGTCTTTACGCTTCTTTCCTGATCTTAAAAAAGTGATTGTATGAATCATAGAAAAGTTGAATTAAGAACGCGTGTAGGATCGAATCGAGATTACAGTCTTACGATCTCTACGACCAGAGGGAAAAGGAGACAAGAGCTCAGAAAAGAGGGCAAGAGTTTTTGTTGTTTTATTACATGGCACATTTAAGTCTGAGTAAAATCCATCCCTACATGAGCATACATTTTAAGACTTGCCATTAAGACCCTAAAGAATCATATCAACTTGTAAAATGGGCATCTGATGTCACCTTTTAAACATTTTTTGTTGTGCTGGTTGAAAGTCTTTTTACATTCCAATAGTAATGATTAAAGTAAATGATCTAAATATATTCGTATGTATTTTTATATTCTGGGTAAGGCATGAGACTAAAAAAATTTCATTCAATTAAAATTTGTCGGACCGACAATTCCCATAAATCTGATATGTAGCCCAAACTGTCTGTCAACTAATGTAGATTGTATCTACATTAGATTTTTTAGATTTGATCTGCACAGCCGTTTTGCGCATACATGTGTGCTCACCTGCAAAACATATGCCGAATCAAAACAATAATGGAGTTAGTCTTGCACGCTGGAGGAAGGATGATACCATGGCTAAAGTATTTCTTTTAGACAGTTAATGTTATGTTTTAAAACTATTTTAATCACGCAAAGCTTACGTAGATAGTGTTGTTATGAATGGGCTATATGCACGGAAGTGTTGTTCAGCCAACAAAATCTCCCGGCGAAAGATTGATGTGACTATTTTCAGTTTCAGACCTCTTACAGCATTGATAATGTAGATTTTTATTTAGTTTAACAACAAAACATAAGTAAACAGCGCTATTCTGCCCAGCCTGCTTTCCTGAGGTGAAGTTGGTTTTATATTCACATTGGTTCATTTTTGAACATTGACAACCTGTGATACGCTCCCTAGATTGTTTACCATGCTACTTTGAATACTCGGTCTGAAATAGCATGCGAGTATGGCTTAGTAATAAGTGTAATTCCTGCATGCTGCTGGCCAACCACTAAGCATACAGTAGTCGCTTTAGGACAAAGCGCGAGAGTGAGAAGAGCGACAACTGAAAATGCTACACAACTGAAAATGTGCTAGATATAATACAGTGTTTCATTCGGAAATGTAGTATTGTAAAAGACTATAAAGTCTTCTAACTGACGAATGACAATCTAGGGGGTTGTCTACTGTCATCTTTAAATTTTTCAGGTGGCATGGCTTTGGACATAAGATATTATGCTAACCGGTTAGCATTTTGGCAGATCACCTACTGCACCTTTAATGCATATATATGTTTAACAAATAAAGGCTGCATGCTGTAAAGTAATATTCTGTAAGTATGTTGATGTGTGGTTCAGTACAAAATAAAGTTAATAGGCACAGAGTGTTCTATTAACTGATCCGAACCCCATTAAAATCTGCATGGAAAACAATCAGCATATGCGCTAGGTTGTTTTGTATTTGCCAAGTTAAAAAAGCAAGACAATGCCTGGTCAGTAAGATACCATCAGTAGGCTGGTACAATCATTAACAGAAGACCTAAACAAAAGAGAGAGGATGCACCTCAGCAACTTGTTTTTCACGCGTTGTCTCCTCATTATCCACAGGGTCAACGCAGACTACAAATCTCATTACAATCTAGTGACAATGTTCGAGACATTTTTCAGATTTGCTGCTGCACTGTTAGTCATGCATTAAATAAACTAAACACCAAAACACACTCTTAAAAGCCTGGGGGGGATGCAAGTTATTCTCACCTTACGACACACTGGGCTTTTAAAGTCATGTCTATGCGTTTAGTATTGATTTTGCCACTGTGACATGGATCATTCATTGATCTTACCAAGCTGGCAAGTGGGACGGAGAGGAAGCTGTGTTAATAGAGACTCTGATTTGACTCTCCTCTGAAAATTTAGAGCAAACGAGTAGTTTCAAAGGCCACCCCAGTGGATGTGCATCGGACTCTTTGCAACAGCTATCAATTAGAGTTGTTTCAAGCCATCTTAAAGCAGATGATTAAAGAGCACTGTGATGTCCTCGCTGAAGGAGAACTAGGAGTCCATTAGCAGTTCACACATACTGAATTATGATTATTATTTGGGTATGATTATTAGCATTAGGATTTATAAAACTAATATATTTAATTTCATTTTCATGCTGTGCAATGGCAGACAGTAATAAACTGGAATACTTAATAGAAGATTTCAATTTCATTTTAATACATGAATTCTATATTTAAAGCCAGTATATACAGCATCATACACTGAAAAAAAAATGATGTCTGCAAAATTGTTTATGTTTATGTATATGATATAACGTCCAATACATTGTTCAATATTCATGGCAAAACCTATAGTTTTGAATCCTAATTTTTAATTACAATTACATTAATAATTAAATTATAATTACAATATCACTTCAATACATTGATTACAAGAATTTACAAATTTGACAGAAAGCCACTCACTTTCCTTCGGTTTATTCCATTCTTTATCATGGGACCACCTAAAAGAAATGAAAATATGCAGTAATAATAAAAAAAAATGGGACTGATTTGTTTTATTTAATATAACAAAATCTCTCAAAATCTTAAATTATTAAGAAAGGTCAAAAATATACACTCACTGGCCACTTTTTTTAGGTACACCTGTCTAACTGCTCGTTAACACAAATTTCTAATCAGGCAATCACATGGCATCAACTCAATGCATTTAGGCATGTAGACATGGTCAAGACGATCTGCTGCAGTTTAAACCGAGCAACAGAATAGGAAGAAAGGTGATTTAAGTGACTTTGAATGTGGCATGGTTGTTGGTGCCAGATGGGCTGGTCTGTGTATTTCAGAAACTGCTGATCTACTAGGATTTTTACGCACAATCATCTCTTTACAGAGAATGGTCTGAAAAAGATAATATATCCAGTAAGTGGCAGTTCTGTGGGCACAAATGCCTTGTTGGTGCCAGAGGTCAGAGGAGAATTGTCAGACTGATTTGAGCTGACAGAAAAGCAACAGTAACTCAAATAGCCACTCATTACTACCGAGGTCTGCAGAAGAGCAGCTCTGAAGGCGCAACACGTCCAACCTTGAGGCGGATGGGCTACAGTAGCAGAAGACCACACCAGGTGCCACTCCTGTCAGCTAAGAACAGGAAACTGAGGCTACAATTAGCACAGGCTCACCTAAATTGGACAATAGAAGATTGTAAAAGCGTTGCCTGGTCTGTTGAGTCTCGTTTTTGCTGCGACTTTCGAATGGAAGGGTCAGAATTTGGCATCAACCACATCATGAAAAAGCATGGCATCATGAAAGCATGAAAGCATGGATCCATCCTGCCTTTTACTGTATCATATTCAGGCTGGTGGTGGTGTAATGGTGTCGGGGATATTGGCACACTTTGGGCCCATTAGTACTAATTGAGCATCGTGTCAACACAACAGCCTACCTGAGTATTGTTGCTGACCATCTCCATCCCTTTATGACTACAGTGTACCCATCCTCTGATGGCTACTTCCAGCAGGATAACGTGCCACGTCATAAAGAGTGAATCATCTCAGACTGGTTTCTTGAACATGACAATAAATTCACTGTACTCATATGGCCTCCACAGTCACCAGACATCAATCCAGTAGAGCACCTTTGGGATGTGGTGGAACGGGAGATTCACATCATAGATGTGCAGCCAACAAATCTGCAGCCGCTGCGTGATGCTATCATGTCAATATAGACCAAAATCTCTAAGGAATATTTTGAGTATCTTGTTGAATCTATGCCACGACGGATTAAGGCAAAAGGGCGTCCAACCCGGTAGCTACTAGTAAGGTATACCTAATAAAGTGGCCGGTAAGGGTTTTTTCGGATTTAAAAAAAAATGACTGAAATTCTACTCATTTTACACACTTAAATTCTTACACGAATCACAAACTTTTGTTTTTTTGACATTTACATTACACAACCATTTTCAAATTCAGTATTTATATTGTTGTATTATTTTCAATTTAGCAATTGATTTAATCTCATTCTATATTTTCAATTTATGTCTTCATTTATGATAAGCCGTTTGATTTATTAACTGATTTGTGGTGGTGCTCTTAGAATGCTACCTAATTCTAATAAAGCTAAAACGCATTGAAGATATGCAATTGTGAATAAAATGTAGCATCCCATTCTCTGACAATCTAAACTTTCATTTGACTATAAAGATAGTGAGCTTTCTAACAGTTGTGGGAGTTTGGTGAGAAAAATGCAAATTTTATGGCCCACCTAACTCAAAAACTCAGGTATCAATATTAAATCAGAGTTTCGAATAGTAAACTATAAAAATTCATGCCCAATTTCAAACCAGGAAACCCATATTTATGATAATTCCAATAGCCGACGAAGGCATCATTAGTCCAACTTTAGGAGAGACTTCAATGTGTTGCTCCATCACAGGACACACGCTCATTACTGTGACAATATAGCCAAACACAAAGGTAAAAGCATATACTTTGCAATTGTGGTAACGAATTGCGATGCAAAACTATACCCAATACAGCATTAACCTATCACGGAATAATTTAATGTTTTTATAAATTGCCTCATTAGGATTATGAACAAGCCTTCCACGATCCACAGAAATCATTTAGCTTGTGAACAGCCTATAAGTTATCCTCCTGCTAAACGAAATCCAATTAACATCTGTTTATCAGGCTGAATCAACAGCCATAAGTTTAGCTGCAATGACTGTGACAAACAATTAGCTCTAATTGCAATGTATGCGACAGGGAAGAAGAGTATGCGTGAGCGTTCTGACACAAAACAATGATAACTTCTTTACACTGATACACACATGATGTTGCAGACAAATAAGCCCCTGATTCTTTTAAAAATGCTTCCAAACATATTTATTACCAATATTTTGTGATTTTTATTTTAATTTTTTAAGATGTACTTGTTTCTTTAAGGATACCATGTAAATATTTTGGGTGAAAAGACAGAGAAAACAGGCTTGCCAAGTACTAAAAAGTACAAAGTAGGCAACAATCACTAGCAATTTGAACATTTACCAGATTTGTTCCCAGTTTTTCCTCTGCCTCTTTATTGATCCATCTGTCACTCTCCTTTAATGAATGTTTTACAAGTATGTATATAAGAACTATACATAAAGAAGAATCTTCTTTGTGTCTGAAGTTTTTCATCAACAGGGAACATTGCAAGGATTTCAGCTGCTTGTGCCAGAAATGCTGATGTTTCTTTGAAATATATAACATCAACAACAATAATAATAGTATTTAAAACTATATGTTAAAATGTTAAAATGCAGACAAATTCCTAAGCCGTACTCACACTGTGCAAATTGTCTTTTAATAAATAATCCTTTACTTTTGTAGCTTGCCAAAATGTATGAACATGATCACCATGTCACACTGTAAGATCTTGTCATGTCAGACTGAACAACAATCAAGATGCGCCAAGCAGACACAAGACTCGTCTAGAGTTTGACGTCATCAATTCATGACATATTCTGAAATGTCATTTCACAGCAAAACAATCTGTAATGTATTTTTTTACTTATAATATGACTTTATAAAAAAATATTAATTATAAAAAAGGCTCTAAGGCTTTAACATTTCCTCAAGGTGGTTTGAAGTTGTTGTGCTGATTGCAACATCAGGTTCAGCACTCTTATTGGTTCTTGGTTTGATGCTCTTTGTAAGGGTCTCAGTACAGGAAAGTGTCTAAAATCATCTGACACTGCTAGAATTTAATCAGAGGGAAAATCTGATTGTAATGGCTGTCAGTGAACACATCAAACCATCAATCAAAGTCTTCAGATTTTAGCCAAGGTTTTATGAATCTTTTAGGTTTTTCAAAATTTGTCTCAGACAACCAAATTGTGTCTGAATTTGCACAGTGTGAGCAAAGCTCTTTTTTAAATTAGAGATACTGATTTTGTTTGAATTATTATTATTTTTAAATTTGATTTGGATTTATTTTTAAATTGCAATATAGCTTTGTTATTCATATTATAGTTATATATAATATACTATATTAAGTGGTGTTAGTGAGGCCAGCAGAGGGCACTTAACCTGCAGTCTAAGCAAGTCCTAATGCCCCAGTATAGTAAAGGGGACACTATACTGTACAGTATTGTCAGTGAGTGCCGTCTTTCAGATGAGATCTTAAACGGTCCTGATTCTCTGTGGTCATTTAAAATCCCGTGGCACTTCCCATAAAGAGTATCCTGGCCAAATCCCCTCCATCAACCCTTACCCATCATGGACTCCAAATCATTCCCATCCAAATTGGTTGTATCACTGTCTGTCCACTCCACCAATAGCTAGTGTGTGGTGAGTGCACTGGCGTCATTGTCCTGTGGCTGCCATCGCATCATCCAAGTGGATGCTGCACACTGGTGGTGATGTGGAGAGACCCCCTATTGATTTTAAAGCGCTTTGGGTATTTGGCCAAACACGATAAATGTGCAATATAAATACACATTACTTTATATATTTGTTTTACAAAAAAATGTACAGAATTCCTGAGATAATAAAAGGGCACTTTTGTATAAAAGTATCAAGAGGAAAAAAAAAAAAAAAAAAATTATATATATATATATATATATATATATATATATATATATATATATATATATATATAGAGAGAGAGAGAGAGAGAGAGAGAGAGAGAGAGAGAGAGAGAGAGAGAGAGAGAGAGAGAGAGAGAGAGAGAGAGAGAGAGAGAGAGGAAAAAGTACAGTGAGATCAGTATTGTGAACTGTATTAATTTGTGAGATCATGAGGTGAGAGGTTTACAATTGTTTACTGAAATTTAAATCTAATAACATGCAAGTAAACTTTTCAAGTGTTCTCGAATTTTAATTACGTGAAGTTTATATATTATGGAGTTAAAATATGCCAAAACAATCTGAATTTGAATTGTGTTAATTTGAATTATTGACAATTGTAATTTAATAAATCTGCATTTTTATATGCCGCTAAAATAATTTTGAAGTTGAATTTGAATTGAGACCTACTTTCTGTTGATTCTGAATTTCACGATCTGAATTTCTGGTTTTGAATTTTAGAATATTGAATTTGACGTTCTGAATTTGAAACTGTATTTTTACAAACTGGATATCTGCAGTCTATGAATTCAGAACACAAAAAATCTGAAGTTTGAAAATACGTCTAAAAAAATTCAATCTTGAAAATGTCGGATGTTCAATATTCAAGTTATGAAATTCAAATTAAGAAATTCAAATGCAAAACAATTTTTAACAGCATATAAAAATTCAGATTTATTAAATTACAACTGTCAATAATTCAAATTAACACAATTCAAATTCAGATTGTTTTGGCATATTATTAGCTCCATAATTTATAAAGTAATTCCGAGAGGAGCATGTGATTATGTTTGAACATGGCTGGTTCAGCATTAACTAACGCATGATTCACCAATCAGATGACTCCTAACTCACCATAAATAGCCAGGGTTTCTTATTACAGTTATCTTGGCCTTTAAAGAATCCCCCTTTCACCCCTACTCCTCCACCTTTCCCTTCATAGGGCGGCACGGTGGCCCAGTGGTTAACACTGTTGACTCACAGCAAGAATGTCACTGGTTCAAATCCTTAACAGGCCAGATGTCATATTCTGTAAAGAGTTTACACATCCCCGTGCTCGTGTGGGTTTCCACCCACATTCCAAAAACATGTGTCATAAGTGAATTGATGAATCTAAATTTGCACTATAGTCAAGCTCTTAACCAGAAGTATATCTCTACCTAGCAATTATAATCTGCATCAGCTTTTAACAAAGGGGGGAGTTCTCGAGACCTACCTGAGCTCAAATTCCCCTCTTGCCCTGCAAACAGGAGGGAGCCCCGGGCTCAAGGATCTTATGAGCTCAGGGCTCTCTCCAGGGACAGCATTCCAAACTTGCTTCATAATCAATCATCAGCCAAGTGTGAACTCTTGAAAAAAAACATATTGTAGTGAGGTTTTCATCTGAACTTTTTTATGCTTTAAAGGTAAATAACCAATGATAATTAGTATTACTTACTGTACATAATTGCTATATATACTGTAATATTATTCATGACAACTCTGTCATCACATGAGGATTAAGGGCTAAAAATAACTAGGTTTAAATGCTATTCAAATATAACAAAGTACTTTAAAAATGTACACGAGTTATTTTATTTTTTTTCACATACTAATGAAGTTCCCAGAGATGGGTTGCGGCTGGAAGGGCATCCGCTGCGTAAAATCGTGCTGGATAAGTTGGCGGTTCATTCCGCTGTGGCGACCCCGCAAGGGACAAAGCCGACAAGACAATGAATGAATGAACATACTAATGAAACATTATTTACGTCGCATTGACTTACAGACTCTGTGTTCATCAACTGACACAATACACGATAAAAAGCAAAGATAAAACTACTGTTTAATCTGAAACTGAGAGGTGTCCAAATACGAGCCAGAGGGGTGAGGGCAAATTGGATGAACAGCTTTTAGTACAACTCCATTTGATTGAATTGAAATTTAATTCCATTAGAAGGACATTTCATCCCAACCTTGAACCTTGTGTGACTCAAAACAAAAAAAATCAATTTACAAGCTCGTGTAAGCCAGTTACATAGACCAACTGCAGGAGCCATGGCTTGGATGTGCTGGAAGACTCATTTTCCTCTTCCTTGGTGAAATTAAACGATGTTTCAAAAGGGGTAGCAAGAACTGAGATGGTTTTGTAGAGTGGTATTTCAGCGAATAAGTAAATACGCTCTTTGATTAGACTGATATAGTCGCATGAATATTTAACCAAGTCTTCTTCGCGGAGTCAAATTTATCTGAATATTCAAAGCTAGAAAGCTTGCGAGCGTAATGTGAAATCAATAAATCTATTCCAAAACAAATGGGTATGACCCGAGGAGACTGAACTTCTAATACCGAGGCTCTCATTTTCTAGATTATAAATAATTCATAAATCAATAGAAATGCACCAAGATCAACAAACAAACAAATACACCCCCATCAAAAGCATACCTTTATGATGTTACACGAAATAACTATGATAATGCGCAATAATGACACACAATTTTCCAAATGCATCCCATGACCTCTTCCCTCTGTAATTTACGGCAGCGATCGCTAAATGGACAGGATGATGCCAGCAGACTCTCAGAAAAGAGTCGGATGGGGGATCAAAGGGGGATGTTCAAGTCAGATGCGACTCCAGTCTCACACACACATATATATGGTTTTAAGCTGCATTCCCTAACAGCACATCTCACATGCAGCCTCTTCATACTCCATTAAAGTGTCAGAGAGCCCTTGAAGTGTCACCTGTACACCATTAGCTGCTTCATCTAATTCATACGGCGCTCTGGGGCCACGGCCAAACAATTATGCCAGTGCTAACATTGGTTTTCAGAAGTCGGCGAAGATCATGTTTGAACATCCTCTCTCCTAAGAGAGTAATTTTTGTATTCAGATGTCTAACATGCTTTCAAAAAGCCGGTGCAGGACCTGATGAAACCTCGGGGAGCTTTCAAACAGGCTTTCAAAGCCATATTCAGAAATACTTCAAAAAATATATATATAAAAAAAAAAGAGCTCTTTGAAAATAAATTCTCGAATAATCAAAAAACATGCTTGTTTTGTAACAACTGCTGGAGGTTTCTGTCAAACTATTTTAACAGCAGTGAAAAAAATGTGTTGATGTAATGCTGCCCTCTAGTGGACAAGTAGTTATATAAATTATTATTCTTACGATAGATCATTTAGGCTTTTATTTTATCGTTATTAATAATGTATCCAGCTATTCCTAAAGGGCTGTGCTACTTAGTTTACACATCCAAGTAATGAATAAGCAACTTCAAAAACATGAAAGCTCTCTTGGTTATATTCCTCAAATGATATTCTATTTGATGCCAAAATTGGAACACTTTGTCACAAGGAATCAATTCATGTGTTCTGAGATGATAATGTATGATGAGTTCTTTGTGTCTTTGTGGTTGCAGTCCGTTTGCCGTTTAAAATAAAAGTGTGGGTGATTATGTAAGGTATAGGGACAGGAAATAAACTGAATGCATGTTTGTGGGAGATAAAACAAATCATTTGTGATTGCGAGAGTACGTGGCTTTACCTTATGAAGACATTCGAAGTCTGGGTCTGACTGTGAAGAGTTGTTACTCGGGAGAACTTATTTTGGTGTAGTTTATTCGACGCCTTCTCTGGAAACAAACATCGTGGGGTAAAGAAAAACAAGAAAATTGCTGACAGGTAAAAAGAGCCTCGTTTTGAAACCATCCATGAAGCAAGCACGTGCTATGTGAACTGACGCATACACGTGAACAGACGCACGTACATGTTCCCAACCAATTAACCAAGAAATTACATTGTATAACAATAGAAACAGAAAATCTTTAAAAACATTGAAGCATTATGTAAATTTAATTTGGTTAATTACTTGACTTTTTTAACAGTTGCCCACTAAATTTATACCTTCCTATGTTAATGTATAGACCAGGGGTGCTCAATCCTGTTCCTGGAGATCTACCTTCCTGCATAGTTCAGCTCCAACCCTGATCAAACACACCTGAACCAATTAATTAGGACCTGAACAGCACTTGATAATTACAGGCAGTTGTGTTTGATATGGGTTGCAACAGAAATCTGCAGGAAGGTAGATCTCCAGGAACAGGATTGAGCACCCCTGGTATAGACCATTTTGAAGGACAAAAACATTGGTGCCATGCAGCGTAATTCCTGTTGCATGATTTTATTTTCTATAGCTTCCGAGAATCCAAAAAGAGCCACATATTGATAAATAAAGTTATGATAGCTGTTTTAACATTAAGTTATGATTGAATTGCCTCTTGTTACAGTTATGAAATACTGTAGTTTAATAATGAAATGTTCATGGTCCAATGATATATCCACATTGAAATTGTCTGTTAATATCCGGCTACACTTTCTCATTTGTGAAAAAATGTTGTTAAATGTTTGTTTCTAATAGTTTGTGCGTATTTGCAAAATAAATATAAAACAACCAATAAATGATCTGTTTGGTTTATATACGTTGTGAAATCGAATTTAAATTAATTATTGATTCTGAAGAACCATAAACACAAAAAATTGTGACATTTATTATATCACTAACACAATAATGCCATCTTATTATGAGTTCAACAGAAAAGCAAACCTCGAAACAACACATGACTATAAAATATATGGTTTTAACAACTTAAAACCGAATAAAACAACATTATTGAAGTTAACCATATCCCAAATTAATGAGATAGTTCACCCAAAATTAATAACGTGCTCTTCCAAAAACCTTCTACCAAGTGCTTCCAAATGGTTATTATTTTATTTTTATTGTGTGGTCAAATGACAATACTTAGTCAATAAAATAAATATGTTGAAAATGTGCCCATGGATACATTTTTGAGAATGAAAAAATAAGTGCTTGCGGGCAGTCATAATGGTTGCATTTTGTGTATAAAACAAACGCTAGGGCGTCGTACGTACCTCTATATGGGGCTTCACAGTGGGCTTTAGTCAGATGATCTTGAATGGTGTCCTTCAACTAATTAAAGCATTCTATTGCCATTTTTAAATTAGCATATACAGCAGTGTCATACCAAAGAACATGATTTTCAGTGACAAAATGTAAAAAGTTAGTAATGTTTTTAAAAACATATGGTATTGCCATTTACTAAAATATTCACATGTAAAATTAGTAAACAGTATTTAAATTTGGCTCAAAAAACCAACTCAATATCCTCCAACTATTAAAATGTCCCCACCAATAATTTAATTTACTTAAAAAATTGTACTGTCAATATTAACCTAGACTTGCCAAAAGGGTTAAATCATCAAGTCTCTCCTCGAGTCACACCACCCCTCCAAATCAAATATGAACATTGTGATTGGCTGTGCCTTTTCCTGCTCTCATGTGAGAGGCTGTAGTTGCATTCAGAAGTAACTGCGCCAAAAACTGCGCAGGAGAATTTTCTGTAAAAGAATAAGGTGTGTGAGGTGTGTGACGCATGTCCTGATATTGCAGAGTTCTAAGTGTTCCAGGATCAACAAGGGTGGAGCTTATGATACAATGTTTCAACCAATCAGATGTGCGTGCGGAAGCATCATGTATAGAGTGTATCATGTGTGCAAATGTATAGAGTGTATCCTGTGTGTATACAGATGAAGTCAGAATTATTAGCCCGCCTTTGATTTTTTTTTTTTTACTTTTTTTAAATATTTCCCAAATTATGTTTAACAGAGCAAGGACATTTTCACAGTATGTCTGATAATATTTTTTCTTCTGGAGAAAGTCTTATTTGTTTTATTTCGGCTAGAGTAAAAGCATTTAAAAAAAAAAATTGAACACCATTTTTAGGACAAAATGATTAGCCCCTTTAAGGGTGCTTTCACATATGTGGTTCGGTTCATTTGGTCCGGAGCAAAGGCAACAAATGATACATTGTAGCATTTTTCTGCCGTTTTGTGTCCCTTTCACACCACACTGATTGCTTTGGTCCGAACCAGTTGAAACGAACCAAAATGCAGTCATGTGACAAAATCTACATCACTCACTGGCCAGATGTTATTCAACGCATTTCCTAACTGCTTTTCAATTGGTCAGAATTCAGGTGGAACTACCGCAAATAAACAAACCGGCAGACACACAATGTCGCTGCGCTGGCTGACGCAGTATCCCTGGTCATAGTATACTATGTAGTTTGCATGCATCACTTTAGACAAACTATACATTTCGAGAATGAAGGGCGGCTGGGGCTGGAAAACAATGTTTTAATGCATTGCAATCAGAGAAAGCATTAGGAGAAGGCGTGAAATAATTTAGCTAAACTGCGACATGGTCATCTTTCAGAAATATCACCAATGATACTTCAGGTAATGTTTCTCCCTCCCTCCCTTCCTCTCTCTCTCTCTCTCTCTCTCTCTCTCTGTTTAAAACTGTTGGTAAAGCGCTGTCAACAAATATTTTTCCTCCAAACCCCATAAGATAGACAGCGCATCGCACTACAGCAGCTGGATTAGTCCAAAAAGGCGCAGTACTTTTTGCGGTTGGGCCTGTTTTAGTTTGGATCGCGTTCTCACCACAAGCGAACTGCTCCAGGGTTCGTTTGAAAGCGTATCGAGACCACCTCTTCAAGCAGGTCTCGGTACGCTTTTTTGGTGCGCACCTGAGTGCTACGTTCTCACCTGCCCAAACGAACCGCACCAAGAGGGAAAACGAACTCTAATGTGATTCAACCGAACTAAATAAGGCAGGTGTAAAAGCACCCTTAGCTATGTTTTTTTCTGATCTACTGAACAAACCATTATTATACAATAACTTGCCTAATTACCCTAACCTGCCTAGTAAACTTAATTAACCTTTAAATATAAACCTTAAGCCTTTAAATATTACTATAAGCTGTATAGAATTGTCTTGAAAAATATCTAGTTAAAAATTATTTACTGTCATCATGGCAAAGATTAAATAAATCAGTTATTAGAAATGAGTTATTAAAATTATTGTTTAGAAATGTGTTGGAAAAAATCTTCTATCCGTTAAACAGAAATTGGGAAAAAAAAAAATAAACAGGGGGGCTAATAATTTAGGGGGGCTAATAATTCTGACTTCAACTGTATGTATAGAGTGTCATGTGTGTATATGTATAAAATGAATCATGTGTATATGTATAGAGTGTATCATGTGTGCATATGTATAGAGTGTATCATGTGTGCATATGTAAAGAGTGTATCATGCGTGCATATGTATAGAGTGTATCATGTGTGCATATGTATAGAGTGTATCATGCGTGCATATGTATAGAGTGTATCATGTGTGCATATGTATAGAGTGTATCATGTGTGCATATGTATAGAGTGTATCATGTGTGCATATGTAAAGAGTGTATCATGCGTGCATATGTATAGAGTGTATCATGTGTGCATATGTATAGAGTGTATCATGCGTGCATATGTATAGAGTGTATCATGTGTGCATATGTATAGAGTGTATCATGTGTGCATATGTAAAGAGTGTATCATCCGTGCATATGTATAGAGTGTATCATGCGTGCATATGTATAGAGTGTATCATGTGTGCATATGTAAAGAGTGTATCATGTGTGCATATGTAAAGAGTGTATCATGTGTGCATATGTATAGAGTGTATCATGTGTGCATATGTATAGAGTGTATCATGTGTGCATATGTATAGAGTGTATCATGTGTGCATATGTATAGAGTGTATCATGTGTGTATATGTATAGAGTGTATCATGTGTGCATATGTATAGAGTGTATCATGTGTGCATATGTATAGAGTGTATCATGTGTGTATATGTATAGAGTGTATCATGTGTGCATATGTATAGAGTGTATCATGTGTGTATATGTATAGAGTGTATCATGTGTGCATATGTATAGTGTGTATCATGTGTGCATATGTATAGAGTGTATCATGTGTGCATATGTATAGAGTGTATCATGTGTGCATATGTATAGAGTGTATCATGTGTGCATATGTATAGAGTGTATCATGTGTGCATATGTATAGAGTGTATCATGTGTGCATATGTATAGTGTATCATGTGTGCATATGTATAGAGTGTATCATGTGTGCATATGTATAGAGTGTATCATGTGTGCATATGTATAGTGTATCATGTGTGCATATGTATAGTGTATCATGTGTGTATATGTATAGAGTGTATCATGTGTGCATATGTATAGAGTGTATCATGTGTGCATATGTATAGAGTGTATCATGTGTGTATATGTATAGAGTGTATCATGTGTGTATATGTATAGAGTGTATCATGTGTGCATATGTATAGAGTGTATCATGCGTGCATATGTATAGTGTATCATGTGTGCATATGTATAGAGTGTATCATGAGTGCATATGTATAGAGTGTATCATGTGTGTATATGTATAGAGTGTATCATGTGTGCATATGTATAGAGTGTATCATGTGTGTATATGTATAGAGTGTATCATGTGTGCATATGTATAGAGTGTATCATGTGTGCATTTGTATAGGGTGTATCATGTGTGTATATGTATAGAGTGTATCATGTGTGCATATGTATAGAGTGTATCATGTGTGCATATGTATAGAGTGTATCATGTGTGTATATGTATAGAGTGTATCATGTGTGCATATGTAAAGAGTGTATCATGCGTGCATATGTATAGAGTGTATCATGTGTGTATATGTATAGAGTGTGTCATGCGTGCATATGTATAGAGTGTATCATGTGTGTATATTTATAGATTGTATCATGTGCAGTACCACCGCTCTCTATACGCAGAGTACACAGGTTGCGTAGGGCACCAACTCGGGAGGGGGCACCATCTCGGTTGCTCAAAAAAAATTATTAATAATTATTAAGTAATATTAACATAAACTGAGTTTAAATAAATAAATATATATATATATATATATATATATATATATATATATATATATATATATATATATATATATATATATATATATATTGATAATATGTAGTTAAATACATTTTTTTTAAATCATTTTATGACGAATGCTATAAACAAATATGTGACGTAATTTTTTTCTGTGTACGTGCATAGCCGCATACGCGCCGCGCGGTCCCCTTATCTTTACGGCTGCTAGCAACATATAAATATTATTTATGCAAGTTGATGCTCTATGCCTGGGAAAAGACAACAGCAGTCTGGAGCCGAGAAGAGGAAAAAAAAAGTGCACAATGAATCGCGTGCATCACTTTCAGGCAACTTATGTCCATGAATCCTGAATACATATTTTTGGTTGTTCAAGTAAATTAGTGAGACTAACATTTAAACTTCGCCACAATTGCACAAATCTGCCTGATTTGTTGTTGTTTATGTTCAGTTTCTTGCTTTGCTGCTATGCATTGTGCTTTAAATTATGATAGGACATGTTCTATGATTTTTCATGTTTGCCACTCTTCCCCATGTTGCTGTTAATTACACAAACTCAATTATTATTATTATTATTATTATTAACTTGCCCAATACTTTACATTTCTGTTTGCACACTAGTTACATACACATGCACAATTATTTCACTGTATTATTTATTCCATAGTTATTATATTATATTCATTCATTCATTCATTTTCTTGTCGGCTTTGTCCCTTGCGGGGTCGCCACAGCGGAATGAACCACCAACTTATCCAGCGCGATTTTACACAGCGGATGCCCTTCTAGCCGCAACCCATCTCTGGGAACTTCCACACAAACATTCACACTCATACACTATGGACAATTTTAGCTTACCCAATTCACCTGTACTGCATGTCTTTGGACTGTGGGGGAAACCGGAGCACCCAGAGGAAACCCATGCGAACGCAGGGAGAACATGCAAACTCCACACAGAAGCGCCAACTGACCCAGCCCAGCTGAGGTTCGAACCTGCGACCCAGCGACGTTCTTGCTGTGAGGCAACAGCACTACCTACTGCGCCACTGCGTTGCCCATTATATTATATTATATAATTATATATTATATAAATCTCTGCAGTTATCTTTGTTTATTGTTTTGTCTATTTCTACATTTCTTATTGCTGCTGTTCTTTCTGAGAGCTGCCAAGTTAACTAAATTTCGTTATATTGCTGCAATGACAAAAAAGTCCCTTTAGTCTTTACATCGGTAGATTGTAACACACGATACACTCCATAAATAGGCACACATGGTACACTTCATACATAAGCACACGATACACTCCATATATATGCACACACAGACACGATACACCATATACATTTACACACATGATACACTCTATACATATATACTAATAATAAATTCTATACATATTGCACACATGACACACTCCATACATATGATAAACTCCATACATATACACATACACTCCATACGTGTGCACACATGACATACTCATACATATACATATACGTACACTATACATATACATGACACAATCCATAAATATGCACACAAGTTACACTCCATAGATATGCACACATGATACATATACAGACACATGATACACTCTATACTTATGCACACTCTATACATAATGTATATGATACACTCCATACATGTGCACACAGGATACACTCCTGTCAGGGTCTGGTATAGAACCCCGGTCTCTGGCGTGAGAGGTGAGTCACGTAACCACTGAGCTACTGGAAAACGATGAACATATACATACATGACACACTCCATAAATACTGTATGCACACAAGATACAATCCATACATATGCACACATGATACGCTCTATACATATACACTTTATACTAGTGCTGGGCCGTTATCGGCGTTAACGTGCTGCGTTAACGCGAGACTCTTATCGCGCGATAAAAAAAATATCGCCGTTAATCTATTCTCAAAGTTAGGTTGGGAGCTGGGTCTATTTTACCCAAGCTGTGATAACTTTCACCTATTAGCGCGGATGGATACCTGACCGGTGAGCCGTCTGCCCTTCTGAATCAAATCAGCAGGCTGCCTGACTCTAACTGCAGGTCGGCAGTTTCATTTAAACTCACGGATATTTCATTCATTCCTTCGTGACAAAGTGGGGTATTAGACGCAAATACGGAGAGAATGTTATGGAATTTAATAACGCATGCCAAATGGTAAGAAAAAAAACTTCCGCATTTCGCGATGTGTGTGTGTGTATATGTGTGTGTGTGCAGTCCTTTACTGACAGCCGCGTGTGGATCTTGTCGGAAAATATGGCGAAAGGTCCTAAAGACCGCCGTGTTTACTTCAATAATGCCACTAATATCTGCATACTCCACATCTTAATTCCATTTCTGTTTAGTTCAGTTATGACTTTAGATGGATTATTAAGGTAATAAAAATCGCTGTTTGGAGCTTATGTGGGCCTACAGTTCAACATTGATGTTTAACTGAATAAACAGTAAACACAAGTACATCTTATTGAACATCATTTATTTTCATCACCAATTATCATAGTAGAACAGTTTCTCAAGCAGTTTGAGATGCATTTTGGAAACAGGAGATGAGCCGCTTGTCTAATGCACCACCTGGCTTGAGAAACCTGTTCTCAAAGACTTATTATTTGGGTAACACACATATTTTGAATGCCTTCGGCAGAATTCAAATGAGCCATTTTAATCTAGATTAATTTCGAAATTAATCTAGATTAAAAAAATTAATCTATGCCCACCTATACTTTATACATATACACACGCACACATTCCATACATAAGCACACATGACACACTCCATACATGACACACTCTATACATATACACACATGATACAATCCATACATATGCACACACTCTATACATATACACACGATACATACGTATACACACATGATACACTCCTGTCAGGGTCTGGTTTAGAACCTGGGTCTCTGGCGTGAAAGGTGAGTCACGTAACCACTGAGCAAACACATATACTCATGATACACTCTATACCAGGCGTGCCCCACCCTATTTCTGGGGATCTACCTTCCTGCAGATTTCAGTTGCAACTCATATCAAACACACCTGTCTGTATATATCAAGTGCTGTTAAGGTCATAATTAATTATATCAGGTTTGTTTGGTCAGGGCTGGAGCTGGAGCTGAACTCTGTAGGAAGGTAGATCCCCAAGAACAGGATTGAGCACCCCTGTTCTATATTTATTCAAGCATGATACACATATACTCATGATACACTCCATACATATGCACACATGATACACTCCATACATATGCACACATGTTTGTTTTTGTGAAAAGTGGGTCCATTACATAGGCTTCCATTCATTTTATACAGATCAAACCGTATATTATATTGCCCTCACCCCACCCTACCCCTAAAGCCAACCATCACAGGAGACTGTGTACAGCTTTACTCCCTGAAAAAAACTCATCCTGCGTGACTTATAAGCTTTTTGAGAAGTGAGGATGTCACCAATGTCCTCATATTTCATTACTTTTTGTAATACCTGTGTCATACCCATGTCATTATACAGATTTGTGTCCTGATATGTCACAAAAACACGTACACACATACACACATATAAACAAAAACGATGAACTTATACACACATGATACACTCTATAAAAATACTCACATGATACACTCTAAACATATACACACACATGACACAATCCATAATTATGCACACATGATACACTCCATACATATGCACACATGATACATATACACTCCATACATGTGCACACAGGATACACTTCATACATACGCACACATGATGCAATCCATACATATGCACACATGAGACGATCTATACATACAGTATACACACATGCATGAGACACCATATACACGCATGATATACTCTATACATATACACATGCACATATCATACAATCCATACATATGCACACTCTATACATATACACACACAACACACATGATACAATCCATACATTTACACACTTCATATACATATATATATATATATATATATACATACACGATACATATGCACACATGGCACTCATATACTAGCTACTGGAAGTTGATGAACATATACATACATGACACACTCCATATATATACACATATGATACACCCCATAAATATGCACACACAATACACTCCATACATATGCACACACTCTATACATATACACAAACATGATACAATCCATACATATGCACACACGATACACTCCATACATGATAAACTCCTGTCAGGGTCTGGTATAGAACCCGGGTCTCTGGCGTGAGAGGTGAGTCACGTAACCACTGAGCTACTGGAAGTTGATGAACAATGAAAACGATGAACATATACATACATGACACACTCCATACATATGATACACTCCATACATATATACGCACATGATACATTTGCACACTCCATACATTGACACACATGATACACTCCACACATATGCACAAATGACACACTCCATACAAATGCACACATGATACACTCTTTACATTTACACACATGATACAATCTATACATATACACAAACATGATACAATCCATACATTTACACACATGATATACTCATATACAAACATGATATACTCAAACATGATATATAACATGATGAGGGCGTGAGGGATTGATCCGTAGGCATTAGCCAAGTCCAGCCAAACAACGGTCAGGTTGCCGTTGCTGGCTTTGGTTTCCCGGATCATCTGGCTAAGAACTCCAGTGTGTTCCAGACATCCAGAGAAGCCTGGGATCCCACCTTTCTGGATAGCGGTGTCGATGTATATCCATTCTCAGTCATGTATAAGGTCATCCTCTTAGCCAGTACGGAGAAGAAGATCTTGCATTCTACACTTAGCAGTGAGATTGTTCTAAATCGGTCTATGGTTGAGGAGTTCTCTTCTTTTGGTACAAAGCAGCCCTCTGCCCTTTTCCAACACGATGGAATGTTGCTCTTCCTCCAGATTCTCTAGAACAGCTTCCATAGCCTCCGAAGGAGCATTGGGCACTTCTTATATACCTTATAGGGTATGCCGCTTGGCCCGGGGGCAGAACCTGACCTGGCCTTTTTTTTACCACCTCTTGGATTTCCTTCCAGGATGGTTTGCTGATGTTGAACTCCTTTACAGGTGAATTAATGCTGTCGAAGTTTAGGTTGGCATCCAGGGCCAATCCATATATTTACACACATGATACAATCCATACATATGCACACACTACATACACACATGATATACTCTATACACATGCACATGTGATACACATACAATCCATACAAACACACACATGATACAATCCTGTCAAGGCCTAGTATAGAACCCGGGTCTCTGGCATGAGAGGTGAGTCACGTAACCACTAAGCTACTGGAAGTTGATGAATCCACACAACAAAAACGATGAACTAATACACACACAATACACTACATACATACCATATATACACCATACATATGCACACATGACACACCCTATACATATACTCACATGATACAATCCATAAATTTACACACATGATACAATCCACACACATACGATAC
Organism: Danio kyathit; assembly: GCA_903798195.1. Taxonomy (NCBI): domain Eukaryota; kingdom Metazoa; phylum Chordata; class Actinopteri; order Cypriniformes; family Danionidae; genus Danio; species Danio kyathit. Next base: position 46,836,865 of record LR812519.1, on the reverse strand, counting down.
AATCCATACACATGCACACATGATACAATCCTGTGAAGGTCTGGTATAGAACCCGGGTCTCTGGCGTAAGAGGTGAGTCACGTAACCACAGAGCTACTGGAAGTTGATGAATCCACTCACAAAAACGATTAACCAATACACTCCATACATATGCACACGATACAATCCATACATATGCACACATGATACATATACACACATAATACACTCCATACACATACATGATACAATCCATACTTATTTACACTCCATACAAATGATACAATCCATACATGATATACTCTATACACATATGATACAATCCTGTCAAGGGCTGGTAAAGAACCCAGGTCTCTGGCGTGAGAAGTGAGTCACGTAACCACTAAGCCACTGGAAGTTGATGAATCCAAACACAAAAACAATGAACCAATACACACACGATACACTCCTTACATATGCACACATTATACACTCCATACATATGCACACATGATACAATCCATAAATTTACACACATGATACAATCCATACATATGAACACATGATACATATACACATAAGATACAATCCATATCTTTACACACATGATACAATCCATACATATGCACACATGATATATATATACACACTACATACAAATACACACATGATAAATTCCATACATAAACACACACATAATGCAATCCATACAAATATACACATGATACAATCCATACATGATATACTCCATACACATATAAAACACATGCACACACACGATACAATTCATACAAAGACACACATGATACATATAAACACAAAATATAAATGCAAATACACACATGATACATTTCATACATATACAAACATGATATACTTCATACACATACATGATACAATCCATACATATTTACACTCCATACAAAGTTGATGAATCCAAACAACAAAAACAATGAACTAATACACACACATGTGCAACCCATAAATTTACACACATAATACAATCCATACATATGCACACGTGATACATATACACACACTACATACATACAAATACAAACATGATATACTCCTTATACATACTCACACATGATACAATCCATACATATTTACACTCCACATACAACTGGTACAATCCATACACATATGGTACAATCCATACAAATACACACATGATAAAATCCTGTCAAGGTCTGGCATAGAACCCGGGTCTCTGGCGTGAGAGGTGAGTCATGTAATCACTGAGCCACTGGAAGTTGATGAATCCAAACACTCAAACGATGAACTAATACACACATGATACATTCCATACATTTACACACATGATACAATCCAATCATATGCACACATGATACATAGAAACACTACATACAAATACACACGATACATTTCATAGATATACAAACATGACAGACTCCTGTCGAGGTGTGGTATAGAACCCGGGTCTCTGGCGTGAGTAACCACTGAACTACTGGAAGTTGATGAATCCAAAAAACAAAAACAGTAAACTAATACACATATGATACATTTCATAGAATGCATATACACACATGATACACTCCATATATGACACACCCTATACATATACACACATGATACAATCCATACATTTACACACACGAAAGATATACACACGCTGCACTCCATACATACACACACATGATACATATACACACACACTCCAGTCAGGGTCAGGTATAGAACCCGGGTCTCTGGCATGAGAGGTGAGTCACATAACCACTGAGCTACTGGAAGATACACTTCATACATATATGCACACATGCATGATACACCATATATATATATATATATATATATATATATATATATATATATATATATATATATATATATATATATATATATATATATATATATATATATATATATATATATATATATATATATATATATATATATATATATATATATATATATATATATATATATATATATATATATATATATATACATATATACAATCCATACATATGCACACATGGCACTACACTAGCTACTGGAAGTTGATGAACATATACATATATATACATACATGACGCACATATACATATGATACACTCCATACTTATACACACATGCATGACACACCATACAATTCATACATAACACACTCCATATGCATGTACACATGATACACTCCAAACATACGTGTATACAATCCATATATTTACACATGATACAATACTGTCAAGGTCTGGTATAGAACCCAGGTCTCTGGCGTGAGAGGTGAGTCACATAACCACTGAGCTACTGGAAGTTGATGAATCCAAACAATGATGAACATATACACACATGATACATATTATACATATACACACATGATACAAGCCATACACATATGATACAATTCATAGAATCCATAAACACTCCATATATGGCACACATGATATAATCCATACATTTACACACATGAAAGATATACACACGCTGCACTCCATACATATACACACATGATACATATACACACACCATACACTCCAGTCAGGGTCAGGTATAGAACCCAGGTCTCTGGCATGAGAGGTGAGTCACATAACCACTGAGCTACTGGAAGATACACTCTATACATATACAAATATGATACAATCCACTTTATACATATACACACATGCATGATACACCATATACACTCCATACATATGCACACATGGCACTACTGGAAGTTGATGAACATATACATATACATACATACATGACGCACTGCATACATATGATACACTCCATACTTATACACACATGCATGATACACCATATACATACATACGCACACATGATACAATTCATACATATACACACATGACACACTCCATATGCATGTACACATCATACACTCCAAACATACGTGTATACAATCCATATATTTACACACATGATACAATCCATACATATGCACACATGATACATATACACACACTACATACACACATGATACAATCCATACAAATACACACACATGATACAATCCATACATATGTACACCATACGAATAAACAATCTATACATTTACGCACATGATATACTCCATACACATATGATACACATGCACACATGATACAATCCATACAAATATAAACATGATACAATCCATATATATATATATATATATATACACAGACATGATGTACTCCGTACACATACGATACAATCCATACAAATACACACATGATACAATCCTGTGAAGGTCTGGTATAGAACCCGGGTCTCTGGCTTGAGAGGTGAGTCACGTAACAACTGAGCTACTGCAAGTTGATGAGTCCACACACAAAAACGATGAACACACGATACACTCCATACATATGCACACATGATACAATCCATATATTTACACACATGACACAATCCATACATATGCACACACTACATACATACAAATACACACATGATACATTCCACATATATACAAACATGATATACTCCATACACACCCGATACAATCCATACATGATATACTTCATACACGATACATTCCATACATATGCACACATGACATACTCCATACACATATGATACACATGATACAATCCATACAATACAATCCATACACATATGATACAATTCATACAAATATACACATGATACAATTCTGTCAAGGTCTGGTATAGAACACGAGTCTCTGGCGTGAGAGGCGAGTTACGTAACCACTGAGCTACTGGAAGTTGATGAATCCAAACAATGATGAACATATACACACATGATACAATCCATACACATACGATAAAATCCATATATTGACACACATGATACAGTCCATACATATGCACACATGATACATATACACTCAATACACATATGATACACATGCACACATGATACAATCCATACAAATATACAATCCATATATATATATATATATATATATATATATATATATATATATATATATATATATATACAGACATGATATACTCCATACACATATGATACAATCCATACAAATACACACATGATACAATCCTGTCAAGGTCTGGTAAAGAACCTGGGTCTCTGGCTAGAGAGGTGAGTCACGTAACAACTGAGCTACTAGAAGTTGATAAATCCACACACAAAAACGATGAACACAATAAACACACGATACACTCTATATATATATGCACACATAATACATTTCATACATATGCACACATGATACAATCCATATATTTACACACATGATACAATCCATACATATGCACACACTACATCCATACAAATACACACATGATACAATCCTGTCAAGGTCTGAACACAGGTCTCTGGCGTGAGAGGTGAGTCATGTAACCACTGAGCTTCTGGAAGTTGATGAATTCAAACAGCAAAAATGATGAACTAATACACTACATACCCTATACATATACACACATGATACAATCCATATATTTACACACAGGATACAATCCATATATATGCACACACTACTTACATACAAATACACACATGATACATTCCATACATATACAAACATGATATACTCCATAAACACACATGATACAATCCATACATATTTACACTCCATACAAATATACACAATACAATCCATATATATACATATACTCCATACACATATGAAACATATCCATACAAATACACACAATACAATCCTGTCAAGGTCTGGTATAGAACCCGGCTCTCTGGCGTGAGAGGTGAGTCTTATATACCTTGTAGGTTATGCCGCTTGGCCCGGGGGCAGAACCTGACCTGGCCTTTTTTTTACCACCTTTTGGATTTCCTTCCAGGATGGTTCGCTGATGTTGAACTCCTTTACAGGTGAATTAATGCTGTCGATGTTTGGGTTGGCATCCAGGGCCTGGTTTCTAAAGATGTCATTGTGGGTTTCTCTCAAGAATGCCTCCACATCTTCTCTGGGGCTGCTACATACATATGCACACATGATACAATCCATACATATGAACACATGATACATATATACATGACACACCCTATATATATATACACACATGATACAATCCATATATTTACACACATGATACAATCCATACATATGCACACACTACATACATACAAATACACACATGATACATTCCATACATATACAAACATGATATACTCCATACACACACATGATACAATCCATGCAAATACACACATGATACAATCCTGTCAGGGTCTGGTATAGAACACGGGTCTCTGGCGTGAGAGGTGAGTCACGTAACCACTTAGCTACTGGAAGTTGATGAATCCAAACTACAAGAACAATAAACTCCACATACACACCATACATATGCACACATGACACACTCTATACATATATACACGATACAATCCATAAATTTATACACATGATACAATCCATATATTTACACACATGATACAATCCATACATATGCACACATGATACATATATACACACTACAACATGATACATTCCATACAAATACACACACATGACGCAATCCATACATATTTACACTCCATACAAATATACACATGATACAATCCATACACATGCACAAATGATACAATTCATACAAATATGATACAATCCTGTGAAGGTCTGGTATAGAACCCGGGTCTCTGGCGTGAGAGGTGAGTCACGTAACCACTGAGCTACTGGAAGTTGATGAATCCACTCACAAAAACGATTAACCAATACACACACGATACACTCCATACATATGCACACATGATACACTCCATACATATGCACATATACACACAAGATATACTCCATACACATACACACATGATACAATCCATACATATTTACACTCCATACACATATGATACATATCCTGTCAAGGTCTGGTATAGAACCCGGTTCTCTGGCATGAGAGGTGAGTCACGTAACCACTAAGCTGGAAGTTGATGAATCCAAACACAAAAACAATGAACCAATACACACACGATACACTCCTTACATATGCACACATAATACACTCCATACATATGCACACATGATACAATCCATATATTTACACACATAATACAATCCATACATATGCACACGTGATACATATACACACACTACATACATACAAATATGATATAGTCCTTACACATACACACACATGATACAATCCATACATATTTACACTCCACATACAACTGGTACAATCCATACACATATGGTACAATCCATACAAATACACACATGATAAAATCCTGTCAAGGTCTGGCATAGAACCCGGTTCTCTGGCGTGAGAGGTGAGTCATATAATCACTGAGCCACTGGAAGTTGATGAATCCAAACAATCAAACGATGAACTAATACACACATGATACATTCCATACATTTACACACATGATACAATCCATACATATGCACACATGATACATAGACACACTACATACATACAAATACACACATGATACAATCCATACATGATATACTCCATACACATATAAAACACATGCACACACGATACAATTCATACAAATACACACATGATACATATACACACACAATATACATACAAATACACACATGATACATTTCATACATATAGAAACATTATATACTTCATACACATACATGATACAATCCATACATATTTACACTCCATACAAATGATACAATCCATACATGATACAATCCTGGCAAGGTCTGGTATAGAACCCAGGTCTCTGGCATGAGAGGTGAGTCACATAACCACTGAGCTATTGGAAGTTGATGAATCCAAACAACAAAAACGATGAACTAATACACACACACGATACAATACATACATACCATATACACACCATACATATGCACACATGATACAATCCATAAATTTACACACATGATACAATCCATAAACATACAATACAATCCATACATATGCACACACTACATACATACAAATACACACATAATACATTCCATACATATAAGGTCTAGCATAGAACCCAGGTCTCTGGCGTGAGAGGTGAGTCACGTAACCACTGAGCTACTGGAAGTTGATGACTCCAAACACAAAAACGATGAACTAATACACACAAAATACACTCCATACATATGCACACATAATACACTCCATATACGACACACCCTATACATATGCACACATGATACAATCCATATATTTACACACATGATACAATCCATACATATGCACACGTGATACATATACACACACTACATACATACAAATACAAACATGATATACTCCTTACACATACACACACATGATACAATCCATACATATTTACACTCCACATACAACTGGTACAATCCATACACATATGGTACAATCCATACAAATACACACATGATAAAATCCTGTCAAGGTCTGGCATAGAACCCGGGTCACTGGCGTGTGGGGTGAATCATGTAATCACTGAACCACTGGAAGTTGATGAATCCAAAGGCTCAAACGATGAACTAATACACACATGATACATTCCATACATTTTCACACATGATACAATCCATACATATGCACACATGATACATAGACACACTACATACATACAAATACACACATGATACAATCATACATGATATACTTCATACACATATAAAACACATGCACACACGATACAATTCATACAAATACACACATGATACATTTCATACATATACAAACATGATATACTTCATACACATACAACTGGTACAATCCATACACATATGGTACAATCCATACATATGCAGACATGATACAAAGACACACTACATAAAAATACACACGATACATTTCATAGATATACAAACTATTTTCACAGTGTGATTTGTTTTACACTAAATTACTGTGAAATTACAGCCATATGTGACTTCAAGGTAGATAGTAAGGCCCATTTCTGTGATTTCAATATTAACTATATTTTACTGTGAAATTACAATTAATGGCAATATTGTGACTTAGCTGTAGGTGGCAGCTGAGATACTTAAATGTAACATGTATATCCTGCTTGCAAACTAGTCAGTTATTTTCCTGATTAAACACTTGCTGGTTCATGTGTCTCCTCTGCCTCTATACACTATACACTATACACTATACAATAAGTTCTGATTAGTAAATATTGTTAAGACAATATCATGTTTGTTTTAGTTTAATAATGATGGTCATAATTAAGTAAAGGACAGTGCTTACCTTAACATACTTTATTCCTCAGTGCTCACTAAACCTCTGTGGTCACTTTAACTCAATGATAATAGAACGCAGTTAACACTAAGTTAACACTAAGTTAACAGAAAATTGCCATTTTAAAAACTCAGACAGTCTCTAATACCTCAAAATTAGCATTAACGTTAACACCTTCTGGTAACTTCATTTAGAGAATGCCGATTATGCGGTCCTGTCGCCATCTTGTGGATAGAAATCATCCACCGTCTTTGGTCTACTCAGTATGGCAGGCTAATGGCTAAGCTGTCTCTCAGAAATTGTAAATATTTGAAAACAGGCACTATTCTTATAAACAAACTGCATAGTTGCAATCTAAACAACTACATTCTCAACTAAAAAAGCCTCAAATGTACATTATGTTGTCCAACAGCAGCAATATTTGTCAAACTGTAGAGTGTCCTCTGCTTGTTGCTGACTGTATGTGTGTGGAGGTGGGCACAAAGGTGAAGGGTAAAGAGGCTTTTGTGTGCTGTTACTGGCAAAATATTGCACGGCTATCAGCCAATTAGATTCAAGAACCAGACATAACTGTTGTATATATATATATATATATATATATATATATATATATATATATATATATATATACACACACACACACACACACACACACACACACACATATATATATATATATATATATATATATATATATATATATATATATATATATATATATATATATATATATATATATATACAGGGCTTTACATTAACACCCGCCAAATGCGGGTAGAATTCAGCCATGGCGGGTTAGACAGACACTCTTACTAGCCACTTTGGCTGGTTGAAGATTATTTTTAAATGATAGTTTTCTTTAAAGCAGGGTTCGACAATACAGATGGCCCAATATGCGTGCAAATGTCCTCTTACTATCGAGAAGCAGCATGACCGAAAAAAATAACGTTCGCACGAGCAAAGGAAAGCAGGTAAATACCGAATGAGAGGATGATAATCACTCGCACGCACAGGTGATGTGATGCGCACGGCTGTTTTAAAAGGCATGAGCGTTCCCGTTTCATGGCACGAAACAACCGTGCCTAGAGGAACACAACTGCTGCGATCGGTTCTCTTTCAAATAGACTGAGCAAAAAGTGATGCTCGTGCACACACAGTCCTGCTGCTTCCAAAAGCTTCGCATATTTTTAAAATATGTCTTTTTGTAAGCAGCAGCGGTTGCCGGTTTTGTTTTAACTGTTCTGTTCAGAACAGATCTTCTGAGTGTGCCAGTTTAGGTTCAGTTCAAAACACAATTCAGATTTTTTATTATAATGTGTTAAAAAGTGTCATTTTGGGGGCGTGTGCACAGCTCGTTGTTTTAGGGGCGTGTTACTTCATATGAAAATTAGTTTCGACTTTCCGCTCAACTTAACAAGGGGGCGGAGCCAAGAGCTTCTCCGCTTTGTGTATGGCTACAGACAGGCAGACAGAGAGAAGCAACATGAGTGAGAGGACCAGCATTCAGCTGTAAATGTACGACTCGGACACAGACCAACGAGAGACTACAAAATCATTTGTGTCTTTGTATAGTTTTACAGCCAACTGTGTGCTAGTTTAAAGCTCCAAGCTTGTGCACCGAGACTAATAACCAAGCACACTGAATTAACTTTGACTGAAGGGCATCACACACCAGATGCACCGTGAGACAACGCGCACATGACAGTTGAAAGTATCGCACACTTGCGGCGCCGGTGTGTGTCACCTGATAGAAACTTACGTTTAGATTTCAGAAATGCATGCCGCTACGTGGCGCGACACCGGATGCGCCGCTCAGAGCCACGACATGGTATACCAGACGCGCACATTCGCATGTTATTTAAAATGAAACCATTCAGATGACGCTCTGTGGCGCGGAAGAAATATTAAGTGTCCTGAGCAGGGCCAGCGCGTGCATAGAGGCGACCTAGGCGGCAGAATAGTGTGCGAAGCCCAAGGTCCTCACTTTCATCTGCGACACCGCGAAATGCATGGCGCTGCACGTCGTTAGTTCGTTGCTTCCAATGAAGGGATGCACACGTGAGGCAATGCGCTCGCACTTTCCAGCTGCACCTAGTTAAGATTACAGGGAGCTTCTGTGACCGCAGGAAATGCAAACCGCTGAAGTTTAAGGAAGACGCAATGAAAAGTACACATATATAAAATCCCACCAAAACTCACAAACACTGGCAGCGAGGAGAGTGATAACATGGTGAATGTTGAGCCCAATGAGCCTTACATCTAAAAATAGAGCAAGGGTGTTTCTTTGGTGACGTCGCTTTGACTCACACGCTGAAATTGGCGGACGTGAAACAACATACTGAGGATATGGAAATGCGCACCTGTCAATCAATATTGGTGGGCGTGGGGACCGCACTCCTACGTCAAGTTGGGATCGATCTCAAAACCAATCCAATTGGTCCACCGTTTTTATGTTGTTAAATTGACAAAAAAAGGACTGGGTGTGTTTATATCACCCCAATATGACGGTCTATACACTATACCTACACATATGTCTGTCCAAACAGCTTGAAAAGTAGATTTTTTACCATAGGTGCCCTTTAACTAATGAATCTTGATGATGTAACGGTATGATTGTGATCTAAAGCCTGTTTGTGATGTATACACAGAGGCTGGTCGATTATTTCTCATTGCTTTTTGTTATGTTTGTAATTTTTCTCTTATAGTGCAAGTGAATGCGTCACTAACACTGTTAGGCTGCACAAGTCCTCTTATATGTTCCTTTGTGTTATCCAGGTACATGTTTTGTTGTTATATGTTCTAAAACATTTATGTATTGTATATGACTTTTGCTAAAGTCTGCCCAGTCTGCATGAGATTCAGCTGTGTGCAAGTGAATGCATCACGAAACGCTGTTAGGCTGCACAAATCCTCTTATATGTTCCTTTGTGTTATCCAGAATAAACGAGGACGTGATATACAGGCAAAGATTCGTATGTGTCAGTGATTTCAACACCACGCGGAAAACATTACGCTACACTCACTCTTGCACTTGTAATGATTTACATCAGCCTACATGTATAAAGTGAGCATTAACCTGTCTTTGAGCAGTTTCCGTAAATAATATTTGCTATTCCACTCACCTATTTTTTTACTTTCTTCCAGAATTCTTCCTGAAGTTTGGTTATGTATATGTTTGTTTGTTTACTCCTCTGAAATCTTAGCACCAGGTGGTCTTGATGGTATTTTATCTTATTAAACCTGACAGAGACAGAGTGTGCATGCAAAATCTATAATCAAACGAAAATTATTCAGCTCTCTGCATCTGTCTGCTTGGGCTCCACTGAAAATCCTGTTTTGGGAGATACTGACAACCAATCCTCAGGCTGCATTCAGAAGGAGAGTACATTTCTTAAAAGTCACTTTTGAGTTAATCAACTTTCTGTTTATTGCATATTAGTGAATACAAGAAAAGCAGAGACAAGTGCTGCATTGTTGTAACTCAACGTTGGGTCAAATATGGACAAACCCAAAAATAAATAACCCAATGTTGTGTTTTGTCCATATTTAACACACTGTTGGGTTACGACAACCCAGCATTTTCAGGCACACAGTGCATCCGGAAAGTATTCATAGCGCTTCACTTTTTCCACACTTTTTTTATGTTACAGCCTTATTCTAAAATGGATTAAATTCATTTATTTCCTCAGAATTCTACACTCAATACCCCATAATGACAATGTGAAAAAAGAGTTTTTGAAATTGTTGCAAATTTATTAAAAATAAAAAACCTGAAAAATCACATGTACATATGTATTCACAGCCTTTGCTCAATACTTTGTTGATGCACATTTGGCAGCAATTACAGCCTCAAGTCTTTTTAAATATGATTCCAGCAGCAACCCATCACTGGGAAACATCCATACACACTCATTCACACACATACACTATGGCCAATTTAGTTTATTCAATACACCTACACCGCATGTCTTTGGACCAAACCCGCACCCGGAGGAAACCCACGCCAACATGCAGGGAAGAACATGCAAATTCCACACAGAAATGCCACCGTGTCACCCAGATAATGTTGCTTTGCGTTAAGTAATTAATAGAAGTTATTAGTAAACAAGTTTAAGTTATTAAAAGTTATTTGAGTGTGTAAATCATAAGGAGTTTCTTTATTTCCTGTGAACTGCCTTTAAGGTGTTGTTAAACTACTTGCCTGTCAAGTACATTTAAGCGTGCAGTGCATGATGATATCAACACCAAGGTTGTGGGTTTTATTCCAAGAGACAACAAGAATTTGGCTGTGTGATTTAAAGGTAATAAATGAATGACAACACCAGTAAATTGGCTAAAGTGGTTGGTTACCATTACCAAATTTTCAAAGCATTTATTAAAGAAAAAAAACAAAAAAGATAAACGGGAAAATAAAATCCAACGGTCACGGACCACATATCTATTGGGTATGAAATACCATATTTTATTATATATCAATATCCCAATCAAACGCATGAATCACTATATTAGTTGTGATTAAATTCAGTAAACTACATTTAAAATATATGTGAAATCATAATATAATGTTCATTTTGCTAGAGCGCTTTACTTTTGTAATTCTTTAGGTGAACAATTCATCCTTGCAATTTAATCCAGTGGAAAAAAGAAAGTCTGACCATTTTCTTCTGTGTTTGGAGTGGCGGTCCTTCTATACTCTGAGAACAAAGGTACACGGTGGTACAAATATTGTTCCTTAAGGAACAGTTTTGTACCTTTGTAAAAGCTGTACCTTATATGGTACAGAAAAGACCTCTTATGATACTGTCCTGTACCTTTTATGGTACAATTGAAATGAAGGTACACAACTGTTCTCATAAAAAAGGTACATAAGTGTTGGGCAACTCCTTTATTACAATATCTATGAAACTAAATATGACTGGAAAGGCAAAGTGATTGTATTAATAATTTCCATATTAAAACATGAATCACCATTTAAAAGCAAATGTTTAAAGAAACTCGTAAACATGAATTATTAAGTTTTATAATACAAAACAACTGGTAAAACATAACTAAAGGTATTGTAAACTAAACATTTAAGGCATTTTTAATAAACATTTGGTAAACATTTTCTGAAATACATTTTCATTATTACTATCCACACCTTTTGGCGTTTGCTTTCCACTACGCACGTGAGCTGGCAAAAGTCCTGCATATGCAAAGTGTTCATGCAGACATTTTAGTATTGTAAAGCTAATCAAACATCGTGCAAATCTCGTTACATTACTTTTGCATAATTCTATTTGTATTTTAAATAATTACTTTTAAGTAGTTACAAAGATATTTTGTGACAATTGGAGAAAAAAATGTGTTATATTGTAGATGGGAGATAGTATTTCTGAAACATTTTTGTTAAAAGTGTTGTGAAATGTTTAGAAAAATAGATCTTTTTATTTATCTTAGAGTATTTTTTTATTCTTTATTGTCAGTGGAAAAGGTGCATTTACACAAAAAAAAATATTGTTTAAAAATGTATTTGATGTTTTAAATTTACTGAAAATAAATTGACACATTATGGATATAGCAAAATGCCGTTAAATAGTTCTTGAAGGAGCACATTTGACACTGTTGAGGTACAAAGTGTCTTGTCACTGTGGTGGTACCTTCATATATCAGATTTGTACCTTTAATGAAGATACAATATTGTATTTGCAGTTTTTAAAAACCAAAGGTACATTTTGGTTTCCCATGGTACACACTTCAATGGTACACATGTGTTTCTTTGTCTTAAGGTTCAATTCCCATAAAAAGGTACTGTCCCAGTGACAAGGGTTTGTATCTTCTTTGGTACAACATTGTACCATTTTTTCTGAGAGTGTATGTTGATGTCAGTTTGACAGCTTCAGTCTCAATATTCTTAACCATGGCATTTTCCCTTTAGTTATTTACTCACCCAAACCTGCAAGAGTTTTTCTTTTCTTTTGATTTGGAAGAACGTTGGTAACTAAACAGACAATTGTGTTCACTTTACAGTCACTTCCTTCTATCTAGGAATCACCAATCGTAAGGATATTCTTCAGAATATTTTCTTTTGTGTTTACCAAAAGAATATAAATCGTGTTTGGAAACAATTTGAGGGTCGGTAAATGTGAGTACATTTTCTTTTTCTACTATCCCTTTAACGTAAAGTAAAACCTTAAATTATACTTGGTCATTAGTTCTTATGATCAAGTGTTAATTGATCATTTGAGTGAGTCCGTCTAATCAGACTACTCATGCCATGCCTCAACTGCTCACAGAAGTCACATGATCATAAAACTGTGTGCTGCACATTTAAGCACGCAATTCTGACAGCAGTAATTTAATGACTTCCTAAGGGTTTTTTTCCAGACACATTTCTTTTTTGTTTGTTTTAATTACAGTGGTCATACCCCACACAGCTCTTTTCCCAACACAGTAGCAGCTGGAAGCATAAGAAGCAAAGCTTACAAGGCTTGTGACAGAGGAGATATACTGTAACTTGCGATGCAAATTGAACTGGAAGTTTAACTGAGGTGCTAACAAAATGAAAATAAAGTTAGTTTATTTTAAGTTTAAGGTTATTTTTAGGTACTTTATTTAATTTAATGCTATTTAAAATATTCAAATAATGCCTGTAAGATAAGAAAATGAATTCACTTAAAACACAAAGAAAAGCAAAGATTGGAAACATGAATTTTTTAATGGTTTGTTACACTGAAAATGTGATTTAAATTTAAAATATCTGCTTTCTATGTGCATATTTTAATATAACATTTAAATGTAACATTGGAAACTTTACTTCCAGCATTATTATTTTTCATTCATTAATTTTCTTTTCGGCTTAGTCCCTTTATTAATCTGGGGTTGCCACAGTGGAATGAACCGCTAACTTATCCAGCATATGTTATACGCAGCGGATACCCTTTCAGCTGCAACCCATCACTGGGAAACACCCATACACACTCATTCATACTCACACACTCATACACTACGGACAATTTTGCTGATTAAAAGTATTTTTAAAGAAAGAAAATTTAAAACAATTTTTGAAATTAGAATGATTTTTGATGTATCTTCATTGAAGACCTAAATTCAACTTTGACCGTAATAATTGATATTTTAAACATATTCATATATTAAATATTTATTTTATATTGTAATAATACTCCACTACATAAAATACATATTTATTATATGAATATATCTATTTAAAATATCAATTATTACGTTCAAAACTACATATTGTGCCGTGTCCAAGCTGTCACCACTGGCTTGCTTGGTTTGGGACTTGTGGAGCTGCGCATCAATGGATTTGCTCTTCAGTGTTTGGACTTTCAGCAGTGAAAATTAAACCACACTGAAATGAACTCAACTGAATTTCAACTCTGAAAACTGGACTGACACAGTTTCAATTTACTAGAACTTCTATGTTAAGCTGCTTTGACACAATCTACACTGTAAAAGCGCTATAGAAATAAAGATTAATATTAATATAACAAATATTGTATTGTAATAATATCCCACTTTATAAAATATATATTTATTATATGAACATTTATTACGTTCAAAGCTACATATTCATACAATAAAAATACATATTTATATTGTAATAATATCTCACAATATTACTGTCTTTATTGTATTCTTGATCAAATAAATGCAGCTTTGGTATGTATACACTGTAAAACCCAAAACGTTAAGGTAACTCAAACCATTTGAGGAAACCGATTGCAACAAACTATTTAAGTACAAAAACTAATCCTAATGAGTACTGTGAACAATCCATTTGAGTAAACGAAGCAATTTGAGCACGGTAAACTCCAATAAATAAGAAGAGAACTCAAACCAACTGAGTACTGTAAAACCCAATAAGTTAAGGCAACTCAAACCTTTTGAGGAAACCGATTGCAACAAACCATTTAAGTTCAAAAACTAACCCTAATGAGTACTGTGAACTTAAAACATTTGAGTAATTGAAGCAATTTGAGCACAGTAAAACCTAAAAAAAATGAAGAGAACTCAAAGTAGCTTAGCGTAAAACCCAATAATTTAAGGCTAAACCGATTGCTACAAACAATAAAAAAACTAATCTATATGAGTACTGTGAACTTACTCCATTTAAGTTGAAGTAATGAGGTATTTAATAAACTCAACACTGAGTTTAAAACTTTTTTCAAATGAGTAGAATTAACTGTCCGTAAATTTTGAGTTAACTAATTTCATTTGATAAAGTTGACTGTTATGTTTTACAGTGTAGCAGACATAAAAAAAACCATAACACTAATAATAGTATAATTTTTATTTATAATCTCAAATAATTTTCCAACATCTTTATAAAATCAGCTCTTTAATTCACTAAAATATAAACTTTCCCCACTGGAATGCATACAAAAACACAAGAAATCATTGTAAAACTACACATTTTTTGTTCATAACTACATTATTATTAACTATTGTTTGTTTTTTTTAGCAACCAATGCTACACATAATGCATTAAAAAACGAAAATACTCTAGACATTCTTGTCCATCATGATCATAGCACAAAGAAGAAAAAACAAAACAGCACCATTTCACCAAACAGACCTCCAATTACAATCTGCAGTATATTTCCATCAGAAAAACCCTATTTTTGCTCGCGTTGATCAGAGCTCAGAACAGCAGATTGGTATTCATATCGTCTGTGGGAATGAAAAGACGGAGAAAGTTAAAAAACCAACCTGGCTTGTTTTTTGATATGTTTAAAAAAAGTGAGCATAAATAATGCATTTAAAAGGAATAAATAATAAATTAAAAACTCTTTGAGCTGTTTAAGACGAGGCCTTCAAAATACTCGTACCTTCCTTAATGCCAAAGCAGCTGCACCACTCTTTGAAGGAGACCAGTTTGTCCTTGTCGGCATCACACATTTGAAAGAAGACTGAGGTGCAATGCTCCATGGGAACTAGAGGAACGCGCAGCGGAGCCAGCTCAGAGTGAGTCAAAAACCTGCAACAGTATAATGAATATACGCTGCTGAATTAAGAATACAACTACATAAACAAAATTATCTGATCAATTGTAGGTCTTAAAAATTGGGAATTAAAACCTGAGATGAACAACAACATATAGCATTAACAAAAATAAGTCAGGTTCTGCTAATAAAATGCCTTAATTGATCATCAGCAGCAGTTTTAGCAGTTTGTTAGTCTGGAGCCTTCTGGTGTGTGTGCTAACACAATGCCCATCCAGAGCTAAAGCTTAGCCAAAATTGGATCATGCAACAAGACAATTATACCAAGAACACCAGCAAATCTTCAACAGAGCTAAAGCTGAAAAAGAAAAAATGAACATGTTGTTCAGTTCAGAACTGAGGTTTTATCTTAAAAATTTTAAGATCTGCCATATCTGCCATATCATATGCCATTTTCTGTCCATATATGGAAAACCATGGAATTCAATAGCCCTAACCCCCGGTACCGGTACATGGAACAATTGGTACCGGGCTGCACAAGAAATCATGATTTTTATTTTTTTTATTATCGGAGTTTGAACGATTTATTTTTTTTTAAAAATCTTTAATTTCAAAAAATCGTTTTTTCTCAGTTGGTCACTTGAGCGCCAAAATTTAAGCTACAATCTAGCAAAATTAGTAGGCTAAGCAACAGACGTCTCAGAAAAGTTTTTTTACGAAGTGCAAAAGGCCCAGTGAAGGACCCACAAACTGCCAAGAATGAATTCGCAACCCATTTATGAACAAATCAGGTGAATTCAGCATGTCTGTGCAAGAAGATCAACTGCTGGAGATCGCAAATGACGGCGGCCATTCATATATTGCGTCTTTTCCGCGCACAAGTTTGTTATTTCCAATAGAGGCACGCACCTTCCAGGCACACCAATTTGAAAACATGTTCAGAATGCTGCAAACACACCTCGAGTCACATGACAAGAACTGACTGATCAGCTTAATATTTTGTATATAGCCTACACATTTTGGTAGATTAATTATATCAGACAAACACGGCAGTGTCTTTTAATTTGTCTTCAAAAATAAAACTTTTGGGCTGCACGGTGACGCAGTGGGTAGCACAATCGCCTCACACCAAGAAGGTCGCTGGTTCGAGCCCCAGCTGGGTCAGTTGGCATTTCTGTGTGGAATTTGCATGTTCTCCCGTATTGCTGTGGGTTTCCTCCAGGTGCTCCGGTTTCCCCCACAAGTCCAAAAACATGTGGTACAGGTGAATTGGGTAAACTAAATGGTCAGTAGTGTATGAGTGTGTATGGATGTTTCCCAGTGATGGGTTGCAGCTGGAAGGGCATCCGCTGCGTAAAACATATGCTGGATAAGTTGGCGGTTCATTCCGCTGTGGCAACCCCAGATTAATAAAGGGACTAAGCCAAAAAATGAAAATTAATGAATAAAAATAAAACTTTGTAGTAGAGTTGCAGCAATTTTGTCAGCTTGTCATCCTCTGAGAAAATGCCTAGCAATTTATGTACACACCCCCACCCATTGGGGCCACCGTAAAATTGTCACTCGGTGACCAGTCCATGGTGATAAAAAGGTTGGGGACAACTGCAATAGGGTGTCCTAACTTTTACACATGAATATATAAGCAAACATTTATTAATGTGTACTAGTTTGCATACTTATGCACTGTTCTATGACTTTTATAAGTGTAAACAGTGCTCACTGTAATTCCCAAAATAATTTTTGAATTATAAAAAAAAATACACTACACTTACTGTTATAAAACCATGGTTAAAGGGATAGTTTACCCAAAACAGAACATTCTGTCATCATTTACTCTGTCATCATTTACCCTTCACTTGTTCCAAAACTGTTTGATTTTCTTTCTGTGATTTTCTGTGAAGAATCCTGTATCTGTAACCATTGATTTCCACAGTATTTGGTTTTCTTACTATGCAAGTCAATTACTACATGTTATTCAGCTTTCTTCAAACTATGTTTTTTATGTTCAGAAGAAAGAAATTTATAAAGGTCTGGAACCACTTGAGGATGAGTAAACAGTAAGTCGATTTCCATTTTTGGGTGAACTATCCCTTTAACTTTAATAAGAGACATTTTCACAGTTCATTTACTGTGTAATGTTTTGGTTTAATAGTTGAATTAAGCAATCTAAATCATTTATTGATCAAATAATGAAAGTGCATCAATGCAAATACTGTCCTTCAACATAAAAAGTAAATAATTGAAGTTTTGTTTAGCTGTAAACACACAATAATGTTAATACAGTTTATTCATTTCAGTACAGTAGGTTATGTCTCAATTGTAATTTTCAGCATGAGTCAAAACCGTACAGCAAATGTTATGTACTACAGTAATACCTACATATAAACAGCTTGCCATGCTATAAAAAATAAATATTATAACAAGCATACCTCAAGTCCACTCCATCTGAAATCACAAACCAAGACTGGATTCTTAAAATGACAGTTTGTAATTTTCTCATATTCCAGTTGAATGCATAGGAATACCTATAAGTAAGTCGTCTGTAGGCGGATTTCCCCCCACACTGCTGTCTCAAAGGCTGACCACTGACTCTGTGGAGGATACTGGCACCAAGTCTCTCTTTTTCTGTAAATGTCCCTCAACCACATCCTCACATTAGCTAAAAATATTACTGAACGTCCTGTATGAGTAAGTCAGAGTCAGAATAGTCTCGGCCTCAGACGACTTGCCCACGAACTGCCCATGGATCATTCACAAATGCACATACGGTAAAGCTCCAAAATGGTAAGCAGATATCTAAATCACATGTGCTGATCTGATTGGCTAAACAAGTTGCAATAATCCTGAAGCAGATGTTTTTTTTATTAGCAATTTAATCAATTGTTTGGCTCTTGAAGTTAAAAGGGCATTTAAATAAAAATACAACATAAGTGAATTTTCTGATTTGCTATATGATATACTAAACTGGGGTTTCCAAACTTTTTTTTTTGTAGATCAACTGCATTTTTTTGTAAATTACCTGATGAAATACCTAGTTATATTACTTTAACTTTAAACTGTAACTTTAAAATAAAATGTTTATTGACAGTTTTTGTTATTTGTGTGTGCGTTTTTTTCAATTTATTGATGCTTTCGAATTACATTATGGAACTTTGATCTTAATAACTTTTAAAGTTTAAAAGTTTAACAAAGTGATTTCTATTGAGTTTGAAGTGATATATAGTCTGAGCTGGTCTTGTAAATTGTTGTACAAAAACATGGTATTAAACTGCCAGCTCATTCGTTGTTATTGTACAAACTTATTGCAATAAAATTATACAATATATTGTTTCAAACTAATAAAAATGTTTATAAAAAACTTTTTTTTATACCAAAATTCAACAAAGCAGAGATTAAGGTCTTAAAATGCTATTCAAAACCGTAAATCAAAGGAAAACTCCTGTGAATCACAGAACATGCAATCTTAATTAATGTTAAGTTAATTTGAGGATTTTTTAAACAGTGTATTAAATGTAAATCCTAAAAGCGATTAATTACACTTTTACATTTTACTTTCGGCACCAACCTACAACAAACCTGCATAAGGCATACAACTTTGACTGCCTTCAAACACTGTAGTTGTAGCTGAAGCCTGCAAGAGTTTGGGTTTTTTGTATATTGGCATATGGCTGTTTTATCCGCTGGTGAAGAAATACACTGAGCATGAACTTTCATACTATTAGGACTCATTGATACGGTCAAACCAATGACTACATGTGCTGAGGAAGTCTACAGAGAATGAGTTCATATACAATAAATGTTGCTTTGTATCCGACACTTGTTTCTGAGCAATCAGAGAACAGCAGACTCTTAAATTAGGATTAGACTTAGTATTAGAGAGACCAGGGGTCTCATTTATAAAACTTTGCTACACCCTCAGAAATTAAGGTACAAATGCTGTCAATTGGGTGGTAACTTTTAAAAGGTACACTTTTATACCTATCAGGTCCACATTTGTACCTACAGGTGCAAAAGTGTACTTTTTGAAAATGTACCGCCCCGGTGACAGCTTTTGTACCTTTATTTCTTAGTGTGTGAGACCTTCCTAAAAGTGAACATACAGCAGAATACTTTTAAAATTGAATTAATAATGATTATGGCTCAAATTAAAATGACTCGATTCAATATTTAAGTTGAATATGTTTAATTAGAGTTTACTTAAAACTGTGCACATTCTCCTGTTAAGTTTTTTTGTTAGTTTTTTGTTTTTTGTAGACGACAACTTCTGTGTGAGAATTGGCATATGTACTTTCCACCTATTTTGTGCATTGCCACATTTATAAATAGATGCAATGCTGCAATTTATATTATAAGAAAAGAAAGTGCTTTTTGTTACCTTTGATGAATGTAAACATATTGTAAGAGACCTTTAAAAAAGCTTCATGTTATATACAGTTGAAGTCAGAATTATTAAACCCCCTAAATTATTAGCCCCCCTGTTTATTTTTTTCCTTAATTTCTGTTTAACAGAGAGAAGATTTTTTCAACACATTTCTAAACAATAGTTTTAATAACTCATCTCTAATAACTGATTTACTTTATCTTTGCCAAGATGACAGTAAATAATATTTTACTAGATATTTTTCAAGACACTTCTATACAGCTTAAAGTGACCTTAAAAGGTTTAACTAGGTAGGTTAAGGTAATTAGGCAAGTTATTGTATAACGATGGTTTGTTCTGTAGACTATTGAAAAAATATATAGTTTAAGGGGGCTAATAATTTTGACCTTAAAATGTTTTTTAAAAAATGAAAAACTGCTTTTATCCCAGCAAAAATAAAACAAATAAGACTTTCTCCAGAAGAAAAAAATATTATCAGACATACTGTGAAAATTTCCTTGCTCTGTTAAACATCATTTGGGAAATATTTAAAATAAGAAAAAAAAAATCAAAGGGGGGCTAATAATTCTGACTTCAACTGTAATCTGCAAATCTGCAAAGTTGTGTTGTGTTGAATTATTAACTTTTTTTTTTATCTATTCACAAACCACCTGCAGTTTCTTTATGTATCTCTGACTTGCAAAGCCATACCTGTCTGAAGGATGCTGGTCCATCTGAGCAAACTGCCAGTGCACTGGATAGATGTACATGTTGTAGTTCTTCTCAAAGTCCTGCTGCAGAATTTCAACGGGGTGATCTCCTGCATAAAGACGCCTCTCGCTCTCATAGATCTTCTGAACCTGTTGCGAAGAGGATTCATCATCTGTAATCAATTCATATTCGATGGTGGAGCTATGTATATTTTACAGTCAAAAGTTGGAGAGCAGAGTTAAATTTCTGTCCAATTGCTTGTCTTAAATCTGTCGTTTGTCTGTTTTGGAGACATGTGATATCTAGATGAAAAACTGCCTGTCCAGCCATACCCTGATTCTCTGTTTAGCTGTGAGAAAGCCAGGAGACATGGAGTCATGCTCATATAACTGGAGAAGCACGTTCTTCAGCCAGTCCCGCATACGCAGAGGGAACTGCACCAGCTCTGACTCGACACATGGAGCAATAACTGCCAGACAAAATACACAAAACAAACAGAGGGAGAAATCAAAATAGACAAAAGCAGAAAAGCAGTAATTATGGTATCACTTTATTTGATGTTCCCTTTAACGGATTTTGTTGAATCTATGTTACATTGCATCTACATGCCAACTAATTCTAATAGATTATAAGTAGACTGTTAGGTTGGGGTCAGAGTTAGGGTTAGTGTAAGTTGACACGTACTTGCAAAGTTTCTTATAGTCAGTTAAATGTCTGTTGAAGGAGCAGTATCAACAGCTATTAAGCAGACAGTCTACTAATACTCAAATGAGAAGTAATTGGCATGTAGTTGCAATGCAACTTTTAGTCAACAAAATGTGCAATAGGGACCATCAAAATAAAGTTGTTATTATATATATACAGTTGAAGTCAGAATTATTAGCCCCCCTGAATTATTAGCCCCCTTGTTTATTTTTTTCCCCAATTTCTGTTTAACGGAGAGAAGATTTTTTCAACACATTTCTAAACATAATAGTTTTAATAACTCATTTCTAATAACTGATTTATTTTATCTTTGCCATGATGACAGTAAATAATATTTGACTAGATATTTTTCAAGACACTTCTATACAGCTTAAAGTGACATTTAAAGGATTAACTAGGTTAATTAGGTTAACTAGGCAGGTTAGGGTAATTTGGCAAGTTATTGTATAATGATGGTTTATTCTGTAGACTATTGGAGAAAAAAAAATAGCTTAAAGGGACTAAGAATATTGACCGTAAAAAGGCTTTTAAAAAATTAAAAACTGCTTTTATTCAAGCTAAAATCAAATAAAACTTTTTCCAGAAGAAAAACTATTATCAGACATACTGTGAAGAATTCCTTGCTCTGTTAAACTTAATTTGGGAAATATTTAAAAAAAAAAAAAAGAAAATCAAAGGGGGCTAATAATTCTGACTTCAACTGTATATTTGTATATGAAGAGTTCAGATGCAAAAATCTCTAAATGCCATCTGAAATTTCCCTCAAAAATGAAAAATTTTCTCAGCCTCCTTAGTTTATGTTGATATACAGTATTTTACTTTAAAAACCAGGAAAAGGACTTACTCTTTGTCATAAAAGTGATACACAAGAGCCTGATAAAAATGCTCATTTTAAAGGAAAATTTCAGGTGGCATTTAGAGGTTTTTGCATCTAAACTCTTCATATATATATATATATATAAACACACACACACACACACACACACACACACACACACACACTTTTTAAATGAAAATCCAAAAAAAAAAAAAAAACTTTGAGAGCTTTGGGATTGAATGGGCAGTGAATATTGCATTATTTCCAACAATTATGATAAAATGTATTTATTTAGTATTTTATTCAAAAAATTAAGTAATGTATGCATCATGAACAGATGTGCCAAAGTTTTTTTTTACTACAAAGGGTCAATAAAACTGATTTCTAATAATCTTATAAGAATAAAATATAAATAATTATAATGGCGACACGGTGGTGCAGTAGGTAGTGCTGTCGCCTCACACCAAGAAGGTCACTGGTTCGAGGCTCGGCTGGGTCAGTTGGCATTTCTGTGTGGAGTTTGCATGTTCTCCCCGGGTTCATGTGGGTTTACTCCGGGTGCTCCGGTTTCCCCCACAGTCCAAAGACATGCGGTACAGGTGAATTGGGTAAGCTAAAATTGTCCGTAGTGTATGAGTGTGTATGGATGTTTCCCAGTGATGGGTTGCAGCTGGAAGGGCATCCGCTGCGTTAAACATATGCTGGATAAGTTGGCGGTTCATTCAGCTGTGACGACCCCAGATTAATAATGGGACTAAGCCAAAAAGAAAATGAATGAATGAATGAAATAATTGTAATAATTGTTTCAATGCAAACATAAAGCAGAAACAAAAGAAAATGCAGATATATGGTCAACATTTGAAGTGGATCATCACCTTTCATCAAAGTTGTGCTAAAACCATTCTTGTCCTAGGACTATTTTGAAAAAAACATTTAATTAATTTCAATATTGACTACTGTATAGTCAAGCCTGAAATTATTAACATATACACAAACATTGTAGTGTACATAGTGGACTGGTGGACCAAATAGAGTGTCATAAGGGGCAATATTAAAGGGAAACATCTCTGCATTTCTCATTCATTGTTTAATGTTTATAAAAGTGTTTACTCATTCAGTCATTTCTTTTCAGCTTAGTCCTTTTATTAATCAGGGGTCGCCACAGCGGAATAAACCACCAACATATGCTGGATCCGCCAACTTATCCAGCATATGTTTTACGCAACGGATGACCTTCCATACGCAACCCTAAACTGGGAAACACCCATATACTCTTGAAATCACACACCTACACTTGATTTAGTTTATTCAATTCACCTATACCGCATGTCTTTGGACTGTGGGGAAAACCGAAGCATCCGGAGGAAACCCACACGAACACTGGGAGAACATGCAAACTCCACACAGAAATGCCAACTGACCCAGCCGGGGCTCAAACCAGCGACCTTCTTGCTGTGAGGCGATCGTGCTACCCACTGCGCCTCTGTGACGGCCTAAAAGTGTTTACTTTGAAAAAAAAAAACTTCATATTAATGTGAAAGCAATTTTCTGAGACATGTTTCTTACATTTGCATGATCCAGTGTAGTCCAGATGAAGCCTGTGACCTAATTTGGTTCCCTCAAGACCACACTTGGTGGCAAAAAGGTGACAGGATGAGTCATATGTCTTATTGTCAGTTCCGCAGACCTAAAATGAAATTATCATTCACAAATGTTGTTAGAATATGTTTTTCTCAGTCAGTATTTCACCACTTTGGAACTATAAGGTTCTATTTGCATTCTGAGTGGTTTTGAAGTTCTAATATTTAACATTTTTTTGCATTGCTATAACAAAATTTATATGATAATCAAGTTCTCAACACAAAGTCCCAAAATGTACACAAATAAAAACAAAAACACATCACAATTACATTTAATTTTGACAAAATTGTCAAATAGAACCTTTTTAATCCAAGGTGATTTGTTATTTAAACATATGGAAATAAACTAAGTCTTTTATAATAATATGTGGAATTAATTTACATAATAAATTATACATTTATTTTAAATAATCAATTTATTTGGAAATCAAAGGGACAGCTCACTGAAAAAAAAAAAACTACTTTCAATAAAATTAATCTTCGAGTTGTTCCAGACCTATATGAGTCTTTTCATAGTGTTAGATTTTGGTGACCAAAATTGACGGTACCTTTTGCCTCCTCCAGTTGTGGAAAAAGTTAAGCTAATAGATGCCATCAAAATTTACATGATAATGAAGTTCTTAATACAAACTCTCAAAATGTACACAAATAAAAACCAAAAACACATCACAATCATGCTTAATTGTAACAAAATTGTCAAATAGAACCTTTTAACTCCAAGGTGATTTGTTATTTATTCATTCATTCATTCATTTTCTTTTCGGTTTAGTCCCTTTATTAATCTGGGGTCGCCACAGCAGAATGAACCGCCAACTTATCCATCACGTTTTTACGCAGCGGATGCCCTTCCCTGGGAAACATCCATACACACTCCTTCAGACTCATACACTACGGACAATTGAGCCTACCCAATTCACCTGTACCGCATGTCTTTGGATTGTGGGGGAAACCGGAGCACCCGGAGGAAACCCACGCGAACGCAGGGAGAACATGCAAACTCCACACAGAAATGCCAACTGACCCAGCCGAGGCTCGAACCAGCGACCTTCTTGCTGTGAGGCGACAGCACTACCTACTGCACCATTGCGTCGCCTGATTTGTTATTTAAACATATGGAAATAAACTAAGTCTTATATCGTAACATGTTGAATTAATTTACATAATAAATTAGACATTTATTTATAAATAATCAATTTATTTGGAAATCAAAGGGACAGTTCGTTCAAAAAAAAAAAAAAAAAAAACTTTTAATATAATTAATCTTCGAGTTGTTCCAGACCTATATGAGTCTTTTCATACTGTAAGATTTAGGTGGCCAAAATTGGTGGTACCTTATGACTCCTGTAGTTGTGGAAAAAGTTAAGTTAATATGTGCCATCAAAATTTATATGATAATGAAGTTCTCAATACAAACTCTAAAAATGTACACAAATAAAAACACAAAATACATTACAATCACGCTTAATTTTGACAAAATTGTCACATAGAACCTTTTAACTCCAAGCTGATTTGTTATTTTATCATATAGAAGTCTTATATCATAATATGTTGAATTCATTTTAAAAGATAACACACTTACATGTTCAAAATCGTTTACAGTAGGAGGACATTCTGTGGGCTCCTGACACACACAGATGGGCTTGTTCTCATCGTTCAATTTGCATGTTTTCCCTCTTTTGCAGCGGAAACTTTCACAGGGGTCTGGATAAAACAATGAAAGAATGTGCAAATATCTTGTCGAACACTTTATCTTCAATTCAAGCATCTACTGTAGCTTTCAAAAGGTTCTCAAGGAGACTTCTAATAAAGGTTATATATAACCATCCTGTAAAATGCACCAACATTCCTTTGCCTCTGTTGGTTTGGATTGAACATAAACCAAGGGCTAAAGCTCGCATTGACTTCTTAAGCCGGGTCGGTTTAAAAGTCTGTGTTAAAGAAAAGCTCTACTCAGCAGATTCCTGATATGGGTTCGGGGCTATGGAGACAGAGTTGGATCAACACTCACCAGCTGGCACCCCCTGCTCATTGGACCGATGGGTGAGGCGAACATCAGGGTAAAGATCCATAGTGGCCCTAATCTGTACTGGATTCATCCCCACCAAGCGAGTCTGTGAAGAGACACACTTGATACATCAGTAGGCTTTATTTGGAAATCAAATAGACAGTTCACCCAAAAAAAAAATAACTTTTAGTTTAATTTATTCATCCTTGAGCTGTTCCAGACCTGTATGGATTTTGGTGACCAAACCTGATGGTACTTTCTGACTCCTGTAGTTGTGGAAAAATACTATGAAAGTTAATAAGCATCAACTACCTGGATACTAGAATTTAATAGAAGGAAATCCATAGAGGAAATCCATAAAAGGTATTGAACAAGTAGAGGGAAATTTTGTCAGTGTTAATTTTTGTGTGAACATTCAATTTGTGTGAAATGTAAAATATATTTTTTTAAATAAACATTTAAAGATGGTAAATGTTTTTGAATGTATTTAAATAACCAGCAGTTATTATTATTATGATTATGATTATTATTATTATTAGGAGCCAATTAAACAGTGAAGCTGCGGAGGCACTAAAGAATGGGAGCCCATATAACCATATGTGGGAAAGTTGTATAATTTGGCACAATGATAGAGGGCAATCTTGACATTAACCACATTAAAGCCCTTCACAGGCCTTAAATCTAAGCCCTAGCCCAGCCCTGGCTCGAGACACAGGCTGTAGCCCTGCCCTTGTCCAACATCTTATCAAAATTTTGAGCCAGAGTCTGACCCGAAACCCGTCTTTTTTCCACCAAACAGCTTATTCTGTTACAGCCATTAAAAATAGACCAGATTTATATTTAATAGAAATATAAATATTATTTTTTTCTGAATAATTTAGAGAAATGTTTGGAGTTTTTTTTTTTTGTTTGTTTATTTAAATGTAAGTTTTAGTTTAAGTAACATCGATATCCAAGCGGTATGTGGTCTACAGTGAGTTTACTCAATTTACACTTACAAGTTGTGCATTGTGCATAACCAGTTGGCTCATCATTTAAAGTTGTCACTGTTTGAAAAGTTGACCAGAAGTTTGCCTTTGCACTAGTGTTTTTACAGTTTTAAGTTTGCCATCGGCTATTTTTCTCTTTGTGTTCTCCATTGCACGAAATCTTTATGCGCAAGGCATCACTAGCTACGTTTCCATCAACCTATTTTTATGTGCATTTCGGATATGTGCAAAAAAAACTGGTTAATGGGAATACCATGATGCGCATACATTTTGAAAATGCTCATAAAAAAAGTTTGCGCATGACTGAGTAGGATAAACTTTTTATTCGATAAGAAAAGATGCGCATAAACCATGATGGAAACACTTTTACCGAACAAATTCCAGTATGCGCATTAAAAAGTCATGTGATTTCATTATAAGAGATTATGTGATGATAAAAATGTGTGTGAATGGATAAACTAGCAGGCTGAGCACATTGTAAAACATCTGAAATGTTGTTTTGGTCATTCTAAAACGCCTTAACCATTTTAGTATTTGTTATTATATTATCAATTACCTCCAGAATCAAGAGCGTCTGTGCTCCACGCCTCATGCCTTTAAACGCCACCGCGCGTTCACTGCGTGTCAGGAAGTCATTTATTAAATAAAGAAAAGATTCACGCAGCTTCTCCTACCACAGCAAATTACGTTTTTACTGTTGATATTTGGCGGCAGTTAATCAGAAAGCAACGATTTTGTTCGATTTGGCTCGTTGGATGGAAACGCAGTTTATAATCAGTTAAACTTTTTTTTTTTAATTCGAAAGCAGGCTCGAAGCCCTATATGAAGGGTCACCAATCTCGTTCCTGGAGGTCTGGTGCCCTGCAGGGTTTAGCTCCAACTTGCCTCAACACACCTGCCTGGGTGTTTCAAGTATACCCAAGTAAGACCTTGATTAGCTTGTTCGGGTGTGTTCGATTAGGGTTGGAGCTAAAATCTGCAGAACACCCGACCTCCAGAAACAAGTTTGGTGATCCCTGCCCTATATGCATGCTAGCTATGATATGAAAATTGGACCTGTAGACTGGGCCTTGAGGCATAAAATGGTCAGGCCCAGACGGACTCGGGCTCAAATGCAGGGCTCTAAACCACAGTAAACCTGAACTCTCTAAATCAAACTCTCTTGCGGCACCACTTGTACAAAGTTGCAAACTTTATATGCCAATAACTTTTGAATCATAAACTACAAAATCTAAATGAAATTTTCTCTGCATCCTTGGGTCATTCCAATTCAAAGAACACCAATTTTCAAAAATCGTAAGGTTTTTGTTTTTTCTGTTTTTAATAGTTTGTAAAACCTACTTTTTCAAAGTTATTATTATTATTATTATTATTATTATTATTATTATTATTTTTATTATAATATCCTAACAGTTTATATATAATACATTTCAAAATAGTACAAATATGTTGTTTTTTTTACACGTCAATGTGTGCAACTTCTGATTCTTTACTCCATTGACAATATAAAGTGAATGCTGGGTTCTTATACAAACAAGGTTAATATAATGAATTATAATGAAAACAATTATCCTTTTGCAACATCAAGCAGCATGACTCTCTGTTTTGTACAGCCATAAGTGTGAGTGCCTGACACCAGAATGCAAGAAAAAAAAAAGTCTGCGCCCACTCTTTTACATTAAAAAGTCGGATAGAGTTCAATGCACAACCATCATTGTGACTCTCTACCTACTAACACAAGCAGTTTAAAGCTCTCATTGCATAACCTTCTCTTTAAATGTTACTTGCACTTGCAAAGCAGCTGTAAAACTTAGGATTACATTGCTAAAATGATGCAAATGTGATTTTACAGCATACTCAATAGAGCATTAATCTTTCAGTGTCTAATGTTTTATTCAGGAAATGTTGCAAGTTATAACGAATACTGTTTCTAAGTCCAAGCCTCTACTTGTTTTAATTGAGAATACTCTCTCAATGGCCATTCACGAGCAGTTCTTTTGCTTTCAGTATCTTTTTGAAACCAAGAAACAGTGACTTAAAATGTCAGTTTACTGAAAAATAAAAATCTGCAGCTGTTTATTTAATCAGTAAAATGATGGTGAGTAAATTAACTGAATTAACAGACTCAGTCTTCATCTCTCCGAAACATAAATACATTCCTCCAGATACATTTATTTGCACGTTTCAGATAACAAATCCACTAGAGGCCACTGTCTATTTGTGAATCTGACATATGTTCAACACAATCTCACGGCAATTCTAAACTTTTTGATTTAATGGCTAATTCATATGAATTTGTGCGATCTCATTTGTACAAACTAGTACAATTTGCTCCTTCCCCAATGATGGTTAGGTTTAGGGGGGTGGGGTTGGGTGCTATGCCTACTTTCTAAAATCGTACATTTTCATACTACTGAACTTACACTAGCCACGAATCTGATAAAACATAAAATAGTTACGTTTTTTTGTGAGATTAGGCTGGTATGTATGTCAAGTATGTTTTGTTGGACTTTTCAAATATGTGTCCTTTTTGCACACATCCACAAGAAGAAGTGGCTTTTCGTACAGACCACCTAGTGAACCACTGACCTAATCCCTTCCCTAAACTCACTCAATGCTTTCCACATCCAAACTAAGGGAAAAGTGCACCGTGACCACATAGTTTCACCTTCATTTTGCATTGATTTTATATTTCTTGTGGAGCCATCCTGTACAGGAACCCAAGCACCTTGCAAAACTAAAGTAATAAAATGTTCTGGATTTATGTCCATCTGTTTTTAGAGGAACACAGAATGCCTTTTTAGCTCTAATGAATGGGTATTTCACTGAGTTACATGCTTGAAGTGCAGTTAGCATAAAAAGCCCTAATAATAATGTTTGCACTAATATAAATGACATCATGTAAATTAATATTTTGAAAATGTTGTTAAACTGTTTGCAGTGGCTGGTGAATTTAAGCTGAAGATTTCTTGGGATGAAAACAAACCATACATTTGAAATTCAAGTGAAATAGCTTCAATGTCAAAGCACACATTCTGGTTGTGTTAAGGCCTGTTCACACTAAGGGCTCTATTTAAACGATCTAGGCGCAAAGTCTAAAGCATATGGTGCAAAAGCATTAAGTCCAAATCCACCTTTGCTATTTTAAGGATGGAAAAATACGCTCTGCGCCACGGCGCATGGTCTAACAGGGCCAGGGCTTATTCTTTTAATGAGTTATGGGGGTGTTTTGAGCATAATGTGCATTGAACCAATCAGAGTCTCATCTCCCATTCCCTTTAAAAGTCAGTTGTGTCGTGGAACAACTGAATGCTTCACTAGCGAGAAAACAGTTAAACAGACCATCTGCAGCGGGAGGATAAAGAACGAGCCTCCTCCATTCAGCCTCTTTACTTTACTTTTAGTCTTTACTTTACTCCTTTACCTTCGTGGATAAGAAAACAGTGTTGCACGCACTCCACTGAAGACATCCATTAGCCTACATATTTAATTTTGTTCGCTAAGCGTAATGATTTGTTTCAAAAATATCTTTAAATTCAGTTTTAATTTCCAGCGAACTAATAAATGAACAATGAACTGTGGTCAAAAAACAAGTTATATCCAAGCACACATTCTATTCTTGTGTCCCATATGGTGACGCATACGTCTCCAAAACCCAACAGGTGGACAAATCTATACTTATTTTTATTACAACAAATGCAAATATGCATATAATAAATAATACTGCTCATAATAATAACATTATACAAATGCAAATTGTCATGAATAAACTGAAAAAAGCCCCCGGAGATGAGGCATAGAGGTAGTGGTTTTTATATATATGCAGAAAATAATCAT
Source organism: Danio kyathit (assembly GCA_903798195.1). Taxonomy (NCBI): domain Eukaryota; kingdom Metazoa; phylum Chordata; class Actinopteri; order Cypriniformes; family Danionidae; genus Danio; species Danio kyathit. The sequence goes on along the minus strand of LR812519.1, from coordinate 46,804,874 downwards.
TTTTGTAACATTTTAATCCTTTAATTTTTTTTTCATATGTTATTTGTGTATTGCTGTATATGCTGTGTGTATTAAGCAATGTGTAAGCGTTTGAACCCACATAGGCACTCTATAACGTGCTCTGTGGTGGACTTTAGACCTACTTTTAGTTGGTCAATTGCACTTTCTATTTCAGTTCTTCAAAATAGCAACGTGCCAATGATGTGCCTTAACACACCTCTTTTCTAGACCAGCTCACACATGAGTTTACAAAGTGGTGCAAATGGATTTAATCAACGTGGCGCTAAATGTGAAAATTGGGGTTTGCGCTGGTCTGAAAATAGCAACATATCGCGACATACACATCTTGCGCCTTATTGCCTTATAATTCATTTTAAAATTTAAAGAATTCAATTGGGTTTAATGAATGTTAAAGGTTATTCATGGATCCCACAATGCCATAACATAAAATAAATAAATAAATAAATAAAATACTGTATATATACGCACACATTTAAGAGTTAAGGATTATAACTTTAACAATAACAGTAAAGTTACAGTCCTAAAAAAAACATTATAAATGTAAAAGAGTAGTATAGCACAGTATTTCACAATAATAATGGCACAGAAAAACAATATGGATCAAATTTTGGTTAAATCAAATCTGAATTGATTTATTGAGCTTAGACATTTACACTTCAAAAAATAAAGATTCTATACTGCACCAATGGTTTAGAATGACCGCTTGATATGGATCTTGTTACAGCACTACCTTTTATTTCGCAGAAGCATTTATTAATTTCCTAATAACTAGACATGGAAATTTGCAACTTACCTGAGCTGTGTTTGATTATAGAACCATTTTTAGAACTTTTAAATTACACAGAAAGTCTCTTTGAACTTTACAAACTCTTTACGAAAAATTTCCTTAGAGAATCAAATAAAAAAAGAATGAAAAAACTGCTTCTGTGCCATTATTTATTTATTTTATGTAAAATGGCAGACAGCAAACTTGCACTTAGAAATTACCAGAAAGTTCTGGTCTATTGGTGTGGACGATAATATAGTTATAATTTCAATTATCTTTATAGTTATCATTCTTTGTGTTTAATCCAGAAAATGTACAGCTTAATTATGTGTATGTGTATGTGTGATGCATTTCATACCCATTTTCCATTCTTCTTTTTGGGTTTAGACTCTGTATTTTCGGTGGGCTCTGTCACTTTTTCTTGGTCTTTCTTCTGAGCAAGTTTGTCAGTGTCTTCCATTGCACCGGCCTGGTCACTCTGCATCTTCTCTAGCAGCTCCTTGTTCCGCTGCTTTTTGCCTTTTCCCTTTCCATGGCTTTTACTTTCCTTCTTCTTCTTATCTTTCTTAACCTTCTTTCCACCAGAAAGACCAGATTCAAGCATGTTCTTCTCATCCTGCTGATCATTCTTCTCCTTTTCAATGTCATTGTCAGGCTCTTCCAACTCATCTTGGGTTTGGTCTTCTGGTTCTTCTTGTTCCTCTGCAATGTTGCTGTTGGATTGCTGGGATTCATAGTCTGTTGAGGCTGTGGGGATCACATCTTCAACCATTTCCTTCTCCATAGTGGTTGAAACTTTAGCCTCATCCAGTTTGAATGGTAGTGGCTGAGAAGCATCTCTGTCAGTTGTGTAGTCCAAATCCATTGGTATCTCAGATTCAGTACTGCTGTCGGTGTCCTTTGAATCCTCTTCCTTGCTCTCGTTTTCATTCTCAGATTTGGATTCTCCATCTTCTGTTGACTGCTCCACCTTGTCCTTCACTTCTTTGTCTTTCTCCAGACTCTCAGAATGATCATCTTCATCCTCCTCCACAGGTTCCTGCAGGAGCTGAGTCAATGCCTCATCACTCAAGAGTAAAGGTTCCTTCTCACCTTCATCTGAACCTTCAGGCTCTTCTGCCTCCGCTTGCTTCATCTCCACACGGCTCTCAGTCTCCTCACTCGTGTCCTCATCTTGAGTGCTGGACTCAAAAGGCAGAAACGTGGGCAGAACTCCATCCATACTGCCATGAGGCTTCACTGACTCTGACTTACAAACAACATTGTAAAAATGATATCATTTATTGCAGTTTTCATTCTGCACAACAGCCAAGCAAATAACAGTCATGCAGTTTTAAAGGGGTGGTCCACTACGTATATCACGTTATCATATTTTAAACTTTAGTTGATGTGTAATGTAGCTGTGTGAACATAAACAACATCTCGGAATGTAATATGCTCAAAGTTCAATGCAAAGGGAGACATTGGCTTTTACAGAGTTAGCTTAGCAAAGCCTACAGCGAACGAAGTTTGGGGACTACAAAAACTACATCCAGGTTAGTGAGATCACAAACGCTTCTGGTTGTGCGCATTCACCATGCGCAGTGAAGGGGCATGGCCAGAGGCGCTGTAATGTTATAGCAAAGAAAGCTAAAATGTCGTCCTAGCGCTGCTATTTCCACAGAGCTTGTTCTGTTTCTGTATTTGGGCTTCCAAAGGACACAACACAAAAAAAGAGAAGTGTTTACAGTTTAATTTTAATTATGTTATAGAGAACTATAAAAAGATATAGCTAGCTTTTGACAAAGGAGAGCTAAGAGAATCTCTCCCAGTTCAGAGCTGGATTCGGCTAACAACTCCTCAAAGGAGCAGCTCCAACCATAATAGATGAAGCTGTGGATTGTGAGCCACAACCTGTAAGTATTTTTATTTGTTCAAATTGATCTATTAGTGTCTTAACAGTATGTTGTAGCGAGGACTAACCAAGCATGTAAACAATGGGAAATGCTGTTTGGCACCGCTAACAATTTCGCTACAAAATCCTATTTATCAGTCAAACCGCTGTAAACACCCACAATCTTCACCAGTGCTGCAGCGTCACTCTATGCGGCCACTTTCCCTGCGTTATACATCTCAAATAACACATTTGCAAAAGATATGTGAACGTTTCGTATTACTTACACATGCCGAATATATATGAAAAACACTTCATATATTTTATTTTATTTTAGAGAGCAGGTATGAGGTTCAGCTGTGTCCTATGTGTCATTTTCTGTCTGATTCAGGCACAAACTGATACAACTAACAGTTACTCTGACTGACAGTATTTATAGAGCAGAGGCAAAACACGTGCTTGTAGGAGCATGACGCTTTTCCTGGTGATGTGGATCCAATCCACGAATCACAGCACATTATGTTAGCTGACCAATCAGAGCCTCTTGAGGGTGGGCCTTTTGGAGGAACTATGAAATGTGACAGTCGTTTTCACGTTAGCTGCGTAGAAATATAATTAAAGTAAGATATATGAAAAGATAATGTGATTTTTCACAAATGAAGAATGAGCACACATTGCTTTGCATCTTATAAACACAACCAAACCTTAAAAATACACTCTGAACCACCCCTTTAAGGAAGCAAAATGTATATGTAATGTATAAAACAAAATAGAAAGATTATTTACTTCCTGTAATGATTTGAGTGAATTTTAGATTAATTAATTTAATAAATAATTCAAATAACACTCAAAAGAGTCTTAAACTAGAGCAACAATGTAACTAAATATTCTATGAATAAGAATAAATATGAATAAAAATGAAAAAGAATGAATAAACATAAATATATAATACTTAATTAATATATTATACTTTATATTATATAAATAAATAACTTTTATTTCAGCCAAACCAAAGGAAATAAGAATTTTTCCATGAGAAAAATATAAATAATAGAAAATCACTTGGTAAATGTTTGGAAAGGAAGGAGGGCTAAATTTTTTTACCTTTAACTGAGGGTGGATTCTGTCTTTTTAAAAATTACCTGCTCTTTTGGAGTCGTAATGTGCTTGATGTGCTGTTTCTTTCCATGAGGCTTACTTTGTGCCTAAATAAAAGGTATAAAGGCAACTTAGTCTTGTTGTTGTAGTTATTAAACATCAGTGGTTGGAAGTAACAAATTACAAATACTCAGATTACTGTAACTGAGTAAGTTTTCTCAGGAATTGTACCTTACTAAGTAGTTTTAAAAATGGGTAACACTTCTTTTTGATGGTCCATTTGAGTATTAGTAGACTGTCTGCTTAATATCTGCTGATACTGCTCCTTCAACAAACATTTAACTGAGTATAAGAAACTTTTCAAGTACATGTCAACTTACATTAAGCCTAATACCAACCCTAACCCCAACTAACAGTCTACTTCTAATCTTATTGAGAATTAGTTGGCATGTAGATGCAATGTAACATAAATTCAACAAACGGACCATTAAAATAAAGTGACCTAAAAAATATGTATTTTTACTATCATTTGAGTACATTTTTAGTGCTGTATCTGTAACTTTTACAACAATATTTTCCTTCAATTTGCAGTTACTTCTTTTTTTGTATCTATGGTGATTGGCTAAAGTTGAATAATCAGTCATGTCATTCCTGTCCAATCAAAACACATTATACAGTAAAATTGCATCATACAGAACAAACTTAAGACAAAAGACACCAAATCGATACACGCAATGACAGAGCGACTGTTTAGACTGCATGTCGCTGATGAGAAGATGATGGAGGACTTCTGTATGATGACCGAAATGGCCTTAAACAATAACTAAATGCACTACAGAATGTTACGTTTTCAAACAAACACTTACAAATTGCATGTAAGGCATCAGTGTTTCACAGCGTAATACTCACTACTCACTATTTTTGAAAGGGCTACTTTTACTCATACTTTGAATGATATTTACAACAGATACTTTTACTCTAATTGCACTTATTTTTGGATAAGTAATGGTACTTTTAATTGCGTGTGATTTTTCAGTACTCTTTCCACCACTGTTAAATATTCAAGCAATGCTAGAAAATGTATCTATAATTATATCAGTTCTGAATAACTACACTATAAGTGCATATACATAATACAACAACATATTGAAATGTTATGCACAATACGTAATTTATTTTCAACAGAGTTTGCATAGATGTCCCAAGTGTATCACTCACTGCTCTGTATTCACAAAACCAACTTTCTCTTAAAAAGATCAACTGACCAGACAACAGTTTTGTTCTAGCTCCACAACTGATAGTTACAACATTCAATTACACTGCTTTTCGTGTAATTTCATCCCAACTGCTTTGTTTCGGATTCTCTTTGGCTAACCGCTCTCGTCATGCTGCAATTTTCAAGAGAAAAGCAGATTTTTTTTTTTGCCAGTGAAGTATTGTTTTTTACATAAAGATAAGCAACTAATGTTGAGAGTCCATTCTCCTTGCCGAGCTGAAAAACATGCCTATGATTTAAGTGAGGCATTTTGTCATTCTAAAGCTGCGCAATTATCCTATCACCAGCCATGGGACTGTGGGATTGATTTACTGCCCGGCAGAACTGCATTTAAGAGTTAGTCTACTCCCTCTCCAATCCCAAGAGTAGGGAAATGGAATAATATATAGCCATGTTTGTGATTAGCTGTGTCAAACCCCTCTCTGTTGACCCAGCTGGTCGTATATTACATCAGATTTCATTACAGCTTACAATGTTCTTGCTGATTTATCTGCACACATTTGATTGACTCTCTAAAAGCTCGACTTCCCAGTGTGCATCCTTGCTTTTTCGAACTTGGAATACATTCTTACTTCTCAGAGATGTTTTTGGGATGGTGTTTGTTTCCAGTTGGGTTTTGACATAAGATCAAAAAAATGCTGTTGCATGTTTGGGTATTTTAGTTATATATGCAACCAGTGCTGCCTGAGGCCAGAAAATGTGACCCTGGACTACAAAAACAATCTTAAGTTGAACAGGTGTAATAGCTTTGGGTAATAGCTAAAAATACAGTGTATGGGTCAAATTTATTTATTTGATTTTTTGTAAAAAAAAAAAAAAAAAACATTAGAATATAAAGTAAATTTCAAGTTCAATGAAAATATTGTGAATTTTCTACACTGTAAAAAAATCTATGATCAATTAATCCTGACAGCATATGTTTTTAGGTCATTGTAACTATTAATGTTCTAACTTAATTTATAAGTTACGCAAGCTGTTTTAAGTCAGTTTAACATAATATAAATTCAATGGACTCATAAGGTTAATTAGATTCAGCTTAAAAAATTAAGGCAGCAGGATATTTTACAGTGTACTGTAAATATTTTAAATATTTGATAAGTAATTGGCTTGTAAAACTTAATTTGTTTAACTTTAAAGGGGATTTTTCTTTGTATTTAGATTTCTTTAAACCCCCAGATTCCAGATTTTTCAAATAGTTGTATCTCTAACAAATATTGTCCTATCATAACCAACCATACATCAATAGAAGTTTATTCATTCTTATAAAAAAATCAACACTAATGACTGGTTATGTGGTCTAGGGTCACAAATATTAAATCAAATTTCAATATCATTTAAAGCATTCTTGCTGACTTATCTGCACACATTTCTCTCTAAAAGCTCGACTTCCCAGTGTGCATACTTGCTTTTTCAGACTTGGAATACATTCTCACTTCTCAGAGATGTTTTTGGGTTGGTGTTTGTTTCCAGTTGGGTATTTTAGTTATATGTATGGAGCTCAGTGCTGCATGAGGTCAGAAAGTCTTAAGCTGAATCGCTAAAAATACATTGTATAGGTCAAGTATATTGTTTTTTTTAAATTATTATTTCATGTCAAAAAACATTAGAATATTAAGCAAATTTCATGTTCCATGAAGATATTGTAAATTTCCTACTGTAAATATCTTTTAAAACTCAATTTAGAAATATGCTTATAAAACTTTGTTTAACTTTAATAGGAATTTTTCTTAGTATTTTGATTTCTTTGAACCCCCCGTATTCCAAATTTTCAAATATTCCATGAAAATATTGTAAATTTCCTACATTGTGAAAAATTATAGGATCAATTAATCCTGACAGCATATGTTTTTTAGGTCATTGTAACTTATTAAACTAAGTTGTTGTAACTTATTAAACTAAGTTGTTTTTAACTTAATTTTATAAGTTACGCAATCTGTTTTAAGTCACCCGGAAGAAACCCACGCGAACGTGGGGAGAACATGCAAACTCCACACAGAAATGCCAACTGACCCAGCCGAGGCTCGAACCAGCGACCCTCTTGCTGTGAGGCGACATCACTACCTACTGCGCCACTGCGTCGCCACCAACCATACATCAACAACACTTATGACTGGTTATGTGGTCTAGGGTAGCCGATTCGAATGTCATCACTCGATTAAATAGGCATTATCAGTGGTTATCAGCTGATAGATATAGGCCAGTAGAGGCCTTCTGCGCCTACTAGTAGGCGCAGAAGACTGTTATCATCCATCCACATGGTTAATCAGCTATAGATCACATAGAGCTGCGGACGGAATTTGATGAAAATTATTTACATTATTTATTACATTTCCCATTAATTGTATTTTATTAACATCTACCCCTACCCCAATCCTAAGACCAACAGTAATGTAAAAACAGATCTAGATCTGGAGTCTTCTTTATTAGTATAGCTGATTAACCACGAGGATTTTTTATATAATTGATTAAATTTCCTGTTAATTGTATTGTCTACCCCTGCCAAAACCCTAAACTCAACATCACAGTAACGTAAAAACAGATCTGGATCTGGAGTCTTCTATATTATTATAGCTGATTAACTATGTGGAAGGTCCCTACTGGCCCATATCTATCAGCTGATATCCACTGATAATGCCTATTCAATCGAGTGATACTGTAACATGTGTGTCGAGTATCTAGGGCAGGGGTGCTCAATCCTGTTCCTGGAGATCTACCTTCCTGCATAGTTCAGCTTCAACCCTGATCAAACACACCTGAACCAATTAATTAGGACCTGAACAGCACTTGTTAATTACAGGCAGGTGTGTTTGATATGGGTTGCAACAGAAATCTGCAGGAAGGTAGATCTCCAGGAACAGGATTGAGCACCCCTGATCTAGGGTCACAAATATTACATCAAATTTCACTTACAGCATTCTTGTTGATTTATCTGCACACATTTGACTGAATCTCCAAAATGTTCCCTGTCTGAAATTCCCTATGGATTGGAATATGTTCTTAGAAATGTGTTTGTTTCCAAACAGTTCTATGACCTTTGTACATGATCATAGAAATATTGCAGAAGTTTGGGTATTTTACTTACATATGCAGCTAGTGCTGTTACCAAAAAGCAGAAGAGAAACACCTCTTTCTTCATTTCTAGAAAGGAGAAGAAAAAAAATCAATAATAATTTTGTATGGGTGTCAGCACAATTCCGTGTCCTGTCTTAAAACTTCCTGAAAAACTTGATCTTCGCATTGCCTATTCTTTTCTATCTAAGAATCGAGCTCTCTTGGCCTCTGGGCCATTCTCACACAGGGTTCAGAGATCTCCATCTGTATGCTGGACGTACTCCCGCCATGACATCCCAGCATAAATCAGCCACCTCAGTTGTCGTGGCAACAGGGCCCAGGAGATGAGCCCCGCTCAAAAGTCACATTCAAAGTCCGGAGGGGCAAAGCAAACATCAGAAGCTACTAGACTGGAAAAAGAGTCGACTAAGTACACAAGCCTTTTGCCTACTGCACAGAGACAATATGTGCATTATAGGCCGTGTTGATGTGGACAATGGATAGGGAGCAGTGGCATCAAGATACTGCATTCCAGAAGACAATAAATCAAGTTTCATTAATATTAAGAAAATTTAATTTTAAATTGTACTGATTAGTTTTTACCAAGTAAATTACTACAGGAAAAAAAGCAGAAAAGTGTTTTAAGTGCAAACAAACGCCAACATGTACATCATTGCAATTGATACACACCATGCACAGTGCATATTTACAATATAAGACGCATATCTCATTGTCTGCCGCTTGATGTGCATCTTGTTGCAGCACTACCTTTTACTTTGCAGAAGCATTTAATTCATTTCCTAATAACTAGACATGAACATTTGTGACTTACCTGAGCTGTGCGTTTGATGATAGAAAAGTCAGAGAGAGGCAGTCAGTCAAAGTACCTCTCGCTCCCTTATGCCTCCCCCTCAGAACTGTACATCAGATGCCCTTCATCTGCACTGGGCCAGTCAGAGAGAGACAACCAAATGAAGCTTCACTGGGAGGAGGAGGAGGGGGGAACAAAACACACTTTTGACTTCACTCCGAAAATTAAATATAAACTTCTTTTATAACTGTAATTGTTAATAATTTTAATATTATGTTATTATTTGTCAAATTCAACTTACTTGATATTTTCTCAAAACTTTAATTAAAACTATGAGAAATGTAAAAATAAAAGATAAAAATCTTGATTCTGTGCAGATCTTGAACTTGAGACAGAAATTTGACAGCCAAATCTAAAACCAAACATTAACTGAGTTCAACAGTTTCTATTAATATTAACCATCAACATTTGTTAGCATGCAACTCGCTTGGTTACAAAGCATCCAGTTTACTTACAAGTAAACTGTTCAAATATACACTTACTGGCCACATTATTAAGTGGACCTTGCTAGTGTCTAGTTGGGTTTTGTCATGAGAGCATCACTCAGTTGCTGCACATCCATGATGTAAAGCTCCGGTTCCATCTTTCCAAAGCACCTCTATGGATGGAGATCTGGTGCCTGCAAAGAGAACTTATTGTAATGTTCAAGAAACCAGTGTGAGATGATCTGATCCTGCAGAAAGTAGCCCTCACTAGACAACTAGACTGTGGTCCTACAGCTAAAATACAAGGCTGTGGCAGTTAATTGGTACTAGAGCCACAAACATTGTTAAGAAAAACTTCATAATACTATTAAACCAGCATAGCAGCCTAAACTGTTGATATGAGACCGAATTAATTCCTGATTTCATGCTGCTTATTAGGGATGTCCAGATCCAATCACGTGATCGGAAATCGGGGCGGATTCTGTGGTTTCAGACTCGATCGGAATCGGATGCTACCTTCCAATCAGGACTTGAATATATACAGTACAGTTGAAGTCAGAATTATTACCCCCCTGAATTATTAGCCCCCTTGTTTATTTTTCCCCCAATTTCTGTTTAATGGAGAGAAGATTTTTTTCAACACATTTCTAAACATAATAGTTTTAATAATTCATTTCTAATACATGATTTATTTTATCTTTGTCATGATGACAGTAAATAATATTTGACTAGATATTTTTCAAGACACTTCTATAAAGCTTAAAGTGACATTTAAAGGCTTAACTAGGTTAATTAGGTTAACTAGGCAGGTTAGGGTAATTAGGCAAGTTATTGTATAATGATGGTTTGTTCTGTAGACTATCAAAAAAAATATAGCTTAAAGGGGCTAATAATTTTGTCCTTAAAATGGTGTTTAGAAAATTAAAAACTGCTTTTATTCTTGTCAAAATATAACAAATAAGACTTTCTCCAGAAGAAAAAATATTATCAGACTTACTGTGAAAATTTCCTTGCTCTGTTAAACATCATTTGGGAAATATTTAAAAAAAGAATTCAAAGGGGGGCTAATAATTCTGACTTCAACTGTATGTATGTATATACTTTCTCATTATTTTTTAACACATCAATAGTTATGCGGTGGCTCAGAGTTAGATCTCTTTCTTGACTTCACACAGAAAAAGGAAATGCATGCGGCATGACATCACTTAGTAGCAGAGACGCTATTGGTTAAATGCCTGCAAAGTAGAACACGGAAGCAGCTTGAAATGGAAAGCGTGAGTATGTCTGTGGTCTGGAGGTATTATAAAGTTGATGATGACAACATTGCCATTGCCAACATTGTGAGATATATAAACTTGGCATTACACGAGGTAAAAAGAAAAAGGCTACATTTAACACAACAAACCTGCTAAGACACCTCAAAAACAAATGTAGAACCTCGATTTGAAATGAAGTCTCACCACTATTTCACCAGCTCTGCCAGCCCTTAATAAGAAGATTTCTGACAAACTACTAGTCCTGTTATAAGATGTACCCCATGTTTCATTGACCACAGACATATGGAGTTCGTCAGCTCCCACGTTCCTACTAAGCCTTTATGCATTATAGAAGTATCGGATGAGGTTTCGGTATCGGTAGATACTCAAAATCAAATGACTCAGACTCGAGGGCAAAAAAAAACCTGATCGTGACATCCCTACTGTTAATTCCAAATTCAGAACTTACCATATTAGAACAGAAATTTAAATTCCCCAGACTATGTAACGTTTACTGTTTACTTTTGGTGAGCTTCTGCAATATGTAGCATCAGTTACCTGTCTTTGGCTGAAACAGTTCTTGATTGGCATGGTTGTGCTCATCTTCTGCCGCTGTAGCTCATCTGCTTCACAGTTTGTCAAAGTTAGACTTTCTGAAATGCTTTTCCGCAAACCTCAGTTGTAAATAGTGGTTGCTTGATTTGCTCTCAGCTTCTATCAGGTCAAACCAGTCCAGCAATTATCCTTTGACCACAAGCATCAAGGCATTTTCAACATAACTGCCACTCACTGTACAGTATATTTATTTAGACTATTCTCTGTTAACCCTAGAGATGATGTGTATGTATAATATATTTGCATATGTTATACATATCATATATAAGGGCTCTACTATGATTCTGATGGTGTCTTATTGTTCAACTCAGATAAATTACAAAGTGGAGTTTAGATTGAGAGTTGGGAAATTTGGAGGCTATAGACACCTTGAACTCTTCATTGTGTTCTTCAAACCATTCCTAAACATCATATGAAATATCAGCATTATCCTGCTGAAAGAGGCTATGGTAACATGACAACTAATGACACTAATCACTTATGACAACTGTTATTAAGAGTCATTTGCTCAGTTATGTCATTTTAATTGCAAATATGACATTGTTTGTAATGACAACATGACATAAACAAATACATCACAGCAGTCTTCATCTTTGACATGACAACTTGACATTACCAAGACAACATAACTTGTCATAAATCTGTCATAAACATGATTGTCATAAGGCATTATATTTGTTATATATTATTTTTCTGCTGACACTTTCAGTGGAACAAACGGCATTTGTCATTAAAATGTCTCATTAAAAAGGTCATTACTCTGTCAAATAATGTTTAACAGTTTCATTAATATTTAATACCATTTTAATGACAAATTCTACTTTAACTACTCTAAAATAAGAGCCAAAATAATTAATGAAGCGGTTATAAAATTCATGGCATATTTATAATGAATATAATATCATATAATATAATTATATAATAAGATAATCATGTTTATGACAGATTTATGAGAGGTTTTGTTGTATGGTAGTGTCAAGTTGTCATGACAAAAACAGGATATGATGCATTTATGTCAAGTTGTCATAACAAACAATGTCATCTTAGCATTTAAAATGTCTTAACAGACCAAATGACATGTAATGAAAGATATAAGCATGCATAAGGCAAGTGTCATGTCATGATTATAAAGGTTTAATGACAGTTTTATGAGCATCCCTTCAAGTAAAGTGTTACCAAGGCCATTAGTCCATGTAAATGGTGCACATGTACATGGCCATCCATCTGAAAATGGAACTCAATGGACAAAACAACTTTCTTCCACTGGTCTACCACTGCAAGGTACAATCCAATCTACTAGGTGCCATTGTATGAGCTTTTGACAGTTGACAGAGGTCATCATGGACAGTCTAAGCAACTAGGAGTGCGAAGTGTTATTTTTTATCACATTCATCCCATAGTCATCATCCATTTTGTGTGACTTGCTCTAAAGCAGACCTTCTGTAGACTTGGATCAGACAGTATAGCCTTTGTTGCCCTCGTGGATTGGTGAGACTTGGGCGCCCAACACCCTGTTGTCGGTTTGTGGTTTGTCCCTCTTTGGACCACTGCTGGTAAACTTTCACCACTGCTGACCCAGAGCAAACCACAAACCTCGCTGTTTCAAAGACATCCTGACCCAGTCCCTTTGCCATAACAATCTGGCTCTTGTCCAAGTCGCTCTGATCTTTATTCTTACCCATTTCTCCTGCATCCATCACGCTGACTGTGAATATTATGTGACCTTGATCTCTGTTCTGATAACTTTTGATGCTAAACATTTTACCAAAGTGACTTTTATTGACATTTTCAGCAGTTTAAAACATGTGTATTGTTGTCAGGATTATTCCAGTAATGCAGAAAGGATGATTTGCAAAAAATCAATTGTTTTCATTTTTTTTTCCAAATTAAAGAAAATAATAATAAAAAAAAACAATTATCTAAATAAAAAACAGTCAACCTATAAGTAACTGACACAAAAAAATTGAATTGTTAGAGCTCAGATGTCAAAGGGGTCATTCATTTTCCTTCGGCTTAGTCCCTTCATTTATGAGGGATTGCCAAAGCGGAATGAACCGCCAACTTATCCAGCAGATGTTCTACACAGCAGAGGCTCTTCCAGCCGCAACCCAGCACTGGGAACAACCCATAAACACTTGCATTTACACTCATACACTACAGCCAATTTATTCAATTCACCTGTACCGCATGTCTTGGGACTGTGGGGGAAAGCCGAGCACTCAGAGGAAACTCACGTGAACAAAAGGAGAACATGCAAACTCCACACAGAAATGCCAACTGACCCAGCTGAGGCTCGTACCAGCGACCTTCTTGCTGTGAGGCAACAGTGCCAACCACTGAGCCACCTTGCCACCCAACCCAAAGGGGTCCTTAACTCAAAATAAATGTCACGAAGTAAACACAACCGGCCCTTATTTTAACAGGACAGCACCACTATCAATTAACAGAGGAGTCACCCACACCCAAATAAATTCCAATAACATATCAAAATAATTTCACATATCATTCAAACAAATAACCATACAGAGACAAAAGACAACATAAACTTGCTAATTTAGCGCATATCAAAACAAATAAGGAAAGAAAACTAGACACATACATCCACAAACGGAGAAAAAAAAACACAAAATAAATACACAAATCAACTCATCAAATTTGCCAAATTTTAAAATAAAATGCATTAAAGCTATGTGTGGCCTCTGTTCTCACTATTGTCTTGGTTGGTTACATAAATTGCGGTATAACACACACATAACATGCCTCAAGGTACTAAAATTATAAATATCTATTCTGTTGAAATGTAGAATTGAATTTTCAAAGCAAACAGACCTCCAGACAACAAATGTGCTGAAGACAGTGTGGACAGACAAATGCAGATCATACGGCGCTGTGGGAAAATTCAACCATTTTGGAATGATGTGGAGATAGTTATTTCTGAGGTGTTTGAATACAGAGTTCATCGGACTGCATTATTTTTGTTTATGGGAGATATTAAGGACATTGTCCCCAAGAGGTGATCGAAATTTGTGTAAGATTCTTCTTGTGGCATGCAAAAATACTATATAACAAGAAACTGGCTTAAAGACTCAACGTTGAAACGAAAGCAGTGGTTTGAGATAACTGAAGAAATTTAGGTTATGGAAAAACTAACATTTATGTTAAGGATGAAAAAGGATATTTTCAGGAAGGGTTGGGAAAAACGGTTGATATATAGGCAATATAAAAACATCCCCATGTAAATGAATTGTAATGGGCTATATTCACAGCTAGGGCTATACAGTATAGTCAGCCAATGATAAACATCCGGTGAAAGCTTTATGTAACTATTTTCAATTTCATACGGCTCCTTTTACAGCATCGACGTTGTCATATAATTCAAATATAATCAGTTAAATAGACTTAAGCATCAATTTGGTTGTTAAAGCGTAAAAAGAGATGAAAGACCGTTTAAACGCAGGCTCTGTCATTAGCAGCAGGCTGGAGCAGAAATTCCATTGAAAATACTGGGGTAAAATTAATTTCAATATGTTAAAGACATGGTGCGGAAAAATATAATTTAATGCAGTGCTTCTTGTTTGGTCTGAAACCCACTTTATATCGTATCTCAGCCAGGCAGTGAAGATCGCTGTTTTTTAAAGAAATCAGATCTTAAACGCATCAATTTATTATTTATCCTAACTGATTGTGGCCTATACTCCATCCAGACACTTGCGTTCCGCTGATCAGTTTCTATTAAAAGTCCCAAAGGCCCACCTTAAAAGTAGGCGCGAACGTGCATTTTCCATACCGGTATCGTTTTTAATTCTGTTTAGTGTGGTCAACTGTGGTAGCATCTTTTAACTAGGTGAAATTATTTAAAGGGTATATTACTTTCTTATTTTAGGCATTGAAACCAAACTGTTTTTCTATTTTACATCTTTTATATTCTCTTTTACATTATGTGTCTATTGCTTTTTTGTTTATTATGCTCATACTGCTTGTTTGTATTTTCTCTGTAAAGCACTTTGTGCGGCCTTGTGGCAGTTGGAAACCGGAAGCCCTGGGGTTGGTGGACTGAAATTAAAAGTACGTGTGGATTTACCCTATTGGAAGAAATATCGCAATCTTATGTGTGTTCTTATTTTATTTATTTATTTATTTATCTAATTATCTTTTTTAACTTATTTTACATGCAAGTCTATGTAGTATATATATATATATATATATATATATATATATATATATATATATATATATATATATATATATATATATATATATATATATATAAATACTGTCATACATGCATTCATTCATTCATTTTCTTTTCGGCTTAGTCCCTTTATTAATCCGGGGTCGCCACAGTGGAATGAACCGCCAACTTATCCAGCACGTTTTTAGGCTGCGTATGCCCTTCCAGCTGCAACCCATCTCTGGGAAACATCCACACACACTCATACACTATGAACAATTTAGCCTACCCAATTCACCTGTACCACATGTCTTTGGACTGTGGGGGAAAGCGAAGCACCTGGAGGAAACCCACGCAAACGCAGGGAGAACACACAAACTCCAAACAGAAATGCCAACTGACCAAGCCGAGGCTCGAACCAGCGACTTTCTTGCTGTGAGGTGACAGCACTACCTACTGTGCCACTGTGTCGCCATATATATATACACATATATAGGTAATTATGTATGTGCATAAATGATATACAGTGCTCAGCATAATAGAGTACATCCCATTTCGAAAATAAATATTTTTGTCTATTTCTCAGTGAATATAGGCAAAGTATTTTGGTGCATTAAAATAAACAGATTTATTAAACAGATATATTTATTAAAATAATATTTAGTCATCAAACATATTTAGAAATTGAAGATAATATAATTAAATTCAAGCTAAATATTGCAAAAAAAAAAAATTACAACCTACAAAATTTAAACTACATTTTTCCTCTTTTTTAAATTTGTATTTAATATTTTTCTATTACATATACTGTAAATTTGGGTGTAGTAGTTTTTGGACCATTATCATAAGTTATCTTGTTAGATAAGCTCTTATTTTGGCTTCAGTACTGACTAATCTAATGTATATGCACACATATATTATTGTATAGCTTCCTATTAAAAATATGAATTTAAAAGAGAGACTTGAGATTTGTGAGTGGTGTACTTATATATGCTGAGCATTGAATGTGTATGTATGTAATGATATATGTTAGCATGTTTTTTTCCTGTTTAATTATTGTTCTGTATTGTAAAAAAAATAAATAAATAAAAATAACACTTAAAAAAAGAATTAAATTTTCAATTTAAAACAGAGATCAAGATTCCATAATGCCATAATGCAATCTGAAAGTGTTAATAAACAGTAATAAACCCTTTCTCGTTTCAAGCTTTCCCCACATCAACATTTTCTCAGGAAATCTAATTATAACTGCAAGCAAATTCCAGCTAAATTGTGCGAGCTGAATATTCATTTGTGAACCACTGTGCATTGTTTTATATTTCCTTTCCGTTCCTTTATCAGCAAAGATCTCAGATCGACAGCTCTTTGTGGGTTTTTGGGTACACTGCAAAGATTACCAGCATAATCGCGAGGAATGTTTGTAAAATGGAAATATTCCACTCTTCACTCAAGACTAAAAAACAGCAGCACACCAAATATGGACCTGCAGGAAGTGGTGATATAATTAATTTAACAAAAACCAAAATGAGTGGGGAGAAGATTCATTATAGAAATAATTATATAGTATAAACTCATTTGATATGAATTATGGCATGTCTTGTTTTTAATAATGCATATACATAAGGTTTATATTAAACATAAAATGTATATAAAGGTATATACAGTACAGTCTATGAAAAGGAAAAAAAAAAAAAAAAAACAGGAGGTTGGAATGCTCTCATTATGGACTTCCTGTCCCAGTGTGGGATCAGACAGTACTCTTACTCAGTATTTAGAGGCCACACACCCTATAGTTTAGCATCCTAAAATAGACACGTACAGGAGAGGAAGTTTGGGTGAGTGCACACTGTACTGTGTGTCATTGCATTATGTAAACATTCTTACTGTGGCACTCTCATTTTCTTGCATATTCCAGCTCTAGTTAATGTGCCCCCACAGTAATCGGAGTGTTGGCGAGCAGGAAGTGATGCCGCTACCTTAATTAAGAACCAGCCTGTTAAATAGCGCTTTCTCTAGACACACCATTAAATCCAGTCTTTAGCTTTAACTGTAAACACTGTCTGTAAAGTACTCTTACATTCAGTCGATCGCCACTGCGCTCCTGGACTTTGCACTTTGGGATTAAAAGAAGAGCAAGGTAAGGTTTTCAAAACCTTTTTAAAAAATATTTTATGTTTTCTGAAATCTTTGAAAGTAATAATAATGATACTGAACAGTAATATGGACTTTATTCTTCATATTCAGAATGAAATCTGCCCTATTGATTCTCTGTCTGTTGGGAGCAGCCTGTGCTAATCCAGTAAGTACTATATTGAACAACCTTTAAAAAGCAGCTCTTTCAGTACTTTTTCAGCACTTTTTAATTCTAATTAAATTATTTTCTGCAGATCTTGCATAAAGTGGCTATGGAGATGATTCAACATGCATCCAACTCTGTAAGTGCCGCTCAGGATAAATGAAAGAAACTTTATTTTAAAGGTGTTTTAGGTATTGCTCTTGCTATAATATTTATATATTGCTGCTCTTATATTCAACAGTCGGAAAGCTCCTCAATATCTGAATCCTCAGACCAGAGTAATACCTCAGAACCTTCAGAAGAGGTACGCTTTTAGTCAAATATAGTTCATTTGTATTTATTTTTTAATCTAGAATGACAGACTAAACTGGATTTTTTTTTTAATCATATTTCAATAAGAATCTTTTTTTTATTTGGCATTTCATGAATATGTATAACTATACATGCAAATGCATCTCTACTGAAAAAAAGTATTATGGAAAATAAGTTTATAAGATTTTTTTTTTACATTTTCATTCTATTAATAATTTCAAGTGGAATAAATAAAAAAAATTATATTCCAGAAATGTTATTTTGAAATAAATGTAATTTATTTTTATTTTTATAATTTTTTTATTAATTATAATTTTATGTAGAATGTTAAAAGTCTTTAGGATGTCAAAAAGTAATCATTTTTAGAGAAATAAATAATAATTTATTTACAATTAACATATATTTATACTGTAAATAAATATATTTACTATTTTATTTATTTCTTTCTTTACAGAAATCAGACGAAAATGTTTCCGACAGCAATGTAAGTGCAAAGACTTATGTTAAAATAGTGTATTACAATATTTAAACCTACATTTCTGTTAAAGATTTATGCTCATTTCACTTTTTCTGTTTTCCCCAACAGAGCTCTGAATCACTTGAATCTGAATCAGACGAACCGGTATAATCAAAATTGCTGTTCATATCTTAAAAACAAATTTATAAAATTAGACGACTACAACTATATAACTAAACAATTGTATTTGTTTATTGTTTGTTTTTTAGATATCTAAAGAGAGTGAAAGCCATTCTGTGGAAAGTCTGGTAAGTTTAAAAAAAGCTCTGTTATAATATGTGACCCTGGATGACAATTATTTTAGAATATCAAATAAAGAACATGTTCCATTAAGATTTTTTTTTGTCAATTTCCTACTGTAAAAATATCAAAACTCAACTTTTAATAAGCAATGCTCATTGCTAAGAAATTTATTTGCACAACTTTAAAAGCGATTTTTTTTAACCTTCATTCCAGATTTTCAAATAGTTGCTAAATATTGTCATAACATAAATGGACAGCTTATTTGTTCAGTTTCCATTTGATATATAAAGTTGAAGTCAAAATTATAAGCCATTCTGTGAATTTTTAAAATACAAACAAATACTTTTCAACTAATGTTTAACAGAGCAAGGATTTTTTTCACAGTATTTCCTCTAATATTTTTTTCTTCTGAAGAAAGTCTTATTTATTTATTTTGGCTAGAATAAAAGCAAATATTAAGTTCAATATTACTAGCCCTCTTAAGCAAATTTGATTTTCAATCGTCTACAAAACAAACCCGTTATACAATGACTTGCCTAATTACCCTTTATATTGCACTTTAAGCTGAATAATAGTATCTTGAAAAATATCTAGTACAATATTTTGTACTGTCATCATGGCATAGATAAAATAACACTTATTAGAAATTAGTTATTAAAACTATTATATTTAATGTGTTAAAAAATCTTTTCGTTAAAAAAATTGGATAATACATATGAGCAATTCCAGCGTTATGGATGTGACATTTGCAGTAAAAACTGAAAACATAAATTCACATAAAAAGTTTACATTAACATTATATTGAACCATCTGTTTATATTTTACAAAACTACTGACCACAGAGTTATAAGATCAGAAAAATATCAGTCTGTAAACATGTTTTATACTTTAAATGAGGAAAATAAACATGCGTTATGGATGTGACGAAAAAAGTCTGTGAGTTTACAGTATACAACCTACTTAGTAGAAATTCTGTCAAATAAACTGCACAACCCCCCAAAAATCATGCTAATCAACAGGATAAGAGTTGGCTCTCTATAAAACAAACATCATTGATTTTATTTTATGTAATATTTTTGCATTTATGAGGAAAAAGCTTCGTTATGGATGTGACACCTCTGCGTTATGGATGTGACCGATGTGAAATTGCCATTCGTGTGACTTTGGTAAAGCAAATTAAATTGTTCAAAAACAATGACAGAGACATTTTTGAGTATGTTTAAAGTACTGTAAAATACTTAATTACACAAAAAAACATAGAAACTGTTTCGGTATTTTGTTGAAATCTTAATTTTTTTCATGGCAAGGTTGACATTTGCATGGAATTGCCCATATACAGTTGAAGTCAGAATTATTAGCCCCCCTGAATTATTAGTCCCCCTGTTTATTTTGTTCCCCGTTTTCTGTTTAACAGAGAGGAGATTTTTTCAACATATTTCTAAACACAATAGTTTTAATAACTCATTTCTAATAACTTTTTTCTTTTATTTTTGCCATGATGACAGTAAATAATATTTTACTAGATATTTTTCAAGACACTTCTATACAGCTTAAAGTGACATTTAAAGGCTTAACTAGTTTAATTAGGTTAACTAGGCAGGTTAGGGTAATTAGGCAAGTTATTGTATAATGATGGTTTGTTCTGAAGACTATCGAAAAAATATATAGCCTAAAGGGGCTAATAATTTTGTCCTTAAAATGGCTTTTAAAAATGTAAAACTGCTTTTATTCTAGTCGAAATAAAACAAATAAGACTTTCCCCAGAAGAAAAATATTATCAGACATACTGTGAAAATTTCCTTGCTCTGTTAAACATCATTTGGGAAATATTTAAAAAAAGAAAAAAAAAAATCAAAGGGGGGCTAATAATTCTGACTTCAACTGTATATATATATATATATATATATATATATATATATATATATATATATATATATATATATATATATATACACACACACACACACGCACACAAATATATACACTGCGGACTAATAATTGAATAATTCTGACTAAATCTTATTTTCCAATCCAGGGTCACACATTAGAAAAAAACTAGTCATTGCACAGAAAACAATTCCCCTATATTTAAACTAACTTCTGTCATCTGTGTTTATCCAGATTGGAAAAAGCGAGACCGCACTGACAGCAGACGACACTCAAAGCAGTAAAGAGAACATCCGTAGGGTAAGAAACATCACATCTCACCCATAATATACAACATACGCCCTTACACAAGAATAATGACCTTCATAATGCATTTACAGGGCTGGATCTACACCCTTAAATGGGTCCAACCAAACAACAACAACATTGTGCAACCAACCGGCCAGCCACACGAAAATGACATCCAGTCCACTAGTGACGCATCCCAAAAAAGTGACAGCAGCGAATCAAGCGAAAGCCAGGAAAACACAATGCAAGTGGATAACAGTGACGACACCAGTGAAAGCGCTGAACACAATGGTGTTGTTGCTACTGAATACAGCAACAGTAACAGCAGCAGCAGCAGCAGTAGCAGCAGTGAAAGCACTGAGTCTAAAGACAGCGGCACGGATAGTGAAAGTCGCTCCACTGAGTGTGTGCCTGGAGATGACAGTCAAGATTGTGAGAGCGAGGAAGACCTTCCTCAGGATATCGGCGATGATGGTGCAACCGACCCTTTCAATGGCTTCTTAATGCCTGATGTCGCTGAGCCCTAGCGGCAGTTTTAAGACATCATTTATTATGACTCGATGCTCTGATAGCTGCAAGTTGGAAATCCCAGGAGCGTAGTAAAATGGGAATGTTCTCTTAAAGAAAATGTTTATAGGAGGGTATGTAAGGAAATGTATATAATATTAATATAAATTGTTGAATAAACATGAATAATTATGTTAAGGTAACTCGATCTATATCAGTGGTTCTTAGTGTGTTGTTTTTTTTTTTTTTGTACTTTTGAATTACTTAACCTTTAAACTTTTAATTACGAAACAGTCTTGGAATTTTAAGTGAAATGGTTTTGGCAAAGAAATATAATAGATTTTTTTATCGTATATTTAAATAATATAGAATTAAAATTCATTAATTTAAATAAATAAATAAATTTTAAAAGGCAGCAAATTACTAGAATACTTTACATAAAAATTTATCTTCTAAATTACAAAAAATTATGAAAAATAAATTTGCATTTTTTTTTTACAGTTTACAAAAATGATCAATTCTGTTTTTAAAACTTCTGCATTTAGAACCCTAAATTTGTCTAAAAGAATTGGGAACCACTGATTTACATCAACTTAATATTAATTATTAAATATTAATATTTGAATTTAGAATATATATTTATACAGTTGAAGTCAGAATTATTAGACCCCCCCTTTGAATTTTTTTTTCTTTAAATATTTCCTAAATTATGTTTAACAGGGCAAGGAAATTTTCACAGCATGTCTGATATTATTTTTTCTTCTGAAGAAAATAATATTTGTTTTATTTCGGCTGAAATAAACGCAGTTTAAAAAATTTTAATAACCATTTTGGGGTCAAAATTATTAGCCCCTTTAAGCAATTTGTTTCTCGGTAGTCTAAACTACAGAACAAACCATCGTTATACAATAACTTGTCTAATTACCCTAACCTTCCTAGTTAACCTAATTAACCTATTAAGCCTTTAAATGTCACTTTAAGCTGTATAGAAGTGTCTTGAAAAATATCTAGTAAAATATTATTTACTGTCATCATGGCAAAGATAAAACAAATCCGTTATTAGAAATGAGTTATTAAAACTATTATGTTTATAAATGTGTTGAAAAAATCTTCTCTCCGTTAAACAGAAGTTGGGGAAAAAATAATAATTCTGACGTCAACTGTACATATATATATTTTAGATATTTTATTACATTTTTTATAATTGAATATCTTTGGAGCTGAAGTTGTTTGATGTATTTTTTTTATTATTATTTATAGATTTTGTAGTCATTTATTTATATGTATTAACCATTTTCAAATAAAGTCATTACAAATAATCCATTGGTTGCATAAGTGCCGTTTTTTTCCCAGCAGTTCTTACTATAAATGCTAAAAAGTTGCAAACGCAAACACCTCTACATTCCATCCTCAAATGAAAGGGTTGCCCTAATGCGATCCAAAAGTAATTACCAACTTCATTGCCTATAATTTCCCAGATTTACTTCATACCTCTGCAGAAGCATGCCTAAACAATAAAAAATGTGTATACACAGCTGAAATGGCTGTTGTGTGAAAAAGCACCTTCAGCGGTGTTCTTATTGTGACAATTATAGGCCTATATACATGTGCGTGATTGACTTATATTTATGAGTAATATATCACGTCTGTCAAATGCGTGTCAATGCTGTTTTGATACCACAAGATGGTGGCAAACTTTAAAGAACAGTGTCGGACTTTCCCTAGGCAGAACATCATGAACTCACACAAACATTACATGCTCAACGGGACTTTCTGCCGTTTCATGTGTGCTGCTTTTGGCAGAGGGATAAAGATTCTTCGCACTAAGAATGAGGGTTTAGACATTGTAAGTTTGTTAATTACTGTGTAATTAAAATGACTGTTTTATGGTTCAATCTTCAGATCACAGACTAAGCACCGTTGGCTTTCATTGTCTAGACAATTGACAAGATGAGATCCAAGATAATGGCAGGCATTATCCATTATGAAAAGAGGAATGGTAGGAGATGGAATCTTTAAAGAAAAGGGGGGGTTAGCCAGTGTTATGTTATTTTCATCCAAAGATTTAAAATATTTTAAATATAATAATTAAAAATACTATTTCATAAGAATTGCATTTAGATCAAACATTTGATCAACATTTAGATTACATGTTATTAAAATAAATACAAAATAAAAAAAAAAACATTTTATAAAAATAACATTTGATTTAAATAATTACATAAGCACAATGATGAGTAGAACTGTTATTTAGGCCTAATGTATTTATTTACTATTTATTTGTACAGTATAAATAGAGTCTTAACAATACTTAACATTTTAGGAGGGGGTCTGTGTCTGAAAGCTTGAAAACCTCTGGTAAATAGGCTAGCAGAAAGGTAAACAGTTTCGGTTCCCAATGGAAACAAAACAATAGAGGTCAATGGGAAACAACAAATGTTAGAGCATTCTTCAGCTAAAAAATTCCGTTTTGTAACATGAGAAAATGATAAAGGGTTCATCTTATTTTTGAGATTGGACTACGTTATACTTTAAAATGTGTTTTCGTTTTACTATAAGCTTTCATCGACTCCTGCTTTCGATTCTGAACTTTACCTACGTTTCCATATGTGAAGACTTGTCACCTGTCCTAGTTCAACTGACTACTCCCTTCATGGATGATACATGAGAATACTGTGCGTGTTAAACTGCTCGTTGTACCATGTTCGCGAGCGACGTGATAAACTTAAGCTAAAAGCACACGTTAACCACCACGAGCGTCACTGACAGCAAGTAGCACACAGGGCGCGCGCAATCCTCGTGCACGCGCACCAGGCGGCGTCAAACTGAACTGTAAACTTATCGCACGGAGGAGCGAGACGAGTCTCTCTTAAACGTGTAAAATCACAATTAAACCGGCGCACACGACTCGACAGTTACCTCGTTTGAAGCCAAAACAGCGGCTGTAACCCCAACTATTCTCGACGTTTTATATGCAGTACAAAAAAATATACCCAGTTTGAGATGGGGGGGAAGTCCCCGCAAGGAAATCCCCTGTTCACAATTTCGAAATTGAGTGAGGCTCTCGCAGACTGAAGCTGTTCTGAAACATTTTGGTCTAACGTACAGCAGACGCCTGTGAGCCCTATGACACTCAGACTTGTACAGTCTATGGGAAATTCGTAGTTTATGTGCTCGTTTTAACGGATTGTTCAGCATGGATGAGATGAAGAGGGAGAACGAGGCGCTGAGGGCGAAGTTGCGCAGCTGCTCTACGCTCAACACATTTTACCACGAAACACAGCAAGAAATTGCTCGTTTAAATCAATTATTGACCTCCAAAGACGGGATTATTGCCGATTTGAGGGCAAGACTGGGGAAGTATGAGAAAACCGTGGTCATTGAGGGAGAGGAGCCTTATATTGTAGGGCCGTCGAAGTCACTCATCGAAAGTTTGTGTAAAGAAATTTGCAAATTAAAGCAAAAACTGAAGGATTTAGAGAAAGACACCGCTCAGAAATTGGAAACCAGAAACACAGTAAGTTAATCACAATTCTGAATTAATAATATAAAATAATTAATAATTTCCGTACTAATTCGAGTCAAGTTGTTGTTTTTTCTGGTCAGTATACTTTACCAATGACTGAACTGAAAACTGTATCTTCTTTGTAAAGTGCTTCAATTCCTAACTCAGGAAAGTGTAATGAAATTAATATAATATCACAAAAACAAAACACGTAAGCCAGCTTACAATGTGTTGCTGCTTGCTGGTCTTAGCTGGTTTACGGTGGTCTTCAAGTCTGCTAACATTAAGTGCCTTTTAAAAACAGATCAGTAAACAAGTTTAAGCTGTTTTTCTTGCTTTTTCATGTACAACTGTTCATGAATACAGAATATGCTTTAGTTTTGGTGAAACAAGTGCATTTCTTGTTCACCTCCTCATTTATGAATCTCCCAACTGCTTGTTTAAGGAGATCCAGAGATTGCAGGAAAAGTTGAAGGAGAAGAATCAAGAGTTGCTGACCATCAGGGAAAGACCAGAGCAGGAGAAAGAGAGAGAGATCCAGCAACTGCGCACCGCATTGGCCGAAAGGGATCGGACACAGGCCACCAGGACTGTCCTTTGCAACTCTCTCGCTGAAGAAGCCGATCAGTTAAGGGCCCAGTTGGGGGCCACAGTGCAGGTGTGTCAGGAGCTTTTGGGGCGGCTGGAAAACGAGAAAAACAAAACAGCCATGACGGATCAGAGAACTCAAGTTAATCAGGTGCATTGTGGAAACTGTCAATCTACAACATTTGAGGCACCTTTAAAACAGCCGCTTAATGATTATATTTGACCTTATATTTTATCAGACATCAGATTCCCCCGAAGTTCCCCAGCTAAATGTCATCATCAGCAAGTTAGAAGAGGAGAACGACCAGCTCAAGAAGAGAGTGGCATATGTAAGGATCACATGATGGAACTGTTGTTTGATGCTCACCCTCTGACATTTGTTTTACCTGTGTCATATGCTGAAAATGTCACACTGTAACTGTTACGGAAAGAATCAACAGTGTCAAAAAATTCTTGGAAAATGTCATGTAATTTTTTTCACATCACAACTTGTTTTGTTCCATTTCAGGTGGAAAGTTTGAACTCAAAGTGGCAGAAGTATGACTCGAGTAGAGAAGAGTACGTGAGGGGTTTGTGTCTGAAGTTGAAAGAGTCAAATGGCCTGGCTTCCGCAGGTCCGACTCTGACCCAAACCCCAACTGCGGGACACGTGGCTTTGTTCCAGCAGGAAATTGCGAGACTCAACGGCCTCCTGCAGGACAAGATGACAGAGAGTGAGAGATTCAGCAGAGAGATGGATGACAATGCAAGAAGAGACCAAGAGCAGATACAGATGCTCGAGCAGCAGGTCTGTATCCGTTCAGTGTGTACAATACTATTAAATAGGAAGTCGTTGTATTTTTGTCATAACAAAGGTGAGAAGTATTTGTTGTTTGGCTTGCTGCCCATAAAACAAATGGCTTCCTTGTTTACTCACAGGTTCTGGCCTATGTTGAGGACTTTAAATCGGAAAGGGCAGACCGAGAGAGGGCTCAGGGTAAAATTATGGACCTTCAAGATGAAGTTGGGCGACTTCAGCTGCAAATACGCTCACAGGCAAGTCTATTAAAAATAGCCTAGTTAAAGATTGAAGTTCTTGAAAATATAATTTGATGTTTGGTTATTTTGAATTCAAAAATATCACGTGGTGCAAATTCTTGAAACCCTAAAGATGTTTATAAATTAGAAATTCATTATGGTATTTAAAAAAAATATTTAAAATTATACATTGTATCATTTAAAGTCACAATAAAATCAGTTATAACATTCTGATTGAGCATTACAAAATCAATAAATGCACAAATATGCATATCTAAGTTGTATTTGAACAAACACGATAGGGTTTTTCCTGGCACAAAATAAGCCGAAGGTGGTATCCCGATCATGAAATGTTTGCTACTTGAAACAAGCACATTTTGCATTCTTTTTGTAACCCACTCAAGTCAAAAATTTTCATACTTAAAAAGGCAGATATTAAATGTAATTAAATAAATGACCAGTGCTTGAGCATCACTTGGGGTTTGTGGGTTGCCTTGACTGCCTGCCTGATTTGTCAAAAGCTGGAGGTGGTGCAAAAAACGATGGAGGTGGCCACCTCGCAATTCTCTATGCAGGAAAAACCCTGCATGCCATTCTCTACGCAAAAAAATAATGATCAATTAAGTGTTTACCAAAGACAATAAAACGTCACTTAGTGTAATAACAAATAATTTATTAAAAAAAAAAAAAAAATCTCATTTGTAATTTTAACATCTTGTACTAATCTTCGCTGCTATCCTTCAAACCACTAGGTTTCACCCATTTGAAGTTTTAAATCAGTGAATTTAGTAAGATCTTAAATTATCTTATTTTTTTTTTTACAGAACACACTTCTGCTCACCAAACCTGCATTTATTTGATAAAAAGTACAGCAAAATCAGTAAAAGCATTACTTTCATTAATAAAATTAATATTTATTCACAGTTTAGTGATGATATTCAGGATTATTTGATGAAGAGAATGATAAACAAAAAACAATAATTTTGCTAAATTAAAAAGCTTTTGACATCATACACATTATACTATTCAAAAGCAGTGACTGTCAGTATCTTCTTTTATTTGTTACCTGTATTTAGCAAGGATGCTTTACATTGAAATTTAACAGTATTTTTTCTTTATTTAACCAGATAAAACCCCATTGAGATCAAGATCTTATTTACAAGGGTGACCTGGCCAAGAGGTCTGCAACATACGCCTTATGAAAAATAACATAATAATAATAATAATAAATAAAAAGTTAAGATAATATAAAAAATACAATTTAGCTGTTCAGCTATACCACATTACAATATGTTAAAAACACATACATCGAGAAATGGACTGTTGTTGTTTGTTAAAAAGGATAGAGCGAAACAATTTGATAGAGATGAGCTCAGATATTAAAAGTATTTAATAATAAAGATTATTAAAAGTAATGATAAAGACATTTATAATGTCACAGAAGATTTCTATTTCAGATAAGTGCTTCTGAAGTTCTATCCGTCAAAACAAGATGAAAATATTTTGCTCAGTAGTTTTAACATGCTAAAAAATCAGCTTTGAAATCAGGAAAAAAATTAATTTCAAAATATATTCACAGAGAAAACAGTTATTTTAAATACTAAAAACATTTCACAGTTTTGCTGCATTTTGGATCAAATAAATGCAGGCTTTGTGAGCAGAAGAGACTTTATAAAAAACTGTCTTTAAAACCTTTTACTGGTAGTGTTCAGAATGTTGATGAAATCTATTATTTGACCTTTTTTTAAATGGTAAAACACTGAAATCTACACCAGAATTTCACACACACTGTATTCACTGACCTTTTTACAAAACTTAACTCAAAATACTGAATTAAACATCCCTCTAATAAGTCCTTCTGTCCTAAAACCTTTGACTGGTAGTGTACACAATGTTGATGGAAGCTATTATTTGACTTTTTAAAAAGATAACACAATGAAGTCAACACCAGAATTGTACTTGACATTTCATATTCTTTCACGCGCACACACTGCGTTCTCTGTCCCATTTACAAAATGTAACTCAAAATGTTGAATTAAACATCCTTCTAACAAGTCACTCTCTCACACAGAATGTCCAAGAAGCTTCAACCTCACGCCATAAAAAAATCATGGTCCTAAAAAAAGCTAGCCACCGACAAACAGAAACTGCAGAACCACTAAGAAACAGTCCCCCAGAAACAAGCTCAAAGAGGACTATCAGTAACACTGCGCCACAAGGAGCCGCCGAACTGCAATGCCCTCGGTGTTTCATCAGGTTCGACGACGAGCACACAACCGAATACCTAAAACACTGGGACGAGTGTGCCAAGCTGTGAGTCTCTCACCTCACTGACTTTACACAGAAAGCACTGAGGACACAATCACTACAAGCTCACATGGGACTTTTGGGAGATGCGACAAGACAGGGACACGTTTTATGGGATGGAGTCGTAGGAAGAGCTTTTTCTAGTTTGTTTTTGGCTTTTCGAGGTCGTTTGTGGCCTAGGACTCAAGGTATGAGTTGGTTGTGTCCAATCTAAAGACTTACTCACTTCGCTGTCGTTGAATGCAGATGGTTTGGTTATGAAAAGTTATTCAGTCTTAAGCGTCTGCGGTTTATAAGTCACACAGGGGTTTTGCCAGTTCTTTGGTGTCATGGTTTAAAGCATGGTACGTTTAGAGTTCTGAATCAAACTATGCTAAAGGCCGAATTGCAGATCTGTGTGTGTATACCTCACCTATTTGTAGTCTCTATCAGCTGGTTTGCACTTTTTTTTTTGTACTATTTTAATTATTCCGTACACAATCTATTATATTTAATTCATTAGCTCCTTTATTATTAGATTTTGAATATAGTTCATATTGTTTCGTCATGGTGCTATTTGTACAGTATTTTGTCATGTTTCCATTTGTAGATGTACTGTTATAAATCAGATCATTTAAATTATACCAAAAGAAACAGCATCACAATGCACACTATTAATAACCTTTAGATTTGTTTTGGGATTATTATTCATTTAAATAACATCAAACTTTTTATTATAAATGTTATATGGCTTCATCATATAACGTGTTATTACTTTCTCAGACATTACGGCACCTTTTTGACTGTGAGGTACTTGCCATTTGATCCCCCCTCTGTAGTTGAAAACATTCTAGTTTTAAGTAAGAGAGGAAGTTCCCTACATCCTGGTAAACTGAGACATCAAATGTTCACATCTCAGATGCTGCGTCTGACAAAATGGCCTCCTACTGCAGCACGTTTGAACACTTCTACAGAAATCTAAAAGAATTTATCTAAGAAAAAAATTTGAGGAATAACACAGTGATGCCAAAGCGAGACTTTAAGATGTTGAGAGGATTTATTTTTGTAATAAAAGACATGCTTAAAAGACCCTATTTTTAAAACCATGTGTAATTTTATTTGTGTGTTTGTGCGGTCATAGTTAATTATTAGCAAGATATACAAAACCAGACGGTTGTGATAATGCTGGAAAGATCATGGGGTGTGTCATAAAGCATTAAACTCAAGTCGCATGGGATTTTTAAAAGTGTGTGTGTATGTGCACAAGAGCTGGAAAGCCCCTACCCGAGCACTTCTGAATGGACAGCTATAACTGCAGTGAATTCTCAGCTGTCCTGAGGCCTGGAAGCGAATAGCAGAAGTGAAGCAGGCAACTGCGGGGTAGAGGAATATAGCAGGACTGGCTATTTAAAGGGGAGGAGGCTGTAGAGCCAAACAAGGCTAGTGTCTAGTTTCTGAGATGCATTATCAAATGTTGTTATTTGTGTTATTAATTACTCCCTCTCATGTTGTTACTAAACACAAATTAAGATTTTTTTTAGATGAAATCTAGGAGCTCTCTGACTCTCCATAGAGGGCAAGGGTCATGAGACGTTCAAAGTCCATAAAAGGAACTGAAAACATTGTCAAAACATTCCATATGGCTTCAGTGGTTCAAATAATCATACAAAGTGCGTTTACTATAGGCAATACAACATATTTATATACAGTTGAAGTCAGAATTATTAGCCCCCCTTTGAATTTTCTTTTCTTTTTTAAATATTTCCCAAATGATGTTTAACAGCAAGGAAATTTTCACAGTATGTCTGATAATATTTTTTCTTCTGGAGAAAGTCTTATTTGTTTTATTTCGACTAAAATAAAAGCAGTTTTTAATTTTTTAAAAACCATTTTAAGGTCAAAATTATTAGCTCCTTTAAGCTATATTCTTTTCGATAATCTACAGAACAAACCATCATTATACAATAACTTGCCTAATTCCCCTAACCTGCCTAGCTAACCTTATTAACCTAGTTAAGCCTTTAAATGTCACTTTAAGCTGTATAGCTAAAATATTATTTTACTGTCATCATGGCAAAGATAAAATAAATCAGGTATTAGAAATGAGTTATTAAAACCATTATGTTTAGAAATGTGTTGAATAAATCTTCTCTCCAATAAACAAAAAAAAATGGGCAAAAAAATAAACAGGGGGGCTAATAATTCTGACTTCAACTGTATAACAAATTCAAAACATCATATTGCCTGTAGTAAATATGCAGCTAAAGCAAGGACCATAGACAAACAAAATCATAAAAAAAAAAAAAATGTTGGTGTACAAAAGTGTTCTTGGAGCTTCGTTTGATTACAGTTGAACCACTGAAGTCACATGGAGTATTCTGAAAGTGTTTTTGATTCCTTTTCTGGACTTTGAATGTCTCAGGACCATGGCCATCAATGAAGGGTGTCCTATGGGTGTCCTATTCCATCTAAAATATCTTAATTTGTGTTCCGAAAATGAATCAAGCTCTCAAGGGATCGGAAGGGCATGATGGTGAGTGAATAATAACAGATTTTTCGTTTTTGAGTTAACTAATCCTTAAAACTAAGGCGTTTTGAATAGATTCTAATAGAGGTTAAAACTTGAGAGTTTGGTCAGGAAAACCTGTGGTTTTGTTAGATATTAGTTAACACAGTGCTGGAGTAATTACATTTTTGTAGGCTTAACTCCAGAAATGAATACATATATTATTAAAGCAGTTCCATCGACCTCAAGTCAGTTGGATTTTTGGCTGAACGTCTGAAATAGAGGCTTGTGGTTAACACAAGCTCATGAAATTTTCACAGCATAAAAATACATCAATAATACCGCCTTGTGATTTTACTTGCTTTAAAGAAAGAAGCTAAATTGACTATCCGCAGAGGTTATAGGGAACATTGTGTTTTCAGGAGTTTAATGGAACTTTAAACCCACTTTTAGGCTTCAAAAACTTTTTTTTCTTTTCAAAATCTCATTTCTGAAATAAAAATGAATTGTCAACAGAATTGTGGGATGCCAACAAAACCATTAATGCAGTGCACAATTACATGTGTAGGCGTTTCCTGTGCAACAAATGCCAGAGTGTCAAAAATATGCAAAAATAAACTCATCTAAAGACTGAAATATATTTAGCTGATTCATTTTAAAGAGTTTATTTTAATTATAAAAAACATTTGAATTCGATTTATCCCATCAGTAAATCATTACAAAGTTTGAATATGACCCAGAACTGAAAAACCATTGTTAAATTTACAGAATCATTTCATAAAAATAGGTATTAAAATAATAGCATTGAGGTCAAACTGAATCTTTTGGAGTAAATCTGACAGGTATGACCCAAATATACACTTAAAAATATAAGTTTCAAACAGAGGGTGTTTTTGTAGTGCCTCAAAGGACCATTCTGGCTACCCCAGAGATCTTTTTAGTGAATGGCGAAGCTAGTATATGTCGATAAACTCCAGCACCATTAACTAAATGGTTTCTGAAGAGCTTTTCTTTGAATTGTCAACTGTGGTATTATTTGGGAATGTGTTGGCCCACATTCCGTTTATATTCAAGCTCACGTCAGACATGATGGTCCCCCTGAGTCAATAAACCCTTTATGAAGACCCACGACCCTAATTTGCTGCCACGGGGGTAGGAGGGAAAACTCCAGCAGGAGTTTCATGCTCTCTACATAAGTCACCATTCTCGAAATGACGTCACCCTAGCACAAGCACACACTTCGGCAGATGCTTGTGACCGCAGCGGTTTTACAAAGAAGTGTCATTTTTCGACATGGAGTCATTTGTTGTCAAGCTCATGTTGCTGTGAAGAACGTAACTTGAGATTTTGCGAAAGCTGAAGTGATGGATGTGTGGGCCCAAAGAAGTTCTGTTCTTTTATGAAAGCTTTTTCCTTGGAGAAGTGAAAGGTAGGCTGGAAGGGATTCCCCACCATACACACACACACACACACAGACTTAACACACACCTACCATAAAGTGAGGCCCACACATCTATTCAGAAAAGCACACGCACCACAATCCACCTTTAGAAAGTGGAAATATTTCACTCACATGATCATGAATTTTACAGTTAAAAGATTTCGTAGAAAGTCTAAATGGGGTTTTATTCTATTTTGATGGTGCCCTTTAGGCATTCTGTTGACCTTATACAGCACTGAAGCTAGATGTAAACTAACACACATTGGTAGACTGCTAGGTTAGGGTTAGTAGAAGATGATTTTTTTGTAAAAGTTGCTTTGAAAGTTAGGGATCACTAAATATGAATATATTTAGGTAAATTAAATATGAACAGATGTTAATTTCCATTGTTAAACAGCTGTCTGTAAAACTTGATTCTGATTGGTCAGTCATGACATTCCAAGAAATGTAAGGAATAAAGTACACATAGGTGGTTGTTATCGCAATATAAACAGGCATATTATGTGACTGAAGGGCAAAATGTCTCACTTTTTTTACATGGCTACTTGCCACAAAACTTAAAAATTAGACACAAAACATTGTTCTAAGCCATAATAGTTGATATTAACTGTTTAAAGGGAAAGCTGACCGAAATGAAACTGGCTGAATGGAGCATACACTAACGTACGTATTATTTAATCACAAGATGGTGCCAAACATCGAAAAAGTGTCGGAGACAGACATGCATATATATGGATGTGAACATATTCACTGATGGTCAAGAAGATGATCCGAAGAACCCGGATGAGCCTTTGTTAGTCCGTGGTTGATATTTTGGATTATTACATGTCTGGAATACTGAATTCTGATTGGTGGTCAGTCATAACATTTAAAGGAGTTATTCCCAGATACCAACCTCTGAATAATACCAGCTCATCCGGGAACTTCGAATCACCTTGACCGTCAGTGAATACAATCATCCATATATTTACATCCACATTAATATGTATCTGCTTGTCTGTCATGCTGCCGTTTTTGACTGTTTGTTATCGTCCAGTGAATTAATAATATGCATGTTGGGATATGCTTTTTTTTTACCAGTTTAGTTTCTGTCAACGTCACGTTTTTGACTGTTTGGTGCCATCTTGTGTTTGAATAATACGAATGTTAGTATATGCTTTATTCAGCCAGTTTAGTTTCTGTCAACGTCACATTTTTGACTCTTTGGCGCCATCTTGTGATTGAATAATACGAATGTTAGTATATGCTTTATTCAGCCAGTTTAGTTTCTGTCAACGTCGCGTTTTTGACTGTTTGGTGCCATCTTGTGATTGAATAATACGAATGTTAGTATATGCTTTATTCAGCCAGTTTAGTTTCTGTCAATGTCGCGTTTTTGACTGTTTGATGCCATCTTGTGATTGAATAATACAAATGTTAGTATATGCTTTATTCAGCCAGTTTAGTTTCTGTCAACGTCACATTTTTGACTCTTTGGCGCAATCTTGTGATTGAATAATACGTACAGTTGCAATCAGAATTATTGAACCCCCTTTGAATTTTTTTTTTCTTTTTTAAATATTTCCCAAATGATGTTTAACAGAACAAGGAAATTTTCACAGTATGTCTGATAATGTTTTTTCTTCTGGAGAAAGTCTCATTTGTTTTATTTCGGCTAGAATAAAAGCAGTTTTTAAATTTTTAAAACCCATTTTAAGGTAAAAATTATTAGCCCCTTTAAGCTATATATTTTTTCAATAGTCTACAGAACAAACCATCATTATACAATAACTTGCCTAATTACCCTAACCTGCCTAGTTAACCTAATTAACCTAGTTAAGCCTTTAAATGTCGCTTTAAGCTGTATAGAAGTGTCTTGAAAAATATCTAGTAAAATATTATTTACTGTCATCATGGCAAAGATAAAATAAATCAGTTACTAGAGATGAGTTATTAAAACTATTATGTTTAGAAATGTGTTGAAAATGTTTTCTCTCCGTTAAACAGAAATTGGGGAAAAAATCAACAGGGGGGCTAATAAATCAGGGGATTGAATAATTCTGATTGCAACTGTATGTTGGTATATGCTTTATTCAGCCAGTTTCGTTTCTGTCAATGTTGCGTTTTTGACTGTTTGGTGCCATCTTGTGATTGCATAATACGTATGCTAGTATATGCTTTATTTACCCAGTTTAGTTTCTGTCAACGTCTCGTTTTTGACTGTTTGGCGCCATCTTGTGATTGAATAACACGAATGTTAGTATATGCTTTATTCAGCCAGTTTAGTTTTTGTCAACGTCGCATGTTTGATTGTTTGAGATTGAATAATTCGTATGTTAGTATATGCTTTATTCAGCCAGTTTCGTTTCTGTCAACATCGTCTTTTTGACTGTTTGGCGCCATCTTGTGATTGAATAATACATAAGTATATGCTTTATTTAGCCAGTTTTGTTTCTGTCAACGGCGTGTTTTTGACTGTTTGGCGCCATTTTGTGATTGAATAATACGCATGTTAGTATATGCTTTATTTAGCCAGTTTAGTTTCTGTCAACGTCGCATTTTTGACAGTTTGGAGCCATCTTGTGATTGAATAATACGTATGTTAGTATATGCTTTATTCAGCCAGTTTAGTTTCTGTCAACGTCGAGTTTTTGACTGTTTGGCACCATCTTGTGATTGGATAATACATATGTTGGTATATGCTTTATTCAGCCAGTTTCATTTCTGTCAACGTCGAGTTTTTGACTGTTTGGCGCAATCCTCTGACTGAGGCCCTGTCCACACAAAGTCAGGTATTTTCAAAACCGCACTTTTTTCTATGTGGTTTCGCTATTTGTCCACATGAAAACACTGTCAGGTGATTAAAACCGAAACGTTCTGAAAACTCAGGGTAAAGATTTTCCAAACCTCTAGTTACAGTGCGGTCATGTGGACACTACAACCGGAGTTTTCTCCTCACTACGTCAGTGTGCGTGCTGTTGTCTCCTTTCTGATTGGTCAACATGGCGGGTTTCACGCCCTTATGTTTCACAGTGTGTTTTTGCTTATTGATTAGGCATAGCTACTGACATTTCCACACCCAGGTCACGTGACTAAGGTGATTTGAAACACAGGCAAAGTGACTAAGGTGATTCGAAACACCCAGGTCACATGACTAAAGTGATTTGAAACACAGGTAATGTGACTAAGGTGATTCAAAACACCCAGGTCACGTAACTAAGGTGATTCAAAACACAGGTATTGTGATTAAGGCGATTCGAAACACCCATGTCACATGACTAAAGTGTTTCGAAACACCAGGTTACATGACTGAAGCGATTCAAAGCATCAGTCATTTCAGAAGCGTTTCGAGACCTGGTGAATCTGCGTTTGACTAACAGGATTGGAAAAAAAAAAACTATCTCATGTAGTCTAGTGGGCTCTAGCAACTCTGCTGTAAAATGCTTGAGTTTGAATCCCGACTTGTACAAATACTCTGAAATTATGACTTTATGTATTTCAATAATGTTACTTTTTTATGACCAAAACAAGACATATTTATTCACAAAGTGTTTAGACGTCAGATCAATGTTAAAATACACGTTACAAGAATTGAGCATTTAAAAACTAAAGACTATAACTTCATCACCCTGAATTTGAACCCATTATCTCTGCATGCTATTCAGGAACTCACCGCTTCACTAAATCACTTGAAACCACAACTCTTTGCAAAGGTTCCAGAGCAATACATTACAAATTGACCACTAGGTGTCACTGTAGAGACGGGTTTCTAAACATTTCGAAGCTTTGACACATTTGCTTCGACTGTCTCAGTGTTTCACGAAGCCTCTCTTTGACCACCACTAATTTTCATGTGGATGGAGACTTAAAAAAAATAATAAAATAAAATAAAAAAACAAATACAGGAAAGATGATGTTTATAAAAATACCAGCGTACGTGTGGACATGATCTAAATGAACAAGTTAGTGTACAACTCCATCAGCTGTTTCTGTTTCTGTAAGCTTTGCGTTTAGGTAAAGAATGAAACTATTATGGCTCAGAGCAATGTTGTGAGTCTAATTTTGATGGTGTGTAATAAGTGGGATGAAGTACATCCAGGATTGCAGAATAAACACCTTCAAATCTTATACAACCACCCTCTGCTTTGCATCAGGCTGTCGATAAGTCTTTTGTGATTTATTCTAAAATTGACAACCTCCTGGATGTACTTTGTCCCTAATATAACATATATTGGAATGTCACAATTGACCAATTGGGATCATTTCAGAGAACCATGTACTAATTCCAGATAACAACCGCTAAACGAATAACAAAGGCATTGTTGTTGTATAAATGTATTTGCATTTGTCATGTTACTTACATTGTTTAATGTAACATCAGGGGACCTAGAGGTGTCAAAATTAATTGTTTCTTCGGTGCACCGCGATGCAGACGCAGACAATTCGATATCGGTTCAGTAATAATCATAACCGGTTATTATATACTGACGTCATTTATCTCATATGCGCTATGTCGCCGTAGCATACTATAGCAAGGGAGGCGAGTGCGAGTATTTACAACACTCCAACTACTTAAAAACACAGAAACTGTGCACAATTTCAGTGTGTGTGTGTGTGTGTTTGCTGGACTGTGTTTCACTTGACACTTACAGCAGAAGCCCCTATTTCATGGCGATTATGAGAATGAGTGCATCTGTGAAGAGCGCCAGCGTGTACGAGCCAATCACAGCCCTTTCTGTTGAGCGCGTGACCGATCAAAGGGGTGTAAGAAAGAACTTGGTAGACAAGGCTAAAAAAGAGAGCGGGATATTGATATTTGTTTATTTGCTAATGCTCGTGTTGTTTAAAGGTACAGTTTACATCTCTGACTGTATTAAAGGACAAAATTGTTTTACAAATAGTAAATATAATTATATTTATACATTTTAATACAAGAATTGCTGTGCTGTGAAGAATATATAAAACTGTGTAAAACAGCATCGTCAACGCACCGTGACGCACCGAGATATCGAATTGAACCGAATCGGTGGCATGATAATCGTAATTGAACCGAGAGACCAGTGTAGGTTCACACCTCTAAGGGGACCTTTAAAATAAATTGTTACGCAAATAGTAGCAAGTCAGCTTGACAACTATGATTCAAAAATTCACCAGCAGTTCTACACTTAACAAGAATGCTTCGATGAAAACACATGTAGCTCATCACGGTGAAGTGTGTTTACCCATTATTATCATTGACTTCACCTGCCACGCTGTTGCGAATGCAAAACGCCATGCCAAAACGGATAAACACAGCCTTTAATCTTAAAAGCAGGGAATTCCCGAGCTCTGGCTTACTGCGCCGCTCATTTGAAAGAGCAGCACCTTATTTAAAATAGATTATTGATGTTACCGACTGTATTGAGAGTTATCACAGCCTGTTGTGTTGTTTTTTTGATAAGAGCGATCAGCACTCAGACAAAACTCTATTGTCGATTCCAGTATGTGGAACGGTGGGGTTTTCCCTCTCAAGCTGCATGTTTTTCCTCAGCTCTAGGCCATCCTCAATGAAAAGATCTAGACGAGCGACTGCGAACTAGAGTATTCCATCTTTTATTTATCTTTACTAAAATCTTGAGTGTTTTTTTAACCCTATTATTGTCTAAGTTTCACTATGGAAGACTATAGACCGTGATTTACTAGGCTACATATGTATTTTTATCTAGAGAGTGTAATAAGTTTATTTGGATATTTATGTTTGGTCAAGGAAAATATATAATATTTATATGCAAATTTAATTCCCAAATGTCGATAGGGGAATAATTTGTTTTATTTACTTTCATTTTAGTATTTAATTTAATTATAGAGAGAAAGATAAGACGTGTAAACGTCATGTTGAAAGTAAAAAATGAATCTAGGCTCAGCCATTACACAAATGAGGTAATTCCAGCATTGCATCATGGCTGACTAAAAATGGGCAGACTTACAAAAGCCCTACCAGGAGATTCACAAAATCTCCCATCATTCATTTTCAGATTCCCCATCATACCAGTGCTTGTTGTTTAATTATACAAGTATATTTGAATAAGATTATTTAAAAATGTAAATGTTAGACCACTTTACTAAAGCATACAGCTTAGTTTTACACAAAAGAAGTCATTTATGCACATCAGTACAGCATTTATTTGACAAAAAATTAAGCTATTTCAACTTAAAATGTCCATTTTATTTTCATTTTTTAAATTTTATTTATATTTTTGGAGGGTCAAACTAAATTTCCTTCCACCATTACCTTTAAGTTTCACATCTTGGTGCTGAGGTTTGAGGTTTTTATTAATGTTTTATTAAACTACAGTTGATCTTAATATGTCTGTATAAACTTACTTCTATTTTTTTTTTTTTATTAATACATTTATTAGAACAGTTTTTTTTTTAATTTTTGTAAAAATGTATGAGCGTTTATTGTCACTTCCCAATTTAAGGGATCCCTGCTGAACAAAGTATGAACATATCACTTATTATGTTAAAAACTAGGCCTGCAATTTTTTTTTGAAATCACATAAAGGGCATTAATAAACCAGGCCATATTTTTACGCTTGCCATTTAAAAAGGCATGACACAGTGTAAAAATATGCTCAAATATATTGTATCAAATACTGAAATGAGATCATCTCTTTCAGAGCAAGACAAGCAACAGTTCCTCTAACGCTCTTATATCTGTTTCTTTGTTACTCGCTAAAAAGGAGGTGGGCGTTCCCCATAGTGAAAAAGTTTTTCTTGGCAGGAAGTGAAGAAAAAAAAAGCCCTACATAAAGCAAAGTTTGATGATGACGGATAGACACAAAAGTTCCCTTTCTGTGGGAGTCGTGAGTTTAGAAATAGTCTGTCAAGTAATTTTAGAAGATTAAAAATATGCCCTTCTTCCATTTTCATATGTGATTCAAGTGTTTTGTAAAAAGTGAGGTAAATGTCACTTTTTCTAATGCATTTTGAATCCAAAAATCAAGTAAACACTTTGTTTTAAATCTTCAGATGATATTAAGCTCATCTTACTTTGATAGAATGTTATCAACATGTTAATTTAAGCATATTCAAGTGTTTAAATGTAATGTTTGCTTCAGAGTTCCATAAAAAAGATCACTAAAATTCAATGTTTTGCTCAAAATTTCTAAACTAAAAATACAAATTATTAAGTCTTTAACATTATCTTCTCAAAAAAAGACAAGATTCGCCTCTAGATGACAACCTTTCTGACAAGGAAATGATTGTCTTATAATGCAACAGGCATTTAAAGGGGAATTCAAGGAAATAATTAAATTATTAGTTTGACAAAATACCACAAGGACTGTTTATTTCCTTCTAAATAATGTGAATTAGAAGGAAATACAAGTTGTATGTGGAAAGCCTACAGTGGAAATCCAAATTAGAGAACAATTTATGGGCATTTAAATTTGCAGGAGTAATGTAACCGTTATTGTTCAAAAGTTTAGTTGTGTCAATATAACACTAGTAGAACAATGTTTTATAAAATAACCATAACTCTTTATT
This sequence comes from Danio kyathit, assembly GCA_903798195.1. Lineage (NCBI taxonomy): Eukaryota > Metazoa > Chordata > Actinopteri > Cypriniformes > Danionidae > Danio > Danio kyathit. The sequence goes on along the minus strand of LR812519.1, from coordinate 46,764,552 downwards.
TTGTGGAAAACAGTGTTCAAAATTAAAGAATAGTAATGACTGAAGCACAAAGGACATGCAATTGATGAATGTTTTGAAGTATTGCACAAACAACGAGCAATGAAAATGACAGATTTTTGAAAATAAGTCAATTATTGGCAAAAAAATTATGTTAAATGTTGATAAAAAAAGTTAGTGTGAATAATGGGAGAAGGAAAAGTATTTGCCAAATAAAATATAACGTAGCGAAGATTTAAAACCATGTGACTTATCAGCTGTATTATACGTGTTTATAATATGTAATATGTGCAGGCAGCTAGCTCTCTGCAACTCTCACATGGTCGCCCACTGAAGCTAAGCAGGGCTGTGCTCGGTCAGTACCTGGATGAGAGACCACATGGGAAAACTAGGTTGCTGCTGGAAGTGGTGTTAGTGCTCGTCCTGCAGTCCTAGTATATTGATCTATACATTAAACAAGGTCCTGACTCTCTGTGGTCGTTAAAAATCCCTTCTATGACCTCCTAACCATCCTCATATCATAATTGGCTTCATCACGTCTCCTCTCCACCAATCAGTGGTGTTGGGTCTGGCGCAAAATGGCTGCTGTCACGTCATCTAGGTGGATGCTGCACACTGGTAGTGGATGAGGAGATTCCCCCCCCCCCCAAAAAAATGTGTAAAGCACTTTGAGTGTCCAGGAAAGCACTATATAAATGTATGGAATTATTATTATCGCCTGTATAATACATGTACTTTGCATATAGGGCCCTTGTTGACAAGGCGTTCAGCATATCTTCATTGTGCAAAGCACAATTTTTAGCAATTGCAAGCTACAAGGCTAAAGCATTTATAACTTGCACAATCGCAGTCCTGTCTCCAATATAATTGCCTTGTTTACTGATGGTTACTAGGTTACCAATACTACAGTGGCCCTCTCTAACAACTTGATGGAATTTTTTTATTTTTTTATTCCTTACAAACTTGAAAAGATTGGCTTCCAATATTCTAGAAATGACAGATTTGGAGCAATCAGCTTCTCTTGCTATTGCTGAAATGGTCATGCCTTTGTTTTTCATCTGGAGAACCTGCTGTTGAAGGGTTTTAGCCAAGGGTTTTAGAAAGTCAGTGACAACTGAAAAGTTTGGCTGGACATTTAAGGACATTACCACCAGATCCTAAATTAGCACCAATAACTGTGAGGAATCTGAAAGTGTTTTCTAATTTTGACCAGTGTTCTTTTTCAAGCATCTGATTTAAGTTTTTATACTCTACCTCAGACTATGTTTAATTCATGAAATATATTTAAAAACGGCTCTTTTACTCATATCAAGATAACAAAATAGCACTATGCAGTAAGCTCTGAAATTAGGAAACGGCAGATTTTCTCTAATCTTGATCTCTGCTGAATTTTGATTTCACATTCAAGAAAACCTAGAAAGGATTGTGGTAGCTTTTTTTCTGTTGACGTTTCAGAAAAACCTTTATCTCAATATCCATTCAGTAGGGCACATTTAGTTTAAAATTAGTGCTGTTTAAGTAGCGCTGAATGATAAAAGATGATCTGATAAAAACATTTAAGGTTATTTTCACCTTCAACTTGCACTTACCTCTCATCAGAAACAATAACACTGCATAAACTGCTCCCATTGATGCTCATTGTTTGGATTGGAAAGAATGGCTTCATTGACCAGTGAAAACACAAGCCTGAACTGGGGCTGCACCTGCCACACCCTGGTTACAGGAAAGAAAACCCAAGCAAAATAAACCTTAAACCATTCATAATGACTTCACCCCAGTTTTAAAGCAAACGATCCAAAACGTCTGGAGCACTGTTATTATCATCATCACTACTGATTGCTTTAGAAACCAGATGCAGTTAGCGTAAGACTGTAAACACTGAGTGAAAAAGGAGTTTCACACGCATTCGTTCTTACCAGAATAATGGGGACGAACCCGTCGCAAGGTGCCATGTCATGCAAATTAGGGGTGTCAGGTCCATCCTTTCATGTTGATCTGCAGTAGGTTTTGAATTTCCCCTTGATTGGATAAGGTTAGGAATTTGGTTATGAGATTGACCCAATGCAACAAAAAAGAAAAGAAGAAGACAACTGACGCACAGAAATGTCCTGCCACTCTACTGTATTCCATCTTTCAAAAAGAAAGACAAGATTTTAATATTACTTAACAATATGTTAAAAAGTAGCCAGTCCGGCTTCAGTGTTAATACAATATACACTCTATAACAGATCGATAGTGTGAGTATTGTTCTTTTCGATTCAATTCCGAAAGTTTTCTGATACAAGCTTGGTACAAGTTGAAAAAAAAAACAAAAAAAAAAAAAAACAAAACAAAAATAAAATAAGTTTGTAACTTGAACGGAGTTGTTACACTGAACAATTTTAAATGGAACTGAAAAACCGACGTGAACATTGTCAAGTATTAGCGGTTCTCCCAATGAAGGGAGAGGTAGGGGGGTATTGACGCTGACCGGTCCCACTTTCTTGACAATGAGTTGTGAGGAAGTGCAGTGCTAGGTGCAAAGGTGAGCAAAGCCACAGTTGATTTGAATAAAAGCATCTCTTTTTTTTCTCCATATTCATCTTTTTTTTTCATTAGGCATGTCTTTTGAAGTGCCTTCATCCTAATGTACATAAAGCCAGAGAAAACCCAGAACATGGCACACAGACCAAAGGGAGACGGCCCACTCACTGACAAAAAAGCACACACGCTTTTTAAAAGAAGAAAAGGGAAACCAAAATAATAGGGATAAACTCATAGAGTAGCATTTTGTGGTTGATTCTTTTTTCCCAGAACTTTGCTCTTTTTGTTTTCTCTCCAGAAGTACTGCAGGAATATAAGCCCGTTTTGGTTCTTTGTGGAACCCACAGCAACAAGGACAAGGCAAGGCGGCATGGATAATGTAGACCGGAGGAGCGTTTGAAGCGTAGCAGCACTGGGGGTCAGCAGTCAGTCTGTAGAAACATGGGAGAGGGCGAGAAGAAACCGGAGGAACGCTTATCAATTCCTGCCATTGTCTCTTGAAGGGAAGACCCATTAGTGGGCAGCAAACGTGGCCTTCTTCAAGCTAAAATTGGACCAGTTGATGGACAATCTCTGCCTTGTTTGTCGCGCCGAGTCCAAGCAAAACCTGCAATAAGATTACATTTGTTAGTGAACAAAAGGTCATAAACGGCAGAAAAAGGCCCTGATATAGCTCAAACTAAATCGAAGAATGAAATCAAAATATGTCAAATTGAAATTGAAACACTTGGGCCTAATCCCTAATCTATTTTTGAACACTGACCCCTTCCCCTTGGCCCTTGAAACAGAGTGTGAAGGAGAATGGCTTCAAAATGTACCCCTAAGGCCCCGTTTACACTAGTACATTTTAGTATTAAAACGGCGTTTTAGACTGAAAACGATCCGCGTCCACACTAGCGTTTCACCCAGCGTTTCTGAACAACTCTCCGTCTACATTAATACGGTGAAAACGCACATCACGTGACCACACACACTCTCTGGCATGCACTGCAGCGTGCTTTGAGCACACACCCATATGAGAGTTGTGCTCGTCGGACTGTTCATCAAGGATCTCCCGCTGGATCTAATCTCACTATATTTGTTAAACATGATATTTAATTCATCTTGTTGTCTATATCCAACTACTTATTCCCTGACTTTGGTCTTTTGAATCTATTACTTGTTCTCAGGTAACGTGTTTTGGCTGAGCGCAAAGATAAGTTAGGTTAATATCTTAATTAATGTAACCGCGGACACAGATTCTGCACATCTGACTGATTGCTTGCCTTTATTTTCTCTATTGTATAAACTTATTGTGCATTATACTTTTATAATGGCCATTATTGATTATTAAAACTGATATTCGATGAAAGAGAGGGTATGTTTCATATCTGCAATGAAAATAAAAGGAGGCAGTAATGTTATAGGCTCTGTTTTGGTATAAATATGCATGAAGATGACGCTCATATTATACAGCTACACGACGCCTCAACATTTTTGATGTCTGTTAAGTTGCTAATGTCAAAATGAAAATAGGCAGTTCCTTATGTCATGTTTTCATTTTATTGTTTAGAAAGTAAAACAGTATAGCCAGGGTGATGTGAATGACTTTATAAAGTACACACTCGGAAGTTTGTTTTCCATATCAAACTTGCGAAGTCTGAACTTACACGGAGAGGATGTAAGACTGAACTGTGTGAAGGCTACTTAATATTGAGGAAAAGCCCCAATCAGATAGGCGAATGTCTGCAGCCACGCCTCCGTTTTCAGATGTCTCCGTTTTCCACCATCCACACTGAGACGGAGCAGCAGCGTTTAAGAATGAAAATGGCCTCTCCGGCGTTTCCAAAACACTCCGTTTTCGGGGCTCGAAAACTCCGCGTAGTGTGGACGAATGTCGTACACGTAGCAAAACTTATGCGTTTTAAAACTAAATTGCATTAGTGTAAATGCGGCCTAAGAAATGGGACACCACTACAACACCTGCACACATCATCATCAAGCGGCAACCTCCCGCTCTCCCTCAGGAAGCCAATATGGAAGTAACTAAAACTGCAATTCATTGACTCGCCTTTGGGGGCTGGCTCCAGGAAATCTAGATGTTTTTTGACTGCAATGGTAAATTGGCCAATTTTACAGCTAATAAAAACATGTTTACAGACTGGTACAAAAGATGGTTTTGGTGCATATAGTTAATATTACTCTTCATGACAACTGTGGGGGGTGAATTTTTTAAAAACTCATCCGTTTCATTTATATTAAGTTATACTAAGTCTGCATAATTAAGGGCGTAGCCACTTGAGTGACAGTTAGGTCTCACTGCTAGCTGTCTCGTCACCTCAGTTGGTTCCAGCTGATTGGCCGCCTAACTCAGCATATACATCGTAGTTTTGTGTTGTTTAATGTGGCTTTACACAGTCAATTGCCTTTTGAAATAATTTCTTACAATTATCAGATAATATTGCATGCTGTGTGCACTTTATTGTGCTCACAAACTGTTCAAGTGGCCTCCATTTCCCAGATGAGTGAAATTATATACTTGCATATCATATCTATAAATGTATTTGTTTTATTTAAGATCATTTATCCTTTATAATTTCCTTTAGACAGGTAATGCACTCCAGAATCTGACATATTGATTAGCCGTAGGCTATAAAACAGTCATCTGATACGTTGTCATACAGTGTTATGCCTGGATTTCATAAACAGCCTTGCATTTACTAACACAGACTATATTTGAAGCATTTGAAAGTAATTGTTTTCCTTCTGTATAAAACACGTCATAAGAACAATGTTTAGAAGCTCAATGTGTTACAAGTGTTTTTAAAAGACTAAACACTTTATTGATATAGTGTACAACCAAGCACATGTGGTCAGAACACAAACGAGTCGCAGGTAATGAAGTATTAAGCGTTTCTCCCAAAGAAAAGCCTGTCTAAGCAAAATGCTAGCAGGCGTTTGTAGCTCCGTTTACGCTCCGCCTCTTTGCCCTTTTTGATCACCCCGGTGGGTACGATGACACGTGAATAAAATGGCGATGGTTGGCCATGCCTACTTGTTGCTTCATTTGTGCTCTTCAGAAACCTATGGGTGACATCACGAATACTACATCCATATCTTTTACAGTCTATGGTCATCATATGTCATCGCGAGCTGTTGCTTCATATGAGATTGACGATCTGGACTGCTGTAGTTATTTCAGTTGCATTATTTTTTGGTATTTATCTTCAGGAAATCACAGTAGGCAACAATATTATGTTATCGTAATGATATAACGTGGCTATAAGCTCGTAACTGTACTGTGAAATTTCCGTACCCTTTGGTTTCGAGTGTGGTCCTAAAAAAAAAAATCTCAGTTTCAAGGGCTTTCTAGCCCTTCCCCTTAGCCCTACACCTTTAAGCTGAAAAAAGAATTGGGACATCCCTACCCCAAAGGTAAGGTGAAGAGCTAAGGGGTAGAATTGGGATTGGGCCTTAGATAATGCTTGACACTAATAGCAGGTTTGGAATGTTGTCCCAGGAGAGAACCCCAAGCTCTAACATAATTGATCCTATAATTGAGCTCCCGCCTTGTCAGTCAGCATGTATGGGGATCCAAGATCAGGTAGTTCTCGAGAGCTCGCTTTGGAGCAAAATGGGGAATGGGGTGGATGGGGGAATTCCTTAAAAAATGAAGATAAGGGAAGTAAGTTGAAATGGGCCATTTATTGTAGGTTTGGATTAATCTGATTAGTTTATCCATGATTGCAGATTAGACACCAGCCGCGGTTAATCATATTACGTGCTCCTCTCGAAATTAGTTTATAAAGCTTAACTTTATGAGACTCATTTGAATACATGTTAAAACCAGGTGGAAACAGGGCCTGAGTGAAAATGGTAGTGCCATTTCACATGCATCTGTTCTTATCAGAACTATGGGGATGGACCTGTTGCACAGCTAAATTGTGTGGTCGAAATCCAGTCATTGTAATAGAAATCCTCGAAACTAGTGATTTGTCAAATAAATTCTCCATGCAAATTTTTCTCATATTCAATCTGGTCTGAAAGTGACTATGATACACTTTTGACAATAGTTTTTTTTTTGGTAATGGGACTTAAAACATAGAAGGTACCTTTTGAAATATTCCACCTCGCGTTCAGTCTCGTCCATATCTACGCTGTCCAAATCGATGTCTTTGGGCAGAAATACATCATCTGTTGGACAATAAGAAAAAAAAACTTCTGTTAAACACATTCTTTTTATCATTTATCTTGGGCACTTGACAAAACTAACCTATTGAGTTATTCATCTTATCTCCTTTTTTCTTCTTATTCTTCTTGGCTTTGCTTTTGGGCTGAGGCGACTCGTTGCTTGGGACTTTGCCATTCTGCTGAGAAGAGTCTGAAGCTGGAGGTTCAATAACAGGAGAGTTCCTCTCGTCTTTCCCTCCATTCTGTGGCTTCTTCCCACTAGTCCTCTCTTCCCGCTTGATCTCGGTCACCGACTCCTCTGATGTTCTCTGCTTGGCTTTGGCGTCAGTTTGAGGGCTGGCCACATTCCCAGCTTTGGGAGGTTCTGGAGCTTTGGAGGTCTCCGCTGGCCTCTTTGTGGCTTCTCCGTTGGTTTTGGAGCCATTTGCTTGCTGTTTGGGTTTCACCTTGGTGTGGGCTGACTCTGGGTGGAAGGAGGTGCCGTTCTGAAGGGCGGGACACTCTGAAGGCCTCTCTTTACAAGTCTTTGGGCATGGCTGATGCGATGAGGCGTTCCTCCCACCGATGAGGGATTGGGGTTCTAGACAATGCTCTCTAGGACTGAGGCGGATGAGGCTGTGCAGTAGCTGCGTTTTGCCGTTCTGTATGTTCTTTTCTAAAACGCTCTGAGCTGTCTGCTGTAGAGGCTGAGGGCTGTTGATTGTAGGAACGAGAGAAGGGTTTTCAGACTTGGTGAGCAGCTCCTTGACTTTACTGTCTCTCTTTTTCTTCTTAGATGCCCGCAACTGCTGCATTTCCTGCAGATGGAGCAGCTCCTGCTTCAGTGCCGCCTCCTCCTCCTGCTGTCGCCGCCTCTGTTCTTTAAGAAGCTGCTGCTGTTCCTCCAGTTCCCGAGCCTCTGCCTCTAGACGAGCTTTTTCTTCCATCTGCACCCCAACAAAAATAGTGTTAAACCAAATACGCCACAGAAGACAATTTAATGTTGTTGTTGTTGTTTTTATATCATGCACTTCTCACAATCTCAGTGATAATTTACAACCTGTGCTAATCTTGCCTTTCCATAAGAAGTCTAAACCTGATGCTCTACAAGCTTTACAGTATGGCTCAACTATTAATTGCATTTACAATAATATCGCAATTTTCTAATATGCAATTTTTACACCACAAAGGCTGCGATTACACTATAGCCATGTCATGTGATGAGTGAAAATAAAGCGGTAAGGTTAAATATTTTTATATATTCTGTTATAATGAGATTGCCCTATTTATATAATATAGTCATGTTAAGCCAATCGCAAGGGAATCACAGGGAAATTTCATTTGCAGCATACACACTTACAGAAACATCTGACATTTCACATTTGGCATTTATATAAATAAATCATTTGAAAACCTAACGCACCATGGTACCCCTGCTCCAAATAAATATCCAGTCTACTGGTCATCAACAGCTACTGAGAGAGGAGGAATTTATTTAAAAACTTAATTGCTTGTGGTATACATTATAATTTTGTCCTATTTCTTACACATCTGGAAACACTGTATTGATGACCTGATGGTAACAAGGTGTATAATAAAGGATGTCTTTCATCATTGCCAATCATGATAGGCTTATTTAGTACTCTTTCTTTGTATATACTGTCAATGCTCTTTAGTTTCATTCCCAACAACTTACTGGCTATTGTTACCACCTTCCCCAGTGACCTCGTGTGGGCCTCAGAAGCATTTCCATATCAACAGATCACAAAATTTTTTACACTACTTTCAATAAAGCACTATAAAACATGATCAACAATGTGTTGTCAAAATTAAACAACACAACAACAAATTAAGTTTTGCTATTTGACAAAATATGTGCAGAATTTGAGAAATAAAAAAAGGTCACTTGTTTATTTCTAAATAAAACTCTAATAAGTTTCTAAAAAAACATTTTTTTTTTAATCCTATTGAGGTCAGTACTGTAAATTGCATTGAATTGTGAGTTGACTTAATAGCTACAGTCCTACTCATATTGTGTAGTACTATAATACATGCATCAGGGAACCCTTATGAATATGCAGGGTAATGAAATCACTTTTAAATGCACATTCACCTTTTACTTGGGACTTTTGTTTTGAATAGTGCAAATTAAAAGCGCAATCTAATGATAGCGTGGGTAGCCAAGTCCCCCATATTGTTCAGTTTTGACACTCATAAATTACAGCTGAAATGAATTATTGCTAATGCAATGTACAGTAGTGAACATTTGAAGTGGATCATCACCTTTCATCAAAACTGTTCTAAAACTATTGAACACCCATTTAAAATTTTGAAAAACTATTTTGAACCTTTTGCATGTTGACTACTGTAAATAAATTTTTAATTAACATCAGCATAGAGCCCTGCATTTGATCCCGAGCCCGCCGGGACCAGACTTTTTTTTGCCCCTAGGGTCGGGCTTCGGCTTTCACATCATATCTACCATGCATATCGGGCCTGCTTTAGAAAAAAAGGAAAAAAAAAAAAAAAAAAGTTTAATGAGATCTAATTTGTGTGGTCCGGAAACACCAGTGTTGCGTATAGAGATTTCCATCCATGTGTAATGGAGAACATAAAGAGAGAAATTGCCAATGGCAAACTTAAAACTGTGAAAAACGCTAGAGGAAAGGCAAACATCTGGTCAACTTTTCAAATAGTGACAACTTTAAATGATGAGCCAACTGGTTATGCACAATGCACAACTTTTAAGTCCAGGGGCGCCTGCAGGATTTTATTCCAAGGTACGCACATATCCAACAACGCCCCATCATCCCTTATTCTTATTTCAATCTCAAGAAACGCTGATGCCAGATAAAATTGTTTAAAACACCTTGAATGGTAGCGGTTGCATGCGAGGAGGCGAAAAACGTTGCCTGGTCTGATGAGTCTCGATTTCTGCTGCGACATTCAAATGGTAGGGTCAGAATTTGGCGTCAACAACATGAAAGCATGGATCCAACCTGCCTTGTATCAACAGTTCAGCAGCTGGATCTGAACTGTCTGATGAAAGAGACACAGGCTGGGCCTGGAGCTTCCCCGGCTCAGACGCTGATGAGACTGCGGTCTCCACCCCGTGAGGGGGATCAATTTTGTCTCATTAGTTTGTGGCCAGGAGTGAAATATTTATTTCAGGAAGATGATTAATAACTACACAACACTTTATATATTATGTTGCTCATTCTATATAATGATCTATTGCTTGTGTTAATTAAATAATACGATTAGATAAAGATCTTTGAAGTTATTTTCTGAAACCATTCAGCCATACTTCAGGCCAATAGTTTGTTTACCTTCTTCTGTTTGTGACGGGCACGTTTGGCTGCTTTGGAGCTGCTGCCTTGCTGTTTGTTGTCTGCGCTGTTGATGAATTGTAGCAGGTCTTCTACCTTGCGATGGTCCTCCACCCCGTCCCGCTCTAGCAGCAATTCTTCCTTCTTGGGCTGTTGTTCCTCCTTCCGCTTAGTCAACCTGAGCCGCAACTTCTCCCGCATCTCTGCATAGTTCCTACTAGTTGGTGCGGCGGGAGGCTAAACACCAAAAACACATGAGTCAGATTAGCCTGTTTATTCATGTTCTGAATATAAATAATATAAGCACTTAATATGAACTGCTTCCTCAAATATTTCTTGAAGCAATGAAGCATGCTAAATTGATTTAGAGCAAGAAAATAAGTGCATGCGCTGACCCATCAATGACACTGTGTGAACAACACACACTGATTGAAAGCTTTGATGCCACAAAATGACTAACTGTAATTAAAAACACAAATATTTTAAAAAGAAACCTTGGCAGCATTATATATTCAGCTTAAGAATATAAGAATCAGCCTTTTACATTCATTTACATGGATATTAGGGGACATGGCTATTTTGCATTAATGCTGAAGTGACAGGAAAAGATGTAGATTTACATTTAATCATTTGGTGGGCACTTTTCCCAGATAGTCTAACACTGTACAAAAAGTATAAAGCATACAAAAGCATGAATATAGAATATGAAGTGTTGAAAATCGGATTCAGAGTCTTTGATTGAAGAAGAAAAAAGGAATTGTTAGTGTTAAAAATCAAATCTAAGCCAATTTTATTTTATTATATTTAACAATATTATTTATATTAGTATCTCCCATCATATTATACTCATTAACCAATAAAAAAACACCTTTTTTTTTTCTAAATGAACAAAATGCATACATGAGAAAATCCATTTTTTAAATAGGCATGATGATGATTTTTGTGTGTATGATAAAATTGTATATTCATATAAATGTACACTCACCGGCACCGGTACACTCACTTTATTAGGTACACCTGCCCAACTGCTTGTTAATGCAAATTTCTAATGAGCCAAACACATGGCAGCAACTCAATGCATTTAGGTATGAAGACATGGTCAAGACGATCTGCTGCAGTTTAAACCGAGCATCAGAATGGGGAAGAAAGGTGATTTAAGTGACTTTGAATGTGGCATGGCTGTTGGTGCCAGGCGGGCTGGTCTGAGTATTTCAGAAACTGCTGATCTACTGGGATTTTCACCAAAATTGGACAATAGAAGATTGGAAAAACGTTGCCTGGTCTGATGAGTCTCGATTTCTGCTGCAACATTCAAATGGTAGGGTCAGAATTTGGCGTCAACAACATGAAAGCATGGATCCAACCTGCCTTGTATCAACAGTTCAGGCTAGTGGTGGTGGTGGTGGTGTAATGGTGTGGGGGATATTTTCTTGGTACACTTTGGCCCCATTAGTGCCAACTGAGCATTGTGTCAATGCCACAGCCTACCTGAGTATTGTTGCTGACCATGTCCATCTCTTTATGACCACAGTGTATCCATCTTCTGATGGCTACTTCCAGCAGGATAATGCACCATGTCATAAAGCACAAATCATCTCAGACTGGTTTACTGAACATGACAATGAGTTCACTGTACTCAAATGGCCTCCACAGTCACCAGATATCAATCCAATAGAGCACCTTAGGGATGTGGTGGAAAGAGATTCACATCATGGATGTGGAGCCAACAAATCTGCAGCGACTGCGTGATGTAATGTCAATATGGACCAAAATCTCTGAGGAATATTTACAGTACCTTGTTGAATCTATGCCACGAAGGATTAAGACAGTTCTGAAGGCAAAAAGAAGGTCCAACCCATTACTAGTAAGGTGTACCTAATAAAGTGGACGGTGAGTTTATGCTGTGATGTCAGACTTTGGTTGTTTTATTAAAAAACCAAGTGAGAGTGTCTCCATACCCCTCCGTGACCGAAGAATTCACAGTAGCAGCAGTCGCAGTACTTTCCTTCCTTCTGATTGGTGGAGGTGGAGGTGGATGAGCTGTGCTCCGAGCTGCTGTCCTCATCTTGGCTCTCCTCTCCTTCATATGGCTGGTGCTCGTATCCTCCATTTCCTTCGCACCGATGACCCTCACACTCTGGATCACTGACAGAAACATCCACACTGTGAGTACATGCACTCAAATCCAGATCTTTACTTGTCAAAAATACAAAGCTCTATATATGTGGTATAAAATACAGCAGCTTGTCATTGTTTTTTTTTTAAGATCACACTGAAGACACATAAATAGTTTAGATTATGGACTGACCTGCACACACTATTTGCACCACTGGCCTGCTGCTCATCCATGAAGCCTGGAGGCACTATACTGGGTAGTGTGTTTGGGGAAGAAGCGTGTGAGGCTGGGTTGAGAGGGGGAAGAGACGAGACGCTGGTGGGACTATTCCTAGGAGCAATAGGAGTGGGATGTCTATGGTCCTCTTTACCTAAATTATGGAAAACTTCATCTAGAAGAAAAGACAGAGAATAAAATGGTGTAAAATCAGCAAAAAGAAGAAGAAATTGAATCTTAAAACTCTTGTCACTTAACAGAAATGATGTACAGTATAGAATATAAAGTCATGGTGCAGTGAAAAAAGAATTAATATTGCGTATGACTCCCATGAGCCTAAATGACTGCATCCATACATCTCTGCAATGACTCAAAGAATTTCTTAATAGAGTCATCTGGAATGGCAAAGAAAGCGTTCTTGCAGGACTCCCAGAGTTCAAGATTCTTTGGATTCATCTTCAATGCCTCCTCCTCTATCTTACCTCAGGCATGCTCAATAATGTTTATGTCTGGTTACTGGACTGGCCAATCCTGGAGCACCTTAACCTTCTTTGCTTTCAGGAACTTTGATGTAAAAGGCGGAAGTATGACAGGAGTGCTATCCTGCTGAAGAATTTGCCCTCTCCTGTGGTTTATAATGTAATGGGCAGCTCAAATGTCTTGATACCTCAGGCTGTTGATGTTGCCATCCACTCTGCAGATTTTATGAATTTAATCCCAAACCATGATTTTTCCTTCACCAAACTTGACTGATGTCTGTGAGAATCTTGGGTCCACGTGGGTTCAAATAGGTCTTCTGCAGTATTTGTGATGATTGGGATGCAGTTCAACAGATTATTGATCGAAAAGTTATTATTTGATGCTCTTACAAATGGGATCGACAACAAGACTTTTGTCAGGTAGTGTATATTGCGATATGAATACATTTTCAGCATGTGACCTGAATAGTTCTATTAGAAAAGAATTCATGATTTAAGATTATTTTGTAATAAATACAAGCATAGATAAAAACTAAGGGTGTAACAGTACACAGAAGTCACGGTTCAGCATGTACCTCAGTTTTGGGGTCACCGTTCAATACAGGTCTGGTAGAAGAGTTTTGTCACAAACAGCTACAGGACTAAAAAGTTTCTCGTCATACCAAAGTACAAAATAAATAGAATAATGAAAAATACAACTTTATAAAAAGGCTGTGTATCCAACCCTCTACTAAAATAACAGAAATGCAGCAATTGTGCATTAAATTTAGGATTCAGTAAGATTGAAAACCGAAATCTGTTTTAATAAAAAACCTAGTCCATTTATCTATGTTAAGGAAGTGGACAACTCGCGTTCAATCACTGATCTTGATTGATTGATTTACTGCCCCACACGTATAGAGACGGAACCACAGACTGGCTTATGTGAGCACTGGATGGGAGTGTCTAATACTTCCATTGTTTTTATTATGTAAACGGCAGAGCAAGCATAGCAATTTTCGGTTTACAGTAGCAAGTTGGCATGATAACGGTTTTGTTTGTTGTCAGCATGGTGGAGAAAGCACTTAAAAAAAACATTCTCAAGCATTGCATCTCATGTTTTTAGATGCATAGATGCATTCTGTGTGATTGGCTCCTAAGTTGTTGCACAGCTGTGGTCTTTTTTTTTTTTTGCATAACTCTGATGTGTATTTGCCGTCAGTGTACATCAGGGGTGCTCAACCCTATTCCTGGCGATCGAACTTCCTGCAGTTTTCAGTTGCAGCCCTTATCAAACACACCTGCCTGTAATTATCAAGTGCTCCTCACGTTCTAAATAATTGGTTCAGGTGTGTTTGATCAGGGTTGGAGCTGAAATCAGCTGGAAGTTCGATCGCCAGGAACAGGTTTGAGCACCCCTGATGTACATGAACCAAACTGTGACTTTTGGTATAAATACATGTACCGTTAAGGGATGCAACGATTATAGATTTTGGTTGTACGATTATAGTCTGAGGAATAATCACGGTTTCATGGTTATCACGATTATTATGCATTCATTAATATCAAAACACTACTAATTTAGTAAATCACATAAAAACTCCTTATATTTTGAAGTGTCATTATTACTGCTCAGTAGGCAATTAATACAGCACAATATAATAAAAAAAAACTCCATTAAAAATAACAAACTTGCGCACGTAAAAGACGCAATATGTAAAGGCCCTCTGTTAATAGCCTCAGCCATAGTTAATCTAGTGTGCATGGGTATTAGCCTCGGTGAACAAGCGGTGTTGAGAAGCCTTTACGATTATTAACCATGATGAATTAAAGCGTGGTTAATAGTTGCATCCCTAGTACCGCTTTACACCTAATAAATACAGTAGAGCAAACATACACATAAAAAAAAAACGTGCTGTATTTTTCTGGGGAGTCAAACTTTTACTATTTTTAAAACTTAAAGTTTCGCTTAAGGAAAATCAAATGTGTAATCATTGATTTAATTCAATCTTATCGACTGTTGTATTGTATGAGTGTACTAATTGTACTAATTATTTATTCAATATTGTTAATCTTGTTACAACATCCTGCCCAGAGACTACAGATTCAAGTTAGCTTCATAATTCTGGCACAATGTGCCATGCTGTACATTGTAGCTAAACGAATAAATGAAAATGAAATCAAACTGTTTTTAGGTACAGAAAATGAATAATCAAATGTAAAACAACAATGTATGATCTTAAAGCAACACTCCACTTTTTTTGAAAACAGGCTCATTTTACAAGTCACCTAGAGTTAAACATTTGAGTTAGCAATGACATTACACAGTGCTGTAAGCTATCTGAAGACTATATTCAGTTCTTAAGTTCGATGATTATTACGCTGAAATAACAGTAGAGTTCCTAGCCATATTGGATGAGAAAATATCAACTTTTCATTTTTTGTCGTTCTTAGTACATGATAAAAAGAAGAAAATAATAATAATGTAACAAAAGTCAAGCTTTAAATAGTGAACTTAATAAAGCTTTTTAAAAAAAAAATGTTTGTGTGTGAGATGCTAATGGTCTAATCTGATTCAATGATTTATGCTAAGCTAGTTAAAACTCAACGATTTAACTAAAGATGACTTGTAAAATAAGCCTATTTCAAAAAAAAAAAGTGTCCCTTTAATCCTATAAGCAATTAAATATAATTAATCTTGGTTAAAGCCACATAGTTATAATTCCTTGTTACTTTATACTTGCATGAACAAAGTCACAAACTTTAATGCAAATGATAAGCTTTCACTCTAATATGGTCAAACTGTGGAATGACTCCAAAAAGATGTGTTCCAAGTTGTGATACCCAACCTGACACTGCACAACTTGCATTGTGGCTACTACAGATGCACACACTGCACTGTCAATGCTGAAACTATCTGTGGAAGTGATTCTTACTTGACTGGACAGTGGTGGCGGTACTGGAGACAGAGGAGGTGGCAGAGGAAGTGGCCATCACCACTTCACTGGCCTCCATAAAGGCATCTTGGTAGTTGAAGAGACACTTTTTCTTGGCGCCATTCTTCCTCTCTTTGCCATCTGGGGAAGGGTGGGGGTTGACACTTGGGTCTAAACTAGAGGAAAGTAGGGGCACGTCGGGAAGGGGAGGACCCAGCATGTCACCTATGACAAGGAGAAGAGTTTCAGTGAGGTCAGATAGATTTTCTTGGGGTTTAGAGATCATTTAAATGTATATAATAATTGTATCATATGTATACGGCTGAAATGAGCAACTTGTTTTTACTGTGATGATGTTGCCCACTTTCAAACATTTTGACTCATTCACAAATTTTGATCTTTCTCCAACAGTTTCTCACCACCAGCTCTGCGGTCTCGGGGAAACCCATCAATTACGGTCCAGAGAGAACACACCATTTAAAAACAACAGCTTAATGAGGATAAACATAACACGCCTTCTCTGTGGATGGCATTTTGCTAATGATGACTGCTAATATTATTTTGGTCAAAGATGTTTCTGGCTTCAAGAAGAAAACCCTTTAGTGTAGTTATTACTGTGTCACTTTTAAGTGACTTGCGTATCCTATACACAGCTGAAGTCAGAATTGTTAGCCCCTCTTTGAATTTTTTTTTCTTTTTAAAATATTTTACAAATTATGTTTAACAGAGCAAGGAAATTTTCACAGTATGTCTGATAATATTTTTTCTTCTGGAGAAAGTCTTATTTGTTTTATTTCGGCTAGAATAAAAGCAGTTTTAAATAATAAAAAAAAACATTTTAAGGTCAAAATTATTAGCCCCTTTAAGCTATATTTTTTTCAATAGTCTTCAGGACAAACCATCATTAAACAACAACCTGCCTAATTACCCTAACCTGCCTAGTTAACCTAATTAACCCAGTTAAGCCTTTAAATGTCACTTTAATCTGAATACTAGTATCTTGAAAAATATCTAGTAAAATATTATTTACTGTCATCATGGCAAAGATAAAATAAATTAGTTATTAGAAATGAGTTACTAAAACTATTATGTTTAGAAATGTGTTGAAAAAAATCTTCTTTCCGTTAAACAGAAATTGGGGAAAAATAAACAAGGGGCGCAAATAATTCAGGGGGGCTAATAATTCTGACTTCAACTGTATATTTTTAGCACAGAGAAAATGAAAACAATTTCAGGGATTCACTTCAACATTTTAATGAAGTTTAACTCTCAAACCCTATTTGGTGCTTATCTGGCTGTTATGATATTTGATTGGTAAAACGGGGTGGGCTCTCATTTGAGTAAATATGTTATATTTAAATCTTGTTTAACAGTTATTTTAGTTAAGTATCTAATGTAAAATTCTGAATATAGTTCTGCATGCTTTTTCAAATTAGTTGATTTTACAATTTCTTTTAAAGCCACAACAATTATGTGTGAAGCCCTTCATTTTACAGACTGTATATGTGAAAAAGTAAACACTCTATGTGTGTAAAAACACTGTAATGTGAAAGAAAGAAAAAAAAAACATATAAGTGTAAAAATGGGCTTTTTCCACTAGTTACAAGAAATGGCCTGTAGGTCTGGTTCCCAGGGAACTAAATTCCTGTTGAACCGTTGTCCTGGTTGCATTTGCACCATCACTAGGAGATCTGAAGTGATGTAAGCTGGCTGAGAGTGACATTAAACAATGCATTCAATAAAATCAAAGGCTGGAGGATCTAGGACATCATGATCAAACTGTTTTCATTGTGTAATAATGGGTATGAATCTGGAATATAGGTTATTTGGCTAAATCCCCTATGACAACTTGAAGTGCTTTATATGATGGAGACTAAAAAAAGAAAACATTGTCACAAAAGAAGCAGGAAAAGCTAACATTTGCTTTTTTAATGCGTCTAAACAATGTGCCATTGTTTCATACTGCACGTATTCCCCAAACAGTATTACCTTATGTCAGTTCCTATTACACCGAATGCCTTTATTGTAGATGTTTTAAAAACCTTTCAAAATTATTTGATTTTATCTATCTGAAAAACCTAAAATACTTTTATTTACTACAAACACTCAAATGATGTTAAACTTTTTAATGGAACCATAGATGTCAATAAATACCCTTTATTTTAAAGTCAAACTGAAAAACAAAACTGAAATTCCATGTTATTCCCCTGTTTCAGAGACAAGGTTTAAAGAGATAGTCCATCCAAAACTATCATTTACTCATCCTTTGCTTGTTCCAAACCTGTATAAGTTTCTTTATTCTGTTGAACACACAAGATATGTTAAAGAAAGCTGAAAACCTGTAACTATAGACTTCCATAGTATTTGTTTTTTTCCTACTATGAAAGTGAGTGGTTACAATAAAGAAACTCATAAGGGTTTATAACCACTTGAGGGCAAGTAAATGGTAAGTAAATTTTCATTTTTGTGTGGACGATTCCTTTAAGGCTAGTCCTAGACTAAATTACACATATGAGCTGTTTTAGCTAAAAACAACTTCAAGTGACAACCAAAAAACGTCAATGCCACAGAATAGTTTCAATATACATACCAGTATTGTGTTTCTAAATACTGTTTATAAAAGAAGCTTAATTACCTAATTTATTACCTAAACCCTATTTGTGAAACCATCCCATTGTGCTTCCTCTACTGTGGACAGTACAAAACTTGATTTTGTCCAAGTAGAATTGATTAGATTGATCACATTTTAAATCAGTAGGCATATTAGGTAGGTATTTAGTCATCCTCTTGTGATAGGACTGACAAAAAATAGGGTAAACTGGGCCTTGCAATGGTTTATAAAATTACGAAAGCTATAAAATGAACCCCTCCCACTAAAAACAAAAACATTTAATAGCATTTTTATCAAAATGCCAGTGTTGTTTAATCGGCTTTGAAGTGAGTGAAACGTCTTTAAAAGGGCTTATGAAACTGACCAGGCAGCGGCTCCTGGAGCAGCACAGAAGGGTTCCAGTTCTTCATCATGTGCGTGTCCCAGAGGTTCTCCAGCTTGAGGGAGGGACACGGTAAAGAGCCGTTCCAGTCCCCTGCCGTGCTGAAGCAGCTCTGGTACACGTGCTCTGGTAGGGTTGGATTGAACGCCGGTTGCTTTCCGCCTGTGTGACTGGACGTGGGAGTGGGAGGGAGAGTCTAGAGAAAATAATGAGGAGAGAGTTGCATGAAAAAAGAATCATCAGGAAACGTCTTCTTAATATGATTCATTATGAAATCCAGTGATATGAGTACTGAAATGATTTAAAGTAAATCATTGCTTGATAGTCAATAGTCAATAATGTGGAAAGGTACATGCCCAGTAGGAAGTGAAACCTACAACTATGCCTTTGGTTTTATTCTTCGCTTCTGATTTTTGATACAAGTCACCCCCTTGTGGCTGGAAAAATTACAACAGTCACTGACAGGGTTTCCACTCTTTCACAAACAGCCAATTCAAAGACTTTTAATTACTTTAAAGCACCATTGCCACTTACATTTAATATTTACATTAAAATGTCAGAGAGATGATTTTTGAATGTGTCGTTTTCAAAAAACGCAGACTGTTTTAAAAGTGTTTCTGCAGGTTTCACCAAGTTCAATTTAAGACTTTAAGACCATTATGAATAAAATTTTAGACTTATACAGGGCTAAATGCTAAGGAGTTTTTTTAATATCCCAGTTTGAAAAGATTTTCACTTGCCCTATTAAAAAATGAATAAAATTTAATACATTTAATAATACAATAATAATTATTTTATTCAAATATTTTTTTACAACCCTTAAAACATAGCTGTCAATTAATTTAGTCTACAATAATAATAATTTAATAATAATAATAATAAAATATAGGTCAGGTCAGCAGTATCCTCAGCAGTAAATAAATGGAGAACTTTTTAAGCAAATTTAACTTTAAGGAAAGTAATTACATGCTCTTCTTAAATAAAAAGTTAAACATTTTATTGAGATGGAGTGTTGGTGATTGAATGGGTGTTAACAGCCATTTTAGGTAGCTATAGATTAGATTAAACTTTATTGTCATTACACATGTACAAATACAAGGCAATGTAATACAGTTTAGGCCTAACCAGGAGTGCAATAGCAGCAAGTGCAGGATATAGGTATAAGTTATAGTGCAATTATAAAAAAGCTATGGTGATATTTACAGATGGATGTACTATGAACAATATATGCAGGTTGTATTAACTATGAACGGAGATTTACAATAAATGAATATACAGTTTTATTAGCCCCAGTCAGAATTATTAGCCCCCCTTAAGATTTTTTTTTTGTCTTTTTTAAATATTTCCGAAATGATGTTTAACAGAGCAAGGAAATTTTCACAGTATGTCTGATAATATTTTTTCATCTGGAGAAAGTCATATTTGTTTTATTTCGGCTAGAATAAAAGCAGTTTTTAATTTTTTAAACACCATTTTAAGGATAAAATTATTAGCTCCTTTAAGCTTTATTTTTTTTCGATTGTCTACAGAACAAACCATCATTATATAATAACTTGCCTAATTACCCTAACCTGCCTAGTTAACCTAATTAACCTAGTTAAGCCTTTAAATGTCACTTTAAGCTGAATATTAGTGTCTTGAAAATATCTAGCAAAATATTATTTACCGTCATCATGGCAAAGATAAAACAAAATCTGTCATTAGAAATTAGTTATTAAAACTATTGTGTTTAGAAATGTGTTGAAAAAAAAATCTTCTGTCTGTTAAACAGAAATTGGGGGGAAAAAAATAAACAAGGGGGCTAATAATTCAGGGGGGCAAATAATTCTGACTTCAACTGTATGTACAGGTTGCTATTAATAATCTGAAGCATACACGAACAAAGGAAAATGAAGACCTGTTAAATAAAGATTTAAGACCTACAACACAACATTTCAGTAAATTTAAGACTTTCTAAAGCCTAAAACTTAGCTTTTGAGACTTTAAGACCCCGTGGATACCCTGTTTAATCATCCATATTCATAGAACTTTTTAAAAAAAAGTTGTTGAATTCAAAACTGGTAATATTCAAATGCGGTTTCTGAAATATTTATAAAATGTGCATTATTTGTCATAGTTCTTGTACAAGATATTTAAGTTGTTTTATTCTGTTTTTGACAACTGCAGAAATAACACTAAAAACAAATTGTATTTCAAATTTAGTTCAAGCACTTTCAAAGCCCTATGTTAGTTTAAGTAATTTCCAGGTCTTGAATCCATGTCTGAAGTTCAAGTACTTTCAAAGAAGCGTAGGAACCCAGCACTGACCACAAATAACCTAAGCAATTCAAATTGTCTGTGTTTTTTTTTTTTTTGCCGTGTTTTTTTTCTAACCTTGCTGTGAGTGAGTGGAGGGGTGGAGTAGAGGGTGGGCAGCAGTGGTCTGGGCAGGTGCGAGAGGTTGTGTAAGGGGAGATGGCCGTGGATGTGAGGGTAGAGGTGGAGGGCAGGGTGGGCGGCTGTCTTCTCTGAGAAGAATTGGTGACCCCCTCCATGCAGCCTGCTGGTGGGCAGACAGGTGGAGCTCAGGCCGGAGGTGCTACCATCCATAGTGCCCTGATTACACACATGACACTCGCATGGATGCTGTACGTGGTCCACCTAGATATTAAAATAATCAAGTTTTACTATTTTTTTTAGAAAACATGTACAGTTCAGCTGTCTGTGACACTGATGTGCATTGGATATGTGCATATATATGTTTATACAACAGTTCTGTCTGGTTCTTCAATTTGATTGGCTGATAGCCGTGCAATATTCTGAAAAAAAAAAGCACTCGTCAGGCTTCTTAAACCTTCACCCTTGTGTATCACTCCGCCCACATATAGTACAGCGACAAGCAGAGGACACTCTACAGTTTGACAATTTTTGCAGCTGTAGGACAACATAACATACTTTTGAGGCTTTTTAGGCAAGAATGTAGTTGTTTAGATTGCAACTATGCAGTCTATTTATAAAGATAGTGCCTATTTTAAAATATTTATAATTTCTGAGAAACAGTGCATCGGCGCAATGAGCCCATCTTTAAGCAAAGACGGTTGACCATGTTCATCCACAAGATGGTGACAGAGACCGCATAATAAGCCCTTAGAGGATTAAAAACAGTGTAATTTCTAACTACAGCTGATCAAATCATTATTAAACAGGTAAATCTCTCTCTTTTGTATGTTTGTATTTGTACCATAGTAATATTGTGATCTCCCGATTGCAACAGAGAAATACTGGAAAACCTCTGTAGACTGATGAAATTTCATGCCGTTCAGCCTTATAATCTGAAAATGTGTGCAAAATAACCTGTTTTGTCATCACTTTAGACATTATACTAGAGAATCATTCAAATACTAGCTCTAAAGTGATGTTAGTGAAGTAGCAACAGTTTCTGCTGTTCTGACGTCAGCTGCAGATGTGAAGGAATGGAGGAACAAAGTAGTTCCTCTTACAAAAGGATTCTGATTTTCTTTTTTCTATACATGATTATGCCGTCGAACTGTTGTATAAATGCAATATCACACTCGTAGCATTGCGATGTGGCTGTATATAGTCACTGGTGGTACACTAAAGCTGTACTCACACTATGTACAGTTGCCTTGAATCGGGCCAAAGCACGCTTGTCCCCCCTCCCATCTCCCCCGACCGCCCGCACTCACATTACATTCGGGCCTGGGCGCGCTTCCGTCATCGATGACGCGCTGCTTAGTAAACGCTCTCGCTCAGCGCAGTGGATATTTCTTTACGTTTAAGTCGTTTGATATGCGGTGACACGCAGTCTAATATTTCGCCGAACAGATCAGCCACTTTTGACGCTCATAAACACTCATAAAGTCCTCGTGCTGCAGGAATTAGGAAGTTTGCTGAAGGCGCAGCTGACATGCAGTGAGGGGTTTGCGTCTTTAATAATCTACGACAGTTTGTGTTCATTGAACAGTACGAATGATTAATTAATCCATATGATACAGTCCCTTAAAAGCCACGTCTCGCTTTCAGTTTCGGGCTCAAGCACGCTTGCACTCACACTGTAAGCGTACCGCGCCTGAGCCCAAGTGAACCGCGCTCTGGCCCACCTCTTCCAACCTGGCCAGGGCCACCCAAGTGTACCGTGCCTGAGCCCGATTCAGAGCACTCATACTTCTCGAACAATCCGGGAAACGGGCCTAGGCACGGTTCGGATAGCATAGTGTGAGTAAGCCCTAAGGCACTCGGCCTGCGGCCTCCCACCAGTGCCTATATAACTTTAATGTAACATTTTTGAACGATAAACACAGATTGCATCATGCTAGCTAATGTATGCTAGCTAATGTATGCTAGCTAATGTACGTGTCTTTAGGGACATTTTGTAATGAAAATATTGCTGATGATAATACTGTCCCTGCCTTCTAAATCCTGAAGGTCATTTACTCTTCTTATTACTTTGCACAAAATATTTAGGATAAAGCAATTATAAATTGATTACTCGTCAATTGAAGTTCCAGCAAATATCTTATTCACCTTTTAAAAACAATAATATAATGAAAATAGATAAAACTCTATTTTAAAGATGCCATGTGATATCGAGTTTGAGGTTAGGATCTTGAACTAAACCAAAAAATTTACAAAAAGTCAACTCTGTTATTGTCAACTCTCTTAGTGATTTAAAAAGTTTAACAATAATGTAATTAATAATTATATAATAAATATTCCCGTTCTCATTTAAGCATTTTACATTATTTTACATTAATAATGGATTCAGTTTACTGAAAAGTACAGATTTGGAGTATATAATTCCAGTTTAAGGGACTAGTCATTTATACAGACACGTTCAAATTTTTTTAAATATCTATAAAAAAAACAATAAAACAAAAAAACTAAAACATTTTTAGAACATCAAATAAAATGTATGAAAAATTTTAGTAGTAGCGTTACTACAATGTAAAACCCAACAGTCAACTTTATTAAATAAAAATTGTGAGAGTGTAGTTAACTCAAAATTGACTGAAAGTTAATTCTACATAACCTCCTAGGGCTTGAGTGTCCACATACATGGACAGCACATTTTAGCTCTTAAGTGGCTATTTAAAATACTTTGAATGTTTTATATTTTGTTACAGACATACAGTGTCATCCTGCAACTGTTTTGCAACATATGAAATGTCCCAAACCCTATTTTAACTGTGCAAAATGGGGGGAAAAAATTTTGTTTTTACTCTCTGATAGTCAAAGCAAGTTCAAAAAAAATATTCTATGTTATATATGCATTAAAAAACATTCAGGAAAAAGTGTTATATGTAAATTTGGACCATGAGTCCACATATATGGACATCATTTTTCTCTAAAAGTACATTATATCAAAAGATTAGGTTTTATTCCATTTAGGTTCCAATAAGCCCAAATAGCAAAGAGAAATAAAAAAAATGCATGTAAAAAAAAAAAAAAAAACACCTTGGGCCTTAAGAGGTTATTTGAAAAGAGTTGAAGTGTTGAAGGTAATGACTTAATTAAATACCTCATTACTTCAACTTAAATGGAGTAAGTTCACAGTACTCATCTAAATTAGTTTAACTCAAATTGTTTGTAGTAATCGATTTCCTCAAACGGTTTGAGTTGTCTTAACTCACTGGGCTTTACAGTACTCAGTTGGTTTGAGTTCTCTTCATTTATTGGGTTTTACTGTTCTCAAATTGCTTCGTTTACTCAAATGGATTAAGTTCACAGTACTCATTAGGATTAGTTTTTGAACATAAATGGTTTGTTGCAATTGGTTTCCTCAAATGGTCTGAGTTACCTTAACTTTTTGGGTTTTACGGTGTACCAATACCAGCTTAATGTATACTTCATGAAAATATATATTTCTATAAAGCTGACAGCAAGACTTTATAGTAGTCTTTAGACAAAATGTGGGGAAAAAGAAAATAAAAATAAGAAAAAATAATAATATATAATATTTCGGGTGCACATTTTGCAGCACTAAAAATACATTATGTATTTTGATCCATTGCAACCAACACCTTAGTTAAAAAAATAAAAATAACTTAAGACTTTTGAGTAATGATTCTGTGTCAATTCTTAGCTTTGTTTTTAACAGCACGCTGTACGATTAATAAATAACCTTACTCTGCTTGCATCCAATTCGGTGCATTTCCTCATAAGCATTTGAGGGTACAGTCATCTGGTGTTAAAAACTAAGCTCAGAATAAATGCATGAGAAAAACGATGCATTTTGAAAATCTCAAAATTAATTAATTCATTTTCTTGTCGGCTTAGTCCCTTTATTAATCCGGGGTCACCACAGCGGAATGAACCGCCAACTTATCCAGCATATTTTTACGCAGCAGATGCCCTTTCAGCTGCAACCCATCTCTGGGAAACATCCACACACACACACTCATCCATACACAACGGACAATTTAGTCTACCCAATTCACCTGTACCACATGTCTTTGGACTGTGGGGGGAACCGGAGCACCCGGAGGAAACCCACGCAAACGCAGGGAGAACATGCAAACTTCACACAGAAACGCCAACTGACCCAGCCGAGGTTCAAATCTGCGACCCAGCAACCTTCTTGCTGTGAGGCGAAAGCACTACCTACTGCGCCACTGCGTCGCCCACAAATCTCAAAATCAATATCATAAATTATTTATCACCACAGCTCTACTTGACACCTTTCTTAGTTGCTTTGTTAGTTATTATTGCTTAAATGTGATGGGGAACATTTATTATATAAATATTTATTATTTACATTATTGTTAAGCTTTTTAAATCACTAACAGAGTTGAGAATAAAAGAGTTCACTTCTCCCACCATTTTGTGGTTTAGTTCAAGATCCTAACCTCAACCTAGATACCACGTGGCATCTCTAAAATAGAGTTTTACGTACTTTCATTATATTATTGTTTTTAAAAAGTGAATAAGATATTCGCTGGAATTTCAATTAACAAGAAATCAATTTATAATTGCTTTATCCTAAATATGTTGTGCAAAGTAATGAGTAAATGACCTTCAGGATTTAGGAGGCAGGGACAGTATAATTATCAGCAATATTTTATAACAAAATGTCCCTAAATACACATACAAACATTTTGAGCTATACTTGTTTTAGTAGTTAATCCTGCAACTACTTTTCAAAATATATCTTTTTTTAAGTCCTGGCTTGATCTTTTCCTAACCTCTACCTGTGTATGAGGGTATGACGGAGGCGGACAGTCATGTTTCCCTCCAGAGTGCACCTCCTTCTGGCCTGGAGGCTCTCCACCGCTCTCCCTCTCCTCCTCATCACCTTCAGAAGAGCTGCTACTGCTGCTGCTCCCCCGTGAAGACTGAGAAAATGAGAGAGAGAAGACAGCTTATTACCAGCCAGAGTTTTACTTTCTAAAGTCAAATGTCACAGTTATGTTTACTGCGCACTGTAGGCGGCAACAAACACTGTCAGATGATGAGCTGAACCTACTTTATCTTTAAGGGTCAAGCTCTCCTCTCCTCCACTGAGCTGGCTGTGAATGCCATTAATGCTGGCCACCACTGCAGGGTCTTCATACCCGCTTAGAGGGTAGATGGCAGACAACGGAGGCACTTCATCATCGCTGGGGCAGAAAAGGCAGGAGGAGGAAAGGAAAAAAGAATTAATGAGTCAACCTTTGGACTTGTGATGTAATAAACTGATGACACTGTGTTACTGAAAAACCGAAACTGAGTGAGTTCAGCAGGAAAGTACATAATGAAGTCACTGAAAACACGAATACAGTAATGACTACAATACTTGGAACTCGCCTGATCTGACCCATTTATGATTTTTGCAACTCTCTCCATGGGAGGAGAAATATTACTAGTACTGCACAATACAACTACTACAAAAATTCCCGAGCTTATGTTTTAGTTTGACATTGTTTAGTTTATGAAATTATATTACTCCACCTACACAGACTGACAGCAGATAAATAAAATTTTAGGTGGGAATGTAGTTGTTTAGATTACAACTATGTTCATTTATAAGAATAGTGCCTATTTCAAATATTTATAAATTTGGAGATACAGCGCGTCCATCAGTCTGTCATACTGAGCAGAGCAAAGACGGATGACGTTCCACCACAAGATGGCGACAGAGACTGCATAATACGACCTTACAGGAGATAAACTAAATGTAATTTCAAACTATAGCTGATCAAAACATTATAAAACAGGTAAGTGATATTCTAAGTTGATCTCTCTCTTTTGTATGTTTTAATGCTGTATTTATACCATAGTCTGTTAGTGTTTCTGGTAGTGTTTGCTTTGCTTTGGCTTTTTTGCTGTTAATTATTGTGATATCCCGATTGCAACAGAGAAATACTGGGAAATGTCTTTAGACTGATGGCATTTCATGCTGTTCAGCCTTATAATCCTAAAATGTGAGCATAATCACCTGTTTTGTCATCACTTTAGATATTATGCTAGAGAATCATTCAAATACAAGCTCTAAAGTGGCGTGTGTGAAGTAGCAACGTTTCTGCTGTTCTGACGTCAGCTGCAGATCTGAATTAATGGCGGAAGAAAGTAGTTCCTCTTACAAATTTTTAGACTCTTGGTGTTTGATTTTCTTTTTTATACACGATTATACTGTCGAGCTGTTGTATAAATGCAATATTACACTCGCAGCGTATGGCTATATATTGTCACGGGTGGGACACTAATGCACTCGGCCTATAGCCTCGAGCAAACGCATGCCTCCCGCCACTGGCGATATACAGCCATATAGCACTGCTACTCTTGTGATATTGCTTATATATATAAGATAAATAAAAGATATGAAATTTAAAGATATTACAATTTTTTTATTCTATTTATATTTTAATCTGTAATATCTTTTTATTTCTACAGTTCAAAAAAAGTGATGTATAAAAATAGATTTTTTAATTTTTTTTCTAGATTGGAAAAATATGACTGAATCTGCACATTAAAACTACTCATATATTTCCAGTGCTTAGGTGTCAGTATTACCTAAAACACACACACACGCAGGCACAAAACTTAGCACTAAAAGCTTGCAAATGTATAAAACAATGCAGTAATACAGACTAGGGGGTGAGGAGAAAAAAAGATGCACCGTGATTCTCTCTCTAACGTTTCTGAATCGATTCTCAAAAGTTCTATATTGATTCTGTATTCAAATTAGATTGCAACATGGCCCACACAGATAGACTCGAAACAAAAAAATTATAAGCGTTGATAAGTGCATCATTTGGACAGATAAACCGCTTCTCCTGAGTTGTGTGGCTGCAGCTTTTGGATGTTGTTCAAATGCCTTTTACACCAGAAAAAAAGTGAAATCTCTATTTGTCAGCAGCACTGTGTTTCACGTTTAGCGTGCGAGTGTTTTACAATCATTAGGACACATGTGTCAATTACAAGGCCCGCGGGCCAAATGCGGCCCGTCAAAACATTTAATCAGGTCCGACAACAAGTTTTGGTAATGAAGTTCAAGTGGCCCGTGCTCACTTTAAAAATTAGGTCTGTGTCAATTACAGTATTAAGACGCAGGTGGTGCTGTTGCGCTTCACCCTACTCGCTATTTAAACTGTTTATGTTTCTCTGTGTCGAGTTTCTTCGCTGGGGTTTTGTTTTTTCTGAACACTTCCTTAATGTACAAGTGGCTCAAATTTGCTCATTTTGAGGCGGGAACCGGTAGACGTGCAACAACTTTAATCATAAGGTAAACACAAAACAACAGTCTACATCCGGAGCTCCTTCACGGGACTCCACACTTGTAAACACTCGCTGCATCGGGCGTGCGGCTCTCACCTCCACCCACACTCGTCAGCGCTACCAAGCAGACCAATCACAGAGCTTGCGCTACCCGTATGCGTTACATTTTTTGAGAGATGCGCGTCAACTTCGCCGACGGCCACGGCGAGGGGCTATGCGTCCAGTGCAAGTGTCATTTGAAGCAAAATAAGCTAAATAATACCATTTCATACCATTTATTTTTATATAGGCTACCATTTATCTATAATAGCCTACTAATAAATATATTGCTTTAATTTTGTTCCTCTGAAATCCACAAGTTCAGTTGTAGGCATCGACAGTTAATATGGATCATTTCATGATTAGGTTGCCTTTTTAAAGCTAAAAAAATAAGTTCAAGAATACAATATCAGAAACCATCTGTTGCTTGTTATAATGTGGTATATCAGTTGTTGGCTTTTTGTTTTATCATCAGTTTTTATGAATATGTGGGAAAAAAAATGTGTATGTACGGCCCCTCACTTTATTCACAATATTCAGTGCGGCCCTTACCAAGTTTGGATTTGACACCCCTGCATTAGGAGGTATAGATGTTCACATTAACGTGATGCATTGACACTGGCTAAAACAGAATCGTATGTCACTGGTACACTCAGTAAAGGCTCACGGCTTGTGTTCTGCAAACTTAGGTTATAAATGATTGTGAACCAGACCTGCTGCACTCAATCTACTTTTTAAAGTTTGTTTTATGCTTTAAGCAGAATATTAGCATCATGCCGAATATCTAGCAAAATAGGCCTATTATATACTTTCATTCATGGCAAAGACAAAAGACATTACCTATTTGAAATGAGTTATTAAAACTATGAAGTGTTTAACTCACTATGCAGTGGTACCATCCTGTGGCAGGATGAGGCGAGGGTGCTGCTGGATGGTGATGGGGGAGCCTGGGGCCGAGCCAGACCCCGAGCTGCCTGATGACATACTGGGGGGATGGACCTCTGACATGTAGTCCCGCGGCGGCTCGCCCTGCAGCTTCAGATGGAGATCCTCTGCCATTGGAGCATCCATAATGCCACAGGTGAGAATATGAGACAGGCTGCAGTCATCACAGGTACATCTGTAGGTAAAACACAAAAAAAATCATGAATATACATTTTACAATATAATATACAACCAGGTTAATTTTTTTTTTAAATGTGTTTGTATTAAACTTGTATTTATTTATCTATTTAAAGGGAATGCTTTTCAAAGAAGACATATTTATTACATGAATAAAGACTATTGGTGAACAAAACTGGAACGTACCTCCGTCTGTAGTTGCAGTTGGGACAGTCTGGAATACTCAACCTAGAGGACAACATCTGTTTCACTGTGTCTGTGAACTTGCTGTCACCACCCAGAGACTTTTTACTGTTTGGTTGGAACTGCCAACAAAAGATGAGAACAATTATTGTTCATGAAGCTATATGGCATAATAAAACACGTGCTAACAACTTGGAAATGGCTTTGAAAGCAGCTCAAGCTTTACACAAGTATAAAAGGCAATCAAATGTTTGAGGGCATTAAGATTTTTCCTTGTTTTTTCCTTGTAAGTTTCAAATACTAACATTTGTTTAAAAAGTACATTAAAAATAATAAAATATATTTTTTTATTATAATATATTTTAATGCTTCAGAAATCTTCTAATATTCTGATTTGCTGCTCAAGCAACAGTTGTTCAAATCAGGTGTGTTGCTTCCTATTTTTGTGATTTTTTTAAAGTGATTTTTTCATGGTTATTTGATGAAGGTAAAACAAACACCCTTAATTTTTAATTGATCCCTTCTGCAACATGTCTATACTGTCCTTATGGATCAATTTAACGCATCTGATTAATATAAGCTATTATCTGCAGACAAACTAATACCCAAACTCCATGGGTTGTGATCTTTAAAAACAATTTTGATGAGAGAATGTGTGCACCTGTAACTAAACTCTAAGTAAACATATTTAACTTAAGTATTGACTAAAACCTAGTTAAATCATCATATGACCCATAATCATTAATAAAGTGTACATTCATTTTTTTTTGAAGGTTTTTACACAAATTTTATAAACTGGACCCACTGTTTTACCCAGAACACATACGTAAAAAAGTAAAAGCTAAACAAAAGTAGTCTGTGCTCTTTTAACATGTCTAGAATAAATCTCAGAGCTGGTAAGGTTTTGACTGAGCTAGAAATAAGTTCTAAATGCATTTAAAAAAATGTTAAAAAATAACGCAAGGGTCAATACAAAAAAAGAAGACTTTAGTTATGTGATTTACTAGGGGTGTGACAAGACGTGACTTGGCCAGACGTGCCCCGGCCTGAACTAATCACATGGATCGAGCACGCTGTTGTTAATATTAGGAGGAAAATAAATATATTTATGCTTTTTTGAAGTCAAACACTTTGGACAACACTTGAACAAAATTTAAGATCTCGAAAAAACGCGATTATAACTTTTTAATAACTTTTAAGGGCCTTAATTTTCTCATTATTGATTAAGACCCCATGGACACCCTACATCAAATTCCATTAAAACAACTCTCTCCTATCAGCCCTTCCTTCATACTCGCATACAGTAGGCCTAGCTCAGAGCTTGTCCAGTCAGTAGAGTTCAGTGTTATATCATGCAGTGTTTGCATGTCCTTAATGGCATAATTCATTCAAATAAAAGTAAAATAAAATTCATTACAAATCGATTAAAAAAAAAAAAAAAAAAAGTTTTTTTAAAAGGTTTAGTATTTTGTGATTTTTTTTCTTCAGTTAAATAAAAAACAATTTTCCATTCATGTATTAGTAAATATTTTTTTTTTTAAAGGTTTAGTATTTTGTGATTTTTTTTCTTCAGTTAAATAAAAAACAATTTTCCATTCATATATTAGTAAATATTTTTTCTAATATTTAAAATTATATATAAACAATATTTTCAATTCCTTTATAAGCAAAATATTTTGCAGTGTTTGCATGTTCTTTACAACATAGAATCATTAAAATTAGAAGTTAAAATAACATCATTACAAGTTTATTTTTAAAAAGCACCTAAAAACAGTTTTGCATTTTGTGATTATTTTTTCAGTTGATTAAAAGACTATTTTTACATTCATTTATTTGATCATGAAGGATTCCAATGTCTCATTCTCGCAAACCAAATCTTGTCTCGTGGAGCAAGCGTCTTGTCACAGTCCTAGGATTTACTTATCAGAAGCTAGGCCTTAGAGCAAGCTGGATGATTGCTTCATAACAATTGTGATAACTCATACTTAAGCTGTACTTAGCTTTGCTTCTGAATGTATACTAACTATACATAGAAAATCTATCAAATCTTTCTAAGTATTGCTTTATGCAACTGATTACTGAATAGTTAACTTTAATGCAAAAAAATACCATCAATAATATACTTAAAAAAAGTACTTAATATCCATGTTTCCATAAGCGGTCAAGAATGCATTGTACACACAGATTGTAATATCAATACACTTATTTGTTATAGATTTTAAAAGTATTATTATGTAATTTAGATATCCCGAATAGGTAGTATTACCTGCTCTTCATAAAAATCTTTTCTGTTTGAAGATC